>CM039675.1:402185541-403460787 GCA_022496015.1 Hordeum marinum
CACACTCCTGGGACTTCAATTGCCTTGGCTAAGCTTCTAACCAAATATGAACCAGAGATGCTGCAGAAAGGAAAAGCCAAGCGGGAGTTTCTAGAATTTCCCGCTCTTGATACTGACAACATGTGTCAACAATATCTGACTTGGTTGTTTGAGAGCTGGGACATTGAGATGAACTTGGTCAATAGTTTGAAGCACAAATATGAGGTAAAACTTATATCATTTGCCATTGATCTCTTGTATCCCCCCAAGGGCTAGCTTAGTACAATAAGTAGTTAGCTGAATCTTTATTATAGCCTTAAGAACCAACTGTAGCCCCCAAGGGTTGGGTTATTATGATAAGAATGGGGCTGGTATTGTTTGAATTACCCAAAGATAAAAAAATGCCACCTGTAGCCTCCAAGGGCCGGCTTATCTGTTTTAGATAGCTGACTCCTTCTGTTATTTAGAAGAGAAGTAACTTACATTATCCCACAAGTGCCATGTGGATTCCTTGGAACTGCATGTGACTTGTAATATAAACTATTTTTTGAATGTTGTAACCCCAAAGGGTCGGATCGTCTGCCTATGGTGGCTCGGGGCTTGTATACTTGCTCTCATGCTTTGTATGTACATGAATCATTGAATGAAACTGAGTCCATTGTAGCCGGCTTACAGAGGCGGCTCAAACAAGAGAAAAAGCTCAAGACTAATCCAGAACTTTTGCCGGCTAATCTATAAGATTCTGCGCGTCAAGAAAATGATCTCATGGATCAAGCCAAGGCCAATTTTGACAAAAAAAAGAGCCACATTACTGTAGCGTGCAGAAGATGTCAAAAACAAGCTTGGGCCCGTGACTGGTGCATTGAGGACACCAAAGAAGAAAATTACTGAAATGATTGCTACCATCTTTCGTACAGTTTTTGATATCTCTACTTTTATATTTCGGGTCATCACATTTGTGGGCTTATGTTCATGTTTGTCTTCTTTGTGCAGGAAGAAAAGGTCACAATCTCTTGTAGGAGCCAATAGTCAAGCTAAAGTCAATCTTCATGTATGTGGAGCAGATGTTGACATGATCCGTTTTTGCCATCATGGTAGTAAAAAATCTTCAGCATCCACCTAAGACACTCAAAGACATGCTAAATCAGCTGTCTACTGTCCCTCATTGGGTTGAAGAGTTCAGGATATCGGAGGCTTGTATTGAAGTAGATATGGCACTTGCTCGCGCAAAGGCATATTTCCTTGAGTTGGATCTTGTGGCAATGCAAGGCGGGTTTCCAGAATTTCAAATTGACGGCTTGGAGTTTTCGAAGGAAGACTATGCCAACTGCGTAAAGTAGACCCGCCCATTGTCAACTCTCATTGCTGACAAGCTGGATCTAGTGACGTATCAACTCGCCTATTTGCTGGAGAACAACCGCATAGACCCGCTCAAGTAAAAACCCTTTGAACTTGTGCCTCCTTACCATTAGAAAACTTTTGCTTTTGATGTTGATTCATCTGTTATCGTGCCTGGTTAATCAAACTTCAAAGCTCTGACCACATTCCAGTGGATTCGTAGGTACCTCCAGAGCCAACAAGATGAGCTGGCTTAGGCGGATCGAGAAGCCACAGGCGTAGAAGGCCAACAGAAGTAGGCTGCGGTGAAGGATACACAAGCCGGCCTTCGGGAGTAGTTCTTTTGTCTGTGTCAAAAAACTTATGATATTTTTGTGGCTTCTAATATAAGCCTCTAATAGGAGCAGAAAACTTGATCTATTTGGCGTGCCATCGTGCACGTAACACTTCATCGACTTGTTATATTTTTGTGGCAACTTATCAATGGGTTTGCTTTGCATGGAAACTTCTTTTATCTAATGAGCCATCTTTCTTTTGTACATTACAAGCTGAAATGATGTATTTATCAAAGAAAAAGCTGGTCATTGTATAATCCAATGTTATAACCCGGATGTCTAATGTTGACCCGGTAAAAAGAAAAGAAAATTTGTACCTAGAAATTAGGACACACAAATATAGGAGCAAATATAAATTTGCAAAAGTAAAGTGCAAAAAATTGATAAGACGGACTTTAAGCTCAATAATGAGACTGGCTTTCGAGGCTCTAGTCTTGCTTGAATGAAGCTAGCGTGATAGCCCAAGATTTATCCTTGCTTTTTGTAAGCCGACTCTCAGGTGACTCAAGCCGGTGTTTTAACCTAGATAAGTTTAGTGTCCATAAGGATTGACTTATCGAGAATATGCAGGGTCACCTTTTTGGAGTAGGATCTTGCAAACAAGCAGGTTTAACCAAGTTTTTAGTGGCTTTTTAGCCAGGTTAATAGGGATATTAGCGACTAACTCATTGAGTCAGGAGCTCCCAAGTGATTTATGTTCTAATAATAAAGACTCATGCACAATTTTTTGAGATGAAACAGTAGAGATCCCGGGTTTCAGGGGTGCCAACTTTATTATATTGAACACAAAAGGTATATACATAGGTATGTACATTGATTTAGATCCTATGGCTCTAGATATAATAGGGCCGAAGATGAGCAATGTTCCATCACCGAGCGATTTCTTCTTCAGAGGTGTATGATCCTACATGTATGTCAACCAAGTAATATAAATTTTTGTTGAGGTTCTTGCTAATGACAAAAGGCTCTTCACAAGGTGGTGAAAGCTTATGCATCCTTGTTTGATCTTGAATCAAACGGAGCACTAAGTCGCCTTCTTGGAAAGTTTCATGGTGAACTTACGCCTGTGATAGAAACATAGGTCTTGCTGATATATGGCTGACCGAGTTGCTACCAGGTCACGCTCTTCCCCTAAGGCATCCAAGGAGTCTTGATGCACCTATTCATTGTCTTGTACACATATGCAGTAACCCAAGGGGAGTCATTGCAAAATCTGCTCCATAAACAAGAAATAAGGTGTATAGCAAGGGGATCTGTTGGGAGTAGTGTGTATGCTCTAGAGGATTGCGGCGAGTTCCTCGAACCAACATCCAGGGGTTCATTGTAAAGGAAACATGAGCCTGGGCTTGATGCCTCCTAATATCTCCTGATTAACTCGCTTAACCTGTCCATTAGACTATGTATGTGCAACCAAGGCTAAATCAAGTCGAATGTTCTCACATTGACAAAACTTCTCCATTGCTCCCTTGGATAAATTGGTGCCATTGTCAGTGATAATGCTATGTGGATAGCCCAAATGAAAATTCAGTTTTTTCAAGAACTTGACTATTGTCTCGGCATCATAATTGCTAATAGGATGTGCTTCAACCCACTTGGATTTATCAACTGCCACCAGGAGGTGAGTCTTCTTGTCAGAAGATGGCTTGAATGGGCATACCATGTCAAGCCCCCAGACTGCAAACGACCAAGTTATTGGAATCATTCGTAACTCTTGAGCCGACACATTGGTTTTGGACAGACTTTGGTGGATGAGCTTGTGGGTGTATGTGGTGAGTATCACTTGTGCACGTCTGAGCATTTCGTTCACCAACAAAACCATACCCCCTTTTAATAGTATTGGCTTTCCTATGGACTCAAAGTGATTTCTCACAAAAGGTAAAATGTAGAGTCCTTTGCTTGAAGCTTTGCCAATCTATTTCCTTGCATCTTGGGGTATTCCACAATCCTTTTGCCAACCCATCATTGAACTTTTCTTGAAACATGCTTAGTGGAAACATTAGTTCAATGACATATATGTTGTTATTAATTACCAAAACGACTAAGGGGGAAAATGTGCTTTCAATCTCCCCCTTTAGGTAATTGATGACAACATATAGATCAAAGCTTTGACATATGATATAAGCAATGAATATAATCGTCGCTTTGAGAAGTATGTGATAAGTAAGAGCTCCCCCTAAATTTGTGCATTATTTTAGATTTGCGTTTGAATGCAAATGCACAATCGATTAGGTACATGGGGCACTTCTTCCATGTCACATACCAACTTGGTGGTGTGCGAGAGTAATATGAGTTAACAACATAGCACAACACATCAAGGAAAGTGAATAGTCATCACATAACCATCAAAAGATAGGAAATAGTAGCAACACACATTAAAGCGTATGATCAAACACACAACGAAAATATCTCACATCCAAACCAAAAGATCAAATGTTTTGTTAAACAGCAAATAAAAATAGACGTTCTCTCACTCAAAGCCTAAAGATCTACATACAACTTCTCCCCCTTTGGCAACAAGTTACCAAAAAGTTTGAAGAGACATAGCTATCGTTCTTCTGCGGCTGATATCCTCTGGTAGTCGATGTTGGAGTCGAGAGAACTGCATCGCGAAGACTTCTCCTAATGACCTGGATGGAGTTGGTGTAGACACTGGAGGCACTGAAGGTGCTAATGGAGCTGATGTCACTATGGCTGGAGCAGAAGATGAAGTTCCCGTCTCCAGAGCTGGCACTGTAGGTGTCCTGGCCTTAGTCATGAACTGGGCAGTCATCCTGATAGGTGCACTGTCCTTATCATCATCAGAAGAATCGGACTCTGAAGAAGTGCGACGGATAGGAGCTTCATCAACTTCTTTCTTAAGCTCATTGACTGTCTTAGTCATCCCATCAACCTTGTCACTGAGAGTTTTCACTCTATCTTCCAAGATGTTCACAAGGCTCTCCTGGCTATCCATAATGGTTTTGATGTCCTTCTTCACGTCCATGATGGTGGAGATCAAGAGATCCATTTGCTCTTTCCTGGATCTGGAGACTTGAGCACTGGTGGCTTGAGCTGCCTGTGCCTGTGCCTCTGCATGTGCCTGGGCTGTAGCTGATGTGGGATGGTCTGGGTCCATCACTACAATGGTGTCCTGGAAATCTGGCTAAAGTGGCAAGTGGGGTCTATCCAGAGCAAAGACGTGGTTCTAAAGTTTGGAGTTGATAAGCATCTGTATGCAGGGTGTATAGCAGCATGAGCGCTTCTGGTCAGCAGCAACCCTCTTCACAGTATCAACTATCAAATCCATTACTCGAATCCTGGTGAGATTGTCCAGATGGACAAGCATGTTGATGGAGTTGTTGGGGAACGTTGCATGGGAAACAAAAAAATTCCTACGCACACGCAAGATCTATCCATGGTGACGAGCATCTATGAGAGGGAGAGTGGATCTACATACCCTTGTAGATCGCTAAGCGAGAAGCGTTAAGAAACGCGGTTGGTGTAGTCGAACGTCTTCGCGATCCAAATCGCCGAGCATCCCGCTATCTCATAACGATCTGTCCCGCGATCCAATCATGATCCATCTCGTGAACTCCTCACGATCCGTCCCGCGATCTCATCATGATCCATCTCGCGATCTTGATCACGGTCGTTCCGATCAAGCGTCGAACGGATGACACCTCCACGTTCAGCACACGTACAACTCGATGACGATCTCTGCCTTCTTGATCTAGCAAGAGGGAGCGGATAGGTAGATGAGTTCTCCAGCAGTGCGACGGCGTTGCTTCGCCTAAGCACCGTTGAAAACTGATCTAGAGGAGAAACTGCGATCTAGAGGAGAGGTAGCACGTGGCTATTGGGGTTAGATTTTTCCTCTAAATCCTCTAGTATATATAGGAGGGAGGGAGGGGAGGAGGCATCCTCAAACCCTCAAGGTTTGGTCGAAATTGGAGGTGGAGGAGTCCTACTCCAATCCTATTAGGAGTAGTATTCCTCCTTTCCACTTGGAAAGTCTTTCCACCTTTCCACCTTTGGATTTTTTTTCCTTCTCAAACCACTCCAGCCGCATGGGCCCTAAGAGGAGGCTTCGGCCAGCCCACTAGGGGCTGGTTTACCTCCTTCCACAGCCCATGTAGCCTCTTGGGTCGCAATACCTCTCCCGATGGTCCCCCGGTACACTACCGGCACTCCCAGTACACTACCGATGAGCCCAAAACTTTTCCGGCGACCAAAAGGGGACTTCCTATATATCAATATTTACTCCGGACCATTCCGGAGCTCCTCATGGCATCTGGGATCTCATCCGAGACTCCGAAAAACCTTCGGTCACCACCATACATAACTCTATACTACCAAAATGTCACCGAACCTTAAGTGTGCAGACCCTGCGGGTTTGAGAACTATGTAGACATGACCAAGACACCTCTATGTTCAATAACCAATAGCGGGACCTGGATGCCCATATTGGTTCCTACATATTCTATGAAGATCTTTATCGATCGAACCTCTATGTCAAGGATTCAGTTAATCTCGTATGATGTTCCCTTTGTTCTTCGGTATGTTACTTGCTTGAGATTCGATCGTCGGTATCTCCAAACCTAGTTCAACCTCGTTATCGGCAAGTCTCTTTACTCGCTCTGTAATACAAGATCTCATGACTAACACTTAGTCACATTGCTTGCAAGGCTTATTGTGATGTTATATTACCGAGTGGGCCCTGAGATACCTCTCCGTCACACGGAGTAACAAATCCCAGTCTTGATCCATGCCAACCCAACAGACACCCTCGGAGATACCTGTAGAGCACCTTTATAGTCATCGAGTCACGTTGCGACGTTTGATACACACAAGGTAGTCCTCCGGTGTCAGTGAGTTGCATGATCTCATGGTCATAGGAACAAATACTTGACATGCAGAAAATAATAGCAATAAACTGCCACGATCATATGCTACGTTTGTAGTTTGGGTCTTGGCCATCACATCATTCTCCTAATGACGTGATCCCGTTATCAAATGACATCTCATGTCCATGACTAGGAAACCATAGCCATCTTTGATCAACGAGCTAGTCTATTAGAGGCATACTAGGGACATGGTGTTGTCTATGTATCCACACATGCATCTAAGTCTCCGATCAATACAATTGTAGCATGGATAATAAACAATTATCATGAACAAGGAAATATGATAATAACTAATTTATTATTGCCTATAGGGCATATTTCCAACAGGAGTAGCCACGAATCATCTTCTCATCTCCAGACTTAGGCATCAAGGTATGCCTCAAGATGGTGTTCATGGTACGGAGGCCTACCTGGAGGTAGTAAATTGATCCTAACTTGTGAGATTGCAAGTTAGTAGCTGGAATAGCAGTGTACATATCCTTCATAGCATTGTGGCTCTCCTTGGATTTTGAGTAGACATCCAAGTCACCATCCTCAACCTCTGGGACTCCTAAGATGGTAGCCCACTCATCAACTGTAGATTCGTATCTTGCTCCTTCTGTCATCCAAACTATCATGTAATCTCCATAAAAGTGAGCAGTGGGGTAGAACTGCATGATCATCTCATCATTCCAAGCAGTGAACTCTTTGCCTACAAACTTGTCTAGGCCAATGTAGTGGAAGTTGTTCTACACACATGGGAAATAGTGTTCATTTTCCTTGATATACTTCCACTCAACATATCTCATGTCACTGACTTTAGGACTCTTATCAAGTAAGATGGTCTCATAGCAGTCTTGTTGCACTTTGGTATAGAACATGTAGTCCACAACAGTCTTTCTCCTCTGGGCATATTTTCAACAGTCTCCCACTTGAACTAGAGTCAATAATTTAGTTCACATCACCATGTGATTCGCACTGTTATGAATCTAACACCCAATGATTTCTAGGGTTCGATCATGCTTTGCATGTGAGAGAGGTCTTATAGTCAACGGGTCTGCGACATTCAGATCCGTGTGTACTTTGCAAATCTCTATGTCAAACCGTAAACACTGCTACCACAGTCCACTTGGAGCTATTCCAAATGGCTGCTCTACTATACGTATCCGGATTGCTACTAAGAGTCATCTGGATTGGTGTCAAAGCTTGGATCGGCGTAACTCTTTACGACGAACTCTTTCTCACCTCCATAATCGAGAAACATCTCCTTAGTCTTTTAGTTACTAAGGATAATCATGACCGCTGTCCAGTGATCCACTCCTGGATCACTCTTGTACCCCTTGACGGACTCATGGCATGGCACACATAGGTGTGGTACACAACATGGCGTACTATACAGAGCCTATGGCTAAGGCATAGGGGACGACGTTCGTCCTTTCTCTTTCTTCTGCCATTGTCGAGCTTTGAGTGTCACTCAACTTCACACCTTACAAATCAGGCGAGAACTCTTTCTCTGACTGATCCATTTTGAACCCTTTCAAAATCTTCTCAAGGTATGTACTCATTGAAAGTCTCATCAAGCATCTTGATCTATCTCTGTAGATCTTGATGCTCAACAATTAGGTATCTTTATCCAGGTCTTCCTTTGAAAATCACTTTTCAAACAACCTTTTATGCCTTCCAGAAATTCTACATTATTTCCGATCAGCAATATGTCAACCACATATGCTTACTAGACACTCTATATTGCTCCCACTCACTTTATTGTAAATACAAATTTCTCATAAAGTTTGTATAGACTAAACTTTGATCACCTCATCAAAGTGTATATTCCAACTTCGAGATGCTTTCTTCAGTCCACAGAAGGATCAGTGAAGCTCGCACACCTTTTAGCATCCTTAGGACTGACAAAACCTTGTTGTATCAGATACAACCTTTCCTCAAGTAAACTGTTAAGGAAACGATGTTTTGACATCCATCTGCCAGATTTCATAATTGAAAAATGCAGCAACTACTAATATAATTCCAACAGACTTTAGCATCGCTACGAGTGAGAAAGTCTCATCATAGTCAACTCCTTGAACTTGTCAGAAATTTCTTTGTGACAAGTCGAGCTCTATAAATGGTGACATTTACCATTAGCGTATGTCTTTATCTCAAAAGTCCATTTGTACTCGACGACCTGCCGTCCAACGAGCAAGTCTACCAAAGTCTATACTTGGTTTTCATACATGGATCCTTTCTCAAATTTCATGGCCTCTAACCATTTGTTGGAATCCGGGCCCATCATCGCTTCTCCATATCTCGTAGGTTCATCGTTGTCCAACAACATGACCTCCAAGACATGGTTGTCGTACCGCTCAGGAGCAGTACACATCCTTGTCGACCTACGAGGTTCGATAGTAACTTGATCCGAAGCTTCATGATCATCATCATTAACTTCCTATTCAACTGACGTAGGTTCCACAGAAACATCTTTCTGCGTTGTGCTACTCTCTAGTTGAAGCAAAGGTTCAACAACCTCGTCAAGTTCCATCTTCTTCCCACTCAATTCTTTCAAGATAAACTTTTCTCGAGAAAGGACCCAGTTTTAGCAACAAACACTTTATGCTTGAGTCTGAGATAGAAGGTTCACCCAACTGTTCTTAGGTTATTATATGAAGATGCATTTGTCCGCTTTGGGTTCAAGCTCATTAGGTGAAAACATTTTCCACACAAGCGTCGCAGCCCCAAACATTAAGAAATGACAGCTTAGATTTTTATCAAACCATAATTCACACAGTGTCATCTCAACGGATTTAGATGGTTCTCTATTTAAAGTGAATGTAGTTGTCTCTAATGCATAACCCCAAAATTATAGTATCAAAACGACAAGAGACATCATAGCACGCACCATATCCAATACAGAACGACAATGATGTTCAGACACACCATCACACTATGGTGTTCCAGGTGGCGTGAGTTGTGAAACAACTTTCACATTGTCTAAAGTTGTATGCCAAACTTGTAACTCAGATATTCACCTCCATGATCATATCGCAGACATTTTTATCTTCTTGTCACGATGATCTCAAACTTGACTCTGAATTTGCTTGAACCTTTCAAACAATTCAGACTTGTTTTTCATTAAGTAAATATACACTATATCTCCTCAAATCATCAGTGAAGGTAAGAAAATAATGATATCCACCGCACTCTACAAGACTCATTGTATTGCATACATCAACATGTATCTTTTCCAATAAACTACTTGCCCGCTCCATCAATCCGTAAAATAGGGTCCTTAGTCATCTTGCCCAAGAGGCATGGTTCGCATGACTCAACCGATTAGAATTTGAATGAGTCCAAAGATCCATCAACATGGAGTTTCTTCATGCGCTTTATACCAACATGACATTAGCGGCAATGCCGCAAGTATGTGGTACTATCATTATTAACTTTGTATCTTTTGGCATCAACGTTATGAACATGTGTATTACTATGATCAAGATTCAACAGACCATTCTCACTGGGTGCATGACCATTGAAGGTATTATTCATGTAAACAGAATAACCATTATTCTCTAAATTAAATGAATAAACGTGTTGCAATAAACACGATCTAATCACGTTTATGCTCAACACAAAACACCAAATAACATTTATTTAGGTTCGTCACTAATCCCTAAGGTAGAGTGAGCGTGCGATGTTGATCACATCAACAACAACAACAACAACAATAAAGCCTTTAGTCCCAAACAAGTTGGGGTAGGCTAGAGGTGAAACCCATAAGATCCCGCGACCAACTCATGGTTCTGGCACATGGATAGCAAGCTTCCACGCACCCCTATCCATGGCTAGTTCTTTGGTGATGCTCCAGTCCTTCAGATCTCTCTTTACAGACTCTTCCCATGTCAAGTTCGGTCTACCCCGGCCTCTTTTGACATTATCAGCATGCTTAAGCCGTCCGCTGTGCACTGGGGCTTCTGGAGGCCTGCGCTGAATATGCCCAAACCATCTCAGACGATGTTGGACAAGCTTCTCTTCAATTGGCGCTACCCCAACTTTATCCCGTATATCATCATTCCGGATGCGGTCCTTCCTTGTGTGACCACACATCCATCTCAACATGCGCATCTCCGCCACACCTAACTGTTGCACATGTCGCCTTTTAGTCGGCCAACACTCAGCGCCATACAACATTGCGGGTCGAACTGCCGTCCTATAGAACTTGCCTTTTAGCTTTTGTGGCACCCTCTTGTCACAAAGAATGCCAGAAGCTTGGCGCCACTTCATCCATCCGGCTTTAATTCGATGGTTCACATATTCATCGATATCCCCATCCTTCTGCAACATTGAACCCATATATCAAAAGGTGTCCTTCTGAGGCACCACTTGCCCATCAAGGCTAACATCCTCCCCCTCCTCGTTCCTAGTAGTACTGAAAGCGCACCTCATGTACTCGGTTTTAGTCCTACTAAGTCTAAAACCTTTCGATTCCAAGGTTTGCCTCCACAACTCCAACTTCCTGTTAACCCCCGTCCGGCTCTCATCGACTAGCACCACATCGTCCGCAAAGAGCATACACCATGGGATATCTCCTTGTATATCCCTTGTGACCTCATCCATCACCAAGGCAAAAAGGTAAGGGCTCAAAGCTGACCCTTGATGCAGTCCTATCTTAATTGGGAAGTCGTTAGTGTCGCCCTCACTTGTTCGAACACTTGTCACAACATTATCATACATGTCCTTGATGAGGGTAATGTACTTTGTTGGGACTTTGTGTTTCTCCAATGCCCACCACATAACATTTCCAACACACATCGTCACCTCACCCTTAGCTAGTTCTCCGTTTATTCCGTAGATTTTATTTCGAGTTACTAACATTTAGCAACCTAACCTCTATCCAATACCCAGGTGCTACTAGGAGTACTAGCAAGGTACACATCAATAACACGTATATCAAATATACTTGTGTCGACGTTGCCAGCCTTCTCATCTACCAAGTATCTAGGGATGTTCCGCTTCAGCGACCGCTCACCTCATAATAGAAGCACTTAGTCTCGGGTTTGGGTTCAACTTTGGGTTTCTTCACTGGAGCAGCAACTGACTTGCAATCCATGAAGTTTCCCTCCTTGCCTTTGCCCTTCTCGAAACTAGTGGTTTTACTAACCATCAACACTTGATGCTCCTGCTTGATTTCTACCTTCGCGGTGTCAAACATCGCGAACAGCCCAGGAATCATTATTTCTATCCCTGGCATTTTATATTTCATCAGAAAGTTCTAGTAGCTTAGTGACAGTGACTTGGAGAACTATATTAATCACTATCTTATCTGGAAGATCAACTCCCACTCGATTCAAGCGATTGTAGCACCCAGAAAATCTGTAACATCCCAAATTTTGGAATGTTATAATAAATACTAGAATGATTGTTTGTTTGCTTGAGTGATTGAAATTGAGTGAAAATTCGAAACTTCTGAAACTTTTGAATGAGAGGGAATAAATGACTTTCCCAAAACTTTCACTCTGCAGGAATTCAAATTCATTTCATCACAAAATCCCAGAGTGAAGATGATATGACTTCTTCCATTTAAAGGAATGAAAAGGGATTTGAAAATGGTTTGATTTTCAAATAGTTCAAATTTAGAAACTTTATACAACTCAATGATTTTCGTGAGAGAGGATAAAAGGACTCCTTCAAACTATATGAAATATGAGTTGGAAGTTTAAAAGAAGGATATGAAAACTATTTGAGAAATTCTCATATGGAGTTTCACTTCCATATTTGAATTCCCTATTTGAATTTGTAAGCATTTAAACACCTTGACAAAGTTTTTGAGAGGAGTAATATGACACTCCAAACCAAGGGTATTTTATTGAAGTTTTTTGAATCATAAAACCCAAGTGGTTCTTTGAAAGATATTTGCAAAAATAAATAAAGCCATTTAGGCATATTCTGAAAATATTTTTTTTAAGTATTCAATTTGGCCGTGGAAAAATGTCCATTAAATGGCATTTATTTCCCTGATCATTTTGATATATAACACTTTACCTTTTTGGACTGGTTTTGAATGTCTTAATGTTGTTTTTAATGCCCTATATATTAATAAAGGAAATAGTTAAACGCGTGTATTAAACGAGCCGGTCCACCTGCCCCTGATTCCTCCCCGAAACCTCTCCGCAACGGTCATGGCTGACCATGCTCTCTCCCTCTCTCTCTCTGACGCCCCGGCCCCACCGACCAACCGAGCCGTCCTCGCGGTCATCCCCTCCATCGTGCCCCTGACATCGTCGGCGAGTTCATCGCCCCGGATCTCGCTCCTCCTTCCCTCTCCCGTCCCCGCACCTAGCCTATATAAGACCCGGTCCTCTTTGCTCTTCGTCCACCCCGAAACCCCCTCTTTTCCTTCTCGGAACGCCGTCCCCACACCTCGTCGGAGTTCTAACCCCAACCGGACCTCCCCGAGCTCCTAGCGCTCGCCCCGGACGCTCCCTTACCTCGTCGGCGCCACCTACGAATGTTGGAGGTCCGCCGCCATCGACTGGACCACTCAGACGCCGTTCCCGACCACCAGAGCGCCACCCCGAGCACCATCGAGTCGTTGGCCGCCATCGACATCGCCGGAGCGCCGCCATTTCCCCTATGAGCTCCCCTCCCCCTCTCCTAACCATTGGATCTGGATCTAACGATCCAGATTAGAACAATTAAAACGCCGAAACGTTTTCTTCTAACGTCCGGTCGTCCGCCCGCAAACACCCGCACGCGCACCTTTTCAACCAATAGGAAGCCGCCACGTAGCCCATGTCCGTTAGATAATTTTTTTCCTTTCCAGTTTTTGTTTTAGAAAACAGAATAGGTTCTGTTTTTATTTTTCTTATATCTTTTACGATTTTAGGTGTTTTAATTTGATTCTTTTTGCATTGTGTCAGAAATTTGTTCTACTTTCTGTATATATCAAGTTTTACCAAATTTGAATAATTTAAAATTGATTTCAGACAGATTTGATTCAAATCTTATTTCCTGAATATCTTGAGTTTAAAAATATATTTTGAGTTGATTCTTTTTTCTACTTGTCATTAGTGACCTTAGTTATCAGTAGGTAGAGTCTGGAAATTTTTAGAATATTTTATAGTAGTCTTTTCAAGCAAAACAAATTATGCTTAGTTCTATTAGGTCTATTTATATTCCCATTTGTTTTTAAAAAAATTAAAAAAAATTCTTTTATAATAGTGATAAACTTTTATAATTTTTTCTGTTAGATAATAGTAGCCCTTCAAAACAAATAATATTTTATAAGTTGGTTGCATGAAAATCAATTCTAGTTCAACTATAACTTGCAATTGGATTTTCATTGCTATGTTGATCTTCTGTTTGAAAATAGTTCCACAAATTGTTTTATAAGTTTGATTTTCTGTTAATCTAAGTTTACACCAAAAACAATTTGTATTATAGTTGAAATTGTTTGTGGTTTAAGCCAAGGATGACCTTGTTTTATATCAAAATAAGAACCTTTATAAAAGCTTTTCAATTAGTTCTTTTTTGCAAAATAAATATTTATGAGAACATACTTTCTATTAATTATTTGTTTTAGAAAAATGTTTTTCATTTGTTAACTTAGTGTTTTCTACTGATATGTTCTAATAGTTAAAACCTTATGTTGCTAGAGTATAGTTTTCTAAATTATTAGTTGTTCTTCAAAAGTAATTCTTTTTGCTAAGTATAATATTTACTAAAATACTTTTGATTATATTTTATTTTGTTTTGAGTTTTTACTTTTGAAAATAGGATGTACTTGTAGAGAAGACCAACTTTGGTTGTGTTGATGAAGTTTTGTTAATTTTTGTCCTAAGTATTTCCTTCATCACAAATTTGTTGCTTTGGTTTGGTGTTACTTTTGATTGTTAAAATAGATTGCTAGTATGATTGCTTATATGAATGCAATGTTTGATTATAGATTTTCATCGGAGAGTGACGAATAGTCTATCAGTTATCTCTAAGAGCGATATTATTCTTCATCAACAGTACAGGCAAGTCACTTTGACCATGTATACCTATGTTTTATTGCATTAGTTCTACCATCTCCCCAATTGCATGCAAAGTAGGTAAATTGGAAACTTGGTTACTTGTCATAGTATCATGTGGTAGGTACCCCTCAACCCTTTGACACATTGGCCCCAGGAAACGTTAATTTACATTTTGCTATGCTATTATAGACGGGGTTGGTTGTGTGATTCATGAGAGTTGTGAATTAATAATTTCAAGACCTACATGATGATCAAGTCTTCAAGACTCCGAGTTTTCAACATACCTCTGGGTGGATGATTGTTGAACGGCGCCCTGGAGAAACCAGTGGTTAGCCTAGGTGTTGCTGGGGAAGTGCCAGTATTCACCCAGGCACAAAGAGATGGATGGATGCTTAAAGACCCAAGGCTTACCTGCACAGCCACAAGCCATTATGGGCTCTGGCTTGGTTGGATATCGTGGTGAACCTGGACAGGCGGTGCTACGAGATGTAGAAGAACGGTAGGAAAGGATGGGCACCGACAGAGTCTCAGGGAAACCCTTTAGAAGACCATGTTTTGGTCATCTGTTTCTCAAACACCCTGAAGTGCGAGAAATCCAACGGAGGCGATCAAATCTTGTGGGGAACGTGTGTAAAACTCTGCAAAGTACTAAAACCTAATCGATTATCCGTGTCCACGGTCATGGACAACTTGAGCCAAAGGAACTGAAACTATCTGGAACTGTCAACACAATTAATTACATTGATGTGGGTATTAATGTCAACTTGGGTATGAGAATTGGTTGGTGGAAACATCTCATTAATCAACCAACATTTGTAGTAATTATGCTTTTGCTCTCTCTTGTTGTAGGAAAATTTTGGCTTTATGCAAAATCTACTACCCCACTTGCCATATATGAATGTAGAATAGATGATTACTTTACACCCCCTCTTTTGTGGCTTGCCGGCATATTCAAAATGCTGACCTACACGGCTGCAACGTCTTATGTTGCAGATAAGCTCTACGACGGGTAAGAGTACGACTCAGGGTTACGGTCTACACTCAACCTGCCGTTGGTGTTATTGGGACTCCACTCCCGTTGACTGTTTCCGCTGAGATTCTTAAGGTATATATCAGTTTTACGTTAATTACATGTGATTGCACTTTGATATATACATTGATGTACTGTGTGTGCCAGCATACTGATCTAGGGATGGCATAGAACACACAGAGGCTTGACTCGTTTTGAGTTGGGTCGCTACAGAAATGGTATCAGACCACATGTTGACTGTAGGACGTGACCCTAGAAACTGGAAAGCCCTTAGGAAATGATTTCTCGAAAAACTTTGTTTTCAAAAGACCTTTTACTTCTCATCTTATTTGAGCCTTATCAAATGATCTCTCTTACCTCAAAAAGTTACAAAAATACCTTTTTCCCCTTGACCACACTAAGGATCAACTAAGACCACTTCGAGAAGGACAAGATATTGAAACAACTAATGGTTACTTCAAAGTAAAGAAGATTTCACCATGCAATAGAAGAGTTGAAGCTACACGAGTTGAAGACTGGGAAGACCCGAAGAAATTGAAGACCATGAAGAATTTCCAAGATATTATGCCCTAGAAGACCAAACCCATGTTGTATACTTACGTTAGATACGATGATTTGTGAGCTGTCATTTGTGTGTAATTTTCGACAGCCACAACAAAAATCTATTTTCAAAACCATTGTTTGTATTGTGTGTATCCTCTCCTTTCTCTCTCTTACCCATCTCATCCCCAAAACCTTGAACCCAATAGATGATGAGTGAAGCTGGACTCGTGTATTCTGGATCGATGACTCGGTTAGAGACAGAAGAATGGATTCAGAACATGGAGGATCATCTAAGGAGTAACCATGTTGCAAGAAAAGAGATGGTCCAGTATGCTTTTCGGTACTTTGTAGAAGGTGCTGCAAATTGGTGGAAGATGCATGAAGATATCCATGATAGGCAAGCATCAAACACTTGGGAGCAAATTCAAGATAACTCTGCAAGGATCTCATGTTGTTACCAACACCCAGAAGCCCCGTGGGAAAGATGTGAAGAAGATTTGTGCATGCAGGATATGTGGAGAGATAGGACACACGCAGGAAGAACACAAGGAAGGATGCCCTCATTGTGAAGAAAATCACCGAGCTGAGAAATGCCCAACTAGGCAAGTGACATGTTTCTCGTGCGAAGGAACTACGCATTACCTGGCTCAATGCCAAATGTACCCGTGGGTACAAGAAGTCATCAAGCAGCAGAAGGAAGCCATGAAGGAAGCCTTCAGAGAAAATTTAGGAGCACTTGTGATGAAGGAAGATGTTGAAGACCCTAATGGAGAAGGCCTAACCAGATTTTACTCCAATACCTTCTATTCATGTGGAGAAGAAGGACATTTCTCACAGGACTGTACGAAGGAAAGAAAAGAGTATCTGGGAAACTTCCCGACAGAAGAAGTGGACTTTGACCCACAGGAAATTGAAAGTTTGATCGGAACAAAGGAGCCCAAGAAGAGAAACCGAAGACGTTCTCAGAACAACCCAATTTCTGCAAAGAAGGATCTGAGTCAGATCATGTGTTTCCGGTGCAAGAAGACAGGACATTACTCCTATACCTGCCCGGAGAAGAAGGCTAAACATGAGTAGTTTGAGTTTTGAATTTTTGGAAGTAATAAATGTAATAGGTAGCACTCTTATCATTTTGAAGTTATGTAATGGAAGTCTCAGATTTTGTAAATAAATTCATGAGATCAATGGAATTTATGGTGTTATGATTATCCTATGTTGAATTATATGAGTTGCCACTCTAAGAACAAAGGTCTCTGACCAATTTTCGAGGATATGAGAAAATATGGTCTATGCAGGCATGCGTGCATTTCATTTTAAGTGTGGTGGCAACCACAGGGACAAAAGAATGAAGAAAATACCATTCATATTAAGGAGTTTGGATAACTGAATACAGGTGAAGAGAATGTGGAACCACCTCAAACTATCTAGATGATAACCTTTGTGACAAAGTGATTTTGAAGTTGGAATATTGAGAAAAGGAATGATTGTGATGAAACCATACCCAAGGTTAAACAGACCAATGGAAAGGAAAATGAATTCCACGGAGTGAAATCTAGACAAGAACAGGTCTGTGATTTGTTACCTCGAAGGTATGATGGAGTGAATGGAAGGCAATGTTGGAATATGGATCGATAGTAACCCCAAGAGTGAGATGAAGCTGTATCCAAGTGAACCCACAACTCACTGACCTCGGGATTGATAAGGATCAAGCCCCACCTTTGTGAAAGAGGAAACTTGGAAGAAGCTACGACTGATCAGCAAAACATTTTCTTAGGAGTATACGAAAAACTTGAGAGTTGTGAAGAAACGATAGATGTTTTTGTTCAGCTTGCAGAATCAATGGTTTTATCCGAACTTTGTTCATTGACAAGAGAAATTTTCTGCAACGCTTGTGAGGAGGCCCAAGTGTTAGAATACGAGATTCACTAAACCTTATACAAGGTAATGATTTCAGTGCGACATGGCTTGGCCACCATGACGACTTACTCTTATCATTCTCTTGCTATTCGGATTGGTAAATCTGAGTGACTTACCCATAGTAAAGAGACGACGTTCATTGAAGATTTTGTTTAAGCCTTAGAATGGTATGATGTAAAACCCCTTGTACATGGCAGTTGTTGCCACACGTAGGAATTTTACGGTGAGGAATGTAGCCAAGACCCATTTCATTGCAGGATAACCACAAATGGTAGACCACCACGAGATCTTTGATAAGTTAGAATGAACGCGAGACTTATCAGTTAAGAAGACCCAGTATCGGAGGAAATACAATTTGTTATGAGAACACGAGATTCTGATTTAAGACGGACGAGCACCACCGAAGGAGCTATCATGAAGAATGTGAACAGCCAAATGCACCCAGAGGAATGCCATGATTTTGAGGGACCAGTAACTCTCATTTTAAGTGTGGTAGACCCCACACCTTCTTGGTCGATGGTTTTGCTAGAAGACCCAAAACCCTAACCTTTTCTTTCTAGCCTCTTCGAATCTCGAGGACGAGATTCATTTTAAGTGTGGTAGGTTTGTAACATCCCAAATTTTGGAATGTTATAATAAATACTAGAATGATTGTTTGTTTGCTTGAGTGATTGAAATTGAGTGAAAATTTGAAACTTTTGAAAACTTTTGAATGAGAGGAAATAAAATGACTTTCCCAAAACTTTCACTCTGCAGGAATTGAAATTCATTTCATCACAAAATCCCAGAGTGAAGATGATATGACTTCTTCCATTTAAAGGAATGAAAAGGGATTTGAAAATGGTTTGATTTTCAAATAGTTCAAATTCAGAAACTTTATGCAACTCAATTATTTTCATGAGAGAGGACAAAAGTACTCCTTCAAACTATATGAAATATGACTTGGAAGTTTAAAAGAAGGATATGAAAACTCTTTGAGAAATTCTCATATGGAGTTTCACTTCCATATTTGAATTCCCTATTTGAATTTGTAAGCATTTAAACCCCTTGACAAAGTTTTTGAGAGGAGTAATATGACACTCCAAACCAAGGGTATTTTTGTGAAGTTTTTTGAATCATAAAACCCAAGTGGTTCTTTGAAAGATATTTGCAAAAATAAATAAAGCCATCTAGGCATATTCTGAAAAAAAAATTAAGTATTAAATTTGGCTGTGGAAAAATGTCCATTAAATGGCATTTATTTCCTTGATCATTTTGATATATAACACTTTATTTTTTGGACTGGTTTTGAATGTCTTAATGTTGTTTTTAATGCCCTGTATATTAATAAAGGAAATAGTTAAACGCGTGTATTAAACGAGCCGGCCCACCTGCCCCTGATTCCTCCCCAAAACCTCTCCGCAACGGTCACCACTGACCGTGCTCTCTCCCTCTCTCTCTCTGACGCCCTGGACCCATCGACCGACCGAGCCGTCCTCGCGGTCGTCCCCTCCATCGCGCACCTGACATTGCCGGCAAGTTCATCGCCCCGGATCTCGCTCCTTCTTCCCTCTCCCACCCCCCGCACCTGGCCTATATAAGACCTGCTCCTCTCCACTCTTCGTCCACCCCGAAACCACCTCTTTTCCTCGCCGGAACACTGTCCCCACACCTCGCCGGAGTTCTAACCCCAACCGGACCTCCCCGAGCTCCTAGCGCTCGCCCCCGACGCTCCCTTACCTTGTCGTTGCCACCTACGAATGCCGGAGGTCCGCCGCCATCGAGTGGACCACTCAGACGCCATTCCCAACCATCGGAGCGCCGCCCCGAGCACCATCGAGTCGTCGGCCGCCGTCGACATTGCCGGAGCGACGCCATTTCCCCTGTGAGCTCCCCTCCCCTTCTCCTAACCATTGGATCTGGATCTAACGATCCAGATTAGAACAATTAAAATGCCGAAACATTTTCTTCTAACGTCCGGTCGTCCGCCCGCAAACACCCGCACGCGCACCTTTTCAACCAATAGGAAGCCGCCACGTAGCCCATGTTCGTTAGATAATTCTTTTTTCTTTTCCTGTTTTCGTTTTAGAAAACATAATAGGTTCGGTTTTTATTTTTCTTATATCTTTTATGATTTTAGGTGTTTTAATTTGATTCTTTTTGCATTGTGTCAAACATTTGTTCTAGTTTCTGTAGATATCAATTTTGTCCAAATTTGAATAATTTAAAATTGATTTCAAACATATTTGATTCAAATCTTATTTTCTGAATATCTTGAGTTTAAAAATATATTTTGAGTTGATTCTTTTCGCTACTTGTCACTAGTGACCTTAGTTATCAGTAGGTAGAGTTTGGAAATTTTTAGAATATTTTATAGTAGTCTTTTCAAGCAAAACAGATTCTGTTTAGTTCTATTAGGTCTATTTATATTCCCTTTTCTTTTAAATTATTTTATTTTATAATAGTGACAAACTTTTATAAAATTTTCTGTTAGATAATAGTAGCCCTTCAAAACAAATAATATTTTATTAGTTGGTTGCATGAAAATCAATTCTAGTTCAACTATAGCTTGCAATTGGATTTTCATTGCTATGTTGATCTTCTATTTGAAAATAGTTCCACAAATTGTTTTATAAGTTTGATTTTCTATTAATCTAAGTTTAGACCAGAAACAATTTGTATTATAGTTGAGATTGTTTGTGGTTTAAGCTAAGGATGACCTTGTTTTATATCAAAATAAGAACCTTTATAAAAGCTTTTCAATTAGTTATTTTTTGCAAAATAAAGATTTATGAGAAAATACTTTCTATTAATTATTTGTTTTAAATTGTTAACTTAGTGTTTTCTACTAATATGTTCTAGTAGTTAAAAACTTATGTTGCTAGAGTATAGTTTTCTAAATTATTAGTTGTTCTTCAAAAGTAATTCTTTTTGCTAAGTAAAATATTTACTAAAATACTTTTGATTATATTTTACTTCGTTTTGAGTTTTTACTTTTGAAAATAGGATGTACTTGTAGAGAAGACCAACTTTGGTTGTGTTGATGAAGTTTTGTTAATTTTTGTCCTAAGTATTTGCTTCATCACAAATTTGTTGCTTTTGGTTTGGTGTTACTTTTGATTGTTAAAATTGATTGCTAGTATGATTGCTTATACGAATGCAATGTTTGATTATAGATTTTCATCGGAGAGTGACGAATAGTCTATCAATTATTTCTAAGAGTGATATTATTCTTCATCAACAGTACAGGCAAGTCACTTTGACCATGTATACCTATCTTTTATTGCATTAGTTCTACCATCTCCCCAATTGCATGCAAAGTAGGTAAATTGGAAACTTGGTTACTTGTTGTAGTATCATGTGGTAGGTACCCCTCAACCCTTTGACACATTGGCCCCGGGAAACGTTAATTTACATTTTGCTATGCTATTAGTAGACGGGGTTGGTTGTGTGATTCATGAGAGTTGTGAGTTAATAATTTCAAGACCTACATGATGATCAAGTCTTCAAGACTACGAGTTTTCAACATACCTCTGGGTGGATGATGGTTGAACGGCACCCTGGAGAAACTAGTGGTTAGCCTAGGTGTTGCTGGGGAAGTGCCAGTATTCACGCAGAAAGGTCCACCCAGGCACAAAGAGATGGATGGATGCTTCAAGACCCAAGGCTTACCTACATAGCCACAAGCCATTATGGGCTCTGGCTTGGTTGGATATCGTGCTGACCCTGGACAGGTGGTGCTACGAGATGTAGAAGAGGATGGGCACCGACAGAGTCTCGGGGAAACCCTTTAGAAGACCATTTTTTGGTCATCCGTTTCTCAAACACCCTGAAGTGCGAGAAATCCAACGGAGGCGATCAAATCTTGTGGGGAACGTGTGCAAAACTCTACAGAATACTAAAACCTAATCGATTAGCCGTGTCCACGGTCATGGACAACTTGAGCCAAAGGAACTAAAACTATCTGGAACTGTCAACACAATTAATTACATTGATGTGGGTATTAATGTCAACTTGGGTATGAGAATTGGTTGGTGGAACCATCTCATTAATCAACCAACATTTGTAGTAATTATGCTTTTGCCCTCTCTTGTTGTAGGAAAAATTTGGCTTTATGCAAAACCTACTACCCCACTTGCCATATATGCATGTAGAATAGATGATTACTTTACACCCCCACTTTTGTGACTTGGCGGCATATTTAAAATGCTGACCTACATGGCTGCAATGTCTTATGTTGTAGATAAACTCTACGACGGGTAAGGGTACGATTCAGGGTTACTGTCTACACTCAACCTGCCATTGGTGTTATTGGGACTCCACTCCCGTTGACTTTTTCCGCTGAGATTCTTAAGGTATATATCAGTTTTACGTTAATTACATGTGATTGCACTTTGATATATACATTGATGTACTATGTGTGCTAGCATACTAATCCAGGGATGGCACAGAACACATAGAAGCTTGACTCGTTTTGAGTCGGGTCGCTACACAATCTGAGCACATGCTCAACGATTCAGCTATTCTCCTTCATCTTGCAGACAAAGAATCTTGTTAGAGATCTCATATCTCACAACATGGGGCACGAGCCTGAGATCCCAATTTCTCCTCTTAGAACATCTCATATATTTCATGACGTTCAAAACGTTTCGGAGCCTCAGTTCTAAGCCGTAATGCTTGATGCACTAAACTATCAAGTAGTTATCGAAACGTGCCCTTCATATGTTCACAACATCTATAGACGACGCTAGAGGGGGTGGCGCACCGAGTGGTGCATTTCTCTAGGAACATATAAAAATTCAAGGGATCTACAGCGCGAGCAAGTAATCTACAACATAATTTGCAAAGACACAACTAACTATGTTCATGATAATGAGTTCAATTAATCATATTACTGAAGAACTCCCACTCAAATTGACATCCCTCTGGTCATTCGAGTGATACATGATCCAAATTCACCAACTCAAGTCCGATCATCACGTGAGTTGAGGTGGTTTCAATGGTGAACATCATCATGTTGATCATATATATATGATTCATGTTCGACCTTTCGGTCTCTTGTGTTCCAAGGCCATGTCTGTACATGCTAGGCTCGTCAAGTTTAACCCAAGTGTTCTGCATGTGCAACACTGGCTTGCATCCGTTGTATGTGAACGTAGAGTCTATCACACCCGATCATCACGTGGTGTCTCGACACGACGAACTTTCGCAATGGTGGACACTCGGGGAGAACACAATTTATCTTGAAATTAAGTGAGGGATCACCTTATAATGCTACCGTCGTCCTAAGCAAAACAAGGTGCATAAAAGGATTAACATCACATGCAAATCATAAGTGACATGATATGGCCATGAACTTGTGCTTTTGTTCTCCACCTTGAAAGCACCGGCATGATCTCCATTGTTACCAGCATGACACCATGATCTCCATCATCTTGATCTCCATCAACGTGTCGCCATCGGGGATGTCGTTCCCACCATGCTTCTACTACTATTGCTAACGTTTAGCGATAAAGTAAAGCATTACATAACGCTTAATGATTGACACGCAGGTCATATAATAATTAAAGACAACCCTCTGGCTCCTGTCGGTTGCCATATTCATCGACATGCAAGTCGTTATATTCTATACAACACATGATCATATCATACATAACATATATCTCATCATGTAATTGGCCATATCACATCACAACATACCCTGCAAAAACAAGTTAGACGTCCTCTAATTGTTGTTGCATGTTTTACGTGGCTGCTACGGGTATCTAGCAAGAACAATTCTCACCTACGCATAAACCACAACGGTGATACATACGTTGCTTTTCAACCTTCTCAAGGACCGCCTTAGTCGAATCCGATCCAACTAAAGAAGGAGAAACAGACACTAGCCAGCCATCTTTGTGCAACGAAGTTACACGTCAGTCGATGGAACTGGTCTCTCGTAAGCGTACGAGTAATGTTGGTCCAGGCCACTTCATCCCACAGTACCGCTGAACGAAAACACGGCCAAGGGAGGAAGCAATCTAAGCATCAACGCCCGCAAACTCTTTGTGTTCTACTCGAGATCTCATCTACACATAGACCTAGCTCATGATACCACTATTGGGGAACGTTGCATGGGAAACAATAAATTTCCTACGCACAGGCAAGATCTATCCATGGTGATGAGCATCTACAAGAGGGAGAGTGGATCTACATACCCTTGTAGATCGCTAAGCGATAAGCGTTAAGAAACATGGTTGGTGTAGTCGAACGTCTTCGCGATCCAAATCACCGAGCATCCCGCGATTTCATCACGATCTATCCCGCGATCCAATAATGATCCATCCCGCGAACTCATCACGATCCGACCCGCGATCTCATCATGATCCGTCTCGCGATCTTCATCATGGTCCTTCTGATCTAGCGTCGAACGGATGACACCTCCACGTTTAGCACACATACAACTCGATGACGATATCCGCCTTGTTGATCCAGCAAGTGAGAGTAGAGAGGTAAATGAGTTCTCCGATAGCGCGATGGTGTTGCGGCAATGGTGGTGGAGCTATTCCAGCAGGGCTTCGCCTAAGCACCGTTGAAAACCGATCTAGAGCAGAAACTGCGATCTAGAGGAGAGGTAGCACGTGGCTATTAGGGTTAGATTTTTCCTGTAAATCCTCTAGTATATATAGGAGGGAGGGAGGGAAGGAGGCAGCCTCAAACCCTCAAGGTTTGTTCGAAATTGGAGGTGGAGGAGTCCTACTCTAATCCTATTAGGAGTAGGATTCCTCCTTTCCATTTGGAAACTTTTTCCACCTCTCCACCTTTGGATTTTTTTCCTTCTCAAACCACTCGAGCCGCATGGGCCCTTAGAGGAGGCTTCGTACAGCCAACTAGGAGCTGGCTTACATCCTCCCACAGCCCATGTAGCCTCTTGGGTTGAAATACCTCTCCCGATGGTCCCCCGGTACACTACTAGCACTCCCAGTACACTACCGATGAGCCCGAAACTTTTCCGGCAACCAAAACAGGACTTCCCATATATCAATCTTTACCTTCGGACCATTCCGGAGCTCCTCGTGATGTCCGGGATCTCATCCGAGCTCCCAAAAACCTTCGTTCACCACCATACATAACTCTATACTACCGAAACGTCACCGAGCCTTAAGTGTGCAGACCCTGCGTGTTCGAGAACTATGTAGACATGACCGAGACACCTCTACGGTCAATAACCAATAGTGGAACCTAGATGCCCATATTGGTTCCTACATATTCTACAAAGATCTTTATCGGTCGAACCTCTATGTCAAGGATTCAGTTAATGTCGTATGACGTTCTCTTTGTTCTGCGGTATGTCACTTGCCCGAGATTCGATCGTCGGTATCTCCATACCTAGTTCAACCTCGTTACCGGCAAGTCCCTTTACTCGTTGCGTAATACAAGATCCTGTGACTAACACTTAGTCACATTGCTTGCAAGGCTTATTGTGATGTTGTATTACTGAGTGGGCCCTGAGATACCTCTTCGTCACACGGAGTAAGAAATCCCAGTCTTGATCCATGCCAACCCAACAGACACCCTCGGAGATACCTGTAGAGCAACTTTATAGTCACCCAGTTACGTTGCGACATTTGATACACACAAGGTGACGGTGTTTATATCCCGGGGTAGGCCAAGGCAATGGGGTCCTCCCCACTCCGCTTGGAAGAAAAACCAATCGGGCGGCTGGACGAGGCCGGCTGGGGACATGCCACACGAGCCGTCTCTGGTTGGCGTTTCGCCTTGCTGGCCTAGCGGCCGGGCGTGCTCCCGCCCGGCTGGCAAGCAGCCGGCTTCCCACGAGCCGGGCAGCCCATTGACTTGGGGACGGACACGCCCTATCCCATCTCCCTGTCCGCAGGTACGGTAGTGCAACGTGACTGGCGGGGCGAGCGACCCTGTGGCCATAGTGGTCGCTGACGCACCGTCCCGCATGGCTACAGTCCATCCGTCCGGCCCGCTCACCTCAGTGAGTGTGATCGGATGGGGAACAGTTCCGACACGCCTCTGCCACTCGAGTGCCTGCCCCGGCGTGGCTACAGTGCCACCGGCCGTACCGACGACCTCGGTCGGCTGGCGCTAAGCGAGGCCTCCCCGGGCGGCCCGTGCCAGGGCAGGTGGGGGAGGGCCAATCGCGGCGCCCGTCGGCGGGTCCCAGCAGGGATGGAACCGCTCGACCGTCAGGCCCTGCCCACGATGAGACAATACAAGCTGCAGGACCACCTGGCCAGGCGGAGAGGCTGCCAGCCGGGTCCCTCCACCCTCGTACCTAAATCATATTGTAAGAGCTAGGCGGTTGGCCTATAAAACCCCCCTAGCCCCCCATGCAACGAGGACGGAACCCCCGATCAAGAACACACACATAGGGGGCTCTCATACCCTTCCCAGTAGCAGAGGGAGACGGGTCGGCTGCTCCTTTCTTCCTCCTCGAACAGAGCTCTAGGAGCACCTCTCTATATTTATCCATCCATCCAACGAATCCAAGCAAGACTAGGGGCATTACCTCCCACGGAGGGCCCCGAACCTGGGTACATCATGTGTCTCCACCTTCTTGTACCCAATCTCGCACCCGGAGCCCATCGGCGTCCTATGGCCCCAACACCACCGATAAGCCACCCTATGGCATCTGTCGTGAGAAAAAGACGACAGTTGGTGCCCATCGTGGGGCGATCCGCGGTGCCGTTCGGGTTCATTCTCCGGGTGGGACCTCTCGCCATTCCCCGCTGCCTACGCTCGGCCCGGCGAAACCGTGGGGGGCTCGTGGGTCTTGTTGCGGCACGCCCTACGGGCAACTCCGACGACCTAGCGGCCGATATCGACGCGCTCACCGAGCGCTTCGGTAGGCTCACCCTTGCTAAGGCTCCGGACGTGGGTGAGTACCCCGCGGGGGTACTCGTCTGCGCCGGCCCGCCCACAGTCATGGGAGTACTCGCTGCGGCCCGCCCCAATGGGTCCCGCGACCGTGAGGAGGTGATGGCCGTCACCTCCTCCACCGCCTCCAGACTGGCGCGGGTAACTGCCACCGCCGCTGCTGCCCGCGTCGACACGTCCGACCCGGTCGGTGCGGCCCTCTAGGGCTTGAGCACCCCGATAGCCCCGACGGCAAACCCCGATACCGCCATGGCCGACCTCAAGGCGGCTCTTTCCATCCTCTTTGAGGATGCCACCACCCTCGCTGCCATGCTCCGCTGCATGGAAGCGATGCAGCGGGAATACTCCTCCGCTTACGCCCTTACCCCGGCTGGCGCCGAGCCCAACCGACATGGGGCCATGCGCGACCGTGGCCACATGGTCGCCAAAATCCTCGGCGGCAAAATGCCCGTCTACGACACCCCCATAGCTAACCTACGGGCCCTAAAGGTGGCCTACGAGGAACTGGACACCTTGGAGGGCGAAGAGCGTGCCACCCACGAGCACCACATCAAGGCGCTTATCGATGCTGCTGACGCACGGCAGCATCAGCTCGCGCCAGGCGGCGCCGCCGCTAAAGTCCCCCGGCCCGAGCGCGAGGGCACGGGAACTGCCGGCCGCCATGCGGCGCAGTACTCCTGTTCCCCTCGCGTCTCCGGTCATCGGATCGAGACGCATGACCCCCGGCCCTCTCAGCTATCGAGGAGTGAGCAGCCGGCTGTTAGCAGCCGACTGTTAGCAGCCGACTGTTAGCAGCCGGCGCACCAACGAGCCGCCTGGTAGCGGCCGCTATCATGAAGCGCCGGCATCCGGCAGCCGGTGCAGCCGGGGGCACACACAACCCCCACAACGCGGGTCGCGGCAATCAACGCCGCCCACCATCCGCCCCGAGCTCTCAGCCTGGCTCGGGCCATGCGTCCCTCATAGCAAGGACGATGCTCACAACCGCATCGACCAACTCATGCAATCCGCCCTCCTCGAGGAGGAGGGCTCGATCTTCCCGGCTTGCTTCGGCCCCCGGATCCACACCGAGCCATTCCCGAATGGCTTCACGCTCCCTAAGGACACCCCGAAGTAAACGGGGCTGCCAAGACAGAAGACTGGCTGATCGACTACACCACCGCAGTGGGCATCGCCAGGGGGAACAAACATGTGGCCGTCCGCTACGCCCCCCTCATGCTCATCGGCTCGGCCCGAACCTGGCTCAACAGTCTGGCGGCCGGTAGCATCAACACGTGGAAGCACTTCGAGGAGGCCTTCGTCCGCAACTTCACCGGCACATACAAGCGGCCTGGCCGGCCCCGTGAACTTGCTATGTGCGTTCAGGGGCCGGACGAATCCCTCCGCGACTTCCTCACCTAGTGGACCGAGCTCCACAACTCCTGTGAGGAAGTGCACGAGGTGCAAGTCGTGCAATACTTCATCGAGGGTTGCCGGGATGGCACCCCTCTCAAGCACAAGCTTCTGTGCTCCGAGCCGGCCCTGCTGGCCGAACTCATGACCAAGGCGGACAAATACGCCACGGCGGACTCGGCCATCCGGGTCAAGACGACCCCGCCGACCAAGGCGGCAACGACGTCGGCCGCGGCCTGGTCGGCTGCCGACAACCGGCAGCCGCAGAGCAACAAGCGCAAGAATGACCAGCCGGATCCCCGCTATAGGAGCCGACAGGTCAACACTGTCGAG
The DNA here is from genome assembly GCA_022496015.1 of Hordeum marinum. Classification (NCBI taxonomy): domain Eukaryota; kingdom Viridiplantae; phylum Streptophyta; class Magnoliopsida; order Poales; family Poaceae; genus Hordeum; species Hordeum marinum. The sequence continues at coordinate 402,214,145 of CM039675.1, forward strand.
GATCAGGAGCCGGCTGCCGAGCCTTCCAGCCAGCGCTAGCGCAGCGACAAGGCTGCCTGGCAGCAGAAGCTCACCTTTGAGCAAATGCTCGATCTTCCATGCAAGAATCACTCGGGGGCCAAACCCTCCACGCACACACTCCGGAAGTGCAGCTTCTCACAGCGATTGGCCCGGGGGGACGGCCTTCCGGCTCCTCCCGTGTCGCCAGCCTGTGCGCCGGCCCCGGTCCAAGCAGCTGCCCCGGCACCGGCAATGGCCCCAAACAATGGTCGCCTAATCGACCAGTACCCCAACCAAGACGGTTGCTATGTTGTCTTCACCAGTGAAGAGACAGGCAAGCACGCGGAGCGCCGGCTCCGCCATGAAGTAAACGCCACCATGCCGGCAACTCCCCAGTTCATGCACTGGTCGAAGAAGCCGGTCACGTGGAGCCAGGTCGACCATCCCACGGTGATGCCAAATCCCGGCAGCTACGCCTTGGTCCTCGATCCCACCATCGCCACCAAGGATCGATCCTGCCGCTTTACCAGCTACAGACCGGTACCTGGCTATCCGGCTGACGGGGCCACGGGGCGGCAAGGTTCGGCTCGCACCAAAGGTCGAAGCGGGAAGGGATCTTTTCTAGGCCCAGCCGAACCCTTGCCGCGTCTCTAGCCGCTTCGTTGATCCCGAAATAACCCTCCGTGATTCCTAAGTTTTGAAACGGCTCCCTCGAGGTGGACGCCCCGACCCAGCCACAGACCGGCTCCCGGCTGTCGGGCTGGCGGGGCTGAGGCCAAAGGGGAAACGGAGTAGAAGTGCAAAGGGGCGTGGCGGGTGAAAAAGTGTTAAGGTGGAGGCGGCAAGATTCATAAGGCATAAAACAAAACGTATTCATAACATAAAGCAAAACGGCCCACGGCTACCGTTCAATTCATTACATACACACCCCTAGTGGGTGGATCGAATCCAAGTTCAAAGTGCAGGAAAGAAGAAAAAGAAAGAACAAAATAGGAAGATGCCTGGGGGCTCAAGCCACCGGCGCGTTGCCAGCCGGTGCGTCGCCAGCCGGCACGTCGAGAGGCGGTCGGTCCCTATCCCGGAGGTGCTCGCGGCCTTCAGATCGGCCGCCTTGCCCTTCGCAGCGGCCTCCTCGGTCTTTGTCGTCTTGCCGCTCGAGTCGGTGCTCTCGTCGGCAACTTCGGCGTCGTCCGGGCCCTGGGGGATGCCGAAGGAGTCCTCGGGCAGCGGCTCGCTGTCTTCTCCAAGGGGCGGGAGGAACTCATCCGCGTCAACATACGACGCGAGCTTGTTCGCCCACAAGACAAGGGCCGGCTCGCGAGCCTCCCGCTCCGCGGCCGGCACGTCCCGCATCGTCGCTAGCCGGGCGAGGTCCACCCCCTGGTACCATGAAGTGACGAACCGAAGCGCCATCTACGCTCCGGCTCGAGCAGCCGAGGCTTTCTAGGCCTCGAGGCGGGAGACGGCATGCTCAAGCCATAGCGCCACGCGCTGCGTCAGAGCTCCTCCGTGGCTCGGCCATAGCGCGGCGATGACCTCCTTGCCGGCGGTCTTGAGCTGCTCCATGCTCCGCTCGAGATGGGTCATCTGCATCTCGACGGCGAGCTCGATCTCGTCCACATCCCATGGGGCATGCTCATCAATGGAGCGGCCGTACCCCCGGAGGTGCTCCCGGTGCTCCTCAACGACCCGCGCAGCGCGGCGGTTGGTCTCCGGGAAACACACTAAGGGGAAAAAGGGAAGAAGAGAAGGAAAACCAGATGAAGCACAAAGAGGCGACAAGCAGAAGGCAACCAATCGAAAAAGAAAGAAACAAGCGCTTACCTTTGATCGCATCATCCACACTGATGGCAAAGTTGAGCGCCGCCGCCCGCTCGGCCACCCGAGCCGCTTTCGAGGCGGCAAGAGAGCCCTTGGCCTCCTCGAGCGACTTCTTGAGCCGAGTCACCTCGCCTTGAAGGGCGGCAGTCCTCAAGGCAGCGTCAGCCGCCTCCTTGACGGCCGCCTCCCGGTCCGCCACCTCCTTCGCCGCCTCGGCCTTGAGCCAGTAGCGGGCCCCCTTGTCGTCAACCAGCAGCACGGCCAGCAGGTCCGTCTCCTGCACAGCCGCCTGGACATCCCGCGCCAGCCGGTTCCGCTCGGCGGCGAGCCCGGTCTTTTACTCCCGAAGGGCGGCCAGCTGGCCTGCGTAACAACGATAACATCAATAAAACAGGCATAAAGCCACCGACTCCTAGGGGCTACACGCCTCCACCTGCAAAATGTAACTCACCTTGCACATGGGCCAGCTCCTCCTCTAGACAGTAGAAGCCGTACTTGCCGCGGTCGTGGATGGCGACCACCTCCGCGAAGAGCTTCTGCCGCAGGGAGGCTCCCTCCTGTTGCAAAAGGGGGAGAACGTCAAAAACACGCTCGAAGGAGATCCGTCCTGGCTGTCTGTCAACCGGTCATCCGGCCCACATCTCAAGGGCTACACCTAGTGGGTGCGCTTGCGCGCCCCCACTAAGAATACTAAAGAAGGAAGGAGAAGCTTACCTCAGCACGCCGAAGGGCGGTGTCCGCTTCCTCCGCGAACCGGGCCAGCTCCTGCCGGCACCGGTCCAGGACACTCCCTAGATCCCCAAAGGAGGGGACCGAGCCACCTGCCAGAGGCGCCGGTAGGGCCGGTATGTTCGCCAGCGCCTCCTAGTCCTGACTGACCCCCTACATTGACCGCAGGATTCGCCGAGCACGGCCGCCGCTACCGCCCGGGCTCACCGCGGCTCTAGCCACTGGGGGCGGGTTGATAATAGTGAGGGACCGGGAGTCGCCTCCCGTCGGCGCCCTGCCTGGCACCGTCGCCGCCTCACCGGTCAGCCGCTCCGGCGCGTCGGTCATGCCGGAGGGCCGCTCCACCTCCATAACGACCGCCTCCGGCAGCGCCTCCGGAGCCGGCCGGATCACCACCTCCCGGGCCAGCTTGGGAGCTGGCTGGTCACCTCCGGCACTTCATGCCGAGCCGCCTCAGGGGCCGGCTCCATCACGGTCTCCCGTGCGGGCGGGGGCGGCAGCAGATCCATGGCCACGGCTCGCGGCTCGCTGGAGGGGGGTCTTGACATACGAGTGGACTCCGCCGCTGAGTCCGAGGCTCGCGGCGGCTCAGTCGCCCCTTTGCGCCGCCGGCCGCTTGAAGTTCCGGAGCATGCGGACCCTCCCCGCATGCTAGACCGGGAGGCTCGCAGCTCCACGAGCCTCCTCTTCTCCTCCCTTTGGGTGGCCGCATGCTCGCGGGCCAGCCGGCTGGTGGCGTCCTCCTGCTCATCGGGCACCCCCTCCTCTTGGAGCTCGATGGGGTCACTTCGGCACCCAAGCCCGGTCATCGACCAGCTCGTAAGACGAAAACAAAAAAACAAGGGAAGAAGCACAGAGGACTTATGCAAAGACGAGGGGTAGGGCCCGCTTGGCGAGAGGCGGCGGTTTCCGCGCAGCCACCTTGACCCGCTTCAGGTCGGGCGATGGAGCTGCCGACCCCTCCTGGGCTGGCCTTTTTCCCTACCGGCCGGCTCAGCGGCCGGGCGTCAAGGCGAGCGCTCCTCGCTCCTCCGGTCCGGGCGCACTGTAGGAGGAGGTCCATTGAGGATCATCAACTCAACATCATCATCGTCGTCGTTTGTCCAATCGTGGATGGTGGGACCAAGAGGGAATCTACCCGCTCCGCCGGGTCCCCCGGCTGCTCCGGACCCTCCGACTCTACCGGGAGCGCCGCCTCGCGGCCCTGCCGGCTCGTCGGCCTCCCCAAAGGAGTCCACGCCCTCTTCCGTGGGAGCCCCCGTCAGGATGTCCCGGGAGTCGGAGTCCGCTCGCTCCACCTCGAAGATTTGTGGATGCGGGTCGTCTCGGGTGTTCTGTCGCACCAGCCGCTGTGGTCAACACCCCATCATAAGTTCTCCCGGCGGCTACCGGCTGGGGATATCAAGCAAAAGACAAACCCCTACAAGAAGACTTACCAGGGGAGGCCGTTGATGTGGTCATACGGCTCCATGCCGAACGACCACGAAGCGGGCTTCATCTTGAACGTCATGAGGGCGTTCACCCGCTTCGCCACCTGAGCCTGTGTCAGCTCTACGGTGGACTGTCGGCAGGGGTCGTGCCGGCCTGACATGTCGTAGATTCGGTGCGGCCTCATCTGAAGAGGCGACACCCGACGCAATATGAAGGCCACCACCAGGTCGGAGGCAACCAGCCCCTCAGAGCTCTTTAGCTCCCCGAGCCGGCCCAACTCCTCCAGAGCGACACCGTGCGGGGCCGACGCCGGCCAGTTTTGCTGGGACGACTGGTGGTCCTCGTATGGCGGCAGCCCGATGTAGTCTGTCGTCGGGTCAACATTCCGCACTTAGAAGAATGTGCGGTGCCACCCCTTCACGGAGTCAATCAAAGAAAGGGGAGGGAAGCGGGCAACGCCGCGGCAGCACACTACGGTGCCCCCGCACGCGTTGTTGATCAACGGTGTGAGATAGAAAAGCACATTGAAGAGGCCAAGAAAAGGAAGAACTCCCAGATACCCCTCACACAATGCCACGAAGGCAAAGAGATACAAGATGGCATTGGGACCAAGATTGTGGGGTTGAAGGTCGATGGTTTCAAGGAAGAGGCGGAAGAAGTTGCTCACAGGGAGCACGAAGCCCTGGGAGAAGTGCCAGAGGAACACTACTAGTTCCCCTGGCTGCGGCGCCGGCACCAGCTCGCCGCCCGGCGCACGAGCGGCCACCCGCTCGGGCGGCGGCAGCATCTGCGCCTTGCGTAGCTCCTCGATAGCATCATTAGTGACGAAGGATCCTCCCCAGCTGTCGCCACGTCCGTCGGCCATCTCACCGGTGGGGCGGCATGCGGGCACGTGCGCGGGCTCAAGCGCGGGAGCACGAGGGGAGGCGAGGTCAAGAAGTAAGGAGCAATGGCGAGAAGGGCTACAAGGGGGCAAGTGGGGCGCGGGTACCTCTGCCCCCTGCCCTTCTCGCCCCTTTTATAGGGGAGGACACGACCGGGGACGTGGGATCGTCTGTACCCACGTTCCCCGGAAATCCCGCGCGAGTGGGTCGCTTCCGGCCGTAACAGCCGTATCGGGGCACAAAGGATCCGGCCCCGGCCCCGAGGCCTACCGGGCTATGCCTGGGCCCTACCGGACTAGGCCTGGGCGACGTCCCGTCTCCCCACGTGCTCGGGGCCCAGCGCATCATTACTCACCATGTGGCAAGTCGTGTGCCGGCGCGTGCCCTAGAGCGACGCGCCAGAACCCGAGGCATCGGGTCCTATAGCTGGCCCGACCGCCCCTTCGCCTTCGGGCCGGAGGCGGGCTAGGCTAGGGGGAAGCTGCCGGCACCCCACCGTCCGCTGGACGTGGGGCCCCGCCGGTTCAGGGGCTACTGTCGGGGTTCATATCCCGGGGTAGGCCAAGGCAATGGGGTCCTCCCCACTCCACTTCGAAGAAAAACCAAATGGCCGGCTAGACAAGGCCGGTTGGGGACACACCACACGAGCCGTCTTCGGCTGGCGTTTCGCCCGGCTGGCCTAGCGGCCGGGCGTGCTCCCACCTGGCTGGCCAAGCAGTCCGCTGCCCACGAGCCGGGCAACCCATTGACTTGCGGACGGACACGCCCTATCCCGTCTCTCTGTCCGCAGGTACGGCAACGCAACGTGACTAGCGGGCGAGCGACCCTATGGCCACAGTGGTCGCTGACGTGCCGTCCCGCATGGCTACAGTCCATCCGTCCAGCCTGCTGACCTTAGTGAGCGTGACTAGACGGGGAACAGTTCCAGCACGCCTTTGCCACTCGAGTGCCTGCTCCGGCGTGGCTTAGTGTCGCCGGCCGTACCGACGACCTCGGCCGGCTGGCGTTAAACGACGCCTCCCCGGGCGGCCCGTGCCGGGGCAGGTGGGGGAGGGACAATCGTGGCGCCCGTTAGCGGGTCCCAGCAGGGATGGAACCGCTCGGCTGGCGGGCCTCGCCCACGACGAGACAACACAAGCCGCGGGACCCCCTAGCCAGGCGGAGAGGCTGCCAGCCGGGTCCCTCCACCCTCGTACCTAAATCATATTGTAAGAGCCGGGGAAACCCCCCCAAGCCCCCCATGCAACGGGGACGGAACCCCCGATCAAGAACACACACATAGGGAGCTCTCATACCCTTCCCAGTAGCAGAGGGAGACGGGCCGGCTGCTCCTTTCTTCCGACTCCGAACACAGCTCTAGGAGCACCTCTGTATACTTATCCATCCATCCAATGAATCCAAGCAGGACTAGGGGCATTACCTCCCATAGAGGGCCCCGAACCTAGGTACATCGCGTGTCTCCACCTTCTTGTACCCAATCTCGCACCCGAAGACCAACGGCATCCTATGGCCCCAACACCACTGATAAGCCACCCTATGGCATCTGTCATGAGAAAACAACGACACAAGGTACTCCTCCGATGTCAGTGCGTTGCATGATCTCATGGCCATAGGAACAAATACTTGACATGCAGAAAACAGTAGCAGTAAACTGACAAGATCATATGCTACGTTTGTAGTTTGGGTTTTGTCCATCACATCATTCTCCTAATGACGTGATCCCGTTATCAAATGACATCTCATGTCCATGACTAGGAAACCATAGCTGTCTTTGATCAACGAGCTAGTCTATTAGAGGCATACTAGGGACATGGTGTTGTCTATGTATCCACACATGCATCTAAGTCTCCGATCAATACAATTATAGCATTGATAATAAACAATTATCATGAACAAGGAAATATGATAATAAGTAATTTATTATTGCCTCTAGGGCATATTTCCAGCAGGAGTAGCCACGAATCATCTTCTCATCTCCAGACTTAGGCATCAAGGTATGCCTCAAGATGGTGTTCATGGTACGGAGGCCTGCCTGGAGGTAGTAAATTGATCCTGACTTGTGAGATTCTAAGTTAGCAGCTGGAATAGCAGTGTACATATCCTTCATAGCATTGTGGCTCTCCTTGGACTTTGAGTAGACATCCAAGTCACCATCCTCAACCTCTAGGACTCCTAAGATGGTAGCCCACTCATCAGCTGTAGATTCGTATCTTGCTCCTTCTGTCATCCAAACTATCCTATCATCTCCATAAAAGTGAGCAGTGGAGTAGAGCTGCATGATCATCTCATCATTCCAAGCAGTGAACTCTTTGCCTACAAACTTGTCTAGGCCAATGCAGTGGAAGTTGTCTTGCACACATGGGAAATAGTCCTCATTTTCCTTGATATACATCCACTCAACATATCTCATGTCACTGACTGTAGGACGCTTATCAAGTAAGATGGTCTCATAGAAGTCATGCTGCTCTTTGGTATAGAACATGTAGTCCACATCAGTCTTTCTCCTCTGGGCATATGGATCAATAGCTCTCCATGCCCTCAAACCTGAATCCTTCCTCCTCTTCATATCCTCAGCAACTGGGTGGCTGGCATTGTGTTCAGGAAGGTGAGGTCTAAGCTTGATCAAAACTGACATAGCATCATGATCATCATCTGCGTCTCTGAAAGTGGATGTCTTGTTCTTCTCAGCGGCAGGTATATCTCTGGTAGTCCTCTTGGACTTCCCTGCAGCAACTTTCTTGGATTTAGCTGTGGTGCTCTTGGAGGGGCCAGGCTTAGGCATAGCATCTGCCATAAGATTCTTTTGCTTCTTCTTGGGAGGGGCCTTGACAATAGGTTCCTCCTCCTCCTCCTCCTCAGCAGTTGCACCAGTAGCCTCCTCTGGATCCTCAAACATAGAGGTAGGCCTGCCAATAACATGGATGATCCTCTTCCTGGCTGTCTACTTCTCTCTTGCCTTCTTAGGCAAAGATTTCTTGGGAATCTCAACAAACATAGTTGCCCTAGCACTCGCAGGTGCTCTGAAAGTCTCTGGATGTGCATAAACTTTGCCAACTACCCTCCTAGATAAGGTAGCCTCAGTAGCAGACTTCTTTGTAGCCTTCTCTTGCTTCTTAGCAAGAACCTCCTCTGGCAAAATCAGAATCTTCTTCATCATAATTGAGTCTCTTCCTTGTCCTTGTTGCAGCTTTAGGCAACCCATGAGAACTGGGAGTGCCTGGATCTGAGGAAGAACTAGACTCAGGACTGGTAGCTGAACTTATATCAACATTATGCTCTTGCAGATTCTAGCTATCTTTAGCATCTGACATGACTGACCCTGTGAATAGAGTTGAGAAGAGTGGGATAGGATAAGTCATCACAAAATGTTCAGTTCATTTTTGAAAGTTTGAAATAAGAATTTCCAAAGTTATACATTGTGTCACATGAAAATCGGTACAGCCAAAGCAACAAATTGGTACTACCAAGACTGACTTTCTCATTAGCCGAAACTTGGCACTCCTTTCGGCGAGAGCGAAAAGAAGTACTCGGTTTCACAGAGAAAGTTCTCAGCACCACAAATTTCAAATCGGTGACACCTATTTGTTCAGTTAGGTTCCACCGAGTTTCATCGGGCGGAAGGTAAAACCCTAGAAATTTGATCGTTTGCTACTCTATGGAATTTTTGTGTGGCTAGGATGATGTGCAAACTATGGCTTATCGAGAAAACAGTGTTCATTGCGCAAGAATTGGAAGGGGAGCACAAGAAGGTTCGAATCCATACCCTAGCTCGGTGATGGATCCGCTATGGCATAGACGGCGGCGAAGATTTCCGTCAACGGCGAAGATCCCAGCGGTGGAGGAGCACAGGGAGACAAGGGCGATGACTAGGGGGTTCCTTTGGGGCAGCTTAGGTTTTTGAGGTGTGATGATTCAGATTGAATTTCAAAGCATCGGGGTCCATAGTTTATATACCCTTGGTTGTCGGTGACACAGATTCTAAAATTTCGGTGTCATTGAGTTTCTCAACTGTCAGCTGATACATCTCCATCGTACCTATAATTTTTATTGTTTCATGCCAATATTTTACAACTTTCATATACTTTTGGCAACTTTTTATACTATTTTTGGGACTAACATATTGATCTAGTGCCCAGTGCCAGTTCCTGTTTGTTGCATGTTTTTTGTTTCGCAGAAAATCCATATCAAACGAAGTCCAAGCGAGATCAAAACTTACGGAGATTTTTTTTGAATATATGTGAATTTTTGGAAGTGGAATAAATAGAAGGCGGTTCCCGAGGGGCCCACAAGCCTGCCAGGCACGCCCTGGGTGTAGGGCGCGCCCTGAGGGCTTGTGGCTACCCCTTAGGTCGGTTTGATATGTCCTTCGCCCGCAAGAAAGATATTTTTATGAGGAATATTGCCTGAAAATTTCAGCTCGATCAGAGTTACGAATCTCTGGATATTTAAGAAATGGCAAAAGGCCATATTCTAGGAGCGCAAAAACAGAAGGAAACAAAGAGAGAGAGATCCAATCTCGGCAGGTCTCTCGCCCCTCCGCCGCCATGGAGGCGAAGGACCATAGGGGAAACCGTCCTCCCATCTAGGGAGGAGGTCAAGGAAGAATAAGAAGGAGGGGGATCTCTCCCCCTCTCTCCTGATGGCACCAGAATGCCGCCGGGGCCATCATCGTGACGGCGATCTACTCCAACAACTTCATCATCTTCACCAACACCTCCATCACCTCCCCCCATCTATCTACAGCGGTCCACTCTCCCGCAACCCGCTGTACCCTCTACTTGAACATGGTGATTTATGCTTCATATTATTATCCAATGATGTGTTGCCATCCTATGATGTCTGAGTAGATATATTTTGTCCTATTGGTTGATTGATGATCATGATTGGTTTGAGTTGCATGTTTTATTATTGGTGCTTTCCTATGGTGCTCTCCGTGTCACACAAGCATGAGGGATCCTCGCTGTAGGGTGTTGCAATGTGTTCATGATTTGCCTATGGTGGGTTGCTTGAGTGACAGAAGCATAAACTCGAGTAGGTGGGTTGTTGTATATGGGAGTAAAGAGGACTTGATACCATATAATGATATGGTTGAGTTTTACCTTAATGATCTTTAGTAATGATTACCGGTCTAGTTATCAATTTCCTAGGGACAATTCCGCAACTCCTACCACCACTTTTCAACACTCGTTAAACTAACTTAGTTGTTTCTTTATCTTAGCAGGCCCTAATTTTTATTTCCGTGCTCTTTATTATCTTGCTAGCCTATCCTATCACACCTACAAAGTACTTCTAGTTTCATACTTGTTTTAGGTAAAGCGAAGGTTAAGCGTGCATAGAGTTGTATCGGTGGTCGATAGAACTTGAGGTAATATTTGCTCTACCTTTAGCTCCTCGTTGGGTTCGACACTCTTACTTATCGAGAAAGGCTACAATTGATCCCCTATACTTGTGGGTTATCATTAGCTAACATGGATACTCGGTGTAACCAAGAATATGGAATCAGCAGTACCGAGATTGAAAAACCATACCAACCTTAGGCAATCGGTGAGACTGAGATTGTGGAGTTGGTTCCATCGAGATGCACTTTTGAGGTTTTAATGGTCAGTCCTTTGTCGATACAGAACACCAATTGCTCCTCACACAAAGAGATCAAAAAGTACTTGTTCAAATTTTGTGATGTAGCATGAATAGTATATGAAGTGAGAAAGCATAGATAGCTAAAAGAGTGGTCCTAGGTATTCTTGTATATCCAATTGGCAAATGAAAAATTAAAATCCAAATAGCAAATGAGTAAATAAATGCAGACCAACATGCTCACATAATAAGATGTCAAACAAAAACATGGCAAACATGCACAAACACAATAGCATCTAACAAGCACGTTGGCGATGACGGAGTCATCTATATATGAGTATATTGACTTAGGAGCAAAGTAAGAATACTTGATCATAGGTCATACTTATCGTTTAAGCACAAGTGGGGTTACCACTTTTACATAAAGCATTTAATGTTGTCACATACTATGAGATGCTTTGACTCAAGTCTTAGAGTAAAGCTCCCCCTTGATGTGATATCCCCCCATAGGAGGGATAAACTAACCTTGGGTTTTGTCGATGAAGACGTCATGTAGGTGAAGTAGTGGTGGATGCTCAAAGTTGATGAAGATCACAAAGAGTTGGGAGCATCCTTGTTGTTTCATTACTCTTCTCACCTACATGGGTTAGTCCCGACACACAAGAGACAAATAAAAGGATATCTATGGACATGGAGTGCAAAGCATATATGATGATGTCCATTGATTTGTTGATTAACTTGTCCCTTTCTTACCTTTGAGGGAATGTGTGACTCCTTGAACTATTGCATGATGTTGATGTTGATTGCAACTAGTTCTTGCCAATAATGAATATGAGTGGATTTCATTGGCGGGGTTATGACCAAGCAAATGCATTTTCATTTTGTGCTTCCAACTAGCAAAATTAGTGCCATCAAAGTATGGACCTCTATGGTAATAATTTCCCTCACTAGACGCTATACTATCCTAGGTTGTGAAACCAATGCAATGGAGACCAATGCTCTGATACCACTTGTAGGATCGAAAGTAGTGCTAGAGGGGGGATTAGACTACTTGACCAATTAAAATCTACCTTTTCCGAATTTTAAGTCTTGGCAGATTTTACCCTACACATGCATGTCTACGAGTATTGCAGCGGAAAGTAAAGACAAGCATGTAAGTAAAGAGGGGGTAGGAAGATCAAACACAATTGGTGACATGATGATTTTCCCCGTGGTTCTGATAGGTGGTGCTATCATACGTCCACGTTCATGGAGTCTTTAGCCCACTGAGGGTAACAGTCGCGAGAGTCCATGGAGGGCTCTACCCATGGAGGGTTCCACGAAGAAGCAACCTTGGCTATACCATGACGGCATATGTCCATGGAGGACTAGCCTAACTTGGGGTAGATCTTCGCGAAGTAGGCGATCTCCTTGCCCTTGCAAACTTCTTGATTCACTCCACAACATGAAGTAGGAGGCTCCCAAGCGACACCTAACCAATCTAGGAGGCACCACCCTCCAAAAGGTAATAGGCTCAATAATGTCGAATAACTCCTTTGTAACAGCCCGGTACAGACGCTCCACAAGATTCCCATTTTTATGGTGTCATCATGTGATTCGTCTGGTTGTCGCATTCATCATTGCATCATTCGCATCATCTGCATAGCATCATCACTTGTTTTTTAAAACTTGCATCCGTTCGTAGTTGCCGGTTCTCTCCGTTCGTGTTATCGACCGTTTCGAGTCCAACCACACATGCAAGTGCCCGCAGCATAAAAAATATTGTTTTTAAAGCACGCGAAAAATATTCTCGGATTGGGTCGAAAGTTGGCGTGCAGTCTTGTTTTATTGTCGGTAGACCGCCTGCCAAATTCCGTCGCAATCAGAGGTCGTTTGATACCCCAACGGTCAGTCGTACCAGTGCGGTCATCGGTTTATTCATCGGATGATTCGGTGTTTAAAAACCTCTATCATGGACTGCCATCCATTCCCTCTAATCCTCAGCAAGCCCCTCTACACAGCCCACTAGCCCATCCTAGCCTAACCCCGCGATCGGAGCCGTCCGATCGTGATCGGAGGGTCCAAAAACGGGCTAAATCCCCCTAACGTAGCCCTCCTTCCCTATATAACCCCCTACCCTGCCTAATTGGGCAAAACCTAATCCCTCCTTGAAATCCGCACCACCAGCCACCTCCCACCACTCAACTGCCGCCAGCCTCCTCCTCCAGCCATAGGGCCTGCCAAGCCCAGATCGGGGCCCTGGGAAGCCCATATGGGCCGACCCCGAGCTCCAAGCGGGAGCTCCCCCCATGGCGCCCATGCCCGAGCCTCCGGCACCCCCATCCGGGAATGCCTCTGCCTCCCCGTCGCTAGGAGTCGAGGCCCGCGCCACCACCCGCCAAAGCGCGTCCCTCGCCGGAGCTCCACCGGTCGCTGCCAGCCGCCGCCTCGGCCTCCCGTTGGTGGCCGCCGCCGCTTGAAGCTCACGACCAAGCTCCATGCGCCACTCTAAATGGGTGGATCCGGTGATGCCGATCCAGATCTGCCCGTCCCCACGCCCGCCGGACCTCTGCCTCTGCCGGCCATCGCGCCGTTGACCGCTGCTGCCCCCATGCCTTCTGCTCGTGTAGGATCACGGGAGGGAGACGATGGCATCCACCCGCTCGCGTTGACCATTGGTGGGCCATGGCCAGGTGGATCTCCGCTGGCCGAACGGCCTAGCTCACCTAGCAACAGCCTTGGGCCAAAGCCCATGTGGAGAGCCCAACCCCATCCCCCTTTTGTATGCCTATCGGATGCCCTAAGCGCAGTTTAGTATCCCCCGCTCAGCTTAAGTAGCACAATTCTAGCCAGATTCGGGTCATGTGTTTTTTCCTCCTAATGCGAATTTGTCAATTAACCAGTGAATAATAAAATTGCAGAAAAAAACCCTAACTTCATGCATTAATAACTTTTCAACCGTGCATCGTATGTAAAAACTATATATATGTAAAATAACTAGAATTTCATGTAGATTCACAATTTTACAACTATCACATGTGATAAAAATGATTAACTTGTTGTTTCCATTGTTTTTGCATTAATGCCATGTCAAAATGAATTGTGTAATAACTTTTAAACCATAGCCCCGATGCAAGTGTTTTATATATGTAACTTGGCTAGAAAAATGTGTAGAATCTCATGGTAACATTTATTTTGTTGCTTAACAACCCTAAAATATGCTTAGGACAGATCTGGAATAAATCATAAATTGCAAATCAGGTTGTTTTGGAAATGCTACACGTTGCTTTCGACCTCATTTAGAATGCCTAGATGTTGTAGTTGTTCATGCCTCACCTCTTGCCATGTTAATCGACATTTAATATTGATGAGTACCTAATGAGAGTGAACTAAATAATTCGAACATGGAGTTTTGTCAATATACAACTCATTACATGTTGAACTTCACTTAATATGTAGTAGTTGTTCGTTGTTCTTGCCATGCCTTGCATATTAAACCGGACATGCATCATATTTGTTTGCGCATCATGCCATGCATATATTGTGGTGTTACTGTGTGTTGATTGTTGTTTGCGGATTGTTCCTTCTCGATAGAGTTCCAAAAGCGTTCGAAGTGTGAGCATTCGTTCGACTATGTTGGCTCGTCTTCTTCAAGGACTCGTTCTTCTTCCAAGCAAGATCTGAGGCAAGATGACACATTTCCATGGATACCACTACTATCATTGCTATGATACTTGTCCCGCTTTTATCATTATGTCTTGCTACCTATCCTTGTTTGTCAAGCCTCCCAACATTGCCATGATAAGCCTCTAACCTCGACATCCCAGAAAACCATTGTTTGGCTATGTTACCGCTTGCTGAGCCCTTCTTATAGCGTTTCTAGCTGCAGGTGCAATTGCTTCCATGTGACAACATGGACATTTTTATCACAATTTATTGCTATTTAATTTAATGCACTTATACACTTGGTAAATGGTGGAAGGCTTGACCTTTTGCTCGGTGTTTTGTTCCACTCTTGCTTCCCTAGTTACTCTTGAACCGGTGTTATGTTCCATAACTTAGCGCTCCTAACATGCTCGGGGTTGTTATGGGGGCCCCCTTGATTTTCGTTTTAGGATAAAGCTTGTATGGCAAGGCCCAACATTGGTACTACATTTTCCTAATAACTAATAAAATGCATAGGGACCCGCCGGCACCCGCGGATAATTAATCAACAACCCGGGCCAATGCTCCTCATGAGTGTTGGTCAAAAATAGGCTGCCTGCAATGCCGCCTTGAGGAAACTCGGGGATTGGTTTTCCTCATAGCTAGTCTCATCCGGTCGTGTCCTGAGAACGAGATACGCGACTCTTATCGAGTTCGTCGACACGTCGGGTGGCCTTGCTGGATTTGTTTTACCTTTGTCGAACGTCTTGAGTGAGGAATTCCGAAAATACTTCGAGCTATCTCGAGGTTGCGGATTTCCTGTGGAACTGCCTAGGAAGATCACGAGATCAGTGGTCGAGGTTATTCCCTCTGCATGTGTTTAATTTGTGATGGATGAGTTGGAGCACCCCTAAAGGGTTAAATCTTTCGGAAAGCCGTGCCCGCGGTTATGTGGCAAACATGGAAACTTTGTTTAACACCCAGTCATAGTAAACTTGAAGTAAACGCTAATAAAATACACCAACTGTGTGCGTAATCATGATTGTCTCTTCTCCGGAGTCCTTATCCGAGAGGGAACACGGTGGGGTTAGGTCGGACATAAGTAGGTGTTCAGGATCACTTAGTGATCACTACTAGTTCATGTCTGTTATGCGTAGGCCACCATACTTTACTTTCTATATTCGTAAGTTAGCCACTTAAATAAATGCTTAGTCGCTTGCTACAGCCTCACCACTTAACCATACCTCACTCATTAAGGTTTAATAGTCTTGATACCCTTGGAAATGAGATTGTTGAGTCCTTGTGGCTCATAGATTACTACAACAATAGTTGGAGGTCCAGGTAATGCAGTGCTTTCACGTGAGAGCGATGCTTGTTTGATTTGGAGTTCTTCTTCTTCTTCATCGATCTAGGATGGGTTCCAGGCGGCAGCCTGGAATAGCAAGGATTGATGTCATTTTATCGTTTGGTTTCGTCCGTAGTCGGACCCTGCTCTTATGTATGATGTTTGAATATGTTGTTGTATTGATGTGATATTGATGTAGCTTGTGGCGAGTGTAGGCCAACTCCATATACTTATCTCTTTTGTACATGTACTTGTAATGATATCCATTCTTGTAACACGACAAGATGCGGTTCTATCCATGTCGAGGCCCTCGTGCCGAAATAGGGATAGGATCACATCTTGGACGTGACAAGTTGGTATCAGAGCCTGTACCGACCTAGGAGCCTCCTTGATTGATCGAACTTGGCTGAGTCGAGTCTAGAGAAAACTATTTTGAGTCTAGTTATATCAGAGAGTAGGATTCTTTTTACTTCTCTTCTATACTCTGGTGAGGAATTATGACTTAGGAATTCTGATTCTACCCTCTTCTCACTCAAAAAAAATTAGGATCACGCGGGTGTTTTGGAAACTATATGGTGCCGATGTGATGGAGTTCTGTCTTGGTGCCTCCTGTCTGACTTGATTTCTTCCGAGGAGTTGAGCTCCAGGGGATTCTTGACACATCGTTATCATTTAGATTCCTTAGTATCTTAGGACGGAGGATGTTCGAAATGCTTCAATACTTTTCGTGGCAAGATAAGGCTGGAGTCACCCAGTACTGGGGAGGTGTCCGAGGTACTGCCATGTTTGGTATCATTGTGTTTTCGAGGGTCCGAGATAGATGGAGTTCTGAAGCCTCTGGTTATGTGTTGATGGATGGATACAGTTGGAGTGTAGGGCTTATTAGTTTTGTGAGATATTTTGCCTCCCTATATCCCCAACACCCGATTGCATAACCGGAAGATTTCGGAAATTCTTAGGTGGGAATTCAAGTCGTTACCTAGGCTATCTTCCAATAGATCATGATGTGAGGTTGGGGTTCGACATCTAGTGGATTCGTTTGTTCATGGTCTTTCTTACATTGGACAGTCTTGATATATGTCATTAGATATGCTTTGTCAAGCCATGTACTTCACTACGCCTAGGGAGAATATTCGAGCGTCATTTCAATATGACAATCCAATGTACGATCGAGCCCGTGCGAACCTTACCACGAAAATATCGAGCGGAATCTCTATGAATTTGTTCTGGCTTGTTTCGTAAGCCTCATCCTTTGTTTTATTTTTGAATATGGTAATTCAAGTTTCTTCGATGTCAAGTGGTGATTTCATATCTTTCATAAGTAGTGTTCTCAATTTACGGGAATGCTAATTCTTTTGCTCAATCAAGTTGTCATACCATTTCTTTTCATCCGGTGTGCTTCTCTTCAAGACAATTCTATCATCCTCAATAATCGCAAGATCAATCCTCATATTTCTTTTCCGGAGTTTGTCTCATCTGTTCCAAGTCGTTTTTATTTTTCCCCACCCTCCCGACCTTTTTGCTTCAATGATTAAATTATAATCCAAGTGCCTTTTCTATTCATGTGATGTTGTCGCTATCTTTTCTTTTGTGTTGTTTCCGATGATTCCTTGTGAAGATTCTCAGGAGTTAGTTTCAAGTTTATCCTCATATTCTTTGTCTTGTGATATTCTTCTCTGGTGAATTCAATTCAAGCTCTCGGTGTTCATCATATCCTTTCTCATTCATTCAATGATTGCCCATGTTGGAAATTCTTATCGAAGTATCTCTTGTTTAGTCATCTCTCTTTTCTATCCGGAGTGCTGAAGATTTCTCAGAAGTTTTGTGTTTCCATTCAATAATCCTTTCAAATTATTTCAAGGGTCTCATATCATCAAGTTCTTAATTTGTACGGGAGCAATCTCTTTTTTTAATCAATCATTTCAACGGAGTTTTCTTTGAGTGGAGCATAAACCACAGGTTTATCCCTAGGATCTTACCTGGCTCTTCTAATCTTTCCGGAGAGGTCCTCACGTTCTTCTCAACATGACATAAGAATGATTTTCATCAGTCATATTTATTATCCAAGATCGCTTTGAATTAATTTCATCATTGGCTTAACCTCTCTTTATTCATTGTTCTAGAGTGTCTTAGTAATTCATGGTGTTGTTTCTTGTCATCGTTCTCAGCATTGAAGACTGAAGGAGAGTTTCTCTTAAATCATTGTTCATTCTTCCAAATATTCTTGGTTTCAGCTTGTTACTATCATCTCAAATTGTTTTTGATCATGAGTAATTCCTCCCATATCTATCTGGTGCATTTCATAGTTGTATCATTTCTCGATCTTCCGAAGGCCATCACTTCAGAAGATTCCTCGTTCTCAGCTTTCAGCTTTCATTCTCAAATTCTTCTCAATTGTTCTCTCTTCATTCGTATCTCAATTATTCTGGTGCCTTGTGAAGTTTTCCATTAGGTCGATCGTGATCTCGTTCCCATGTATCGTCATTCAATCATATTATCGTCATTCATTGTGAATTCTTACCGGTGTTCTCGTTCAAGACTTCTTCAAGTTTGTGATCTATCTCTCTCTGTTCAATTCCTTGCAAGAAGAATAAATGGTGTGTGAAACCCATTGCTTGTCATCAATTGTGACATCCCAAGTGATGTCCCTACCTTATTTGGGCATGTAACCATATGTGTGAACCTTGGGTCATGACCTATGTGATGATTTGCACCTTGTCTTCATTGTGTTTTGCATTCATGCATCATGTCATCCATCATTTCATCATCTTGCCATGTTGGGTTTTCATGTGTCCTTGCATGATTGTGTGTGTGACTTGTGTTGTGATGTGCCTGTGTGTTGAGGTGCTTGGTGTGTGGTTGCGGCCATGTGTGTGCAACCTCTTCTCCCTCTCCTTCTACATCATCATCACCTCCCATCTTCCCCTTTCTTGTTTTAAATTATATGACCAGATTTAAGTTGCTAATTAAATGATTTAAAATTGTTCATGTGTTAGCCCAATATGTCTTATAAATATTGGAAGTGAAGTTTTTGATATTTGAATGTGTTTGGATTTTGAAACCTATTTAAAACAGGGGCTGTTTTGTTAAAATATTAAAAATAACTTGTGCAATAATTCCATTTAATATTTTTTAAAAACAGGAGCATAATATTTCCTTCCCAAATCTATTTTGCTTCCAACCAAACCTTTTCCTTTTGCTCTGGGCATTATTAATTATCCTGGCTCTTTTATTTAAAGAAAATCCTGCTCTGTTTTTTTTTGTTTGAGAGAGAGTGAGAGGTCAGGTGGGCTGAGGCCCAGCCCAGCCGCATAGTAAACGACAACCTGCCCCCGTCCCCCTTCTCCGTCAGGTTCAGAGAGAGCGTGCAGCTCCGCCGCTCCTTCCGTCACCGTCGCCGTCAGCCTGGGGGTATATAGCCCCTCGGCGTGCGTGCCCCCTCCGTGCCTAGGGTTCCTCTTCCTTCTCCCCTCGCCGCCGCCGCTCTTCCTTCTTCTTCCTCCTCCTCCCTTCTCCTCTTCCTTCTCTGTCAGAGATCTGCCACGTAAGTTCAGAGAGAGGGAGAGCTCGTCGTCACCGCCGCATCCGGTGGTCCTCGACGCTGGTGGAGATGGCGTGGAGCAAGCCGCCGTCGCCCGCCTTCCATCCCCACCGCTAGAAGGAGAGGAGCTCCTCCTTTGCAGTGCCGCGCCGCCGTCTCTGAGCGTTCTGCTTCCCCTGCATCGTCGCCGCGTCTCCGGCCATCTCCTTCCCCTCCGTCGCCTCCATCGTGACCGGCTCGTCTCTGCCATTCCCCAAGGTGAGCCGTCGGTCCCCGTAGCCCTTCTCCTTCGCGCGTAGCCGTAGATGCTCGCCGTCGTCCTCTGTCACCACAGTGAGCATGTCGAGCACGTGCCGCTCGCCTCCGTCCCTCTCGCCGCAAGGTGAGCGCGGGAATGGGCTCCTGGGTTGTTCCCCCGCGTGTGGGTGCAGCTAGTGTCGCCAGATTCGTTGTAGATCGCCGCCGTTGCTCGCCGCCATTGTCTGTCGTTGTAGTGCTCTGTTGTTCTTCAGTTTCGTCACGCCGAGAGTGTGCGCGTGTATTAGAGCTGTGGTGTCCCTCCTCTGTTAAGTATCGGCGACGTAGCGTAGTGGTAGTGGGTGCGGGGTGAGGCCGCAAGGTCCGGGGTTCGAATCCCCCTAACCCCCTTTTTTCCCTTGATTTCTTTTCTTCTTATTTTGTGCATTGTTCTCTTCTTCTTTTTTTGCTGTTTGCTTAGTGGTGTGGGTGTGATCTGAGTGTGTGTGTGTGTGTCACCCACACATGCTTGTGTGTGTGGCTTGGGGGTTGTAGATGTGCTTGCTCTTTCACCTATCCTAGGGATATTAGCATAGGTGTGGATGGTTGTGCCTTCTTATCTACATGTGTTTGAGGATGTGTGTGTGCTTAAGGGTAGGGATGCATGTGTAGGTTTCTTTCATGTGTATATGTGCATGTAGACCTCTCCTAGATAGTTTCATCCTTGATCTTGATGCCATGCCATGCTATCATGTCCCTAAGGTGCTAAATAACCCCTTCTAACATGTATCCATGGAGCACCCATAATTTTGTGACATTTGCATTAAGTTCCATAAGTGACATAACTCACCCATGGCCTAGGGAGGTCCAATTTCGACCCCCCCTTTGATCCCTTCTGTTCCATGCAAGCATATAGGTATGAGTACTGATTTTGGGGTAGAATCAACCCATGTATGCACCTGTGAAGTCAGAATTCACTTTGGGGCAACTTCACAAACTGCATTTTTATGATGTGATGCCCTTTTGTCTTTTTCATATGAATTAATCTATGCC
The DNA here is from genome assembly GCA_022496015.1 of Hordeum marinum. Taxonomy (NCBI): domain Eukaryota; kingdom Viridiplantae; phylum Streptophyta; class Magnoliopsida; order Poales; family Poaceae; genus Hordeum; species Hordeum marinum. Next base: position 402,234,384 of record CM039675.1, read on the forward strand.
TGCTTTTAAGATCTTGCCAACATGAATTTGTTAGTCAAAGTTGTTGGGAATGTCCCAGTATTTTTGTTATTCATGATAAGTCACTAGATAAGTGGGAACCATGCTGTTAAGTTGCCTACTTTCTGTTTATGCCAACCTGTTTAAAAATGGCTGTCTAGAGATTCTGCTGTTATTGTTTTTCCATGTAGAGTGAGTTGTAGCTATTGATGTGCTGTGAATTTGGGCATGCTCGGTGTTAGGTATTTGTAGTAGTTATTGTCATCTACCATTCTGTTAATTTTCATGCCATTTGTAGTTTTCTAACATATTTAACCAGTGTTGTCAACATGCTACTTTGTTAACCCAGATTCCAGAAAACTGGAATTTTCACCAAGTCCCTAAAACCTGTTTCATCATGCCTATTTGACAGCTCCATGCATATTGATGTGTGCCTCTTTTTCTGATTGCATAGTTGGATAAATTGATGTGGGTGTTGAGTAGATTCTGCCCATATCTTGTTTGTGGCTGTAGGATTTCTGTAGCTCTAGTTGTGAGCTTTTCAAATTGCTATGTTGCTGTCTGTGAAAGATTTGGTGTTTTTTTTGTTTTGTGAGTTGTGGGAGATATACTCCATGGAATGGATTGATTATTGAGCCTAATATGCTTGATTTTTCATCACCTATCCAGTGGCTACCTTGGAATGCCAAGAATTTGTTGGGGAACGTTGCATGGGAAACAAAAAAATTCCTACGCACACGCAAACCTATCCATGGTGATGATCATCTACGAGAGGGGGAGTTGATCTACATACCCTTGTAGATCGCTAAGCGGGAAGCGTTAAGAAACGCGGTTGGTGTAGTCGTACTTCTTTCGCGATCCAACTCGCCGAGCGTCCCGCGATCCAATCACGAACCGTCCCCGCGATCTCGTCAGTATCCGTCCCGCGATCCAATCACGAACGTCTCGTGGCCTTGATCACGATCCTTCCGATCTAGTACCGAACGGACGGCACCTCCGCGTTCAGCACACGTGCAGCGTGATGACGATCTCCACCGTCTTGATCCAGCACGAGGAGATGGAGAGGTAGAAGAGTTCGCCGGCAGCGTGACGGTGCTCCGGCGATGGTGGTGGAGCAATTCCGGAAGGGCTTCGCCTAAGCACTGCGGAACTACGATCTAGAGGAGAAACTATGCACCGGTGGAGTGGGTAGCACGTGGCGGAAATTCTGTCCAAAAACCACCCACCCCACCTGTATATAAAGGAGGAAGGAGGAGGCAGCCTTGGCGCAAGGCCAAGGCCTCTAGGAGTCGGCCGAAGTGGAGGGGAGCAATCCTACTCCACCTCCAATCCTTGTTGGAGTAGGATTGCTCCCTATTGGCTGATTTTTCCTCTTTTTCCTTTAGGAATTTCTTCCCCTGCGCCATGGGACTTTGTGGCTGTTTCCCCAGCCCACTAAGGGCTGGTTATTATTCTCCCACAGCCCATGGACCTCTTGGGGTCGAAATACCTCTCCCGGAGGCCTCCCGGTACACTACCGGTACTCCCGGTACACTACCGATGAGCCCGAAACTTTTCCGGCGACCAAACTGGGACTTCCTATATATCAATATTTACCTCCGGACCATTCTGGAGCTCCTCGTGACGTCCGGGATCTCATCCGGGACTCCAAACAACCTTCGGTCACCACCATACATAACTCTACACTACCAAAATGTCACCGAACCTTAAGTGTGCAGACCCTGCGGGTTCGAGAACTATGTAGACATGACCGAGACACCTCTACGGTCAATAACCAATGGAGGGACCTAGAAGTGCACATTGGTTCCTACATATTCTACGAAGATCTTCATTGGTCGAACCTCTATCTCAAGGATTCAGTTAATCCCGTATAACGTTCCCTTTGTTCTTCGGTATGTTACTTGCCCGAGATTCGATCGTCAGTATCTCCATACCTAGTTCAACCTCGTTACCGGCAAGTCTCTCTACTCGTTCCATAATACAAGATCCTGCAACTAACAATTAGTCACATCGCTTGCAAGGCTTATTGTGATGTTGCATTACCGAGTGGGCCCCGAGATACCTCTCCGTCACACGGAGTAACAAATCCCAGTCTCGATCCATGCCAACTCAACAGACACCTTCGGAGATACCTATAGACCACCTTTATAGTCACCCAGTTATGTGACAACTTGGATAATTGTTTAATACCCGGTTATAGAAAACTTGAAGTAAACTCTAAGAAAAATACACCAACTATGTGAGTAACCGTGATCGTCTCTGCTCGTGAACATGATCCGAGAGAGAACACGGTGGGGTTATGAATGACGTAAGTAAGTGTTCAGGATCTCATAGAGATTAATCTAGATTCGATCGCTAAATGTAGACCACTCACATTTACATTCCTGTTGTGTAAGTTAGCCACCATATAATGCTTAGTGCTGCTGCAAACTACACATCACCCTTCCATCCTAAAGCTTAAATAGTGTTGGCACCCGGGTACTTGATAGTTGAGTCCTCCGTGGCTCACAGTTTACTACCGCAATCCAAGTACAGGATCAGATGAGTTCATGCAGGATGATCTTACCCAGCTTCAGTGGGAGTATGACGAGGAGAGAGGCAGGATGTATGTGACATATCCGGATGAGTAGAGGACCTGGTCGTGATCTTTGGGATAGCTTGGTAGTATCATTTGCAACTTCTTTTATCGTTTGATTTCGTCCGTAGTCGGACCCTGTGTTCATCTTGATGTTATGATTTGAGTGACATTGTAAGTTAGCATGTGGCGAGTGTAAGCCAACTTGTATACTCTTCTCATTCAGTATTGTATGTTGTAATGATACTATTCTTGCTAACGGCAAGATGCGCCTCTATCCCTTGCGAGGCCCTCGTGCCTTAAACGGATAGGCGCGCATCTTGGGCGTGACAAGTTGGTATCAGAGCCATACGACCATAGGAGCCTTTGCTTGTTCGAACTTGGCCGAGTCGTGTCTAGTGAAAACTATTTTGAGTCTAGTTATATCGGAGAGTAGGATTCTTTTTACTCCTCTTCTATGCTCTGGTGAGGTTTCCGACTTGGGGATTTTGATTCTACTCCTCTTCTTGCTCAAAAAAAATTTAGGATCACGCGGGTATTTTGGAATCTATATGATGCCGATGTGACAGGGTTCTGTCTTGGTGCCTCCTGTCTGACTTGATTTCTTTCGGGGAGTCAAGCCCGAGGGAATGTTGGCACATCGTTATCATTCAGTTTCCTTGGTATCTCAGGACGGAGAATGTTCGGAATTGCTTCAATACTTATCGTGGTGAGATAAGGTCGGAGTCGCCCAGTACTGGGGAGGCGTCCAGGGTACCACCATGGTTTAGTATTGTTGTGAGTTCGAGGATTCGAGATTAGACGAACTTGCGAAATGTCTTGAATTATGGTGTGGAAGGTTGTGGATGCAGTTGCAGCTGATTGCCTAGGGCAGGTTCCTGATTCCACAACCCGAATCGCATAAACAAGAAAGTTTTCGGAAGTTTATAGGTGGGAAATCTTGTAGTCATCTAGGATCATCTCTCCAGGTGTATTGGGCATGTACATTTGTTCTGAGCGCTTAGCTCAATACTTTTGTGTTAATTGCAAGTGGCTTATTTTGTCGATGATGTTATCATGATCCGAAGAAGCATTCTTACTATTTTTTCAGTAGGAAGGCTATGTTGTTATTTGTTCAATTTCTTCCAAGAACTTGATTCAGCTTATGATTCATCTTATCAATGAGGTGCTGATGCGTTTTGTCCATCTTCAGGATGGCTCCACCAACTCGCAGCAATCCGGGTCGTGGTGAGGAGCAGACTGATGTTCCACCGCCACCGCCTCCTCCGCCTCCTCCTCCAGAAGCTTGGCAAGCTATGATGGACGTGACCAATGCAAACACCCAGATGTTGCTCAGGCTGTTGCAAGAAAGGGAGCAGGGTCAGCAGGGTTTTCAAGGCAATTTTCACAATCAACTTCAGTTTGCGACACTCAATCAGTTCCTTGCCAACCAGCCCAAGACTTTCACCTGTTGTGAGCAGCCTCTAGATGCTGATGATTGGCTTCGTGATATGAGTAAGCATTTTGAGTGCAGCAATGTCAGGCCAGAGGACTTTGTCAGGTTTGCATCGTTCTAGCTAAAGGGTCAAGCAGCTGACTGGTGGCAACAGTACAAGGATTCCAGGGGCGATCGTGTTGTTACTTGGGACGATTTCGGTCGTGACTTTAGAGCTCATTACATTCCGACAAGCTTTGTCGAGGAGATGCGTGAGAAGTTCAGGCACCTAAAGCAGGGAACCAAGTCAGTCTACCAGTACAACATCGAGTCCCAGAATCTAGCTCGTTATGCCAAGCAAGATGTTCCAGATGATCAAGCTATGATCTATCAGTTCAGAGGTGGTCTCAAGGATGAGCTTCTGCTAGGCCTTGTTCTTCAAGAGCCTCGTGAGTTTGATCAGTTCTACAACATGGCTTTGAAGATTGAAGCAGCTCAGATCAAGTTGGAGAACTCCAAGAAGAGTTCAAGGGATTCATATTCTTCGTCTTCCAGCTCTCAGATGGTTCCTAAGCAGCAGAAATATTGGGCGCCAAATCCTCTTCCGTTTCGTCTGCCTCAGCAGCAGAAGCAGTTCGGTGGTCGTGGTTCTTTCCACCCACCCAACCCAGGTTTCCAGCAGAAGAACCAGGTGTCCAAGGCTGTTCTTGTTCCTCCTCCAAGCAATGTTCGTCTGCTATCTAAGGTGACTTGTCATAAGTGTGGTCAGAAGGGCCACTATGCAAAAGAGTGCAACCAGCGGCGTCTTCCACCTCCTCCTCCTGTCAAGCCTCCAGGCAATGCTACGTTGAAGCATAATCCCAAGACCACAAGAGTGAATATGGTGAATGCAGCAGAAGCAGAGCAGTCCAGTGATGTGATTATGGGTAATCTCTCAGTCAATTCTATTCCTGCAAAAGTATTGTTTGATTCTAGTGCATCTCATTATTTCATGTCAAAGCCATTCTTCATTAAGCATGATTTTCCGCTAGCATCTTTGGGTAGACCTTTGAGTATTGTTTCTCCGGGTGTTTCCATGTGAACCAATTCTATTGTTCCGGATGTTTCTATCAAGATGGGTAATTATTCTTTCTGGCTTCTCCTTATGTGCTCGGGAATTCTGATATTGATCTCATTCTGGGCATGGACTTCCTGGCTATGAATAAGGCTCATATTGATTGCAAAGCAAAAGAAGTCAAGCTGACTCATCCTTCGGAAGACGTGATTATTTTCGTGGCTCGCGATGACACAATCCGTCTCTTTGCTCTTAATGAGAAGGGTGAAATCTCGACGATTTCTCAAATCCCGGTGGTTTGTGAATATGAAGATGTCTTTCCAGAAGAATTTCCAAGAATGCCTCCGCACCGACCAGTCGAGTTCGTGATTGATCTCGAGCCCGGTGCCGAACCGGTATGCAAGCGCCCTTATAAACTTGGCCCCGAAGAGCTGAAAGAGTTGAAGAAGCAGCTAGATGAGCAAGAACGTCTGGGTCTGATCAGACCAAGCTCTTCTCCGTGGGGTTGTGGAGTTTTGTTTGTCAAGAAGAAGGATGGCATGGATCGTCTTTGTGTGGACTATCAGCCATTGAACAAGAAGACAATCAGAAACAAGTACCCACTTCCGAACATCAATGAGTTGTTTGAGCAACTGAAAGGTGCCAAGGTTTTCTTGAAGCTTGATCTTCGCATGGGTTATCATCAGATTCGCATTTGCGAAGAAGACATTCCCAAGACTGCTTTCAGGACGAGTTTTGGCTCTTATGAGTACACCGTTATGTCGTTTGGTCTTGCGAATGCTCCTCCAACCTTCTCAAGAATGATGAATTTCATCTTCTCTCCTTTCAAGAATGAGTTTGTCTTGGTCTATCTGGATGATATCCTTGTGTTCTCGGAGTCAGAAGAAGATCATGCAGAGCATCTCCGCCTTGTGCTTGACAAGTTAAGGGAACATCGGTTCTATGCCAAGTTTTCCAAGTGTGACTTCTGGCTCAATGAAGTGGTGTACCTCGGGCATGTCATCTCTCCCGAGGGAATTAAAGTACACCCTGAGAAAGTCGAGGCAATCTTGAAGTGGGAGCCTCCTCAGAATGTGAAGCAGCTTCGGAGCTTCCTCGGGCTTGCTAGTTATTGCAGAAGATTCGTGGAGAACTTCTCTCAAATTGCTAAGCCTCTGCCAATCTCCTCCAGAAGAGCGTCAAGTATGTTTGGTCTCCTGAGTGTGATGTGGCGTTCAACACGCTCAAGCAGAGACTGACTTCAGCTCCAGTTCTTGTTCCTCCTGAGAAGTCCAAGCCTTTCCAAGTTTTCTGTGATGCTTCTCTCCAAGGTCTTGGTGGTGTTCTCATGCAAGACAAGAAGATTGTTGCTTATACCTCGCGTCAGTTGAAGCCTGCCGAGAAGAACTACCCCACTCATGATCTTGAGTTGGCGGCAGTTGTGCATGCTCTTATCACTTGGAGGCATTTGTTGTTGGGTAGACCAGTTGAGGTGTACACTCAACCCAATCTCAATCTTCGGCAATCTCGTTGGGTGGAAATGCTTGAAGACTTCAACCCAAGCATTGAGTATACTCCTGGGAAAGCAAATGTCATTGCAGACGCGCTCAGCCGTAAGGCGTACTGCAATAGTCTGATCTTGAAGCCTCTTCAACCCGAGCTTTGTGAAGCCTTCCGCAAGCTCAACCTTCAGATGATTCCGCAAGGATTTCTTGCAAATCTTCAAGTCTCTCTGACTCTGGAAGATCAGGTTCGCCAAGCGCAACTGCTAGACGCTATGGTGAAGAAAGTGAAGAAAGGTGTGGCCAAGAGCATTCCAAAGTACAAGTGCTTTCGTATTGATGACAAAGATTCCTTGTTCTTTGAGGGCCGTCTTGTCGTTCCAAAAGGTGATCTCAGAAAGGTTATCATGGACGAAGCACACAATTCTCTTCTATCCATTCATCCAGGCAGTTCCAAGATGTATCAGGACCTCAAGCAGACCTTCTGGTGGACTTGCATGAAATGTGAAATTGCTCAGTTCGTGAACGAGTGTGATGTTTGTCACAGAGTGAAGGCAGAGCCTCAACATCCAGCAGGTCTTCTTCAGCCTTTGCCTATCCCAGAATGGAAATTCGATCACGTGGAGATGGATTTCGTAACTAGTTTTCCCAAGTCCAAGAGGAGCAACGATGCCATCTTTGTGGTTATTGACAAGTTGTCAAAAGTTGCTCATTTCCTGCCAGTCAAAGAATCTATCTCGGCAGCTTAGCTTGCAGAGTTGTATACGTCAAGGATAGTCTCTTTGCATGGTATTCCTCAGATCATCTCTTCTGACCGTGGAAGTCTCTTCACTTCCAAGTTTTGGGAGTCCTTCCAGACTGCTATGGGTACTAAGATCCATTTCAACACGGCGTTCCATCCGCAGACAAGTGGTCAAGTGGAGAGAGTCAATCAGATTCTTGAAGATATGCTCAGAGCCTGTGTGATACCGTTCGGCATGAAGTGGGAAGACTGTCTTCTATATGCTGAATTCTCATACAACAACAGCTTTCAAGCTAGTTCAGGCAAGGCACCTTTCGAGATTCTCTACGGCAGAAAGTGTCGTACCCCGCTTAACTGGTCTGAAACTGGTGAGCGTCAGATATTGGGCAATGACATGATCACTGAAGCTGAAGAAATGTTCCATGTCATTCGCGAGAACCTCAAAGCTGCTCAGTCCCGTCAAAAGAGTTATTACGATAGGAAACATCGGGATGTTTCCTTCCAAGTGGATAATCTAGTCTATCTCAAGGTTTCTCCCATGAGAGGCACGTAGCGATTTGGAATCAAAGGGAAGCTAGCTCCTCGTTTCGTTGGTCCTTTCAAAGTTGTTGGAAAGAGAGGTGGTCTTGCATATCAACTAGAGCTTCCTCCAAATTTTGCAAACGTGCACGATGTCTTCCATGTTTCTCAACTTCGGAAGTGCTTCAAGACTCCTGAGCGGACCATCGACCTCCAAGACATCGATCTTCAAGAAGATCTCTCTTATCGTGAGCACCCAGTTGCTTCTTGAAGAAATTGAGCGTAAGACTCGCAACAAGTCTATCAGATTCCTCAAGGTGAAGTGGTCTCATCATTCCGACAAAGAAGCTACTTGGGAACGCCAGGACCTGCTCCGTTCCAAATTCCCAGACTTCTTAAATTCCTAGATCTCGGGTCGAGATCCTCTTGTAGTGTGGGAGAGTTGTGACATCCCAAGTGATGTCCCTACCTTATTTGGGCATGTAACCATATGTGTGAACCTTGGGTCATGAGCTATGTGATGATTTGCACCTTGTCTTCATTGTGTTTTGCATTCATGCATCATGTCATCCATCATTTCATCATCTTGCCATGTTGGGTTTTCATGTGTCCTTGCATGATTGTGTGTGTGACTTGTGTTGTGATGTGCTTGTGTGTTGAGGTGCTTGGTGTGTGGTTGGGGCCATGTGTGTGTAACCTCTTCTCCCTCTCCTTCTACATCATCATTGCCTCCCATCTTCCCCTCTCTTCTTTTAAATTATATGACCAGATTTAAGTTGCTAATTAAATGATTTAAAATTGTTCATGTGTTAGCCCAATATGTCTTATAAATAGTGGAAGTGAAGTTCTTGATATTTGAATGTGTTTGGATTTTGAAACCTATTTAAAACAAGGGCTGTTTTATTAGAATATTAAAAATAACTTGTGCAATAATTCCATTTAACATTTTTATAAAACAGGCGCATAATATTTCCTTCCCAAATATATTTTGTTTCCAACCAAACCTTTTCCTTTTGCTCTAGGCATTATTAATTATCCTGGCTCTTTTATTTAAAGAAAATCCTGCTTTGTTTTTTTTTTGTTTGAGAGAGAGTGAGAGGTCAGGTGGGCCGAGGCCCAGCCCAGCCGCACAGTAAATGGCAACCTGCCCCCGTCCCCCTTCTCGTCAGGTTCAGAGAGAGCATGCAGCTCCACCGCTCCTTTTTGTCGCCGTCGCCGTCAGCCTGGGGGGTATATAGCCCCTTGGCGTGCGTGCCCCCTCCGTGCCTAGGGTGCCTCTTCCTTCTCCCCTCGCTGTCGCCGCTCTTCCTTCTTCTTCCTCCTCCTCCCTTCTCCTCTTCCTTCTCTGTCAGAGAGCTGCCAGGTAAGTTCAGAGAGAGGGAGAGCTCGTCGTCGCTGCCGCATCCGGTGGTCCTCGACGCCGGTGGAGATGACGTGGAGCAAGCCGCCGTCGCCCGCCTTCCATCCCCGCCGCTAGGAGGAGAGGAGCTCCTCCTCTGCGGTGTCGCGCCGCTATCCCCGAGCGTTCTGCTTCCCCTGCATCGCCGCCGCATCTCCGGCCATCTCCTTCCCCTCCGTCATTCCCCAAGGTGAGCCGCCGGTCCTCGTAGCCCTTCTCCTTCACGCGTAGCCATAGATGCTTGCCGTCGTCCTCTGTCGCTGTCGTGAGCATGTCGAGCACGTGCCGCTCGCCTCCGTCCCTCTCGCTGCAAGGTGAGCGTGGGAATGGGCTCCTGGGTTGTTCCCGTGCGTGTGGGTGTAGCTAGTGTCGCCAGATTCGCCGTAGCTCGCCGCCGTTGTCTGTCGTCGTAGTGCTTTGTTGTTCTTCAGTTTCGTCAGGCAGAGAGTGTGCGCGTGTATTAGAGTTGTGGTGTCCCTCCTCTGTTAAGTATCGGTGACGTAGCATAGTGGTAGTGGGTGCGGGGTGAGGCCGCAAGGTCCGGGGTTCGAATCCCCCTAACCCCCTTTTTTCCCTTGATTTCTTTTCTTCTTCTTTTGTGTATTGTTCTCTTTTCTTTTTTTTTTGCTGTTTGCTTAGTGGTGTGGGTGTGATCTAAGTCTGTGTGTGTCACCCACACATGCTTGTGTGTGTGGCTTGGGGGTTGTAGATGTGGTTGCTCTTTCACCTATCCTAGGGATATTAGCATAGGTGTGGATGGTTGTGCCTTCTTATCTACATGTGTTTGAGGATGTGTGTGTGCTTAAGGGTAGGGATGCATGTGTAGGTTTCTTTCATGTGTATATGTGCATGTAGACCTCTCCTAGATAGTTTCATCCTTGATCTTGATGCCATGCCATGCTATCATGTCCCTAAGGTGCTAAATAACCCCTTCTAACATGTATCCATGGAGCACCTATCATTTTGTGACATTTGCATTAAGTTCCATAAGTGACATAACTCACACATGGCCTAGGGAGGTCCAATTTCGACCCCCCTTTGCTCCCTTCTGTTCCATGCAAGCATATAGGTATGAGTACTGATTTTGGGGTAGAATCAACCCATGTATGCACCTGTGAAGTTAGATTTGACTTTGGGGCAACTTCACAAACTGCATTTTTATGATGTAATGCCCTTTTGTCTTTTTCATATGAATTAATCTATGCATGCTTTTAAGATCTTGCCAACATGAATGTCCCAGTATTTTTGTTATTCATGATAAGTCACTAGATAAGTGGGAACCATGCTGTTAAGTTGCCTACTTTCTGTTTCTACCAACCTGTTTAAAAATGTCTAAGTCTGGAGATTCTGCTGTTATTGTTTTGTCATGTAGAGTGGGTTGTAGCTATTGATGTGCTGTGAATTTGGGCATGCTCGGTGTTAGGTATTTGTAGTTGTTATTGTCATATACCATTATGTTAATTTTCATGCCATTTGGAGTTTTCTAACATATTTAACCAGTGTTGTCAACTTGCTACTTTGTTAATCCAGATTCTAGAAAACTGAAATTTTCACTAAGTCCCTAAAACCTGTTTCATCATGCCTATTTGACAGCTCCATGCATATTGATGTGTGCCTCTTTTGCTGATTGCATAGTTGGATAAATTGATGTGGGTGTTGAGTAGATTCTGTGCATATCTTTATTGTGACTGTAGGATTCCTTTAGCTCTAGTTGTGAGCTTTTCAAATTGCTATGTTGTTGTTTGTGACAGATTTGGTGTTTTTTTTTGTTTTGTGAGTTGTGAGAGTTATACTCCATGGAATGGATTGATTATTGAGCCTAATATGCTTGATTTTTCATCACCTATCCAGTGGCTACCTTGGAATGCCAAGAATTAGCCCAGGTATTTGGTGATCTTGTGTTTTGCTTCCGTACCTTGACGTGAGCATATCTCGAGAACTGTAGCTTCGTTCCTCGCGATCCTTATATGCATTTCCATCGATTTTGCATGATGCATCCATATTTGCCGTGTTCATGCATGCCTAAATAACTTTACATGAGGTTCTGTCAGTTTCACTAATAAACAACTTTGCATGTGAAACATGAATAGTTTTGGATTGCCATGTTATAGTTCTTCATAAATGATCATGCATCATTTTGATTGTGCATTGCACCTCGGCTGGATGTTTATTGTTGTTGTTTCCCTTGGGTAGACGTGAGTGTTGATACTGAGTACGAGGACCCAGGAGAGTACCACTACGAGGATCCCGCTACTTATTCCGCTGAAGAACCTACACGCAAGATGATCGTACCCGGATCCCAATACTATATTTGCTTGCTAGTTTCTCGTTATTGTCGTTACAGTTGCGCTACCTACCACATGATATCATCCCCCATGTTGCCATGACAGCCTCTAACCTCCACATCCCAGCAAACCGTTCATTGGCTAAGTTACCGCTGCTCAGCCCCTCTTATAGCATTCTTAATTGCAGGTGTCGGTTGTTCCTTGTGATAACATGGCTTGGATATCACAATAAATTCTGTTATTTAATTTAATGCACATATATATATCTTGGTATTGGTGGAAGGCTTGGCCTTTTGCTAAGTGATTTTTTCCGCTATTACCGCCATTAGATCCTTGCTACCGTTGTTATGTTTTCCATATTTTGCGCTCCTAACACGCTTGGGGTTGTTATGGGGACCCCCCTTGTTCATCCGGTTGAGATTAAAACTTGTCTGGCAAGACCCAACATTGGTACTACATTTGCTTAACAACTTAATAAAATTGCATAGGGTCTTGCAAACCCGTGGATAATTTAATCAACCCCCGGGCTAGTGCTCCTCATGAGTGTTGGTCCAAACTAGAGCACCGTGCGGGGCCAACCCGGGGCAACTCGGGAGATTTCCATCAGGCCACCATACACTTCGCTTATCCGTTGTGTCCTGAGACTGAGATACGCGGCTCTTATCGGGTTCGTTGACACATCGGGAGGTCTTGCTGGATTTGTTTTACCTTTATCGAATGTCTTGTGTGTGGAGTCTGACTTTCTTAGGGTTTACTCGAGGTGTTGGCATCCTTTGGAATTGCCTATGATGATCGCGAGATCCGCGTTCGAGGCTATTCCCACGGAGTGTGGTTATTTGTGATGGACTAGTTGGATCGCCCCTGCAGGGTTAAATCTTTCGGAAAGCCGTGCCCGCGGTTATGTGGCAACTTGGATAATTGTTTAACACCCGGTTATAGAAATTTGAAGTAAGCTCTAAGAAAAATACACCAACTGTGTGAGTAACCGTGATCGTCTTTGCTCGTGAACATGATCCGAGAGAGATCACGGTGGGGTTATGAATGATGTAAGTAAGTGTTCAGGATCTCATAGAGATTACTCTAGATTCGATCGCTAAGCGTAGACCACTCACATTTACATTCCTGTTGTGTAAGTTAGCCACCATATAATGCTTAGTGCTGCTGCAAACTACACATCACCCTTCCATCCTAAAGCTTAAATAGTGTTGGCACCCGGCTACTTGATAGTTGAGTCCTCCGTGGCTCACAGTTTACTACCGCAATCTAGGTACAGGATCAGATGAGTTCGTGTAGGATGATCTTACCCAGCTTCAGTGGGAGTATGACGAGGAGAGGCAGGATGTATGTGACATATCCGGATGACTAGAGGACCTGGTCGTGATCTTTGGGATAGCTTGGTAGTACATTTGCAACTTCTTTTATCGTTTGATTTCGTCCGTAGTCGGACCCTATGTTCATCTTGATGTTATGATTTGAGTGACATTGTAAGTTAGCATGTGGCGAGTGTAAGCCAACTTGTATACTCTTCTCATTCAGTATTGTATGTTGTAATGATACTATTCTTGCTAACGTCATCTATCCCTTGCGAGGCCCTCGTGCCTTAAACGGATAGGCGTGCTTCTTGGGCGTGACATTAACTTGATGAAGGACAAGCATAACATAATTCTTATTCTTGTCGGTCAAGGTGACCTCAATCCTTCTTCCGGAGTTGTTCATGATATCAAATTCCTTCTCCCAAGTGATCATCATTTCTTTTCCGGAGTTCCTAGTTTTCTCAAGTATCTTGTCGCCAAGCTTCATCTAAATCATAGCAAGGCCTCAAGCTTGTCTTTTCGCAACCTTCAATTCTTTTCTATAATCCTTTCATTCCGGAGTTCATCCCGACGGTTTTTATGGTGGTTTGTTAAGGATGCAATCCTTCTCAAAGTGTTCTTCAAGATTCTTGTTGGAGGTGCTCAAGTGTTTTTATCTTGGATTTCTAAGTTCAATTACTTCTCCATTGTCTTTTGAGATGGTGTTATTAAATTCTTGATTATGAGGAGTCTCGAAGGGAAATTGTCAAGAATATAATAACTAAACCCATCTTGTCATCTCGGAGTTATCTTTGGTTGGATTGCACCTAAAGCATTTCCTAAGGATTGTTGCAATCATGGTGTCATAAATGATCCAATTTTTCTCCTCTTCTTCTTGGTGAAAGAGGTTTTCATCTCTTGTTGCTCTCAAGCAATCAAGTGTTTCTGTTGTGGCAGGTTGTCACCTCATAATTGTGAGACGTTTTCCACAAGCCCATAACAAGCTATTCTTTTCGTTGTTTATTCTCCATCAACCCTGTTCACCTATGCTTCTCAAGTTCAATGGTGGTAGAAGCTATTATTTTCTTCTCCGTTCTTTTACTTCCATCAATCTATTTTCTATTCTCTTGTTACGAAGGCCTTGTGATGTTGCTCTCTTCAATCTATCATCTTGCTTTGTTAAGATCATGCTTTTCACTTGCTTGTCCATTAACCGGAGTGCTGTGAAATCTTTCATGGTCCTTCCATATTATGAGGTCTTGATTCTAATCCAACCGAAGTTTGGTGTCTCTCTTTCAATTTCTTTCCATCATATCAATTTTTCCTCTCTATCCTATTGAAGTGCTACCGAAATTTCTTGTGAATTCTTTCTTAATCCCATGTTATTATTCATCTCGTTGAAACCTTCAATGATCATTGGTTTCACTCGTTTGTCAGAGAAGCAACTAAGTTTCACCTCTTTCTCTCTCTCTCTCTCTTCCCCTTCTCGTTCTAGATCTCGGGACAAGATCCCCTTGTAGTGTTTGAGAGTTGTAACAGCCCGGGCCAACGCTCCAGAAGATTCCCTTTTTATGTTGTCATCGTGTGATTTGTATGGTTTTCGCATTCATCATTGCATCATTCGCATCATCTCCATAGCATTGTCAGTCGTTTTCGAAAACTTGCATCCGTTCATAGTTGACAGTTCTCTCTATTTGTGTTCTCGACCGTTTCAACTCCAACCACACATGCACGTGCCCACAGCATAAAAAATATTGTTTTTAAAGTCCGCGAAAAATATTCTCGGATTGGGTCGAAAGTTGGTGTGCGATCTGGTTTTATTGTCGGTAGACCGCCTTCCAAATGTCGTCGCAATCAGAGGTCGTTTGATACCCCAACGGTCAGACGTAGCAGTGCCATCATCGGTTTGTTCGTCGGATGTTTCAATGTTTAAAAACCTCTGTCATGGGCCTCCATCCATTCCCTATCATCCTCACCAAGCCCCTCTACATAGCCCACTAGCCCATCCTAGCCTAACCCGCGATAGGAGCCATCCGATCGTGATCGGAGGGTCCGAAAATGGGCTAAATCCCCCTAACCTAGCCCTCCTTCCCTATATAATCCCCCTAGCCTGCCTAATTGGGCAAAACCTAATCCCTCCTAGAAATCCACGCCGCCAGCCACCTCCCACCACTCAGCTGCCACCAGCCTACTCCTCTAGCCGCAGGGCCCGCCAAGCCCAGATCGGGGACCTAGGAAGCCCATCTGGGCCGACCCCGAGCTCCAAGCGGGAGCTCCCCCCATGGCGCCCACGCCCCAGCCTCCGGCACCCCCATCCCGCGCCTACCTCTGCCTCTCCGTCGCTATGAGTCGAAGCCCGCGCCACCACCTGGCGGAGCGCGCCACTCGTCGGAGCTCCATCGGTCGCTGCCGCCCACCGCCACCCGCCGCCTCGGCCTCCCCTTGCTGGCCGCCACCACTTCAAGCTCGTGCTGGAATTCCATCTGCCGTCCGGAATGGGTCGATCTAGTAATGCCGATCTAGATCCACCCGTCCCCGCGCCCGCCGAACCTCCTGCCCCCCATCGACCGTCGCTCCGTTCACATCCACCCCCCTCCCATGCCCTATGCTCGTGCAGGATCACGAGAGGCAGACGATGGCCTCCACCTGCTCGTGTTGACCATTGGTAGGCCGCGGCCAGGTGGCTCTCGGCAGGCCCAACGACCCAGCTCACCTAGCAACAGCCTTGGGCCAAAGCCCATGTGGTGAGCCCAACCCCATCCCCCTTTTGTATGCCTATCTGATGCCCTAAGCGCAATTTAGTATCCCCCGCTCAGCTTGAGTAGCCCAGTTCTAGCCAGATTCGGCTCATGTTTTTTTCCTAATGCGAATTTGTCAATTAACCAGTGAATAATAAAATTGCAGAACCCCCCTCCCCCCCCAACTTCATGCATTAATAACTTTCCAGTCGGGCATCGTATGTAAAAACTTTATATAGATAAAATGACTAGAATTTCGTGTAGATTCACAATTTCCAACTCTCACATGTGATAAAAATGATTAACTTGATGTTTCCATTGTTTTTGCATTAATGTGTCAAAATGAATTGTTTATAACTTTTAAACTGTAGCTCTGATGCAAATGTTTTATATATGTAACTTGGCTAGAAAATGTGTAGAATCTCATGGTGACATTTATTTTCTGTTTAACAACTCTAAAGAATGCTTACGACAGATCTAGAACAAATCATAAATTGCAACTGAGGTTGTTTCGGAAATGCTACTTGTTGCTTCCGGACTCATTTAGAATGCCTAGATGTTGTAGTTGTTCATGCCTCACCTCTTGCCATGTTAATCAACATTTAATTTGATGAGTACCTAATGAGAGTGAACTAAATAACTCGAACGTGGAGTTTCGTCAATATGCAACTCGTTGCATATTGAACTTCACTTAATATGTAGTAGTTGTTTGTTGTTCTTCCCATGCCTTGCATATTAAACCGGACATGCATCATATTTGTTTGCGCATCATGCCATGCATATGTTGTGGTGTTACCATGTTGATTGTTGTTTTTGGATTGTTCCTTCTCGATAGAGTTCCGAAAGCGTTCGGAGTGTGAGGATTCATTCGACTACATTGGCTCGTCTTCTTCATGGAGTCGTTCTTCTTCCAAGCAGGATCTCAGGCAAGATGACACATTTCCCTGGATACCGCTACTATCATTGCTATGCTAGTTGTCCCGCTTTTATCGTTATGTCTTGCTACTTACCACTTGTTTGTCAAGCCTCCTAACATTGCCATGATAAGCCTCTAACCTCCACATCCCAGCAAACCATTGTTTGGCTATGTTACCACTTGCTCAACCCTTCTTATAGCGTTTCTAGTTGTAGGTGCAATTGCTTCCATGTGACAACATGGACATTTTTTTGTTATCACAATATTATTGCTATTTAATTTAATGCACTTATACACTTGGTAAAGGGGCAAAGGCTTGGCCTTTTGCTCGGTGTTTTGTTCCACTCTTCCCTCCCTAGTTACTTGTGAACCGGTATTATGTTCCATAATTGAGCGCTTCTAACATGCTCGGGGTTGTTATGGGGACCCCCTTGATTTTCGTTTTAGGATAAACCTTTTCTGGCAAGGCCCAACATTGGTACTACATTTGCCTAATAACTAATAAAATGCATAGGGACCCGCCGGCACCCGCGGATAATTAATCAACAACCCGGGCCAGTGATCCTCATGAGTGTTGGTCCAAAACGGGTTGCCTGCGAGGCCGCATCAAGGAAACTCGGGGATTGGTTTTCCTCGTAACTAGTCTCATCCGGTCGTGTCCTGAGAACGAGATACGCGGTTCTTATCGGGTTCGTCGACATGTCGGGCGGCCTTGCTGGATTTGTTTTACCTTTCTCAAATGTCTTGAGTGAGGAATTCCGAAAATACTTCGGGCTATCTCAAGATTGCGAATTTCCTGTAGAATTGCCTAGGAAGATCATGAGATCCGTGGTTGAGGTTATTCCCGCTGCATGTGGTTAATTTTGATGGATGAGTTGGAGCACCCCTGCAGGGTTAAATCTTTTGGAAAGTCATGCCCACGGTTATGTGGCAAACTTGGAAACTTTGTTTAACACCCGGTCATAGTAAACTTGAACTAAACTCTAATAAAATACACCAACTGTGTGCGTAACTGTGACTGTCTCTTCTCGTGAGTCCTTATCCGAGAGAGAACATGGTGGGCTTATGTCTAATGCAAGTAGGTGTTCAGGATCAGTTAGTGATCACTACTAGTTCACGTCCGTTATGCGTAGGCCACCATACTTTACTTTCTGTATTTGTAAGTTAGCCACTCAAATAAATGCTTAGTCGCTTGCTGTAGCCTCACCAATTAACTATACCTGACCCATTAAGCTTTAATAGTCTTGATACCCTTGGAAATGAGATTGATGAGTCCATGTGGCTCACTGATTACTACAACCACAGCTGCAGGTACAGGTAATGCAGTGCTTTCACGTGAGAGCAATGCTTGTTTTATTTGGAGGTCTTCTTCTTCTTCTTCGATCTAGGATGGGTTCCAGGTGGTAGCCTGGGATAGCAAGGATGGATGTCATTTTATCATTTGGTTTCGTCCGTAGTCGGACCCTGCTCTTTTGTATGATGCTTGAATATGTTGTTGTATTGATGTGATATTGATGTAGCTTGGGGCAAGTGTAAGCCAATTCCATATACTCATCTCTTATGTACATGTACTTGTAATGATATCCATGCTTGCAACATGACGAGTTGTGCTTCTATCCATGTCGAGGCCATCATGCCAAAATAGGGATAGCATCGCATCTTGGGCATGACATCCTTGATCTTGTGCTTCAAGATGATAGACTCATCAACACACAATCACTCTCTCACATATTTGGCTTGGTGGAAGAGGTTGATTGGGTGGAAAGCAAGTTGGGGAGGCTAGAGATCAAGATTCATATGGTAGGAATGGAATGGCATGATCTCAACACATGAGTAGGTGGCTCTCTCTCAGAAAATCAGTAGGTATGAGTGGGAACTACTCTGAGTGCTTCTCTTGCGAGTGAGTGGTGATGGAGGGGTATATATAGGCATCTCCAAAAATCCAACCATTACACCTAATAGGTCAAACTCGATGGAACCGATGTGTAAATCTTGGTTGTACCGAGTTGTCTCAAAGGTAGCAACTTTTGAATCTCGGTGAGACCGATACAAAAAAATCGGTTGCACCGATAAGGTGACCAACAGCCAGATTGCCAATCTCGGTGACGCCAATTCAAAAAACTCGGCGGGACTGATTTTGTAAACTTGTGTAATAGGAAGTTGGCAACCCAAACTCGGTAGCACCGAGTGGAAAGTGTTGGTTGCACCGATTTTGGATATTTGGCTTTGGACAGACTTTTGTGGAAGAGCTTGTGGGTCTATGTGGTGACTATCACTTGTGCACGTATGAGCATTTTGTTCACCAACAAAACCTTGCCCCCTTTTAATAGTATTGGCTTTCCTATGGACTCGAAATGATTTCTTACAAAAGATAAAATGTAGAGTCCTTTGCTTGAGGCTTTGCCAATCTATTTCCTTTCATCTTGGGGTATTCCACAATCATTTTGCCAACCCAACATTCAACTTTTCTTCAAACATGTTTAGTGGAAACATTAGTTCAATGACATATATGTTGTTATTAATTACCAAAACCACCAAGGGAGCAAATGTTCTTTCAGATGTTCTTGGAAATAGTGCTTTAATTTATGGCTAGCCATGAATACGTCGAAAACCAACTTCTTCAATGTGGGTACCGTTGTTTTGATAAGGTCAAAACTTCGTAGACATAATAGATAGGCCATTGTACTGGGTATTTCTTTCCTGCCTCCTTTCTCTAACAACTACTGCTACACTTACTGACTTGTTGTTTGCAGCATGTACAGGAGCATAGGCTCTTTGTTAGTTGGGGCGGCAAGAATGGGTGGCTCGACCAGCTGCTTCATAAGAGATTCAAAAGCTTTGTTGTAGCATCAGTCCAGACAAAGTTGCGTGTCTTTTTCAACAACTGGTACAGTGGAATCGCCTTTTCACCCAGGTGGCTTATAAACTGGCTTAAGGCCCCTATGCGACCTGCCATGCGCCGAACCTCATGGATGTTGGCCAGCTAAGAAAGCGGGATCACCGCCTTGATCTTACCTAGGTTGGCCTCAATACCACACTCGAACACTAAGAATCCCAGTAATTTTCCTGCAGGAACAACAAAAATACATTTGGTTGGGTTAAGCTTCATCTTGTACACCCAAAGGTTATGAAACGTCTCGAGTTTCCTTTTTCTGGGATTCGACCACAAGATCATGAACATAG
Source organism: Hordeum marinum (assembly GCA_022496015.1). Taxonomy (NCBI): domain Eukaryota; kingdom Viridiplantae; phylum Streptophyta; class Magnoliopsida; order Poales; family Poaceae; genus Hordeum; species Hordeum marinum. The sequence goes on from CM039675.1 coordinate 402,253,979, forward strand.
GCATAAACGTTGTGCCCAATCTGCTGGTGTAAGCAGCTCTAAACATAGTGTTGATAAGTAGCCCCGCACTATTAAGACCAATAGGCATATAAACATAACAAAAAGGTCCAAAGGCAGTGATGAAAGCCGTCTTCTATTGATCCTCGATAGCTATCTTAATCTAATGATAGGCGGAGTAGGCATCCAATAAACACAAACGTTCACAACCAGTTATAGAACTAATAATCTGTTCGATGCGAGGAAGAGCAAACGGGTCCTTGGGACAAGCTTTGTTGAGATCTGTGTAGTCAATGCACATACGCCAAGTGCCATTATTCCTTCGAATGAGCACTGGATTTGCCAACCATTCAGGGATAAAAACTTCAACAATGAACCCGACAACGAGGACCAGGGCCACCTCTTCTCTAATAGCCTTTCATCTCTCCTCGTTAAAACGACGGAGGTATCGTCGCACGGGTTTCATCTTTGGATCCACATTAAGGTGGTGCTTAGCTAGTTCACTTGGTACTCCAGGCATGTTAGAAGGTTTCCATCTGAAGATTTCCCGATTCTCATGGATGAACTCGATGAGCATACTTTCCTATTTGGGGTCCAAACCAGTCCCAATAGTGAACTGTTGGGATGAGTCGCCCAGTGTAAAATCGATTTTCTTGATATCCTCAGCCGGCTTGAATTTGAGCAGAGGCTCACACTCAGCGGTGGGCTTCTTGAGGGGGGTCATATCTGTTGGGTCAACATTAGTTGTGTAAAACTTCAACTCTTCCGTTGCACAAGCTAACTATTCATAAGCTGTATCTCCTTCCTCACATTCCTGAGCTATTTTCCGGCTTCCGTCCATAGTGATGGTGTCGTTTGGCCTGGGCATCTTGAGTATGAGGTAAACGTAGCAAGGCCGAGCCATAAAATGAGCACAAGCAGGCCCCCAAAGAGAGCGTGGCAAGGGCTCTTGATCTTGACCACCTCAAAGGTCAGAGACTCACATATGCAATTGTTTTCTGAACCAAAAGCAACGTTGAGTTTGATCCGTCCAATTGGATATGCTGACTTCCCAGGAACGATTCCATGGAAATCCATCGAGCAAGGTTGCAACTTACTCTGAGAGAGATTCATCTGTCGGAAAGTACCATAGTACAAGATATTGATGTTGCTTCCCCCATCCATGAGGACCTTGGTTAGAGCATAACCACCAACCTGAGGTGTCACCGCTAAAGCAAGACCACCTGGATTGTCAACCCGGGGGGTGATCTTCTCTGCTCCAAGTGATTGGGTGCTCAGACCAATTTAAATACCTTGGGTCAACTGACTCGACCATGTTGATGGCCTAGTGCTTGAGCTTGGGATCATGCCTGCAAGTGCTGGTGTTGAACACATGATACTGCCTGTTGTTCAATTTCTTAGGATTTCAATTAAACCCGGCTTGGCTGTTGCTGCCGATTGCTTTGTCCCGAGCATTCTAGTCCATTGCCATTATTATCATGATGCTGGAAACTAGCTCCTGAGCCGCCCAACCCATGAAAACCTGAACCGGCAAAACCATCAGATGTGCCCGTGCCTAACCCGCCAGCTCCAAGGTGACCTAGATTTCAGCACCCATTGCCTCCTTGATAATCCTGGAATGCTTGATTGCAGAATTCTTGCATGATGTGATAATTTTCCCATGAGTGGGTGACCGACTTATCTCGGAAACTATAATTGGGACAAGGAGCCTTAAGCGCTTCCTCATAGTTGCGTGGCTTATTCCCATTATAAGTCTTGCCAGGAGTGATGTTTCATCACTGATTTTTGAAACGGGTATTAGTGTTGGCGACAAAATTTGACCCACCTTCGATATGCTTATGTTTACCATTGTTGCCTTGATTGCAATGATTTCTATTGTGCCTAGGGTTTTGCTGATGACCCTTGCCACCATCATTTTTCTTGTTCTTCCCTACCTTGTCCTCATTAGAGTCGGGGTCCTTTGTGCTATCAGACTCAGCATATCGAGTGAGAACATCCATGAGATATTCCATATCTTAACCTTGTGCTTTAGGTGTCCTAGCTTTTGAACAAGTGGTTGGAAGTGACAATTTTTCTCCACAATTAAGATGGCCTGGGCGACCATGATGCTATCGGAGGAGTGAATGATCTTCGCGACCCGGCGAGTCCAGTAATGGGAAGATTCATCTGTATGCTAGACGTAATGCTGCAAATCAACAATCATCATCGGGCGCTTGCAAGTCCCTTGAAAATTCTTGATGAAACGTTCCTTCAACTCTGCCCAAGTATTGATGGAATTTGGGGGTAGATTCTTCAACCATGTGTGAGCTGTCCTTCCAACATCATGGTCAAATACTTACCGCATACGATACGCCCATTTTGCATCATGAATTTTTACTATTACTTACCTCACTCTTGTTCATTATTCCACACTATCACACAATTCTTATGTATTTTCACTCTGAATATGCAAGGTAGATCATAAGGAGTGAAATATCTGGAAAGTGGAATTTTGGACCGGAAAACCGAGAAAAAGGCAGAAAAACCACCAGTCTTAGAATCACCTGAAAATTCACGGAGAATGTTTTTGGAATATTTAAGCATTTCTGGAGAAAGAATATACTGGAGGGGGCTGCTAGCAGGGCACAAGCCAACAAGTCGCACCCCTGGTGGCGCAGCCAAATGGCTTGTGCCCTCCTGCTGGTCCTCTGATGCCCCTCTTCTCCTATATGGTGTCTTTTACCCTAGAAAGAATCATAAGCAACCTTTCGGGATGAAGCACCGTCATCTCGAGGTGTAAACCTAGGCAAAGGCCGTTTTGCACTCTGGCAGTCAGATTTGGCCAGGGAAATCCCTCTCCGGGTGGGGGAGATCGAAGCCATCGTCGTCACCAATGCTTCCCCCTTCATAGGAGGACCAATCTTCATCAACATATTCACCATAACCATCTCATCTCCAACCCCTAGTACATCTCTTGTATTCAATCTTTGTCCCAAAACCTTAGATTGGTATCTGTGGGTTACTAGTTGTGTTGATTACATCTCGTAGTTGATGCCTCTTGGATTACTTGGTGGAACAGATTATGTTCAGATCCTTAACTACTATTATTACACCTCTGAGCTTGAACATGTTGATGATGTGTGAGTGATGACCCACAAGAAATGTTGGGGATATCGTTTATTGGGAACTTATTAGTCAACCTAGGATAAGGGGTCAATCACCCATTTTCTTGCCAACTCTGTCGATTTATCGGCATATCGGTGGATTTATCAGCCGATTTATCTTATCGGTCACACAACGGTAAGCGAGAAATAGGTCGATTTATCGGCATATCGAGGGATATCTTGAACAGTGCCCACAAGTATAGGGGATCAATCGTAGTCCTTTCGATAAGTAAGAGTGTCGAACCCAATGGGGATAAGAAGGAAATAATAAGCGGTTTTCAGCAAGGTAATTTCTGCAAGCACTAAAATTGTAAATACCAAGTAGTCTAATAGCAAGGTAATTTGTAATGAGCAAGTAAATGTAATGGTAAATAAGGTGCAGCAAGGTAGCCCAATCCTTTTGTGGCAAAGGAGAGGCCAAAACAATCTCTTATAATAAGCAAAGTTTTCTTGAGGGTACTCGGGAATTTCATCTAGTCACTTTCATCATGTTGGTTTGATTCGTGTTCGCTACTTTGATAATTTGATATATGGGTGGGCCGGTGCTTGGGTGTTATTCTTACTTGAACAAACCTCCCACTTATGATTAACCCCCTCGCAAGCATCTGCAACTACAAGACAAGTATTAAGATAACATCAAACCATAGCATTAAACATGTGGGGTCCAAATCAACCCCTTACGAAGTAGTGCGTAAACTAGGGTTTAAGCTTTTGTCACTCTAGCAACCCATCATCTAATAATTACTCCACAATGCATTCCCTTAGGCCCAAGGATGGTGAAGTGTCATGTAGTCGGTGTTCACATGACACCACCAAGGGAATCACAACATACATATCATAAAAATATCAAACACATATCAAATTCACATGATTACTTGGAACATGACTTCTCTCCTGACCTCAAGAACAAAGGTAAATACTCACAAATAATACTCATGATCAAGATCAGAGGTGTATTGAATAGCATAATGGATCTGAACATACAATCTTCCACCAAATAAACCATATAGCAATCAAGTACACAAGGTAATCAACACTACTAGTCACCCATAGGTACCAATCCGAAGTTCCTGTACAAAGATTGAACACAAGAGATGAACTAGGGTTTGAGAGGAGATGGTGTTGTTGAAGATGTCGATGAAGAATGGCCTCCCAAAGATGAGAGGGTTGTTCATGATGATGATGGCTTTGATTTCCCCCTCCGGGAGGGAAGTTCCCTGGCAGAATCGCTTCGTGGGAGGGCAAAAGTGCTCCTACCCAAGTTCCGGCTTGAGATGGCAATGTTCCATCCCGAAAGTCCTCTCTTGATTTTTTTCTATGTCAAATCTCAACATATACCAGAAGATGGGCTCTGGAGGTGGGCCTGGGTGAGCACCACCCACCAGAGAGCGCCCTGGTGTACGTTTCTCACCAGGTGGCCTCCCTCCGATAGTTTTTTGCTGCAATATTTTTCATATATTCCATAAAAATTCTCCGTAAAGTTTTAGCTTAATTAGGGATGTGCAGAATAGGTATCTCTGATATGCTTTTTTAGGTCCAGAATTCAAGCTGCCGGTATTCTCCCTCTTTGTGCAAACCTTGCAAATTATGAAACAAAAGGCATTAAAATTACTCCCCAAAGCATTACCATGCATAAAAACATTATAAATGACAGTAGGAAAACATGATGAAAATGTATGTATGAACTCCCCCAAGCTTAGACATCGCTTGTCCTCAAGCGAAAGTCGATATCGAAGACCACGTGCACATGGTTTGAGAGAGAGGTCTCATAAGAACAACAAACTTTAACATATAACTCTTTCATATAACTTTTATTTTATAACAACATCATATAACTTCCAATGAGCGACTAACAATTCATCACACCATGCAAATATAAAGCATAAATCTTATTGGAAACCAAAAAACAATGTTCTCAGTCAAGTTTGCAACTATAATTCATCATAATTTAAGGAAGGGCGTCATGTCGGAGCCTTTTGGCAAGTACGCATACTCAACCATCATTTTGTCTTCTATGATTGCTAACACTCACAACATACCCATGAGCAAAAAAAATTATAGGACACATAGAAAGATAGGGGCTTATAGTTTCGCCTCCCAACATATTCACCACTAGGGTGATGTTAACAATAATAACTCATACTCACTCATATCCAACTGGATATATGTGCCTACATATTTCCTCACCACATTATGCTTGCAAAAGGAGAAAATAAAAAATGAATAGAGGGAAATGCTTTGACCTTTGCATAAAAGTAAATACTTAAAGGTAAAAGATAGGCCCTTCGCAGAGGGAAGCAGAGGTTGTCATGCGCTTTTTAATTTGTATGCCAAATCCATTGGCACAAAAGAACATCATGTTGTATTGCCCCTTGTGATAGCAACCTTTATTATGCAGTTTGTCACTTTTATTAATTTTCCATCACAAGTTCGTGCAACGCTCAATTTTCTCTTACACTAATTGATCCAACAATTTTAGAAGCTTTTTTTTTGCCTTGGTGCACCGATAACAACTTAATTGAAGGATCTTATTCAATCCATAGGTAGGTATGGTGGACTCTCAAACATGAGTTTGGGTTTGGGTTTTTTTGGATGCACAAGTAGTATATCTACTTAGTGCGGAATTTTTGTCTAGCAAAGATATTGAGAAAGCACCACATGTTAAAGGTTCTATGACAATATAACTTCTTTGTGAATATGAACAAGCATAAACCATTACGTTGTCTTCCTTGTCGCACGTCAACAGTTTTGGCATATAATATTTAATGGGGGCTCACAATCATAAAAGATGTCCAAGATGGTGTATTTGCATGTGAATCTTCTCTTCCCTAACTATTTCTTTCATGAGTTGCATCATTGACTAATGCTATGTTTGCCAATCTCCAATAAATTTTACCACTTACACTTTTCTTAATGTGATGTCATTACTCACCATAAGATTAGCATATGCTCTTTTCTCATTTATTTTCTTTTATTATGATTGTAGCAAGAAAGTAAAGAGGCAAAAGCTCAAACTAAACTTTATTATCTAACTCTCACTCGTTTACATAGATAGATAGATCATGAAACTCGCACTCGAGAATAGATCAACTAAACTTTTAATAAACTAAATCACGAAAAAGCTAACGATCTAAATAGAAAGCAAAGGTAAAAAGTGATGGTGATACGATACCGGTGCACCTCCCCCAAGCTTGGCTCAAGCCAATGGGAGTGCCCATACCCGTGTACTCAAGTCTCCTTTGGCGGTGAAGATGATGAAGGCGGTGGTGATGAAGCATTATTCTTCTTCACCAATTTACGCTTGAGGATGAAGTTTTCTTCCCTTAAATTGTCATTCTTTTGTTCAAGTTTCAATATCCTCTTACATAGAGATGCATTGCTCTCCTGCAGAAATCGAGAAGGGATAAAAGGGGTATTGGTTTTACTTCCACCATTAGGAAGGCATGACTTCTTGAACTCCATGTGCATGTCTCCAAGTTGAGGTAGTGGAGCTTCATCTTCATCTAAGCCAGCGTCCTCTATTTCCTCCAAGTCGGTGTCTTCTTGTTCCTACGAGGACCACAAGTAGGGGTAAATTTCCCCAAAGAACTTTGGATTAGCAACATAATTGGATACATAGCTCTCCCCCTCCGAATCTTGAGACGACATATTTTCAGACCTGTCCGGAAAATAGCACGAAACAAGAACAAAGGAAAATCTCGCGATGCGGTGGTCAAAATAATTGGGGGTATATATAGAGAACTTTTATTCTTGGAAATCAAGCAAACAAAAGGAAAACGGATCCATGAAGGTTCTCGAGGTGGGAACCACCCACCAGGACGCGCGAGGGCGGGCAGGCACGCCATGGTGTATTTTTCTCACCTCAGTTGCTTTCCTGCTTATTTCTTATTTTCCAAAATTTTGAAAAAATTCCAAAAGTGACAAAAAATTGCGCATTTTAGGATATGAATGAAATATTCCAAATCATGCTTAGCAACAAAAGGCCTATATATGAATGAATGTGAGGCACCGGTATCAAACAAAATTTTTGCATGAATAGAATTGACTGCGAGATTACCCATAATCACTTCATGAGACAGCTCTGCTTCAGCTGCATTGATATTATTGCCTCTTGCAAACTTGGGGTTATGCTTCACCATAGCATTGCCTAGAGGTCTGACTGGAGTAGGAGGTGAAAGACGCCACTGGTTGGTGCACTTGTTTGAGTAGTGACCCTTCTGACCAAACTTGTGACAAGTAACCTCTGAGAGCGGACGGAAATTGCCTGGAGGAGGAACATTTGCTGACTTGGGTGCCTGGGGCCTCTGTTTATATCCTGGGTTGGGTGGGTGGGAAGAACCACGACCACCGAACTACCTCTGTTGCTAAGGGGAACAAAACAGAGGAGGAGGAGGAACCCAATACTTTTGCTACTTACGAACCATCTGAGAGCTGGACGAAGAATAGTAGGATTCCCTGGAACGCTTACTTGAGTTCTCCAACTTGAGCCGAGTTGCCTCGACCTTCAAGGCCATGTTGTAGAACTGATCAAACTCATGAGGCTCTTGCAAGACTAGACTCGGCAAAAGTTCATCCTTGAGACCACCTCTGAATTGATAAATCATGGACTTGTCGTCAGGAACATCTTGTTTAGCATAGCGGGCCAAATTCTGGAACTCGAGGTTGTATATTTCCTTGTTCATGATAATCATTTATTATCCATGTTATAACTATATTAATTGGAAACACATTACATGTGTGGGTAAATGGACAACACTATGTCCCTAGTATGCCTCTAGTGAACTAGCTCGTTGATCAAAGATGGTCAAGGTTTCCTAGCCATTGACATGTGATGTCATTTGATACTGGGATCACATCATTAGGAGAATGATGTGATGGAGAAGACCCAAACTACAAATGTAGCATATGATCGTGTCAGTTTATTGCTACTCTTTTCTACATGTCAAGTATATGTTCCTATGACCATGAGATCATGCACTCACGGATACCGGAGGAATGCCTTGTCTGTATCAAACATCACAACGTAACTAGGTGACTATAAAGGTGCTCTACAGGTATCTCCGAGGGTGTCTGTTGAGTTGGCATGGATCAAGACTGGGATTTGTCACTCCGTGTGACGGAGAGGTATCTTAGGGCCCACTCGGTAATACAACATCACAATAAGCCTTGCAAGCAATGTGACTAAGTGTTAGTCACGGGATCTTGTTTTACGGAATGAGTAAAGAGACTTTCTGGTAACGAGGTTGAACTAGGTATGGAGATACCGACGATCGAATCTCAGGCAAGTAACATACCGAAGAACAAAGGGAACATCAAACGGGATTAACTGAATCCTTGACATAGAGGTTCGACCGATAAAGATCTTCATAGAATATGTAAGAACCAATATGGGCATCCAGGTCCCGCTATTGGTTATTGAACATAGAGGTGTCTCGATCATGTCTACATAGTTCTCGAACCCGCAGGGTCTGCACACTTAAGGTTCAGTGACGTTTCGGTGGTATAGAGTTATGTATGGTGGTGACCGAAGGTTATTCAGAGTCCTAGATGAGATCTTGGACGTCATGAGGAGCTCCAGAATGGTCCGGAGGTAAAGATTCATATATAGGATGTCCTGTTTTGGTCGCCGGAAAAGTTTCGGGCTAATCGGTAATGTACCGGGAGTGCCGGTAGTGTACCGGGAGACCACCGGGAGGGGTATTTCAACCCAAGAGGCTTCATGGGCTGTGGGAGAATCATTACCAGCCTTTTGTTGGCTGGTGGAAGTCCCACACAAAGCCCATGCGGCTAGGTAAAGAAAGCCCAAAGAGAAAAAGTGGAAAAGGCAAAAATAGGATGAATCCTAGTCCTACTAGGATTGGAGGAGGATTCCACCTCTCCCACCTGGTTCGGCCGACTCCTTGGAGGCTTGTCCCTTGGGCCAAGCCTCCTCCTCTCTTCCTCCTATATATAATGGTGGTTTTAGGGTTTTTGCACCGAATTTTAGCCACGTGATGCCCGTTCCTCCAATGCATAGTTTCTCCTCTAGATCGGATTTATGCAGTGCTTAGGCGAAGCCCTGCCGGAATAGCTCCACCACCATTGCCGGAGCGCCGTCATACTGCCAGAAATATTCTTCCTCTCCGCTCCCTCTTGCTGGATCAAGACGGTGGAGATCGTCATCAAGACGTATGTGTGCTCAATGCAGAGGTGCCGTCCGTTTGGCGCTAGATCGGAAGGATCGTGATCAAGTTCGCGGGACGGATCGTGATTGGATCCCGGGACGGATCATGATTGGATCGCGGGACACTCGGCGATTTGGATCGCGAAGATGTTCGACTAAACCAATCGTGTTTCTCAACGCTTCCCGCTTAGCGATCTACAAGGGTACGTAGATCCACCATGGATAGATCTGCGTGTGCGTAGGAAAATTTTTGTTTCCCATGCAACGTTCCCCAACAGTGGTATCAGAGCTAGGTCTATGTGTAGATGACGTCTCGAGTAGAACACAAAGAGTTTGTGGGCGTTGATGCTTAGATTGCTTCCTCCCTTGGTCGTCTTTTGGTTCAGTGGTATTGTGAGATGAAGCAGCCCGGACCAACATTACTCATATGCTTACGAGAGACCGGTTCCCTCAACTGTATAGATGGTTTGTGGGTGCCAGTTTCTCTCACTTTAGTTGGACGGGATTCAACAAAGGCGGTCCTTGAGAAGGTTGAAAATCAACTAGTGTATCACTGTTGTGGTTTTTGCGTAGATGAGAATTGTTCTTGCTAGATAAACGTAGCAGCCACGTAAAACATGCAACAATAATTAGAGGACGTCTAACTTGTTTTTGCAGGGTATGTTGTGATGTGATATGGCCAATTACATGATGTGATATATGTGATGTATGAGATGATCATGTGATGTATAGATTATCACGACTTGCATGTCGATGAGTACGGCAACCGGCAGGAGCCATAGGGTTGTCTTTAATTATTGTATGACCTGCGTGTCAATCATTAAGTGCTATGTAATGCTTTACTTTATCGCTAAACGGTAGCAATAGTAGTAGAATCATGTTGGGCGCGACAAACCCGATGGCGACACGTTGATGGAGATCAAGATGATGGAGATCATGGTGTCTTGCCGGTGACGATGAAGATCATGCCGGTGCTTTCTAGATGGAGATCAAAAGCACAAGTTCATGGCCATATCATGTCACTTATGATTTGCATGTGATGTTAATCCTTTTATGCACCTTGTTTTGCATAGGACGACGGTAGCATTATACGGTGATCCCTCACTTAAATTTCAAGATGAATTGTGTTCTCCCCGAGTGTGCACCGTTGCGAAAGTTCGTCGTGTCGAGACACCACGTGATGATCAGGTGTGATAGACTCTACATTCACATACAACAGGTGCAAGGCAGTGTTGCACGTGTAGAACACTCGGGTTAAAGTTGACAAGCCTAGCATGAACAGACATGGCCTCGGAACACAAGAGACCGAAAGGTCGAACATGAGTCATATAGTAGATATGATCAACATGATGATGTTAACCATTGAAGCCACCTCAACTCACGTGATGACCGGACTTGAGTTGGTGAATTTGGATCATGTGACACTCAGATGACCTGAGGGATGTCAATTTGAGTGGGAGCTTTAGTAATTTGATTAAATAAACTCATTATCTTGAACAATAGTCTAAGTAAACCTTTGCATATTTATGTTGTAGATCAATGGCTCGCGCAGTAGCACCCCTGAATTTTAATGCGTTCCTAGAGAAAGCTAAGTTGAGAGATGATGGAAGTAACTTTATTGACTAGGCCCGTAATCTGGGGATTATCCTCACGGCTTCCCAGAAATCATATGTCCTTGATGCACCGCTTGGTGACCAACCAGAAGACATGACCTCCGAAGACATTAAGAACGCTTGGGAGACACGTACTGGAGATTACTCAATAGTTCAGTGTGCAATATTGTATGTCTTAGAACCAGGACTTCAAAGACATTTTGAACATCATGGAGCATATGAGATGTTCCAGGAGTTGAAGTTTATCTGTCAGAAGAATGCCCGGATCGAGAGGTATGAAACCTCCGATAAGTTCTATGCTTGCAAGATGGAGGAGAACGGGTCTATCAGTGAACATATACTCAGAATGTCTCGGTATTCAACTCATCTAGCGGACTTGGGAATTTCCCTTCCACCAGAGGCGATCACTGACAGAGTTCTTCAATCACTGCCACCTAGTTACAAGAGCTTTGTGATGAACTATAACATGCACGGGATGAACAAGTCAGTCGTCGAGTTGTTTGCGATGCTAAAAGTCGCTGAGTCTGAAATCCAGAAAGAACATCAAGTGTTGATGGTCAATAAAACCACTAGTTTCAAGAAAAATGGCAAGGTCAAGGGCAAGGGCAAGAAGGGTAAAACCAAGAAGGATGGTAAAGCAGTTGCTACTCCCGTAAAGAAGCCCAAGCAAGGACCCAAGCCAGAAACTAAGTGCTTTCATTACAAGGGAAATGGTCATTGGAAGCGGAACTGCCCCAAGTACCTGGCTGACAAGAAGGCGGCCAACGACAAACAAGGTATATATGATATACATGTTATTGATGTGTACCTTACTAGCTCTCATAGTAGTGCCTGGGTATTTGATACCGGTTCGGTTGCTCACATTTCCAACTCAAAACAGGAACTATGGAATAGACGAAGGCTGGCAAAGGATGAAGTGATGATGTGCATGGGAAATGGTTCCAAGGTTGATGTGATCGCCGTCGGCACGCTCTCTCTTCGATTACCATCAGGATTAGTGATGAACCTGAATAATTTTTATTTAGTGCATGCGTTAAGCATGAATATTATATCTGGATCTTGTTTATTGCGAGACGGTTACTCATTTAAATCAGAGAATAAAGGTTGTTCTATTTATATGAGTAATATCTTTTATGGTCATGCACCCAATGCCAGGGGTTTATTCATATTGAATCTTGATAGTGATGACACACATGTTCATAACATTGATGCCAAAAGATGTAGAGTTGATAATGATATTACCACTTTCTTGTGGCACTGCCGTTTAGGTCATATTGGTGTAATACGTATGAGGAAGCTCCATGCTGATGGACTTTTGGAGTCACTTGATTTTGAATCACTTGACACATGTGAACCATGCCTCATGGGCAAGATGACTAAAATGTCGTTCTATGGAACAATGGAACAGGCGAGTGACTTATTGGAAATCATACATACTGATGTGTGCGGTCCAATGAATGTTACAGCGTGTGGTGGATATCGTTATTTTCTCACCTTCACTGATGACTTAAGTAGATATGGGTATATTTACTTAATGAAACACAAGTCTGAAATGTTTGAAAAGTTCAAGCAATTTCAGAGTGAAGTTGAGAATCATCGTAACAAGAAGATTAAATTCCTGCGATCTGATCGAGGAGGTGAATATCTGAGTTATGAGTTTGGCAGTCACTTAAGACAGTGTGGAATTGTTTCATAGTTGACACCGCTAGGAACACCACGGCGTAATGGTGTGTCCGAACATCGTAATCGAACCTTATTAGATATGGTGCGTTCTATGATGTCTCTTGTTGATTTGCCACTATCGTTTTGGGGTTATGCATTAGAGACAGCTGCATTCACTTTAAATAGGGCACCATTGAAATCCATTGAGATGACACCATATGAACTATGGTTTGGCAAGAGGCCAAAGTTGTCGTTTCTTAAAGTTTGGGGATGTGATGCTTATGTCAAAAAGCTTCAGCCTGAGATGCTGGAACCCAAAGCGGAGAAATACGTCTTCATAGGTTACCCGAAAGAGACAGTCGGGTTTCCCTTCTATCTTAGATCCGAAGGCAAAGTGTTTGTCGCTAAGAACGGAACATTTCTTGAGAAAGAGTTTCTCTTGAAAGAATTGAGTGGGAGGAAAATAGAGCTTGATGAGGTTATTGAACCTTCACTTCAACCAGAAAGTACCGCAGCACAGAAAGATGTTTCTGTGGAACCTACGACGGTAGAAGAGGAAGTTAATGATGATGATCATGAAGCTTCGGATCAAGCTATTATTGAACCTCGTAGGTCGACAAGGGCGCGTACTACTCCTGAGTGGTACGGCAACCCTTTCTTGGAAGTCATGTTGTTGGACAACAATGAACCTACGAGCTATGGAGGAGCAGTGATGGGCCCAGATTCCGAGAAATGGTTAGAGGCCATGAAATCCGAGATGGGATCCATGTATAAAAAAAGTATGGACTTTGGAAGTATTACCTAAAGGGCGAAAGGCCATTCAGAACAAATGGATCTTTAAGAAGAAGACAGACGCGGACGGTAATGTCACCGTCTATAAAGCTCGACTTGTGGCAAAGGGTTTTTCACAAGTTCAAGGAGTTGACTATGATGAGACCTTCTCACCCGTAGCGATGCTTAAGTCCGTCAAAATCATGTTAGCAATAGCTGCATATTTTGACTATGAAATTTGGCAAATGGATGTCAAAATAGCGTTCCCCAACGGTTTGCTTGAGGAAGAGTTGTATATGATGCAACCGGAAGGTTTTGTCGATCCAGATAGTGCTGACAAAGTTTGCAAACTCTAGCGATCCATTTATGGGCTGGTGCAAGCATCTTGGAGTTGGAATAAGCGCTTTGATGAGGTGATCAAAGCGTTTGAGTTTATACAAGTTTATGGAGAAGCTTGTATTTACAAGAAAGTGAGTGGGATCTCTATAGCATTTCTAATATTATATGTGGATGACATATTGCTGATTGGAAACAATATAGAAATTCTGGAAAGCGTGAAGGAATATTTGAACAAGAGTTTTTCAATGAAGGAACTAGGAGAAGCTGCTTTCATATTAGGCATTAAGATCTATAGAGATAGATCGAGACGCTTAATAGCACTTTCACAGAGCACATACCTTGATAAAGTTTTGAAGAAGTTCAAAATGGATCAGTCCAAGAAGGGGTTCTTGCCTGTGTTACAAGGTGTGAAGTTGAGTAAGACTCAATGCCCAGTGACTGCAGAAGATAGAGAAAAGATGAGTGTCATCCCCTATGCTTCAGCCATAGGCTCTATCATGCATGCAATGCTGTGCACAAGAACGGATGTCAGCCTTGCCATAAGTATGGCCGGAAGGTTTCAAAGTGATCCTGGAGTGGAACACTGGGCAACGGTCAAGAATATCCTTAAGTACCTGAAAAGGACTAAGGAGATGTTTCTCGTTTATGGAGGTGATGAAGAGCTCGTCGTAAAGGGTTATGTCGATGCAAGATTTGGCACTGATCCGGATGACTCTAAGTCGCAAACCGGATACGTATTTATTCTCAACGGGGGAGCGGTAAGCTGGTGCAGTTCCAAGCAAAGCGTGGTAGCCGATTCCACATGTGAAGCGGAGTACATCGCAGCCTCGGAGGCAGTGAAGGAAGGTGTCTGGATGAAGCAGTTCATGACAAATCTTGGAGTACTGCCCAGTTCACTGAATCCAATGAACATGTTCTGTGACAACACTGGTGCCATTCCTCTAGCCAAGGAACCAAGGTTTCACAAGAGGACCAGACACATAAAGCGACACTTCAACTCCATCCGCGATTACATCGAGGAGAAGGACATAAATATTTGCAAAGTGCACAGGGATCTAAATGTTACAGACCCGTTGACTAAACCTCTTCCAAGGGCTAAACATGATCAACAATAGAACTGCATGAGTGTTCGATTCATTACAATGTAAATCACATAGTGATGTGAACTAGATTATTGACTCTAGTGCAAGTGGGAGACTGTTGGAAATATGCCCTAGAGGCAATAAGTAAAGTGTTTATTATTATATTTCCTTGTTGATGATCATTGTTTATTATCCATGCTATAATTGTTAATTGGAAACACATTACATGTGTGGGTAAATGGACAACACTATGTCCCTAGTATGCCTCTAGTGAACTAGCTCGTTGATCAAAGATGGTCAAGGTTTCCTAGCCATTGACATGTGATGTCATTTGATAACGGGATCACATCATTAGGAAAATGATGTAACGGACAAGACCCAAACTACAAACATAGCATATGATCTAGTCAGTTTATTGCTACTGTTTTCTACATGTCAAGTATATGCTCCTATGACCATGAGATCATGCAACTCACAGATACCGGAGGAGTGCCTTGTGTACATCAAACATTGCAACGTAACTGGGTGACTATAAAGGTGCTCTACAGGTATCTCCGAGGGTGTCTATTGAGTTGGCATGGATCAAGACTGGGATTTGTTACTTCGTGTGACGGAGAGGTATCTCAAGGCCCACTCGACCGATAAAGATCTTCGTAGAATATGTAGGAACCAATATGGGCATCCAGGTCCCGCTATTGGTTATTGACCATAGAGGTGTCTCGGTCATGTCTACATAGTTCTCGAACCCGCAGGGTCTGCACACTTAAGGTTCGGTGACGTTTCGGTAGTATAGAGTTATGTATGGTGGTGACCTAAGGTTTTTCGGAGTCCCAGATGAGATCCCGGAAGTCACAAGGAGCTCCGGAATGGTCCAGAGGTAAAGATTGATATATAGGAAGTCCTGTTTTGGCCGCCGGAAAAGTTTCGGGCTAATCGGTAATGTACCGGGAGTGCCGGTAGTGTACCGGGAGACCATCGGGAGGGGTATTTCGACCCAAGAGGCTTCATGGGCTGTGGGAGAATAATTACCAGCATTTTGTGGGCTGGTGGAAGTCCCACACAAAGCCCATGCGGCTAGGGAAAGAAAGCCCAAAGAGAAAAAGTGGGAAAAGGCAAAAATAGGATGAATCCTAGTCCTACTTGGATTGGAGGTGGATTCCACCTCTCCCACCTGGTTTGGCCCACTCCTTGGAGGCTTGGCCCTTGGTCCAAGCCTCCTCCTCTCTTCCTCCTATATATACTGGTGGTTTTAGGGTTTTTGCACAGAATTTTAGCCACGTGTTGCTCGTTCCTCCAGTGCATAGTTTCTCCTCTGGATCGGATTTCTGAAGTGCTTAGGCGAAGCCCTGCCGGAATAGCTCCACCACCATCGCCGGAGCACCATCACGTTGTTGGAGAACTCTTCTTCCTCTCTGCTCCCTCTTGCTGGATCAAGACGGCAGAGATCGTCAGCAAACCGTACGTGTGCTAAACGTGGAGGTGTCGTCCGTTCGGCACTAGATCGGAAGGATCGTGATCAAGTTCGCGGGACGGATCGTGATTGGATCACGGCACGGATCGTGATTGGATCGTGGGATGCTCGGCGATTTGGATCGTGAAGACGTTCGACTACACCAACCGCATTTCTCAACATTTCCTGCTTTGCAATCTACAAGGGTACGTAGATCCACTCTCCCTCTCGTAGATGCTCATCACCATGGATAGATCTACGTGTGCGTACGAATTTTTTTGTTTCCCATGCAAAGTTCCCCAATAGTACTGATAGACAGACTTGGTTCCCTACTTCAGGTGCCTGAAATTATCACGCATGTCCTTGACAAAGCTCATCGGAATGTAATGGGGCCTAAATACACGGTAGAAATCATCCCAGCTGATAACACGATCACCCCTGGAGTCCTTGTAATGCTGCCACCAATCTGCTGCCTGACCCTTGAGCTAAAATGTCGTGAACCTGACATAGTCATCTGGCCTGACATTTCTTCATTCGAAATGCTTGCTCATGTCACAGAGCCAATCATCCGAATCAAAAGGCTCCTCACAACAGGTGAAAGACTTGGGTTGGTTGCCAAGGAATTGGTTGAGTGTCGCGAACTGAGGCTGATTCTGGAAATTCCCTTGATAACCTTGTTGTCCTTGATCGCTCTCTTGCAACAGCTTGAGCAACATATGAGTATTCGCGTTGGTGGCAGCCATCACAGCTTGCCAAGCTTCTGGAGGAGGAGGCGGAGGGGGTGGTGGAGGGTTAGACTGCTCCCCATCACGACCCGGATTCCCGCGAGTTGGTGGAGCCATCCTGGAGATGGACAAGAACATCAGCACACCATTGAAAAAGATGAAGCAACAAGCTGAATAAACGAGTTGAAATAAATTGCAATGAATCTCATAACATGCATTTGAACTAAAAATTTAGTATAAACACTTACTTCAGGTTTAGAATAACATTATAGATCTTGAAGCCACTTGCAATAACACAAAAGTATTGAGATAAGGTTGCTCGGAATAAATGTATAGACCCTCATACATCTGAAGAAGATGATCACTTGGTAGCTACTTGAATTCACACCTAAGAACTTCCGAAATCTTTGGTTATGCAATCATGTGTTGGGGATACAGGGAGGCAAAATATCTCACACAACTAACAAGCCCTACACTCCAACTATATCCATCCATCAACACATACCCAGAGGCTTCGGAACTCCATCTATCTCGGATCCTCGAAAACACAACGATACCGAACATGGAAGTACCCTGGACACCTCCCCAGTATTGGGTGACTCCGACCTTATCTCGTCACGATAAGAATTGAAGCAATTTCGAACACCATCCGTCCTGAGATACTAAGGAAATTGAATGATAACGATGTGCCAAGAATTCCTTGGAGCTCAACTCCCCGGAAGAAATCAAGTCAGACAGGAGGCACCAAGAAAGAACTCCGTCACATCAGCATCATATAGTTTCCAAAATATCCCTGTGATCCTACAAAAAATTTGAGCGAGAAGAGGAGTAGAATCAAAATTCCTAAGTCGGATACCTCACCAGAGTATAGAAGAGGAGTAAAAGAAACCTACTCTCCGATATAACTAGACTCAAAATAGTTTTACTAGACTCGACTCGGCCAAGTTCGATCAAGCAAAGGCTCCTATGGTCGTATGGCTCTGAATACTAACTTGTAACACCCAAGATGCGCTCATATCATTATTTAGGCACGGGGGCCTCGACAAGGATAGAGGCGCATGTCGTTGTTTCGCAAGTGCAGTAAACATTGCATACATGTATGAAGACATGAGTACATGAGTTGGCTTACACTCGCCACAAGCTAAATTAAAAGTTCACACAATTATTCAAGCATCATATAGAAGACAGGGTCCGTCTATGGACAAAATCAAACGAAGAAAAGAAGCAATGTAAAGCTGCCTTGCTATCCCAAGGATCACGACCATGGCCTCTCTACTCATACATCTGGCCATGTTCTTCATCGTACTCCCACTGGAGCTGAGTCACGTCTTCTGGCACATACTCATCAACAAATGCACCTGTATTGTTGTAATCTGTGAGCCACAGGGACTCAGCAATCATGTAACCCGAGTACCGAAACTATGTAAGCTTTTGGGTTTGGAAGGGGTAAGTGTTGAGGTTGCAGCAAACACTAAGTATGTATTTGGTGGCTATCTTACAAGAACATGAATGTAAATATGGTGGTCTACGAAAGATGATCAAGAACTACCATGATCACTAAGTGATCCTGAACACCGACTTACGTAAAACATAACCCCAACGTGTTCTCTCTCGGTTCATGTTCACGAGTAGAGACAATCACGATTACGCACATAGTTGGTGTATTTTATTTGAGTTTACTTCAAGTTAACTATAACCAGGAGTTAAAAAAATATCCAAGTTGCCACATAACCGCGGGCACGGCTTTCCGAAAGATTTAACCCTGCAGGGGTGCTCCAACTAATCCATCACAAATTAACCACACGCCACGGGAATAACCTCGACCACGGATCTCGTGATCATCCTGGGCAATTCCAAAGGAAATCCGACACCGAGATAGCCCGAAGAAGTTCGGAGTTCCTCACGCAAGACATTCGAGAAAGGTAAAACAAGTCCAGCAAGACCGCCCGATGTGTCGACGAACCCTATAAGAGCAGTGTATCTCGTTCTCAGGACACGACGGATGAACACTACGTACGGCGGCCTGATAGAGATCCCTCGAGTTGCCCCGAGGTGGCCCCGCAAGTTGCCGTGGGTTGGACCAACACTCATGAGGAGCACTGGCCCAGTTGTTGATTAATTATCCACGAGGTTGCAAAGCCCTATGCATTTTCTTAAGTTGTTAAGCAAATAGTACCAATGTTGGGCCTTGCCAGACAAGCTTTAATCTCAAACGAATAATCAAGGGGGTCCCCATAACAACCTTGAGCATGTTAGGAGTGCAAAATATGGAACATAACACCGGTAACAAGTAACTATGGCGGTAAAAGTGGAACAAAATACCAAGAAAAAGGCCAAGCCTTCCACCTTACCAAGATATATATGTGCATTAAATTAAATAGTGGAAAATATTGTGATATCTCTAGATATCCATGTTATCACATGGAAACATCCTGCACCTACATCTAAGAACGCTATAAGAGGGGCTGAGCACCGGTAACTTAACCAAACAAGGTTTGCTAGGTAGTGAAGGGGTTAGAGGCTGTCGGCGTTCTGGGAACGGGGGTACTCAGACCTATCTGCTCGCAGCCCAGGGCGTGGCCCACTTCGTTGACCAAGCGGGACCGGGCGAGGCCCCACTCAAGACAAGGCCCTCGCAAGGGCCCTAGCCTCACAAGGAAGAATAGCGACAAGACCCACAAAGAATGGGCCTCCTTAGGACCCCTCCAAAGCGGCGGAGGTTCCTATGCAAGGCCCGGCCTCAGGAGTCAAGGATGACGCAAGGAAGGACAGGCAAGGACCAGGGCGCCAGATGACGTAGTTTCCCCTTTGGTGAAAAGGGAGCAAGGTCATACGCGGGTTCCCAAAGCACCCCCAAAGGTTTCCATTCCGTTACAAGAAGACCACAACCACCCGCCCTACAGGGCGGATGTCATCGCTGAGCCCGTCCCTGCGCTATCGATTGCTACTTTGCAGGCGAAGACCGCCTTTGCGTAGGGCAAGCACCAACCCCTGTCCCCCTTCAAAATTGGCCATTGTGGGATCCCTTCCCACCATTGTGATAAGGGAAGAGGACCCAGGCCATCGATATATCTAGATCATAGGTTGCACCGTAGAGAGGGAGGCCAACCCCGACCAAACCGATCCGATCCAACACTTAGTCACTCCACACACCACCACGAGATAGCTAGCCAAGAACACATCTTGAGCGACCTAACGAGGCTCAAGCACATTGTACTAGTTCATCCACCAAAACCTCCACGAGAGGCAATCCACCAAAGCAGGAGTAGGGTATTACGCTTCGTAGCGGCCCAAACCTGGGTAAACTGTCGTGTTCATATTCTCCCTCATCATCGTTCGAGATTTCTGTTGTGTTCATCGAGTAGCGAGCTAGGTCGGGTGACGCTGCAGGGGATCTTTGCACACGCCCCTGTGTTCGAATCTTAAGGGTTTTGCGGAGCCCAAAATCCTACATTTGCACGCTAGGTAGGGGGCGTGTCGAAATTTCCATCAGGTCTCGACCGGCCGACGCTCATAGCACTCATGGCAGGAGGACGTCGAGTCCATGCGAAGCGGCAGGCTGCACGCGTGTCACAGCCGGCGTAGGCGAGCAGGAACGCACGGCGGCGCTCTGCCACTCCGTCAGCGATCGTTATCACCGGTCGAGTCTCTGACAGGCGCTGGGGGCTGTCGCCTTCACCAACCACACGACACGCCCCCGTCGCCCTTGCCCTCCCTCACGTTCAGGCCATGCCGCCGCCCTTCCAAGTTTGCCAAGACCCAACACACAAACATGTCGCGCTCCTTGTGGTGCACAAGCTTTGGCGCCAATGTGCCACCCGCCACCGCCGCACCGGCAAGCCCATCCTAAGCATGACATCGCCACCGACGAGACCTAGGTGCACCACTACGGGGCCCGCGCCCATGGACCCGCATGACCGGAGGCCACGGTGCCCGAACAACGCAGGCGAATTCAAGACATCTATGCCGGTCCGCTCCTCCTGGGGACCTAGCTCGAGCCGCCAGGAGCACGGGCCCTGGCCGCGCGAAGGGGGCGCGGGCTCGCACTCCTTGGCACGCTTTCTGGAACCAAGGGGGAGGACCGGAGGCTCGACTACACTAGCACCCGGGGGCCCGCACAACTCGACAACGACCATGTTGGCGTGCGCCCAGGCTACGGAGAGAGCAGCATCAGCTACCACGGCATCAGGAGACACGCACGTGACCTCGCGAGGAGCCCCCTCGCGGATAGGTACGTACAACCCTGTGAGGGCAGCTCATGGGGCTGGCCTCGCGAGGATACCCGGTGCGGGGATCCTCATGAGGCACGACCGCTGGCAGGGAGCTGCTTCGAGTAGACATCTGGGTTTGGGGACCGGGGGTCACTCGCCTGGGAACGGAGGGTAGAACATGCACCCTCGTATCCGGACCGAGATGCCCAAGCCTGGGGACGGAGGGTGGAACACACGCCCATGTCCCATGGCTAGACGATCCCAACCTGGAAGCCAAGGGTGGAACATGCACCCTTGTCTCCGGGGCGCACGGAACTCTTTTGGGGACGGAGGGTGGAACACACGCCCATGTCGCCAGGACGGGTTTCGTTAGATCGCCGGCGGGCGAAGATGTACTCGCCCATGTCCCTAGGCCCAGCTCGCCCGGCCTAGGGACAGGGCCCAGAGTACTTTCATGGGAACCCCGGGGTCCCTAGCGAGGCGCGCTGGGGCAATGCCCGGGGAACTCAGGACCTTCTACTGGGGCGGGCTCTATTAGAAATATGCCCTAGAGGCAATAATAAAATGGTTATTCTTATATTTCCTTGTTCATGATAATTGTTTATTATTCATGCTATAATTGTATTGATTGGAAACACATTGCATGTGTGGATTAGACAACACTTTGTCCCTAGTGTGCCTCTAGTAAACTAGCTTGTTGATCAAAGATGGTCAAGGTTTCCTGGCCATTGACATGAGATGTCATTTGATAATGGGATCACATCGTTAGGAGAATGATGTGATGGACAAGACCCAAACTACAAATGTAGCATACGATCTAGTCAGTTTATTGCTATAGTTTTCTGCATGTAGAGTATATGTTCCTATGACCATGAGATCATGCAACTCACTGGCACCGAAGGAGTGCCTTGTGTGTATCAAAGGTCGCAACGTAACTGGGTGACTATAAAGGTGCTCTACAGGTATCTTCGAGGGTGTTTGCTGGGTTGGCATGGATCAACACTAGGATTTGTTACTCCGTGTGACGGAGAGCTATCTCAGGGCCCACTCGGTAATACAACATAACAATAAGCCTTGCAAGCAATGTGACTAAGTGTTAGCCACGGGATCTTGTATTACAGAACGAGTAAAGAGACTTGCCGATAACAAGACTGAACTAGGTATGGAGATACCGACGATCGAATCTCGGGCAAGTAACATACCAAAGAACAA
This sequence comes from Hordeum marinum, assembly GCA_022496015.1. NCBI lineage: Eukaryota > Viridiplantae > Streptophyta > Magnoliopsida > Poales > Poaceae > Hordeum > Hordeum marinum. The sequence continues at coordinate 402,276,347 of CM039675.1, forward strand.
AGGGAACATCATACGGGATTTGTCGTGGATTTGTCACGGCAGATGTCCAGGTGAACGGACTTAGGTTCGGGGCAGAAACGCAACTATGTGTCGGCTTGAAGGGGTTGATCGGAATCGAGAGACGTGGTGTTTTACCAAAGTTCGGCCCCTCCGATGAAGGTAAAAGCCTATGTCCTGCTTTGTGTTTATATTGATGATGAGGAAGATCTCTCGGTTACAAGGGTGCTAATCGCTACCTCTAATCACGAGAGCCTCTAATCTGTCTATCTAAACTTGTGGACTTGTGAACTTGTCTTTCTAGGGGCGCTCTACCCCTCCTTATATAAGTGGAGAGGGTAGGTTTACAAATAGAGTCCTACTAGGAGTAGGAGTAGGACTAGTCTCTTTAGAATCCTATTCCGGGTCTTGTTTCCCTCGGCAGGTAGTCTCTTTCTCTTTGGACCTTCTCTTGTGAGCCGCCTGGCGCCGGCTTACACGCTGGGTCTTGGGCCTGGTCGTCCTGCGACCCGCCTGTTTAGGGGATGAACAAGGCCATGACAATGCCTCTGAAAGGAACAATATGGTCAACTAGAGAGGGGGGTGAATAGGCGACTAATAATTTTTATCTTCTTTTAACAAATTAGGTTCAACAATAAAATATGTTGTCTAGATATGCAACTAGGTGGACAATCTATATGATGAACACAACTAGGGAAACCCTAGGCTTAGTTCGCTAGGCCAAGGAGTGGCGGTGCATTGCCTCGTTTGCCTCGTCAGCGAGGCTCGGGCATCGTGTTATCATGTGTTGGTTGTTGTTGTGGGCATGGCCATGTGAAGTGCTATGTACTCCACCACCGATGCCTCACTTGCGATGCCTTCCTCGAGTCAGGCTAGCTCCTCATGTCCACTTGCCAATCTCCTAGGCACTAAGAGTGGAGGGTGTGTTGATCTTGTTTAATTTAGAGTTTTTGTCATGCTTTGAGGTGTTCAAAATATGTTTGTAATGCTGCTTGTGCCCTCTATGTTCTACCTCTTCACCATTCATGGCTTGAATTTGGGCAAGGGGTTTGAGACCCTCATTTCACCCTCCCTCGTTCCCCGTGTTGCCCTTCCTGATAACGATGGGGAACTCTAGATCTTGTAGCCACCCCCCCCCCCTCTCTCCTTTCATATCGCCGTCGCTGTCGGAGTGGTGGGAGAAGCCTACGTGAGCTCTAGTGATGGTGGTGGTGGGGCAGTTCAACTAGCTCTGTCCCTCCCATGGTGCACCACGCTGCGTCTTGTGGTGTTGCAATCTGGTCAGTGTCTTGGATCCTGATGCGACTCTCCGGCGACGACCAGGTAGTGCCCCTCTCTCACATTGTTGGTCTGTCCTGGATCCTAATGACGGCCTGATTGTGTCCCACTTTTGCATTGGTGGCCTAACCTAGATCATGACGGAGGTTCAACTATGCTCCTCTATTCCACTGGCGGTATGGCCTGGATCCCATCGGCGACTCTTCGGCTGTGCGCCTTCCCTGCATTAGTCTTGTACTGTGTTGGGCTTCACGTCTCCCACGTCTGGATCCAAACAGAGGTTGACCAGGGGTGGCTCCATGGTAGCGGCCCCTGATGGCGCACATCATCGTGGGCGTGAGGCCTCGACAACCTGGACCTACGGTCTCGAGGCCCCTCATATTGTTAGCATCCTCTATCGCCATGGCTCCGGCACGATGCTCTGTAGGTTGCGCTCCTCTTCAACCTCTGTGGCTTGTCATCCCTTCCGTTGTGGCATCATCCCCAACAGCCCGAGACCCGTGCTCTCTCGAGTGCCCTAAGTTCATCGACACCCCTTGTTGATGCAGCTTCGACCCTGGCTCCCCGATGGCCGCGCCCATCTATCCTTGTCGGCCCACCGGCGTCCTGGTGGCTTCATCCCAACGGCTTAGACATGCGTTCCTTCCAGGTCCCGGTCTGCTAGCGACACCTCCCGTTGTTATTGCCCCCCCCCCCCCTCCTCGCCCCCCCCCCCTCTTTGTTAGGTCTCTCCGTCATTTCGCCTCCTCCACCCTGTCCGCCACCATGCCTTGTCCCTTCGCTAGATCCAAGGTGCATGTGTCTAGTAGCGCCCGGTGTCGCCCTTGGCGATGGGTGGAAGTCCCCTCCTTGTGGTGGCGGCTTTGACCTACGTTTTGATTTCATCATCTCTAGGCCTCCACTCGGTGGATTTGGGATTGCGTAGACTTAGGCTAGGCCGAGATCCCTGCTCGGCTTACTAACGCTGGTCGCGGTGACGCCTGCGTGTCGTCCTCTTCTTGAAGGTGGTGCCATGGCCTTTATATGCACCCCTTTGAGCACCGGGGGAAACCCCAAGTCCAGTTCATCGGCTGGGATAATGATGACGCCACAACGTCATTCCCCTTCTTGTGTTGTGTTTGTTCACTCGGAGTCCCCGATGTTGGATCTCCATGGAATGTTGCTTCGGTTCAGGCCACCTCTCAAGGCATGGGCATCCGAGGCACTATGCACGTCCTCGCTGGTACTTCTCCCATGGCATCCGCCTCTAGTGGTCTTGTAACCCACTCGCTTATCTCTAGGTGATGTACGTGTAAGTACTTTGATTCAGTCGGTTCGGAGTTCTGGCCGCTTTGAGGCGCCTCATGTTGGTCGTGACGCGGTCTAGGTGTCGTGAGCCCCGTCTCCTTGCCTTATGTGGCCGAAGGTCGGGCTAGACGAGTTTTGTTGCATTGTGTCCTCTTTTGGGCTGTGTGCTTCGGATACCATGCTCGCGCCTTCTTGCGCTTTCATAGTTTGTTGTATCATTCTTGTACTTTCTCTATTCTTTTCTATCAATACAAAAAAAGGTAAGCTTTGTGTATTCGTGCAAAAAGATTAAACACCGATAAGTGTCATATGTGTAGCACAAACATATGGCAACTTTGAACATTTTTTATAACAAATTTAATGATGCGAGGACGATAACTTTTTTTTTGATAACAAGTTTCAGTTTTTTTTAATAGCAACTTTAGTTATAAAAACGACACTGACGGAGTGTTTCGTGTTACATGTGTGACACTTATCATCTGAAAAAAAGTTTGAACAAGACGAGTAGTCAGTGTTGTACCGTGTACAGGTGTTGTTGGGTGTGGTTGCTAACTCTGGTGTAGCATTGTGCCCAAAGACGTCTCTGGATATACGGCCATTCGTCGTATTACTCGCAATAAAAGAATATAGTATGAATTATATGTGCGTTTTCTAAAAATAATAATGTCATTTAAACACTGGACAATCGACAGTAAAACATGGAATAATTGCCTCTTCTCATCATGCGTGTGGACTTCTACTAGTATGAATCATATGATACACTTTTGCGTTTTTGAAAGAAAGAAAATATCATTTAAACACGGGACAACCGAGAGTAAAACATGGAATAATTGCTCTTCTCATCATGCGTGTGGACTTGGATCACCGGCTCGATGCAGGCTTGCGTGTCTTTCTAATTGCTTCCCGTTACCTCGCGCAAAAAAAAAAAAAAAAAAAAAAAAAAACAAGCCAAGGCCTAAACGCAAACTCACTTTCCTCGTCCTTGTGCAATCGTGCTGTCCCTGGCACTCTCCGGAGTCTTCCACGGCCCGTGGAGTACCGCAGTTCACTTGTGCCACCTTCTCTGCCACGTTTTGGCGAGCTCTGGAGGCCCTCTGCATGGTGCCCTGGACGTCCACGTCGTAACCCGGCTTTCGCTGCACGCACAACTTCTACACGTTCACGGCTGGGGAGTGCCCGCCGACGTGGCCACCGCCGCGGCCACCCCTCACGGCCGGGCTAGCTCGTCCTCCTCGTCTCCTATATAAACGCGCACTCGTCATCGGCAACAGCACACAGAATCTACAGTCCACCACAACAACGAACCAAGTGTGATCTTGCCAGTCCCTGCTTCCTGCTGTGAGCAATGACGACCATGGTGGCCTTGAGCTCCTTCCCCGGTGCCGCCGTTGTCGGCCGCTCCGCCTCCTGGTCTCCGGCGGTGCCGCGCCGGCGTTCCCTCATCGTCAGAGCCCAGACCGAGGTAAGCATCTTTTGGTCGCCTGGCTCTGCCGTCATAGCTTGTTTACTCCGTACTGTACATATAAGTCAAGTTGCGAGTGTGCTGTGCTGACTCATGATGCCCTGCAGCCGGATGCCGAGCCGACTAAGAAGGAGATGACGAGCGCATCGACATCCTCCTCAAACCCAACCCCAAGCCCGAGCGCGACTCCGGCGGCGCCCAAGCCCAAGCCGAAGGCTAACCCCTCGGTCTGGGACGCGCTCGCGTTCAGCGGCCCGGCGCCGGAGCGCATCAACGGCCGGCTCGCTATGGTGGGCTTCGTGGCGGCGCTCTCCGTCGAGGCCGCGCGCGGCGGCGGGCTACTCGACCAGGCCGGCAGCGGCGCCGGGCTGGGATGGTTCCTGACAACCGCGACGGTGTTTTCCGTGGCGTCTCTGGTGCCGCTGCTTCAGGGACAGAGTGTGGAGAGCAAGTCCAGCGGCGTATGGACCGCCGACGCCGAGTTATGGAACGGCCGCTTCGCCATGCTTGGCCTCGTCGCACTCGCCGTCACCGAGTTCATCACCGGCACGCCCTTCGTCAACGTCTGAAACTAGCTAGTGTGTAGTGTAGTGCTCTTGCACGTGCATGTACATATTCTTATTCTTGCTCATGCTGAGGAACTAGTGTTACGGACTCTGGTAGAGTATTCTGTAACTCTGTAAGCCTTATAGGTTTTGTTTCTTAAAGCAAACGTTGTCCAAGGCGATGATAACATGAAGTTTTGTCATATGATTGCCAATGACAAACACAGAAAGAAGAAAATTATTCTGCTTGAACAGGACGAAAGTATAACTGTAGGACATAAGAACCTAAAATTGTACTATATCTTAAATTTATATAAAAAGCTTTTTGAAACCACAGAAACTAACCATATGTCGTTGGACATACGTCAACACAATGCAGATGAAAACAAGTTGTTGTCAGTTTCATTTTCCAAGAAAGAGGTGCTTGAAGCAATGACACAAATGAAACACAACAAGAGGTGTTGGCATATCATCCACGAGGATCTTATTCCCATGTTCTATGACTTATTTAACGGACATTTATAACTTTTTCATCTTAACTTTGGAACAATCACATTGTTGCCCAAGAGGGAGGAGGCTATACGCATTGGGCAGCTCGGGCCGATATGTCTGCTTAATGTTAATTTTAACATCTTTACTAAGGTTGTCACGAATAGGTTGATGCAGATAGCCCGTTCGATAGTACAACCCACTCAGAAGGCCTTCATGCCAGGAAGACACATCCTAGAAGGGTTGTGGTTCTATATGAAACTCTCCCCGAAATTCATTCGGAGAAACATGATGGAGTTATATTCGAAGTGGATTTCGAGAAAGCGTATGATAAGGTCAAATGACCTTTTCTCATATGGAGGGATTCAATGGAAACGGGAGGAAGTAGGTGGATTCCTTTATTCAGAAAGGTGGTGTTGGAATTAAGATGAATGATGACACAGGTCATTATTTTCAGACTTATAAAGGTTTAAGACAGGGTGATTCGATTCTCCGGTCTTATTCAACATCATAGTGGATATGCCGACTGTTCTCATAGGTCGGGCTAAGGAGAATGACCAGGTAGGAGGGTTGGTTTCGCATCTTGTGGATGGGGGGTATCCATCTTGCAATATGCAGACGGTACGATCATTTTCATGGAACATGACCTCGCGAAAGCTAGAAACATGAAGCTAGTGCTTTGTCTTTTTGAGCAATTGTAGGGACTCAAGATCAACTCTAATAAGAGTGAATTGTTCTACTGTGGGCGAGCCAGAGATGAACAAGATTCATACAGACAATTATTTGGATGTGAGATGGGCTCTCTTCCATTTAGCTATTTGGGAATACCCATCCATCATCGCAAACTCTCAAATAAGGAATGGAAGTGCATAGAAGATATATTTGAAAAAAAGACTAAGTTGTTGGAAGGGCAAGTTTATGTCTTATGTAGGCCGGTTAGTACTTATTAATTCAGTTTTGACGAGTCTGTCAATGTTTTTGTTATCCTTCTTTGAAATACCGGTTGGGTACGTAAAATATTGGATTTTTATCATTCTAGATTCTTCTGGCAGAGTGATGAGACCCAGAAAAAATACAGACTTGCCAGATGGGATATCGTTTGTCGTCTCAAAGACAAAGGTGGATTAGGCATCGAGAACTTAGAAGTTAAGGCACATGGATACAAATTCTAGGCAATAAGTACTACAATCTAAGACTTTGGCCTAGGTTACCGCTAGACTTACTGATTCATCGTTCTGGAAAGAATTAATGAAGATAAAAGAGGCCTTCCACAGGGTACAATTTCAAATCCGTAGCGGTAACACAACTAGATTCTGAAAAGATACTTGGCTAAGGGAGACGCCTTTGGTTGTACAATATCCCTCTTTATATAATATTGTGAAACGTAAAGAAGATTATGTTGCTACGGTATTAAGTTCGTTTCCTCTTAATATCCAATTTAGGAGATCTTTGGTGGGGAGACGATGGACGTCTTGGCTGCACCTGGTACGTAGGTTGATGGAGGTTCAATTTTCTGACCAGCCAAATTCCATTCACTCGAAGTTAACTACAAGTGGTAGTTTTTCAGTGAAATCGATGTATTTAGACATAATTGACTATGGGCCATTGCCGACTTCCAATCACATCTTGAAAATTAAGGTTCCACTTAGAATTAAAAAAATATGTGGTTTGTTCACAAGGGAGTGGTTCTGACGAAAGATAATCTGGTTAAGCGCAGGTCGGTAGGTGGCTCGAGATGTTGTTTTTGTGACCAGAACAAGACCATTAAGCACCTCTTTCTCGATTTTTCACGGATCGGTAGGTGGCTTGAGATGTTGTTTTTGTGTACATTTTTGAATTTGTTAAGGTCTTTTCAAAAATTTATGAAATAGTCATAAAATCAATTTGTCTATTTTTTGCAAATCATGATTTATGGATTAATTTGAAAACTTATATTCTTGTAATCACGGGTTTAAACGTTGAGAGAATAGACAAGATATGTGTTTACGACCCCACAAAATTTCAAACCCAAATTCGATCCATGTATAGAGAATCAAACCTAACAAATTTAGCCATAAATAGTGCCTTTTTGACAACATTTGTCTTTGAATCGTCCTTTTTTCTATGAATAAATCAAGAAATTTGGGTTCAAAATTGTATATAATTATATATACATATATTGTCCACTTTCAAATTCATTTAACAAATTCCATAACATTTTAGATGTGCTATCGTTTTAAAAAATGAGGATAACCTTCGTTATCTGCATCCAGCGATGCATGGGCCATATCTCTACTCCTAAAGTGAGAGTTGATAGTCTCGTCTCATTCCCAACAACACTATATTACGCCCGATAGTCGGCCCATTTAACGTATGCGTTAACTCAATCAAATCGACAGTTTTTAAGCAACGTCGTGCATTAACTCATTCAAATAAAATCTTAAGAAATATCAGTTAAATTCAAATTCCCTTGCCTTCCACTACTCATACCCAAATCAAATCAAATCAAATCTTCCATCCACTTGCATGCTAGTTTTGAGAGTATTTCTCTACCTTGATTGGCCCTTCATTTCGGTAGGCAATTTAAACTATTCCACTACAAGTCCTTTACATTACCAATTCCTTCAAGTCTAGGGAGACTCGACACAAGGAGAGAAGAAATCGAGTTTGTTGGGCGATTATAAGAACACTTCCATGATTTGTTGAAGGACAAGCTCCTCTATTTCTTAAACCCTTACTCCTAAATGTTCCCCTCTTCTTACACCAGTCATATCTATGTGAGAGAGTGCTCATATAATTTCGTGAGAGTGATTTAATTGGATATCTTCAAATAATTCTATCAAGTGATCTTGCTTTGCTTGTTACTACTGAAGGGTGTGCACCGCCTAAATGCTAGGTGTCAATTGATACCCTTCATCCGCTACATTGTGGAGGAATCAAGAGTTTCATAATCCCATGAGATTGCCTAATTCAAGAAGATCTACCCTTGAGAGAGGCTTGACATTGAAGGTTGATAAGCAAATGGAATAGGTTGGTTGGGCGACCCATCGGTAGCTGTGGGTGATTCTAGAACCATTTGGCTAGGAGGCTCCACTAATGAAAAGTGGGATAGTGAAAACTATCTAAACCTCGACATAACATTGTTAAGCCCCTCTTTATTCACATCTCCTAACTCAAATCCTTATCCACTTGCAAGTTACTTGCTTTTCTACAACACTGGTCTAGCTTGCTTGTTAAGTACTTTCAAGGACCTATTGGAAGTTGCTCTAAAACTACCAAATCTTAAATCTCAAACATAATTTTGTTAGGTCAATCCAATCCCCTTTGGACCATAACCATGTCCCCTCGCACTTCCATAAGAACACACTAGTGATATTAAATATCACCAAATCATACATTTTTCCGCATGAAGCAGCTTTTTTTACTTCTTGGGGTGTCGTGCATGCTCGATAGCCAACACATGTGGTACTAAGATCTGTTTTTACACTTAACACACACATTATCTCCTAATGGTTAATTACTCAATAGCAAAAATCATGCCTAGGCCTCGATGTTCTTTCGGTTCTAGCACAAACTTTGATGTCTATAGAAAAGATACCCTATATAAAATTAAAGGTATATGAGATATATGTTGGGGAACGTTGCATGGGAAACAAAAAATTTCCTACGCACACGCAAGATCGATCCATGGTGATGAGCATCTACGAGAGGGAGAGTGGATCTACATACCCTTGTAGATCGCTAAGCGGGAAGCGTTAAGAAATGCGGTTGGTGTAGTCGAACGTCTTCGCGATCCAAATCGCCGAGTGTCCCGCGATCTCATCACGATCCGTCCCGCGATCCAATCATGATCTGTCCCGCGAACGCATCACGATCCGTCCCGTGATCTCATCACGATCCGTCCCGCGAACTCATTACGATCCGTCCCGCGAACTCATCACGATCCATCTCGCGATCTTGATCACGGTCCTTTCAATCTAGCGCCGAACGGACGGCACCTCCGCGTTCAGCACATATACAGCTTGATGACGATCTCCGCCTTGTTGATCCAGCAAGAGGGAGCAGAGAGGTAAAAGAGTTATCCGACAGCGTGACGGCGCTGCGGCAATGGTGGTGGAGCTATTCCGGCAGGGCTTCGCCTAAGCACTGCAGAAAACCGATCTAGAGGAGAAGCTATGCACTAGAGGAACGGGTGGCACGTGGCTGAAAATCTTGTGCCAAAATCCTAACATCCTCTAGTATATATAGGAGGAGAGGAGGAGGAGGCTTTGTTGCCCAAAAGGCAGCCCTTGGTTCGGCCAAACCAAGGAGGGAGGAGTCCTCCTCCTCCACTCCTAGTAGGATTAGGACTCCTTCCTTATTTGGCCATTTTTTGCCTTTTTCCACCTTTTTCCTTTTGGGCTTTTCTTCCCAGCCGCATGGGCCTTGTGTGGGACTTACACCAGCCCACAAAGGGCTGGTATTCACCTTACCACAGCCCATGTAGCCTCTTGGGTCGAAATATCCCTCCCGATGGTCCCTCGGTACACTACCGGCACTCTCGGTACACTACCGATGAGCCCGAAACTTTTCCGGCGACCAAAATAGGACTTCCTATATATCAATCTTTACCTACGGACCATTCCGGAGCTCCTCGTGATGTTAGGGATCTCATCTGGGACTCTAAACAACCTTCGGTCACCACCATGCATAACACTATACTACCAAAACGTCACCAAACCTTAAGTGTGCAGACCATGCGGGTTCGAGAACTATGTAGACATGACCGAGACACCTCTACGGTCAATAACCAATAGCGGGACCTGGATGTCCATATTGGTTCCTACATATTCTACGAAGATCTTTATCGATCGAACCTCTATGTCAAGGATTTAGTTAATCCCGTATGATGTTCCCTTTGTTCTTCGGTATGTTACTTGCCCGAGATTCGATCGTTGGTATCTGTATACCTAGTTCAACCTCGTTATCAGCAAGTCTCTTTACTCATTCCATAATACAAGATCCCGTGGCTAACACTTAGCCACATTGCTTGCAAGGCTTTACTGTGATGTTGTATTACCGAGTGGGCCCTGAGATACCTCTCCGTCACACGGAGTAACAAATCCCAGTCTTGATCCATGCCAACTCAACAGGCACCCTCAGAGATACCTGCAATGCACCTTTATATTCACCCAGTTACTTTGCAACGTTTGATACACACAAGGCACTCCTCCGGTGTCCGTGAGTTGCATGATCTCATGGTCATAGGAACATATACTTGACATGCAGAAAACAGTAGCAATAAACTGACACGATCATATGCTACGTTTGTAGTTTGGGTCTTGTCCATCACACCATTCTCCTAATGATGTGATCCCGTTATCAAATGACATCTCATGTCCATGGCTAGGAAACCTTAACCATCTTTGATCAATGAGCTAGTCTATTAGAGGCATACTAGGGACATGGTTTTGTCTATGTATCCACACATGCATCTAAGTCTCCGATCAATAAAATTATAGCATGGATAATAAACGATTATCATGAACAAGGAAATATGATAATACCTAATTTATTATTGCCTCTAGGGCATATTTCCAACAGTCTCCCACTTGCACTAGAGTCAATAATCTAGTTCACATCACCATGTGATTCGCATTGTTATGAATCTAACACCCAATGAGTTTTGGGGCTTGATCATGCTTTGCATGTGAGAGAGGTCCTATAGTCAACGGGTCTGCGACATTCAGATCTGTGTGTACTTTGCAAATTTCTATGTCAAACCGTAAACGCTGCTACCACACTCCACTTGGTACTATTCCAAATGGCTGATACGTATCCAGATTGCTACTACGAGTCATCCGGATTGGTGTTTAAAGCTTGCATCGACGTAACTCTTTACGGCGAACTATTTTATCACCTCCATAATCGAGAAACATCTCCTTAGTCTTTTAGTTACTAAGGATAATTTTGACCGCTGTCCAGTGCTCCATTCTAGGATCACTTTGAAACCTTCCGGCCATACTTATGGCAAGGCTAACATCGGGTCTTGTGCACAACATTGCATACATGATAGAGCCTATGGCTGAAGCATAGGGGATGACACTCATCTTTTCTCTATCTTCTGCAGTCACTAGGCATTGAGTCTTACTCAACTTCACACCTTACAAATCAGGCGAGAACTCTTTCTCTGACTGATCCATTTTGAATTTTTCAAAAACTTTGTCAAGGTATGTACTTATTGAAAAGTCTCATCAAGCTTCTTGATCTATCTCTATAGATCTTGATGCTCAACAATTAGGTAGCTTTATCCAGGTCTTCCTTTGAAAAACTCGTTTCAAACAACCGTTCATGCTTTCCAGAAATTCTACATCATTTCCGATCAACAATATGTCAACCACATATGCTTACCAAAAACTCTATAGTGCTCCCACTCACTTTATTGTAAATACAAGTTTCTCATAAACTTTGTATAGACTCCAAAACTTTGATCACCTCATCAAAGTGTATATTCCAACTCCGAGATGCTTGCTTCACTTCATAGAAGGATCACTGAAGCCTGCACACCTTTTAGCATCCTTAGGACTGACAAAAACCTTCTGGTTGTATCTCATACAACCTTTCCTTAAGGAAGGAAACGATGTTTTGACATCCATCCTCCAGATTTCATAATTGAAAAATGCAGCAACTGCTAACATAATTCCAACAGACTTTAGCATCGCTACGAATGAGAAAGTCTCATCGCAGTCAACTCCTTGAACTTGCCAAAACTTCTTTGCGACAAGTCGAGCTTTATAAATGGTGGCATTCACCATCAGTGACTATCTTCATCTTAAAGGTCCATTTGTACTCGACGACCTGTCGTCCAACCAGCAAGTCTACCAAAGTCTATACTTGGTTTTTATACATGGATCCTTTCTCGGATTTTATGGCCTCTAACCATTTGTCGGAATCCGGGCCCATCATCGCTTCTCCATAGTTCGTAGGTTCATCGTTGTCCAACAACTTGACCTCTAAGACAAGGTTGCCGCACCATTCAGGAGCAGTACACGTCCTTGTTGACCTACGAGGTTTGATAGTAACTTGATCCGAAGCTTCATGATCATCATCATTAACTTCCTCTTCAACTAACGTAGGCTTCACAGAAACAACTTCATGCGCTGCGCTACTCTCTGGTTGAAACAGAGGTTCAATAACCTCGTCAAGTTCTATCTTCCTCCCACTCAATTCTTTCAAGAGAAACTTTTTCTCGAGAAAGGACCCAGTTTTAGCAACAAACATTTTATGCTTGGATCTGAGATAGAAGGTTCACCCAACTGTTCTTAGGGTATTCTATGAAGATGCATTTGTCCGCTTTGGGTTCGAGCTCATTAGGTGAAAACATTTTCCACACAAGCGTCGCAACCCCAAACATTAAGAAATGACAGCTTAGGTTTCTATCAAACCATAATTCACACGATGTCATCTCAACGGATTTAGATGGTGCCCTATTTAAAGTGAATGTAGTTGTCTCTAATGCATAACCCCAAAATTATAGTAACAAAACGATAAGAGACATCATAGCATGCACCATATCCAATAGAGCACGACTATGACGTTCGGACACACCATCACACAATGGTGTTCCAGGTGGCGTGAGTTATGAAACAATTTTCACATTGTCTAAAGTTGTATGCCAAACTCGTAACTCAGATATTCATCTCGACGATCATATTGTAGACATTTTTATCTTCTTGTCATGATGATCTTAAACTTCACTCTGAATTTGCTTGAACCTTTCAAATGATTCAGACTTGTGTTTCCTTAAGAAAATATACACTATATCTACTCAAATCATCAGTGAAGGTAAGAAAATAATGATATCCACCGCAAGCTATAAGACTCATTGGATTGCATACATCAACATGTATCATTTCCAATAAGTCACTTGCCCGCTCCAGCAAACTAGAAAACGGGGTCCTTAGTCATCTTGACCAAGAGGCATGGTTCACATGTCTCAACCGATTCGAAATCGAATGAGTCCAAAGATCCATCAGCATGGAGTTTCTTCATGCGTTTTATACCAATATGACATTTAGTGGCAGTGCCACAAGTATGTGGTACTATTATTATTAACTTTGTATCTTTTGGCATCAATGTTATGAACATGTGTATTACTATGATCAAGATTCAACAAACCATTCTCACTGGGTGCTTGACCATTGAAGGTACTATTCATGTAAACAGAATAACCGTTATTCTCTAACTTAAATGAATAACCGTGTTGCAATAAATATGATCCAATCATGTTCATGCTCAACACAAAACACCAAATAACATTTATTTAGGTTTGTCACTAATCCCGAAGGTAGAGAGAGCGTGCGATGTTGATCACATCAACCTTGGAAACATTTCCAACACACATCGTCACCTCACCCTTAGCTAGTTCTCCATTTATTCCGTAGCTTTTATTTCGAGTTACTAACATTTAGCAACCGAACCGGTATCCAATACCCAGGTGCTACTAGGAGTACTAGCAAAGTACACATCAATAACACGTATATCAAATATAATTTTGTCGACGTTGTCAGCCTTCTTATCTACCAAGTATCTAGGGTTATTCCGCTTCAGCGACCACTCTCCTCATAATCGAACCACTTAGTCTCGGGTTTGGGTTCAACTTTGGGTTGCTTCACCGGAGCACCAACTGACTTGCTATCCATGAAATTTCCCTCCTTGCCCTTTCCCTTCTCGAAACTAGTGGTTTTACTAACCATCAACACTTGATGCTCCTTCTTGATTTCTACCTTCGCGGTGTCAAACATCGCGAACAGCTCAGGGATCATTATTTCTATCCCTGGTGTTTATAGTTCATCACCAAGTTCTAGTAGCTTAGTGACAGTGACTTGGAGAACAATATCAATCACTATCTTATCTGGAAGATCATCTCCCACTCGATTCAAGGGATTGTAGCACCCAGACAATCTGAGCACATGCTCAACGATTGAGCTATTCTCCTTCATCTTACAGGCAAAGAATCTTGTTGGAGATCTCATATCTCGCAACACAGGCATGAGCCTGAGATCCTAATTTCAGCTCTTAGAACATCTCATATGTTCCATGATGTTCAAAACGTTTCGGAGCCTCAATTCTAAGCTGTAATGCATGGCGCACTAAACTATCAAGTATTTATCAGAATGTGCCTATCAGATGTTCACAACATCTACAAACAACGCTAGAGGGGTTGGCGCACCGAGCGGTGTATTAAGGACATAAGCCTTCTATGGAGCAATGAGGATAATCCTCAGATCATGGAGCCAGTCCGCAATATTGCTACCATCATCTTTCAACTCTATTTCTCTAGGAACATATAAAAATTCAAGGGAGCTATAGCGTGAGCTAGTAATCTACAACACAGTTTGCAAAGACACTACTGACTATGTTCATGATAATGAGTTCAATTAATCATATTACTTAAGAACTCCCACTCAAATTGACATCCCTCCAGTCATTCGAGTGATACATGATCCAAATTCACCAACTCAAGTCCAATCATCACGTGAGTTGAGGTGGTTTCAATGGTGAACATCATCATGTTGATCATATCTACTATATGACTCATGTTCGACCTTTCGGTCTCTTGTGTTCCGAGGCCATGTCTATGCATGCTAGGCTTGTCAAGTTTAACCTGAGTGTTCTGCATGTGCAACACTGGCTTGCACCCGTTGTATGCGAACGTAGAGTCTATCACACCTGATCATCACGTGGTGTCTCGACACGAAGAACTTTCGCAACGGTGCACACTCGGGGGGAACACAATTTATCTTGAAATTAAGTGAGGGATCACCTTATAATGCTACCGCCGTCCTAAGCAAAACAAGGTGCATAATAGGATTAACATCACATGCAAATCATAAGTGACATGATATGGCCATGAACTTGTGCTTTTGATCTCCATCATGAAAGCACCGGCATAATCTCCATCGTCACCGGCATGACACCATGATCTCCATCATCTTGATCTCCATCAACGTGTCGCCATCGGGGTTGTCGCACCCACCATGCTTCTACTACTATTGCTACCGTTTAGCGATAAAGTAAAGCATTGCATAGCGCTTAGTGATTGACATGCAGGTCATACAATAATTAAAGACAACCCTATGGCTCCTGCCGGTTGCCGTACTCATCGACATGCAAGTCATGATATTCTATACAACACATGATCATCTCATACATCACATATATCACATCATGTAATTGGCCATATCACATCACAACATACCCTGCAAAAATAAGTTAGACGTCCTCTAATTGTTGTTGCATGTTTTACGTGGCTGCTATGGGTATCTAGCAAGAACAATTCTCACCTACACATAAACCACAATGGTGATACATAAGTTGCTATCCAACCTTCTCAAGGACCGCCTTAGTCAAATCCGATCCAACTAAAGTAGGAGAAACAGACACCCGCCAGCCATCTTTGTGCAATGGAGTTACACGTCAGTCGATGGAACCGGTCTCTCATAAGCGTACGAGTAATGTTGGTCCAGGCCGCTTCATCCCACAATACCGCTGAACCAAAACATGACCAAGGGAGGAAGCAATCTAAGCATCAATGCCCACAAACTCTTTGTGTTCTACTCGAGATCTCATCTACACATAGACCTAGCTCATGATGCCACTGTTGGGGAACGTTGCATGGGAAACAAAAAAATTCCTACGCACACGCAAGATTTATCCATGGTGATGAGCATATACGAGAGGGAGAGTGGATCTACATACCCTTGTAGATCGCTAAGCGGGAAGCGTTAAGAAACGCGGTTAGTGTAGTCGAACGTCTTCGCGATCCAAATCGCCGAGTGTCCCGCGATCTCATCACGATCCGTCCCACGATCCAATCACGATCCGTCCCGCGATCGCATCATGATCCGTCCCGCGATCTCATCACGATCCGTCCCACGAACTCATCACGATCCGTCCTGTGAACTCATCATAATCCATCTTGCGATCTTGATCACGGTCCTTCCGATCTAGCGCCGAACGGACGGCACCTCCGCGTTCAGCACACGTACAGCTTGATGACGATCTCCACCTTCTTGACCCAGCAAGAGGGAGCGGAGAGGTAGAAGAGTTTTCCGGCAGCGTGACGGTGCTGCGGCAATGGTGGTGGAGCTATTCCGGCAGGGCTTCGCATAAGCACTGCAGAAAACCGATCTATAGTAGAAGCTATGCACTAGAGGAACGGGTGGCACGTGGCTGAAAATCTTGTGCCAAAACCCTAAAATCCTCTAGTATATATAGGAGGAGATGAGGAGGAGGCTTGGCTGCCTAAAAGGCAGCCCTTGGGTCGGCCAAACCAAGGAGGGAGGAGTCCTCCTCCTCCACTCCTAGTAGGATTAGGACTCCTTCCTTATTTGGCCCTTTTTTGCCCTTTTCCACCTTTTTCCTTTTGGGCTTTTCTTCCCAGCCGCATGGGCCTTGTGTGGGACGTCCACCAGCCCAAAAAGGGCTGGTATTCACCTTCCCACGTCCCATGTAGCCTCTTGGGTCGAAATACCCCTCCTGATGGTCCCCCGATACACTACCGGCACTCCCGGCACACTACCGATGAGCCCAAAACTTTTCCGGCGACCAAAATAGGACTTCCTATATATCAATCTTTACCTCCGGACCATTCCGGAGCTCCTCGTGATGTCAAGGATCTCATTCGGGACTCTGAACAACCTTCGGTCACCACCATGCATAACTCTATACTACCGAAACGTCACCAAACCTTAAGTGTGCAGACCCTGCGGGTTCGAGAACTATGTAGACATGACCGAGACACCTCTACGGTCAATAACAAATAGCGGGACCTGGATGTCCATATTGGTTCCTACATATTCTATGAAGATCTTTATCGGTCGAACCTCTATGTCAAGGATTCAGTTAATCCCGTATGATGTTCCCTTTGTTCTTCGGTATGTTACTTGCCCGAGATTCGATCGTTGGTATCTGTATACCTAGTTCAACCTCGTTATCAGCAAGTCTCTTTACTCATTCCATAATACAAGATCACATGGCTAACACTTAGCCACATTGCTTGCAAGGCTTTATTGTGATGTTGTATTACCGAGTGGGCCCTGAGATACCTCTCCGTCACACGGAGTAACAAATCTCAGTCTTGATCCATGCCAACTCAACAGACACACTCGGAGATACCTGTAATGCACCTTTATAGTCACCCAGTTACGTTGCAATGTTTGATACACACAAGGCACTCCTCTGGTGTCCGTGAGTTGCATGATACCAAAATCACACATAACAAGGGAGTACCTTGCTCTGATACCAATTGAAAGTGCGTTATTTCGACTAGAGGGGGGTGAATAGGCGATTTTTACAAATTCATCACTGAGGAATTTCAACTTGAGGAATTTTAAATGTGATGAATAACTAGCAGTACTTAGTGCATGAGAAACATAGAAGTAGCATAGTCATCATGATGAAATAAAGCATGCACAGATTACAGGTAGCATGATACAGGATGAGCAGGTGAGGAACAAGGTAACTTGAAGAATTTGAGGTGAGGAAATTGAGAAAGTCTTCGGTCAAATTCTTCAAACAGTAACGATCAATTTCAACAAGTATACGAGGAAATGAAAGGGTTGACGAAATAGAACCAAGTAGCTCGATGAAGACAATAATTTGATGACCCAGTTCCAACTGATGTGACAGTCGTACGTCTGGTTTGGAGTGGCCTGGTATTTAAACCAGAGGACACACAGTCCTTACCGTATTTGTCCTCGAGTTAAGGACACACAGTCCTCTCTCAACACTCGTGGTAAGTCTTCAGGGTAGACTTCCAAAACCCTCACATACTGGTCACCCGGCGATCCACAATTGATTGTTGGATGCTCTAGACCAAGGTCACTCCATGATCCCCAATTAACTGCAGGATGCACTAGACATGATGCCTAACCATCTCGAAGATACACAGTCTTCAAAGGTATCAAGCGTCGGTTCCACACACGAACAATCTCTTCAGTGAAGCTCAATCACTTAGGGTTTGGTGGTTTGGTTTTGGCGGGTTTTCTCACTGATGATTTTCTCTAAAAGTCCTCGGAGGATGGGTTGCTCTCAAATGACAAATGTCAGTTCTCTCTCGAAGCAGTCAACCAACTAGTGGTTGTGGGGGGTGACTATTTATAGCCAGGGTGCAACCTGACATGATAAGACATAAATGCCCCAATGATATGACCGTTATGTGGATAGGATTATTGGGGACAGCTGGCGCTAAGCACAACAATGGTCGGAATTTCGAACTATGAAAGTCCTCAGGCTTATCATAGTCCTCACTTGTAGGAAATTCGCACTGATGAAATACTAACTCCTCAGTTAGATCAATTTCCTTAGAGACCAGAAGAACTTCGTCTCTGTGACTAAATAACTTGACTGAGCTATAAGATATTTCCAAAGGCTTCACTCGAAGGATTGGATAGGTTGAGGCTTTTGAGTTGAGCATCAGTTGGAAATTTTCCTTGGTATTACCTCGGTCCCTTTTAATAGTACGGTGTTTCCTATGACCCAAAAAGAAGGAAATGAAACTACGAAATCAAATTACTAAAGCTCCCACTCAAATTGACATCCCTCGAGTCATTCGAGTGATACATGATCCAAATTCACCAACTCAAGTCCGATCATCACGTGAGTTGAGGTGGTTTCAATGGTGAACATAATCATGTTGATCATATCTACTATATGACTCATGTTCGACCTTTCGGTCTCTTGTGTTCCGAGGCCATGACTGTACATGCTAGGCTCGTCAAGTTTAACCCGAGTGTTCTGCATGTGCAACACTGGCTTGCAACCGTTGTATGTGAACGTAGAGTCTATCACACCCGATCATCACGTGGTGTCTCGACACGAAGAACTTTCGCAATGGTGCACACTCGAGGAGAACACAATTCATCTTGAAATTTAAGTGAGGGGTCACCTTATAATGCTACCGTCGTCCTAAGAAAAACATCAGCATGATCTCCATCGTCATGAACTTGTGCTTTTGATCTCCATCTTGAAAGCATCGGCATGATCTCCATCGTCATCGGCATGATCTCCATCGGCATCGTCATCTTGAAAAACATCGGCATGATCTCCATCGGCATGAACTTGTGCTTTTGATCTCCATCTTGAAAGCATCGGCATGATCTCCATCGTCACCAGCATGACACCATGATCTCCATCATCTTGATCTCCATCAACGTGTCGCCATCATGGTTGTCGCGTCCACCATGATTCTACTACTATTGCTACCATTTAGCGATAAAGTAAAGCATTACATAGCGCTTAATGATTGACACGCAGGTCATACAATAATTAAAGATAACCCTATGGCTCCTGCCGGTTGTCGTACTCATCGACATGCAAGTCATGATATTCTATACAACACATGGCCATCTCATACATCACATATATCTCATCATGTAACTGGCCATATCACATCACAACATACCCTGCAAAAACAAGTTAGACATCCTCTAATTGTTGTTGCATGTTTTACGTGGCTGCTACGGGTATCTAGCAAGAACAATTCTCACCTACGCATAAACCACAACGGTGATACATAAGTTGCTTTTCAACCTTCTCAAGGACCGCCTTAGTCGAATCCGATCCAACTAAAGTAGGAGAAACATACACTTGCTAGCCATCTTTGTGCAACGAAGTTACACGTCAGTCAATGGAACCGGTCTCTCGTAAGCGTACGAGTAAGGTTGGTCCAACTGCTTCATCCAACAATACCGCTGAACCAAAACACGACCAAGGGAGGAAGCAATCTAAGCATCAATGCCCACAAACTCTTTGTGTTCTACTCGAGATCTCATCTACACATAGACCTAGCTCTGATACCACTGATTGGGAACGTTGCATGGGAAACAAAAAAATTCCTACGCACACGCAAGATCTATCCATGGTGATGAGCATCTACGAGAGGGAGAGTGGATCTACGTACCCTTGTAGATCGCTAAGCGGGAAGCGTTAAGAAACGCGGTTGATGTAGTCGAACGTCTTCGCGATCCAAATCGCCAAGCGTCCCGCGATCCAATCACGATCCGTCGCGATCAAGCACCGAACGGACGGCACCTCCACGTTCAGCACACGTACAGCTTGATGACTATCTCTGCCTTCTTGATCCAGCAAGAGGGAGCAGAGAGGTAGATGAGTTCTCCGGCAGCGTGACGGTGCTGCGGCGATGGTGGTGTAGTAATCTAAGCAGGGCTTCGCCTAAGCACAGCTGAAACCGATCTAGAGGAGGAACTACGAACTAGAGGGTAGGGTTGCACGTGGCTGAAAATCTTGTGACAAAACCCTAAAACCCTCTAGTATATATAGGAGGAGAGGAGGGGGATCCTTGGAGAAAGGGCCAGCCCCTCTAGGATTCAGACAAAGTGGAGAGGAGGAGTCCTCCTCCTCCACTCCTAGTAGGATTAGGACTCCTTCCTTATTTCCACCTTCTTTGCCTTTTTCCACCTTTTCCACTTAGGAATCTCTTCCCAGCCGCATCGGCCTTGTGTGGGACTTTGGCCAGCCCACTAAGGGCTGGTATTAGTCCTCCCACAGACCATGTATCCTCTTGGGTCGAAATACCTCTCCCGATGGTCCCTCGGTACACTACCGGCACTCCCGGTACACTACCGATGAGCCCGAAACTTTTCCGGCGACCAAAATAGGACTTCCTATATATCAATCTTTACCTACGAACCATTCCAGAGATCCTCATGATGCCCGGGATCTCATCCGGTACTCTGAACAACCTTCGGTCACCACCATGCATAACTCTATACTACCGAAATGTCACCAAACCTTAAGTGTGCAAACCCTACGGGTTCGAGAACTATGTAGACATGACCGAGACACCTCTACGGTCAATAACTAATAGCGAGACCTGGATGCCCATATTGGTTCTTACATATTCTACGAAGATCTTTATCGGTCGAACCTCTATGTCAAGGATTCAATTAATCCCATGTGATGTTCCTTTTGTTCTTCGGTATGTTACTTGCCCGAGATTCGATCGTCGATATCTCTATACCTAGTTCAACCTCGTTACTGGCAAGTCTCTTTACTCATTCTGTAATACAAGATCCCATGACTAACACTTAGTCACATTTTTTGCAAGGCTTATTGTGATGTTGTATTACCGAGTGGGCCCTGAGATACCTCTCCGTCAAACGGAGTAACAAATCCCAGTCTTGATCCATGCCAACCCAATAGACACCCTCGGAGATACCTGTAGAGTACCTTTATAGTCACCCAGTTACGTTGCAACGTCTGATACACACAAGGCACTCCTCCGGTGTCCGTGAGTTGCATGATCTCATGGTCATAGGAACATATACTTGACATGCAGAAAAACTGTAGCAATAAACTGACACGATCATATGCTACATTTATAGTTCGGGTCTTGTCCATCCCATCATTCTCCTAATGATGTGATCCCGTTATCAAATGACATCACATGTCAATGGCTAGGAAACCTTGACCATCATTTGATCAACGAGCTAGTTCACTAGAGGCATACTAGGGACAAAGTGTTGTCTATTTATCCACACGTGCAATGTGTTTTCAATCAATACAACTATAGCATGGATAATAAACAATTATCATGAACAAGGAAATATAATAATAAACACTTTATTTATTGCCTCTAGGGCATATTTCCAACAAGATGCACTTACAATCTCCCCCTTTTTGTTGATTGATGACAAATAGGTTAGTTTTCAACGGGGATAAAAATATGAAGTGTAAGTACTGAGTTTAAGGAATTTGATTGCAAGATATAGAAGATCTCCCCCTGAAGATGTGCATATTTGAGGAATTTGCTTTGGACTGTGAATGCACATGGCAGGTTTAAAACATGGAGAACTCACCATGTATCGTGTAATTCGTACATGCATTTAACATATGATATGAATAATTTGAAATGCATGATGAAAATGGTGTCTGGCGAAATTCAGCATGCATGCATTTAGGTACTTAAGGATATAAGCATGCGGAAGGCAGTTCAAAAGAGTCAAACCACCATCGGACTTAAGTTTACAACACAACCAACAAAAGCTTCAGAAGAGCGAGAGTTGTAACTTAAACAAAAAACAGCCCATATATAGAGACCCGCTTGAAGATTAACTCAAATTTTCTCCCCCTTTGTCATCGAAGAAAAAAAGGGACGAAAAAGTGAGGACCAACGCCCCTGAAGAATTTCATCCTGAAGGTGATGGAGGAGCTCCAGCATTGTCGGTGTCATTTGTCGATGCAGGGCCTGCAACAGTGTCGTCAATATCCTTAGCTTCATCCGCATCGTGCGATGAAGAATATGAGCTGGTAACCAGATGAGGAACTTGAACTTTCTTGAATTTCTTTAGAGGAGGACGAGCCTAGTCAAGGTTCTATTCAAGGTCCATCTCCTTGAGTTCTTCAGGAGTCTTGAGGTGAGATAGAATGGCCCAAGTGCGGTTGAAGACTTCATGAAGATAGTATTGGTTCTTCCTCACAGTGTTGTGCGTGACAGTCATGTCTTGAAGAAGGGAACCAAACTGACGCTTTACCCACTTGTGATTGCGATCAACCTTCTAATGAAGACTTAGGAGAAGCTCTCAATCGGTCATCACACGAGGGGCAGCTTCTTGAAGATGTTGCGTTGAGGCTTTTGCAGCAGAATCTTGGGTAGCAGTGTCATCATTGGTGGAATAAGATGCAGCTTTGCGAAACTGGCCATCCAATGGACGATTACCTTCATCAATGACAGCTTTGCCTTTTCCCTCAACTGAAGAAAATGTGTTCTTGAGAACTTCGATCGGCGGCAGAAAACTGAAGTGATTCTGAAAATCAGCCTTGAATGGAACTAAAGACCTTGATCTGATGAATTCCATGATCCAGGGAGTGTAAGGCTTCAATTCAAATGGGGCTGATGCAGCATTGGCCAAAGTCCTCATGAAGAAGTCATGGTAGTTGATGGGAATCCCATGAATGATGTTTACTAGCATATTCTTCATGATTCCCTCCACTTCTTTTTCTTTAGAGTTGTGGCCCTTGTGAGGACTAAGGGTTTTGGTCAGAATGCAAAAGAAGGTCCTGGGAACATAGAGCAAATCCTTCACTAGGAAGGTGGTCCTTTGAGGTTTTCTAGGAGCCAAAGGCTTCATCAGCACTTGCATCATGTGATTGGGAAATTCAGGTTCATCAAACAAGCATCTTGCACCTTCTGAGGGAATTGGTATTGGCAGAGCTCGAAGCAATTTAGAGGCTAGGGCAGTGTAGTGAGTGGGTCGAGTCATTCAGTCCAGAACCCATGAATTGACATCAGAAGCATCACCTGTGATGTGCAAGGTGGCATAGAATTGAAGAATTAGCTCTTCATTCCAATCACATATGTCCATGCAGAATGGAAGAATTCCAGCATCATTAAGAAATTCAAGCATCGGTGTGAAGCATGAGATAGTTTCCATATCCGCATGAGGAATTTGCTGATGCTCGAAGACTTTCTCTTTGTCAAGCAGTACTAGTGCATAGTAATTCATCTGTGTGGGTGTCAAGAATCTTGTGCGACCGGCCCTTGCAGAATCATAAGGATTCGGCCTTGTGAAGAATATGTGCTTGTTGAAGAAATTCGTCTTGATGAATTTGGGGCGCTTTGAGCCTTTGAATGGCATTTTAGGCTTCGGCTGAAGATTTGGCTTGAAGCGGCCCACAATTTCTTTTGGCATGGGAGGAACTTCTTCAGACTGAGGAATTTGAATGGTAGTTTCCTTAGTAGCAGTAGGAGCAGCAATTTCTTCAGCTGATGCAACTCAAATATCCTCAGGGATTAAAGTGACAGGTGTGGCCAAGTCATCAGATCCTGTATGAATTTCTTAAGTCTAGACTGGAGGCTGAGGAATTTGGGTGAGGGGAGTGGTCATTGGAGAATTTGAGTGTGCAGCTTCCCAATATTCATCATTGATAAGAGGAGTTGTGTTTCTAGTGTCCACGTCCTCTTCAATTTCTTCAACGTCGGCCTCTTCAACAGTCAACTGAGGATGGGGCAATGATACCAGGGGGGTTGAAGCATTTGCTTCCACTTCAATTTCTTCATCAATCTACTCTGAGGAAGTAGCAAAATGGTCCTTTTCTTCTTGTTCATCATTTGGGGTGACATAGTCAACACCAAATGGTACTAACTCATAGGCTGGCACAGAGGTGATAGGAATTGCATCAATTGGATCAGTTGAAGACCAGGGTAGAGTCTTCAACTTCTTCACTGTTGAGGAATCTAAAGTTGATGCTTTTCTCTTCTGTGAAGCCTTCTTCTCCGCAGCCTTTGTCTTCTTCACTTCTGATGCAGAAGGAATGTTGATATTCTTCACCCTTGAAGATTTTGCAGTTTCAGCAGAGGGTGAAGGAGGAGCAGTTTCTACAGGTACGACTGATGCAGTCGTCCTAGTGGTCTCAATTTCATCAAGCGCAGCAAAAGCTTCAGCTAGCCTGTCAATTTCTTCAGCAGCCTAAATTTCTTCAACTGCGCTTGTAGTTTCTCCAGCTGTGCTTGTAGTTTCTTCAGCAGGCTGAGCAGATTCTTCAGCCTGAGGAATTTGCGGTTGCGATTGAGCTGCAACCCTCTTGTTGTGTTCATTGATGGCTCTTGTAGCCACTTCGACAAAACGGACCTTGGCATCTTGCCAATCAACATAGTATCGACTGAATTCATCACCGAGTCCTTTAATCTCAGATTGCATAGTCACGAGTTGCTTTGGAGAAAGCTTCAGAACATTGTTTTTCAAGAAATGCTCCTTCTTGTACCGATCCTTCTTCATTTGTCGAGCCTTCTCATACATCCACTTTTCTTCAGCAATGAAGGCAGTGAGGACCTGGCTTGGGCTAGGAGGCAGATTCAAATCATCAATCGGCATGTTTGGATCCTGGTGCCAAATGTCGATGAAGTTAAGAACGGTCTTTGGGTCCATCATCAGAGGAATTTGAGTGCCCTTAGCTTGAGCCACTCTTTCTTGCTTGTTTCTGATGATTTCCTCAAGTTCCTCATCATCAGCTTCATCATCTCAAGAATCTGATGGAACCTGGAACACAACTTTCTTTGGTTGAGGACATGGTCGAGCTCCTCGTCCAGTCGTAGCTTTCACCTTCACCAGAGAAGGTCTGGTTGAGGAATGTGCTTGTGCTGATGAACTTGCAGAGACCCCTGAAGCAATTGAGAAGCCAGTAGTCCTCTGACATGTTGCAAGATGTACTGATCTTGAGGACTTTGTGGTAGCAGCTGATGATTGTGCAGCTACTGAAGGCATTGCATGTTGGGGAACGTTGCATGGGAAACAAAAAAATTCCTACGCACACACAAGATCTATCCATGGTGATGAGCATCTACGAGGTCGAGAGTGGATCTACATACCCTCGCATATCGCTAAGCGGGAAGCATTAAGAAACGTGGTTGATGTGGTCAAAGGTCTTCGTGATCCAAATCGACAAGCGTCCCGTGATCCCATCACGATCCATCCCACGATCCAATCATGATCCATCTCGCGCCCCAATCACGATCCGTCCCACGATCCGATCGCGGTCCTTCCGATCTAGCACCAAACGGACGACACCTCCGCATTCAGCACACGTACAGCTCGATGACGATCTCCGCCTTCTTGATCCAGCAAGAGGGAGTGAAGAGGTACATGAGTTCTCCGGCAGAGCGAAGGCATGGCGGCGATGGTGGTGGAACTATTCCAGCAGGGCTTCCCCTAAGCACCGCTAAAACAATCTAGAGGAGAAACTACGATCTAGAGAAGAGTGTAGCACGTGGCTGATTTCTGTTGTGAAAAACTCTCAAAACATCTAGTATATATCTGAGGAGGGAGGGAGGAGGCTTGGCTCCCCAAGTGGACAGCCCTTGGTTTGGCCGAAGTGGATAGAGGAGGAGTCCTCCAATCCTAGTAGGATTAGGACTCCTTCTCTCCCACTAGGAATCCTCCTTCCACCTTTGGGTTTCTCCACCCAGCTGCATGGGCCTCTTGTGGGACTTCGGCCAGACCATTAGGGGATGGTTTACCTCTTCCCACAGCCCATGTATCCCCTTGGGTCAAGACACCCCTCCCGATGGTCCCCGGGTACCCTCCCGGCACTCCCGGTACACTATCGATGAGCCTGAAACTTTTCCGATGACCAAAACAGGACTTCCTATATATCAATCTTTACCTTCGGGCCATTCTAGAGATCCTCGTGACATCCAGGATCTCATCCAGGACTCAGAAAAACCTTCGGTCACCACCATACATAACTCTATACTACCAAACCATCACCGAACCTTAAGTGTGTAGACCCTGCGGGTTCGAGAACTATGTAGACATGACCGAGACACGTCTACGGTCAATAACCAATAGGGGGACCTGGATGCCCATATTGGTTCCTACATATTCTAGGAAGATCTTTATCGGTTGAACCTCTATGTCAAGGATTCAGTTAATCTCGTATGATGTTCCCTTTGTTCTTCGGTATGCTACTTGCCCGAGATTCGATCATTGGTATCTCTATACCTAGTTCAATCTCGTTACCGGTAAGTCTCTTTACTCATTCCGTAATAAAAGATCCTGTGGCTAACACTTAGTCACATTGCTTGCAAGGCATATTGTGATGTTGTATTATCGAGTGGGCCCTGAGATACCTCTCCGTCACACGGAGTAACAAATCCCAGTCTTGATCCATGCCAACTCAACAGACACCCTCGAAGATACCTGTAGAGCACCTTTATAGTCACCCAGTTACATTGCGATGTTTGATACACACAAGGTACTCCTCCGGTGTCAGTGAGTTGCATGATCTCATGGTCATAGGAACAGACACCTGACATGCAGAAAACTGTAGCAATAAACTGACACGATCATATGCTATGTTTATAGTTTGGGTCTTGTCCATCACATCATTCTCCTAATGATGTGACCCCGTTATAAAATTACATCTCATTTCCATGGCTACGAAACCTTGACAATCTTTGATCAACGAGCTAGTCTACTAGAGGCATACTAGGGACATAGTGTTGTCTATATACCCACACATGTATTTAGTTTCCAATCAATTGGATTATAGCATGGATAATAAATGATTATCACAAACAAGGAATTATAATAATAACCAATTTATTATTTCCTCTAGGACATATTTCCAATATTGAAGTGTCCTTTGAAGAACTTGCTTGAGGATTCTACGGTGAGGACTTTGAAGTTGAGGATTTTGGCTTCACTACAGACTTGTTCACAATTGATTTCTTAGGAGCATCACTAGCAGAGGCTCCGATAGAGGCAGCAACAACAGAGTCTTCATTGAATTGATTCATGACTGCTTTGGCGGTTCTCCGAAGTTTTCGTTGATGCTTAGCCCATTCAGCTAGAAAGTCTTCACCACGAGCAATGCTAGTGGGATCAACTTCTTGATCATCAGCACGAGGTGCCCTTCTGTAAGGAGGTTTAAGTGCGAATTTCTTCATGTACTTGGGAGTGACATAACAATAGTCTCTCCACTCCTTCATCCACCTCTGTTCAATCCTCTGAATTCTGATTTTCCTCTGCTCCTTTGTTTCTTTCTCATGAATAGCTTCATTAGGGGTATAGTAACCAACATACAAATGCTCGGGTATATCAAAGGCAGTGTTCTGTTCAGCCTTCTTTCCACCCTTCTGAGGTCTTTTACCATCTGCCATTTTCTTCACTTGATGACTTTGAACTTTTGATGATTCTGAAGATGTATACAATTTTTCCTCAAGGAACGCTGCAAATGAGTTAAGTTGATGAGAACCTAGTGATTCATCATTAGACATTTTGTACATGTGAACAGAGTATAGGTGCAAGGAATTTGAAGAGGTCATATGCATTCTCAGAAATTTTTCAAAATGTATCAAGTTGAGGATTTTAACCATAGGTGTCTTGAGGAATTTCACTAAGTGTTCTTGACTTAGGTTCCATAGTTGTGCAAATTTGTGGAATCTTGAAGAAGATCATAACTTAGGAAAAAACATCAAGGGAACGACACATGTGAGGTGCTTAAGAATATGATTCTTGAGTAATAAACACCTTTGAGGATTTTGTGCAGAACATGAAGATCAAACAAGGGTAGTAAAATTTGATTTTATTTACCCTGATGAAGAACACGGTGAACAGAGAGATGAAATCTGAGGAGTTCGTCCGTCCAGATCTCCCACGCCCTAGCTTGGCAGAGGGAGACAGCTATAGCGGCGACGGGGTGAAGACTTCCGTGGCCGATGCGAGTACGTCGACGGCGAGGTCAAGGCAATGAAGTTATTCCTCTCCGGCGATGATGAATTTAGAGGAGACGCTAGATCTGAGCTTGGGAGAGATGCGAGTGAGGAGTAACTCGAGCATAGTGAAGGGAAGGGGTATTTATAGTGGCAGTAAAAACCAACCGGTCCGAACATTTTGGACCAGATTGCCCCTAACCCTTGCTCTCCACGCACGTTCTGAGTTGTGGAGATAGTGGGGGTCGTGGGTTATCCAGTCGTGGGAATTGGAACGGTTTGAGCGGGAAGCGCCGAATTTTTGAAAATGAAAAAAAAAATGAAGTTTCCGTTTGCAAATTCTTCAGCTGTCAAGGACACAGTGAAGACTTTGAACGAGTTTCAAAGTAGAACGCATATGAAGAGTTTGTGAAAAGACTGGGTTGAGTTTAGCATAGATGGGGAACGGGTCCAATCACATTCACTTAGATGAAAATCAACTTGAAGAATTAGCAATAAGTGAATGTTGTTCAGGACATGAAAACTCAAATATATATATGGTCAATGAAGAACATCAGTTTCATAGTTTGAACAATTTGAAAAATTGAGGAATTTGCAAACTTGAGGAATTTGAAAATTTGAAGAATTTGCAAAATGATGAAAAACTCAACCTTGAAGAATTTCAACTATGGTTGGTGGCGTGACCCACCGTATAAGAATGATGATTTCAGACACCGCGTACAATTGTCGTAGGGTTCTGAGAATCAAATTCTTCATTAATTTATTCACACTTAGAGGGTTATTCTTCATTGATTGACGAAAAAACGTTACTTCGTGTGTTGCACATCTAAGTCATCAATTTTGCATAAGTGTTAGGACGTGTGTCTTTTCAAAGAACATTCGAAGATTCTAAGATATTTAGCTCACACCGCAACTTGAAAAATCTCTTTTCATCCAAGGGCTTAGTGAAGCTATCAACCAGTTGTTATTCAATGGGAATGTGGTCGAGGGAGATGTCGCCCTTGAGTACATGATCTTGAAGAAAATGATGACGAATCTGGATGTGCTTGGTCTTGGAGTGCTGAATTGGGTTGTAAATGTGATAGCCTGGCATATTAGGGATGATAGACTACTCATATCAATAAGGAATTCCTTCTTTTCCGGGAGCCCATTTGAACAGAACTTCCAGGTTAAGCGTGCTTGGCTTTGAGTAGTTCTAGGATGGGTGACTGACCGGGAAGTTGGTCTCGTGCGCATGAGTGAGGACAAAGTGCGTAGAAAAGACTAGTATTGATCTGTGAGGTCAGTCTAGATCCCGCCATGAGTAACGACTACCGGCGGGTGTGTCCGGGGCGTTACAAGTTGGTATCAAAGCCGACCCTCGCGGTTACATGGATGTTTGCCGACGGGTGCGCGGTCATGTTGTTCACGAAGTTGGTGACCCGTCGTGGCACACGGAATGACACATGTATCGGACTGGAAGCACAGATGTTTGTGCCAAGAGGGAACGTTCTTGTGGCCCGACGAGGACGTCGGTTCCTCTGAGCGGTGGTGTATGTGATAGCCTGGCATATTAGGGATGATAGACTACTCATATCAATAAGGAATTCCTTCTTTTCTGAGAGCTCATTTGAACAGAACTCCCAAGTTAAGCATGCTTGGCTTGGAGTAGTTCTAGGATGGGTGACCAATCAGGAAGTTGGTCCCGGGTGCGCATGAGTGAGGACAAAGTGCGCAGAAAAGACTAGTATTGATCTGTGAGGCTAGTCTAGATCCCGCCAGGAGTAACGAACTACCGACGAGTGTGTCTGGGGCGTTACAGTAAGAAATCTTGATAGCGCTCTTGTTGTCTCGGTAGAGAGGCGCATTCTTCACCTTGATGCCATAGTACTTGAGGGTTTGCTTCATCCACAACAACCAAGCACAACATGAACCTGTAGCAATGTACTCAGATTTAGCAGTAGATAGTGACACGCAGTTCTGCTTCTTCAGTGACCAACAGACTAAAGATCATCTGAGTAAATGACATGTGCCTAAGGTTGATTTACGATCCACACGATCTCCAGCATAGTCAGCATCCGAGTATCCGACGAGGTGAAGATTTGAGCCCTTGGGGTACCATAATCCAAGCATTGGTGTGTGAGCTAAGTATCGAAGAATATGTTTCACAACCTTATGGTATGATTAATTTGGTGTTGCTTGGAATCGGGCACACATGCAAACACTCAGCATAATGTCTGGCTTAGATGCACATAGATATAATAAAGAGCCAATCATGGAGCAATATACCTTCTAATCGAAATCTTTACCATTTTCGTCAGTGCAGAGGTGGCCTTTTGAAGGCATTGGAGTTTTGATGCCTTTGCGGTCTTGCATGTTGAATTTCCTAAGAACATCCTTGAGGTATTTCTCTTGAGAGATGAAGATGCCATTGTCTTGCTGACGAATTTGAAGACCTAAGAAGAATTTCAACTCCCCCATCATAGACATTTGATATTCTTCACTCATCATATAGGCAAATTCATCACTGTAACGTTTGTCAGTACAACCAAAGATAATATCGTCTACGTATATTTGGCACATGAATAATTCATTCTCATAGGTTTTAGTGAAAAGGGTTGGGTCAAGTGAACCGGGTTTGAAGCCTTCCTTCATGAGGAATTCCTTCAGAGTGTCGTACCACACCCGAGGGGCCTGCTTGAGGCCATAGAGGGCCTTGTTGAGTCTGAAGACTTTGTCAGGATGCTTAGGGTCTTCAAAACCTAGGGGTTGAGCAACATATACTTCTTTCTCAAGCTTATCATGATGGTTAGCGTAAGCGAGCAATATGTGAATAGCTTCAACTCTAGCAACAGGTGCAAAAGTTTCATCAAAGTCAATTCCTTCACCCTGTGTGTAGGCTTGAGCTACAAGACGAGCCTTGTTCCTTACCACAAGGCCATTTTCATCTTGCTTGTTGCGGTAGATCCACTTGGTACCTATGATGTTGTGATTGTGAGGATCTGGCCGCTTGACAAGTTCCCACACGTTGTTTAGCTTGAATTGATGCAATTCCTCTTGCATAGCTCGAATCCACTCAGGCTCCTTGAATGCTTCATCAACTTTGGTGGGCTCTATGATAGAGACAAAAGGAAAGTGCCCACAAAAGTTAGTCAAATCTGAAGCTCTTGAGCGAGTGAGGGGACCTAGTGCATTGATGTTGTCGATGATTTTGTCAATCTGCACTTCATTTGCAACTCTTGGATGAGCAGGTTGACATGGTTGAGGATTTTCATCAGCACCATTTTCTTCAGGTCTATCAGCATGAATGTCTTCATTTGTTGGAATGACTTCCTCAGTAGGTTGAGGTTCTTCAGTGGGTATGACATCTTCAGTAGCCTTCAACTTAATGGATTCCTCAAGAGACTTTTCATCTAGCACAGGAGGCAGGTGCTCTCTTTTGCGAGCGGTTAGTTTCATTGAACCGCACATCTATAGTTTCAACAACCTTTTGATGGTAGGTGTTGAAGACTCTGTAGGTGTGTGAGTCCTTCCCATAACCAAGCACGAAACATTCATGTGCTTTTGGTGCAAATTTAGAACTATGGTGAGGGTCTCTAATCCAGCATTGTGCACCAAAGACTTCGAGATAACTTACATTGGGTTTCTTGCCAGTCATGAGCTCATAAGAAGTCTTCTTGAAGAATTTGTGAAGATAAACCCTGTTGATGATGTGGCAAGCTGTATCCATTGCCTCAGGCTAGAAGTGACGAGGAGTCTTGTATTCATCAAGCATGGTGCAAGCCATCTCAACAAGAGTCTGTTCTTGTGTTCCACGATGTCGTTCTGTTGAGGAGTATATGGGGCAGATAGCTCATGAGTAATACCAAGTTCATCAAGATTGGTGTTCTTGAACTCAGTCCCATTATCACTCCTGATATGCTTGATCTTGATGCCAAAGTTTGTTGTGGCCCTTGAAGCAAATCGTCTGAAGACATCCTGCACTTCATTCTTGTACAGAATAATATGCACCCAAGTGTAACGAGAGTAATCATCAAAAATGACAAAGCCATACAAACTTGAAGAATTTGTTAGTGTGTAATAATGAGTGGGCCCAAAGAGGTCCATATGAAGAAATTCAAAAGGTCGAGTAGTGGTCATGATTGTCTTCGAGGGATGCTTGGATCTGGTCATCTCCCCGGACTCACAAACACCACAGAGGTGGTCCTTTAGGAATTTTACACCTTCAATTCCAATAACATGCTTTTTCTTCACGAGAGTGTGCAAGTTCCTCATACCAGCGTGTCCAAGCCGTCGATGCCACAGCCAGCCTTCTAAGGACTTTGCAAGTAGGCATGTGGCAGGCTGAGGACCTGTAGAGAAATAAACAATATACAAGTCTCCTCTCCTAAAGCCTTCGGAGACTTTGGAATGGTCAGATTCCATGACAACAACACAACGATATTTTCCAAAGACAACAACCATATCAAGATCACAAAGCATTGAGACAGACATGAGGTTGAACTCGAGGGATTTGACAAGCATCACCTTATCCATGTGTAGGTCCTTTGAGATTGCAACCTTACCTAGACACAATACCTTGCTTTTTCCTTTGTAGCGTAGGTGATATGCTTCAAATGAGACGGGGTAAGAGGTATATTCATCAGTAGATTCTTGTCACCAGTCATGTGGTTGGTGCATCCACTGCCAAGGACCCACTCAGTAGCTTTTGGAGTTTCATCCTGTAGATGAATTAGTACAACTTACGAACTCATATGCTTCAGAGTGAAGAGTATGACATCAAATTCATGAGGCAAAATTTCATCACACAACATAGTAAGTAAAGCAGTGTGAGGACGTGAGAAATGAGGAATTCATTTCTTCATGATTAGCTTGCATCCTTTCAAGCATTTCCTCAGTTCTCCAGCAAATTCATCAGACGTTCAAGTTCATCTAGAGACCTGACCCTACATAAGAGATTAGTTCTATTTCTTCACCACCCACATCTGGAGGGGGGGTAAAGAGTTTCATTCTGTGAGCTCCATATGAGAAGGGAGTCATTGAAGCTAGTGCGCTTCGTTTCACAGGACGAGGGTTAGAGTACTCATATGAATAAGCAGAGAAATTCTTTGAGGACTTATGAACATAATGATTTGAAGAATAATTCACATATTCAGAACTCTTAGATTTTCCTTGCGAAATAGATGCATTAGCATGAGAATGATACTTTTGACCATTTGAGGAATTTGGTCCAAGTGAATACTTTGGTCCATATGAGGAATTTGATCTAGGGTTCATTTTCTTCATGGGTGGTGTCGTGAGGACATTCACTTGAAGATTTTGCAAGCAGCTCTTAGGAACCCATATTTTCTTCATAGGTGAACCATTCCTGCAGTTAATTCCAACAAATCTGGCAAATACTTCATCTGTCTGATTTTTGAAGAATTTGTAGTTGGAGTCAAGTGACACATCAGAGGAGTATGAAGTTTCACAAGTAAAGCCAGATAAAGTGGATGGATCTACAGGAGGTCCTTTTGTAGCAACCCATGAGGTTTTGGGGTACTGCTCGGGTGTCCAGTAGGATCCATCAGCATTGAGTTTCCTCTCAAATGCAATACCCTCTTTCCTAGGGTTCCTGTTCACGATCTACTTTTTGAGCACATCGCAAAGGGTTTGAGGCCCTTTGAGACTTTTGTACATGTCTGTCACATACAATTCCTTCAACCCTGCACGATACTTGTGGTATCCTCAGATGAGGAATTTGTGACCATGGGGATAGTTGAAGAATTTGCAGGAATAGAAGCATTTGAACATTCAGGTGAAGAATTAGCAGTTTCACGTTCGATGCGTGTCAAACAAGGTGGGACAAAATCTTCCTGAGCTGTATTGATCTGTTGAGCCAATAAGGAATCGCTTTCCCTTTGGATATCCTCATGAGACACTCTTAGTTTCTCAAGATCTTGCCTTCTTTGAAGAAATTCATAAGAAAGCTTCTCATGATCAACTAAGAGAGCATTATGATGACTCTGAAGGTTAACATACTTTAACTGAAGACTTTTGAGATCATCAGTCAGAGTTTGAGTTCGATCCACTTCCTCATTCAATAGATCATTGCTTTTGTCTAACATATTCTGAAGCTTTTCAAGTGCACTTTGTTTCTTAGTGGCAATATTAGCAAGTTTGGAATAGCTAGGTTTCACATATTCATCGGATTCACCTTCACTTGATTCAGAGGAGGAGTGATGCTTGTGTACCTTGGAACCTTTTGCCATAAGACATAATGAAGAAGATGAACCAAGATGTGCTTCCTGGGTTTTGAGGAATTTCTTGAGTGCGATGAACATGGGGTATTGACAAGTGCGATAGCCTTCATTGATGTCCATGATCCTATCCCAGATGAGCTTTGCGTTTTGGAGATGATAGATGTCCTTGAACATGACGCTTGATAGACTTGAGCAGATGATGTTCCTCGCCTGAGCATCAAGTTGAGTGTACTTATGAATTTCCTCAGCATTTGCCATCTTGTAGAGTTCAGTCAGTCCAAGTTCAATAACTGTCCATAGCTCACTGTTCATTGATATGAGATGCTTCTTCATCAGAACTTTCCACCTAGGATATTCAATGTCATCAAGATTGGAACATTCTATGAATAACTTGATGCCTTTCGTCATGAAGCAGTAAGTAGGAGCATATTCATCATTTCTGACGTCTGAGTCGTTGGAGTAGTCATTTTCTTCATTGTTGAAGATGGACTTGCTGACGAAAGTAGTAGCGAGAGCAAGACTAGCAACACCGGATTCTGACTCCACCTCAGATTCTTCCTCTTCTTCATATTCTTCAGCTTCTTCTTCAGAGTCCATTACCTTGCCAATTAAATCCTGAGCCTTTCTGGAACCATTCTTCTTGTGCGATGAGGACTTTGAAGATGAGGACTTTGTAGATGAGGACTTTGAAGATTTCTTATTTTTCTTCGAGTCATCAGAACTGTCGTCCTTATACTTCTTCTTCTTCGATTCTTTTCCCAGAGAGGACATTCAGAGATAAAGTGACCAGATTTCTTGCATTTGTGACAAGTTCTCTTCTTGTAGTCACTTGAGAGGAATCTGATTTCTTCAAACCACTTTTTGATGACTTTCCAAATCGGCCTCTCCTTGAGAACTTTTGGAATTTCCTCATGAGCATTGCCAGCTCCTGACTCAGTCCTTCAGGATCACCAAGGCTACTATCAGAATCTTCGCCTTCGGTTGAGGAAATTGCTTTTGCCTTCAGAGCACGAGATCTTCCGTAGCTTGGCCCTAGAGGTCTCTCTTCTCAGCTTGTTGGAATTCATGAGTATTGAGTCTCTCAAGTATATCAACAGGATCAAGTGACTTGTAGTCTCCACTCTCTTGAATCATTAAAGCCAATGTATCAAATGAGGAATCAAGAGATCTCAGCAGCTTCTTCACCACCTCGTGGTCGGTGATGTCAGTGGCACCCAGTGCTTGAAGCTCATTGGAGATATCAGTGAGATGATCAAAAGTTTGATGAACATTTTCATTGTCGAGTCTTTTGAAGCGGTTGAAGAGATTGCGAAGTACATCAACACGAGAGTCACGTTGAGTGGAAACACCTTCGTTGATTTTGGACAGCCTATCCCAAATAAGCTTAGCACACTCCAAAGCACTCACTCTGCCATACTAACCTTTGCTCAGATGGCCACAGATGATATTCTTCGCTTGAGAATCGAGTTGCTTGAATCTCTTCATATCAGCAGCAGTGATCGTGGGAGTAACAGAGGGAACACCATTTTCCACAACATACCAGAGATCGTTGTCAATTGCCTCAAGATGCATGTGCATCTTGTTATTCCAATAGGGATAGTCTAACCCATCAAAGGTAGGACAACCTATGGAAACCTTAATCATACCTGCAGTCGTCATAACTAGAACTACAGGTGGGTAAACCAAAATCACACATAACAAGGGAGTACCTTGCTCTGATACCAATTGAAAGTGCGTTATTTCGACTAGAGGGGGGTGAATAGGCGATTTTTACAAATTCATCACTGAGGAATTTCAACTTGAGGAATTTTAAATGTGATGAATAACTAGCAGCAGAATAAGTATTCAAGTGCATGAGAAACATAGAAGTAGCATAGTCATCATGATGAAATAAAGCATGCACAGATTACAGGTAGTGTGATACAGGACGAGCAAGTGAGGAACAAGGTAACTTGAAGAATTTGAGGTGAGTAAATTGAGAAAGTCTTCAGTCAAATTCTTCAAATAGTAATGATCAATTTCATCAATAAGTATACGAGGAAAATGAAAGGGTTGAGGAAATAGAACCAGGTAGCTCAATGAAGACAATGGTTTGATGACCCACTTCCAACTGTTGTGACAGTCATACTTCTGGTTTGGAGCGGCCTAGTATTTAAACCAGAGGACACACAGTCCAAGGACAAACAATCCTTACCGTATTCTCCTTGAGCTAAGGACACACAATCCTTGCCCAACACTCATGGTAAGTCTTCAGGGTAGACTTCCAAAACCCTCACAAACTGGTCACCCAGCGATCCACAATTGGCTGTTGGATGCCCTAGACCAAGGTCACTTCGTGATCCCCATTTGATTACATGATGCACTAGACCATGACGGCTAACTGTCTGGAAAATACACAGTCTTCAAAGGTAACAAGCGTCGGTTACACACAGGAACAATCTCTTCAGTGATGCTCAATCACTTTGGGTTTGGTGGTTTGGTTTTGGGAGTTTTCCTCACTGATGATTTTCTCTCAAAGTCCTCGGAGGATGGGTTGCTCTCAAATGACAAGTGTCAGTTCTCTCTCGGAGCAGCCAACCAACTAGTGGTTGTGGGGGGTGGCTATTTATAGCCAGGGTGCAACCTGACATGATAAGACATAAATGCCCTCAATGATATGAACCTTATGTGGATAGGATGATCGGGGACAGCTGGCGCTAAGCACAACAACGGTCAGAATTTTGAACTAGGAAGTCCTGAGGCTTATCATATTCCTTACTTGTAGGCAATTCGCACTGGTGAAATCCTAACTCCTCAGTCAGACCAATTTCCCAAGAGACTAGAAGAACTTCATCTCTGTCATTAAAGAACTTGACTGAACTATAAGAGATTTCCAAAGGCTGCACTCGAAGGATTGGATAGGTTGAGGCTTTTGAGTTGAGCATCAGTTGGAAATTTTCCTTAGTATTACCTCGGCCCCCTTTAATAGTACGGTGTCTCCTATGACTCGAAGAAAGGAAATGAAACTACGAAAACAGAAGTCTTCATGCTTCATAGTCCTCGTTCATATCTTCAAGGTCACACCAACTTCTCCATTTTCAAAGTCTTCAAGGAATACCAAAGTCCTCAGCAAAGTCTTTGTGGGGGAACGTTGCATGGGAAACAAAAAATTTCCTACGCTTCACCAAGATCAATCTAGGAGATGAGCATCTATGAGAGGAGAGATTGGATCTATGTACCCTTGTAGATCGGTAAGCAGAAGCGTTAAGGAATGTGGTTGATGTAGTGGTACGTCTCCGTGATCCAAATCGCAAGCCGTCCCACGAACTCCCGATCAAGCGTCGAATGAATGACACCTCCGCGTTCAGCACACGTGCAGCTCGATGAAGATCTCCGCCTTCTTGATCTAGCAAGAGGGAGCAGAGAGGTAGATGGGTTCATCGGCAGCACGACAGCGTGACGGCGGTGGTGGTGAAGCTGATCCGGCAGAGCTTCGCTAAGCAGTACCAAACCAATCTACAAGAGAGAGGTAATCATGAAGGGTGGAAGGGCTGCATCATGACTTAGGGTGCGGCTGCTCTCCTCCCTCTCACATATATATAGGGGAAGAGGAGGAGGCTGTCCGCCCTAGGGTTTCCCCTAGGGTTGGTGCGGCGGCCAAGGGAGGTGGGTCTGCGGCCACGGTGGCTTGGCCACCAAGTTTGGTGGCTAGCCCACCCTTTTGGCCCAGCCCAAGCCTCTAGCCGCATGGGCCTTGAGGTGGGAGGTGCAGCCAGCTCACCAGGGGCTGGCTCGCACCCTCTCATAGCCCATGTGGCCCTTTGGAGTAGATGGGCCCACCCGGTGGACCCCCAGGAACACTTCCGGCACTCCATCACAACACTTGCAGGTCACATAACCTTTCCGGAACTCAAATACTAACTTCCCATATATGAATGTTTACCTCCGGACCACTCTGGAACTCGTCGTGATGTCCAGGATCTCATCCGGGACTCCGAACAACCTTCGGTCACCAACACACATAACTCATCTATACCGAAACGTCATCGAACATTAAGTGCGCAGACCCTGCGGGTTCGAGAACCATGTGGATATGACCGAGACACCTCTACGGTCAATAACCAATAGCGGGACCTGGATGCCCATATTGGTTCCTACATGTTATATGAAGATCTTTATCGATCGAACCTCTATGTCAAGGATTCAGACAATCCCGTATGTTGTTCCCTTTTCCCTTCGGTATGTTACTTGTGTTGGGGAACGTCGCATGGGAAACAAAAAAATTCCTACGCACACACAAACCTATCCATGGTGATGAGCATCTACGAGAGGGAGAGTGGATCTACGTACCCTTGTAGATCGCTAAGCGGGAAGCGTTAAGAAACGCGGTTGGTGTAGTCGAACTTCTTCGCGATCCAAATCGCCGAGCGTCCCGCGATCCAATCACGAACCGTCCCGCGAACACATCATGATCCGTCCCGCGAACTCATCACGATCCATCTCACGATCTTGATCACGATCTGTCCCGTGAACTCATCACGATCCGTTTCGTGATCACATCACGAACCGTCTCTCGATCTCGATCACGGTCCTTCCGATCTAGCGCCGAACGGACGACACCTCCACGTTCAGCACACGTGCAGCTTGATGACGATCTCCACCGTCTCGATCCAGCGAGAGGAGGTGGAGAGGATAGAGAGTTCACCGGCAGCGTGACGGCGCTCCGGTGATGGTGGTGGAGCAACTCCGGCAGGGCTTCGCGTAAGCACTGTAGAAAACCGATCTAGAGGAGAAACTATGCACCGGTGTAACGGGTAGCACGTGGCCGGAAATTCTATCCAAAAACCACCCAATCCACTAGTATATATAGGAGGAGAGGAGAGGATACGCAGCCAAGGCCTTTGGGTCGGCCGAAATAGGAGGTGGGAAGCAATCCTACTTCACCTCCAATCCTAGTTGGAGTAGGATTGCCTCCTATTGGCTGATTTTCCACATTTTGCTTTAGGACTTTCTCTCCTGCGCCATGGGCCTTTGTGGCTGTTTTACCAGCCCACTAAGGGCTGGTTATTATTCTCCCACAGCCCATGGCCTTCTTGGGGTCGAAATACCCCTCCCGGAGGCCTCCCGGTACACTACCGGCACTCCCGGTACACTACCGATGAGCCCGAAACTTTTCCGGAAACCAAACTAGGACTTCCTATATATGAATCTTTACCTCCGGACAATTCCGGAGCTCCTCGTGATGTCCAAGATCTCATCCGGGACTCCGAACAAACTTCAGTCACCACCATAAATAACTCTACACTACCAAAACGTCACCGAACCTTAAGTGTGCAGACCCTGCGGGTTCGAGAACTATGTAGACATGACCGAGACACCTCTACGGTCAATAACCAATGGCGGGACCTAGACGTCCACATTGGTTCCTACATATTCTACGAAGATCTTTATCGGTCGAACCTCTATGTCAAGGATTCAGTTAATCCCGTATAACGTTCCCTTTGTTCTTCGGTATGTTACTTGCCCGAGATTCGATCGTCGGTATCTCCATACCTAGTTCAACCTCGTTACCGGCAAGTCTCTTTACTCGTTCCGTAATATAAGATCCCGCAACTAAAAATTAGTCACATTGCTTGCAAGGCTTATTGTGATGTTGCATTACCGAGTGGGCCCCGAGATACCTCTCCGTCACACGGAGTAACAAATCCCAGTCTCGATCCATGCCAACTCAACAGACACCATCGGAGATACCTATAGAGCACCTTTATAGTCACCCAGTTACGTTGCGACGTTTGATACACACAAGGCACTCCTCCGATATCTATGAGTTGCATGATCTCATGGTCATAGGAACACATACTTGACATGCGGAAAACGGTAGCAATAAACTGACACGATCATATGCTACGTTTGCAGTTTGGGTCTTGTCCATCACATCATTCTCCTAATGATGTGACCCCGTTATCAAATGACATCCCATGTCCATGGCTAGGAAACCTTAACCATCTTTTGATCAACGAGATAGTCTATTAGAGGCATACTAGGGACATGGTTTTGTCTATGTATCCACACATGCATATAAGTCTCCGATCAATACAATTATAGCATGGATAATAAACGATTATCATGAACAAGGAAATATGATAATAACTAATTTATTATTGCCTCTAGGGCATATTTCCAACAGTCTCCCACTTGCACTAGAGTCAATAATCTAGTTCACATCACCATGTGATTCGCATTGTTATGAATCTAACACCCAACGAGTTTTGGGGCTCGATCATGCTTTGCATGTGAGAGAGGTCTTATAGTCAACGGGTCTGTAACATTCAGATCTGTGTGCACTTTCCAAATACCTATGTCAAACTTTAAACATTGCTACCACACTCCGCTCGGTACTATTCCAAATGGCTGCTCCACTATACGTATCCAGATTGCTACTACGAGTCATCCGGATTAGTGTTAAAGCTTGTATCGACGTAACTCCTTACGACGAACTCTTTATCACCTCCATAATCGAGAAACATCTCCTCAGTCTCTTAGTTACTGAGGATAATCTTGACCGCTGTCCAGTGATCCACTCCTGGTTCACTCTTGTACCCCCTGACGGACTCATGGCAAGGCACACACAGGTGCGGTACACAGCACGGCATAATATAGAGCCTATGGCTAAGGCATAGGGGACGACATTTGTCCTTTCTCTTTCTTCTGCCGTTGTCGAGCTTTGAGTTTCACTCAACTTTCACACCTTACAAATCAGGCGAGAACTCTTTCTCTGACTGATCCATTTTGAACTCTTTCAAAATCTTGTCAAGGTATGCACTCATTGAAAGTCTCATCGAGCATCTTGATCTATCTCCATAGATTTTGATGCTCAACAATTAGGTAGCTTCATCCAGGTCTTCCTTTGAAAATCACTTTCCAAATGACCGTTTTATGCTTTCCAGAAACTCTACATTATTTCTGATCAACAATATGTCATCCACATATACTTATCAGAAATTCTATAGTGCTCCCACTCACTTTATTGCAAATACAAGTTTCTCATAAACTTTGTATAAACATCAAAACTTTGATCACCTCATCAAAGCATATATTCCAACTCTGAGATGCTTGCTTCAGTCCATGGAAGGATCACCTAAGCTTGCACACCTTTTAGCATCCTTAGGCCAGACAAAACCTTCTGGTTGTATCACATACAACCTTTCCTCAAGTAAACCGTTAAGGAAACGATGTTTTGACATCCATCTGCCAGATTTCATAATTGAAAACACAGCAACTACTAACATAATTCCAATAGACTTTAGCACCAGTATGAGTGAGAAAGTCTCATCGTAGTCAACTCCTTGAATTTGTCACAAACATCTTTGCAACAAGTCGAGCTTTACAAATAGTGACATTCACCATCAGTGTTTGTCTTCATTTTAAAGATCCATTTGTACTCAACGACCTGGCATCCAACGAGCAAGTCTACCAAAGTCTACACTTGGTTTTCATACATGGATCCTATCTCGGATTTCATGGCCTCCAACCATTTGTCGGAATCCGGGCCCATCATCGCTTCTCCATAGCTCGTAGGTTCATCGTTTGTCCAACAACATGACCTCCAAGACAGGGTTGTTGTACCGCTTAGGAGCAGTACACATCCTTGTCGACCTACGAAGTTCAATAGTAACTTGATCTTGAAGCTTCATGATCATCATCATTAACTTCCTCTTCAACTAACGTAGGCTTCACAGAAACAACATCCTGCGCTGCGCTACTCTCTGGTTGAACAAAGTTTTAACAACCTCATCAAGTTCTATCTTCCTCCCACTTAATTCTTTCGAGAGAAACTTTTCCTCGAGAAAGGATCCGTTTTAGTAACAAACACTTTGCACTTGGATCTGAGATAGAAGGTTCACCCAACTGATCTTAGGGTATTCTATGAAGATGCATTTGTCCGCCTTGGGTTCGACCTCATTAGGTGAAAACTTCCACACAAGTGTCGCAGCCCCAAGTATTAAGAAATGACAGCTTAGGTTTCTATCAAACCATAATTCACATGGTGTCATCTCAACGGATTTAGATGGTGCCCTCTTTAAAGTGAATGTAGTTGTCTCTAATGCATAACCCCAAAATTATAGTAGTAAAACGACAAGAGACATCATAGCACGCACCATGTCCAATAGAGCATAACTATGATGTTCGGGCACACCATCACACTATGGTGTTCCAGGTGGCATTTAGTTGTGCAACAACTTTCACATTGTCTTAAGTTGTATGCCAAACTCGTGACTCAGATATTCACCTCCACGATCATATCGCAGTCATTTTTATCTTCTTGTCACGATGATCTTTAAACTTCACTCTGAATTTGCTTGAACCTTTCAAACGATTCAGACTTGTGTTTCATTAAGTAAATATACACTATATCTACTCAAATCATCAGTGAAGGTAAGAAAATAACGATATCCACTGCACGCTACAAGACTCACTAGATTGCATACATCAACATGTATCATTTCTAATGAATCACTTGCCCGCTCCATCCAACGGGGTCCTTTAGTCATCTTGCCCAAGAGGCATGGTTCGCATGTCTCAACCGATTCGAAATCGAATGAGTCCAAATATCCATCACCATGGAGTTTCTTCATGCGCTTTATACCAATATGACATTTTGCGGCAGTGCCACAGTATGTGGTACTATCATTATTTAACTTTGTATCTTTTGACATCAATGTTATGAACATGTGTATTACTACGATCAAGATTTCAACAAACCATTCTCACTGGGTGCATGACCATTGAAGGTATTATTCATGTAAACAGAATAACTATTATTCTCTGACTTAAATGAATAACCGTATTGCAACAAACATGATCTAATCATGTTCATGCTCAACGCAAAACACCAAATAACATTTATTTAGGTTCGTCACTAATCCTGAAGGTAGAGAGAGCGTGCGATGTTGATCACATCAACCTTGGAAACATTTCCAACACACATAGTCACCTCACCCTTAGCTAGTTCTCCGTTTATTCCGTAGCTTTTATTTCGAGTTACTAACATTTAGCAACCGAACCGGTATCCAATACCCAGGTGCTACTAGGAGTACTAGCAAGGTACACATCAATAACTCGTATATCAAATATACTTCTGTCGATGTTGCCAGCCTTCTGATCTACCAAGTATCTAGGGTTGTTCCGCTTCAGCGAC
This sequence comes from Hordeum marinum, assembly GCA_022496015.1. Lineage (NCBI taxonomy): Eukaryota > Viridiplantae > Streptophyta > Magnoliopsida > Poales > Poaceae > Hordeum > Hordeum marinum. The sequence continues at coordinate 402,319,998 of CM039675.1, forward strand.
CTCTCACCTCATAATAGAAGCACTTAGTCTCGGGTTTGAGTTCAACTTTGGGTTGCTTCACTGGAGCAGCAACTGACTTGCTATCCATGAAGTTTCCCTCCTTGCTCTTGCCCTTTTCGAAACTAGTGGTTTGATTAACCATCAACACTTGACGCTCCTTCTTGATTTCTACCTTCGCGGTGTCAAACATCGCGAACAGCTCAGGGATCAATACTTCTATCCCTGGTGTATTATAGTTCATTACTAAGTTCTAGTAGCTTTAGTGACAGTGACTTGGAGAACTATATCAATCACTATCTTATCTGGAAGATCAACTCCCACTTGATTCAAGCGATTGTAGTACCCAGACAATCTGAGTACATGCTCAATGATTGCGCTATTCTCCTTCATCTTACAAGCAAAGAATCTTGTTGGAGATCTCATATCTCGCAACACAGGCACGAGCCTGAGATCACAATCTCTGCTCCTAGAACATCTCATATGTTCCGTGACGTTCAAAAACGTTTCGGAGCCTCAATTCTAAGCCGTAATGCATGACGCACTAAACTATCAAGTAGTCATCGAAACGTGCCTGTCAGATGTTCACATCTATAGACGACACTAGAGGGGGTGGCGCACCGAGCGGTGCATTAAGGACATAGGCCTTCTGTGCAGCAATGAGGACAATCCTCATATCACGGACCCAGTCCGCAATATTGCTACCAACATCTTTCAACTCTATTTCTCTAGGAACATATAAAAATTTAAGGGAGCTACAGCGCAAGCTAGTAATCTACAACATAATTTGCAAAGACACTTTGACTATGTTCATGATAATGAGTTCAATTAATCATATTACTTAAGAACTCCCACTCAAATTGACATCCCTCCGATCATTTGAGTGATACATGATCCAAATTCACCAACTCAAGTCCGATCATCACGTGAGTTGAGGTGGCTGCAATGGTGAACATCATTATGTTGATCATATCTACTATATGACTCATGTTCGACCTTTTGGTCTCTCGTGTTCCGAGGCCATGTTTGTACATGTTAGGCTCGTCAAGTTTAACCCGAGTGTTCTGCGCATGCAAATCTGGCTTGCACCCGTTGTATGTGAACATAGAGTCTATCACACCCGATCATCACGTGGTGTCTCAACACGACGAACTTTCGCAACGGTGCACACTCGGGGAGAACACAGTTCATCTTGAAATTCAAGTGAGGGATCACCTTATAATGCTACCGCCATACTAAGCAAAACAAGGTGCATAAAAGGATTAACATCTCATGCAATTCATAAGTGACATGATATGGCCATGAACTTGTGTTTAACATCTCCATCTTCGAAACACCGGCATGATCTCCATCGTCACCGACACAACACCATGATCTCCATCATCTTGATCTCCATCAATGTGTTGCCATTGGGGTTGTGGCGCCAGCCCTGCTTCTACTTCTATTGCTACCTCTTAGTGATAAAGTAAAGCATTACATAGCGCTTAATGATTGACACGTAGGTCATACAATAATTAAAGACAACCCTATGGCTCCTGCCGGTTGCCGTACTCAACGACATGCAAGTCGTGAAATTCTATACATCACATGATCATCTCATACATCACATATATCTCATCATGTAATTGGCCATATCACATCACAACATACCCTGCAAAAACAAGTTAGACATCCTCTAATTGTTGTTGCATGTTTTACGTGGCTGCTACGGGTATCTAGCAAGAACGATTCTCACCTACGCATAAACCACAACGGTGATACATAGATTGCTTTTCAACCTTCTCAAGGACCGCCTTTGTCGGATCCGATCCAACTAAAGTGAGAGAAACTGTCACCCGCAAGCCATCTAAGCAACAAGTTGCGTCAAGGGAACCGGTCTCTCGTAAGCGTACGAGTAATGTTGGTCCGGGCCGCTTCATCTCACAATCCCGCTGAACCAAAATCCGACCAAGGGAGGAAGCAATCTAAGCATCAACGCCCACAAACCTTTTGTGTTCTACTCGAGATCTCATCGAACCATCAACCTAGCTCATGATGCCACTGTTGGGGAACGTCGCATGGGAAACAAAAAATTTCCTATGCACACGCAAACCTATCCATGGTGATGAGCATCTACGAGAGGGATAGTGGATCTACGTACCCTTGTAGATCGCTAAGCGGGAAGCGTTAAGAAACGCGGTTGGTGTAGTCGAACTTCTTCGCGATCCAAATCGCCGAGCGTCCCGCGATCCAATCACGAACCGTCCCGCGAACTCATCATGATCCGTCTCACGATCTTGATCACGATATGACCCGCGAACTCATCACGATCCGTTTCATGATCACATCACGAACCGTCTCTCGATCTCGATCACGGTCCATCCGATCTAGCGCCGAACGGACGACACCTCCGCGTTCAGCACACGTGCAGCTTGATGACGATCTCCACCGTCTCGATCCAGCGAGAGGAGGTGGAGAGGAGAGAGAGTTCACCGGAAGCATGATGGCGCTCCGGTGATGGTGGTGGAGCAATTCCGGCAGGGCTTCGCCTAAGCACTGCAGAAAACCGATCTAGAGGAGAAACTATGCACCGGTGTAACGGGTAGCACGTGGCTAGAAATTCTATCCAAAAACCACCCGATCCACTAGTATATATAGGAGGATAGGAGAGGAGAGGCAGCCAAGGCCTTTGGGTCGGCCGAAATAGGAGGTGGGAAGCAATCCTACTTCACCTCCAATCCTAGTTGGAGTAGGATTGCCTCCTATTGGCTGATTTTCCACTTTTTGCTTTAGGACTTTCTCTCCTATGCCATGGGCCTTTGTGGCTGTTTTCCCAGCCCACTAAGGGCTGGTTATTATTATCCCACAGCCCATGGACCTCTTGGGGTCGAAATACCCCTCCTGGAGGCCTCCCGGTACACTACCGGCACTCCCGGTACACTACCGATGAGCCCGAAACTTTTCCGGAAACCAAACTGGGACTTCCTATATATGAATCTTTACCTCCGGACCATTCCGGAGCTCCTCGTGACGTCCAAGATCTCATCTGGGACTCCGAACAAACTTCGGTCACCACCATACATAACTCTACACTACCGAAACGTCATCGAACCTTAAGTGTGCAGACCCTGCGGGTTCGAGAACTATGTAGACATGACTGAGACACCTCTACGGTCAATAACCAATGGCGGGACCTAGACGTCCACATTGGTTCCTACATATTCTATGAAGATCTTTATCGGTCGAACCTCTATGTCAAGGATTCAGTTAATCCCGTATAACGTTCCCTTTGTTCTTCGGTATGTTACTTGCCCGAGATTCGATCGTCGGTATCTCCATACCTAGTTCAACCTCGTTACCGGCAAGTCTCTTTACTCGTTCCGTAATACAAGATCCCGCAACTAACAATTAGTCACATTGCTTGCAAGGCTTATTGTGATGTTGCATTATCGAGTGGGCCCCGAGATACCTCTCCGTCACACGGAGTAACAAATCCCAGTCTCGATCCATGCCAACTCAACAGACACCATCGGAGATACCTGTGGAGCACCTTTATAGTCACCCAGTTACGTTGCGACGTTTGATACACACAAGGCACTCCTCCGATATCTGTGAGTTGCATGATCTCATGGTCATAGGAACACATACTTGACATGCGGAAAACAGTAGCAATAAACTGACACGATCATATGCTACGTTTGCAGTTTGGGTCTTGTCCATCACATCATTCTCCTAATGATGTGACCCCGTTATCAAATGACATCCCATGTCCATGGCTAGGAAACCTTAACCATCTTTTGATCAACGAGCTAGTCTATGAGAGGCATACTAGGGACATGGTTTTGTCTATGTATCCACACATGCATCTAAGTCTTCGATCAATACAATTAAAGCATGGATAATAAACGATTATCATGAACAAGGAAATATGATAATAACTAATTTATTATTGCCTCTAGGGCATATTTCCAACAACTTGATCGAGATTCGATCGTCGGTATCTCTATACCTAGTTCAACCTCGTTACCGGCAAGTCTCTTTACTCGTTCTGTAATACAAGATCCCGCGACTAACACTTAGTCACATTGCTTGCAAGGCTTGTTGTGATGTTGTATTACCGAGTGGGCCCTGAGATACCTCCCCGTCACACGGAGTAACAAATCCCAGTGTTGATTCACGCCAACCAAGCAGACACCCTCAGAGATACATGTAGAGTACCTTTATAGTCACCCAATTACGTTGCGACGTTTGATACACACAAGGCACCCCTGCGGTGTCAGTGAGTTGCATGATCTCATGGTCATAGGAACATATACTTGACATGCAGAAAAATGGTAGCAATAAACTGACACGATCATATGCTACATTCATATTTTGTTTCTTGTCCATCACATCATTCTCCTAATGATGTGATCCCGATATCAAATGACATATCATGTCCATGGACAGGAAACCTTAACCATCTTTGATCAACGAGCTAGCCTGCTAGAGGCATACTAGGGACACAATGTTTGTCTATATGCCCACACATGTATTTAGTTTCCAATCAACACAATTACAGCATGGACAATAAACGATTATCATGAACAAGGAAATATAATAATAAACACTTTATTTATTGCCTCTAGGGCATATTTCCAACAGTCTCCCACTTGCACTAGAGTCAATAATCTAGTTCACATCACTATGTGATTTACACTGTAATGAATCGAACACCCATGCAGTTCTGGTGTTGATCATGTTTAGCCCTTGGAAGAGGTTTAGTCAACAGGTCTACAACATTCAGATCCATGTGCAGTTTGCAAATATTTATGTCCTTCTCCTCGACATAATCGCGGATGGAATTGAAGCGTCACTTTATGTGTCTGGTCCTCTTGTGAAACCTTGGCTCCTTAGCCACAGCAATGGCACCAGTGTTGTCACATCAGTATGTAACCATATCTGCTTAAGTCATCAGTGAAGGTGAGAAAATAATGATATCCACCACGCGCCTCCATGTTCATCGAACCACACACATCAGTATGTATGATTTCCAACAAATCACTCGCCCGTTCCATTATTCCAGAGAACGGTGTTTTAGTCATCTTGCCCATGAGGCATGGTTCACATGTGTCAAGTGATTCAAAATCAAGTGACTCCAAAAGTCCATCAACATGGAGCTTCCTCATGCGTTTTACACCAATATGACCTAAACAGGAGTGCCACAAGAAAGCGGTACTATTATTATCAACTCTACATCTTTTGGCATCAATGCTATGAACATGTGTATCATCACTGTTGAGATTCAATAAGAATAAACCCCTCACATTGGGTGCATGACCATAAAAGATATTTCTCATATAAATAGAACAACCATTATTCTCTGATTTAAATGAGTAACCGACTCGCAATAAACAAGATCCAGATATAATGATCATGCTTAATGCAGGCACTAAATAACAATTATTCAGGTTCATCACTAATCCCAATGGTAGTCGAAGAGTGAGCGTGCCGACAGTGATCACATCAACCTTGGAACCATTTCCCACACGCATCGTCACTTCATCCTTAGCCAGCCTCCGTCTATTCCGTAGGTCTTTCTTTGAGTTGCAAATATGAGCAACCAAACCGGTATCAAATACCTAGGCACTACAACGAGAGCTAGTAAGGTACAAATCAATAACATGTATATCATATATACCTTGTTTGGTGTTGGCCGCCTTCTTGTCGGCCAGATACTTGGGGCAGTTCCGCTTCCAGTGACAAGTTCCCTTGCAATGAAAGCACTTAGTTTCTGGCTTGGGACCAAGCTTGGGTTTCTTCACGGGGGGAGCAACTGGTTTGCCACCCTTCTTGGAGTTACCCTTCTTGCCCTTGCCATGCTTCTTGAAACTAGTGGTTTTATTGACCATCAACACTTGATGTTCTTTCTGGATTTCAGACTCAAAGACTTTCAGCATCGCAAACAGCTCGACGACTGACTTGTTCATCCCGTGCATGTTGTAGTTCAACACGAAGCTCTTGTAGCTAGGTGGCAATGATTGAAGAACTCTGTCAGTGATCGCCTCCGGCGAAAGGGGCATCCCTAACTCCGCCAGACGGGTCGAATACCCAGACGTTCTGAGTATATGTTCACTGATAGACCTGTTCTCCTCCATCTTGCAAGCATAGAACTTATCGGAGGTCTCATACCTCTCGATTCGGGCATTCTTCTTGAAGATAAACTCCAACTCTTGGAACATCTCATATGCTCCATGACGTTCAAAACGTCTTTGAAGTCCCGGTTCTAAGCCATACAACATTGCACATTGAACTATTGAGTAATCTCCAGAACGTGCCTCCCAAGCATTCTTAACGTCTTCGAATGACACGGGGGCGGGTGGGTCACCAAGCGGTGCATCAAGGACATAAGCCTTCTGGGAAGCCATGAGGATAATCCTCACATTACGGGCCCAGTCAACAAAGTTACTTCCATCATCTTTCAACTTAGCTTTCTCTAGGAACGCATTAAAATTCAGGGGTGCTACTACGCGAGCCATTGATCTACAACATAAATAAGCAAAGGTTACTAAGACTATTGTTCATGATAATGAGTTTAGTTAATCAAATTACTAAAGTTCCCACTCAAATTGACATCCCTCAGTTCATCTGAGTGACACATGATCCATATTCACCAACTCAAGTCCGACCATCACGTGAGTTAAGGTGGTTTCAATGGTGAACATCATCATATTGATCATATCTACTATATGACTCATGCTCGACCTTTCGGTCTCTTGTGTTCTGAGGCCATGTCTGTACATGCTAGGCTCATCAAGTTTAACCCAAGTGTTCTGCATATGCAACACTGGCTTACACCCATTGTATGCGAACGTAGAGTCTATCACACCCGATCATCACGTGGTGTGTCGACACGACGAACTTTCGCAACGGTGCACAGTCGGGGAGAACATAATTCATCTTGAAATTTAAGTGAGGGATCACCTTATAATGCTACCATTGTCCTAAGCAAAACAAGGTGCATAAAAAGATTAACATCACATGCAAATCATAAGTGACATGATATGGCCATGAACTTGTGCTTTTGATCTCCATCTCCAAAGCACCGGCATGATATCCATCGTCACCGGCATGACACCATGATCTCCATCATTGTGTCATCATTGAGGTTGTCGCGCCCACCATGCTCATACTACTATTGCTACCGCTTAGCGATAAAGTAAAGCATTACATAACGCTTAAAGATTGACACGCAGGTCATACAATAATCAAAGACAACCCTATGGCTCCTGTCGGTTGTCGTACTCATCGACATGCAAGTCGTGATATTCTACACAAAAACATGATCATCTCATACATCACATATATCACATCATGTAATCGGCCATATCACATCACAAAATACCCTGCAAAAACAAGTTAGACGTCCTCTAATTTTTGTTGCATGTTTTACGTGGCTGCTATGGGTATCTGGCAAGAACGATTCTTACCTACGCAAAACTACAAGGATGATATGAAGATTGCTTTTCAACCTTGTACAAGGACCGCCTCAATAAAATCCGGTTCAACTAAAGTGGGAGAGACACACACCTGCCAGCCATCTTTATGCGACGAAGTCACATGTCAATTGATGGAACACGGTCTCTCATAAGCCTACGAGTAAAGTCTGTCCGAGCCGCTTCATCCCACAATACTGTGAAAGCACAACATGCTCCCTTGGTGGTTTTGATAATTCATGACAACATACATTGTCTATTGAACTAATGTTTCCAACAAGTATATTTCAGGAAATGTTCAACGAGAGGATTGGCAAAAGGAGATTGTGGAGAAACCCCAAGATGCAAGGAAATAGGTTGGCCAAGCTTCAAGAAAGAGGACTCTGCATTTTATATTTGTGAGAAATCACTTTGAGTCCATAGGAAAGCCAATACTATTAAAAGGGGGTAAGGTTTTGTTGGTGAACAATATGCTCAAACGTGCATAAGTGATAGTCGCCAAAAACATCCACAAACTCTCCCACCAAAGTCTGTTCTATACCCAACACTCAAAATCGGTGCAACCAACTTTCCCACTTCGGTGCCATCGATTCCAGAACCTAGACGGACTCTGCCAAACCCTAGCCACTTCGGTGCAACCGATCCCATACCGGTGCCACCGAGTTTAGGTTGCCAACTTTCTGTTACGCAAATTCACATTTTCGGTCCCATCGAGAATGTTGGATCGGCATCACCGAGATTGGAAATTTGACTGTTGGTCACCTTATCGGTGCAACCGAGTTTCCTATATTGGTCTCACCGAGATTCAAAAGTTGCCACCTTTTGGTCACTTCGGTACCATCGAGATTAGAACATCGGTGTCACTGAGTTGGTCACTTTGTGTGTAACGGTTGGATTTTTGGGGATGCCTATATATACCCCTTCACCACCACTTACTCGAGATAGAAGCACTCAGAACTATTCCATACCTATCCTATCAGATTTTCTGAGAGAGAACCACCTACCCTTGTGTTGAGGTCAAGATCTTCCACTCAAATCATATGGATCTTGATTTCTAGCCTCCCCAAGTTGCTTTCTACCAATCCCATCTCTTCTACCAAGCCAAACCTATGAGAGAGAGATTGTGTGTTGAGGAGTCTATCATCTTGAAGCACGAGAGCAAGGAGTTCATCGTCATTATCGAGCCTATTACCTTTTGGAGGGTGGTGCCTCCTAGATTGGTTAGGTGTCGCTTGGGAGCCTCCTACTTCGTGTTGTGGAGTGAACCAAGAAGTTTGTAAGGGCAAGGAGATCGCCTACTTCGTGAAGATCTACCCATAGTGAGGCTAGTCCTTCGTGGACGGAAGCCGTATGGAATAGTCAAGGTTGCTACTTTGTGGACCCTTTTGGGTGGAGCCATCCGTGGACTCTCGCGACTGTTACCCTCCGTGGGTTGAAGACTCCATAAACGTGGATGTACGATAGCGCCACCTATCGGAACCACGGGAAAAATCCTTGCGTCTCCAACTGCATTTGATCTACCTATCTCAACTCTTTACTTCATATGCACTGTCTTTACTTTCTGTTGCCATATTTGTTGGCATGCATGTGTAGGGCTGTTAGACTTGCTAGCTTTGCTAAAAACTATTAAAATCTACCAACCAATTAACTTGGGAAAATTTTAGGTTTTAAGTTACTGCTAGTAGTCTATTCACCCCCCTCTCTAGACACTCTTCTAGTGATCCTTCAATTGGTATCAGAGCATTAGTCTCCATTGCTTCAGTTTAATCACCGAGGAGGAAGATGGATGTGTCTAGTATAGGGAGTTTGAGTTGTAGAGTGCCCATTCTTGATGGAGAGTACTATAGTCAATGGAAATCTTTGATGCGTGAGCTGTTTAATGAATTTCAATTGAGCAAATATGTTGTGCGCCCCTATGAGCCTCCTATTGATGAATTGCATCCCACACACGAAGAGGAAATTAACATGCTTGGTAACCTAAGAACTGTCAATCTTATTGTTAAAGGTTTACCAAGATTCGTGCTTTCTCAAATGAAGAACTTTGCATGTGCATATACCTTATGGACTGATTTGGAGAGACGATATCCAAATCTTTCCCTAGGGAATCTAGATGAAATTCTTCATAAAGCCATTGCTTTTCACAAAATGAAGCCTAGTGATCCAAACTTTGATAAATGCCTATGTGAACTTCGTGATCTTATGCGTGCTAAAGGAGATGTCACCACTATCAACAACATTATCTTTGAAGTCATTCGCACTCATAAACTTGAACATTGTCATGATCACTATTCTAACGAATCTCTTGTTCTTTATGACGAGGATTTCCCACTTGATGATGACAATGTGGAACATGTCTATTATGAAGAAGATGAGTTGTTTGACATCGAGTATGAGAAGATCATGAAGAATCTGAGTCTCATGGCAAACCTTAAGGATTACATGTTCGGAGGAAAAGAGTGGATTCTCGAGAGCGGATGTACGGATCATATGACTGGTGACAAAGACATGTTCCAAGAAATCACGCCTAATGAAGGTCCTCAACGGTACGTGACCTTTGGAGACAACTCTAAGGGTAAGGTACTCGGCCTTGGTAAGGTGGCCATATCCCACGATAGCTCTATTCAAAATGTTATGCTTGTTGAATCCCTTGGTTACAATCTTCTTTCCGTATCTAGACTTGCTGGTTTCGGTTTCAATGTTCTATTCAGGAAAGTAGATTGCCAAGTGTTTCGTCAAGATAATCATAAAATTGTCTTTACCGGTATCCGTAGAGGTGATCTATACATTGTCGATTTCACTACAAGATCCAAACCTCGCACTTGTTTAATTGCTAAATCTTCTAAAGGTTGGCTTTGGCATAGAAGATTAGGACATGTTGGTATGCGTAATTTAGACAAACTTATCAAAGGAGATCATATACTTGGTGTTAAAGATGTTATCTTTGACAAAGACAGACTTTGTAGTGCTTGTCAAGCTGGAAAGCAAGTAGGTGGAAGTCATCCTGTTAAGAATATCATGACTACTAGGATACCACTCGAGTTACTTCACATGGATCTTTTCGGTCCCAATGCTTACAAGAGTCTCGGTGGAAATTCCTATGGTCTAGTTACAGTTGATGATTTTTCAAGATTTACGTGGGTATTCTTCCTTGATGATAAGTCGCAGGTTCAAAAGATCTTCAAGAACTTTGCTCACAAAGCGCAAAATCAGTTTGAAGTGAAGATCAAGAAGGTTCGGAGCGATAACGGATCTGAGTTCAAGAACACCCATGTGGATACCTTTCTTGATGAAGAAGGTGTCTCACATGAGTTCTCGGCTACGTACACGCCTCAACAAAATGGAGTTGTTGAGAGGAAGAACCGGACACTCATTGAGATGGCAAGAACGATGCTTGACGAATACAAGACGCCAAAACACTTTTGGGCAGAAGCCGTGGAAACAGCATGTCATGCCACAACCCGACTTTACTTGCACAAGCTTCTCGGTAAAACGGCATACAAGCTACTCACCGGTAACAAAACCCAAGTTGGATACTTTTGGGTATTCGGCTCTAAGTGCTACATTCTTGACAAACATCGTCATACTAAATTTGCTCCTAAATCTCATGAAGGATTCCTACTTGGTTATGGATCGAACTCTCACACTTACCATGTCTACAACAACTTCACTCGAAAAGTTGAAGAGACAGTAGATGTGAATTTTGATGAATCTAATGCTTCGCAAGTCGAACAATTGCCAAATGATGTAGGTGATAAAAACCCTTCGGAAGCTATCCTAGATTTACCCATTGGCAAGATTCGTCCCATGGAGGTGAAGGAAAGTACTTCATCAACTCAAGTGGAAGCCCCTACCTCAAGACAAGGTGAACCGCAACATGATATGGAGGGATCCACAAGCGGTACACAGCAAGATGATGAAGAGGAGGAAGTGCATCATGAAGATCCACCACAACCTCCTTCACCACCACCTCAAGGGAACGACACCTTCAACAACAACGAAGATGAAGGAGATGATGATGAAGAAGAAGCTCCACCAACCAACAATCAGAAGCTGACCTGAGTTCGAGCACAAGTGACCAAGAATCATCCCCTAAACCAAATCTTTGGTGATATACAGACATGGAGAATCACTTGCTCTAAAACTAGTCTAGCAAACTTCTATGAGCATTATTATTTCATCTCTAGCATTGAGCCCTTGAAGGTAGAACAAGCTCTTGAAGACGCGGATTGGGTGAACGCTATGCATGAAGAGCTTCACAACTTCGAAAGGAATGAAGTGTGGACACTCGTGGAGAAGCCCAAGGATGGACATAACATCATTGGAACCAAATGGGTATTTCAGAACAAGCAAGACAAAGATGGTCAAGTCATGTGCAACAAGGCTCGTCTCGTATCTCAAGGATATACGCAAGTCGAAGGTATGGACTACGGTGAGACCTACGCCCCGTCGCTAGACGTGAAGGTATTCGCATTCTTCTTGCTTATGCCAATCACCATGATATCATGCTTTATCAATTTGATATTAAAAGTGCATTTTTAAACGGTGAGATTGAAGAAGAGGTTTATGTTAAGCAACCACCTGGCTTTGTTAATCCTAAGAAACCTAATCATGTCTACAAGCTTTGTAAAGCTCTTTATGGTCTTAAGCAAGCCCCTCGTGCTTGGTACAAATGTTTAACGAAGTTTCTTATCAGAAAAGGTTTTGAAATTGGTAAAATTGATGCAACCTTATTCACTAAGAGAGTTAATGGTGAACTATTTGTATGCCAAATTTATGTGGATGATATTATCTTTGGTTCCACCAACCCTCAAGGTTGATGTCAGAGAAGTATGAGATGTCTATGACGTGTGAGCTGAAATTCTTTCTTGGGTTGCAAATCAAACAATCGAAACAAGGAATTTTCATCTCTCAAACTAAGTATACCAAGGACTTGATCAAAAAGTTCAACATGCACGAATGCAAAGGTATGAAAACCCCTATGCCTACTAGTGAACATGTTGATCTTACCAGAGAGGATGAGCCGGTTGATCAAAAAGTTTATCGATCTATGATTGATTCACTATTATATCTATGTGCATCTCGTCTCGATATTATGCTTAGTGTTTACATGTGTGCTAGATATCAAGCTGCACCAAAAGAATGTCATCTTTCTGCTGTTAAACGCATTGTGAGATACTTGACACAAACGTCAAATTTTGGCATTTGGTATCCCAAGGGATCTTCCTTTGACCTTGTTGGCTATTCTGATCCGGACTATGCCGGTGACAAGGTTGATAGAAAATCCACCTCGGGTACTTGTCAATTTTTGGGCAGATCTCTTGTATCTTGGTTCTCTAAGCAACAAAACTCGGTATCACTATCGACTGCCGAAGCTAAGTATATTGCTGCTGGATCTTGTTGTGCACAATTACTTTGGATGACACAAACACTTAAGGGTTATGGATTTCATGTTAAAAATGTTACATTACTCTGTGATAATGAAAGTGCTATTAAAATTGGTCATAATCCTGTGCAACATTCTCGAACTAAGCATATTCAAGTTCGACATCATTTCATTCGTGACCATGTTGCAAAAGGAGGTATTAATCTTAAGCATGTTCGTACTAACAAGCAATTGGCAGATATCTTTACTAAGTCGCTTGATGAGAAGACATTTTGTCACTTGAGGAGTGAGTTGAACATCATCGATGCTTCAAATTTGAGCTAGACTCACTCGATTGCATGCAAGGGCATGAGCTTTCTTGATATTTCCATATATCTTAACATTTCATCTTATGGCATGGAATTCTATGCTCCCTTGTATTGCATCTAATCTTTTGGAGGTACTTGGAAAAACTTCATTCCACAAGATTGCCATCAACTCCAATCATAAGCAATCTTGTCATTACCAAGTATCCACAACCCCTCTTGATGATGGAAGGAAGAAGGACACTCAACCATATCCTTGACATATACTTAACCAAAATAACACACCCTCAATTGGTATCATGTCAATTAGATATATCTATTGTTCTTCCTTGCATGACTGATAGAATACTAGAACAAGAAGGATTGCTCAAAACTCAAGATGATCTTCATCAACCTCGAGCATCCTCAACAAGTTCATCTACAAGCCACGTCATCAACATCACTCAAAGGTATGTACTCATGTCCTTGAAAAGGCTTTACTCCAAGGAATGAGCTAAAGCAACTCAAGTGATATGAAGACATTAAAATACTTAATCGAAAAATGGTAACCACATTTTTGAGCTTAACGTAGAGTATGACCTATGATCAAGTATTCTTGCTTGGCTCCTAAGTTGATATACTCTAATATAGGTGACCTAGTCACCGCCCATCATCTAGTTAAGAATCTGGTGTGGTTTGCACTTAATTGCATGATTTCTCACAACTACTCCAATCTTATCTAATTGATGTCCCTTGTAAAAACTTTATAGTTCACTGAAAATATTTCTCTAGATTTTGTAAAAACAGAAACTTGGTTTCTCTTTCAGAGTCGCCGACTCAGTTATCTCAGTTCTACCGAAATTGCGGACAAGCTACACTGCAACATATCGATACCACCAATTTATCTATCTCGGGGTCACCGATTTTCTTTCTGTTTCATTTGAATTCGCTTTTGCAATTCTGTGTTTTCTTAGTGATCATTCTTGTAAAACATCTGTTATTTCGATGATCCCTACTCTCTTTCCAAAAAAACTTAGGGGGAGAAGAACTAAAAGTAATCTTGCAAAGAGAATTTCTTTATTCAAGGATCCCTATCTTCAATGAAGAAAGGAGGAGAAGGACAAGTCATTTTCCATGACTTTCTCAGTTTTTTACTTCTATGAATCCTACATTTCGATGACCCTTGTTCTCAAGGATCCCTTCTCAGTCAATGATCCCTGTATCTATCCCTGTTTTTAGCCTTTTTGGAAATTAATGCCAAAGGGGGAGAAGACCAAAGCTTCAACCATTTTGGGAGAATACCAAAGCTTCATGCTAAAGGGGAGATACATGCTTATGCAAAGGGGGGAGATATGATCAAGGGGGAGAGCCAATATCAATACTCATATCTTTATAAACAGGGGAGAATATCAAAGTAGGGAGAAGAAAATCTTTGACCTTTCTCACCTTATCCTATCCTAAAATCTACATGCTAAGATTCAGGGGGAGAGGATAACCTATTTTCATATCTACAGTGAGAAAATTCTAAATGATTTCGGAGACATATCAATTCTAAGGAATACTATTTTCTATATGTCCTCCATATCTTGGCAATTTTGAGTTCTATTTCTCTATGGTTTGGTAGAATACTCTTGTGTTTCCTAACATTGTTTTCTCAATTGTGTTTCTATTACCAGGATGCTCAAGAACTCAAGGTAAGTATATGCATCATATCCTTGATCAAGATGATCTCTTGCTTCTTGCACATATTGTTTGCAAGAGTGATGTTTTGAACAAAGATACATCTCATTCATATATATTTGATGCATATAGTCAAGATACACATGACCTGTTATATCCCTTCTACCTTTTGTGTGTCCATGCATTCAAAAGCAACTATCTTTTAAAGGACTGCACACATTTAGGGGGAGCAAGTCTAAGTCATGTGTCTCTCAAAGTCTTCAGTATAACCATGCATATCTTTATTTGAAGCTTTGATTGTATGTTGTCATCAATTACCAAAAAGAGGGAGATTGAAAGCACAACATGCTCCCTTGGTGGTTTTGATAATTCATGACAACATACATTGTCTATTGAACTAATGTTTCCACCAAGTATATTTCAGGAAATGTTCAATGAGAGGATTGGCAAAAGGAGATTGTGGAGAAACCCCAAGATGCAAGGAAATAGGTTGGCCAAGCTTCAGGCAAGAGGACTCTACATTTTATATTTGTGAGAAATCACTTTGAGTCCATAGGAAAGCCAATACTATTAAAAGGGGGTAAGGTTTTGTTGGTGAACAATATGCTCAAACATGCACAAGTGATAGTCGCCAATAACATCCACAAACTCTCCCACCAAAGTCTGTTCTATACCCAACACTCAAAATCGGTGCAACCAACTTTTCCACTTCGGTGCCACCGATACCAGAACCTAGACAGACTCTGCCAAACCCTAGCCACTTCGGTGCAACCGATCCCATACCGGTGCCACCGAGTTTAGGTTGCCAACTTTCTGTTACGCAAATTCACATTTTCGGTCCCACTGAGAATGTTGGATCGATGTCACCGAGATTGGAAATCTGACCGTTGGTCACCTTATCGGTGCAACCGAGTTTCCTATATTGGTCTCACCGGGATTCAAAAGTTGTCACCTTTTGGTCACTTCGGTACCACCAAGATTAACACATCGGTGTCACCGAGTTGGTCATTTTGTGTGTAACGGCTGGATTTTTGGGGATGCCTATATATACCCCTTCACCACCACTTACTCGAGAGAGAAGCACTCAGAACTATTCCATACCCATCCTATCAGATTTTCTAAGAGAGAACCACTTACCCTTGTGTTGAGGTCAAGATCTTCCACTCAAATCATATGGATCTTGATTTCTAGCCTCCCCAAGTTGCTTTCCACCAATCCCATCTCTTCTACCAAGCCAAACATGTGAGAGAGAGATTGTGTACTGAGGAGTCTATCATCTTGAAGCACATGAGCAAGGATTTCATCGTCATTATCGAGCCTATTACCTTTTGGAGGGTGGTGCCTCCTAGATTGGTTAGGTGTCGCTTGGAGCCTCCTACTTCATGTTGTGGAGTGAACCAAGAAGTTTGTAAGGGCAAGGAGATCACCTACTTCATGAAGATCTACCCATAGTGAGGCTAGTCCTTCGTGGACGGAAGCCGTATGGAATAGTCAAGGTTGCTACTTTGTGGACCCTTTTGGGTGGAGCCCTCCGTGGACTCTCGCGACTGTTACCCTCTGTGGGTTGAAGACTCCATAAACATGGATGTACGATAGCGCCACCTATCGAAACCATGGGAAAAATCCTTGCGTCTCCAACTGCGTTTGATCTACCTATCTCAACTCTTTACTTCATATGCAATGTCTTTACTTTCCGCTGCCATATTTGTTGACATGCATGTGTAGGGCTGTTAGACTTGCTAGCTTTGCTAAAAACTGTTAAAATCTGCCAACCAATTAACTTGGGAAAAGGTTAGGTTTTAAATTACTGCTAGTAGTCTATTCACCCCCTCTAGACACTCTTCTAGTGATCCTTCATATTGCTGAACCAAGAAAAGACTAAGGAAGGAAGCAATCTGAATATCAACGCCCACAAACTCTTTGTGTTCTACTCAAGATCTCATCTATGCATAGACCTAGCTCATGATGCCATTGTGGGGGAACGTTGCATGGGAAACAAAAAAAATCCTACGCTTCACCAAGATCAATCTAGGAGATGAGCATCTGTGAGAGGAGAGATTGGATCTATGTACCTTTATTGATCGCTAAGTGGAAGCGTTAAAGAACGCGGTTGATGTAGTGGTACGTCTCCGTGATCCAAATCGCAAGCCGTCCCACGAACTCCCGATCAAGCGCCTAACGGACGACACCTCCGCGTTTAGCACATGTGCAGCTCGATGAAGATCTCCGCCTTCTTGATCCAGCAAGAGGGAGCAGAGAGGTAGATGGGTTCACCGGCAGCACGACGGTCTGATGGCGGTGGTGGTGGAGCTGATCCGGCATAGCTTCGCTAAGCGGTGCCAAACCAATCTACTAGAGGAGAGGTAATCGTGGAGGGAGGAAGGGCTGCGCCGTGACTTACGATGCGGCTACCCTCCTCCCTCTCTCTCTCTCTCACACACACATATATATAGGGGAAGAGGAGGAAGCTGGCCGCCCTAGGTTTTCCCCTAGGGTTGGTGCGGCGGCCAAGGGAGGTGGGTTTGTGGCCAGGGTGGCTTGGCCACCAAGTTTGGTGGCTAGCCCACCCTTTTGGCCCAGCCCAAGCCTCTAGCCGCATGGGCCTTGAGGTGGGAGGTGCGGCCAGCCCACCAGGGGCTGGCTCGCACCCTCTCACAGCCCATGTGGCCCTTTGGAGTAGATGGGCGCACCCGGTGGACCCCCAGGAATACTTCCGACACTCCGTCACACCACTTGCAGGTCACGAAACCTTTCCGGAACTCAAATACTAACTTCCCATATATGAATCTTTACCTCCAGACCACTTCGGAACTCCTTGTGATGTCCGAGATCTCATCCGGGACTTCGAACAACCTTCGTTCACCAACACACATAACTCATCTATACCGAAACGTCACCGAACCTTAAGTGTGTAGACCCTGTGGGTTTGAGAACCATGTAGACATGACCAAGACACCTCTATGGTCAATAACCAATAGCGGGGTTTGTATTCCCATATTGGTTCCTACATGTTCTATGAGGATCTTTATCGGTCGAACCTCTATGTCAAGGATTCAGACAATCCCATATGTTGTTCCCTTTGTCCTTCGGTATGTTACTTGCCCGAGATTCGATCGTCGGTATCTCTATACCTAGTTCAACCTCGTTACCGGCAAGTCTCTCTACTCGTTCCGTAATACAAGATCCCGCGACTAACACTTAGTCACATTGCTTGCAAGGCTTGATGTGATGTTGTATTACCGAGTGGGCCCTGAGATACCTCTCCGTCACACGGAGTAACAAATCCCAGTGTTGATTCACGCCAACCCAGCAGACATCCTTGGAGATACCTGTAGAGTACCTTTATAGCCACCCAGTTATGTTGCGACGTTTGATACACACAAGGCACCCCTCCGATGTCAGTGAGTTGCATGATCTCATGGTCATAGGAACATATACTTGACATGAAGAAAAACGGTAGCAATAAACTGACACGATCATATGCTACGTTCATAGTCTGGGTCTTGTCCATCACATCATTCTCCTAATGATGTGATCCCGATATCAAATGACATCTCATGTTCATGGCCAGGAAACCTTAACCATCTTTGATCAACGAGCTAGCCTGCTAGAGGCATACTAGGGACACAATGTTTGTCTATATGCCCACACATGTATTTAGTTTCCAATCAACACAATTATAGCATGGACAATAAACTATTATCATGAACAAGGAAATATAAGAATAAACACTTTATTTATTGCCTCTAGGGCATATTTTCAACAGTCTTCACCAAAGTCTTCAGTTAAAGACATTCATTTTTAGGGGTCGATAATCTCTAAATATATCAAACTCCTCTGCGACTTATAAAGCCTATGTACACTTACAAACGCATCGGTCCCTTAACCTATAAGTCTTCAATACACTAAAATCACTAAGGGGCACTAGATGCACTTACAAATTTCAAATCCAAAACTACCTTCATTTGAAGATACATTATCTTATAGCAGGATTACATTTACAATCATGCATGTGCGACTCTAGAATAATCTAAGGAAGCGCACTCAAACGTCGCATTTCTCTCAACACATCCCTACAAAAACTGGAATTGGGTCATGCCTTCCAGTCGATTTTAACTATGATGTCCATGTGTTATAGAAAAATGTGTCCAGAGAGATGGCATTAAACTAGGAGCAACAATAACCTATAACATCAACATCTGGAAGCTTGCGTAGAGGATCGAAGGAAAATACATCAATGAAGCAAAAGTGCAAACGTGAAAGCTCGTTGCAAAGCACTGTCATTCAAAATTCAAGTCAGAATACTTTATCAAAGGATTGGAGGAAATATGCATCAATGGAGAAAAAAGGGGGTGAAAACTCATTGTGGAGCACTGTCAGTCAAAAATCAAGTCATGACACTTCTCGAGACTCGATCTTACGTCAACTTCTATCAAGTGTCAAGATACGTGTTACATGTATTGCAATGAGAGGGTGAATTTTATATAAGTGTGAACCAATCCAAGATGTAGAGGGTCTTAATGGTCATCTTAGGTTCTAGCTTGGGGGGCATCAAACTATTTTTGCCAATGAAAATGTCCCACTATAACAATGCAAATGTGATGCATCACTTGCAATGTCCATCCAACCTATTTTTTTATTGTGGATCACACTTCATCGATGTAAAGATGAATGGATCAACAAAAACTCGCCTATGGAACCATATACGAAAAGAAAAAAATGTAGTCAATATCGATCTTATCCTAAACTGCTGGACCATGTTAGAACAGATCGTGTGCATGTAATGTATGCTTTAGATCTGTTGGTTCTAATATGTTATGTGGATGGATCGATGACGACACTCGTTTCCGATATGGGGAGTGAGAGTACTCCACGTTATCGAGATAATATGTGTGTGTGATGGTTTCAAGTGGCTTGATGTACGTTCTTATTAGACCTTTGTTAACCGATTAATAAAGATGTTCGTATGCATCGAGTGATGCAGAGGTCGGGGTTTTTAGCCTCCTTTACCAAAAAAATGTTAGAACAAATCAGGGATTATTAACTTATCTTCGAATTTGAGACAATACCAAGTAAACATCTTAGATATCATAATAGTGAGCAGTATCATGAAGTGCCAGAAAAGATGGCTAACTGTTTGATACCGAGGTAGAAAGAATGACGAAGAAGGACACCGAGATATCTACTATGTTTGCAACTGGTGACGATACATCTCGATCATGGTATAAGGAAAACCCCTACCCCTACCAAACCACAAACAACTAGAACATAAGAAACATGAAAGAGTAGTGACATAGTTGACAATGCCAAATGTTGGTATGATACTTTTGGCATCAAATTACACGTGCACCGTGGCAAGCGGGTAACCTTGGCGTCTTGGCACCATCATGTTGATTGCAAGATAACATGTGAAAGCTGAAAGCATGATATATATGTTACAATGTTGCGTGATGGCTAAAAAGCTATCTCTTTATTAATCGGGAGTGCCAAGAAAGCACGACGAAATACTAAGATTGAGCTGAAAAGGGAAGAAGAGTAAGGAGGAAAGGCATCGCAAATAGTTATCATGCATGAGATTGGCAACACCACGTCTAGACCTATGGTTTAGGACAAAGCCCTCAGACCCTCATAACCGTCAACAAACAAAACCTTAAGCAAGACGAAGAAAACACAATTCCATAAGTAGTATACTACTCACTCCGTTCCTAAATACAAGACCTTTTAGAGATTTTACTATAGACTACATACAAAGTAAAATGACTGAATCTACACTTTAAAATATAACTACATACATCCGCATGTAGTTAATAGTGAAATTTCTAAAAGGTCTTATATTTAGGAACGAAGTATGATTTACATTATCAAATTAACAAGATAATTTGGTATAGTTTCATATAATACGTGAAATCGAGGTTTTCTATAGGATGACTCGGCACGTCGCAGCCTCACCTTGCTGGCACTGCGTGAGTCTGTGACACAAATAGTGCAAGATAACACATGTGTGAAAACAAAAAGCTGATCTGCAAGATAACACATGTGAAACAAAAAGCAAGAGATAGACGTTACAAAATGGCATGATTTTGATGGCTAAAAAAGCTGCACTTCCTCTTTATTAACCGGAAGGATTGCGTTTTTCTCAGCCGCGATCTCCTCGGGCAACCGAAGATGTTCATAACCGGGAAAGAAATCAATTCGCACGCCGCATGATCTCCCCACAAACTGACCGCTATCACGAACGGACCTGATGGACCAGAAAGACGGGCGATAACATGAGCAGCGTCCCCTTTTCCGTGGAAAGAGAAAGGCTGACACGACCGGGGACCCTCCCTCGCGTCACATACACCCAGTCCACACGCGCCCTCTCCCTGCCATGTCACCCGCCACTACACACGGCGTTCCTGAACCGAGATCAGCCATCCTCCAGAACCCAATCCAATTGCCGCATGAAGACAGCCAGTCCACGGCCTCGCGTGCGCCCTGGACCGAGCCCCCTGCACCGCTCCGACACCCGTCCCCACCTGGCAGGGTCGCCTCCACGCTGGACCCGCACCCACGGGAAACAGGCGCCGTTAATGGCCGCCACAACGGTAAACGTTACCCCTGGGAAGGAAGGAGAAGAAGAGCGCCCCGATCCCCTCCCCCTCCCCCTCCAGATCACACCACCACCGTCTCCGCCCCCAAATCCATTCCCAGGCCCGCGTTTCTGCTGCCGCGCGCGAGCTCGGGAGCTCGGCCTGGGCTTTAGGGCTCTAGGTCCTCGCGCCCCCGCGCCCTCCGCCTCCCGGGGTTAGGGTTACGCCGCGGTCGTCGGGGCCGTGTGGCTGCGAGGCGCCGCTGGCCGATGCGGCGATCGCCGGCGATCGAGACGCTCTAGCGGAGGGGATCTGCTGCCAGGATTTCTCCCGCGATGGCCGCCGACGCGCTCTCCATCATCCCGGGCGCCGTGCTGCGCAACCTCGCCGACAAGCTCTACGAGAAGCGGAAGAACGCTGCGCTCGAGGTGAGGGATTTCGATTGCTTTGGGAGCCGGGGCGGGGCCTTGTTCGAGCAATCGCGCGGGATTTGAGGTGGAATTTTTTGTTGTGGCCGGGATGTTGTGTAGATTGAGGGGATCGTGAAGCAGCTGTCCACAGCGGGGGAGCACGACAAGATTGCGGCTGTGATCGGCCTGCTCACAAACGATTTCACATACTCCCCACAGGCGAACCACCGAAAGGTTTGCTAGGATCGCCATGACTCTTGTTTCTGCTGCTGCTGCACGATCAGATTTGTTAAGTTCCATGTTGTTTTGTTGTTAGCAGGGCGGATTGATTGGTCTCGCGGCAGTTACTGTAGGGCTCACCAGTGAGGCTGCTCAGCACCTCGAGGTTTGGCAATTGACCTTGTCACCGAATATATATTGAAATTCCATCTTGTTTGGTCCAATTAATTTTGTGTAGAATTATTCTGTATCTCTATGTCTTGAGACATCTCTACCTTGATTTTATGAAATGTCATATAAACTATGAGAGCAATCGTGGTTATGGGACTGGATTGCTATTAGTGGTACTGCAGTAGCCAGTTGGCTTATTGAGGATCGCTAATGGTCATTGAAGAAAATACCTGCCTTCACAGTCACAGCTGTGTTCATGTGATTAATGGTTAATTTTAGTAAAAATACTAGATGCTATGATGGCTTTTGGCTCTCGTAGTTTTCATTAGCTATTTCTTTTCGTTTGCATGCTAATATCATAGTTCAAGTGTTGGGGCCCAACCATTTACAGGAATAAAAAATATGGAAAGATTTTGTGTGTTCCCAAAAGAATATGGAAAGCTTTTGGGGCCCAGCCACTTAGGACTGGCTGGATGGGATTTTATAAAGTTCTTATTAGTGCTAATGTCGTAAAATCGTTCAGTGTGTGGATTCATCATGGTTGCTGGGAGGGTTTGCCCATTCTTTTGTGGGGGTAATATCATTTGACGCACTGGATATATTAGTTATGTATCTTTCTTTTGTTCATATTGTGATCCACAGGATATGAGGATCTTATGGAGACACATTAGTGCCGTCTCCTGGAGTTGATAGGTTGGATTTGGAAGAAAGATTATTGTTGTTTTTTGACATGGTTCTTCCAAATTTAGGTGCATCAGTGGGGTTTAATATTGGATAAACGAACAAAATTGTCACATGCCACTGGCTGATCCGTGACATAATTGTCTTGTTAGTTTTATGCATTCCATCAATGCTTTACACAGCATAAACTATATTGCGTTGCTTATGCGTCCCCCACCCCACCCCTCCCTTCTGTTCGTGCTTGTCTGCTTGATGGGTTAGCATTGTGATGTTCGTCAATTGTCCACAAGCTCAAAGGTGAAGCTTGGAATAAGTTTGCACAATATGGTTGCTGTCCTGTGATATTGCATGACAGTACAGCTCCTAAGTAACTTTGCTATTATTCCTTTAAGCACCATGTAATTTTTCTCTACAGAAAACAGTGTTCTTGTCTTTTGAATTATGTCCGATCTTAGTGCATCTATGATGTTATACTATGGTTCTGGAAAGCAGGGCAGCTGGGGTTTATGTTTTAGCTGTGGGCATGAGCCCTGAGCCCGCATACCAGACATACGCCATATTTAACATACCAATTTGATCGAAACTTAATCTAATATGAGTATATGACTTCTCTAAGTAACAAGATAGGCAGTAGTTAACGTTTAATACATCGTTCTCTGGCTTGATGTCTCAATTTTATATACCAGATATATGCCTATAATCTTATGTGTGCTGTAATACATAATATTCATCAATAAAATTACTGGGACAATATTGCTAGTTTTTATCTTGGATTGTAAACCCACCAAACTTCAGCATGTATTTGACAATTCCATGGTTTAACCTGAAGTGTAAAAGCGTGTTTAAGCTTCTTGCTAATCCAGCTATGCTAGGATTGTGTAAGCATGCACGTGCAACACACGTCTTATTAGAATTCAAAACTCGAATATATAAAGCACGTCTCACTGGTAGTAAAACTTCATGAATGTGAGTTGTTGCAACATACCCATTAAAGATAACAAATAGTGCACAGATCAAGTTAGAAACAACATATCATATGCTTTCATATGGGACTTTCCAGTCACATTTACTCATATACATAATTATCAAAGGCAGCATCTAAATTTATGAACAATTATTATGCACGTGCAATGCATGTCTCGCGTAATATTAGTTTATCAAAGTATAGTTTCCTGCAACATTGCAAAGTAAATGAACGTTTAGAAATTAAAAATGCAAACCCCGAAATTCTCCAAACTTAGAAATGCCTGCAAAGAATATTGTTCTTGAAGTTGGCAAGAAAACATCACACATACATTAGTTCAAATGGCCAAACAAGAAGTAAATACAAGAATAGAAGCATACATCGGTTCAAGTGGCCGAACAAGAAGACAATATACAGCCAGAGAAGCCAAGAAAACATTCGCAACAAAGGATCCATTGCTACATGGAGATAAACCAGGCATCTCAGTCATACAAGATTTGATAAATTCACAAACAGAATCTTGTCAATCTATGACCATTAACAAAATTTAGGAAACAGATAGTGCTCAACAGAATTTACGGAAAATAGCATATCACAAAGCTGAATAATGTCAATCTATGATTCCAGTATTTCCACAAAATCCTGGATTTGAGATACAACAACACATTTCATGTAGAGCTGTTAGAAAAGGATAACATGATGATCACAATATTTACATACCTGCAAAAATAAGGATACATCTTGCATTATCGCCTTAACCATTTATTATTCCCAACTGCTGAGAGATCAACAAGCCAACACCACATGTGCATACAACAGCAGGATGACCTCGCTCTATTGCCATGTTCATGCCTCCTATATATCCATGGTTGTCCATAGCATGCTCATAGGTTTAATTTTGTATTTCATTTCTCTGAAATCTTGGTCTGGGCCTGGCTGCCTGGCAAGAGATAGGTGATAGGTAGCATATCGTGTTTATTTCTCAGGATAGTGCCAAAATACGAATTCACATGTCCCATTAGTTCCATAGCATATCCTGTTTTTTTACATGCCCATTGACAAAATTCTGAACTGGCAAAAATTCTATCGAACTGGGGGAAATCTTGCACGAGTGTGACATGGCAAGGCTGCTGTGTCCAGGGATGCACATGGAGAGTAGAGAGTTAGTGTCGTTGGGCACGCGGGGCGCCAGCATCAAATTAATTGGGGAGCGGGGCTCATGGGGTGGCAGCGGCACCGGAGATTGGATTCGCGGGGGTGCTTGGATAGTAGGCAGCGGCGCCGGTAGGGCTCAAGAAGCAGAGTCAAGGGAGCGCGTGGAGAGAAGGGATGGTGGTCTGTGGGTGGCCATTGGCCGCGGCGTGTGTGGATGCGGCATGACAGTGGAGGCCGCCGGCAGAAAGGCGGTGGTTGTGGCGATCGCTGGCATTAGGAGCGGTTTGGTGAGCAGGCAAGTATTTGCGTACAGAAGAGCAGCAAGCGATTTGCAGAAGTAATAACTATGTGGCAGTAATTACGGGGCATTGGCTCTAAACATGTTGAGCACATCATACATCATTAGAGTGATCTTAGATGTTAGATGTAGGCCTGTGGACTGCGGAGATTGCTTAGATTCACTAAACTCGCGCTTTTATATGCAGTGGAGATAATTCCATGGTTTAACCTGAAGTGCAAAGCATATAGTGTGTTTAAGCTTCTTGCTAATCCAGCTATGCTAGGACTGTGATCGATCATGTTTCAGCTCTATATTTTTGGGCTGTGCTATTATTCTCTTGGTATCAATTTTGCTTGCATAATGAGCCTCATTGGTATGTCCTTCCAGCTAATTGTACCTCCCGTGCTTAATTCTTTCCTGGACCAAGATAGCAGAGTGCGCTACTATGCCTGTGAAGCGTTATATAACATAGCAAAGGTGAACATTTCATTGACTAACGTAAAGTAAATGATGTGTATGCTTTATGCTAATGTGTTATTTTTCTGTAGGTTGTAAGAGGGGATTTTATCATCTACTTCAACAAGATTTTTGATGCTTTATGCAAACTGTCTGCAGACTCCGATGCAAATGTGCAGAGTGCAGCTCATCTTCTTGACAGGCTTGTCAAGGTATGACTTGGTTTATATACACCCATATCATGTGTCCCATTTTCTTAATTGTCCCTGATAAAGTTATTTATTTATTAACCAGGATATTGTAACGGAGAGTGATCAGTTCAGGTATGCCGTATATCTTAATTTTCTTTTTCCAGTATCGGATATTTTGCTCATCTTAATCTTAATGCCCATTTCTGATTGCTACATCTTAATTTTACATTTTAGCATAGAAGAATTTATACCACTCTTGAGAGAACGTATGAATGTGCTGAATCCTTATGTGCGGCAATTTTTGGTGGGGTGGATCACAGTTTTAGACAGTGTGCCTGATATTGACATGCTTGGTTTCCTTCCTGATTTTCTTGATGGTAATGGCTCTCCTTTCCCTCAGTACATTACTTGTGTTGCGGTTAAGCAAACCTTGTGCTTTGATGCCCCCCTGTAGGTTTATTTAATATGCTGAGTGATTCCAGTCATGAGATAAGGCAGCAAGCAGATGCAGCACTTTCAGAGTTTCTGCAGGAAATAAAAAATTCACCAGTAAGTCTATACTTAGTAAAACTGCTTGTGCATTTTATATTTTTGTACCATTCTGTAAACAGTGTAAATGCAATAGATGACCTGCCTTATAATTATTCTTTTTATGCGATATTGTGATTTCGCCTTTACATAAACAAGCAAAGTATTGTTTTCATTTTTTACTCTTCCAATGCTGATCGGACGCCCTTAAATGAGAAGAATGTAGATTATGGTCGTATGGCTGAAATTCTTGTTAGGAGGGCAGGCTCTCCTGATGAATTCACTCGTTTGACATCTATCACATGGGTAATTCCTGTCTCACATGCCATCAGGAATTTAATCCTTAGTCTTATTGCAGTACTGTTACATTCTGTATGTTTGAAAGTGCAGATCAACGAGTTCGTGAAGCTTGGTGGGGAACAACTAGTCCCTTATTATGCAGACATCTTGGGAGCTATCTTGCCATGCATCTCTGACGAAGAGGAGAAAATTCGAGTGGTACTTCCCTTTTCTGCTTATATTCAGATTATTCTTGATGTCAAGACTGTGTGCCTATTAATTACTTCTTTGTTTGCTAGGTTGCACGTGAAACTAATGAGGAGCTTCGAGCTATAAAAGCTGATCAAACTGAGGGATTTGACATTGGAGCAATTCTCGTGATCGCAAAGAGGTTCTCTATTCAAACCATTGAATAGAAAATTTGAATTTATCTGTTTAGTACGTATTAAATATTGTTCCAGAGTATATTGTACAGATTGCATGTCCTAATAGGTTCTGTGCTGTTCAATGTTGTAAAAAACCCTAACATGGCTGCCGATTAAATGGACTGTAGACAAGCTGTCATGCATATGCTAATCAGAGTGACGTCAAGGTCCATGAACGTCTTTGTTTAATTAACCGCATAAATCTATTTAATTACCTAAATTCAGCCCAACCTCAGTGTCTTTTGAACAGCACAGTAAAAGCCCAACTGTACGTTAGAGTGAGAATTATGCTCCTGGAAACTGGCAAATGCAAATTATGGTCATTTTTTGTTTGGGAAATAGGAACGGTCTTTTTAGATAGTGTTTAAATATCTCAGAGAGTAGCACATCAGTTATATACTTATGTTAGCTCGAATCATTAGTCACAGCACAATTCTGGTTACCCATCCTTGTTCCAGTTAACTGCTTTGCACTACCCTGTCCAATAATAGCATTTTGTTTCTTTGCAACACTTATAAATGTGCAAAATCACTTGTAACTTGAGATGTCTGTTTGCTTGGGGTTTGTGATGTGGCTGGCCTTTTTCTGTTTCAGAGAGTTGAATAGTGAACATGAAGCCACTCGGATTGAGGCATTACACTGGTTTTCCACTTTGCTAGTTCGAGGTCGTGCTGAGGTACTCGGAAACTATGCAAATGTTTGGATTACGTGACACTCTACTTAATACGTTGATGCTTGCATAATACTCTATGTTCACAAATATAAGATGCTCTAACTTGTTTGTGAATCAGATGTATATAGACACGTTTTAGTTGTTTGTTCACTCATTTCAGCCTGTATGTAGTCCATATTGGAATATCCAAAACATCTTATATTTGTTAATGGAGGGTGTAATCCTAACTGTTGAAGTGCTACTTTCATCTACTCGAGTCCAAAATGAGCATAATTGCAATTCAATTTTATTATAGAGTAGTGTTGATAATCTTATAGTTGATGTCTTGCATTTGTGTGGAACAGTTCTCGGCATACCTGGATGGCATTTTTGAACCACTTCTAAATGCACTCTCCGATCCTTCAGATGCGGTGAGCTGTTTCAGAAAGCCTACCAAACTGTACAACCTGTTCACTTGTAACTTGAGATTTTGGCATAACTGTGTCACATTGTATCTACTCCCTCCGTCTCATAATGTAAGACATTTTTCGACACTAGTGTAGTGTTAAAAAACGTTTTACATTATGGGACGGAGTGGTACTTAATATTAATTTGCTCTATGTATGGTGATCTGTAGTCAAATCTTGGAAACCGATTATTACGCAGTTTGAAACCATGTTTAGTGTACAGATTAATTTAGTTTCTCAAGTGGAGCAAATAGCTAAACCCACGACACTGATTTTGGGACGGAGGGAGTATATGATTGGAACAAATTTTGTGCCAAGTCATTGTATTGTAAAATAGTCTTTGCATAAAGCTTCCACTAGTCTTTTGCTTCTTCAATAACAAGAATGCGCTATTGCAGCAGCAATCTTGGCAGTTTGGTCACAACATTTTTACTTGTGCAGGTTGTCCTTTTAGTGTTGGAAGTTCATGCACGCATAGCTGAAGAGTATCATCACTTCCAACATCTTATGTCTTACTTAATCCACACTTTCCACAACAATCATGTTCTTCTGGAAAAGTATGTACATTTTACTACTCTAAAGCTGATTCTGAACTTCCTTTATGAATTGTTGTGGTTTAGGGTAGACACTTCAATATTTTGTTAATCACATTGTCAAATAAATGTTTTATTTGCATACTTTGCACAGGCGTGGTGCTTTGATAGTTCGTCGACTTTGTGTTCTTTTGGGCGCTGAAAAAGTTTATCGAGAGTTTTCTACTATTCTTGAGACTGAAGGTGACCTTGATTTTGCCTCCACCATGGTTCAGGTACGTTCAATCGGTACATCTTTCAACTAATTGGATGTTTTAATGCAACTTCTGTATAAGTAAGCAAATTATACATATTTTGTAGGCATTGAATTTGATTTTGCTCACATCTACCGAACTTGCGGGGTTGCGGTCTCTTCTTAAAAAGTCATTGGTCGATACTTGGGGGAAGGACTTATTTCTATCTTTATACGCTTCTTGGTGCCACTCTCCAATGGCTACAATCAGCTTATGCCTACTTGCTCAGGTGGTAGTGGTGGATTTACTATTTGTGTTGCTTGGACTCTACTGATCTTTGATGTCCTCATCCAAATGTTTATAGGCATACAATCATGCGAGCTCTGTTATTCAGTCTCTGGGAGAAGAAGACATAAATGTGAAGTTTCTGGTGCAGTTGGATAAATTGATCCGTCTATTAGAGACTCCAGTATTTGCTTACCTGCGTTTACAGGTGAAGTCACCATTTCTGACTAGTTCGTTTCAGCATTTGGATGTCTCTGTTTCTCTTCGTGTTCTCTTCTTCTGAGAGTTTTGTTATTTAACCATCCTACTTTGACTTCTAGCTTTTGTTTATCTACTTCTGTAACACAACATGATAGGTCCAGATGCATCGTTGTAACTTACTGTATGCCCTTGTCTTCTTTTGTTCATATTCCCCCCCAAAGTTTGTTGCCCTCTTCTAGGGTATATAGGCTCTGTTGATTTAATGCTGGTTACTATTTTATGTGGTATGCCACTCCGCTAATGTATTACTCCCTCCGATCCATATTACTTGTCGCTAATGGATCAGAGGGAGTATGAAAAATACATGCAGCTTCTTGAGCTTGGAGAACACTTTATGCTTCTGAAAACACTTTACGGTCTTTAATGCTGGTTACTGTTTTATGAAAAATACATGCAGCTTCTTGAGCCTGGAAAACACACTTGGCTTCTGAAAACACTTTACGGTCTCCTGATGCTTTTGCCTCAGGTATGTTCAAATGCGATCCCTACAGTTTTTTTAATAGTTCAGAAAAAATGCTGTTTGCAAACTGTGAACTTGGAGACTTCAGATGTGTATAGAAAGAGAAGCTATAGAGATAAACATGCAGTGGACCCTATTCTTGTTATCACCTGAAGGTTATATTTCTCCATAATTGGAATACGCATGTGCATATTGCTTACACCAGATACCACCTCCATCCCAATTTACTTGACTTAGATTTTTCTAGATACGGATGTATCTAACACTAAAACGTGTCTAGATACATCCGTATCTAGTCAAATCTAAGATAAGTAATTCAGGCCGGAGGGAGTATATACCATTCTAATCTACCGGTTCGCACAGTTTATTCTAGAACTTTTCTTATCAAAGTCAAAGTAGGAAATCGCAGGATAATTGCAGCCATCTTGAACTATGTGGCCTTCACCTTTCCACTAGAATAGGATTTCTACTCCCTGCAGAGATGCTCTTAAACTTTTTATGCAGAAATTGGTGTGTTGCTTTTGCACCATCCCTTCAAAGTCTTATGTCAATGTCAATACCCTGAAAGTAGTGGCGTTAGCTTATGATGTAGTACAATGTTGCTCTAATGGTTCCTTTGTTAGTTCTGCATTTTGGTCTCCATCTCTTTGAGCCTTGTACTGATAGGTTCCATTGTGGTTTGGAATATGGTTTTCAATTTCTTTTAGAATGTGACCAAGGGTTGTTGACCTTATCACTAGTTCCCCCTTCTGAATGTTTACTTATGGGAAATATCACTATGCAAATGGTTTATAATTTATTATATATGTTTATGCAGCAAAGTGCGGCCTTCAAGATCTTGAGGACTCGACTGAAGACAGTGCCTTTCAGTGAAAATCTAAAGCGCACATCTTCTGCAAATCCATATTCTCAGATTCTACAAGTGACAGAAGATGGCAATCGAAATCAAGATGCACCAAACTATAGTGCAATCGATTTTTCATCTCGTCTCCAGCAATTTGGGAGCATGCAGCAGCAGCACCGAAACCATTTGAAGAATCAATTGCAATCTCGAAAATCTGCTCCGGGAGTAGTATTATCGCAGGTACTGTTTTGCTTACATTCACTATCTTATGACTACCTTCATTCATAGGTGTCTTGGAGGGTGTGCAATGAAACTAATCTATGAACATTATTTGAATTGACAAGGTCAAAATGACACCATTAAATTCATCCGAATGAATTTCATAGTATAACAACTGTGTAATATGAACATGTTCATATGGAAGCATGCTGGGGACACTGTACACATGTCCAAAACGTGACCTGTTCTCCAAACTGCAGTAGTGTTTTATTATGTCTAATCGAGTAACTAGAATGTGGTCACATATTTGAAGGTTCTTTTGGTCTAGACAATGTTTTTTTTAACTAGAATCACATATTTGAAGTACTTGTCTAACTAGGAACTGTATTTTCATGATGTTTGACTACCTTCCATTATAGTTCCTGAGATACTATAGCTATAACATTTGGTTTATTTTTCTTAAGTCCTTCATCCTCTGTTGGGTATGAAACTTCCTTATCCGAGTCTCTGAGAAGTGCAAATTAACTATCTCATTTTCAGAACATTCGATATTCGGATAACACGTTGTGTTGTAGCCTCGCCTGAACCAGCACTATTTATTTAGACAAAACCAGTACACCTATCTTGAAATGTATTGTTAGTCTAAAAATGTAGAGTATTTGTTATTCAAATTCCTAGTATTGGATGTTTTGGCCTTGTCGCTCCTCTTTTCCTATACATCAGAGGCTGAGCTGCTCTTGGAGAATATAGCTCTTTGAATCGACAAACGCTGATCCATGATCACTGACTGGTTTTGCACTGGTATTCTTAATCATCTTCCTAACGGAACATGACTGCATTTTTGTTTAACTACTTATTTGTGTAAACTTGCCTTTCCCCCAAAGAATGATTGCAAGGGTAAGCATTTGTGAATTCCATGCAGGAGATTCAAAGATATGAAGAATCACAGTCCTCAATACCAGAGATAAGCAGGCCCCCATCTAGAGCAGCCAAAGCCATTTCATGATGCACATATGGTTGACGCATCGTCACAAATTTGTTGGGGCTTGGTTGGTCTCCTTTAGTTTTTTCCAAAGGAGGTTGCATAGGGGGGGGGGGGGGGGTACATAGAGTGTAATCTTTTTGTTTGGTTCCTAGATTTTGTCATGGGACGGCAATTATTTGTTGGAGAAAGCTCGTTTCCGTTCTCCCTTTAGCGATTCTTATTTTTTTCCTTAGCTGTTCTACTGCTCATCTGGTTTCTGTAATTTTTTAATTGAAGGCCATATGAGCATAGTAGTATCTGGAGATATGTTACAACTGTTCTGCCTACCAATCTCCAATAAATTTAGTGATGCGGTGTAAATTTCTGTCTCTACCTTTATGGCCTGGTATATATAACTTTTGGTATTGAACATGTGTTTTTTGGACCTTGTCCATTCAAGTTTGCTTCTCCAGTCTAGGAGGGCAAAGTTTCACCATTGCCCCCACCCCCTCCCCCTCTCATAATTGCTAAATTCTTGGAATATATTGGCTTACATGTTTCTTTTTTTGAGGGAACATATTCGTTCCAAACTGATCTAGGAGGTTGGAGCATCTACAATCGGAACTTTTAATCTGTCCCCTCAAATGCTTGTGGACGCATCCGTCGGCATTGATTGGGCGTGCCTCATATTTCCCTCTTCAAATTCGTGTATCTCATATGCGGCGCTCTATATCCATATTGCCTATGCAACGTTGAGTTACTCTACGTGATCAAACATTGGGCAACATAATCGGAAGCACAAAAACACAAAATTGACTTCAAATCATCAGACAACAGAATCGAAAGCACAAAAACACAAAATTGGCTTCAAACAAACATCAAATATCAGCCAAAAGATCATCTTCAGTTCATCGGACATACTTCTTAAATTACTACTACTAAAAACTATATAAACGTTGTGTAGGGAGGGGGAGGGGGGAGATCTTCACTTACTCACCAGCCCTTTGCCCTTTGGGTCGCTGGCGCAGCTGTAGCTGTCTGCGGCTGGAGGAGGGTCACAGGATGAGGTGCTGCTGTCGTCGCTGCCAGAGTATGATTCTGTGAGGACGATGAGACCCTTCATCCGGTAGACGGCCTCGTCCTGCTCTTGCTTCATCTTTGTGAGCAGGGCCTTCTCCTTCGCTAGCTCCTTCGCCTTGCGCTCCGACTGCTCAATAGCAAGACGGAGCGCCTTGGCGTTTTTTCGTTGGAGGCGTCGAGCGTTTGTCTCCGCCGTTGTGAGGGACTGACGACACACCCATGCGAGGAGCCGTTTGTCCTCATCGGGCTCCGTCGGCATCCCGCGGCGGCGGTGCGCGGACTGCTTTGCTTCCCTCTCCCTTGCTCGCTACCTCTCAAGGCGGGTGGCGCGCGCCTCCGATTCCGGAGTGCGCGAGTGGGAAAATGGCATGGGCACTAGGACCTAACTCTGCCCGCGCGGAGAAGCGGTCGACGAGGAAAGGACAACGCGCGGGGCAGGTGTGGACCATGCAGTCCTGGCGGAGCTGTGCACGTGTTGGGAGGGTCCAACTTTGGCGTCATAGCTCCGTCGGCGTGGAAGCTGTGACTGAGCTCCAGATCTGGAGCTGCCGCCGGTCTCCACCTTGGACCTCTCCAAGGGGTGCGGAGGGCCAGCTCCTCTTCGTAGTCGACGTCGGGACCGGAGCGCCTGCCGGAGCTCGACATTGCACTCGATGGGATCGGACTCGAAGAGGGAGAGGAGGGGACGAAGCGAGAGAGAGTGAGCTAGGGTTCAGAAGGAGGTGCCTAGAGAGGGATTTTGTGGGTTAGCTGTTGGGTTAGTGGTGGGTCGGGTCTGTCACGCGGACGCATTCGGGCGTGATCGGGCCGCCTCATATCTGCCCTATATTTGGGTTGGATATGAGGGGTGCCGGTTAGCCCAGGCGTTTGAGGCGGGTTTAAGAGGTCCAGTTTGGTTGTGTTTTTGTGACCTGTCGTTAACCAGACGATATGTCCGGGCGTTTGAGACATGTATGAGGGGTACGACTGTAGATGCTCTTAGTGTCTCATGTGGTGATGTGTAGGCGATCTGAGTGGGCTTGCTTCAATGCCGTTGATTTACTATTTTTGCTTGTTTCCCTGCCTTTGGCAAGTGGCCTTTCCCTCTTTGCCCCCTCCCTGCACCCAATCTCAGCACACCTTTTCTCTGCCATGTGACATCAGTGAGGAAGGCTGAAGCTGGGGAAGCCTTAGATCTGGTTGAGTAGGCAATCTTTCTCATCCCACATCCACCTCGAGCCGTTATTTTTCCAAAACGGAGGCAAAAGCTTTGCCTCATCTCAACTGTTTGTGAGAGCTAGGAATCACAGTCGTAACCATAACTAGTTACCGGGTGAAGAGTTTTTGGCTCTTGCTACAATGATGGAGGAAGGTGTGAAGAAGGTGGTGAGGAACTTGTAGCCGGTGAAAATAATAAATCTCTATACTACAAACATTTGAAGGGTTTTAGTGAAGATATCATGGGTAGAGGAGAAGGAAGAAATTTCGAAAGTGGGCAAAACAACCCTGCCTTAAGATGATGTCATGGTAAAGATAGCGGAAAGGAGTTAAGTCTTTAAAGGATTAAATGACCCGACAGTGGATTGACCCGGACAGACTTTTAGAAACAACGCTTGGAGGGAAGAGAAAAATGCCGGCTCATAAGTTAGATTCGAGCTTTAACCATTCATGTTTTAGTTTTGTCTTGTTTTAGGATGAAGTTTAACATGGATAAATCCAAGCTAAACTGGGGTATAATGTTAGGGATATGCCCCATGGCTGTTACCCGGATTATGGAATGACCTGACAAAAGGGCCTTAGGGCGCTATGGGCCACCTCACGTCCGGATCGAGATAATGATGTCAGCAGGCCGTCTTAAGGAGGAATCCTGCGGACCGCCTTATGAAGAAAAGCCGAGATGGGAAGTTTCCCATTTTGGAAGACAAGACGAGCAGGAATTGGATTAGGGTTCAGGTTAACAGTATGACCCGCATTCTCCTGTAACCCTAGGGACTCAACCTATTATATAAAGGGGAGTCCCTGGGACGAAAAGACCAGATTAGAAATTCTCGAGAGCTAGGTAGCAAAAGCAATACCTTGTAATCGAGATCATCACCATCATCAATAGCAATCAAGTAGGACATAGGCTTTTACCTCCATCGAAGGGGCCGGACCTGGGTAAACTTGCGTCTCTCGTCTCCGATCAACCCCGTTCAAGCAATCACCAAGCAGCGATGATCTCATGACTTAGTCTTCTCACGAGAATATCCGACATGACAAAACCACGAGACCTCCCGAAGTGGCTATCATGCCCTCCTCGGACGGGACGGATTTGCAAAGTTCCACACCATACCTCACTATGGCTATATGAAGCTCAAGATGCTAGGTCCTAATGACATAATCACCATCGCAAGCAACCAGGACATGGCACTCAAGGCCAAAAATAAAATGACCTCTCTCTCTAGAGTCGTTGGCTGAGGCTTTTGCAACTAAAGAATTAATAACACTTCATCCGCAATGGGACGAACCGTTCATCATTGACCAAACACTCACACGAGGGGCGTATCGTATCCGAGATTCTAGAGATAACAGACTGGAGCCGGGCCTATGGAATGTTGTCCTACCTCAGCGTTTTTTACGGTTAAACACAACTACCCTTATCCTACCTACTCCAGTTTATGCTTAGCATTTTTTATAGCCTTAGGCTTTCTTCATTTTTTTCTCCTCAATAAACATGGTCAGTTGATCCGAAGTGTTCCAAATCCGTCGGACACATACTATATGTACCACACATACTTTGCCTCAGGCTCCTCGTAGCCATTTATATTATGGGTGTTATCAATGTTAGTAAAGCAACTTATCTCTATTGAAGGCCCAAGGGGCATATATATATTACACAAGACTTGAGGTGTAAGGAAAGTAACATAGACTAATAAGGACTCCTAGACTAATACTAATACTTCCTAACACCCCCCCTCAAATGCAAAGTGTATGCAATAGCATTGCATTTGAAGAAGTGTAATACTAGAAAAAATGATAATCCAAATCTGCGTCTTAAGAGTATCGTTGTAGCATGAAAAGTCTTCAAAACCTGTCGAGTCGCCAAAGGGAATAACGAAGAGATGGCACATCAGAGAAAGACACCGCATCAATAGAAGATACAATATAAGTATCAAGAGAAGATGGGTTGTTAAAGAAAATGGCACATCAAGAGAATGAAGCACTACTTAAAGAATCATGGCCCATGAAACCGGCGGCGAAAAAACCTCGGTGGCAAGAGAATAGACTTAGATCAACAATGCAAAGAGAGATCATAGAAATCCTATTGAGAGGACAAAGACCAGAAAAAGGCTAACGGACATAAGTTTGGTGGACTCGCATGGCATGAAAAATACATAATATCGATGGATTTGGTGGACGCAGCAAAAAGAAAATAGCTAGAAAGCACGTAGTGGACTATTGAACGGCAGGTGAGAGGAGCATCACATAGCAGCAGGAGCAGCGTCACGTAGTAACAGTAAGCAACTAGTAGTAGCATGCAACTATGCGTTGTAGCTGCATGAAGAGCCAAATCAATCTAGTCAACACATGTTTGACCAGATGGCTGGAGCCACGTCCCAGCGAGCAGGCTGGCAGCCGCGCATTATGCCCCTGTTGGCTGAAGGCATCAGTCGCGTCCTGCCCGAGCGGGGAAGTAAACCATCAAGCGGATCTGGTCTAGGCATTGACAATGGACACAGAGATCTATCGAGAAGAAAACCATCGGAAGACGAGATCGACCCAAAGAAGAATAGATCGATCGAGAAAAAAAAATCTAGTGGATCGTGACGAGTTGCGGCATTCGGAGACCTAAACATAGGCTCTAATACCATGTTAGGAAAGCAACTTATCTTTATTGAAGGCCCAAAAGGCATATATATATATTACACAAGACTTGAGGTGCAAGGAAATTAAACATAGACTAATACTAATACTTCCTAACAATCAAATCCCCATGTTATCTTCTCATTTTTTGCCTCATATATGCATTTTGGCCAAGCTGGGTTGCCTGGCTCCTATGCTTACCCCTTACGTTCTCGATTGTTTGTCTAGGGTGTAAAGGGAGCACCTCTGTGATTGTTGCCATCGGGTTAACCGAATAGGCACCTAAGACGGGTGAAGCCGAAAGCTAGCGTTCCGAAGAAAATAGTTGGTCGACAATGATAGAAGAATTACAACAACATAACTGGGGGCTTATCGCTCACCTCAGACACATACTTCGGGGCTTGTCGCCCACCTCGGAAATATACGTGGGGGCATCATGCCCACTTCAGATTCATATATCTCGTCCTGATCAGGCTGATCATCGCGATCATATATCACCCAGGAAAGGAACCAACAGTAGAACTATTTTTCATGGAAGATGTTTCTTGCACCTAGACCTAATATAATATAAGCTCCGTGTCACCTTGTTATTCAGGCCACATAGTCGGATTGCTTAGCTCTCTGAAATATCTGGTCCGCTTGCTCGAACCGAAGTAAGAAGCACTCCTCGGTCATTGACTAGGGAGTGAGAAGCCAAAGGTTGGCCAACATAGTTTGAGTATACGGATGCATTACTAAAAAAAAACTCTACATAGATATACACAACTATTACAGTAAAATCTAGTGTTTGTCCAGACTGTCTATCAATGACTTAAGGCTACAATC
Source organism: Hordeum marinum (assembly GCA_022496015.1). Lineage (NCBI taxonomy): Eukaryota > Viridiplantae > Streptophyta > Magnoliopsida > Poales > Poaceae > Hordeum > Hordeum marinum. The sequence continues at coordinate 402,357,772 of CM039675.1, forward strand.
CTACTAAGAGAAACGAGCGGCAGACATAACACTTTCATACGACAGTTAGGACCAACTGGGCCCACTTCGGCCAAGCTTGTTGTATCTATCTTCGCGTAGTGGGTATTGACCATGGCCCAAGCTTCTCTGGATCCCTCCCAGTAGGCAGATATTTTCCATGCCTTTATGCGACGCCAAGCACCTTCCAGGCGTTCGGCTAACTCGAACAAGCCTTCGGGTACATTATCCTTCCCGGGCCATGGCACCTTGAAAATGAGCTTCATCGCCTTTCGAGCTCTTTCACGCTCTTCGGTCGGCGGCAAGTGGATGTCCTCAGGCAGACACTGCACAACTTCTTTGGGGTGGCCTACAAATTATCGGCGCACATGTTAGCATAAGCCTACAAGGTTTGGAAATCTAGCTGTATTTCGTGCAAAGTAACTGCTTACCGCTTGTAGTCTCGCCGAGTTGTTGGTCATTCCCTTGGGCGCAGCCAATTGAGCCGATAGTCGCTCAATTTCTTTGCCCTGGCGATCGTTTCTTACCTTTAAGGTGTTCACCTCCTGTTTGCACTGGGTTAGCACAAGTTGGTCAACCTGTCTCAGCGAGTCGACGTATAAATGGTCCTCGCGAGCCCAACCCAGGGGTCTTTATCCAGCTGACCAATGACTTCCGCTGCTAAAGAATATGACGAATCAATAGAAAATAAATAGGTCCGATGTAAATAAGTATTGTTACACCATATACACTTATCACGCGCTTCCCTGGTAAACTCATTTGCTTGATTCACCTCGGCATGTGAAGCACTTGGAAGCTTCTTGGTTTCAGTCAACTCCGTAGACAACTTCTCGTTCGTCTCCCGGGAGGACTGCACAACAACAATGCTATTATTTACAAGCCTCACTATGGAAACATATATCCACACTTCGGTTTGGGGGCTATTGACCTCCGCACTGATAACATTTGTCTTAGCAAATAAATGCACCGATCAGATGTGCCATCCGACCAATGTCTTAGGGGCTACTGCCTGACATGATACCAATTTAAAATGCAAAAATACCCGCAAACCCTTGGCGAGGATGTCCATTGCCATTGTGAAGGTAGAGCGAGCAGTGCCGAGGTAGGCATCCACCAAACTAAGAGCATTAAACTCTCCGCTGGTGAATGCAGGACTCTTTAGAGTAGTCTGTCGGTGTCGATGTCTCATTGCGCTATCCACCTTGGACATGGTGGCTGAGCATTCTCCCGAGGAGTTTACTGTCAAAGGCCCCCCAATGGCATTCCCTGAGGTAGATGTTGGCTTCATGCTGACCCTCGGTGGTGGATTATTATCAACTTTGGTTGTTTCTGCTTCGACAGCCGGTCTGTCCAAATCAAGATGCTTAGATGTCTGGTCCTATGTCTTTAACATAGGTATGAGGATAACGAGGGTTAGCTGTCCGAAGATTGAACCTCTTGTCCCGCACTCGGGGTCGCCCCTTGTGAGGGAGCAATTTCCGCAGCGATAGAAGGACCTTTGGAAGGGGTCACATCATTGCGCGAACGCTTCGAGCTTCGACCCTTAGGAGGAGGAGTTAGGACGCTCGGGTTTCCTTGAGTTGGAGGTCTCTTTCGAGATTTAGTAGGAGGAGGGTTTATAGTAGAAGCCTTGTCAGGTCCGTAATGATGGCCACTCTGGAGTCGTCAAGGCTCTCTTGGAAGAACATTCGTCCTTCGTATAAAGTGGATATCTCCTTGTCCCCATGGAAAAAGGGGGTCATCCGCATGGTGGTATGTCCCCGGCTCGGTAGCCGGACACTTGGGTGTCTCGACCCAGAGCCTCCATCTTTGGATTAATATAGCGGATTCGTCGATTTAGTAAAATGAGTTGCTTGAGTAATGAAGAAATCTGGGAAAGTACTTATAATGTCGTCTGTATTGCTACTTGACAGGCCATCAACGTATCTTCTTTTGGAAAAATCTGCAACCTCTCCTCTGTATCTTTGAACTCCTTATTGATTGACCTTGTGGCATCGTCGGAGCCGCTATATGAACACAATAGGTGCTGACGTTGTCAGAGTGGTTGGACTCTTCGAATAATATATGTTGCCATACGTCTATAATTGAAAGGTCGGTGTTGGTCATGCACTTTATTTTGTTTGCAAGGCAGGCCACGTCGGGATCATCTTTTTGGGCTGTGCTCCAAGGCCTCTAGCTGAAACGCTTCTTCGGAAGCTCCAAGGAGAAGGTGAAGGCCAGGCCCAACCGGGTCGTGCAGAGGGACATCGTCCATATAGAACCATTCGGATGCCCACATGTCATCTTCCTGGGGAGTCCCGATAGGACAGCCGGTCCTGGCTATTCCGCTCACCTCGTCGACATAAACTTCAAGTAGTTTCCCATCGCAGGAACATGGCATTATGCAAGAATACTTCCTCCAATGATTTCAGATCTGAACCGTTTATGTTATCAACATTATATCTATGTTCTTGATCCGATCTTGCCTAGTCATGTGCACCTATTGCGTGTTATGATCCGTAAACCTCGGGGTGACAGTAATCGGGATACTTTCCGGTGATGACCGTAGTTTGAGGAGTTCATTTATTCACTATGTGTTAATGCTTTGTTCCGGTTCTCTATTAAAAAGAGGCTTTAATTTCCCTTAGTTTCCTTATGGACCCCACTGTCATGGGAGGGCAAGTTCTTTTCCATAAGCACGTATGACTATTTACGGAATACATGCCTACATTACATTGACGAACTGGAGCTAGTTCTGTGTCGCCCTAGGTTATGACTGTTATATGATGAATATCATCCAACGAATACACCGACCCAGTGCCTACGAGTTTTTCACATATTGTTCTTGCTAAGTTACTACTGCTGTTGTCACTGTTACACTTCCTACAAAACCCCCATTGCTATCACTGTTACCGTTACTGTTACTGTTACCACTGCTATCAAACTATCATATTACTGTGCTACTGATCACTTTGCTGCAGATATTTAATCTCCAAGTGTGGTTCAATTGACAACTCAACTGCTAATACTCTCAAATATTCTTTGGATCCCCTTGTGTCGAATCTATAAATTTGGGTTGAATACTCTACCCTCGAAAACTGTTGTGATTGTTGGAAATATGCCCTAGAGGCAATATATAAAGTGTTTATTATTATATTTCCTTGTTCATGATAATCATTTATTATCCATGCTATAATTGCATTTATTGGAAACACATTGCATGTGTGGGTAAATAGACAACACTGTGTCCCTAGTATGCCTCTAGTGAACTAGCTCGTTGATCAAAGATGGTCAGGGTTTCCTAGACATTGACATGTGATGTAATTTGATAACGGGATCACATCATTGGTAGAATAATGTGATGGACAAGACCCAAACTACAAACGTAGCATATGATCGTGTCAGTTTATTGCTACTGTTTTTTGCATGTCAATGTATATGTTCCTATGACCATGAGATCATGCAACTCACGGATATCGAAGGAGTGCCTTGTGTGTATCAAATGTCGCAACGTAACTGGGTGACTATAAAGATGCTCTATAGGTATCTTCGAAGGTGTCTGTTAAGTTGGCATGGATCGAGACTGGGATTTGTTACTCCGTGTGACGGAGAGGTATCTCGGGGCCCACTCGGTAATGCAACATCACAATAAGCCTTGCAAGCGATGTGACTAATTGTTAGTTGTGGGATCTTGTATTACGGAAGGAGTAAAGAGACTTGCCGTTAATGAGGTTGAACTAGGTATGGAGATACCGACGATCGAATCTCGGGCAAGTAACATACCGAAGAACAAAGGGAACGTTATACGGGATTAACTGAATCCTTGACATAGAGGTTCGACCGATGAAGATATTCGTAGAATATGTAGGAACCAATGTGGACATCCAGGTCCCGCCATTGGTTATTGACCGTAGAGGTGTCTCGGTCATGTCTACATAGTTCTCGAACCCGCAGGGTCTGCACACTTAAGGTTCGGTGACGTTTCGGTAGTGTAGAGTTATGTATGGTGGTGACCGAAGGTTGTTCGGAGTCCCGGATGAGATCCCGGATGTCACGAGAAGCTCCGGAATGGTCCGGAGGTAAAGATTCATATATAGGAAGTCCCAGTTTGGTCGCCGGAAAAGTTTCGGGCTCATCGGTAGTGTTCCGGGAGTACCGGTAGTGTACCGGGAGGCCTCCGGGAGAGGTATTTCGACCCCAAGAGGTCCATGGGCTGCGGGAGAATAATAACCAGACCTTAGTGGGCTGGGGAAACATCCACAAAGGCCCATGTCACAAGGGAAGAAATTCCTAAAGGAAAAAGAGGAAAAATCAGCCAATAGGGAGCAATCCTACTCCAACTAGGATTGGAGGTGGAGTAGGATTGCTCCCCTCCACTTTGGCCGACTCCTAGAGGCCTTGGCCTTGCGCCAAGGCTGCCTCCTCCTTCCTCCTTTATATACAGGTGGGGTGGGTGGTTTTTGGACAGAATTTCCGCCACGTGCTACCCAATCCACCGGTGCATAGTTTCTCCTCTAGATCGTAGTTCCGTAGTGCTTAGGCGAAGCCCTGCCGGAATTGCTCCACCACCATCGCCGGAGCGCCGTCACGCTGCCAGTGAACTCTTCTACCTCTCCATCTCCTCTTGCTGGATCAAGACGGTGGAGATCGTCATCACGCTGCACGTGTGCTGAACGCGGAGGTGCCGTCCGTTCGGTACTAGATCGGAAGGATCGTGATCAAGGCCACGAGACGTTCGTGATTGGATCGCGGGACGGATCGTGACAAGATCGCGGGACGGTTCATGATTGGATCGCGGGACGCTCGGCGATTTGGATTGCGAAGAAGTACGACTACACCAACCGCATTTCTTAACGCTTCCCGCTTAGCGATCTACAAGGGTATGTAGATCAACTCCCCCTCTCGTAGATGATCATCACCATGGATAGGTTTGCGTGTGCATAGGAAATTTTTTGTTTCCCATGCAACGTTCCCCAACAGTGGTATCAAAGCTAGGTTGATGGTTCGATGAGATCTCAAGTCGAACACAAAAGGTTTGTGGGCGTTGATGCTTAGATTGCTTCCTCCCTTTGTCGGATTTTGGTTCAGCGGGATTGTGAGATGAAGCGGCCCGGACCAACATTACTCGTACGCTTATGAGAGACCGGTTCCCTCGACGCAACTTGTTGCTTAGATGGCTTGCGGGTGACAGTTTCTCTCACTTTAGTAGGATTGGATCCGACAAAGGCGGTCCTTGAGAAGGTTGAAAAGCAATCTATGTATCACCGTTGTGGTTTATGCGTAGGTGAGAATCGTTCTTGCTAGATACCCATAGCAGCCACGTAAGACATGCAACAACAATTAGAGGACGTCTAACTTGTTTTTACAGGGTATGTTGTGATGTGATATGGCCAATTACATGATGAGATATATGTGATGTATGAGATGATCATGTGATGTATAGAATTTCACGACTTGTACGTCGATGAATACGGCAACCGGCAGGAGCCATAGGGTTGTCTTTAATTATTGTATGACCTGCGTGTCAATCATTCAGTGCTATGTAATGCTTTACTTTATCGCTAAGCGGTAGCAATAGAAGTAGAAGCAGGGCTGGCGCCACAACCCCAATGGTAGCACGTTGATGGAGATCAAGATATGGAGATCATGGTGTTGTGCCGGTGACGATGGAGATCATGCCGGTGTTTCGAAGATGAAGATCTTAAACACAAGTTCATGGCCATATCATGTCACTTATGAATTGCATGAGATGTTAATCCTTTTATGCACCTTGTTTTGCTTAGTACGGCGGTAGCATTATAAGGTGATCCCTCACTTGTATTTCAAGATGAACTGTGTTCTCCCCGAGTGTGCACCGTTGCAAAAGTTCGTCGTGTCGAGACACCACGTGATGATCGGGCGTGATAGACTCTACGTTCACATACAACGGGTGCAAGCCAGATTTGCACGTGCAGAACACTCGGGTTAAACTTGACGAGCCTAGCATGTACAGACATGGCCTCGGAACACAAGAGACCGAAAGGTCGAACATGAGTCATATAGTAGATATGTTCAACATAATGATGTTCACCATTGAAACCAGCTTAACTCACGTGATGATCGGACTTGAGTTGGTGAATTTGGATCATGTGACACTTAGATGACCTGAGGGATGTCAATTTGAGTGGGAGCTTTAGTAATTTGATTAACTAAACTCATTATCTTGAACAATAGTCTAAGTAACCTTTGCATATTTATGTTGTAGATCAATGGCTCGCGCAGTAGCATCCCTGAATTTTAATGCGTTCCTAGAGAAAGCTAAGTTGAAAGATGATGGAAGTAACTTTGTTGATTGGGCCCGTAATCTGAGGATTATCCTCACGGCTTCCCAGAAACAATATGTCCTTGATGCACTGCTTGGTGACCAACCAGAAGACATGACCTCCGAAGACGTTAAGAACGTTTGGGAGGCTCGTGCTGGAGACTACTCAATAGTTCAGTGCGCAATATTGTATGGCTTAGAACCGGGACTTCAAAGACGTTTTGATCGTCATGGAGCATATGAGATGTTCCAGGAGTTGAAGTTTATCTTTCAAAAGAATGCCCGGATCGAGAGGTATGAGACCTCCGATAAATTCTATGCTTGCAAGATGGAGGAGAACGGGTCTATTAGTGAGCACATACTCAGAATGTCTGGGTACTCAAACCGTCTAGCGGAGTTGGGAATTACCCTTCCGCCGGAGGCGATCACTGATAGAGTTCTTCAATCGCTACCACCTAGTTACAAGAGCTTTGTGATGAACTATAACATGCACGGGATGAACAAGTCAGTCGCCGAGCTGTTTGCGATGCTGAAAGTCGTTGAGTCTGAAATCCAGAAAGAACATCAAGTGTTGATGGTCAATAAAACCACTAGTTTCAAGAAAAATGGCAAGGGCAAAGGCAAGAAGGGTAAAACCAAGAAGGATGACAAAGCAGTTGCTACTCCTACAAAGAAGCCTAAGCATGGACCTAAGCCAGAAACTGAGTGCTTTCATTGTGAAGGAACTGGTCACTGGAAGCGGAACTACCCCAAGTACCTGGCTGACAAGAAGGCGGCCAACGACAAACAAGGTATATATGATATACATGTTATTGATGTGTACCTTACTAGTTCTCGTAGTAGTGCCTGGGTATTTGATACCGGTTCGGTTGCTCACATTTGCAACTCAAAGCAGGAACTACGGAATACGCGAAGACTGGCAAAGGACGAAGTGACGATGCGCGTGGGAAATGGTTCCAAGGTTGATGTGATCGCCGTCGGCACGCTCTCTCTTCGATTACCATCTGGATTAGTGATGAACCTGAATAATTGTATTTAGTGCCTGCGTTGAGCATGAACATTATATCTGGATCTTGTTTATTGCGAGACGGTTACTCATTTAAATCAGAGAATAAAGGTTGTTCTATTTATATGAGTGATATCTTTTATGGTCATGCACCCAATGTTAGGGGTTTATTCATATTGAATCTTGATAGTGATGATACACATGTTCATAACATTGATGCCAAAAGATGTAGAGTTGATAATGATAGTACCACTTTCTTGTGACACTGCCGTTTAGGTCACATTGGTGTAAAACGCATGAGGAAGCTCCATGCTGATGGACTTTTGGAGTCACTTGATTTTGAATCACTTGATACATGCGAACCATGCCTCATGGGCAAGATGACTAAAACGCCGTTCTCTGGAACAATGGAACGGGCGAGTGACTTATTGGAAATCATACATACTGATGTGTGCGGTCCAATGAATGTTGCAGCGCGCGGTGGATATCGTTACTTTCTCACCTTTACTGATGACTTGAGTAGATATGGGTATATTTATTTGATGAAACACAAGTATGAAACGTTTGAAAAGTTCAAGCAATTTTAGAGTGAAGTTGAGAATCATCGTAACAAGAAGATTAAATTTCTGCGATCTGATCGAGGAGGTGAATATCTGGGTTATGAGTTTGGCAGTCACTTAAGACAATGTGGAATTGTTTCACAGTTGACACCGCCCGGAACACCATAGCGTAATGGTGTGTTTGAACGTCGTAATCAAACCTTATTGGATATGGTGCGTTCTATGATGTCTCTTGCCGATTTGCCACTATCGTTTTGGGGTTATGAATTAGAGACAGCTGCATTCACTTTAAATAGGGCACCATCAAAATCCGTTGAGACGACGCCATATGAACTGTGGTTTGGCAAAAAGCCGAAGTTGTCGTTTCTTAAAGTTTGGGGATGTGATGCTTATGTCAAAAAGCTTTAGCCTGAAAAGCTGGAACCCAAAGCGGAGAAATGCGTCTTCATAGGATACCCGAAAGAGACAGTCGGGTATACCTTCTATCTCAGATCCGAAGGCAAAGTGTTTGTCGCTAAGAACGGAACATTTCTTGAGAAAGAGTTTCTCTCGAAAGAATTGAGTGGGAGGAAAATAGAGCTTGATGAGGTTATTGAACCTTTACTTCAACCAAAAAGTAGCGCATCGCAGAAAGATGTTTCTGTGGAACCTACGATGGTAGAAGAGGAAGTTAATGATGATGATCATGAAGCTTCGGATCAAGCTGCTATTGAACCTCATAGGTCGACAAGGGCGCGTACTACTCCTGAGTGGTACGGCAACCCTGTCTTGGAGGTCATGTTGTTAGACAACAATGAACCTACGAGCTATGGAGGAGCGGTGATGGGCCCGGATTCCGAGAAATGGTTAGAGGCCATGAAATCCGAGATGGGATCCATGTATGAAAACAAAGTATGGACTTTGGAAGTATTACCTAAAGGGCGAAAGGCCATTCAGAAGAAATGGATCTTTAAGAAGAAGATGGACGCGGACGATAATGTCACCGTCTATAAAGCTCGACTTGTGGCAAAGGGTTTTTCACAAGTTCCAGGAGTGGACTACGATGAGACCTTCTCACCCGTAGCGATGCTTAAGTCCGTCAGAATCATGTTGGCAATAGCTGCTTATTTCGACTATGAAATTTGGCAGATGGATGTCAAAACAGCGTTCCTCAACGGTTTCCTTGAGGAAGAGTTGTATATGATACAACGAGAAGGTTTTGTCGATCCGGAAAATGCTGACAAAGTTTGCAAACTCCAGCGATCCATTTATGGACTGGTGCAAGCATCTCGGAGTTGGAATAAGTGCTTTGATGAGGTGATCAAAGAATTTGGATTTATACAAGTTTACGGAGAAGCTTGTATTTACAAGAAAGTGAGTGGGAGCTCTATAGCGTTTCTAGTGTTATATGTGGATGACATATTGCTGATTGGAAACAATATAGAAATGCTGGAAAGCGTGAAGGAATATTTGAATAAGTGTTTTTCAATGAAGGACCTAGGAGAAGCTGCTTTCATATTAGGCATTAAGATCTATAGAGATAGATCGAGGCGCTTAATAGCACTTTCACAGAGCACATACCTTGATAAAGTTTTGAAGAAGTTCAAAATGGAGCAGTCCAAGAAAGGGTTCTTGCCTGTGTTACAAGGTGTGAAGTTGAGTAAGACTCAATGCCCAGTGACGGCAGAAGATAAAGAAAAGATGAGCGTCATCCCCTATGCTTCAGCCATACGCTCTATCATGTATGCAATGCTGTGCACAAGACCCGATGTCAGCCTTGCTATAAGTATGGCCGGAAGGTTTCAAAGTGATCCTAGAGTGGAGCACTAGCAAGCGGTCAAGAATATCCTTAAGTACCTTAACAGGACTAAGGACATGTTTCTCGTTTATGGAGGTGATGAAGAGCTCGTCGTAAAGGGTTACGTCGATGCAAGCTTTGACACTGATCCGGACGATTCTAAATCGCAAACCGGATACGTATTTATTCTTAACGGGAGAGCAGTAAGCTAGTGCAGTTCCAAGCAAAGCATGGTAGCTGATTCTACGTGCGAAGATGAGTACATCGTAGCCTTGGAGGCAGCGAAGGAAGGTGTCTAGATGAAGCAGTTCATGACAGATCTTGGAGTAGTGGCTAGTGCACTGAATCCAATAAACCTGTTCTGTGACAACACTCGTGCCATTGCTCTAGCCAAGGAACCAAGGTTTCACAAGAGGACCAGACACATAAAGAGACGCTTCAACTCCATCCGGTTCTACATCGAGGAGAAGGACATAAATATTTGCAAAGTACACACGGATCTGAATGTTGCAGACCCGTTGACTAAACCTCTTCCAAGGGCTAAACATGATCAACACCGGAGCTGTATGGGTGTTCGATTCATTACCATGTAAATCACATAGTGATGTGTACTAGATTATTGACTCTAGTGCAAGTGGGAGACTGTTGGAAATATGCCCTAGAGGCAATATATAAAGTGTTTATTATTATATTTCCTTGTTCATGATAATCATTTATTATCCATGGTATAATTGCATTGATTGGAAACACATTGCATGTGTGGGTAAATAGACAACACTGTGTCCCTAGTATGCCTCTAGTGAACTAGCTCGTTGATCAAAGATGGTCAGGGTTTCCTAGCCATTGACATGTGATGTCATTTGATAACGGGATCACATCATTGGGAGAATAATGTGATGGACAAGACCCAAACTACAAACGTAGCATATGATCGTGTCAGTTTATTGCTACTGTTTTCTGCATGTCAATGTATATGTTCCTATGACCATGAGATCATGCGACTCACGGATATCGGAGGAGTGCCTTGTGTGTATCAAACGTTGCAACGTAACTGGGTGACTATAAAGGTGCTCTACAGGTATCTCCGAAGGTGTCTGTTGAGTTGGCATGGATCGAGACTGGGATTTGTTACTCCGTGTGACGGAGAGGTATCTCGGGGCTCACTCGGTAATGCAACATCACAATAAGCCTTGCAAGCGATGTGACTAATTGTTAGTTGCGGGATCTTTTATTACGGAACGAGTAAAGAGACTTGCCGGTAACGAGGTTGAACTAGGTATGGAGATACCGACGATCGAATCTCGGGCAAGTAACATACCGAAGAACAAAGGGAACGTTATACGGGATTAACTGAATCCTTGACATAGAGGTTCGACCGATGAAGATCTTCGTAGAATATGTAGGAACCAATGTGGACATCTAGGTCCCGCCATTGGTTATTGACCGTAGAGGTGTCTCGGTCATGTCTACATAGTTCTCGAACCCGCAGGGTCTGCACACTTAAGGTTCGATGACGTTTCGGTAGTGTAGAGTTATGTATGGTGGTGACCGAAGGTTGTTCGGAGTCCCGGATGAGATCCCGGACATCACGAGGAAGGAGGTAAAGATTCATATATAGGAAGTCCCAGTTTGGTCGCCGGAAAAGTTTCGGGCTCATTGGTAGTGTACCGGGAGTACCGGTAGTGTACCGGGAGGCCTCCGGGAGAGGTATTTCGACCCCAAGAGGTCCATGGTCTGTGGAAGAATAATAACCAGCCCTTAGTGGGCTGGGGAAACAGCCACAAAGGCCCATGGCACAGGGGAAGAAATTCCTAAAGGAAAAAGAGGAAAAATCAGCCAATAGGGAGCAATCCTACTCCAACTAGGATTGGAGGTGGAGTAGGATTGCTCCCCTCCACTTCGGCCGACTCCTAGAGGCCTTGGCCTTGCTCCAAGGCTGCCTCCTCCTTCCTCCTTTATATACAGGTGGGGTGGGTGGTTTTTGGACAGAATTTCCGCCACGTGCTACCCAATCCACCGGTGCATAGTTTCTCCTCTAGATCGTAGTTCCGTAGTGCTTAGGCGAAGCCCTGCCAGAATTGCTCCATCACCATCGCCGGAGCACCGTCACGCTGCCGGCGAACTCTTCTATCTCTCCATCTCCTCTTGCTGGATCAAGACGGTGGAGATCGTCATCATGCTGCACGTGTGCTGAACGCGGAGGTGCCGTCCGTTCGGTACTAGATCGGAAGGATCGTGATCAAGGCCACGAGACGTTCCTGATTGGATCGCGGGACGGTTCGTGATTGGATCGCGGGACGCTTGGCGATTTGGATCGTGAAGAAGTATGACTACACCAACCACGTTTCTTAACGCTTCCCGCTTAGCGATCTACAAGGGTATGTAGATCAACTCCCCCTCTCGTAGATGATCATCACCATGGATAGGTTTGCGTGTGCGTAGGAAATTTTTTGTTTCCCATGCAATGTTCCCCAACAGTGATTCCGTATGCTTATGGGTTATCAAGACCTTTTTCTGGCGTCATTGTCGGGGAGCATATCTATATATGCCGAGTCACGTGGGATTTATATCAACTTATCACTATGAAGAATCTGAAGGGTACAAGAACCAAGATCGTTCCCTATAAGACGAGGGGAGGTACCGATTTGCCATCATACTCTGCACTTGATTCACCTTCTGTTATGAGTAGACTTGCAACACCACCACATACTATTAATCCTGGTATTTCGCAAGTTATTTATGATTCTACTTCTTCTATGAATGATGCTTATGATGATGCTAGTACCTTGCTTGATTCATAGCAGGATCTTGTATTACGGAACAAGTAAAGAGACTTTCCGGTAACGAGATTGAACTAGGTATAGAGATACCGACGATCGAATCTTAGGCAAGTAACATACCGAAGAACAAAGGGAACATCATACGGGATTAACTGAGTCCTTGAGATAGAGGTTTGACCGATAAAGATCTTCGTAGAATATGTAGGAACCAATATGGGCATCCAGGTCCCACTATTGGTTATTGACCATAGATGTGTCTCGGTCATGTCTACATAGTTCTCAAACCCGCACGGTCTGCACACTTAAGGTTCGGTGATGTTTCAGCAGTATTGAGTTATATGTGTTTGTGACCAAAGGTTGTTCGGAGTCCCGAATGAGATCTCGGACATGACGAGAAACTCCGGAATGGTCCAGAGATGAAGATCGATATATAGGACGAAGGTAATCAGAATCCGGAAGCGTTCCCGGGGTACCGGGTTATGACCAGGAGTACTGAAAGGGGTTTCGGGGGCCCCGACAAGTGTTGGGGGGCCTCATGGGCCAAAGGGAGGGGGCAAACTAGCCCACTAAGGGGCTGTGCGCCCCCTCACCCTTTCCCATGTAACCAGGAGAGGTGGGGCGCCCCCTCTAGGGTTCCCTCCACCTGGCTTGGGGGCCTAGTCACACTAGGGTTTCCCTAGGGGGCGCCCCCATCCGCCCTAGCCGCCGCCCCTAGATTGGATCTAGGGGCGTCACCCCTCCTCCCTTCCCCCTATATATAGATGAGGAGATGGAGGGTACCCGCACCGAAGAATTTCCACGTGTTGCCCTCTCTCTTCCTCTAGATCGTCTCGGTTGTGCTTGGCGAAGCCCTGCCAGGACAACTCCACCACCACCACCACACGCCATTGTGCTGGCGGAGAGCTCATCTACCTCTCCACTCCCTCTTGCTGGATCAAGAAGGTGGAGATCGTCATCGAGCTGTACGTGTGCTGAACGCGGAGGTGCCGTCCGTTCGACACTAGATCAGAAGGAGCACGATGGAATCGCGAGACGACTCATGATGAGATCGTGAGACGGATCGTGATTGGATTGTAAAGACATTCGACTACATCAACCGCGTTTCTTAATGCTTCCACTTAGCAATCTACAAGGGTATGTAGATACACTCTCCCTCTCGTAGATGCTCATCACCTTGGATAGATCTTGCATGTGTGTAGGAATTTTTTTGTTTCCCATGCAACGTTCCCTAATAGTGGAATCATGAGCTAGGTCTATGTGTAGATGAGGCCATGAGTAGGACACAAAGGATTTTGTGGGCGTTGATATTCAGATTTCTTCCTCCCTTGGTCTTTCCCGTTCAGCGGTATTGTGGAATGAAGCGGCCTGGACCAACGTTACTCGTATGCTTATGAGAGACCGGTTCCATCGATTGACATGTGACTTTGTTGCATAAAGATGGCTGACGGGTGTGTGTTTCTCCTACTCTAGGTGGATCGGATTCGACAAAGGCGGTCCTTGAGAATGTTGAAAAGAAATTTATATATTTGTGGTTTTGCATAGGTAAGAATCGTTCTTGCTACATACCCGTAGCAGCCATGTAAAACATGCAACAACAATTAGAGGACGTCTAACTTGTTCTTGCAGGGTATGTTGTGATATGATATGGACAATTACATGATGAGATATATGTGATGTATGAGATGATCATGTTTTGTATAGAATATCACGACTTGCATGTCAATGAGTACGACAACCGGCAGGAGCCATAGGGTTGTCTTTAATTATTTTATGACCTGCGTGTCGATCATTAAGCGCCTTGTAATGCTTTACTTTATCGCTAAGAGGTAGCAATAGTAGTAGAAGCATGGTGGGCACGACAACGCCGATGGTGACACGTTGATGGAGATCAAGATGATGGAGATCATGGTGTCATGCCGGTGACGATGGAGATCATGTCGGTGCTTTAAGGATGGAGATCAAAAGCACAAGTTCATGGCCATATCATGTCACTTATGATTTGCATGTGATGTTAATCCTTTTATGCACCTTGTTTTTCTTAGGACGACAGTAGCATTATAAGGTGATCCCTCACTTAAATTTCAAGATAAATTGTGTTCTCCTCGAGTGTGCACCGTTGTGAAAGTTTGTCGTGTCGAGACACCACGTGATGATCGGGTGTGATAGACTCTACGTTCACATACAACGGGTGCAAGCCAATGTTGCACGTGCAGAACACTCGGGTTAAACTTGACGAGCCTAACATGTACAAACATGGCCTTGGAACACAATAGACCGAAAGGTCGAACATGAGTCATATAGTGGATATGTTCAACATGATGATGTTCACCATTGAAACCACCTCAACTCACGTCGTGATCGGACTTGAGTTGGTGAATTTGGATCATGTATCACTCGAATGACCGGAGGGATGTCAATTTGAGTGGGAGTTCTTAGGTAATATGATTAATTGAACTCATTATCATGAACATAGTCAGAAGTGTCTTTGCAAATTATGTTGTAGATAGCTCACTTTGTAGCTCCCCTGTTTTATTGATACGTTGCTAGAGAAAAGTATGTTGAAAGATGATGGTAGCAATAATGCAGACTGGGCCCGTGATCTGAGGATTGTCATCATTGCTGCACGGAAGGCTTATGTCCTTAATGCACCGCTCGGTGCGCCACCCCCTCAAGCGTTGTCTGTAGATGTTGTGAACATCTGATAGGCACGTTCTGATGACTACTTGATAGTTCAGTGCGTCATGCATTACGACTTAGAACTGAGGCTCCAAAACGTTTTGAACGTCACGGAACATATGAGATGTTCTAAGATCTGAAATTGGGATCTCATGCTCGTGCCTGTGTTGAGAGGTATGAGACCTCCAACAATATTCTTTGCCTGCAAGATGAAGAAGAATAGCTCAATCGGTGAGCATGTGGTCAGATTGTTTAGGTACTATAACCGCTTGAATCGAGTGGGAGTTGATCTTCCAGATAAGATAGTGATTGATATAGTTCTCCAATTCACTATCGCTAAGCTACTTGAGCTTCGTGATGAACTATAAAATGCCAGGGATGGAAATAATGATCCTTGAGCTATTCGCGATGTTTGACACTGCGAAGGTAGAAATCAAGAAGGAGCATCAAGTGTTGATGGTTAGTAAAACCACTGGTTTCGCAAATGGAAAGGGCAAGAAGGGAAACTTCATGGATGGGAAGCCAGTTGCTGCTCTAGTGAAGAAACCCAAGGTTGAACCCAAACCCAAGACTAAGTGCTTCTATTATGAGGAGAGCGGTCGCTGAAACGGAACAACCTTAGATACTTGGTAGATAAGAAGGCTGGCAACATCGACAAAAGTATATTTGATATACATATTATTGATGTGTACCTTGCTAATACTCCTAGTAGCACGTGGGTATTAGATAACGGTTTAGTTGCTGAAAGCACATTTGCTCCCTTGGTGGTTTTGGTAATTAATAACAACATATAAGTCATTGAACTAATGTTTCCACCAAGTATATTTCAGGAAATGTTCAATGATAGGATTGGCAAAAGGAGATTGTGGACATACCCCAAGATGCAAGGAAATAGGTTGGCCAAGCTTCAAGCAAAAGGACTCTACATTTTATATTTGTGAGAAATCACTTTGAGTCCATAGGAAAGCCAATACTATTAAAAGGGGGTAAGGTTTTGTTGGTGAACAATATGCTCAAACATGCACAAGTGATAGTCGCCAAAAACATCCACCAACTCTCCCATCAAAGTCTGTTCTATACCTAACACTCAAAATCGGTGCAACCAACTTTCCCATACCGGCGCCACCGATTCCAGAACCTAGACAGACTCAGCAAAACCCTAGCCACTTCGGTGCAATCGATTCCATACCGGTGCTACCGAGTTTAGGTTGCCAACTTTTTGTTACGCAAATTCACATTTTCGGTCCCACCGAGAATGTTGGATCGACGTCATCGGTATTGGAAATCGGACCGTTGGTCACCTTATCGGTGCAACCGAGTTTCCTATATCGGTCTCATCGAGATTCAAAAGTTGCCACCTTTTGGTCACTTCGGTACCACCGAGATTAACACATCGGTGTCACAGAGTTGGTCATTTTGTGTGTAACGGTTGGATTTTTGGGGATGCCTATATATACCCCTTCACCACCACCTACACGAAAGAGAAGCACTCAGAACTATTCCATACTTGCCCCATCTAGTTTTCTGAGAGAGAACCACCTACCCTTGTGTTGAGGTCAAGATATTCCACTCCAATCATATGGATCTTGATCTCTAGCCTCCCCAAGTAGCTTTCCACCAATCCCATCTCTTCCACCATGCCAAATCTATGAGAGAGTGATTGGGTGCTGAGGAGTCTATCATCTTGAAGCACAAGAGCAAGGAGTTCATCATCATTACTGAGCCTATTACCTTTTGGAGGGTGGTGCCTCCTAGATTGGTTAGGTGTCGCTTGGGAGCCTCCTACTTCGTGTTGTGTAGTGAACCAAGAAGTTTGTAAGGGCAAGGAGATCGCCTACTTCGTGAAGATCTACCCATAGTGAGGCTAGTCCTTCGTGGATGGAAGCCGTTATGGAATAGTCAAGGTTGCTACTTCGTGGACCCTTTTGGGTGGAGCCCTTCGTGGAATCTCGCGACCGTTACCCCCGTGGGTTGAAGACTCCATAAATGTGGATATACGATAGCGCCACCCATCGGAACCATGAGAAAAATCACCGTGTCTACAACTGCGTTTGGTCTTCCTACCCTATCCCTTCTATACATGCTTGTTGTTACTTTCCGCTTCTATATACTCTTAGACTTGCATGTGTAGGGTGTACTTGACTTGCCATGAAATGCTAAAAATGTCAACCCTAAAACTTGGTATAGGCAAAACTTTTATTTAGTCAAGTAGTCTAATCACCCCCTCTAGACATACTTTCGGTCCTACAAGTGGTATCAGAGCTTTGGTCTCCATTGCTTAGGTCTCACAACCTAGGAGAGTATGGCATCTAGTGAGGGAAGTTATCACCGTAGAGGTTCGTACTTTGATGGCACTAATTTAGCTAGTTGGAAGCACAAAATGAAAATGCATATTCTTGGTCATAACCCCGCCGTTTGGGCTGTTGTTCGTGTTGGCTTGCAAGGTGAGTTCTTTGCGGATGGACGGGAACTAGATCGTGAAGCGACCGCGGATGAGTTGAAGATGTTGCAACTCAATGCTCAAGCATGCGACATTCTCTTCAACTGCATATGCTCCGAAGAATTCAACAAAATCAGCCGTCTTGAGAATGCAAAAGAGATTTAGGATACTTTGGTTGATATGCACGAAGGAACCGAGTCCGTGAGAGAATCCAAGTTAGATGTTCTTCAAGGTCAGCTTGACAAGTTCAAGATGAAGGATGGTGAAGGAGTCGTAGAGATGTACTCTAGGCTAGCTCTCATCACCAATGATATTGCCGGCTTCGGAAGCGAAGAAATGACCGACAAATTCATCATCAAGAAGATACTTAGAGATTTGGATGAGATATATGGCACAGTGTGCACATTGATCCAAATGATGCCAAACTACAAAGATCTCAAGCCTACGGAAGTCATTGGAAGGATTGTTGCTCATGAGATGACACTCAAAGATAAGGAAGAACTTCATCACAAGTCTAGCGGTGATTACAAAGCCACAAGTGATGCTCCCGCAACTTCAAGCAACAACCTTGTCACCAATGAAGAGATAAGCCTCATGGTCAAGAAAATCAACAAGTTCTACAAGAATAGAGGCAAAGAAAGAAACTCCAACTCAAGATATGAAGAGAAGCGTTTATCAAGTCGTGACCGCAATTGCTACAAATGTGGGAAGCCTGGACACTACTCAAATGAGTGCACGACTCCCTACAAAAGAAGAGAAGAGTCACCTCGAAGACGAAGCTCAAGGAATGAATCACCACAAAGAGAGAGAAGGAGTAGAGATGATAAGTTTTCAATGAAGACACTCAAGGAGAAGTAGATATTCGGAGAAGAAGGACAAGTACACCAAGAGATACACAAGAAGAAAACATCAAGCTCATGTTGGTGAATGAGTTTCTGGCTCCGACTCTGACAACAACTCTGAGAGAAGCTATCACTCCGACTCCGACTATAGTCAAGATGATGGTGTTGCCGGAATTGCTCTAGTGACTACCAACTCCTACGATCTATTTGATTCACCAAATGAAGGGAGTGGAAGTTGCTTCATGGCTAAAGGCCCCAAGGTATCACACCCCGAGTATCTTGATTTTGATAGTGATGAAGATGATTTGCTTTGTGAAGATGATTTGCTTTGTGATGATAACTTGCTTTGTGATAAAACTAGTGATTTTGATCAAAATGAACTTGATAATTCTCATGCTAGTCAAGATGAGTCATTTGATAATGATAAGATGAAAATATAACAACTAACTAAAGAACTAAACACTCTTAAGTTAGCTCATGAATCTACTCTCAAAGATCATAGAGAGCTTATGAGAACTCATGAGAAGCTACGCTTTGAGAAGCTCAACTTGTAGCAAGAGCATGAGTTTCTCAAAGCTATCAATGACGATCTCCGAAAGAAGACTTCATCTTATCTAGCCAAATGACTACTCTTGTCTACTTTCATGCCTCAAGTTAAAACTAAGCAATCTAGTAACAAAGGCAAGAAAGGTTCTTCATCTAGTAGCAACAATAAAAATGCTAAACCCAATGATGTTGTTTCTAGTAGTTCTCTTGATTCCCCTAATGATGATGCTCTTAGCCAAGTTACACTTGAGCAAGAAAATGCTTTATTTAAAGGAATTATAGAAAAAGGTATCTACAAGAGTCTTGCCGTATGTAAGCAATTTGAGGAAATTGTACGCAAGCACGGAGGATACCGGAAGAATCGTGGTGTTGGCTACTTCAACGCAAATGGAGTTGAGTGGGAAGAAGGTCAATATCCCAAGCCCAAGTTTGTTCCTCAAAAGGAGAAGTATGAAAATACTCTTCCCAAGGGGACAAACACTCAAGATGACCTTCCACAACAAGACCACAATCTCAAGGGCAAGAACAAGCTTCAAGAGGACATTGACTCATATTAAGATGAACCCCTAGCTTTGGTGGAGTGGGTTCCCAAGGCTACTTCAACACCAAGGATCCCCATCAACTTGATGTGGGTTCCCAAGAAGAAGAACTAGTAAGTTCTTGAGGGGTGACTCCACCAATGAAATTCACTCACATTCATTATTGGCAAGGACTTTTTTAACTCAACATCAACTCAATGCAATAGTTCAAGGAGTCATACATTCCCTCAAAGGTAAGCAAGGGACAAGGTAATCAACTAATCAATGGACATCATAACATATGCTTTGCACTCCATGTCCATAGATATCCTTGTATTTGTCTCTTGTGTGTTGGGACTAACCCATGTAGGTGAGAGGAGTAAGGAAACAACAAGGATGCTCCCAACTCTCGGTGATCTTCATCAACATTGAGCATCCACAACCACCTCACCAACACGAAGTCTTCATAAAAAAAACCCAAGGTTAGTTTATCCCTATTATGGGGGGATGTCACATTAAGGGGGAGCTTTACTCTATGACTTGAGTCAAAGCATCTCTTAGTATGTGACAACATTAGATGCTTTATGTAAAAGTGGTAATCCCACTTGTGCTTAAACGATGAGTATGACCTATGATCAAGTACTCTTACTTGGCTCCTAAGTCAAATACTCATATATAGATGATTTCATCATCGCCCAAGTGCTTGTTAGATGCTAGTGTGTTTGTGCATGTTTGTCATGATTTCTTTTGACATCTTATTGTGTGAGCATGTTGGTCTGCATTTATTTTCTCATTCAAGGACATCCAATTGTTGCTATTTGGTTATTGATTTTCTCTTTTGCCAATTGGATGGACAAGAATGCCTAGGACCACGCTTTAGCTATCTATGATTTCTCACCTCATATTCCATTCATGCTGCATCACAAAATTTGAACAAGTGCTTTTCGATCCCTCTATGTGTGGAGCACTCGGAGTTCCGTATTGACAAGGACTGGCCATTAAAACCTCCTAAGTGCATCTCGGTGGAACCAACCCCACAATCTCGGTCTCACCGAATGCCTAGGGTTGATCTGTTTTTCAATCTCGATACTGCCGATTTCATATTCTCGGTTACACCGAGTTTCCCTGTGAGCTGACAGTTGTGGAACTCGGTGACACCGAAAACATAAAATCGGTATCACCGACAGTGGAGGGTATATATACTGTGGTCCCCAACATTTTGAAATTCATCCTCAGAACCGTCGAGCCTCAGAACCCTAAGCTGCCCCTTCGAGACCCCTAGTCATCGCCCTTGTCTTCCTATGCTCCTCCGCCGCTGGGAATCGCCGCCATCGACGAAATCTGCTCCATCATCGCCACCATAGCGGATCCGCACCAAGTTAGGGTACGGATTTGACCTCCTTTGTGCCCCCTTCTGATTCTTGCGCATTGGATTTGATTTTATCTATAAGCCACCCATTGCACGTATTCCTATCCACACAAAATCCCATAGGCTAGCGAACCATTGATTTTCTAGGGTTTTGCCTTCCGCCCGACGCAACTCGGTAGAACCGAATCAAGAAAATCGATACCATCGATTTTTTTTTCTATGTTGATGAGAACTGTCTTGGTGAAACCGAGCACTCCTTTTTGGTCTCACCAAAAAGGGTGCCAAGTTTCTGTTAAAAGGGACAGTCAGTCTCGTTGCCACCGAAATTTTTGCTCCGGCCTTACCAATTTGTTTCTGACAGAATGCAAAACTTTGAAAATCTTTTGTTCAAAATTTCAAAAACCAGCTGATAATTTTGTGATGACTCATCTACTTCTGCTCATCTATATTCCATTCACAAGGTCAGTATGTCAGATGTAGAGGACAGTCAGAACT
The DNA here is from genome assembly GCA_022496015.1 of Hordeum marinum. Lineage (NCBI taxonomy): Eukaryota > Viridiplantae > Streptophyta > Magnoliopsida > Poales > Poaceae > Hordeum > Hordeum marinum. The sequence continues at coordinate 402,379,058 of CM039675.1, forward strand.
TGCCAAAGCAGGGTGCTGACATGAGTTCAGGCACAAGCCCAGAGTCGAGTTCATTTTCAGATCCAAGCACCCCCTAGCTCCCATGGGTTGCCCAAAGCTGCTACAAGGACCAGAAAGAAGCTGAATTCTGATGAAGAAGATTCAGACTTCGTTCCAGAGGAGATTCTTGCTAAGAAGCAAGAGAAAGCTGCTAAGAAGTCTGCTACTGAAGCCACTTCTTCCAGGAGAGTTGTTAGCAAGATCTATGCACCTGCTTCAACCTTCAAGGCTCATGAGACTACCAGAGCAACTATTTCAGTTGAGGTCCCCAGGAAAGCTATGCCTAAGAAGGCAGGATAGATGAAAGCAAGAAAGAGGGTTATTCATGTTATTGGCAGAAGAACCTCCATGTTTGAGGATCCATAAGAAGCTACTGGTGCTGATGCTGAAGAGGAGGAAGAGCATATTGAGAAGGCACCTCCCAAGAAAAAGCAAAAGAAGCTTATGGCTGATGCTATGCCAAAGACCAGCACATCCAAGAAGGCTGCTGCTGAGAAGCCTAAGAGGACATCCGGGCAGATTCCAGCTTTTGAGAAGAACAAAGGGACTGCTTACAGAGTTGAAGACGATGATGACTTATCAACTTTGATGAAGCTCAGACCACACCTTCCGGTACACAATGGCAGCTACCCACTAGCTGAAGATATGAAGAAGAGGAAGGATTCAGGATTGAGAGCTTGGAGAGCTATAGATCCATATGCCCAGAGGAAGAAGACAACTATGGACTACAGATTTTATACCAAGGAGCAATAGATTTCTATGAGAATGTGCTTTTTGACAAGAGTCCAGCTGTGAGTGATATGCGGTATGTTGACTGGAAATTCATTAAGGATAATGAGGACTACTTTCCAAGTGTCCAAGACAATTTCCACTGCATAGGTTTGGATGAGTTTGTTGGCAGAGAATTCACTGCTTGGAAGGATGAGATGATCATGCAATTCTACTCCACTGCACATTTCTATGGAGATGGTAGAATTGTATGGATGACTGAAGGTGCAAGGTATGAATGAACCGTTGAAGAATGGGCTGCTATCTTAGGAGTTCCTGAAGCACAAGATGGTGACTTGGATGTATACTTAGAATCCAAGGAGAGCCACAATGCTATGGCAAATATGTACAAGGAGATCCCTGCTGCCAATGTGAAGTCTCACAGGCTAGGATCTATCTACTTTCTTCAGGCCGGTCTCCGCACAATGAACACCATCCTGAGGCACACTTTGATGCCCAAGTCAGGAGATAACAAGATGATCCGAGGCCACTCCATCAATATGGTGATCCACCTTGACAGACACACCAGGATCAGAGTCATGGATTTGATTGTTGAGACAATCAAGAGGGTTGCTGCTGACCAGAAGCGCTCTTGCTGTTATGCACCCTACATCCAGATGCTTATCAATTCAAAGTTGGAGAAGCACATTTTTGCTCTAGATCGTCCACATTTACCCCTACAGCTAGATCTCGACTACAATGTTGTGGTGATGGATGCTGAACATCCCACATCTGCTACAGCTCAGGCAGAGGCATAGGCAGTTAGAGCCACTAGTGCTCAAGTCCCTAGATCTAGAAATGAGCAAATGGATCTGTTGATATCATCGGTTCAGGGTATGCAGAAGGACATTAAGGGGATTCTGGACAACCAGAACAGTCTTGTGAGGATCTTTGAAAACATGATCAAGACCCTTAGTAATAAGGTGGATGGGTTGACTAAGACAATCAATGAGCTCAAGAAGGAAGTTGACTCAGTGCCTCTTCCACAGACTACTTCTTCAGATGATGGTGATGATGATGAGGATGACTCACCTCTCAGGATAGGCACACAGTTTCATACCCAGGCTAGATCAACCACTATGCCAATTCCAAACTTGAGGCCCTCTTCATCAGCTCCTGGTGTTGTCACCTCAGCTCCTACTCCATCTGTTCTAGTTCCTCCAGCTGCCACTCCAACTCCATCCACGACATATGTAGAGATCTTCGCCGATGCTATTCTCTCGACTCATTCATCAACAACCGGAAGAGATCAGCCCAAGAACGATTAGATGTATGCCTTTGAACTTTTTGGTAACTTGTTGCCAAAGGGGGAGAAGTGTATATAGATCTTTAGGCTTCGAGCGAGAGAGCGTTTTGGTGTTTGTTGCTTTTCAAGACACTTGGTCTTTTGGTTACTTGTGTTGAGCGTATGATCATGTGTGTTATGCTACTATTTTACGCCTTATGTATGATGCAACTATTTCCTATCAACTTAATGCTTATGAGATGAACATTCACCTTTGTTTGATTGTGTTGTGCTTTGTTATTCATTCTAAGTATTCTCGCACACCACCAAGTTGTATGTGACATGGAAGAAGTGCCCCATATACCTAATCGATTGTGCATTTGCATTCAAACGCAAATTCAAAATAATGCACAAATTTAGGGGGATCTCTTGCTTATCACATACTTATCAAAGCGACGATTATATTTACTGATTTCATCATATCTCGAAGCTTTGATCTATATGTTGTCATCAATTACCAAAAAGGGAGAGATTGAAAGCACATTTGCTACCTTGGTGGTTTTGGTAATTAATAACAACATATAAGTCATTGAACTAATGTTTCCACCAAGTATATTTCAGGAAATGTTCAATGATAGGATTGGCAAAAGGAGATTGTGGACATACCCCAAGATGCAAGGAAATAGGTTGGCCAAGCTTCAAGCAAAAGGACTCTACATTTTATATTTGTGAGAAATCACTTTGAGTCCATAGGAAAGCCAATACTATTAAAAGGGGGTAAGGTTTTGTTGGTGAACAATATTCTCAAACGTGCACAAGTTATAGTCGCCAAAAACATCCACAAACTCTCCCACCAAAGTCTGTTCTATACCAAACACTCAAAATCGGTGCAACCAACTTTCCCATACCGGTGCCACCGATTCCAGAACCTAGACAGACTCAGCCAAACCCTAGCCACTTCGGTACAACTGATTCCATACCGGTACCACCGAGTTTAGGTTGCCAACTTTCTGTTACGCAAATTCACATTTTCGGTCCCACCGAGAATGTTGGATCGGTGTCACCGAGATTGGAAATCTGACCGTTGGTCACCTTATCGGTGCAACCAAGTTTCCTATATCGGTCTCATCGAGATTCAAAAGTTGCCACCTTTTGGTCACTTCGTTACCACCAAGATTAACACATCGGTGTCACCGAGTTGGTTATTTTGTGTGTAACGGTTGGATTTTTGGGGATGCCTATATATACTCCTTCACCACCACCTACTCGAAAGAGAAGCACTTAGAACTATTCCACACTTGCCCCATCTAGTTTTTTGAGAGAGAACCACCTACCCTTGTGTTGAGGTCAAGATATTCCACTCCAATCATATGGATCTTGATCTCTAGCCTCCCCAAGTAGCTTTCCACCAAACCCATCTGTTCCACCATGCCAAATCCATGAGAGAGTGATTGGGTGCTGAGGAGTCTATCATCTTGAAGCACAAGAGCAAGGAGTTCATCGTCATTACCGAGCCTATTACCTTTTGGAGGGTGGTGCCTCCTATATTGGTTAGGTGTCGCTTGGGAGCCTCCTACTTCATGTTGTGGACTGAACCAAGAAGTTTGTAAGGGCAAGGAGATCGCCTACTTTGTGAAGATCTACCCATAGTGAGGCTAGTCCTTCGTGGATGGAAGCCGTTATGGAATAGTCAAGGTTGCTACTTCGTGGACCCTTTTGGGTGGAGCCCTCCATGGACTCTCGCGACCGTTACCCTCCGTGGGTTGAAGATTCCATAAACATGGATGTACGATAGCGCCACCTATCGGAACCACGGGAAAAATCATCGTGTATACAACTGCGTTTGATCTTCCTACCCTATCCCTTCTATACATGCTTGTTGTTACTTTTCGCTGCTATATACTCTTACACTTGCATGTGTAGGGTGTACTCGACTTGGCATGAAATGCTAAAAACTGTCAACCCTAAAACTTGGTATAGGCAAAACTTTTATTTAGTCAAGTAGTCTAATCACCCCCCTCTAGACATACTTTCAGTCCTACAGTTGCTAAATATTGGTAACTCAAAATAAAAGCTACGGAATAAATGGAGGCTAGCTATGTTGGGGAACGTAGTTGTAAATCAATTTTTTTCCTACGACCACCAAGATCAATCTATGGAGAAACCAGCAACGAGTAAGGGGAGAGTGCGTCTTCATACCTTTGAAGATCGCTAAGTGGAAGCGTTGCTAGAACACGGTTGGTGGAGTCGTACTCGCAGCGATTCAGATCGCGATGGATTTCGATCTAAGCGCCGAACAACGGCGCCTCCGCGGTCAACACAAGTGCAGCCTGGTGACGTCTCCTACGCCTTGATCCAACAAGGAGTATGGAGAGGTTGAGGGAGAGCTCTGACAGCACGACGGCATGGTGACGGTGGAGCTGCATGGTTCTCCGGCAGGGCTTCGCCAAGCTCTACGGAGGACGAGGAGTAGGTGGAGTAGGGCTGCGCCGAGGGAGGAAGAAACTTGTGTGTTTGGCAGCCCCAAAACCCCCACTATTTATAGGAGGACAGGGAGGAGGGTGCACACCCCTAGGGTTCCCACCCTAGGGTGGTGCGGTAGCCCTAGATGGCAATCTGGCTGGTGGCCAAGAGGGGAGAGGGGAGGGGCGGCGCCCTAGGTGGGCCTAAGGCCCATCTGGGCTAGGGTTTGCCCCCTCTCCTCTAGTGCTGCACCTTGGGACCTTGTGGGGGGCGTACCAGCCCACCCAGGGGCTGGTGACCTCCCACTTGCGGCCCATGCATCCCTCCTGTGCCGGTGGCCCAATTGGTGGACCCCCGGAACCCTTCCGGTGGTCCCGGTACGTTACCGGTGATGCCCGGAACACTTCCGGTGACCAAAACCTCACTTACTATATATGAATCTTTACCTCTGGACCATTCCAGAAATCCTCGTGACGTCTGGGATCTCATCCGAGACTCCAAACTACCTTCGGTAACCACGTACACTATTTCCCTATAACCCTAGCGTCATTGAACCTTAAGTGTGTAGACCCTATGGGTTCGGGAGGCATGTAGACATGACCGAGACACTTCTCCAGTCAATAACCAACAGCGGGATCTGGATACCCATGTTGGCTCCCACATGTTCAACGATGATCTCATCGGATGAACCACGATGTCGGGGATTCAATCAATCCCGTATACAATTCCGTTTGTCTATCGGTATCATACTTGCCCGAGATTCGATCGTCGGTATCCCTATACCTTGTTCAATCTCATTACCGGCAAGTCTCTTTACTCGTTTTGTAATACATCATCCCGTGACTAACTCCTTAGTCACATTGAGCTCATTATGATGATGTCTTACCGAGTGGGCCCAAGAGATACCTCTCCATCACACGGAGTGACAAATCCCAGTCTCGATTTGTGCCAACCCAACAGATACTTTTGAGAATACCTGTAGTGTACCTTATAGCCACCCAATTACGTTGTGACATTTGGCACACCCAAAGTATTCCTACGGTATCCGGGAGTCGCACAGTCTCATGGTCTAAGGAAATGATACTTGACATTAGAAAAGCTTTAGCATACAAACTACACGATCTTGTGCTATGCTTAGGATTGGGTCTTGTCCATCACATCATTCTCCTAATGATGTGATCCCATTATTAACGACATCCAATGTACATGGTCATGAAACTGTGACCATCTATTGATCAACGAGCTAGCCAACTAGAGGCTCACTAGGGACACGTTGTGGTCTATGTATTCACACATGCATTAGGGTTTCCGGTTAATACAATTATAGCATGAACAATAGACAATTATCATGAACAAGGAAATATAATAATAACCATTTTATTATTGCCTCTAGGGCATATTTCCAACAGTCTCCCACTTGCACTAGAGTCAATAATCTAGTTACATTGTGATGTATCGAACACCCATAGAGTTCTGGTGTTGATCATGTTTTGCTCATGAGAGAGGTTTAGTCAACGGATCTGCGACATTCAGATCCGTTTCTACTTTACAAATATCTATATCTCCTTCCTGAATGTAATCACAAATGGAGTTGAAGTGGCGCTTGATGTGTCTTGTCTTCTTGTGAAACCTGGGCTCCTTGGCAAGGGCAATAGCTCCAGTGTTGTCACAGAATAGAGTCATCGGGCCCGACGCATTGGGAATCACTCCTAGGTCGGTGATGAACTCCTTCATCCAGACTCCTTCCTTTGCTGCTTCCGAAGCAGCTATGTACTCGGCTTTACATGTAGATGCTGCCACGATGCTTTGCTTGCTGCTACACCAGCCGACTGCCTCTCCGTTCAAAATATACACGTATCCGGTTTGTGACTTGGAGTCAGCCGGATCTGTGTCGAAGCTAGCATCGACGTAACCCTTTACGATGAGCTCTTCGGCACCTCCATATACGAGAAACATGTCCTTGGTCCTTTTCAGGCACTTCAGGATATTCTTGACCGCTATCTAGTGTTCCGCTCCGGGATCACTTTGGTACCTTCCTACCAAACTTATGGCAAGGTTCACATCAGGTCTGGTACACAACATGGCATACATAATAGAGCCTATGGCTGAAGCATAAGGGATGACACTCATCTTTTCTCTATCCTCTACCATGGTCGAGCATTGAGTCGTACTCAATCTCACACCCTATAACACAGGCAAGAACCCCTTCTTGGACTGATCCATATTGAACTTCTTCAATATCTTGTCAAGGTATGTGCTTTGTGAAAGACCTATGAGGCATTTTGATCTATCTCTATAGATCTTAATGCCTAATATGTATGCAGCTTCTCCAAGGTCCTTCATTGAAAAACACTTATTCAAGTAGGCCTTTATACTTTGCAATAGTTCTATATCATTTCCCATCAACAATATGTCATCCACATATAATATGAGGAATGCTATAGAGATCCCACTCACTTTCTTGTAAATACAAGGTTCTCCATAAACCTATATATATCCAAACACTTTAATCACCTCATTAAAGCGAATGTTCCAACTCCGAGATGCTTGCACCAACCCATAGATGGAGCGTTGGAGCTTGCATACCTTGTTAGGATCTTTAGGATCGACAAAACCTTTCGGCTGCATCATATACAGTTCTTCCTTAAGGAAGCCATTAAGGAATGCTGTTTTGACGTCCATTTGCCAGGTCTCATAATCATAAAATGCAGCAATTGCTAACATGATTCAGATGGACTTCAACATCGCTACGGGTGAGAAAGTCTCATCGTAGTCAACTCCTTGAACTTGTCGATAATCCTTAGCGACAAGCCAAGCCTTATAGACGGTCACATTACCATCCACGTCAGTCTTCTTCTTAAAGATCCATTTATTTTCTATGGCTCGCTTATCATTAGGCAAGTCCACCAAAGTCCATACTTTGTTCTCATACATGGATCCTATCTCGGATTTCATGGCTTCAAGCCATTTGTTGGAATCCGGGCTGACCATCGCTTCTTCATAGTTCGAAGGTTCACCGTTGTCCAACAACATGATCTCCAGGACAGGGTTGCCGTACCACTCTAGTGCGGAACGTGTCTTGATGGTCCTTCGAGGTTCAATAGCAACTTGATCTGAAGTTCCATGATCATCATCATTAACTTCCTCTCCAGCCGGTGCAGGCTCCATAGAAACAACTTCCTGTGCTACGCTACTCTCTGGTTTGAGTGGAGGTACAATTACCTCATCAAGTTCTATTTTCCTCCCACTTACTTCTTTCGAGAGAAACTCTTTCTCTAGAAAGGGTCCATTCTTGGCAATAAAGGCTTTGCCTTCGGATCTGAGGTAGAAGGTATACCCAACCATTTCTTTGGGGTATCCTATGAAGACGCACTTTTCTACTTTGGGTTCGAGCTTCTCAGGTTGAAGTTTCTTCACATAAGCATCGCATCCGCAAACTTTCAGAAATGACAGCTTAGGTTTCTTTCCAAACCATAATTCATACAGTATCATCTCAACGGACTTAGACGGGGCCCTATTTAAAGTGAATGCGACAGTCTGTAATGCATATCCCCAAAATGATAGCGGTAAGTCGGTAAGAGACATCATAGATCGCAACATATCAAATAGAGTGCGATTACGATGTTCAGACACACCATTTCGTTGAGGCGTGCCAGGCGGCGTGAGTTGTGAAACAATTCCACATTTCCTTAGGTGCGTGCCAAACTCGTGACTCAAATATTCTCCGCCACGATCAGATTGTAGGCACTTTATTTTCCTGTCACATTGATTCTCTACCTCACTCTGAAATTCCTTGAACTTTTCAAAGGTTTCAGACTTATGTTTCATTAAGTAGACATGCCATATCTGCTTAAGTCATCAGCGCGGGTGAGAACATAACAGTAGCCACCGCGAGCCTCAACACTCGTTGGACCGCATACATCGGTATGTATTATCTCCAACAAGTCAGTTGCTCGCTCCATTGTTTCGGAGAACAGAGTGTTGGTCATCTTTCCCATGAGGCATGGTTTGCACGTGTCAAATGATTCAAAATCAAGAGACTCCAAAAGTCCATCAGCATGGAGTTTCTTCATGCGTTGGACACCAATATGACCAAGGTGGCAGTGCCACATGTAAGTGGGACTATCGTTATCAACCTTACATCTTTTGGTACTCACACTATGGACATGTGTAACATCACGTTTGAGATTCATCAAAAATAAACCATTGACTAGCAGGGTATGACCATAAAACATTTCTCTCATATAAATAGAACAACCATTATTCTCAGATTTAAATGAGTATCCATCTCGCATCACACGAGATCTAGATACAATGTTCATGCTCAAAGCTGGTACTAAATAACAATTATTGAGGTTTAAAACTAATCCCAAAGGTAGATGTAGAGGTAGCGTGCCGACGGCAATCACATCAACCTTGGAACCATTCCTGACGCGCATCGTCATCTCGTCCTTTGCGAGTCTCCGCTTATTCCGCAGATCCTGCTTGGAGTTACAAATGTGAGCAACTGCACCGGTATCAAATACCCAGGAGCTACTAGGAGCACTGGTAAGGTACACATCAAAAACAAGTATATCACATATACCTTTAACGTTGCCGGCCTTCTTATCCACTAAGTACTCGGGGCAGTTCCGCTTCCAGTGACCTATACCCTTGCAATAAAAGCACTCAGTCTCAGGCTTGGGTCCATTCTTGTTCTTCTTCCCGGCAACTTGTTTACCGGGCGCGGCAACTGCTTTGCCGTCCTTCTTGAAGTTCTTATTACCCTTGCCTTTCTTGAAACTAGTGGTCTTATTCACCATCAACACTTGATGCTCCTTTTTGATCTCGACCTTCGCTGATTTCAGCATCGAGTAAAACTCAGGAATGGACTTCTCCATACCCTGCATGTTGTAGTTCATCACAAAGCTCTTCTAGCTAGGTGAAAGCGACTGGAGGATTCTGTCAATGATCGAGTCATCCATAAGATTAACTCCCAGCTGAGACAAGCGGTTGTGCAACCCAGACATTTTGAGTATGCGCTCACTGACAGAACTATTTTCCTCCATCTTACAACTGAAGAACTTGTCGGAGACATCATATCTGTCGACCTGGGCATGAGCTTGGAAAACCAGTTTCAGCTCTTGGAACATCTCATATGCTCCATCTTGCTCAAAACGCTTTTGGAGCCCCGGTTCTAAACTGTAAAGCATGCCACACTGAACTAGGGAGTAATCATCACAGCATGACTGTCAAGCGTTCATAACGTCTTGAGTTGCTGGGAAAACGGGTGCGTCACCTAGCGGTGCATCAAGGACATACAATCTCTTGGAAGCTATGAGGATGATCCTCAAGCTATGGACCCAGTCCGTATAGTTGCTTCCATCGTCTTTCAGCTTGGTTTTCTATAGAAATGCATTGAAGTTGATGGTAACATTAGCGTTGGCCAATGGATCTACAATATAGATTGTAAAGACAATTTTAGACTAGTTTCATGATAATTAAGTTCACATAATCAAATTATTCAATGAACTCCCACCTAGATAGACATCTCTCTAGTCATCGAAGTGACACATGATCCACGTCAACTAGCCCGTGTCCGATCATCACGTGAGACGGACTAGTCATCCATGGTGAACATCTTCATGTTGATCATATATTCTATACGACTCATGTTCAACCTTTCGACCTTCCGTGTTCCGAGGCCATGTCTGTACATGCTAGCCTCGTCAAGTCAACCTAAGTGTATTGCATGGGTAAATCTGGCTTACACCCATTGTATGCGAACGTTAGTACCTATCACACCCGATCATCACGTGGTGCTTCGGAACAACGAACTTTAGCAACGGTGCACAGTTAGGGTGAACACATTTCTTGAAATTTTAGTGAGAGATCATCTTATTTAGCTACCGTCGTTCTAAGCAAATAAGATGCAAACATGATAAACATCACATGCAATCAATATAGTGACATGATATGGCCAATATTTTCTTGCTCCTTTGATCTCCATCTTCGGGGCACCATGATCATCATTGTCACCGGCACGACACCATGATCTCCATCATCGTGTCTTCATGAAGTTGTCTCGCCAACTATAACTTCTACTACTATGGCTAACAATTAGCAATAAAGTAAAGTAATTACATGGCGTTTATGATTGACACGCAGGTCATACAATAAATTAAGACAACTCCTATGGCTCCTGCCGGTTGTCATACTCATTGACATGAAAGTTGTGAAACCTATTACAAGAACATGATCAATCTCATACATCGCAATGCATCACATCACATCCTTTGTCCATATCACATCACAAGGCATATGCTGCAAAAACAAGTTAGACGTCCACTAATTTGTTGTTGCAAGTTTTTACGTGGCTTCTATAGGTTTCTAGCAAGAACGTTTCTTACCTACGCCAAAACCACAACGTGATATGCCAATTGCTATTTACCCTTCATAAGGATCCTTTTCATCGAATCCGATCCGACTAAGGTGGGAGAGACAGACAGGCGCTAGCCACATGATGCAACAAGTGCATGTCAGGCGGTGGAACCGGTCTCACATAAGCGTATGTGTAAAGTTGGTCCGGGCCGCTTCATCCCACAATTTCTGCCGAATCAAGATAAGACTAGTAACGGTAAGCAAATTAACAAGATCGATGCCCACAACAACTTGTGTTCTACTCGTGCATAGATTTTACACATAGACCTAGCTCTGATACCACTATTGGGGAACGTAGTAGTAAATCAAAAATTTTCCTACGACCACCAAGATCAATCCATGGAGAAACCAGCAACGACTAAGGGGAGAGTGCATCTTCATACCTTTGAAGATCGCTAAGAGGAAGCATTGCTAGAGCACGGTTGGTGGAGTCGTACTCGCAGCGATTCAGACTGCGGTGGATTCCGATCTAAGCGCCGAACAATGGCGCCTCCGCGTTCAACACACGTGCAGCCCGATGACGTCTCCTACGCCTTGATCCTGCAAGGAGGAAGTATAGGTTGAGGGAGAGCTCCGGAAGCACGATGGCATGGTGACGGTGGAGCTGCGTGGTTCTCCGGCAGGGCTTCATCGAGCTCTACGGAGGACGTGGAGTAGGAGGAGTAGGGCTGCGCCGAGGGAGGAAGAAACTTGTGTGTTTGGCAGCCCCCAAACCCCCACTATTTATAGGAGGTGAGGGAGGAGGGTGTGCACCCCTAGGGTTCCCACCCTAGGGTGGTGCGGCAGCCCTAGATGGCAATCTGGCCAGCGGCCAAGAGGGGAGAGGGGAGGGGCGGCGCCCTTGATGGGCCTAAGGCCCATCTGGGCTAGGGTTTGCCCCCCTCTCCTCTAGTGTTGCGCCTTGGGACCTTGTGGGGGGAGGGAGCACCAGCCCACCTGCGGGATGGTTCCCTCCCACTTGCGGCCCATGCAACCCTTCGATGCCGGCGGCCCCACTTGGTGGACCCCCGGAACCCTTCCGGTGGTCCCGGTACGTTACCGGTGATGCCCGGAACACTTCCGGTGACCAAAACCTCACTTCCTATATATGAATCTTTACCTCTGAACCATTCCGGAACTCCTCGTGACGTCCGAGATCTCATTCGGGACTCCGAACTACCTTCGGTAACCACGTACACTATTTCCCTATAACCCTAGCGTCATCGAACCTTAAGTGTGTAGACCCTACGGGTTCGGGAGGCACGTAGACATGACCGAGACACTTCTCCGGTCAATAACCAACAGCGAGATCTGGATACCCATGTTGGCTCCCACATGCTCCACGATGATCTCATTAGATGAACCACGATGTCGGGGATTCAATCAATCCCGTATACAATTCCCTTTGCCTACCGGTATGATACTTGCCCGAGATTCGATCGTCAGTATCCCTATACCTTGTTCAATCTCGTTACCGACAAGTCTCTTTACTCATTTCGTAATACATCATCCCGTGACTAAATCGTTAGTCACATTGAGCTCATTATGATGATGTCTTACTGAGTGGGCCCAGAGATACCTGTCCGTCACATGGAGTGACAAATCCCAGTCTCGATTCGTGCCAACCCAACAGATACTTTCGGGGATACCTGTAGTGTACCTTTATAGCCACCCAGTTACTTTGTGACGTTTGGCACACCCAAAGTATTCCTATGGTATCGGGAGTTGCACAGTCTCATGGTCTAAGGAAACGATACTTGACATTAGAAAAGCTTTAGCATACGAACTACACGATCTTGTGCTATGCTTAGGATTGGGTCTTGTCCATCACATCATTCTCCTAATGATGTGATCCCGTTATCAACAACATCCAATGTCCATGGTCATGAAACCATGACCATCTATTGATCAACGAGCTAGCCAACTAGAGGCTCACTAGGGACACGTTGTGGTCTATGTATTCACACATGCATTACGGTTTCCGGTTAATATAATTATAGCATGAACAATAGACAATTATCATGAACAAGGAAATATAATAATAACCATTTTATTATTGCCTCTAGGGCATATTTCCAACAAGCTAAGGGTGAGGTGACAATGTCTGTTGGAAGTGTTTCCAAGGTAGATGTGATCATCATCGCACGCTCTCTCTACCTTCGGGATTAGTGATAAACCTAAATAAATGTTATTTGGTGTTCTTGTTGAGCATGAACGTGATTAGATCGTGTTTATTGCCATACGGCTATTCATTTAAGTTAGAGAATAATGGTTATTCTTCTTACATGAATAATGCCTTCAATGGTCATGCACCCAATGGGAATGGTTTATTGAATCTTGATCGTAGTAATACACATGTTCATAACATTGATAACCAAAGATACACAGTTAATAATGATAGTACCACATACTTATGGCACTGCCGCTAAATGTCATATTGATATAAATCGCATGAAGAAACTCCATGCTGATGGATCTTTGGACTCATTCGTTTTCAAATTGGTTGAGACATGCGGACCATGCCTCATGGGTAAGATGACTAAAGACCCCGTTTTCGGTATGATGGAGCGGGCTAGTAACTTATTGGAAATAATACATGTTGATGTATGCGGTTCAATGAGTGTTGTAGCGTGCGGTGGATATCGTTATTTTCTTACCTTCACTGATGATTTGAGTAGATATGGGCATATTTACGTAATGAAACACAAGTCTGAAATGTTTGAAAAGTTCAAGCAAATTCAGAGTGAAGTTTGATGTCATTGTGACAAGAAGATAAAAATGTCTATGATATGATCGTGGAGGTGAATATCTGAGCTACGAGTTTGGTATACAACTTAAGACAATGTAGAAGTTGTTTCACAACTCATGCCACCTGGAACACCATAGTGTGATGGTGTGTCCGAACATCGTAGTCGTGCTCTATTGCATATGGTGCGTACTATGATGTCTCTTATCATTTTGCCACTATCGTTTTGGGGTTATGCATTATAGACAACTACATTCACTTTAAATAGGGCACCATCTAAATCCGTTGAGATGACACCATATGAATTATGGTTTGATAGAAAACCAGGCTGTCATTTCTCAGAGTTTGGGAATGCAACACTTATGTCTGATAAGCTCGAACCCAAAGCGGAAAAGTGCAACTTCATAGGATACCCTAAGCAGAGTTGGGTATACCTTGTATCTCAGATCCGAGGGCAAAGTGTTTATTGCTAAAAACGGGTCCTTTCTCGAGAATGAGTTTCTCTCAAAGAATTGAGCGGGAGGAAGATAGAACTTGATGAGGTTGTTCAACCTTTGTTTCAACCAGAGAGTAGCGTAGCGCAGAAAGATGTTTCTGTGGAACCTACGTCAGTTGAAGCGGAAGTTAATGATGATGATCATGAATCTTAGGATCAAGTTACTATCGAACCTTGTAGGTCGACAAGGACGCGTACTGCTCCTGAGTGGTACGGCAACCCTGTCTTGGAGGTCATGTTGTTGGACAACGATCAACCTGCAAACTATGGAGAAGCGACGATGGGCCCGGATTCCAACAAATGGTTAGAGGCCATGAAATCCGAGATAGGATCCATGTATGAAAACCAAGTATGGACTTTGGTAGACTTGCCCGAATGGCAGGCCGTTGAGTACAAATGGACCTTTAAGAAGAAGATAGACGCTGATGGTAAATGTCACCATTTATAAAGCTCGACTTGTTGCAAAGTAGTTTCCGACAAGTTCAAGGAGTTGACTACGATGAGACTTTCTCACCTGTAGCAATGCTAAAGTCTGTTGAAATTATGTTAGCAGTTGTTGTATTTTTCAATTATGAAATCTGGCAGATGGATGTCAAAACATCGTTTCCTTAACGGTTTACTTGAGGAAAGGTTGTATGTGATACAACCAGAAGGTTTTGTCAGTCCTAAGGATGATAAAAGGTGTGCAAGCTCCAGCAATCCTTCTATGGGCTGGAGCAGGCATCTCAAAGTTGGAATATACGCTTTGATGAGGTGATCAAAGTTTTTGTGTTTATACAAAGTTTACTAGAAACTTGTATTTACAAGAAAGTGAGTGGGAGCACTATATAATTTCCGATAAGTATATCTGGATGACATATTATTGATCGGAAATGATGTAGAATTTCTAGAAAGCATAAAGGGTTGTTTGAAAGGTGTTTTTCAATGGAAGACCTGGATAAAGCTACTTAATTGTTGGGCATCGAGATCTATAGAGATAGATGAAGACGCTTGATGATACTTTCAATGAGTACATACCTTGACAAGATTTTGAAAGTGTTCAAAATGGATCAGTCAAAGAAGGAGTTCTTGCCTGATTTGTAAGGTGTGAAGTTGAGTAAGACTCAAAGCTCGACCACAGCAGAAGAAAGAGAAAGGACGAAGATCGTCCCATATGTCTTAGCCATAGGCTCTATATAGCATGCCATGCTGTGTACCGCACCCGTCTATGCCTTGCCATGAGTTTGTCAAGGGGTATAAGAGAGATCCAGGAGTGGATCACTGGACAGCGGTCAAGATTATCCTTAGTAACTTGAGGACTAAGGACATATTTCTCGATTATGGAGGTGATAAAGAGTTCGTCGTAAAGGGTTATGTCGATGTAAGCTTTAACACCAATCCGGATGACTCTGAGTAGCAATCCGGATATGTATAGTGGAGCAGTCATTTGGAATAGGTCCAAGTGGAGTGTGGTATCAGTGTCTACAGTATGACATTGAAATTTGCAAAGTATACACGGATCTGAATGTCACAGACCCGTTGACTAAAGACCTCTCTCACATGCAAAACATGATCGAACCCTAGAACTCATTGGGAGTTAGATTCATCACAATGTAAATCACATGGAAATGTGAGCTAGATTATTGACTCTAGTGCAAGTGGGAGACTGTTGGAAATATGCCCTAGAGGCAATAATAAATTGGTTATTATCATATTTCCTTGTTAATGATAATTGTTTATTATCCATGCTATAATTGTATTGATCGGAAACTCAGATACATGTGTGGATACATAGACAACACCATGTCCCTAGTAAGCCTCTATTGGACTAGCTCGTTGATCAAAGATGGCTATGGTTTTCTAGTCATGGACAAGAGTTGACATTTGATAACGTCATCACATCATTAGGAGAATAATGTGATGGACAAGACCCAAACTATAAATGTAGCATATGGTCGTGTCAGTTTATTGCTACAATTTTTTGCCTGTCAAGTATCTGTTCCTATGACCATGAGATCATGTAACTTAATGACATCGGAGGAGTACCTTGTGTGTATAAAAGATCGCAACGTAACTGAGTGACTATAAAGGTTCTCTGAAGGTATCTCCAAGGGTGTCTGTTGGGTTGGCATGGACCAAGACTAGGATTTGTTACTCCATGTGACGGAGAGGTATCTCAGAGCCCACTCGGTAATACAACATCACTATAAGCCTTGCAAGAAATGTGACTAAAAGAGTTAGCCATGTGATCTTGTATTACAGAATGAGTAAAGAGACTTGCCGGTAACGAGATTGAACTAGGTATAGAGATACAGATGATCGAACCTCGGGCAAGTAACATACCGAAGAACAAAGGGACATCATACGGGATTAACTGAATCCTTGACATAGAGGTTCGACCGATAAAGATCTTCGTAGAATATGTATGAACCAACATGGGCATCCAGGTCCCGCTATTGGTTATTGATCGTAGATGTGTCTCAGTCATGTTTACATAGTTCTCGAACCCGCAGGGTCTGCACACTTAAGGTTTGGTGACATTTCGGTAGTATTGAGTTATATGTGTTGGTGACCGAAGGTTGTTCAGAGTCCCGGATGAGATCCCGGACATGACGAGGAACTCCGGAATGGTTCAAAGATGAAGATATATATATTTGACGAAGGTAATCGGAGTCCGGAAGCATTCCGGGGGTACCGGGTTATGACCAGGAGTACCGAAAGGGGTTTCGGGGCCCCCGACAAGTGTTGGGGGCCCTCATGGGCGCAAGGGAGGGGTAAAACCAGCCCACTAAGGGGCTGTGCACCCCTCACCCTTTCCCAAGTAATCAGGAGAGGTGGGGTGCCCCCTCTAGGGTTCCCATCTGCCCTAGCCATAGCCCCTAGATTGGATCTAGGGGCGCCATCCCTCATCCCTTCCCCTATATATAGATGAGGAGAGGGAGGGCAGCCACACCTAAGAATTGCCACGTTTTGCGCTCTCTCTTCCTCTAGATCTGTTATCCACTAGATCGTCTCGGTTGTGGTTGGCGAAGCCTTGCCGGGACAGCTCCACCACCACTGCCACCACGCCGTTGTGTTGGAAGATAACACATCTACCTCTCCGCTCCCTCTTGCTGGATCGAGAAGGCGGAGATCATCATCGAGCTGTATGTGTGCTGAACGCGGAGGTGCCGCCCGTTTGGCACTAAGATCGGAGGGAGCACGATGGGATCGTGGGACGGCTCGTGATGAGATCGCAGGATGGATCGTGATTGGATCACGAAGACGTTCGACTACATCAACCACGTTTCTTTATGCTTCCGCTTAGCGATCTACAAGGGTATGTAGATCCACTCTCCCTCTCGTAGATGCTCATCAGCTTGGATAGATCTTGCATGTGCATAGGAATTTTTTTGTTTCCCATGCAACGTTCCCCAACATAAATTGCCAGAGCTAAAGAGAATGAAATTACCGAAACTGATGAAACTACTGAAACTGATGATTATGAAACACCTATTATACCTAGATCTTCTAGATTTGAAATGCCTAAGATACCTAAGGGTTATGTTATGGATGGAGAAGTAGCTAGAGACATTCTTGCTTGTAAGATCGAAATGATCTTAAGAAATTACTATGCAAGTATAAAGAAAAGACTTTGAATGCTAGAATGAAATGTGATCCTAAGTTTGCTACTTCACCTATCTTTGTTACCGATAAGGATTATGAATTCTCTGTCGATCCAGAGTTAATCACTTTGGTTGAATCTGATCCTTTCCATGGCTATGAAATTGAAACTGTAGTGGCACATCTTACTAAGTTGAATGATATATCTACCCTTTTTGCTCATGGTGAGAATATTTTCTACTACTATATTCTCAAATTATTTCCATTCTCATTAAAGGGTGATGCTAAGCTATGGTACAATACTCTTTCTCCATGTTGTGTGCATAGTCCTCAGGATATGATTTACTACTTCTCTGAAAAACATTTTCCTGCTCATAAAAAACAAGCCGCCTTACAAGAAATATTTAACTTTGTGCAAATTGAAGAAGAGAGTCTCCCACAAGCTTGGGGGAGGCTTCTCCAATTGCTTAATGATTTTCCTGATCATCCTCTTAAGAAAAATGAAATACTTGATATCTTCTATAATGGACTAACTGATACTTCTAGGGACTTCCTAGATAGTTGTGCTGGTTGTGTTTTTAGGGAACGAACTGTTGAACAAGCTAAGGAACTACTGAATAATATATTGAAGAATTATGATGATTGGACTCTCCCTGAACCACCGCTTGAACCCACTCCAAAGAACAGTGATGTCTTATTTCTCAGTCCTGAAGATATGCAGGAGGCAAATAAATGTATGAAGGAAAAAGGTATTAAAGCTGAGGATGTTAAAAATTTACCACCTATTGAAAAAAAACATGGCCTTGACACACCACCACCTCCACAGGTGGTAGAGGTAAATTCTTTATTAAAGTTTGATGAAGGTGACATCCCTTACAATAAACATCCTAGTCAATGCTTATATGAGTTTGATAACTACATTAGGAAACAAGATCACTTCAATGCAAATGTTCTGAAACAATTGAAATATAATTCTGATATGATTTCTTGCTTGAGTGACTTGTTATTTAGAGCCAGTAATGATGTTAGAGGTGTAGGAAAACATGCCTCTATGGTTCAAACCTAGTTAGTACAAGTTGCTAAATCTCAAGAGAATTGTTTAATGAAATGAATCATAATATGAATGATCATGCTATTAGAGTAGTGACTAGAGGAGGTAGAATGACCCAAGAACCTCTTTATCCTGAAGGTCATCCTAAAAGAATTGAACAATACTCTCAAGGAATTAATGCTGATGCACCTAGTCCTTCTAAGAAGAAAAATAAAAAGAAAAATGATAGGACTTTGCATACTTCTAGTGAACCTGAGATAGAAAAACCTCTTGATAATAATGATGTCTCTATTTCTAATGCTGAAACTCAATCTGGTAATGGACATTCACCTAGTGATAATGATAATGATGATGTTCATGAAGATGCTCAACCAAATAATGATAAAGAACCAGGTAATGATGTAGAAATAGAACCTGTCGTTGATCTTGATAACCCACAACCTAAAAATAAACGATATGATAAAAAATTTTGTGGCCAGAAAACATGGTAAAGAAAGAGAGCCATGGGTTTATAAACCCATGCCTTTTCCAACTAAAACATCCAAGAAAAAGGATGATGAAGAATTTGAACGCTTTGCTGAAATGATTAGGCCAGTCTTTTTGCGTGCCCGCTTAACTGATATTTTAAAGATGGCCCCTTATGCAAAATACATGAAAGACATCATCACTAATAAAAGAAAGTTACCTGAAGCTAAACTCTCCACCATGCTTGCTAATTATTATTTTAAGGATGGAGTATCTAAAAACCCCGGAGATCCTGTAATACCAACTATACCTTGCTCCATCAAAAGAAATTATGTCAAAACTGCTTTGTGTGATTTGGGAGCTGGTGTTAGTGTTATGCCTTTCCCTTTATATAAAAAACTTGATTTGAATAAACTCACAACTACTGAAATATATTTGCAAATGGCTGACAAATATATTTACCAATCACGGTGATGCCGATTCACCATTCTCGGTCGGACCGAAAATGAGAACTTGCGTAACAGAATCTTGGCAACCCAACTCGGTGGCACCGAGTGCAGTGTCGGCTGCACCGAAGTGTTAGGGTTTGGCTGAGTCTATCTAGGGTTCGGAACTCGGTGGCACCGGGATAGGAATGTTGGTTGCACCGATTTGGCATGTTTGGCTTAGGACAGACTTTGGTGGGAGAGTTTATGGATGTTTTGGTGACTATCACTTGTGCACATTTGAGCATATTGTTCACCATCAAAACTTTACCCCCTTTTAATAGTATTGGCTTTCCTATGGACTCAAAATGATTTCTCACAAATGTAAAATGTAGAGTGTTCTTCCTTGAAGCTTGGCCAACCTATTTCCTTGAATCTTGGGTTAATTCCACAATCTCCTCAATCCTTTTGCCAACTCAAATCTCCATGGACTATTATCTTAAATATACTAGATAGAGGTGTTAGTCCAAGAGACAATGTATGTTGTCATGAATTATCAAAACCACCAAGGGAGCATGTTGTGCTTTCAATATCCCCCTTTTTGGTAATTGATGACAACATACAATCAAAGCTTCAATTAAAGATATGCATGGATGCAATGAAGACTTTGAGAGACACATGACTTAGATTTGCTCCCCCTAAATGTGTGCAGTCCTTTAAAGGATAGTTGCTTTGGAATGTATGGACACACATATGGATGAAAGGGATATAAGAGTCATGTGTATCTTGGCTATATGCATCAATATATGTGAATGAAATATATATCCTTGATCAAGACTTCACCCTTGCAAACAATATGTGCAAGAAGCAAGAGATCATGTTCATCAATGATATGATGCATATACTTACCTTGAGTTCTTGAGCATTCTAGTAGTAGAGACACACTTGAGAAAACAATGTTAGGAAACACAAGAGTATTCTACTAAACAAAAGCAATATAACTCAAAGAATAGACTCCATATCTTGGTATTAATCTATTATATCTTTTCTCCTCTTTGATATAAATATGGTAGTCCTCTCCCCCTGAATCTCAGCATGTAGATATTGGGATCAGATAGGGTGAGAAAAGGAATCCTTTGTTCACTTGAGACTTTTTCTCCAAAAGTAGTTTTCTCCCCCTACAATGTTGTTCCTCTCCTTGATTATATAAGTGTGAACTTTTGATGTTTTCCTCTCCCCCTAAATCATATCTTCCCCTTTGCATAAGCATGCAACTCTCCCTTTAGCATGAAGCTTTGATATTCTCCCCCTTTGGCATAAAATACCAAAAAGGTCAAACTCGGGAGTAGTGACAGGGATCATTGACAAGGAAAGGATCCTGGAGATCAAGGGTCATTGAAAGTAGGGTTCAATAAAAGATTAGGGAATCATTGAATGTAACTTCTCTCCCTTTGGCAAATTTAAGGTTTCTTCTTGTTGGAGCTAGGTATTCTTGAATAAAGAATTTCTCCCCCGAAGCGTTGTTTGTTCTTCTCCCCCTAAAAATATAATTATTTTTTGAGAGATCATCGAATGAACAAGAATATGACAAGAACAGAAACAAATAACCAATACCAAAGAAACATAGAATTTGAAAGCAAAGAAAATCGGTGACTCCGGGATAGATAAATCAGTGATACCGAGATTGTGTAGTGCAGCTTATCTGCAAATTCGGTAGAACCGAGTTATCTATATCGATGAATCCTAAAGTTAAACCAAGTTTTTGTTTAGAGAGACAAACGAAATTGTTTCAAAAAGAAAAATGCGAAAGATTTACAAAGGTCATCAAACAGATAAGATTTGAGTGGTTACAAAAGATCATGCAAATAGAAAGCAGACCACGCAAGATTCTTAACTAAATGATGGGCGGTGACTAGGTCACCTATGTTAGAGTATTTTAACTTAGGAGCCAAGCAAGAATGCTTGATCATAGGTCATACTCTACAGTAAGCTCGAAATGGGGTTACCATTTTTCGATTAAGCATTTTGATGTCTTCATATTGCTTGAGTTGCTTTAGCCCATGACTTGGTGTAAAGCCTTTTCAAGGATATGAGTACATACCTTTGAGTGATGTTGGTGACGCTGCTCATAGGTGATCTTGTTGAGGATGCTTGAGGTTGATGAAGATCATCTTGATTTTGGAGCTATCCTTTTCGTTCTAGTACTCTTATCACCTACAAAGGTTAGTCATGCAAGGAAGAACAATGGATATATCCAATTGACATGACACCACTTAAGATTTTGCAACTAAGATCAAGTATATGTCAAGGATATGTTATTGTTGTCTTCTTCCTTCCATAATCAAGAGGGGTTGTGGATAGTTGGTAATGACAAGATTGCTTATGATTGGAGTTGATGGCAATCTCGTAGAATGAAGTTCTTCCAAGTACCTACAAAAGGTTAGATGCAATACAAGGGATCATAGAATTCCATGGCATATGATAATGAGTTATGAGATCATGAAGATATTAATTAAGCTCATGCCCTTGCTTGCAACCGAGTGAGTCTAGCTTAGGTTTGAAGCATTAATGATGTTCAACTCACTCCTCAAATGACAAAATGTCTTCTCATCAAGTGGTTTGGTGAAGATATCGGCTAATTGTTTGTTAGTACGAACATGCTTAAGATTGATATCTCATTTGGCAACATTATCACAAATGAAATGATGTCGAACTTGAATATGCTTGGTTCGAGAATGTTGCACATGATTATGTCCAATTTTAATAGCACTTTCATTGTCACAAAGTAATGGAACATTTTTAACATTAATTCCATAATCCTTAAGTGTTTGTGTCATCCATAGTAATTGCGCACAACAAGATCCAACAACAATATACTCAGCTTTGGTAGTAAATAGAGATACCGAGTTTTGTTTCTTGGAGGACCAAGACACAAGAGATCTACCTAAAAATTGACAAGTACCCGAGGTGGATTTTCTATCAACCTTGTCACCGGCATAGTCCGAATCAGAATAGCCAAAAAGATTAAAAGAAGACCCCTTGGGATACCAAATGCCAAAGTTTGGTGTTTGTATCAGGTATCTCAAAATACATTTCACAGCCAAAAGATGACACTCTTTAGGTGCAGCTTGATATCTAGCACACATGCAACACTAGGCATGATATCGGGACGAGATGCACATAGATATAACAATGAACCAATCATAGATCGATAAATCTTTTGATCAACCGGTTCATCCTCCCTGGTAAGGTTAACATGTCCACTAGTGGGCATAGGAGTTTTCGTACCTTCGCAATCCTGCATGTTGAACTTCTTGATCAAGTCCTTGGTATACTTAGTTTGAGAGGTGAAAGTTCCTTCTCTTGATTGCTTGATTTGCAATCCAAGAAATAATTTCATCTGACACATCATAGACATCTCATACTTCTCGGACATCAACCTTCCAAATCTTTCACTAAATTGAGGGTTAGTGGAACCAAAGATAACATCATCCACATAGATTTGGCATACAAATAGTTCTCCATTAACTCTCTTAGTGAACAAGGTTGCATCAATTTTACCAATTTCAAAACCTTTTTCGAGAGAAACTTCATTAAACATTTATACCAAGCACGAGTGGCTTGCTTGAGACCATAAAGAGCTTTGCAAAGCTTGTAAACATGATTAGGTTTCTTAGGATTCACAAAACCAAGTGGTTGCTTGACATAAACTTCTTCCTAAATTTCACCATTTAAAAATGCACTTTTGATATCCATTTGATAAAGCATAATATCATGGTGATTAGCATAAGCAAGAAGAATGCGAATAGCTTCAAGTCTAGCAACGGGGGCATAAGTCTCACCGTAGTCCATACCTTCGACTTGAGTATATCCTTGGGCTACGAGATGAGCCTTGTCACGTACGACTTGACCATCTTTGTCTTGTTTGTTCCGAAACACCCATTTGGTTCTGATGATATTTTGCTCATCTTCGGGCTTCTCCACGAGTGTCCACACTTCATTCCTCTCGAAGTTGTGTAGCTCTTCATGCATTGTGTTCACCCAATCTGCATCTTCAAGATCTTGTTCTACCTTCAAAGTCTCTATGCTAGAGATGAAAGAATAATGCTCACAAAAGTTAACTAGACGGGTTTTAGAGCGAGTGATTCTCCATGTTTGTATATCACCAAATATTTGGTTTAGGGGATGGTTCTTGGTCACTTGAGCTCGACCACAGGTCAACTTCCGATTGTTGGATGGTGGAGCTTCTTATTCTTCATCGTCATCTCGTTCATCTTCATTGTTGTTGAAGGTGTCGTTCCCTTGAGGTGGTGGTGAAGTTGGTTGTGGTGGATCTTCATGAGCACTTCCTCTTCTTCATCATCTTGTCATGTACTGCTCGTGGATGCCTCCATGTCGTGTTGAGGTTCACCTTGACGTGAAGTGGGGGCTTCCACTTGAGTTGATGAAGTACTTTCCTTCACCTCCATGGGACGAATCTTGCCGATAGGTAGATCTAGTATGGCTTCCAAAGGATCCTTATCACCTACATAATTTGGCAATTGTTTGACTTGTGAACCATTAGATTCATCAAACTTCACATCTACCGTCTCTTCAACTTTTCGAGTGAAATTGTTGTAGACACGGTAAGTGTGAGAGTTTGACCTGTAACCAAGTAGGAATCCTTCATGAGATTTAGGAGAAAATTTAGTATGGCGATGCTTATCAAGAATGTAGCACTTTGATCCAAATACCTGAAAGTATCCGACTTGGTTTTTTTTACCGGTGAGTAGCTCGTATGCCGTTTTACTGAGAAGCTTGTGCAAGTAAAGTCAGTTTGTGGCATGACATGCTGTTTCAACGGCCTCTGCCCAAAAGTGTCTTGGCGTCTTGTATTCGTCAAGCATCGTTCTTTCCATCTCAATGAGCGTCCGGTTCTTCCTCTCAACAACTCCATTTTGTTGAGGTGTGTATGTAGCCGAGAACTCATGTGAGACACCTTCTTTGTTGAGAAAGGTATCAACATGGGTGTTCTTGAACTCTGATCCGTTATCGCTTCAAACCTTCTTGATCTTCACTTCAAATGGATTTTGCGCTTTGCGAGCCAAGTTCTTGAAGATATTTTGAACCTGCGACTTATCATCAAGAAAGAATACCCACGTAAATCTTGAAAAATCATCAACTATAACTAGACCATAGGAATTTCCACCGAGACTCTTGTAAGCATTGGGACCAAAAAGATCCATGTGAAGTAACTCAAGTGGTCTCCTAGTAGTCATGATATTCTTAACGGGATGACTTCCACGTACTTGCTTTCCAGCTTGACAAGCCCTACAAGGTCTATCTTTGTCAAAGATAACATCTTTAACTCCAAGTATACGATCACCTTTGATTAGCTTATCTAGATTTCGCATGCCTACATGTCCAAGTCTTCTATGCCAAAGCCAACCTTTAGAAGATTTTGCAATTAAACAAGTGCTAGGCTTGGATATTTTAGTGAAATCAACAATGTATAGATCACCTCTACGGAAACTGGTAAAGACCATTTTATGATTATCTTGACGAAACACTTGGCAATCTAATTTCGTGAATAAACATTGAAACCAAAGTCGGCAAGTCTAGATATGGAAAGAAGATCATAGTCAAGGGATTCAACAAGCATGCCATTTTGAATAGAGCTATCATGGGATATGGTCACCTTACCAAGGCCAAGTACCTTACCCTTAGAGTTGTCTCCAAAGGTCATGTACCGTTGAGGACCTTGATTAGGCATGATCTCTTGGAACATGTCTCTATCACCACTCATATGATCCGTACATCTGCTGTCAAGAATCCACTCTTTTCCTCCAGACATGCAATCTCTAAAGTTTGCCATAAGACTCAGATTCTTCATGATCTTCTCATACTCGATGTCGAACAACTCATCTTCTTCATAGTAGCCATGTTCCACATTGTCATCATCAAGTGGGAAATCCTCATCATAAAGAATGAGGGATTCATCAGAATCGTGATCATGACAATGTTCAAGTTTATGAATGTGACTGGATTCAAAGATAATTTTGTTAATAGTGGTGACATCTCCTTTAGCACGCATAAGATCACGGAGCTCAAGTAGGCATTTATCAAAGTTTGGATCACTAGGCTTCATTTTGTGAAAAGCAACAGTTTTATGAAGAATTTCATCAAGATTTCCTAAGGAAAGATTTGGATATCGTTTCTCCAAATCAGTCCATAAGGTATAGGAACATGCAAAGTTCTTCATTTGAGAAAGCACAAATCTTAGTAAACCTCTAACAATAAGATTGACAGTTCTTAGGTTAGCAAGCATGTTAATTTACTCTTTGTGTGTGGGATGCAATTCATCAATGGGGAGCACATAAGAGTTTTCAATATATTTGGTCAAATGGAATCTATTTAATAGATCAATCATGGCATTCTTCCATTGACTATAGTACTCTCCATCAAGAATGGACACTCTACAACTTAAACTCTCTACTCTAGACACATCCATCTTCCTCCACGATGATTAAACCGAAGCAATGGAGACCAATGCTCTGATACCACTTGTAGGATTGAGAGAGGGGTGTCTAGAGGGGGACGGGGTGAATAGACTACTAGCAGAAATTTAAAACCTAACCTTTTCCCAAGTTAATTGGTTGGCAGATTTTAACTATGTTAACAAGTCTAGCAAGTCTAACAACCCTACACATGCATGCCTAAAAGTATGGCAGCAGAAAATAAAGACATTGCACACGTAAGTAAAGAGATGGGATAGGAAGATCAAACGCAATAGGAGACGCAAGGATTTTTCCCGTGGTTCCGATAGGTGGTGCTATCGTACGTACACGTTTATGGAGTCTTCAACCCACGGAGGGTAATGGTCGCGAGAGTCCACGGAGGGCTCCACCCATAAGGGTCCACGAAGTAGCAACCTTGACTATTCCATACGGCTTCCGTCCACGAAGGACTAGCCTCACTATGGGTAGATCTTCACGAATAGGCAATCTCCTTGCCCTTACAAACTTCTTGGTTCACTCCACAATACGAAGTAGGAGGCTCCCAAGCGACATCTAACCAATCTAGGAGGCACCACCCTCCAAAAGGTAATAGACTCGGTAATGACGATGAACTCCTTGCTCTTGTGCTTCAAGATGATAGACTCCTCAACACACAATCACTCTCTCATAGATTTGGCTTGGTAGAAGAGATGGGATTGGTGGAAAGCAACTTGGGGAGGCTAGAAATCAAGATCCATATGGTTGGAGTGGAAGATCTTGACCTCAACACAAGGGTAGGTGGTTCTCTCTCAAAAAACTGAGTAGGATAGGTATGGAATAGTTCTGAGTGCTTCTATTTTGAGTGGGTGGTGGTGAATGGGTATATATAGGCATCCCCAAAAATCCAACCGTTAAACATAATCAGTCAGACTTGGTGACACCAAAGTGTAAATGTCGGTGGTACCGGAGTGACAAAAAGTGGCAACTTTTGAATCTCGGAGGGACCGATATACAATTCTTGGTTGCACCGACAAGGTGACCAACGGTCAGATTTACCAATCTCGGTGACGCCGATTCACCATTCTCGGTTAGACCAAAAATGAGAACTTGCGTAATAGAATCTTGGCAACCCAACTCGGTGGCACCGAGTGCAGTGTCGGCTGCACCGAAGTGTTAGGGTTTGGCTGAGTCTGTCTAGGGTTTGGAACTCGATGGCACCGGGATAGGAATGTTGGTTGCACCGATTTGGCATGTTTGGCTTAGGACAGACTTTGGTGGGAGAGTTTGTGGATGTTTTGGTGACTGTCACTTGTGCACATTTGAGCATATTGTTCACCATCAAAACTTTACCCCCTTTTAATAGTATTGGCTTTCCTATGGACTCAAAGTGATTTCTCACAAATGTAAAATGTAGAGTCCTCTTGCTTGAAGCTTGGCCAACCTATTTCCTTGAACCTTGGGTTAATTCCACAATCTCCTCAATCCTTTTGCCAACTCAAATATCCATGGACTATCATCTGAAATATACTAGATAGAGGTGTTAGTCCAAGAGACAACGTATGTTGTCCTGAATTATGAAAACCACCAAGGGAGCATGTTGTGCTTTCAAGCGCCCTCGCGAGGCTCCAGCCCACTGTACTAGTTCATCCACCAAACCTTCACGAGAGGCAATCCACCAAAGGAGGAGTAGGGTATTACGCTTCACAGCAGCCCGAACCTGGGTAAACTGCCGTGTTCATCTTCTTCCTCGTCATCAAGCGAGTTCGCCGTAGTAACCATCGAGTAACGAGCTAGGTTGGGCGAGGCTGCATGATACCTTTGCACACACCCCTGTGTGCGAACCTTGAGGGTTTTGCGGAGCCCTAAATTCGATAACGAACGTCCCATAGATAGGTGGAAGAGAACCTAAAATTGCATCCGTGGACAGCTCGTCCTCAAGTGGGAAGCCTAACCGATCCAAAGCTTGCACGTACCCGATCATCTTGATCACATGCGGGCTAAGTGGATCACCCTCTTTCGGCTTGCAATCCATCAAGGATTGCCAGACGTTGAACCTCTTGGTCCTACCCTGCACCTGAAACATGCTCTTCAAACTCTCGATCATAGTGAAAGCCTGAATGTTTTCAAAATGCTGTTGCAAATCAGGCTCCATACAAGCCAGCATGAGGCAGCTGATCTCGTTTGATTCATCAATGAGTTTCTGGTGGGCATTCTTGGTTGTGGCATTGGCATTCTCGGCAGGTTCCTCTAGAAGTGGATCCTCTAGAACATGTTCCTTTTATCATGCTTGAGAACAATTCTCAAATTTCTATACCAGGTGGTAAAGTTTGCTCCATTCAGTTTATCCTTTTCCAGAATTGATTTCAATGCAAAGTTGGGTTGAGCAGGTGGTTTCATTGATCTACAACAGAAAAAATGCAATCACTAAGCAATGTGTTTATGTAGAGTAATTCAATTATGAAATAGAACTACTCCCACTGAAGTCAGCATCCCTCCGCAAACTCTCAGTGATACAGGACCCGTCTAGCACGAGTGACTAGTGAGCTTTAGCTTCACTGCTAGCCAACTTGTCTATCCGATAAGAAACACCTTGCTAATCGTATCTCTATATGACTCCCGTCGGTCGGATAGGTATCTTATACCTAGGCTCCCAACATTCTTTGCCACAAGGCCCAAAACCGTTTTGATGGCCTTGTCAAGTTAACCTGATGCAGTGCATGTCCGTGTCCGACACGGACCCTCCAGTTCAAGGACACCTAGTAGCACCTCAATTTTATGAGCCCACTACGAGACGTACTTGGCGTGAGAAGGTGCAACATCCGGAATGGCAATATGCTTGATATTAATGAGGGATCTTTCTACCATATTAACATGCATAGAAATAAGAAGCAATATCCATCTTATATAAATAGAAATATGTGAAATAGTATGGCTCCTTCATGGATGTCCTTCCAGGCTGGCTCCTACTCCAATGACCAAGGCGGAACTCCATCTTGTCCGTCACGCCAGGACGCGAAAGCCTCGAACTTGATCTCTGTCCTCCAACTACTACAACTAGTATTGAATTACAGAGAATCACAAGTCGACACGCAGGTCGTTATACAATATAATGATAGCACTTTGGCTCCTGCCGGCTGATAATCATGACACGCAGGTCATGTTAAATTACACACATGCATGACATACATATGAGCCATACTATTCACATCAAACTTGCAAAACAAACTTATCCATAGAATCACATTCTACAGGTTTGTGTGATCGTGTAAGAAATACAAGGTGCTACGCACACGGCGGTCCAGCTGTGCAGTTTTCTGATCTGTCTGATCTCATCGATCATCGTGAACCCGATTCGGATTTACGTTTCACAGTTAACCCCAATGGTGGATACCGATCGGTAGGGGTAGGTTATGTCACGACCTCACCGATTCCGATTGATAGAAAACATAGCCTCAATCTATCCCGATGTGTAGTTGATCTCATCAACCGTGCACATAGCCGATCTCATGAACAACGACGGATCTCATCCGCCACCTCCACATATCAAATATGCATCCGATCTGAATCCAAATCCTATAACAGAGGCTCTGATACCACCGTTAGGTTCTACTATAGGTGCATCTCATGTGAAATAAATTTCCTATGCACAGAACATCCAAGAACATGCTACAGAGATGTATCACAGTTTGTTACCACTAGACGCGCAGTGCCGTGCAGCGAGAGTAGAGTTGGGGCAGCGCGTTCGTGTGGTCTGTCTCCTCCTCGTCTGATCTCCCTCGAACAGCCGGTGTGATCTCCCTCGAACAACCGGCCTGATCTCCCTCGAACAACCGGTCGCCGAATCCCACGTATAGGTTCGCCGGAGCGGCGCAAGTGCACCACTTCTAATGGTATCTACGCGTGTAGGAGGAACGCCATGCGGTGGACTGCTAGGTCCGGTCACATAGTCGACATCGGCGAGTGGAGGTGGCTAGTTGCAACTCATGCAAATCCCTAATGACGGTGCCGAAGCGATCAACCGGATGGGTGTGCTGCACCTCCACTATATATAGGCATTCGATGCGGGCTCAACTCTTGGGCCTTACATGGATCCTAAAGCCCACGTGTTCCTTCCCTTAAGCGTGCGACCCCTTAGATTCTCATTCACTTGGTCACAAGTCAGATCACATCTGGCTCGACCAGTCAGTAGCGGCTTCTAGCAAGGCGTGCCGACTCCAAGTGTCTGATGAAGCTGGTTAGGCAAACTGATACTTCACACTTCTATTCCCTTTGCCACACGATATAGTTTGTCATGCACAAGGCGACATGGTCATCCTTGTTGCAGCACAACCTCTTTCTCGTTTTGGTGAATCCGACCAACACTTCGGATTATCTCATAATCCTCATCGCATGGCCATGGTTATCCAGGTTGGATCACCCGAGGGGCCCAGAGTATATCTCTCCTGATCGGAGGGGCAAATCCCATCTTGCTCGACCATGTCTCACAGCATGGGTCTGGACAAGCCAGAAACCTACCTTTATAACTACCCAGTCACAGAGTAGCGTTTGATCGGCCCAAAGCAAGTCTGTCACCATCCCGAGTACATGCGCCCACTCAGGTCTTAGGACATAGAATGTATGTTGTACTAGAGACTCACAGATGACCTATCGTTGCGTCTCATAGTTGGGTCTGTCCAACTCAGACCTTATCTCGTCTCGGGTCCGACTACGTCGAATCCGACCAGACCTTTCTGAGTCCATATTATCCGGCTAGCAGCCAATGCTAGATGGTCAGTGAGACTAGACCATCCACCGTATCATATGCTAGTCTAACTGGCTGCGTGTCCACACAACCCTTTCGACTAGGGACCATTTAGGACAATCATCATACAATGCATAGTCTCACAAACAAGTCACATACTTGTTAATACACATCAATGATAATGTCCAAGGACTATCTTTATTCATAAACACATAGGAAATATCATCATACATGATTGCCTCTAGGGCATATCTCCAACAATCAGTACTTAGAATTTGAGGCCATGAAACACCATAAGTTCCTTAAGGGCACAATCACTAATTATACTTACAACTTGAGGTTCGATAATGGTCCCATTCACTACTGGAATTCAGTTATTTGCCATCTGCCAACTCTTTGCCGTCGGCTGGTAGATAGCAAAGAGGGTCTTTGCCGTCAGCTGCAAGTTGGCAGATGGCAAAGAGATCGCTGATGCATAGAGATTCTTTGCCGCCAGTCAGCTCTTTGCCGTCGGTGAGCGGACGGCAAAGAGGCGCACAACAGACAACAAAGCCATAGCTAGGCCCCACTTGACCGCGTGGTGCCTAGGTTAAACTTGGCGTCTTCTTTGCCGTCTGCTAGCGGACGTCAAAGAGTCCTACAGCAGACGGCAAAGAGGCTAGCCTCTTTGCCGTCCGCTAGAAGACGGGAATGCTCTAACGGGTACTAACAGCCGTCCCCGCCCCACCCCGGCCCCTCTCTCTCACTCTCACCCACTCCCACTCCCCTCTCCCCTCTCTCCTCGATGCCCACCGCCGGCCGCCTTCATCGTCTCCCGACCGCCCAGGCCGCCTCCTCTCCTCACCATCGGCCGCCTCCGCTCCCGCCCCCGCCATCGTATGCCACACCCCCGGCCCCTTCGCCGCCAACCCCCGCCGCCTCTCGCCACCCCAGCAGTCAGTGCCACCACCTTTGCCACCTCCGTACGCCTCCTCTCGTCGCCACCGGCCGCCTCCGCCCCTGCCCCCGTCACTGAATGCCACACCCCTGTCGTCCCCCATGGCCCGGCCGCCCTCGCCGTCCCGTCCACCACCGACACTATGCCACCACCTTCGCCCCGGCCATCCCTGTCGGTCGCCCCTGCCCCAGATGGCACGCCCCCAACGTCCCCCGACGCCCCGGCCGCCCCCGCCGTCTCCGGTGAGGACCCCATCCCCGGTCACCACCATTTTTTGTTTCTTTGTTTTTTCTTCTATTAAATTAGTTAATTTGTTTATAGTAGGAAAACTTAGATATAAAAGAAAGAACTTAGAAGAAAAAGATGAAAATAAAAACATAGAAAGAAGAAGAAAAGAAGAAGGAAAAGAAGAAGGAAAAGAAGAAGAAGAAGAGGAAGAAGAAGAGAAAGAAAATAAGAAGAAGAAGAAGAAGAAGGAGAGAAGAAGAAGAATAAGAAGGCAAAGAAAGAGGAGAGGAGGAGAAGAAAAACCTAGTAGAACTTAGATAGAAAATATTTATGTTGATCGAGTTTCATTTCAACGTGTAGTTGTTTCGTCGCTACGACGGTCAGGTGTTCGATGACCTCCCCGTACGTTTGACGAGCACCCCTGATGCATTCGTTGGTGAGCACAAATGACATCTCCTCCCCCGGCCCCCTTAATTTGCTCGGTTCCGGTCTTCGTGTCGATGAAGCATGCTAGCTATAGGTGTCTTCAATCATCAGTATGTGTGACCAGTATGCATCTCCTGTTAGAAAGGGCGGCATCTATAAATATGCATGTCTTTGCATATTTATAACTGCCATCCTTTCGAATTGTCCAATGTTATCCATGGACAGCTCGAGTATGTGTAGATTGGGTTTGTTTTCCCGTATGCTTTGCTCCGGATCCGATGCGGAATTTTGTCAGTGCCTCCCTGTTGTTCTTCGGGTACACATCCTCTCTGCTTATTGCCAAGACGTGTATCAGGAGAACAGTGGGGTGGTGCTGCTGAAATTCTGCGTCGGATCTAGAGTAGAGCATGGGAAAATGAACTTAATCTACACACACTCGGGTGGGATTAGGACCTATCTCTACATATTAGCATGTAGGTTGTATGAACATAATAAAACTGAAAAATTTGTTTAATGGATGAATATAGATGACGAATTATATATATATTTCTTGTGTGTTTACTAGGTAGGCAAGATGAGTGATCGTGCTTGGATGTATACGGGTCACCCTAGTCAGAAAGAAATGAACATTGAATGGTTAAAAAACCAAGGGGTTTCTGAGCGACGCATTTGCAAATGGCCAGGAAATAACTTGGTGCCCGTGTGTCCGGTGCGATAACCAAAAAGTTGACACGGGATGAAATGGGTAAACACTTGCAGAAGTGGGGTTTTACGCCTGATTATACGGTGTGGAGATTTCATTGTGAGTCTGCCCAACGTGCCAGAGGTGAGGTTGCTCATCGTCGCACCGATGAGCATGGTACCCGGATCTAAGACATGGTGCAAGACTTTGATGATGCTTGAGATTTGGACGATCATATGGAGGAATCTGCAAAGGCCTTCTATGAAATGTTGGAGTCTTCAAAAGGTCCTCTCCATGAGCACACTGAGCTTTGTCAGCTGGATGCCATCATGCAAGTAATGGCTCTGAAGGCTCAGTTCAACCTAGACAGAGAATGCTACGACGCGATGATGACGATATTTGGACGCTTTCTACCCAAGGCCATGTATTGCCAGCAAACCTGTACCAGTGTGATAAAATCCTACGTGTGCTTAAGATTCCCTATGAGAACATAGATGCCTATGAGCATGGATGTGCCTTATTTAGGCTTGAGTATGCGGGCTTGACCTATTGTCCCATTTGCAAGTCTTCCAGGTATGTTATGGTAGACAACAATAAGGGTGAGAAGAGTCAGACCAAAATCCCAGTTAATGTTCTTCGGTATCTGCCAATCATACCAAGACTTCAACATCTTTTCATGGTCTAAGAGACGACCAGACAGATGACGTGGCATAAATTGGGCAAAAGAACCGAACTAGATGCAGATGGGAATCCGATGTTGGGACACACTTCAGACGCTTTTGCGTGGAAGCACTTCGATGCATTACATAAGGATAAAGCGGCAGATCCAAGGCATCCTCGAGTCGCCATAAGCACAGATGGGTTCCAAGTGTTTGGGATGACGGCAACCCAATACAGTTGCTGGCCTGTATGAATGTGTACATGTAGCCGCTTAAGGATGAATTGCAAGAATCTTGGGATAATGGTGTTGGGGAATGTCGCATGGGAAACAAAAAATTTCCTACGCACACGCAAACCTATCCATGGTGATGAGCATCTATGAGAGGGAGAGTGGATCTACATACCCTTGTAGATCGCTAAGCAGGAAGCGTTAAGAAACGTGGTTGGTGTAGTCGAAAATCTTCGCGATCCAAATCGCCGAGCGTCGCGCGATCACATCACGATCCGTCCCACGAACTCATCACGATCCGTCCCGTGATCTCATCATGATCCGTCTCACGATCTTGATCACGATCTGTCCTGCGAACTCATCACAATCCGTCCCGCAATCTCATCACGATCCGTCCCGCGGTCTCATCACGAACTGTCTCGCGATCTCGATCACGGTCCTTCCGATCTAGCGCTGAACGGACGGCACCTCCGCGTTCAGCACATGTGCAGCTTGAGGACGATCTCCACTGTCTTGATCCAGCAAGAGGAGGTGGAGAGGAGAGAGAGTTCACCGGCAGCGCGACGGCGCTCTGGTGATGGTGGTGGAGTGATTCCGGCAGGGCTTCGCCTAAGCGCTGCAGAAATCCGATCTAGAGGAGCACCGGTGAAACGGGTAGCACGTGGCCGTAAACTCTATCCAAAAGCCACCCAATCCACTAGTATATATAGGAGGGAAGGAGAGGGAGGGATGGCGCACAAGGCACCACCCTTTGGAATCGGCCAAGGAAAGGTGGGAGAGGAGGACTCTCCTCCTCCAATCCTAGTAGGACTAGGATTGCTCCTTTTTGGCCTTTTCCACCTTTTTCCTTTAGGAAACCTACTCCCTGCGCCATGGGCCTTATGTGTCCATCTCACCAGCCCACTAAGGGCTGGTTATTACTTTCCCACAGCCCATGGACCCCTTGGGGTCGAAATACCCCTCCCGGAGGTCTCCCGGTACACTACCGGCACTCCCGGTACACTACCGATGAGCCCGAAACTTTTCCGGCAACCAAACTGGGACTTCCTATATATGAATCTTTACCTCCGGACCATTCCGGAGCTCCTCGCAACGTCCGGGATTTCATCCGGGACTCCAAACAACCTTCGGTCACCACCATACACAACTCTATACTACCGAAACGTCACCAAACCTTAAGTGTGCAGACCCTGCGGGTTCGAGAACTATGTAGACATGACCGAGACACCTCTACAGTCAATAACCAATGGCGGGACCTGGATGTCCGCATTGATTCCTACATATTCTATGAAGATCTTTATCGGTCGAACCTCTATGTCAAGGATTCAGTTAATCCCGTATGATGTTCGCTTTGTTCTTCGGTATGTTACTTGCCCGAGATTCGATCGTCGGTATCTCCATACCTAGTTCAACCTCGTTACCGGCAAGTCTCTTTACTCGTTTCGTAATACAAGATCCCGTGACTAACACTTAGCCACATTGCTTGCAAGGCTTGTTGTGATGTTGTATTACCGAGTGGGCCCTGAGATACCTCTCCGTCACACGGAGTAACAAATCCTAGTCTCGATCCATGCCAACTCAACAGACACCATCGGAGATACCTGTAGAGCACCTTTATAGTCACCCAGTTACGTTGCGACGTTTGATACACACAAGGCACTCCTCCGATATCCGTGAGTTGCATGATCTCATGGTCATAGGAACATATACTTGACATGCAGAAAATAGTAGCAATAAACTGACACGATCATATGCTATGTTTGTAGTTTGGGTCTTGTCCATCACATCATTCTCCTAATGATGTGACCCCATTATCAAATGACATCTCATGTCCATGGCTAGGAAACCTTAACCATCTTTTGATTAACGAGCTAGTCTACTAGAGGCATACTAGGGACATGGTTTTGTCTATGTATCCACACATGCATTTAAGTCTCCAATCAATACAATTATAGCACGGATAACAAATGATTACCATGAACAAGGAAATATGATAATAACTAATTTATTATTGCCTCTAGGGAATATTTCCAACAGTCTCCCACTTGCACTAGAGTCAATAATCTAGTTCACATCACCATGTGATTCACATTGTTATGAATCTAACACCCAATGAGTTCTGGGGTTCGATCATGCTTTGCATGTGAGAGAGGTCTTATAGTCAACGGGTCTGTAACATTCAGATCCGTGTGCACTTTGCAAATCCCTATGTCAAACTGTAAACACTGCTACCACACTCCACTTGGTACTATTCCAAATGGCTGCTCCACTATACGTATCCAGATTGCTACTACGAGTCATCTGGATTAGTGTTAAAGCTTGTATCGACGTAACTCCTTACGACAAACTCTTTATCACCTCCATAATCGAGAAACATCTCCTTAGTCTCTTAGTTACTGAGGATAATCTTGACCGCTGTCCAGTGATCCACTCCTGGTTCACTCTTGTACCCCCTGACGGACTCATGGCAAGGCACACACAGGTGCGGTACACAGCATGGCATAATATAGAGCCTATGGCTAAGGCATAGGGGACGACGTTCGTCCTTTCTCTTTCTTCTGCCGTTGTCGAGCTTTGAGTCTCACTCAACTTTCACACCTTACAAATCAGGCGAGAACTCTTTCTCTGACTGATCCATTTCGAACTCTTTCAAAATCTTGTCAAGGTATGCACTCATTGAAAGTCTCATCGAGCATCTTGATCTATCTCCATAGATTTTGACGCTCAACAATTAGGTAGCTTCATCCAGGTCTTCCTTTGAAAATCACTTTCCAAATAACCGTTTTATGCTTTCCAGAAATTGTACATTATTTCTGATCAACAATATGTCATCCACATATACTTATCAGAAATTCTATAGTGCTCCCACTCACTTTATTGCAAATACAAGTTTCTCGTAAACTTTGTATAAACATCAAAACGTTGATCACCTCATCAAAGCGTATATTCCAACTCCGAGATGCTTGGTTCAGTCCATGGAAGGATCACCGAAGCTTGCACACCTTTTAGCATCCTTAGGACTGACAAAACCTTCTGGTTGTATCACATACAACCTTTCCTCAAGTAAACCGTTAAGGAAATGATGTTTTGACATCCATCTGCCAGATTTCATAATTGAAAACACAACAACTACTAACATAATTCCAACATACTTTAGCACCACTACGAGTGAGAAAGTCTCATCGTAGTCAACTCCTTAAACTTGTCATAAACATCTTTGCAACAAGTCGAGCTTTACAAATAGTGACATTCACCATCAGTGTCTGTCTTCATTTTAAAGATCCATTTGTACTCAACGACCTGCCGTCCAATGAGCAAGTCTACCAAAGTCTACACTTGGTTTTCGTACATGGATCCTATCTCGGATTTCATGGCCTCCAACCATTTGTCGGAATCCGGGCCCATCATCGCTTCTCCATAGCTCGTAGCTTCATCGTTGTCCAAGAACATGATCTCCAAGACAGAGTTGTCGTACCACTTAGGAGCAGTACACATCCTTGTCGACCTACGAAGTTCGATAGTAACTTGATCCTGAAGCTTCATGATCATCATCATTAACTTCCTCTTCAACTAACGTAGGCTTCACACAAACATCTTTCTGCGCTGCGCTACTCTCTGGTTGAACAAAGGTTTAACAACCTCATCAAGTTCTATCTTCCTCCCACTCAATTCTATCGAGAGAAACATTTCCTTGAGAAAGGATCCGTTTAAGCAACAAACACTTTGCACTAGGATCTGAGATTGAAGGTTCACCCAACTGATCTTAGGGTATTCTATGAAGATGCATTTGTCCGCCTTGGGTTCGACCTCATTAGGTGAAAACATTTTCCACACAAGTGTCACACCCCAAATATTAAGAAATGACAGCTTAGGTTTCTATCAAACCATAATTCACACGGTGTCATCTCAACGGATTTAGATGATGCCCTATTTAAAGTGAATGTAGTTGTCTCTAATGCATAACCCCAAAAATTATAGTAGTAAAACGATAAGAGACATCACAGTATGCACTATATCAATAGAGCATGACTATGATGTTCGGACACACCATCACACTATGGTGTTCCAGGTGGTTTAGTTGTGAAACAAATTTCACATTGTCTTAAGTTGTATGCTAAACTCGTAACTCAGATATTCACCTCCACGATCATATCGCGGTCATTTTTATCTTCTTGTCACGATGATCTTTAAACTTCACTCTGAATTTGCTTGAACCTTTCAAACGATTCAGACTTGTGTTTCATTAAGTAAATATACACTATATCTACTCAAATCATCAGTGAAGGTAAGAAAATAACGATATCTACTGCACGCTACAAGACTCACTAGATTGCATACATCAACATGTATCATTTCCAATGAATCACTTGCCCGCTCCATCCAACGGGGTCCTTTAGTCATCTTGCCCAAGAGGCATGGTTCGCATGTCTCAACCGATTCGAAATCGAATGAGTCCAAATATCCATCAGCATGGAGTTACTTCATGCGCTTTATACCAATATGACATTTAGCAGCAGTGCCACAAGTATGTGGTACTATCATTATTAACTTTGTATCTTTTGACATCAATGTTATGAACATGTGTACTACTACGATCAAGA
The DNA here is from genome assembly GCA_022496015.1 of Hordeum marinum. Lineage (NCBI taxonomy): Eukaryota > Viridiplantae > Streptophyta > Magnoliopsida > Poales > Poaceae > Hordeum > Hordeum marinum. The sequence continues at coordinate 402,417,697 of CM039675.1, forward strand.
TTTCAACAAACCATTCTCACTGGGTGCATGACCATTGAAGGTATTATTCATGTAAGCAGAATAACCATTATTCTCTAACTTAAATGAATAACCGTATTGCAATAAACATGATCTAATCATGTTCATGCTCAACGCAAAACACCAAATAACATTTATTTAGGTTCGTCACTAATCCTGAAGGTAGAGAGAGAGTGCAATGTTGATCACATCAACCTTGGAAACACTTCCAACACATATCGTCACCTCGCCCTTAGCTAGTTCTCCGTTTATTCCGTAGCTTTTATTTCGAGTTACTAACATTTAGCAACGAACCGGTATCCAATACCCAGGTGCTACTAAGAGTACTAGCAAGGTACACATTAATAACTCGTATATCAAATATACTTCTATCAATGTTGCCAGCCTTCTTATCTACCAAGTATCTAGGGTTGTTCCGCTTCAGCGACCGCTCACCTCATAACAGAAGCACTTAGTCTCGGGTTTGAGTTCAACTTTGGGTTGCTTCACTGGAGCAACAACTGACTTGCTATCCGTGAAGTTTCCCTCCTTGATCTTGCCCTTCTCGAAACTAGTGGTTTGATTAACCATCAACACTTGACGCTCCTTCTTGATTTCTACCTTCGCGGTGTCAAACATCACGAACAGCTCAGGAATCAACATTTCTTTCCCTGGCATTTATAGTTCATCACCAAGTTCTAGTAGCTTAGTGGCAGTGACTTGGAGAACTACATCAATCACTATCTTATCTGGAAGATCAACTCCCACTCGATTCAAGCGATTGTAGTACCCAGACAGTCTGAGCACATGCTCAACGATTGAGCTATTCTCAATTATCTTGCAGGCAAAGAATCTCGTTGGAGATCTTATAACTCGCAACTCGGGCATGAGCCTGAGACCACAATCTCAGCTCTTAGAACATCTCATATGTTCCATGACGTTCAAAACATTTCAGAGCCTCAATTCTAAGCCGTAATGCATGACGCACTAAACTATCAAGTAGTCATTGAAACGTGCCTGTCAGATGTTCACAACATCTACAGACAACGCTAGATGGGGTGGCACACCGAGCGGTGCATTAAGAACATAAGCCTTCTGTGCAGCAATGAGGACAATCCTCAGATCACGGACCCAGTCCGCAATTTTGCTACCAACATCTTTCAATTCTATTTCTCTAGGAACATATAAAAATACAAGGGAGCTACAACGCGAGCTAGTAATCTACAACATAATTTGCAAAGACACTTTGACTATGTTCATGATAATGAGTTCAATTAATCATATTACTTAAGAACTCCCACTCAAATTGACATCCCTCCGATCATTCGAGTGATACATGATCCAAATTCACCAACTCAAGTCCGATCATCACGTGAGTTGAGGTGGCTGCAATGGTGAACATCATCATGTTGATCATATGTACTATATGACTCATGTTTGACCTTTCGGTCTCTTGTGTTCCGAGGCCATGTCTGTACATGCTAGGCTCGTCAAGTTTAACCCGAGTGTTCTGCATGTGCAACACTGGCTTGCACCCATTGTATGTGAACGTAGAGTCTATCACACCCGATCATCACGTGGTGTCTCAACACGACGAACTTTCGCAACGGTGCACACTCGGGGAGAACACAATTTATCTTGAAATTAAGTGAGGGATCACCTTATAATGCTACCGTCGTCCTAAGCAAAATAAGGTGCATAAAAAGGATTAACATCACATGCAAATCATAAGTGACATGATATGGCCATGAACTTGTGCTTTTGATCTCCATCTAGAAAGCACCGGCATGATCTCCATCGTCACCGGCATGACACCATGATCTCCATCATCTTGATCTCCATCAACGTGTCGCCATCGGGGTTGTCACGCCTTGCATGCTTCTACTACTATTGCTACCGTTTAGCGATAAAGTAAAGCATTACATAGCGCTTAATGATTGACACGCAGGTCATACAATAATTAAAGACAACCCTATGGCTCCTGCCGGTTGCCGTATTCATCGACATGCAAGTTGTGATAATCTATACATCACATGATCATCTCATACATCACATATATCACATCATGTAATTGGCCATATCATATCACAACATACCCTGCAAAAACAAGTTAGACGTCCTCTAATTGTTGTTGCATGTTTTACGTGGCTGCTACGGGTATCTAGCAAGAACAATTCTCACCTACGCATAAACCAGAACGGTGATACACTAGTTTGCTTTTCAACCTTCTCAAGGACCGCCTTTGTCGAATCCGATCCAACTAAAGTGAGAGAAACTGTCACCCGCAAGCCATCTAGGCAACAAGTTGCGTCGAGGGAACCGGTCTCTCGTAAGCGTACGAGTAATGTTGGTCCGGGCCGCTTCATCTCACAATCCCGCTGAACCAAAGTACGACCAAGGGAGGAAGCAATCTAAGCATCAACGCCCACAAACCTTTTGTGTTCTACTCGAGATCTCATCGAACCATCAACCTAGCTCATGATGCCACTGTTGGGGAACGTCGCATGGGAAACAATTTTTTTCCTACGCACACGCAAACCTATCCATGGTGATGAGCATCTATGAGAGGGAGAGTGGATCTATATACCTTTGTAGATCGCTAAGCGGGAAGCGTTAAGAAACGCGGTTGGTGTAGTCGAACATCTTCGCGATCCAAATCGCCGAGCGTCCCGTGATCACATCACGATCCTTCCCGCGAGCTCATCACGATCCGTCCCGCGATCTCATCACGATCCATCTCACGATCTTGATCACGATCTGTCCCGCGAACTCATCACGATCCGTCCCGCGATCTCATCACGATCCGTCCCGCGATCTCATCATGAACTGTCTCACGATCTCGATCACGGTCCTTCCGATCTAGCGCCGAACGGACGGCACCTCCGCGTTCAACACACGTGCAGCTTGATGACGATCTCCACCATCTTGATCCAACAAGAGGAGGTGGAGAGGAGAGAGATTTCACTGGCAGCGCGACGGCGCTCCGGTGATGGTGGTGGAGTGATTCCGGCAGGGCTTCGCCTAAGCGCTGCAGAAATCTGATCTAGAGGAGCACCGGTGAAACGGGTAGAACGTGGCCGTAAACTCTGTCCAAAAGCCATTCAGGAGCTCCTCGTGACGTCAGGGATTTCATCCGGGACTCCGAACAACCTTCGGTCACCACCATACACAACTCTATACTACCGAAACGTCACCAAACCTTAAGTGTGCAGACCTTGCGGGTTCGAGAACTATGTAGACATGATCGAGACACCTCTACGGTCAATAACCAATGGCGGGACCTGGATCTCCACATTGGTTCCTACATATTCTATGAAGATCTTTATCAGTCGAACCTCTATGTCAAGGATTCAGTTAATCCCGTATGATGTTCCCTTTGTTCTTCGGTATGTTACTTGCCCGAGATTCGATCGTCGGTATCTCCATACCTAGTTCAACCTCGTTACCGGCAAGTCTCTTTACTCGTTTCGTAATACAAGATCCCGTGACTAACACTTAGCCACATTGCTTGCAAGGCTTGTTGTGATGTTGTATTACCGAGTGGGCCCTGAGATACCTTTCCGTCACACGGAGTAACAAATCCCAGTCTCGATCCATGCCAACTCAACAGACAACATCGGAGATACCTGTAGAGCACCTTTATAGTCACCCAGTTACATTGCGACGTTTGATACACACAAGGCACTCCTCCGATATCCGTGAGTTGCATGATCTCATGGTCATAGGAACATATACTTGACATGCAGAAAACAGTAGCAATAAACTGACACGATCATATGCTATGTTTGTAGTTTGGGTCTTGTCCATCACATCATTCTCCTAATGATGTGATCCCATTATCAAATGACATCTCATGTCCATGGCTAGGAAACCTTAACCATGTTTTGATCAACGAGCTAGTCTACTAGAGGCATACTAGGGACATGGTTTTGTCTATGTATCCACACATGCATTTAAGTCTCCGATCAATACAATTATAGCACGGATAATAAACGATTATCATGAACAAGGAAATTTGATAATAACTAATTTATTATTGCCTCTAGGGCATATTTCCAACAAATGGGATCAAGACATATGACACCGCTTCCAAAAAACTTCAAAATGCATGTGTGGTACATGTACTCGACGCATGACTTGCTAGCGCATGCGCTATTCGTTGGCTGGTGTGTGCATGGAAGGTTCCCGTGCCCCACATGCAAGGAAGCTCTTGAGTTTCGTTGGCTGCAGGCCTGTCACAAGTATTCTTGCTTCGACTTGCATAGACAGTTCCTGGATCCGCGCCATATGTTCAGAAAAGACAAGAAGAATTTCAGGAAAGTAGAGTTGTCAAAAACTATGCACCACCTGCATTGACAGGCGAACAAACCCTGGATCAGATAAACACTATCGAGCCGGATCCAATACGTCCAGCGTATTTCAAAGGGTATAATACTAAACACGCCTGGACTCATAAGATATGCTTGTGGGATCTGCCTTACTTTAAATACCTCCTTTGACCAAAACATCGACATGATGCACACTGAAAAGAATATCGCCGAGGCCCTTTTTGGTACATTTTTCGACATAGATTCATAGACAAAGGATAATTCTAAGCATAGAGTCGATCAGGAGGCTCTATGTTATAGGACGTTACAAAACATGCGACAACCATTAGTAAAGAAGAACTGGAGGAAGCCAAAGACATGGTTCAATCTTGGAAGGCCGGCTATGAGGGAAATGCTCTTGTGGGTGAAAATGCAATTGATGTTCCCCGATGGGTACGAAGCGAATCTAAAGAGGGGAGCGAGCCTTGACAAATTGAAAATATTTGGTCTCAAGAGTCATGATTGGCACATATGGCTGGAGTGGATAATGCCGGTGATGCTGCGTGGCTTTATCCCTGAGGATGAATGGCTAGTACTGGCAGAGCTGAGCTATTTCTTCCGTGTTCTTTGTGCGAAAGAACTATTGCCTGACGTGCTAGATGAACTAGAAGAGTTGGCGCCAGAGTTGATCTACAAGTTAGAAAATATCTTTCCACTGGGCGTCTTTAATCCAATGCAACATTTGATTTTGCATCTCCCGACCGAGGCAAGATTGGGGGGGGGGCGTGCAAAATCGTTGGTGCTTTGGAACTGAGAGGATGAAGAAGACGCTTCAAGCAAAATGTAAAATAAACGTAGAATTGAAGCATCGATGGCCGAGGCATTCATTACTGAGGAGGCGGCAAACTTTGTGACATCAACCTACAAATCCAAGAATCATCATTTGCATAATCCGAAGCCTCAGTACAATGATGGCGACCGTAAAAAAGTTTGATCCAACCTCACCCTATTCCAAGGGAAGCTCGCACCAGCCGGTGCCTCGAAGTAAATAACATTGGATGTCGAAGAATGCCGGACCATTTCATTGTATATCTTCAACAACCTAATAGAAGTGCGGCCGTACATCGAGTAAGTCCTCCGTACATTGTTTCGCAACTTATAATTCCTTTGAACTGCTCTTATTCCTGGATATATGATACAATCGATACGTCGCCAAATTCTCGGATGGAGCGGTGGTCCAAAACTAGTCCATCGAAGAGTATGAAATTCTGGCAAAGCATGGAGGTGGCTATCCCAGTTTGCGGCTAATGCAACAATCCTTTCGTATCAAACTTGTAGGCTAATTTAGAGTCTATGGACGCCGAATTGAGACAAGTCGCTAATGGTTTTGACTATAAGGTCCGTTCATTTGACAAATACGACATCAATGGGTATCGCTTTCGTAGTTTTGGTAAAGAGCTATCTATGGCCGACCAAAAGTCTACAAATTGTTGTGTCTCCACTGTCGGCAAAGGAGGTGTCGAGTATTATGGAAGAGTTGAAGCAATTTATGAGCTTATATTCTTTGGTGATAACAGACCAAACGTCGTAGTCTTCAAATGTTATTGGTTCCATCCGAAGGAGACTAGAAGGACTTATGAACATATAGGGCTAGTCGAAATCAAACAAAACAGCCATTTAGATGTTCCCGACGTCTATATTATGGCTCAACAGGCGACCCAAGTTTTCTATCTACCGTGGGCCTACGAAACTGATCCAAATCTGAAAGGTTGGGATGTCGTTTATGATGTGCCGCCACATTTTAGACCACCTCCCCTCAATGAAGATGATTATGAACCTCACATTAACCCAGACACATATGAAGGAGAATTCTTCCAAGAAACAAGTCTTTCCAAAAAACGTTTCAAGAACCGCTCTACTTGACCCCAGAACATTGAGGTAGACAGCGACAGTGAATCCGACTTCACCCCTGAGCCGGAACAAGAAGAGACGGAAGAAGAAGAGGTTACTACTGCGGATGACCTCTCAATGCTTGACCGACTACATAAAGGAGGCCTTCCACATGTTGCTCGCGATAGTGATGATGATGATGATGATGCATTTATTGATCCTAGAGCACATATAGATGATGAAGATTATTATTAGTTCATGTCAGGTATACATGATGATGATACACTCAAATTATATATACATATTACTATTCATGTCGGTATTCAATTTTTTTATGTTGTACTAATTTCGTTTACTCTTTTCCATGGAGGTGTTGAAATATGGTGGGTGCGGGTCGAGAGCGATCCGAGGATCCTTCATCGGCGCGTGGTGGGAGGGGTACTTCCATTCCTCCCCAAACTCTCCGGAGAACGTTGTACGACAGTATTGGGTCACCTAAGGGCACTTCTTCGTCGGTGAAGTTTCCCACAGGGACAGGATGTTGGGGGGAAGAAGAGAGCTCCGAAAGCTACAAGTGGTAGCCGCGGGAGAGGTATGAAGGCTGTTACGCCTTCCTTACCGCCACCCCTAGCTGATTCACCAGAGCACAGGACTGCTATGATGGACTCGTCTGAGGTGGAGGCTACAAGGACTCCTGTCCATGAGCCTTGGGTCGACGATCCTTCTGTCCCAGATGCTTCGACCCGCGAGACTCCTGTGCCAGACGCCTTGTCCCGCAAGACTCCTGTGCCACACGCTTCGTCCTACAAGACTCCACAGGCTTCCACCGGATGGGATACCTGGTCGGATATGCATTAGCCGGAGCCGAGTGGCCAAGCTGATGGTGGCGGGGATCGGCTTTCTGATAGGGGGGACGAGGTGGTTGAGGGCACGGTCTACCAGCGTGGGTGTACACGGCTCCCGCGTGTGCGACCCGTGAGGAGAGGTGGCTAATTAAGCCTGAGTCGCTGAAGTAAATGCATTTACTCTTTTAAACCTTTTTCCTTCATGTTTCTTCACATATCTAATGCGTTGGCTTTGTCATACTATAGGGGTTAGATTCACGCCAAGGATGTCCGTAGGCCTAACTCCGTCCTTCGTGTGATTTTATGGCATAACTTCCTGGGGTTTGTCACGTTGCCCGGTGAGGGTCAACAAGAAGAGGTAGGATTGAAATGGGAGCACTACTTGGCTTCCCCGACCCCGCCAGAGGAGATGATCGACGATGTGTTGTGCCACACGAGGGCTGACATGGTCATCAGGAAGTTCTAGGTAATATCTCCTTTACACAATTAAAAATCAATAATAACTAGTTATTGTACTAATAAGTGTTGTCTCTTTTGATTGCAGACCTTCTATAGGTGTGAGGAGGGATATGAGGAGGCCGCAACAAAGCTTATCGATTACGAGTGCAGGCACCTACTACAGAACTTATGAAACGAGGCTCGGGTACAGGCTGTTCGAGACTGCTACGCCTCGCAGCATATTAAGAAGGCCAAGTCGTCGTCTCGTCAAAAGTTTCTATACAAGGAGCAGTACATGAAGGTAATTACCTATTCTGAAGGCCTTTTACTTAGTTTCTTTTGCTTTGATTCGTAGGCATAGCTTTCAATTTTCTCTTTACTAACTTAGGTGCCCCCGAGATGGTGTGCGGATAAGATGGGTTGTTGGGAGACGTTGGTGAATGAATGGTGCTCTAACCAATGGTGATTCGTCCACGACGATGCCAAGGCACGACGTGCCCAAATGGAAGGTGAGCCACACTATCAAGGCAGCGCCAACATTTATCAGTTCGGGCAGAACTGGGTATGTGGTTTGCTTCATGATTCCTGCAATTCATTCTTGTAGTGCTAGGTTTACCCATTATTAATAATTTGTTTCTCTCTTGTAGGTTCATCACAATAAGACGGAGGTGCCAGAGGTGTACGACCTCTATGCCATGGCCCATGCTGCCTCATACAAGAAGGTCAAGGCATTCTCTGAGTCCGACCTTGATAATTCCAAGAACTTCACCAATATCTCCACCCACCACAAGCTCGCAAGGTATAAAGATGTGGGGAAGGCGGTGAATGGGGAGGACTTCAACCCTAGCCAGCAACCACTTGATAAAGACCTGGTGATGTTAGCTGGCCACGGGAGGCCCCATGGCTCAATAGGCATTGGAGATGGACATATACGGTCTTCGAGCACTTTCCGGTAGATCAAGGCACGCCAAACGAGCTCCTGTCCTGAGATGCCACCTCGTCCACGGCCAGCCCAGCTCCCCATCGAGGTTAGTCATACGAACTCAGATAGATCTCCTCCATTACATTGTGTGTGCAAACAAAGATGATTACAATGCTAACGAGGAGGTGTGTTGCAGGCTACTCTTCAGAAAGAGAGAGAGAGAGAGAACCCATGCGCTTCTAGTGGAACAAGCCTGGAATGCGAAGGAGGAGAAGAGGGATCTGGAGGAGAGGACGACTAAGTTGTTGGATGAGGAGAGGGCACGAAATGATGAGTCTCACTGGGCTGTGTACGAGCTCATCGTGGTAAGTTTCTTCTTCATATTAGCCAAATCATGCACTACAAGTTCTATTCATTAATAACTAATATGATTGACTTGGCAAAACCAAATATGCAGACATTGTGCAAGAATATCGGCCAGACCCGTCCACTAATGCCAGTCATTACCACGGCTGGAACGGTGAGTTTCATTTTCAATGTTCATTAGTTACTAGTCTTAACATTTCAGAGTCATCACGCTAACGCAAATGATCTTTGGTACATCATAACTCCCGAGCCACATCGCACGACCCGAGCAACCCCAATGCTTCACCTCCATGATGACGAGGAGGGTAAGCCCTAATATGCCACTTACTTTGCTCATTTTCTCAAATAAAGACAAACATAGCACTTACACAAACTTAGTAGTTAGACAAATGTCATATTTGACGTAAGTTAGCTTTGTTTCCTCTAAAATGACATAGTAATCTTACTTACCTCCAAAGTGACATATTGTACCTAAGTTAGCTCTAAACTGACCTATACTTAGCATTGTTTCCTCCACACTGACATATTAAGCTTAGTTAACTCAACAATGACATAATAGACTTGGTAACCTCATAGATGCCATGGACTTAGCTTATTTTCTTGCAAAATGACAATAAGCTTAGTTAGGTAAAAATGTGATAACTACCTAGGTTAGCTCTAAAATGACACAAATAAGCAATAAGAAGAATAAAAACAAGAGGAGTAAGAGAAAGAGAAGAAAAAACTTCTTGTTCTTCTTCTAGATCTTCTTCTTCTTCTTGGTAACCTCATAAGTTCCATACACTTACCTTATTTTCTTGCAAAATGACAAAATACGCTTAGTTAGGTCAAAAATGGCATAAATACCTAGGTTAGCTCTAGAATGGCACAAATAAGCAATAATAAGAAGAAAAACAGGAGGATAAAGAGAAAGAAAATAAAAATGCTTCTTCTTCCTCCTCCTCCTCTTCTTCTTCTATATCTTCTTCTTCTTCTTCTTCTTCTATTCTTCTTCTTCTAACTTTCTTGTTTCCCATTTTCCAGTTTTGATTCACTTCACGGAAGCTTGCATTGATGGAGTTCTTGTGTTTAATTTCTGTTTTGATTTTGTATCAGTGAACATTGTGAAACTTGCTACCTATGGATGAAACTATGCATGTATGGATGAAACTTGCACTTTTGATTTGGTATGTTTGTTGGATGATCATATATATGTGCTTGTGATATGGCATGGATATAGTTTCTGTGAATTATATATATATATATCATATATGTGCTTGTGAAAATGTGTGGATATAACAAAGAATAGAATAAAAAGGGATACTACAGGCTCTTTGTTGTCTGCCACCGACGGTAAAGGGCCCTTTGCCATCTGCCCTGGACGGCAAAGGTGCCACGTGGCGGCCACTTGTGCAACCTTGAAAGACACGGGCTAGGGACATTTGGTCTCTTTGCCATCTGTGAAATATGTCAAAGGAGATGGGAGGCATATGGCAAAGGAGGTGGGGAGGCAGACGACAAAGGAGGCAGGGAGGTAGACTGCCAAGGAGGCGGGGAGGTAGACGACAAAGGAGGCGGGGAGGCAGAGGCAAAGGGGGCGGGGAGGTAGACAACAAAGAGGTGGGGTCCTTTAGCCACCTCTAACGGCGACGCCGTCAGTAGTTGCTGTCGGATTTTGGGCTCCGCAAAACCCTCGAGATTCGAACACAAGGCGTGTCCGAAGATCTCCTACAACCTCGCCCGACCTAGCTTGCTACTCGATGAACACAACAAAGAACTCACATGATGACGAGGAAGAAGATGAACACGATAGTTTACCCAGGTTCGGGCCGCTGCAAAGCGTAATACCCTACTGCTGCTTTGGTGGATTGCCTCTCGAGGAGGTGAGGTGGATGAACAAGTACAGTGTTTCGGGGCCTCCTGAGGGCTCTAAGTGGTGTTCGAGGCTCCTTGGGGTTTGGTGGACGATGAGTGATGGACTCGGTCCATCGGGTTAGGATCCCCCTCTACGAAGCATCCTACCCTCTATATATACCGGTGGCCCGTGTCCTCTCCCCTTCTTGCAATGACGGGAAGGGATCCCGCACAGGGCAATTTTAAAGGGGGACAGGGGTTTGTGCTCGCCCTGCCCAAAGGCGGTCTTCGCCTGCAAAGTAGCTGTCGATGCCGCAGGGATGGGCTTAGCGATGACGTCCGTACGGTGGAGCTGGTGGTTATGGTCTTGTTGCACCTGAATGGCAACCTTTGGGGGTGCTTTGGGAACCCACATACGTCCTTGCTCCCTTTGCACCAAAGGGGAAACTGCGCCGCCTGGCGCATTGGTGCTTTCCTGTCCTTCCTTGCGTCATCTTTGACTCCTGAGGCTAGGCCTTGCATAGAGATATCCGCCACTTCGGAAGGGGCCTAGGGAGGCCCGTCCGCTACCGGTCTCGATGCTGTTCCTCCTCGCGAGGCTTGGGCCCTCGCGAGGGCCTTGTCCTGAGTGGGGACGCGCCTAGCTGTGTTTGGTCGTTGAGGTGGGCCATGCCCTGGGCCGTAGGTAGGTAGGTCTGGGTACCCCCATTCCCAGAACACCGACAGTAGCCCCCGGGCCCAAGGCGCGCTTGAGTTGGCCTACGGGCGAAGCCTGGTGGGCGGCACGGAGTGCCGTGGGCCCCAAATGCCTGTGGGCCAGGCCTGGCACACGTCGGACGGCCCGGCAGTGGCGCCTCTGCTCCATGAGGGTATTCTAACCATTCCTGGCCGAACTGACATGACACCCGGGCGTTGCGCTAGCCATCATTGCTCTACAGTGAATTCTGCCGCTGCCTCGGGTCACGCGGATGTGACCCTTGAGAAGGCCATGTGCTCCTGGAACACGAGGGGATGCCGAGCGGTCCTTTGCTGTATATAAGCGGGAAAGGGAGAGAAAACCCTCACCCACCTTTGCCATATGTGTCTCCACACCTCTCGAACCATCCCCTCCCAGAAGTGGCGCCGATGAGGAAGTTTTCTACTGCAGAGAAGGGGAAGGCTCCCGGGGATGGCCCTGCCGCTCTGGAGGGGCTGCGATCGCCCTCGGAACTATGCCGTGACGCTGGCGGCGGCTCCCGACGAGCATAGCCGTGCCCCAGCACGCCGTGGCGGCCGCGGCGGAACACCGTCCAGCACAGGCGGCCGCGGCGGTGAACGCGGTGGCGGCCGAGGTTGGAGGTCGGCGATGGCCACCCGGCCGCCGCGCCCGCGGCTCCATTCGGTCGACTTGGCTCTAGAATTCGTGACATGGGCGGACATGCCGGAAGCCGCCTTGTTCCATCTCTCGAACTTCTTCGCGAAGGCCCTGCCGGCCGGAGGGCTTGTCGGCCTTTGGCTACAGGCCGACGGCTGCTGCAACGGGGCATCCTGGGCGGAGCTCGAGGTCGCCCCCGAAGGCTACGCGTACCTGAATCGTGGGTGGCAAATGTTCGCCCACGCCCATAGCCTTAAGGGGAGGCGCGACTTCCACTTCAAGTATTACAAGGAGGCGACGCTCTTCGTCAAGATCTTCGGGAGTGAGGGCGAGCGCCTGGGGTGCTGCCCGGAAGACGTTGGGCACGGCGATCCTGGAGACACGCTTGCCCTTCATGACGGGCGCCGTGCCTCTAGCAGCAGTGACACCCCCTCCAAGGAGAGACCAAGCGACAACAGCGGCAATAGCTACTGCACGCCACTACGCCGACGCGTCCAGTCGCGGGGGGTAGTCTGCCATCATGGCCCCGACGCGCTTCCGCGGGGCCGTGAAGGAGGAGGAGGACACCGACTGAACGTCGGTGCGCCGGTGTCGAGGCTCCTGAGGCGACAACCCCCATGCAGCTTTTTACTTTCTTTCTCCTCCTTTTCTTTGCACCTGCAACACAAGAACTAAGGGGACCTTGTGGGCGTGTAACGCATTCGGGTGCTTGTCCCTGTTTATTAGTACCTTTTGCATCATCAACTAGATTCGCCTCCCGATCACAATTAGGGTACTTAGCTTGATAGGCCCGCGGTAGGCTTTCAGGTTGTGGGGGTGCGGCTATGATGCCCGGAGGGTCCGTTCGCTTGGTCGGCTTCTTCTCCTTGCGATTGAGGTGAGTTGGGGGCTTTGACGACGCCCTATGTCCGCATGTCCTAGTCCTGCGCATTTCCCTACCATTGCGGGGCACGACCATCTTACCCTGGACATCCCTCATGAGGCAGGGCCCCGACACTCCTGACGCCGACCGAAAACCAAGGACGACACCAGAGGAGTCGAGTGGCCTTATGACCGGTAAGGCTCTTAAGGCGCGATGCTCCAGAGCCCCCTTTGACACTCAAGCAACTCTACATCAGCAGGTCCCAGTCTAGCGCATTTCCCTACCATTGCAGGGTATGACCATCTTACCATGGACGTTCCTCACGAGGCGGGGCCCCGATACTCTTGATGCTGACCGGAAACCAAGGACGACACTAGGTAGTCGGGTTGCATTATGACCGGTTAGGCTTATGAGGCGCGATGCTCAGGAGCCCCCTTAGACGCACTTGACGCTCAAGTGCCCCCCAAAAATTGTGCTTCCTTCTCCGAGAAGGCTGGGCTTCCTGAGGCTCCCAGTTGTAGACCAAATAGCCCTGCGTCAATAGGTCCCAGTCCCGCACATTTCCCCACCACGTTAGGTACGACCGGAAACCAAGGACGCACTTCACGAGGCGAGGCCACGACACTCCTGATGTCGACCGAAAACCAAGGACGACACCAGGAGGGCCGAGTGGCATTATGACCGGTAAGGCTCGTGCGGCACGATGCTCAGGAGCCCCCTTAGACGCTCAAGATGTCGCAAGAAAAAAATAAATTTTTGTTTCCTTTCCAAGATGGCGCGTCGGGCCATGAATGGTGCCTCTAGGTGAGTACAAGGTGGCATGCGCCTACTAACCCACCCATGAGTACCATGCGAGGATCCGGGTGCCAAGGCCTTGGCGAGGTGTAAGCACCGTGCCCCCCAGCCCCCGCTCGCGGGGTACGAGGGGGAGGGGAGCAGGCGAATGCTTTGCTTGGAGGAATAAAACGACATAAGAGATGGCAATGAAAACAAATCTTTGACCTTTTTGGATAAAACGCGATTCGGAAAGACCCCGGGTTTGATTTCATAAAGGCTGGCAAATCCAAACAGGAGAAACGCAAATAACAGCCACGCCCGGCACTTAGATTGGCCTTCGTTTTCCCCCAGCACTGAGCGTAGGACATCCACGTTGTATGGGCATAGCCATTGATGGGGCAGTGTTGTCTTCTCCACCAGCTCCGGGCTGTGGCTTCCACATTGCATGGGGTGAACCCCTCCGCGTCCTCGGGGGGCTCCGGGCATATACAACCCGCTCATTATTATGTGAGAGTGTCACGGGTAGAACTTCTGGAGGTGCTCGATGTTCCAGGCGTTTTGGATGAGGACCCCGTCCCGAGTCTCCAAGCGCACGACGCCTGGCCTGGATATGTGAGTGACCTTGAACGGGCCCTCCCACATGGGCGAGAGCTTATGCAAGCCGTCCCGGGATCTCGAACTTTGAGGGTCCTGGGGCGAATGTTGCGGCAGTGATAGCGCCATAGTGCTTGCTGGTACCACGCTGCTCGGAGCGAGGCCCGACGTCGCGCCTCCTCTCCATCCAGGAGGTCTGTTCCCCGCTCAGCATCCTGACGCTCCTCGTAAAATGCCAAGACTCGTGTGGACCGGGGCTTGATCTTGTGGGGGAGGACAACTTCGGATCCGTAGACGAGGAAGAATGGGGTTTCACCGGTGGGCTTAGTCAGGGTGGTGCGGATGGATCACAACATCGACTGAAGCTCATTGATCCAACCCTTGCCACACGCATCAAGCTTCTTCTTGAAGCTCCTTGCCTTGACGCCCCGCAGGACTTCTGTGTTGGCGCGCTCCGCCTGGTCGTTGCTCCTTGGGTGGGCCACCGAGGTGTAACATATCTGCGAACCAAGGTTAGCAAAATAGGTCTTGAAGAGGTTACTTGTGAACTGCGAACCATTGTTGGTGATGATGCGGTTGGGGACGCCAAATCATCTCATGAGGCCCTTGATGAACCTGATGTCCGACCCGACCAGGATGGTGCGAATGGGCTCCAGCTCCGCCCATTTGGTGAACCTTTCGATGGCAACATAGAGGTAGCGGTAGCCGCCCGCTGCCTGCGGGAAGGGCCCCAGAATGTCCAACCCCCAGACCGCAAAGGGCCAGGAGAGCGGAATGGTTTGGAGGCCTTGCACAGGTTGGTGAATCTGCTTGGCATGAAACTGGCAGGCCTCGCAAGACCGGACCAGCTCGATGGCGTCGTCAAGCGCTAAGGGCCAGTAGAAGCCCGATCGAAATGCCTTCCCTACAAGCATGCGCGAAGAGGAGTGATGTCCGTAGTATCCTCCATGGATGTCGGCCAGTAGCTCACGTCCTTGCTCCTTGGAAATGCACCGCAACACGATGTCATTTGGGCACCTGTGGTACAAATTGCCGTCTTGCAAGCAGTAGGCTGTGGCTTGTCGGGCTACGCACTCTGTGTCCTCCTCCTTCTCCGGTAGCATGCCGTGGAGCAGGTACACCCTGGATTCTTGCATCTAGCTATCGGCCTGGGGCTCCAAGGCTAGGAGCAGTCGAGCCCCCGAGGCCTGGCCATAGTCCAGAGCCCCCGAGGGCGGCACTGGGGGAAGCTCCTCACTTCATGGTGCCAGGCCTTCGGTCGGCGGTGTCGTGGAGGGCTTGAAGAGTTGCTCCTCGAAGATGCCTGACTACTGAGGTTCGTGACGTGAAGCTCTCTTGGCGATGCCATCCGCCTCCTTGTTCATGCCGTGCGGGATGTGCTGCAGCTCCAAGACTTGAAAACGTTTTTCAATCTTACGTACCTCTTCCAAATACGCCTCCATGTGCTCATCCTTGGGCGTATACTCTTTGTTGGAGAAGTTGACGAGGAGCTGGGAGTTGCCCTTGACGGTGAGGCACTAAACCCCCAAGGCTGCCGCCGCCTTGAGGCCTGTGATGAGGCCTTCGTACTCCGCAATGTTGTTGGAGACCTTCTCCCCATGCTGGAAGCAGAGCTACACAGCATAGCCGAGCTTGTATCCTGTCGGGGAAGTGAGCACGACCCCAGCTCCCGCTCCTTTGCGCATGAAGTCTCCATCGAAATGCATGGTCCATCCTTCGGGTGCTTCGTTGCCGGGAGCAAGGGACTGGCTCCCTTCCAGCCCCCGGTCTGGGTCATCCGTCCATTCTGCCATGAAGTCCTCTAGGGATGCTCCTTTGATGACCCTAGTCGTGTTGAACTCTATGTTGAAGGCCAGTAGTTCAATGTTCCATTCGGCAACCCTCCCCGCCGCGTTGGGGTTGTGGAGGATCTTCTCCAAGGGGTAAGTAGAGACGACCTTGATTGGATGCCCCTGGAAGTAGTGGTGCAGTTTTCTTGAAGCGACGCGGAGTGCTAGGAGAAGCTTCTGTTGCATGGGATAACATGAACGCGTGTCCTGCAGCACCGTGCTGATGTAGTACACCGTGTGTTCGATGAGGGCGAGGCCTCCTGAGGCATCCTACCCCACAACGGGCTCAGGAGGCATGGGCGCCTCGTGGTCCATGGAAGAAGCCAGGGCCTCAGGAGGGTTGTGCGCCTCTTGGCCCGTCAGAGCAGTTTGGGCTTTGGGTTCCCCAACTTGAGAAGGAGCTGGGTCTTGTTGATCATGCGAGCCCCCTGGATCCACGTGCGGGGGCTTGCCAGAGCCCTTCGATGTGGTACATGCGCTGACTTGCTCCTCCCTGATAGCCACCAATGCAGCGCTGGCAGAGTGGGGGGTGGCGACCAGGTATAGTAGCAAGGGTTCCCATGGGCGAGGCGCTACCATCACCGGTGGGATCGTGAGGTATCGCTTGAGTTCCTCGAAGGCTGCGTCGGCCTCCGGGGTCCATTCGAAAGGGCCCTTCCTTTTCATGTTCTTGAAGAAAGGCAAGGCCCGCTCGCCGAGCTTGGAGATGAAACGCCCCAAGGAGGTCATGCACCCCACCAACTTTTGCATTTCCTTGAGGGTTTGGGGCGCGCTCATCTTGTTTATGGCCTTGATCTTCTCCGGGTTCGCCTCGATTCCCTGGTGTGACACCAGGAAACTGGGGAACTTGCCCGAGGGAACCCTAAAGACGCACTTTTCGGGGTTGAGGTTTTAATTTACCTCCCTTAGGCTAGCGAATGTCTCCTCCAAGTTCTAGACCAAGGTCTTGGCTGCCCTAGACTTGACTACAATGTCTTCAAGTAGGCTTCTGCATTCCTCCCGAGCTACGGCCCCAGGTGTAGGAGATATGCCCTAGAGGCAGTAATAACAATTATTTTGTATCTCCAAAGTTTGTAATGAATGTTTATGTTCCATGCTATAACTGCAATGATTCTCGAGTCTACAAATTAAACGAGGCTTGGAGGGAAACTCATGTGCACGTATGGTATAATAAACGGTGAATTGTATTCCTAGTCTTGCCTCTAAGACTGGCTCAAGTGTTGCATGATGGTCCTGTTTTCCTGATCATGGGCATGGCTATGCCGGCAATTTTGAGGACGCGATGTTGGTAGAACACTCGTGTTGAATCGATCCGAATTGATGTTATGCTATGAGATACATTCTTCACAAGTTAATGGTTAATAACACAGAGATGGTTAACGTTTGCATAATTCCTTAGACCATGAGAGTATCGAGTTTCTTCATGCTTGCTTCATGAACTTTGGGGTTTGTTAAACGTCATCCGTAAATGGGTGGCTATTACGGCGGCTTACGGGTTCATGGAAAAGTATGTCAAGTAACTTGATAGCTCAAGATTGGGATTTGCTCCTCCGACGATGGAGAGATATCTCTGGGCCCTCTCGGTGTTACGGTATCCATCATCGTCTGGCCAGACACTTTGTGATTTGATCACGGGGATGCCGGAACACGGGAACGAGAAAAGAGAACGATACCGGCAACGAGGTAACTGGCATAGTGGACAAGTTGTTGATCCACAAGGATGCCTACATGTCTCACCTCGGGTAATTGTAAACATATCGCGAAGCAACAAGAATAGCTCATGGCAACTAGAGGTTCACTCGAATATTCATTCGTGTGGGTATAGGGGTCAATATGGGTGTCCACGGCTCCGATGTTGATCATTGATCGGAAGGGGTTCTGGGTCATGTCTATGCTTCACCGAACCTATAGGGTCACACGCTTAAGGGTCATCTATCTGTTGAATACTAGACAGGGAGTCTGAGAGAAAATCACCGAAAAGTTTTGGACATCGGAAAATTTTCGGACAGCGGAAAAGTTCCGCAGACAGGTCACCAGAACAGTTTCGGTGAACTGAAAAGTTGTTTCAGGGGATACCAAAAAGTCAAATTGGTTTCGGCACATGCCTGATAATTCTTGAAGGGTGCCAGAATCGTTCTGGAAACTTTCTGGAATTTTCCGGGATGAAAACCGGAAATGTTCCAGAGCTGCCGGAACCACTTTAGATGCTTTTCGCAGATGAAAATCACTATTCCGGAATTGTTCCGGATTGCATTAAAAATTATTTTAGTGGGGTACTAGAATTGTTCTAAGCCCACATAAATATTTTCAGTTCGAGCGGACGCTGAAAAATGTCGCCGTGAATAGTGAAAGTGCTTTTTGGACTACTTTATGGAAAGCCACCTTTTGGGGATGACATGGATGGATTGGAGCCATTTTTGGGGCCCCACATGATGGTGTGGCCAGCAACATGGTGGACTCCTTCATGGAGTCCCTCTTGTTCCTTGGTTTCACTTTTATGCCCTTGTGGAAGGACTTCATTCATGTGCATTTTGGGTTTTATTGTAAAACCACCCTACCCCTTGGTTTTCCTATAAATAGGAGGTGAGTGGGCTGCCATTTCTTCATCCTTGTGCTCTCATACACATGCTTTGCTTTGCAAGCTCTCTCTCTCCCTCCCACGAAAAGAGTCTTTCGTAGAGCTGAAAGGTTGTCTGGGTTCCGGCAGGAACTAGTTCTGGATGGCGAAGCCCTGCCGGATAGATGACACCGTATGTGTGCAACCCCGTAGAGAGGTCGTAGTTTCGATCTTTTGCCCGAGGGGCTGTTCGTGTGTCCTCTCGTAGGGCTGTCCGAGTCTTCGTTCGAGTTTCGGGGGTCCTCCCGAAGGGCTGTCCGCGACATCGTCCGGGGGACTGTCCGACCGCCTCCCGAAGGGCTATCCGACGAGGAAGTACATCCTCGCGGTTGGGAGCTTGTAAACTCCTAGCTGCGGGGATCTGCACCAACGATCTCCACCGACTCTTCTTCCGTTGCGCTTCGAGTCGGTACGGATCAGATCAAACTTTGTATGTAGTCTCCATAGTGGTCCTGGGCTTGCTCGCTATACCGGAAATTTTTGTTTTCTATCGCGTTCCCCTACAGTGGCATCAAGAGCCAGGCTATGAGTAGATGCATGTTATGATCTAGAATACATGAGATGTATGGGTATTGCATAGTATAATTTTGTAGTAGATGAGATCTATTGCTGAAAATTATTTGTGCAGGTAGTAGATGAAATCTGTTACCCGATGTTCCTGTTGCTTCCCGTGAATTTGCGTAGTCCATATCTTGACGGAATGGTGGAATCTTACAAAGTTCTGGTAATCCGTGATCCTTTCATGCTGCTCCTGAGTATGTTGATTGACAGATCAACGAAGTGCTAACAGTTCTTTGGGTTCCACCATAGTCAAAAGAAAGATGGATGTTTCGCAGACGAAAGGGGTTTGCAGATATGATCTGCACGGGGGTCACGCGTATGACGAAGTTTAGTATGGGGCTCGAGATTTTATCATCTCGTGTTTCATACACCCTGGAAAGTTAATCTAGCAACTTGAATTATCATACTTGATGATAAACGTTGGTAGCTGCGGTTTGAGTCAAAACCTTAGAAGCCACGTAAAATAAAATTTTGTATAAACCGATGACATGTGTCTAACTTGGTTTTGCAGGATGGTTTGCATGTGATGTGGTATAGCAATGCTCATACTCAATTTGATTATGTATGAGATGGCTATATGATGTAATTAACATGACCTGCGTGTCATGATTCGGCATGATGGCTGGAGCCATATGATTGCACTTTAATGACCTACGTGTCAACCTTAGGTAATGCACTTATTTTATTAGCTATAAAGATAGCAATATTATCTGCTGCATTGACAATGTGGTGGCAATCTTCGCAGAGGTGAACACCGACGCGAATGCCGAAGACGAAGAAATACTTGACTTCTCCGTCAGAAGGGGCTATACCATATCATGCTATTATGAATTGCCTGAGATGTTTATCACTCTTGATGCACCCTTCTTAATTGCGCGGTAGTCGCTTTTTATTAGGGTGATCTCTCACTTAGAATATCAAGTAGTCAGTGTTCTCCCAAGTGTAGCACCGTCACGGCACCTATCTCTTCGGAGTATCACATGGTTACATGGGTACGAACGATTAGAGAAGTGTGAGGCGGGTGAGTTGAGACCTCGCAGCGAGATCACTTGGTTGTCTTGACGTTCAGGCATGAAAGTCATGAGCTTGGAACACACGCATCGAAATATGAACAAGAGTCACATAGAGATGTGATTGGCAAGTTGGCCTACCAATTGAAATTGTCGTCACTTGAGATGGTTACATCCTTGACGCTGAATTGAAAGTTGGGTCTTGCATCACTCACAATCAATTATGAGAGATATTGATTTGAGTGGGAGTGCACCTTGGAATAAAATTATTTATTCACTAGTGCCAAAAATCATTATGAACAAAGTCTAAATGAACTTGTGTTTTCCGTTGTAGATCAAATGGCTCGCAACACCGCATTCAACTTAGGCCCTATGTTAGAGAAAGAGAAGTTAGCTGCGAATGGAAACAACTATGCGGACTGGGTCCATACCCTGAGGATTGTCCTCCGGGGTGCTAAGAAAGTGTATGTGCTTGATGGACCTCTTCCCCCTAAACCGGCGGCAACAGCCGCGGCAGACATACAAAATGTCTGGGCCACTAAGGATGATGATTACAACTTAGTGCAGTGCCTCATGCTATCTTGCATGAGTTCAGAGCTTCAAAAATGTTTTGAATTCCATAACTCCTTTGATATGATCAAGGATCTGGATGCTCTTTACAAGTTTAATGCACGGTCTGAACGTTTTGACATCATGAAAATGATGGTGGAGACCAAGATGGCTGAGGGCAGTTCAGTTGGCGAGCACATAGTCAATATGATTGGCTACACTAAAAGGCTTAAAATCCTGGAATTCCCACTTCCAGAAGAGCATGTTATGGACTTGTTGCTAGGTTCACTCCCCCCGTCTTATGGCGGTTTTATCATGAACTACAACATGAATGGGATGGACAAAACAACAAATGAGGTGCTTGCCATGCTGAAAACTGCTGAAGGAGGACTGCAGAAAAATCGCAAGAAAGTGTTGCTTATGAATAAAACTGCCAATTTCAAAAAGAAAGGCAAGCCAAAGAAGGGCAAGGGCGCCGGTAAGACCGGCTTCCAACGCAAATCTAAGGGCGGAGCCAAGAATGAAACTGAGTGCTTCTACTGCAAGGGCACAGGACACTGGAAGAGAAACTGCAAGAAGTATCTGGAAGATAAGAAGTCCGGGAAAACCGAAAAAGGTATAATTGTTATAAAAGTTAATGTCATTGACGTTTTGCTTACTAGCGAAAATTCTAAGTCTTGGGTATTTGATACCGGATCGGCTGCTCACATTTGCAACTCGATACAGGGGCTTCAGAAGGTGCGCAAGCTGGCAAAGAATGAAGTCGTGATGCATGTCGGGAACGGTGCTGGGATCGCCGCTCAAGCCGTCGGCATTATGCCTCTACGTCTCCCTTCAGGATTTATTTTGGAACTTAGTAACTATTATTTTGTTCCGTTATTGTGTAGAAACATTATCTGTGGATCATGTTTAGTACACGATGGGTACTCCTACAAGTCTGAGAACAATGGTTGTTCACTTTATTGTAAGGATATGTTTTATGGATTTGCACCCATTGTTGGGGGCCTTTTCATACTAAATCTTGATTGTGGAAATGATGTCTTTAACGTGAATGCTAAACGCCTTAAGAAGGCTGATACCACCACCACTTACTTGTGGCACTGTCGGCTTGGCCACATCAGAAAGAAACGCATGCAAAGACTCCATAAAGATGGAGTTTTACCGTCCCTTGATTTTGAATCATTTGACACATGTGAAGCTTTCTTGATGGGAAAAATGACCAAGACGCTGTTCACGGGTCATCCTGAACGGGCGGGTGAATTACTAGAAATAATACATAGTGATGTATGTGGTCCAATGAACACGGCCGCACGGGGTGGGTATTTTTACTTCGTGACTTTTACTGATGATTTAAGTCGGTATGGCTATATCTACTTGATGAAGCATAAGTCGGAAACCTTTGAAAAGTTCGAAGATTTTCAGAATGAGGTAGAAAATCATTGTGACAAAAAGATTAAGTTTTGCGGTCTGATCGCGGAGGCAAATATCTTAGTCATGAGTTTGGCCAACATCTGAGTGACCATGGAATCGTTTCACAGCTTATGCCTCCCGGAACTCCACATCAACACGGAGTGTGGGAACGACGTAACGGAAACCTGTTAGACATGGTAAGGTCGATGATGTCTCTTACAGATCTACCGATATCTTTTTGGGGTCACGCACTACTCACTGCCGCTTATACATTAAACAGAGCGCCGTCTAAGTCTGTTGAGACGACACCACATGAGATGTGGTGTGGGAAGATACCTAGTGTGTCACATCTCAAGGTTTGGGGTTGTGAGGCATACGTAAAACGTTTACAGCCAACCAAACTAGAACCTAGATCAGACAAATGTTACTTTGTAGGTTATCCAAATAACACCATTGGATATTCCTTCTACCACCAGTCCAAAGGCAAAATGTTTGTCGCAAAGGTTGCACACTTTCTCGAGAAAGAATTTCTCGCTAAAGAATTGAGTGGGAGGATGGTACAACTTAATGATATTAGTGAATCTTTGGCAACCGTTGATATGGCTAAGGAACCGGAAGTAATTCCGCAAATTATCCCTACAACCGAGCCGGAAGTTGTCGCATGTGATGCGGAAATTTCAGACAATGTTGTTACTGAACCGCGCAGATCAGGTAGGGCTATCTAGCCACCTGAGTGGTTTCATAATGAAATCTTCATTCTTGAAGACGATGAACCTGCGCACTACAAGGAAGCGATGGCGGGGCCTAGCTCAAGGGAATGGCACAAGGCCATGAGATCCGAAATGGAATCCATGTACGAAAACCAAGTTTGGAACTTGGAAGAACTTCCAGATAGCGTAAAACCCATTGGTTGTAAATGGATTTTCAAAAGAAAGACGGACGCGGATGGTAACATTACTATCCACAAAGCTAGACTTGTCGCGAAAGGGTTCACGCAAGTTCCAGGAGTGGACTACGACGAGACTTTCTCGCCCGTAGCTATGCTTAGGTCTGTTCGGATATTACTAGCAATTGCTGCTTATTTCGATTATGAAATTTGGCAGATGGATGTCAAAATGGCTTTCCTAAATGGAAACCTTGAATAGGATGTATACATGATACAACCAGAAGGTTTTGTCGATCCTAAGAATGCTAGAAAGGTATGTAAGCTTCAGAAAGCCATTTATGGTCCGAACCAAGCATCAAGGAGCTGGAACATTCGTTTTGATGAAGTGGTCAAAGAGTTTGGCTTCATCAGGAACGATGAATAATCTTGTGTTTACAAGAAGTTTAGTGGGAGCGCAAAAGCATTTCTAATCTTGTATGTGGATGACATATTGTTGATTGGAAATGATGTGAATTTTCTTAGCCAAATAAAAGACTCATTGAATAGGAGTTTTTCAGTGAAAGACTTAGGTGAAGCGGCATATGTATTGAGCATCAGGATCTATAGAGATAGATCAAGACGCCTAATAGTGCTTAGCCAAAGCACGTACATTGACAAGGTGTTGAAAAGGTTCAACATGGAGAACTCCAAGAAAGGCCTACTCCCCATGTCACCTGGCACAGTGCTTTGCAAGAATCAGAGTCCTCGGACCCTCGATGAGCGAGTACAAATGAATGATATTCCATATGCTTCGGCAGTTGGTTCTATTATGTATGCCATGCTATGTACAAGACCGGATGTTTCCTATGCGCTAAGTGTTAGCAGCCGGTACCGAGGTGATCCAGGATTGGAACACTGGGCCGCAGTCAAGGGTATTCTTAAGTACCTCAGAAGGACCAAGGATTTACTCCTTGTGTACGGAGGTGATGAAGAGCTCATTGTAAGTTGTTACACTGATGCAGGCTTCATGACTGACCCAGATGACTTCAAATCTCAATCTGGCTATGTTTTCATATTGAATGGCGGCGCAGTTCATTGGAAAAGTTCCAAACAAAAGACCGTGGCGGATTCTACGACCGAGGCGGAATATGTTGCTGCTTCTGAAGCCTCCAAGCAAGCTGTCGGTATCAAGCAATTTCTTGAAGACCTTGGTGTGGTTCCAAGTGCTCTGGACCCGGTGGAGATCTATTGTGATAATAGTGGCGCCATGGCTCAGGCAAGGGAGCCATGTTCGCACCATAAGACAATGCATATTCAACGCAAATATAAACTCATTCGACATCATGTTGAAGAAGGTTTAGTGAAAGTACGCAAAGTTCACACGGATCTGAATGTGTCAGACCCGATGACAAAGCCTCTACCACGAGCAAAGCATGAGCAACACCGGATAGCCATTGGTGTTAGGGAAGCCATGTAACTGGATTATGACTCTAGTGCAAGTGGGACTCTGTAGGAGATATGCCCTAGAGGCAGTAATAACAGTTATTTTGTATCTCCAAAGTTTGTAATGAATGTTTATGTTCCATGCTATAACTGCAATGATTCTCGAGTCTACAAATTAAACGAGGCTTGGAGGGAAACTCATGTGCACGTGTGGTATAATAAACGGTGAATTGTATTCCTAGTCTTGCCTCTAAGACTGGCTCAAGTGTTGCATGATGGTCCTGTTTTCCTGATCATGGGCATGGCTATGCCGACAATTTTGAGGACGCGATGTTGGTAGAACACTCGTGTTGAATCGATCCGAATTGATGTTATGCTATGAGATACATTCGTCACAAGTTAATGGTTAATAACACAGAGATGGTTAACGTTTGCATAATTCCTTAGACCATGAGAGTATCGAGTTTCTTCATGCTTGCTTCATGAAATTTGGGGTTTGTTAAACGTCATCCGTAAATGGGTGGCTATTACAGCGGCTTACGGGTTCATGGAAAAGTATGTCAAGTAACTTGATAGCTCAAGATTGGGATTTTCTCCTTCGACAATGGAGAGATATCTCTGGGCCCTCTTGGTGTTACGGTATCCATCATCGTCTGGCCAAACACTTTGTGATTTGATCACGGGGATGCCGGAACACGGGAACGAGAAAAGAGAACGATACCGGCAACGAGGTAACTGGCATAGTGGACAAGTTGTTGATCCACAAGGATGCCTACATGTCTCACCTCGGGTAATTGTAAACATATCGCGAAGCAACAGGAATAGCTCACGGCAACTAGAGGTTCACTCGAATATTCATTCGTGTGGGTATAGGGGTCAATATGGGTGTCCACGGCTCCGATGTTGATCATTGATCGGAAGGGGTTCCGGGTCATGTCTATGCTTCACCGAACCTATAGGGTCACACGCTTAAGGGTCATCTATCTGTTGAATACTAGACAGGGATTCTGAGAGAAAATCACCGAAAAGTTTCGGACAGCGGAAAAGTTCCACAGACAGGTCACCGGAACAGTTTCGGTGAAACTGAAAAGTTGTTTCAGGGGATACCAAAAAGTCAAATTGGTTTCGGCACATGCCTGATAATTCTTGAAGGGTGCCAGAATCGTTCTGGAAACTTTCTGGAATTTTCCGGGATGTAAACCGGAAATGTTCCGGAGCTGCCGGAACCACTTCAGATGCTTTTCGCAGATGAAAAGCACTATTCCGGAATTGTTCCGGATTGCATTAAAAATTATTTTTGTGGGGTACTAGAATTGTTCTAAGCCCACATAAATATTTTCAGTTCGAGCAAACGCTGAAAAATGTCACCGTGAATAGTGAAAGTGCTTTTTGGACTACTTTATGGAAAGCCACCTTTTGGGGCTTTGCTCCAAAAGATCTTGGGGATGACATGGATGGATTGGAGCCATTTTTGGGTCCCCACATGAGGGTGTGGCCGACCACATGGTGGACTCCTTCATGGAGTCCCTCTTGTTCCTTGGTTTCACTTTTATGCCCTTGTGGAAGGACTTCATTCATGTGCATTTTGGGTTTTATTGTAAAACCACCCTACCCCTTGGTTTTCCTATAAATAGGAGGTGAGTGGGCTGCCATTTCTTCATCCTTGTGCTCTCATACACATGCTTTGCTTTGCAAGCTCTCTCTCTCCCTCCCACGAAAAGAGTCTTTCGTAGAGCCGAAAGGCTGTCTGGGTTCCGGCAGGAACTAGTTCTGGACGGCGAAGCCCTGCCGGATAGATGACACCGTATGTGTGCAACCCCGTAGAGAGGTCGTAGTTTCGATATTTTGCCCTAGGGGCTGTTCGTGTGTCCTCCCGTAGGGCTGTCCGAGTCTTCGTTCGAGTTTCGAGGGTCCTCCCGAAGGGCTGTCCGCGACATCGTCCGGAGGACTATCCGACCGCCTCTTGAAGGGCTATCCGACGAGGGAGTACATCCTCGCGGTTGGGAGGTTGTAAAATCCTAGCTGCGGGGATCTGCACCAACGATCTCCACTGACTCTTCTTCCGTTGCGCTTTGAGTCGGTACGGATCAGATCAAACTTTGTATGCAGTCTCCATAGTGGTCCTGGGCGTGCTCGCTATACCGGAATTTTTTGTTTTCTGTCGCGTTCCCCTACACCAGGGCGATGTGCATCACTCGCTGGAAGGTTGCCCCGGCATTTCGCAGCCCAAAAGGCATGCACGTGTAGCAGAATACCCCACACGTGGTGAGGAAGGCCGTCTTCTTCATGTCCTCCATCACCATCTGATCTGGTGGTAACCCGAAAGGCATCCAGGAAGCGCAAGAGATCGCACTCGGCAGTTGAGTCCATGATTTGGTCGATGCGTGGCAGTGGGAATGGGTCCCAGGGGCAATCCTAGTTGAGGCTCTTGAAGTCGATGCACATACGCTCCTTCCCGCACTTCTTTGGGACGGCCACCGGGTTGGCCACCCACTCCGGGTAAGGCACCTCCCGGATGACCCCTACCTCGTTGAGCTTGCCGACCTCCTCAACGATGAATGCCTGCTTCTCTGGAGCCTGCCTCCTCGCCGTTTGCTTCACCGGGCGCGCGTTCGGGCACACCATGAGGCGGTGCTCGATTACGTCCCTCAGGACCCCCAACAAGTCGAAGGCACTCTACGCGAATGTGTCTTTGTTCGCCCTGAGGAAGGTTACCAATGCCTCCTCTTGGTCTTGAGGTAAGTCGGTGCCGATGGTGAAAGTTGGGCCTGGGCTTCCCTCGTCCACTAATACTTGCTTCGTTTCCGCCCGGTTCTGGGAGAACAACTGCTTCTTCTTCATGGGCGCGACGTCAGGGACACCCTCGGGGTTCTCCGTGGCCCGGGCCATGCCCCCGATGCTGGTGCATGCCGCGGCCGCGGTCTTGTAGGAGAGCTTGAGTACGTAGGACACGTCTTTGATATCTCCCATGACGGTGAGGACGCCGTCACTCCCGGGCATCTTGACGACGTTGTAGCCCGGGTGCGTTGGCACCATGAACTGAGTGAGGGAGGGGTAGCCGAGTATCGCGTTGTACGGGAGGTGGATGTGAGCGACATCAAAGTCGACCTGCTCAGTGCAGAAGTTGGAGCGGATACCGAAGGTGACGGGAAGGCGAACCCGCCCCACGGGAACGACGAACCCGACCACCACCCCAAAGAAGGGCCTTGAAGGTGCGAGCTGCTCGCGGGGTAAGTGCAACGCGTCGAAGGCCTCCACGGAGATGACGTTGAGGCCGGTGCCGCTGTCGATGAGGATCCTGGAGATAGCCATGCCGCGTATGGTTGGTGTGCACAACATGGGAAGTGCCCTAACGGCCGACGTGGTCTTAGGGTGGTCGTCGGGGATGAAGGTGATGTTGATTTCCGGCCATGCGCGGCGCTCCGTGGGCTCGGTACGTGGCCGAACCGCTCCCACATGGCGTAGGAAGCGCTTGCCATGGTGGTCGAAGGGTGGCGCCTGCAACCCGCCGAGGATGCAGGTGACTGCAGGGATGGCCCTGCACGCCCAAACACCATCTCGCGCTGGGGGCCGTCGGTCGTCGGGGATCATGCCTGCCATGGAGTTGCTGAGTCGAGGCTTGGCCTTCATCGCAAGTGGCGAAGCTAAGACACGCCCCTACCTGGCATGCCAAATTTCGGATTTTGGGCTCCACAAAACCCTCGAGATTCGAAGACACGGGCATGCACGAAGATCCCCTGCGGCCTCGCCTGACCTAGCTCGCTACTCGATGTACACAACAAAGAACTCGCACGACGACAAGGAAGAAGATGAACATGATAGTTTACCCAGGTTCGGGCCGTTGTGAAGCATAATACCCTACTCTTGCTTTGGTGGATTGCCTCTTGAGGAGGCAAGGTGGATGAACAAGTACAATGTTTTGGGGCCTCCCGAGGGCTCTCAGTGGTGTTCGAGGCTCCTTGTGGTTTGGTGGACGACGAGTGATGGAGTCGGTCCATCGGGTTAGGATCCCCCTCTATGAAGCATACTACCCTCTATATATAGTGGTGGCCCGGGTCCTCTTCCCTTATCGCAATGGCGGGAAGGGATCCCACAACGGTCAATTTTAAAGGGGGACAGGTGTTCGTTCTCGCCTTGCCCAAAGGTGGTCTTCGCCTGCAAAGTAGTTGTCGACACCGCAGGGATGGGCTCAACGATGAAGTCGTCCTGCGGAGCTCGTGGTTGCGGTCTTGTTGCACCGGAATGGAATCTTTTTTGGGGGGGGGGTGCTTTGGGAACCCGCGTATGTCCTTGCTCCCTTTGCACCAAAGGGGAAACTGTGCCGCCTGGTGCACTGGTGCTCGCATGTCCTTCCTTGCGTCATCTTTGACTCATGAGGCCGGGCCTTGCATAGAGATCTCTGCCGCTTTGGAAGGGGCCTAGGGAGGCCCGTCTCCTACCGGTCTCGATGCTGCTCCTCCTCGCGAGGCTTGGGGCCCTCACTAGGGCCTTGTCCTGAGTGGGGCTGCGCATGGCTGTGTTTGGTCGTTGAGGTGGGCCATGCCCTAGGCCGCAGGTAGGCAGGTCTGGGTACCCCCTTTCCCAGAAAGTCGACAATTCTCGTCCATGCCCTTTGCCATGTGCAAGATGATGACAACAATTCTTTGTTGTGCGCTGGGCGGAAGCAAATGACAAAGTACCCCTTTGCCGGAGCTAGCTGGGCCCAAATTTGTGCCGTTTGCTAGCGAACGGCAAAGTCCTTTGCCGTCCGCCTTTGTGCCTTTGTCGTCTGCCATGGCAGACGGCAAAGTGCTTGATTCCTGTAGTGATTGTACCTATCATATTGCCTGCTCTTGCTCTCTTTTATTATCACAGGAAGGGAAGATACTACGTCCTTGAGAGCGGGCCCCGCACGTAAAATGTGGAGGTTGAAGCTGCTAGACGGGCTAAGGAGGCTGCGCCAAGAGCCTCGATGGGCTATCCTCAGACTATTATCCAAGCTACGGATGGTGATTATCAAGCTAGGCCAAAAGCCTAAGCTTGGGGGAGTACATGTTTCCACCGACATTATATTCATGTTCACAGATTTCATCCCAGTTGTTGGTGTCCATACTTTTTCATTGTATTATCCATGCTAGATTTATTTTCTTGCTTTCTTTTTGTGTGTTTGAAAAACTGTGAGAAATCCAAAAAAATCTCTTCCTTATTTTCGTTTTTTCTTCCTAGTTTAATTAGTTGTAGTATTAAAAGAAAACCCAAAAAGATTTCTTGTTTCTTATTTTGCTTGTTGGGAGCTCTCCCGTGTAAATAGTTTTTATTGTTTTTGTTTTCCCTTCTTTAATTTCCCTTCTTCAAGGAAAAAAACACCCAAAAATATTTCAGTGTGTTTCTCTGAAATTCTTTTCCCTTTTATTGAGTCATACCAAGGAGAAGACCACGATGAAAATGTTGAGTGGCTCTCATATGCACCACTATTGATCTAGCAAAGAGCCCATATTACCTTGTCTTCTCCTCTTGAATAAAATTTTTGCAGATTCCAGCTTAGTCCATGACACTCTTGCATTATTATTATTTTCATATCATTCGGTCATGCAAGTGAATGGTAATAATGATGATATTTGATGAATTGATTGTGGCAGAGAGAAGCGGGTATGAACTCAACTTGTTTTTGTTTTTGCAAGTATGTTTAACCTAGTATCCATGATATAGCATATTATGATCGAACATGTTTGCAATGACAATTAGAGATTATAGTTGCTCATGCCATGCTTAAGTAGCTAGGAGTGGATAATGATTTATCTTGGATGTCAACATGCATTAAAATGGTTGTGATGTAGTATGATGATATGGTATCCTCCTCTGAATATTTCAAGTGGCTTGACTTGGTACATGTTCACGCATGTAGTTGAATCAAAACCAACATAGCCTTCACAATATTTATGTTCATGGCGTCCATATCCTACTCATGATAGCATTTAATGTTTATTATTTACAATGCATGTTCATGACCGTCATTGCTCTCTAGCTGGCCGCTTCTCAACCTATTTGCTAGCATTGACCTGTACTAAGCGGGAATACTGCTTGTGCATCAAAATCCTTAAAAGCAAAGTTATTCCAGATGTGTCCAATATATCTACCTATATGCAGTATTACCATGTCGTTCCAAGTAAATTTGCATGTGCCACCTCTAAAATTTCAAATAAACACCTGTTTTGTGTGCCTGGACCACTCATGGAGCGACAGGGGTGGTCGGTATATTCCATGTTAAGCGAATTATTTTCCTGATGAGTGTTTATTCACTTGTCCTTGCACCAGAGGGGCGGTAATAGGGATTTCCAGTCCCAAAACAAAGAAATAAAAATAATTAAATAAAACTCCCCCAGGAATGTTGTTGGTTTGGACAGTACCCATAGATTCGGCTAGTCGTGGAGTGTGTTTGTTGGCGTAGGAACCGCCACTAATGTGTTTAACATGGAAGATATTGATAACTCTTGGTCGTAACATTGACAAGAAGGGTGCACCTCCCAAAATTATACTTATCTCTTATTTAAGCTTTGAGATCTGGCACCTCTGCAAATCCATGCTTCCCTATGTGAAGGGACTATCTATTTACTTTTACATTGAGTCATTACCGTCTCAAATAAGCGCCAGATCTTAGAGCACTATTGTCATCCTCATGCATGGTGTATAGTGAATGTTGGCTGCATCATGACTGGATCTTTTCTACCATGAATTACAATTTCTTGTCACTGCTTGAACTTTGGAGGTGCTCTGCATTTATGTTTTGCGGTCTTAGAAAGGGCTAGCGAGATACCACTATTGTCATATTATATCATGATTGTTTTGACAAAGTGTTTGCATTTGAGATATTTTATTATTGCTCGCTAGTTGCTTATGTCATTGATATGAGTTAATATAATCTTTAAGAGTTTTTGTGGACATGGTTAGTCATAATCCTTGCTGAAAACCTGGGTGCTACTTAACCATATCTGTGTAAACAAGAACGAAAGTGTTCGTAAAAGTTTTTCTTTATCACTTTCAGTTTGTCAACTGAATTGCTTGAGGACAAGCAATGGTTTAAGCTTGGGGGAGTTGATACGTCTCCATCGTATCTACTTTTCCTAACACTTTTTCTTTTGTTTTGGACTCTAATTTGCATTATTTGAATGAAACTAACCCGGACTGACATTGTTTTCAGCAGAACTACCATGGTGTTGTTTTTGTGTAGAAATAAAAGTTCTTGAAATCAAAGGAAACTTTTTGAAGATTTATTTCAGAATAAATAAAAAATAATGGAGCCAAAAACCACTAGAGGAGGGGGCCCTGGCTGGGCACGATATACCAGGGCGCCCCGCTGACCCTAATTCTAGCACTATAAATTCCTATTTCTAGGGAAAAATTAAGGAGAAAGTTTTATCATGTTTCAAGAGATGGATCTGCCACCACCTCATGTTCTTCATCGGGAGGCTAGATCTGGAGTCCGTTTGGGGCTCCGGAGAGGGGAATCTCCGGTCTTCGTCATCATCAACCCTCCTTCATCTCCAATTCCATGATGCTCCCCACCTGGAGTGAGTAATCCCTTCATAGGCTTGCTGGTCGGTGAGGAGTTGGATGAGATTCATCATGTAATCGAGTTATTTTTGTTAGGGCTTGATCCCTAGTATCCATTGTGTTCTAAGATTGATGTTGCTATGACTTTGCCATGCTTAATGCTTGTCACTAGGGCCCGAGTGCCATGATTTCAGATCTGAACCGTTTATGTTATCACCATTATATCTATGTTCTTGATCCAATCTTGCCTAGTCATATGCACCTATTACGTGTTATGATCCGTAAACCCCGAGGCCTCGGTAGGCTATCACTCATGCCATTATCCAGGCCACAGATGGTGATTACCAAGCTAGGCCAAAATCCTAAGCTTGTGGGACTACATATTTCCACCGACATTACATTCATGTACACACATATTCATTCCAGTTGTCGGTGCTCATACTTTTTCATTGTATCATCCATGTTAGATTTATTTTTCTTGCTTTCTTCTTGTGTGTTTGAAAAACTTTGAGAAAATCCAAAAATACTTCTTGTTTCTTTTCGTTTTTTCTTTTCAGTTTAGTTAGTTGTAGTATTTGAAGAAAACCCAAAAAGATTTCTCGTTTCTTCTTTTGCTTGTTAGGAATTCTCTTGTGTAAATAGTTTTTCTCGAATTTGTTTTTCCTTCTCATGTTTGCTTTCTTCAAGAAAAACTAAAAACTCCAAAAATATTTTAGTGTGTTTCTCTGAAATTCTCTATCTTGTATTGAGTCATACCAAGAAGAAGACCACGATGACCATGTTGAGTGGCTCTCATATGAATTATTGTTGATCTAACAAAGAGCCCATATTACCTTGTCTTCTCCTCTTGAATGAAATGTTTGCAGATTCCAACTTAGTCCATGACACTCTTGCATTATTATTATTATTATTATTTTCATATCATTCAATTGTGCAAGTGAAAGGCAATAACGACGATATATGATGAATTGACTGTGGCGGAGAAAAGCGGGTATGAACTCAACTTGTTCTTATGTTTGTAAATAAGTTTAACCTCGTATCCATGATTTAGTATATTATGATTGAACATGTTTTCAATGAAAATTAGAGATTATAGTGATTCATGACATGCTCAAGTAGCTAGGAGTGGATAATGATTTTTCTTGGGTGTCAACATGCATTAAAATGACTGTGATGTAGTATGATGGTATGATATCCTCCTCTGAATGTTTCAAGTGGCCTGACTTGGCACATGTTCACGCATGTAGTTGAATCAAAATCAACATAGCCTTCACGATATTTATGTTCATGGTGTCCATATCCTACTCATGATAGCATTCAATGTTTACTATTTGTAATGCATGTTTATGAGCGTATTTGCTCTCTAGCTTGCCGCTTCTCAATCTATTTGCTAGCCTTCACCTATACTAAGTGGGAATTCTGCTTGTGCATCAAAATCCTCAAACCGAAGTTGTTCCAGATGAGTCCACCATATCTACCTATATGCGGTATTACCCTGTCGTTCCAAGTAAATTTGCATGTGCCACCTCTAACAATTGCTAATGAACATCTGTTTTTTGTGCCCGGACCACTCATGGAGCGATAGGGGGTGCTCAGTATCTTCCATGTTAAGCGTGTTACTCTTATGATGAGTGTTTATTCACTCGTCCTTGCACGAGAAGGGTGGTAATAGGGATACCTAGTCCCAAAATCAAAATAAATGCAAATAATTAAAAAAAACTCCCTGAGGAATGTTGTTGGTTTGGGCGGTACCTATGGATTCGGCTCGCCATGAAGTGTGTTTTTTGGTGGAGGGGGAGTAAACCTTTACTTTTATTGCTTGGGAACCACCACTAATTTCTTTAACATGGAAGATATCGATAGGTCTTGGTCGTAACGTTGACAGGAAGGGTGTACCTCTCAAAATTATACTTATCTCTTATTTAAACCTTGAGCTCCGGCACCTCTACAAATACCTACTTCCCTCTGCGAAGGGACTATCTATTTACTTTAATGTTGAGTCATCACCTTCTAAAATAGGCGCCAGATCTGAGAGCACTATTGTCATCCTCATGCATTATGTATAGTGAATGTTAGATGCATCATGACTGGATCTTTTCTACCATGAATTACAATGTTTAGTCGCTGCTTGAACTTTGGAGGTGCTCTGCATTTATGTTTTGCGGTCTCAGAAAGGGCTAGAGAGATACCACTATTGTCATATTATATCATGATTGTTTTGACAAAATGTTCGCACTTGAGATATCTTATTATTTCTCGCTAGTTGCTTGTGTAATTGCTATGAGTTAATATAATCTTTAAGAGTTATTGTTGACATGTTTAGTCATAATCTTTGCTGAAAATCTGGGTGCTACTTAAGCATATATGTGTAAACAAGAACAAAAGAGCTAGTAATAGTTTTTCTTTCTCACTTTCAGTTTGTCAACTGAATTGCTTGAGGACAAGCAAGGATTTAAGCTTGGGGGAGTTGATACGTCTCCAATGTATCTACTTTTCCTCACACTTTTGCTCTTGTTTTGGACTCTAATTTGCATGATTTGAATGGAACTAACCCGGACTGGTGCTGTTTTTAGTAGAACTACCACGGTGTTGTTTTTGTGCAAAAATAAAAGTTCTCAGAATGGAACAAAAAACTTTTTGGAGATTTATTTTGGTATATTTAAGGAATTATGGAGCCAAAAGCCACCTGAGAGGGGGCCCAAGGTGCCCACGCTCCACCATGGCGCGTCAAGCCCCCATGGCGCGGCCTGGTGGAGGGTGGACACCTCGTGGGTCCCCCGATCCTAATTCCAACGCTATAAAATCACATTTTTCAGAAAAAAATCAGAGAGAAGGAATTATCACGTTTCACGATACGAAGCCGCCGCCACCTCCTGTTCTTCATCGGGAGGCCAGATTTGGAGCCCGTTTGGGGTGCCGGAGAGAGGAATCTTCGGTCTTCTTCATCATCAGCCCTTCTCTATCGCCAATTCCATGATTCTCACCACCGGGAGTGAGTAATTTCTTTGTAGGCTTTCCGGTCGGTGAGGAGTTGGATGAGATTCGTCATGTACTCGAGTTAGTTTTGTTAGGGCTTGATCCCAAGTATCCACTATGTTCTAAGATTGGTGTTGCTATGACTTTGCCATGCTTAATGCTTGTCACTAGGGCCCGAGTGCCATGATTTCATATCTGAACCATTTATGTTATCACCATTATATCTATGTTCTTTATCCGACCTTGCCTAGTCATATGCACCTATTACGTGTTATGATTCGTAAACCCCAGGGTGACAGTAATCGGGATACTTTCCGGTGATAACCGTAGTTTGAGGAGTTCATGTGTGCACTATGTGTTAACGATTTGTTCCAGTTCTCAATTAAAATTAGGCATTAATGTCCCTTAATTTCCTTATGGACCCCCTGCCATAGGAGGGTACGACAAAAGATGACATGCAAGTTCTTTTCCATAAGCACGTATGACTATTTACGGAATACATGCCTACATTACATTGACGAACTGGATCTAGTTCTGTGTTGCCCTAGGTTAGGACTATTATATGATGAATGTCATGCAATGAATACACCGACCCAGTGCCTACGAGTTTTCCACTCATTGTTCTTGCTAAGTTACTACTGTTGTTGTCACTGTTGCACTTGCTACACAACTATTGATATCACTGTTACTGTTACTACTGTTGTTACCACTCTATCAAACTATCATATTATTGTGCTACTGATCACTTTGCTGCTGATATTTAATTTCCAGTTGTGGTTGAATTCACAACTCAACTACTAATACTCTCAAATATTCTTTGGCTCCCTGTGTGTCGAATCTATAAATTTGGGTTGAATACTCTACCCTCGGTAACTCTTGCGATCCCCTATACTTGTGGGTTATCAGACACCGACATTGATTCTTTTACTGAGAGTTCCGCCGTGGGATCATCAAAGGATCGATGAATCATCTATAGATTGGTAGAATTTTTTTTTGGATAGCGGCTTCGTGTTCGTCGTCCCCGTTTCTTCAAGCCTTGCTTTGCAGATTGCCTCGGTGGAATTATGCATAAAAAATCTGCAACAACCCTACAATTTTTTTGACTATAAATAGCAGGGTAAAACCCCACTGCAATTTTTAATAAAATGAATAAATAATGTGACAATTTATGAGAGGCTTGAGGTAAGCCAAAAAAAACATAAAGAAAAACTAACAAAAGAGAAAAATAAAAAAGAGAGAGAACAAAAGGAGAAGAACTAAGCTAAGATGAGTTCTAAAAAATGTAAAACCTATATTTACATAATTGAATCCAACCAAGAATTAAACTGCTGCAGTTGTTTTCTCTTCATTCTGAATTTGAGTAGTTTTAGTTCCTCCAGGTAGATGAATTTCCGGCCTTGAAAAGAGGGTGTGATGTTCTCAAAAATCTTGTTGTTCCTAGAAATCCAGACAGCCCATGATCCCAGGATGATAATCTCCATTAATAAAGGGTAATTGATCTTGTCTTTAAGATCTTGGTATGCTTCTAAAACCGAAAAATTGTGAGTTCTTGATGGACAGATGAAGTTCCAACATTGTGTAGCAAATGTGCATCCCCAGAATAGATGATGGAGTGTTTTTTCCTGTTGACAATCTCTCACTACGCAGTTGTATTCTTCCAGCACAAAATTCTTTCTTCTTAAAAGATTTCTTGTGTTTACTCTACCATGTAGCAGCATCCAGAAAAACACTTTGTGCTCAAGCTGACATGAGCTCTTCCAAATCCTAGTGAAATGGGGTGGTGTTTGCTTGTATCCTATCAGAATCTTGTATGCTTTGATGGGGGAGTAGAATTTATTTCCCCAAATGTTGGACCATGTGTCCACTGAGTTCAAGTATTCAGACTGTTGCAAAGTGATACAAATATTTTCCATTTCCAATAACTCTTCCTATGTTTGGGTAGTCACTGGGAGGTGAAATAGGTCCTGGAGGTATTCACTATTTATCACTTATTGGACATTTAGATTTGTGTTCTTGGCAAAAGTATACAGATGGTGAAATTTATGCTTTAGAGCAAATTGATGCCACATGTCTTCCCAAAACAAAGCACCTTTTCCATCTACATTGCATCTGGCAATTGCTTTGAAATAATCAGTGAGAGCCAAGTTTGATCTCCACCATAATGATCCCACCTTATTTTCTCCAGGTAGCCGTCCATTACTGTAGTATGTTTCCCATATTAAATTGACCCATGGGATATCTTGCCTATTGAAGAATTTATGCAGGTTTTTCATAAGTAGGGTCTTATTTTGTGTGTGAATATCCATAACTCCCAGACCTCCTTGATTCTTAGGTCTACAAATAGTGTGCCACGCCACTAGTGCTGGTCTGTGATCTTGCAAGTCAGGGCTCCTCCAAAGACAATGCCTCAAGTATTTATTAATCTGCTTTTTGATGGTGATGGGTATGTCCAAGCAACACATGAACAATATTGAGAGAGATGCAAGTATAGATTTTACTAGTAATAATATCCCTGCATGTGTCATGAAAGTAGAGATACCAACCAACCTTTTAGCAATTCTTTGGACTAGGAGTAGGCATTGTTCCACAGTTGGTTTATAAATACCCAAAGGTAAGCCCAAATAAGTGAATGGGAATTTTCCTCTAGCACATTGTAGGGTATTAGTGAATCATTCCACTCTGTCTTCGGCAATGTTTATGGGTACCATGATTGATTTACCATAATTGACTTTTAATCCAATGGCTGAGGCAAAAGTGTTCAATAGTGCTTTGAGACAAATCAGTTGTCTAGCATTTGCTTCCATCAGAACCAGAGTGTCATCTGCATATTGCATTATTGGAAAGTCAGGGCATGAATTGACTTGCAGTGGTGGGGTAATTAGATCCAGTCTCATGGCCCTATTGAGGATTGATTGGAGTAGGTCAGCAACCAAAACAAAGATTAAACGAGACAATGGATCACCCTGTCTAACACCTCTTCTACAGTAGAATTTTTTTCCCAGGAATACCATTTAGCATTACTGCAGATGATGCAGATGTAAAGATTAATTGCATCCATGAAATCCACTTTTCCCCAAAACCCTTTTCTATGAGAATACCAATGATGGCCTGATGCTCAATAGTGTCAAAAGCTTTTTGAAAGTCAAGTTTAATCACTAGCATCTATTTTATTAT
Organism: Hordeum marinum; assembly: GCA_022496015.1. Taxonomy (NCBI): domain Eukaryota; kingdom Viridiplantae; phylum Streptophyta; class Magnoliopsida; order Poales; family Poaceae; genus Hordeum; species Hordeum marinum. The sequence continues at coordinate 402,455,846 of CM039675.1, forward strand.
CTGTGGCATTGGTGGATATATTCATAAGCCCATCCAAGGCAGTCTTGAATAACTCTGTCTTTGAGAAAACCATATTGATTGATATGCACTAGTTGAAGAATATTTTTTTGTAGTCTGTTAGCCAGTAGTTTGGCTATGATCACTCCATTCTGCAGGGAAATTGGCCAAAAATCATTGGATGAAACTGACACTTCTTTTTTGGGGATTAATGTGATGAAAGAAGTATTAATGCTTTCAAGGTTTATATTGCCAGCATGAAAATCCATGATAATTTCAGCAATATCTACCTTAATGATGTCCCAACAGGCTTTAATGAATTCATTGTTAAAACCATATGGTCCTAGAGATTTGTATGTAGGTAGGTTTTTAACCACATCATCAATTTCCTCTTGTGTAAATGGTTTTTCAAGGTCTTGGAAAACTTGGGGGTCCACTCTGTTTTCAAACATCTCCTTCAAGTCAAAGTGCATTGTGTGCCCATTAGATTGCCCTAATATCTTCTTAAAAGCTTCCCAGAGAATTGCAGCTTTTCCTTCATGGTCTGTGATTTCCACATGATCTTCATTCCTTAACACTTCAATTTTATTATGCCTGTGTTGACACCTGATTTTGGCACGGTGCAAAATGCAATAAAGATGGACTCAAATGAATTTTTTTCTATGAGAAAGATTATATTGCCGAGTGAAACAATCTTGATGTTTGGGCCATCACCATTCGACATCATTTCAAGGGCCAAATCACACTTGGATTGTCATGTAGATGTTCTGAGTGCTTTTTGGTCTATTACGCCTCCAAGACAACCTCGAATGAAGAAATGCTCTACATGTATTGTCTTCCCCTCGTCGAGCTGATCAGTTTTGATATATAAATCATCTCAATCTGAGGTCATATGCAAAAGTTAGAGCAACCAGAGTGCAGCCCTACCACAAAGCAAAATGTGGCGTAGGAGATCAGACACATGTCTGATGGGTCGCGCAAGTCATTCGGCCCTCAAGACGTCCTCGAATGGAAAAACTTACAATATGAAATTTTTTTGCATCGTCAAGACAATTGATTTTGATGGATAAATCTTCTCAATCCGAGGTCGTATGCAACCTGGAGAGGCAAAACAAAATCAGCCTGGAGTTTCACTCGGGATTTCCGAGTGAAAGTTTGCCGACCGAGGGAAACGTCTGCCGTCCGGTCGAGAGAAAAGTTTTCCGTCCGGCCGAGTGAAATAGCCATCCGAGTGAAAATCGCTGGCCGAGTGAGATTGCCGTACGAGTGAAAATCGTCGTCCGAGTGAAAACTACCGGTCGAGTGAAAGTACTGGCCGAGTGCAATTGCTGTCTGAGTGAAAAATATCGGTCGAGTGCAAGTTTCGGTCGAGTGAAAGTTTCGGTCGAGTGAAAGTTGAAAATAGCCTCGGATGGAAAAGTGTTCAGCATGAAAGTTGTTCGGAACGTCAAAACGGTGAACTTTGCTTTTAAGGTCATTATCATCTAAGATAGTATACGGCCTGGAGAGACGCCACAACACTCAGACAGTCCAGTCTGCTACGTGATCGAGTCCGATTCGAAGTTAAATATGACCTCGTGGAGTATTCAAGATGGCTTTATTTGGGAAAGTGATCAACATAGGGATTGTTGGCCTCATCTAGGCGCACGAAATTGATGTTTGGACTGTCTCCATCAGAGGTCATATGCAGATTTCACGGCCCACGCAAGAAGCAAGACAAAAGATTGGGCCAGATTTGGGCTGAATCCGAGTGGAACTAGAATTAGGACTCTAGGACGTGAATTGATGTAATTTTCTTGTAAGGAAAGCCTAGATGAATCCTTTGCTTGTACGAGAAGTCCAGACGCCTCTTATGTATTGGGGTGACGGCCGATTGAATAACGCACAATCGAACAAATCAATCCATACTACTTTTTCATCTACGTTCTTCATTTTTCTCTCGTTCTTCGTTGTTCTTCATTTGAGAGCTGTGAATCCCGAGGCTCTAGGGGCAAGCGAATTGACCTAGGGCAGCCCATAGCCGCCGCACTCCCTAACGGGGTCCCTCCTGGGCGTGCGGGGTTTCGGGTCTACAAAAGCGTCTGTCGACTGTCTTGCGTATCACGCTGCCGGACAGACCTCCTTCAACGTGAGCTGTGGTGCATCACCCCCGACATCGAGGGTACACGGGGACGTGTTCGTGTGTCAACACACTTTTTGGTGACTTCGTTGGGGACCAAAGATCAATCATCCTCATCAACCATCATGTCTGATCTTCCCAAGCCATCTGAGATAGATGCTGATAACATCATTAAGCCCAAGCTTGATGAACTATCGGCTGATCATCGCCAAGATTATGAGGAGTACAAGAAGGTACGTGAAGAGAAGGAGTTGCAGGAGTTCCTTGGAAACTTCAAGAAAGATCGCCAAGGCAATATCACTCTGATTAGAGAAATCAAGTTCCCTCCTCTTCAAGCCGAGTAGGTTAAACCTCCTGTAAGTACTACCTTTTATCCCGAGCAGTGGGCTGAGATTGAGAGTCGTATTGCCGATGGTAATAATTTGGTCTATCAAACTTTCATAGAAAATACCGATGCGCAGAAAAATATGCCTCAATCGTCTAGTGGTAATATTGGTGTGGTTGCTAGTGTAGGAAACCCTAATCTGTCTTTACCTCTTTCATCGGCACCTCCCATGCCGATGAATTACTATCCTACCCACACCAATCAGATTGTGGCTACACCCGCTAATTCCATCATGAGCATGCCAAGTTCGGTACCTATACCGAACCAAGCTATACCTGTAGGTGCAAGCACTCGGCCACAGCTGAACTATGGTTCGACACATGTGCCATGGTTCCTGCCCACTGCTAATAATTCTACTCCTCCCATCCCACAACATCAAGCTTCACCGTCTACTGCGAACGATACTTTAGCTAGTTTTAGAGAGGAGATGGCTAAGATGCTTAGATAGAATTTTGGAGTTGAGTTACCTCGGAATCGGATTTACCAAAAACCGTACCCCGAGTACTTTGACGCTATCCAGTGCCCTCCGGGATATAAAATTCCAGATTTTGTTAAGTTCAATGGAGAAGGCACAAAAACCACATGGGAACATGTTAGTCAATACTTAGCACAACTGGGTGAAGCAGGCTCGCTGAATGAATTGAAAGTGCAATTGTTTCCTTTATCATTAACTGGTATGACGTTTTCATGGTTTTCTTCTCTACCACATGGTTCTATCCGTGTGTGGTCGCAGCTGGAACAAAAATTTCATGATCACTTTTATAGCGGCGACAACGAACTTAAATTATCACATCTTACATCGGTGAAGCAGAAAACTGATGAATCGGTCTCTGATTACGTCAAGAGATTTGGAGATACAAAGAACCGGTGCTATAGTTTGGTGATAACCGAGAGGGACTTGGTTGACCTTGTGCTTAGTGGTTTGAAAACTCACATTAGGGAAAAGCTAGAAGGCTATGAGTTCTTAAGTGTCAACCAGGTCCTACAAAAAGCTTTTGCTCGGGAGAGCCAGAGCAAAGATCTCAAGGAGGTGCATAGATATAGAACTGATCGTCCTAAGATGAATATGGTTGAGTATGGTAGTGATCACTCGGACGATGAAGGTGATATGTATGCTGCTGAATTTGTTTGGCCGTCTAAGTCCAAACCGTTTAGTTGCAATGATCTGAAACCGATTCATAAGTCCAAATCGTGATGAAGAGATGAAGTTTACTTTTAACATTGCTAAGTGTGACAAAATATTTGATGCTTTGCTGCAAGCTAAGATCATTAGGATATCTCACACTTTACCGTCGATTGAAGAGTTGAAACAGCGTGCTTATTGCAAATATCATAATTCCTTTTCTCGTGCTACTAATGATTGCAATGTTTTCCGACGACAGATACAATCGGCCATTAATGACGGACAATTGAACTTTTTTGAGATGCAAATTGATAAGCAGCCCTTCCCAATGAACACTCTGGATTTGGAGGGGAAAAGGTTGCTCATTCAGCCAGAGGTAGCCGAATCGGCTAATAAAACTAATGTCATCATTGGTGAGCCTAGGAAAAGCAAGGATGACAGCAAAGTCTTGGGAAGGCAGGTTGTGCTTGACAAGCAACCCAATGGCAAGGAAGTAATCAAGATCACCATCAAGAATCCTGCACCCGGGGGGCAACCACAGGTGCAACAAGACACTCGTGTTAAATTTGTTAAACCAAAGAGTCCAGAAGTTGGAAAGTGGAAGAGGAATGAAGTCAAGGTACATCATAAGTGAATCAAGCCAACTTTTGATATGCTACTGTCCAAATATGCAAATCAGTCGGCCGATTCTAGCTCTAATCGGTCATCATACCTGAAGCGACCAAGGTCACCATCAGCTGATATGTTCAGTCGGTATGCAAGACTGATTGGATCAAGGGTGTTGTTTCCACAAGAACAACGACAACCTGTTTGGGATCGACTTGGATGCTCATATGAAAACCGACTGAACATTGGTGTCCATTACTTGGGTGGTCAAAATATGCCTCCGAGTGAAAACTATCCGAGTGTAAGAATGCGCCCAGGTGGAAGGTATCTGAATCAAAAAATACAGTCGAGTGGGTTCTACTCAGTCGAGCATCCGAATGGATTTCATCCGAGTAAAATGGTGTGCCCGAGTGAAAACTTTGTAAGCCAGAAAAGTCGACAAGAGTGGCGCGTCAAGCTTTCGAGTGTTGCAGCAGTGGAGTCAGGGAAATGCAAAGAAAATATCAATGATGACTCACTCGTCTTGGGAAATGAAACGTTAACCACGCAACAGTCGACTGTGCGTAGCAACCCAACTGAGCCGATACTTGTTATCGCGCCAAAGCACTCGACCAATGATCATGAAGCAAGTACCAGCCAAATGAAGCCAATTGATCCTAAATACACTCGGCCAAAGTGGTGTCCTCCAGGGTTAACAAAGACACAAAAGAGGAAATTAAGAAGGTTGAAGAATCAAGAGATGGTAGAACAAGAGGCTGAGAAGCAAAGGGACGAGTTGTTTAATGTCACTCGGCCCATGATACCAGCAAAGCAAGTGTGGAAGCCCAAACCAATGCGAGACACAGATGCTTCTATATCTATCATAGTAGCAATTATACCACCAAAAGAGGACGATGTAGTTGTGACATCGTCTCACTCGCCTATTACTTCTCCTTCACTCGGACATAATTCAGATTTAGTAGATGCATGCGAAGAGGAAGACGATCTGATGGACTATGAGTCTACACCGGTTCATGAAGGTATGGATATCAATATGGTGTATTACTTACCCGCTGAATTCCATGCTGTAGATGAAGAAGGGGAAGTGGCTCAGCTAGAGTTTGTCCCCAGAAATGCAATATTCGAGAAGCCAAAAGAACCAGTGACGCACTTGAAACCATTGTACCTCAGAGGTCATATCAATGGATCACCACTCACTCGGATGCTTGTTGATGGTGGTTCTATGGTGAATCTCATGCCCTATTCGGTCTTAGAAATTGGGTTTGCCCGATGATGAATTAATCAAGACCAATATGGTGCTTAATGGGTTTGAAGGCAAAGAGAAAACTGAAGCCAAAGGTGTGATGTATGTGGAGCTTACAGTCAGGAGCAAAACTTTGGCTACTGCATTCTTTGTTGTTGAGGTGCAAGGTAACTACAACGTCATACTAGGCCGTGATTGGGTTCATGCAAACCAGTGCGTCCCATCTACCATGCACCAGTTTTTGATCCAGTGGGTTGATGATGAGGTGGAAGTAATTCATGCGGATAATTCGGCTTGTGTTGCTTTGGACGATGCATTGGTGGATTGGCAACACCCAATGCTACTTGCTTGACGGGACGCGACTTGTCAGAGTTTGATTTCCTTAGCGCAACGAAGAATGGCTTTGTGCCCGTCTCTTTAAAGCCGATTAGTGGCAATCGGCTCCAAGGTATGATATGTTTAAATGGATACTAATTCCGAGTGGTTGCATAAACGTCTTGCAGAATATCGGTCTAGTGAGAACAATAGGTATGAATCTGTGAGGAGTTGGGTGACAAGGATAAATTAGGATAGGGGTTTCAGTCGGCAGATCCATTAGAAGAAATAGATATAGGGGATGGTTCAGTTCCCAGGCCGACGTTTGTAAATAAAAACTTAAGAGCCGATCATAAGGATAGGTTGATCGAGTTGTTGAAAGAATATGTTTTCTACTTTTCATGGGAGTATCATGAGATGCCAGGTTTAAGCCGAGAGCTAGTGGAGCATCGGTTACCTATAAAGGCCGGTTTTAGACCTTACAAACAATCGGCCAGAAAATTTAATCCAAAAACATATGACCGGATCAAGGAGGAGATCGGGCGATTGCTCAAAGCTAATTTCATTTGGCCTTGCAGGTATGCTGAGTGGATTTCTAACATTGTGGCAGTAGAGAAGAAGGACTCCGGCAAGCTAAGGGTGTGCATTGATTTCAGAGAATTGAATAGAGCTACACCCAAAGATGAGTACCCCATGCCAATAGCCGACATGCTTATTAATTATGCTTCTGGACATAAGGTTATTAGCTTTCTTGATGGTAATGCAGGTTATAATCAAATTTTTATGGCCGAAGAGGACATGTCCAAGACAGCCTTTCATTGCCCTGGTTTCCTTGGTTTATTCGAGTGGACAGTAATGACATTCGGATTAAAAAATGCTGGTGCCACATATCAAAGGGCTATGAATTTAATTTTCCATTATTTAGTCGGAATTATACTTGAAGTCTATATTGATGATACTGTTGTCAAATCAGATGCTTTTAAGTCTCATTTGGCCGATTTGCATTTAGCTTTTGAAAGAATGAAAAAATATGGACTGAAGATGAATCCTTTAAAGTGTGCACTCGGCGTGTCGGCTGGAAAGTTTTTGGGTTTCATTATTCATGAGAATGGCGTAGAAATTGATCCCAAAAAGATAGAAGGTATACAAAAAGTGGAGGCTCCAACTTGCAAGAGAGATATGCAAAAATTCCTTGGCAGGGTCAATTATTTGAGAAGGTTCATAGCTAATTTGTCAGGGAAGGTTGATGCATTCATTCCTATCCTTCGGTTAAAGAATGATGCTGATTTTGCTTGGGGGGCAAAACAGCAAGAGGCATTCAACATGATCAAGACTTATTTGAGCACTCCTCCGGTGATGAAAGCACCCAAACATAAAGAACCCTTTAGGCTTTACATTGCAGCAGAGGAAGGTGTTATTGGTGCTGTATTGACTCAAGAAACCGAAGGAAGAGAGCATACTATTACATATCTGAGCCGACGCTTATTGGACGCCGAGACAAGGTATAAATTTATTGAAAAATTATGCCTCTGTTTATATTATGCTTGCATGAAACTAAGACATTACCTAGTGCCGAGTGCTTGCATAGTAGCTTGTCAAACTGATGTCATTAAGTACATGTTGCATAGGCCAATTCTTAGTGGTAGAATTGGCAAGTGGGCTTACGCTTTAATTGAATATGATTTGGCTTATGAATCTCTAAAATCCATGAAAGGCCAAATTGTTGCTAAATTTATTGTTGAGCATCGGATTAATGACAAGCATGATGTTGATATAAACCTTGTATCATTAGTGCCATGGATGTTATATTTTGATGGTTCAGTTTGTAGCAATGGCCAAGGTGTTGGTATTGTTTATATATCTCCTCATGGTGCAGTTTTTCAAGCCTCATGCCGAATGGAATATTTTTGCACAAATAATCAAACTGAATATGAAGCATTGTTATTCGGTTTAGAGATGTTGCTCGCTATAGGTGCTACACATGTTGAGGCTTTTGGTGATTCGTTATTAGTAGTGCAACAAGTGTCCAGAATCTTTCAATGTTTATACGAATCACTTAATGTTTATCTTGATAAGTTTCTAGATGCAATTTCTACTTTGGATTATTTTAGCATTGCTTATATATCTAGACGTGACAATTGGAGGGGAAATGAGTTGGCACAACAAGCATCCGGCTATCATATTGATCATGGCATGTTTCATATTTCTCAGAAGCCGATGTCTTGTCTTGTTAATATGGGAGAGGCCGAACTAGAGCCCACTGGTTCGACCACTAACAATAAATCTAGTGTAGGTGAAAATCATGACCGGAGGAAGCCCATTATTGATTACTTGTGCAATCCGAGTGAAAGGGTGGACAGTGCTGTTTGACGCATGGCTTTCAAATATACAATGAGAGATGATGGTCTTTATCGCCGAACGGTTGAAGATGTTCTTTTGAAGTGTTTGGACGAAGACCAAGCAAGAGTTGCTATGGGAGAGGTACATGAAGGTATTTGTGGTACTCATCAGTCGGCACCCAAAATGAAATGGCTCTTACGACGTGCTGGATTTTATTGGCTGACTATGATCAATGATTGCTTCAGGTATTATAAAGGGTGTGAAGCTTGTCAAAAATTTGGTGATATCCAGTTGGCTCCTGCTTCTATGTTGCATCCTATTATCAAGTCGTGGCCTTTTAGAGGATGGGGTTTAGACTTCATTGGAAAAATTCATCCATCTTCTTCAAAGGGGCATCGGTTTGTGTTGGTGGCAATCGATTATTTCACTAAATGGTCTGAAGCAGTACCTCTCAAGAACATGACACATACGGAGGTAATTCGATTCATAACCGAACACATTATTCATAGATTTGGCATTCCTCAGAAATTAACTACAGATCAAGGTTCATCTTTCATGGCACATCAAGTTAGAGAATTTGCCGAATCATACAACATAAAGTTGCTCAATTCATCTCCGTATTATGCCCAAGCTAATGGACAAGCTGAGTCTAGCAACAAAATATTGATTAAGCTCATCAAGAAGAAAATTGAGGATAATCCAAGAAAATGGCATTAGTTGTTGTCTGAGGCTTTATGGGCACATAGAATCTCAAGGCATGGTGCTACGAAGGTAACTCCATATGAGCTAGTATACGGTCAAGAGGCTGTTTTACCTGTGGAGGTAAATTTGAGTGCTTTGAGAATAGCCAAACAAAATGATTTATCGGCAGTGGACTTTTATGATTTGATGATGGACAATATTGATGAGGTTGCTGATAAGCGTTTGGCTGCATTATAAGCCATAGAGAAGGACAAATTGAGGGTAGCAAGAGCTTACAATAAAAAGGTCAAGTTGAAGAATTTTCAAGTTGGCGATCTTGTGTGGAAGGTAATTCTGCCGATTGGTTCTAGAGATAGAAAATTCGGGAAGTGGTCTCCAAACTGGGAAGGTCCTTTCAAGATTGCGAGAATAGTTCCTAGAAATTCATATTTAATGGAATCCATACAAGGAGTATTATTACCTCGAGCTCTCAATGGTAGATATCTGAAGAAGCACCACCCGAGTGTGTGGCAAGAAGCCTAATTAGGCAATGGCCGACATATGATTATCGCCCTTAGCATAAACATGACCGATACATAATTATCGCCCTGAGGAATATAGATGGCCGATGGAGTGTTGACATCGTCCTTAGAACAAACATAGTGCAAATTATTTTTCGGCATGCTAGCTTTGTCGAAAAAGAGGGGGGCATGTGTTGAACCTGATTTTGGCACGGTGCAAAATGCAATAAAGATGGACTCAAATGAAAAGGTTTTTTCTACGAGAAAGTTTATATTGCCAAGTGAAACAATCTTGATGTTTGGACCATCACCATTCAGCATCATTTCAAGGGCCAAATCATACTTGGATTGTCATGTAGATGTTGTGAGTGCTTTTTGGTCTATTACGCGTCCAAGACAACCTTGAATGAAGGAATGCACTACATGGATTGCCTTGTCTCATCGAGCTGATCAGTTTTGATATATAAATCATCTCAATCTGAGCTAGTATGCAAAAGTTAGAGCAACCAGAGTGCAGCCCTACCACAAAGCAAAATGTGGCGCAGGAGATCAGACACATGTCTGATGGGTCACGCGAGTCATTCGGCCCTCAAGACGTCCTCGAATGGAAAAACGTACAACATGAAAAAGTTTCGCGTCATCGAGGCGATTGATTTTGATATATAAATCTTCTCAATAGGAGGTCGTATGCAACCTGGAGAGGCAAAACAAAATCAGCCTATAGTTTCACTCAGGATTTCCGAGTGAAAGTTTGCCGAGCGAGGGAAACGTCTGCCGTCCGATCAAGAGAAAAGTTTTCCGTCCGGCCAAGTGAAATTGCCATCCAAATTAAAATCGCCGGCCGAGTGAGATTGCTTTCCGAGTGAAAATCGCCGTCCGAGTGAAAAGTACCGGTCGAATGAAAGTACTGGCCGAGTGCAATTGCCGTCCGAGTGAAAAATATCGGTCGAGCGAAAGTTTCGGTCGAGTGAAAGTTTAACATGGCCTCGTATGGAAAAGTGTTCAACATAAAAGTTGTTCAAAACGTTGAAATGTTCAACTTTTATTTTAAGGTCATTACCATCTGACATAGTATACGGCTTGGAGAGACGCCACAACACTCGGACAGTCTAGTCTGCTACGTGATCGAGTCCGATTTGAAGTTAAATATGACCTCGTGGAGTATTCAAGATGGCTTTATTTGGGAAAGTGATCAACATATGGATTGTTGGCTTCATCGAGGCGCACAAAATTGATGTTTGTATCGTCTCCATCGGAGGTCATATGCAGATTTCGCGGCCCACGCAAGAAGCAAGACAGAAGATTGGGCCAGATTTGGGCTGAATCCGAGTGGAACTAGAACTAGGACTCTAGGACGTGAATTGATGTAATTTTCTTGTAAGGAAAGCCTAGATGAATCCTTTGCTTGTACAGGAAGTGCAGACGCCTCTTATATATGTTGGGGATGACGGCCGATTGAATAACACACAATCGAACAAATCAATCCATAGTACTTTTTCATCTACGTTCTTCGTTTTTCTCTCGTTCTTCGCTGTTCTTTGTTTGAGAGCTGTGAATCCCGAGGCTATAGGGGTGAGCGAATCGACCTAGGGCATCCCATATCTGCCGCACTCCCTGACGGGGTCCCTCCCGGTCATGCAGGGTTTCGGGTCTACAAAAGCGTCCGTTGATTGCCTTGCATATCACGCTGCCAGACGGACCTCCTTCGACGTGAGCTGCGGTGCATCACCCTCGGCATCGAGGGTACACGGTGACGTGTTTGTGTGTCAACAGCCTGTGATTAATTTAAGCTTTAGTATGGAATAATTTTGTGTTCTCATCACCAAACTTAACTCCTTTTATTCTCCCTCTCTGTCTCCAATAAATTTTCTGATTATTAAGCACTGTGAGTAGACATTCTTTCAGTATGGATCTACAATTCCTTTCAAGAATAGAAAGGTCTTTGTATTCCTCAATCAGATCCCACAGGAAAATGCAAGCATTTAAATCTTCAATCTGCTTTTTGAGACAAGACAAACTTTTGGCCCATAACTTCAGGGATCTTCTCATATTTTTAAATTTAGCATTGATTTTCTTCACTGAGTCAGTGTGTCCCATAGGAATAACCCAAGCTGCTTGAACTATCTCCTTGAATGAACTATGCTTGAGCCAATAATTTTCAAACCTAAAAACCTTAGACATAGGAATGGCTATTCCAATTTTAATCACACATGGGAGATGGCCGGAAATAGGTTTTGCCAATGGTAAAGCAGTAGTATCAGGGTAAGAAGTCATCCAAGCTGCAGAAGTGAAGAACCAATCCAGTTTCTCCAGAAGAGGGCTTTCCTGCATGTTACTCCAGCTAAATTGTCTACCCTTTAAAGGTAATCCCACTAGTCCTAAGTTGCTAATAGCTTCATTAAAAAGCAGAATTTGATTAACATCTCCACCAGGTCTATTTCTGTTTTCAGGTGCCCTGATGAAATTAAAATCCCCCATGATAATCCAATCTACATCATTGGGCATTTGGATGTTACTGAACCAGTCTATGAAATCAATTTTGTCTTTCGGGATGCAGGCCCCATATATGTTTGTGAGGATCCAAGTTTTGGAAGTGGTGGTGCATGTAAACTAAAATGAGGTGGAGAATTTGTTTTGAAATATGAGTTCACCAGAGAAAAGAGCTCCATTCCAAACAGTCAAGATGCCTCCAGAAGCCCCAATAGAAGGCAGGTATTCAAATTTGTTAAATCTTTGTGGACAGAACTGATTGATGTAACCTAAATAAAAATTATCTCTTTTTGTTTCCCGAATGCATACAATTCCAACAGAACTTTCCTCAACTTTTTGTCTAATAGCCAACCATTTTTCTGGTGCATTTAAGCCTCCGACATTCGAGTTCAAAATGTTCCATGATCTATTATTACTCATTATAAACGAGATGTAGCTTTATTTGAGATACCAAGTACCACACCTTGGCATGTGTTCTGAGGTATGAATTAGATTTTCCTTTTTTCAGACCCATATAGTAAATGTACAATATATCACAACCAAAAGAGCAGATACCACTCATTGACAACACGATAAGGCTATAAGGATTTTTTTTCATACATCAGCATAAGATCATGATGGTTCTGACAGAAATACCAAAAGCAGTTCTCTTTAACAAGTAGCAGAAGGAAAACTACCAAAAGGTGCCAAAATAATCCAAAGACCAACTGTTTACATAAGCAGACATCCTTAACACCAACATACACACAGACATGATGAATCATCTTCCTCCTATGTTGAATGTTGAGTTGTCACATCATCATTATGCAAACTTGGGCTTGTTAGCTACTCCGGTGGCTTTTTCCACCTTGGCCACATTCTCCTGTCCTCTCTGCTTGAGTCTTTTGGACAGCTTTTCCTGAAGTTCTTCCTCAGACACCTTGCAAAAAGTTTTTCTGAGTTTTTTAACCACTCTATTGTGTGTAATTGGCGGAACAGTTGTAACATCCCAAAATTATAAATTTTGGAATGTTATATTAAATAAAAAATTAGGATTTGTTTGCTTGAATGATGTGTGATTGATTGTGTGAAATTGAATGGAATATGAAACTTTTGAAAAAAACTTAATGAGAGGGGTTAAAAGGACTTTCCCAATTATTTCGTTGATGACAATTTGAATCTCGTTTGAAATAATTCAAAAAAAAACTTTATGCCACTCAAGGATTTTCATGAGAGAAGATAATATGACTCCAGAAAAGTATGAAATAGAGTGGGGAGTTGTGTAAAATCATTTCTGACTTTCCAATTTGAATTCACTTTTGGAAAGTTTCCATTTTGAGTTTCAAATTCATTCCCATTTATTCAAATAAAATAAAGAGAGAAGGAAATATGACTCCTTAAAATATCATAAATAAAATATGGAGAATGAATTACGAAACCAACAGAAACTTATTTGAAAAATATTTTAAATCAAATTCAATTTATTTTTTGGAATTTTCGGAAATATATTTTCAAAAATTCTTTTGTTTTGGACATAAAATTATGTTCATGATTTAGGATATTTTCTGCTAAAAATTTCCATATATAATATGCCTATATAAAATGTAATATTATTTTCTATTTGCTTATGTTTACCTCACTATAAAAAAGAAGCCCACGTGAAATTGGGCCAACCAGGTCGTCCCCAACCTCATGAGAGCTCCAGAACAGGAGCTCCAGATCGTCATGGTTGCTGTGATTGGCGTGCCCTGCCGCCCCTTTCATTCTCCCTATCTTCCCGGAAGCTTCCTCTCCTCTGAATTCTTCCTTTCCGCTCCTCCCTGTCATTAAGAGGCCTTAATGGCCGAGATCGACACTGGCGAAAAATCAGGGCATGCCGGATTTGCTCACCCTTGCTGCTACACCTAGACGCATCTTTGAGGCCTATAAATACCGCCCCTGCGAAGCCCCCTCTCCCCTCGACCGATTCCGTCCATCGAGAGCTCTCGTCCCCCACTCCATCAACTGCACGAACTCGCCAGAGTTCGTCAGCTTCAGCGACTTCTCCACCGCCGCCTAAGGGTCGGTTGGCCCTTAACCGGCCTCCCAAGAGGTTGCCATGACGTCCTCTTCCCCGCCCCATGCTCTCCTTCCTCTAGGAGCTACTGCAACATCACATCCGAGCTCATCTTCCCCCAACTCCGGCGACCAACTCTGTGAGCTCCAGGAAATTCCCGTAATTCTATTTTTCAGAAAAATAGCAATTTAAAAAAAATCATATCTCCTAGTATACATATCCAAATTGAGTGATTCAAGTTGCATTAGTTCAAAAATTTAGTGAAGTTTCTGAATAGGTAAAAATTTGTTACGTTTGAATACCTAAATCTGAGTTTGATCAAATTCTCTTAAATCCTTAAATTTGACTTAACTTGAGTTTTATAAATTATTTTCTGATGATTCTTTTTGCAAATTGTCACTAGGTGTTTTGCCTATCCTGTAAGGGTTCTCAAATTATTGTTGGATTAATTTAAAATTAAATTGCAGTAAAAACAGTACCGTTTTTACTGTAGATTTGTTTATTCATAAACTTTTTGTTTTTAAGTATTTTTTGTCACTATTGAAAACATTATAATAAGTTTCTGTTATACATAAGTATAAAAATTTATAATTAAAAAAAGGTAGTTTTGCTAATTTTTTTGTATTAAAATTTGTATAGATCATAACTAGAGTTGTATAATAGCAATTAGATAGATTCTTTTTACAACTTAAATTTTGAGATAAATACTTTGTGTTAAGTTATTAGTTTAGCATTTTTATTTTCTGCTAATTTATTAGTTTAGTGTTGTAACTAGCGGTTTAGGTTTATTTAGGGCAAAACTATTTTTGTTGTATGTTGTTAGCCTTTATAGTTTTCCTCTCAAGTTTTCTTTGGATATTCGGTTCTCTTTTGTTTTCAACTTTATTTTCTGAGTGTTTTTTTGATTGTTAGTTTGGGTGCTAGAATGCTTGCTAGACATGATGTCTTATGTGAAAGCAATTTTTGATTATATAGATTTCTCTCGGAGAGTGACGAATAGTACTATGAGTAATTTCTGAGAGCGAGATAATCTTCACCAACTACACGAGGCAAGTTCACTTTGATCATATTTCGAATACCTAAAATTTTATTGCATTAGTGCCACCCTTTTCATTTTCCATTAAATAGGAATATTGAAACTTGTAGCTTCAGTAGAATCATGAGTTAGGAACCCACACCTTTGTCACCAAGCCTCGGGAATCGTTATTAAGTTAGTTGCAGCTATGCTTCCCTAGACGGGGATTGGTATGAGTGTTTCATGTGAGATGTGAGTGTTATAATGATATCTCTATCAACCTTAAGAATACAAGACCTTAAGATTTCAATACACCTCTAGGTGGACTGCTTGCAAGAAGAGGGGATCCTAGGGATTGACTAGTGATCACCCGGTTCCATGGACTCAAGAGGGGATCCTAGGGATTGACTTGTGATCACCTAGTTCTACGGACTCAACGGGGGGTCCTAGGGATTGGCTAGTGATCACCCAATGCTACACACTTAAGAGGGCATCCTGGGGATCGACCAGTGATTACCCAGTTTTACCAGGGGATCCTAGGGATTGACCAGTGACCACCCAGTTTTACCAGGGGATCCTGGGGATTGACCGGTGATCATGCAGTTTTATGGAAGGCCACCCAGGCTCAAAGAGATTGACGGATCATCCAAGACCAGAAGCTTCCATGTGCAGCCGCAAGCTATTATCGGCTCTAGCATAGTTGAGTACTCCAGAAAGACTATGTCTCGATCATCCTATTCTCAGACACCATACAATGCGAGGACTTCAAGGGAGGCGATCGAGTCTTGCGAGAAAAGTGCGCAAACCTCTGCAGAGTGTTAAACTAATCGATTAGCCGTGTCCTCGGATATAGACAACTTGAGTGACTGGAATTGGATTATCTGGATATTCTCAAACACTATTACTTATTAAATGAATTTGGGATTAATGACAACTTTGGAATATGAGAATTTGGTTGGCGGAACCATCTCATTAATGACATTAACTTTTGTAGTATGGTTTGATTATTTATTTTTGTTAGCGAATAATCAGCTTTATGCAAAAACTCGGACATATAGTGTCCTCTGCCATATTGCATATAATGATAGACATATTTTCATCTCCTTTCATATGTGATCTTGCCAGTACATTCAATGTATTGACCTACATGGTTGAAACGTATCATGTTGCAGGATTTCTACGACGAGTAAGAGTAACGTTGTAGGGTTACGGTCTACACTCAACTTGCCATTGGCGTTGATGGGACTCCACACCCTTATTGAGTTGTTTCCACTATGATAAATAAGGTATACTCTGGATCTACGGTATTTATTTTACATGTGATGTTATGGTATTTCATCGAAGTACTGTGTGTGCGAGCATATTGATCCAGGGATGGCACTGAAAGCACAAAGACTTGGCCGTATTGGGTCGGGTCGCTATAGAGATGGTATCAGAGCACATGTTGACTGTAGGACGTGACCCTAGAAACTGGAAAGCCCTAGCAAAGGATATCTCTATAACTTTATTTTCAAAAAGATCTTTTATGTCTCATCTTTTTTTGATTTTATCAAATAGTCCCTCTTACCTCAAATAGTTAGAATACACCTTTTCCCTTTTGACCACATGATGAATCAACTTAGGACCGCCTCAGAATACAAGGATCGAAGTTAGAATAACCGAAGACTCTGAAGACCATGAAGAATCCCAATATTTAGATGACCTTTACAAGACCAAACCCCTGATGAATACTCACATTTGATGCGATGATTTGTGAGTTGTCCTTTGTGTGTGTGTGTGTTTTCTGACAACAAACAGATAAAATATATTTTCAAAACTATATTGTTTGCATGGTTATGTTTCTCCCTCTCTCCAACCTTACCTCATCCTACTAAACCCGTCAGATGCCGCCGAGACATGACAATACTAGGAGTAGCTCAGGGAACAATGGATTCAACATAGAATAGTTCCTCCAGACCCAGAACTAGATGTTGCAGCTCCTAATGCAGAACCAAAAGCAGAACACCAACAATAACCCGCCACCCCAAGTTGATAACCTTACCCGTTTTCTAAAGTTGAACCCACCGGTGTTCTCAAGCAGCACAGAGCCGCTTGTCACAGAGGACTGGCTCCGTAAGATAGGTAGAGAGCTGAACACCGCAGGATGCACTGACGGAGAGAAGGTGAGGTTTGCCGCCCACCAGCTAGATGGACCAGCAACTTCATGGTGGGAGAATTACATTGCCACATACCCCATGATGAACGTAACTTGGGATCAGTTCTAGCAAGCTTTTTGTACCGCACATGTTTCAGCTGGAGCCATGAGTCTAAAGAAGAGGGAATTCCGTAACCTAAGCCAAGGAAGTCATACATTAGCAGAGTATGTGGATGAGTTCTGCCAGCTACCCTGTTATGCTCCAGGAGACATAGCCACTGATGCCGCTAAACAAGAGATGTTTCTGGAGGGACTGAATTATGAGATGGGAATGCAGTTGACCGTGGCTACCTTTAATAACTATAAAGAATTGGTTGACAAGGCTATCATTCTTGAAGGCAAGCAAATGCAGATGGAGAACCGCAATAGTAAGTACGGACAAGGAAGGTATAACTCTAGAGTTCAAAAGAAGCCCTTCTACACCCCATACTCAGGAAATTTTGGATCAGGACCCAAGAAGTTTGGAGGACACAACCATCAGGACCATGGAGGTCATTCTCAGCACGGAAGGATTGGACACCACCCCAGTTCCCACACTCGTGACAATGGAACTGGTGGAATTGGAAACCAACATCATCCCAACCAAGTTGCACCAATAAAGAAGGATAAGAGTCATATTACCTGTTTTGAGTGCAAGAACATGGGACATTATGCCAATGATTGTCTAGAAAAGAGGCAGAAGCCTAGAGAATTGTCGGAAGTTAATTGTTTTCGTTGCGATGTTGTACGACATTGTGCCATTGACTGTCCAAACCCGAAGAAAGCTGGAGCTGAGTAGTTGAGATCTTAATATTGGTAATAAGTGTAGTAGGAGGCACTCTTATTTTCGAGAGGATATGGATTTGAATTATGTAATGGAAGTCTCAGAGATTGTGACGAGTTAATGAATCAATACAAATTAATGTGTCATGATTTTCTACGATAAATTGTATGAGTTGTTTCTCTATAAACAAAGACTTAGACCATTTTCGAGGATATGAGAAATATGGTCAATGCATGAATTTATTAAATTTCATTTTAAGTGTGGTAGTAACTGGTAAAACCACAGGAACCAAAAAACAGTGTACCAGTCATGCCAAGGAGTCTGAAGGTAATGCTGGACCATATCAAACTATGTGGATGACAACACTTGTAACACAATACTTTTGAAATCTAAGTTTTGAGAATGAGATTAAGGATGAACTAAAAGAATGATATGATGAACCAATACCTTTCTTGGTAAATAGACCATTGGAAAGGAAAATGTATTTCCACAGAGTGGAGTCTGGACAAAGTCTGAGAATTATTTTAATATGATGGTTACCACAAGGGTATGGAGGAATGAAATACTATTGGATTTAAAAAAGGTGTAGTGTTGGAATATGGAACAATAGCAACTCCAAGGATGACTTAAATCTATACAAGTGTTGAAATGGGCCAACAACCCACATACCTCGTGATTAATAAGGATCAAGCTCTACCTTGATGGAAGAAGAAAATTTGTAGGAAGCTATGATTTAATCAGGAGACGATACATATAAGGATACGAAAAACCCGAGAGTTGTGAGGAGACGATAGATAGATGCTATGTTTGGCTTGCAGAACCAATGGATTTACCTGAACCTTTTTTCGCAAAGAGATATTACGCAATGCTTGTGAGAATGCCCGAGTGTTAGAAATACGAGATTTGCTAAACCTTATACGGGGAAATGATTGAGGTGCGGAATGGATTGATCACCATACTGACTTACCCCTATCATTCGCTCTTGCTATTTGGAATGGTAAATCTGAGTGACTTACCCATAATAAAGTGACAACAATCATTGCAACCTTGTTTAAACTTAGAATGGTATATTAAGAAAACCCTGGTACCAGGCAGTTGTTGCCAAACGTAGGTTATACGATGAGATTCAACCCAGACCATTTTCCTGCAGGAACCATTATCTGTTGACCACCATGAGATTAACGACCATGGTTTAGCATTGGCGTCAGACATGTCCAAGCCCTGGAAGAACTTATGAAAGGACTCAAGGGAAATGATATGCCTATAACAGAAGAGCATCGATGAAGGTGTTATTCCGAAGTTGTGATTAGACCGATTGTGTCTACTCGAAGGAGGAAGTACAGGAATTTTGGACGGAACCATGATTTTGATTCTAAGGGTGGTAGCACCCCAGCCATTTTGAGGATGAATGGATTTTCAAGAAGACCCCCCCCAAACATAACCTTTTTTCTAGCCTCTCTGAATCTCAAGGACGAGATTCATTTTAAGTGTGTAGTTTGTAACATCCCAAAATTCTAAATTTTGGAATGTTATATTAAATAAATAATTAGGATTTATTTGCTTGAATGATGTGTGATTGATTGTGTGAAATTGAATGGAATATGAAACTTTTGAAAAAACTTAATGAGAGGGATTAAAAGGACTTTCCCAATTATTTCGTTGATGACAATTTGAATCTCATTTGAAATAATTCATAAAAAAACTTTATGCCACTCAAGGATTTTCATGAGAGAAGATAATATGACTTCTGAAAAGTATGAAATAGAGTGGGGAGTTGTGTAAAATCATTTCTGACTTTCCAATTTGAATTCACTTTTGGAAAGTTTCCATTTTGAGTTTCAAATTCATTCCCATTTATTCAAATAAAATAAATAGAGAAGGATATATGACTCCTTAAAATATGATAAATAAAATATCGGGAATGAATTACAAAACCAACAGAAACTTATTTGAAAAATATTTTAAATCAAATTCAATTTATTTATTTTTTGGAATTTTCGGAAATATATTTTCAAAAATTCTTTTGTTTTGGACATAAAATTATGTTCGTGATTTAGGATATTTTCTGCTGAACATTTTCATATATAATATGCCTATATAAAATGTAATATTATTTTCTATTTGCTTGTGTTTACCTCGTTGTTAAAAAAAGCCCACGTGAAGTTGGGCCAAGTAGGTCGTCCCCAACCTCATGAGAGCTCCAGAACAAGAGCTCCAGATCACCATGGCCGCCGTGATTGGCGTGCCCTCCCGCCCCTTTCCTTCTTCCTATCTTCCCGGAATCTTCCTCTCCTCTGGATCCTTCCTTTCCGCTCCTCCCCATCATTAAGAGGCCTTAATGGCCGAGATCGACGCCGGCGAAGAATCAGGGCATGCCGGATTTCCTTACCCTTGCTGTTGCAGCTAAATGCATCTTCGAGGCCTATAAATACCGCCCCTACAAAGCTCCCTCTCCCCTCGACTGATTCCGTCCCTCGAGATCTCTCCCCCCCCACTCCATTAACCGCACAAACTTGCCAGAGTTCGTCAACTCCGGCGACTTCTCCACGGCCGCCTAAGGATCGGTTGGCCCTTAACCGGCCTCCCAAGAGGTTGCCGCGACGTCCTCTTCCCTGTCCCGTGCTCTCCTTCCTCCAGGAGCTACTACAACATCAGATCCGAGCTCATCTTCCCTAACTCCGGCGACCAACTCCGGTGAGCTCCATGAAATTCCCGTAATTATGTTTTTCAAAAAAATAGCAATCTTCAAAAAATCATATCTCGTAGTATACATATCCAAAATGAGTGATTCCAGTTGCAATAGATCACAAATTTTGTAAAGTTTGTGAATAGGTAAAAATTTGTTATGTTTGAATATCTAGATCTGAGTTTGATCAAATCTCTTAAATCCTTAATTTTGACTTAACTTGAGTTTTATAAATGATTTTCGGATGATTCTTTTTGCAAATTGTCACTAGGTGTTTGCCTATCCAGTAAGGGTTCTAAACTTATTGCTGGATTAATCTAAAATTGAATTGCAGTAAAAACAGTACCATTTTTACTGTAGATTTGTTTTATTCATAAACTTTTTGTTTTTAATTGTTTTTAATTTGTATAGATCATAACTAGAGTTGTATAATAGCAATTAGATAGATTCTTTTTACAACTTAAACTTTTAGAATAATACTTTCTGTTAAGTAATTAGTTTAGCATTTTTATTTTCTGCTAATTTATTAGTTTAGTGTTGTAACTAGCGGTTAAGTTTTGTTTAGGGCAAAACTATTTTTTTGTATGTTGTTAGTCTTTATAGTTTCCCTCTCAAGTTTTCTTCGGATATTTGGTTCTCTTTTGTTTTCAACTTTATTTTCTTAGTGTTTTTTAATTGTTAGTTTGGGGTGCTAGAATGCTTGCTAGACATGATTTCTTTTGTGAATGCAATGTTTGATTATATAGATTTCTCTCGAAGAGTGATGAATATTATTATGAGTAATTTCTGAGAGCAAGATAATCTTCACCAACTACACGAGGCAAGTTCACTTTGATCATATTTCGAATACCTATGATTTTATTGCATTAGTGCCACCCTTTTCATTTTCCATTCAACATGAATATTGAAACTTGTAGCTTCCGTAGAATCATGAGGTAGGAACCCACACCTTTGTCACCAAGCCTTGGGAATCGTTATTAAGTTAGTTGCAGCTATGCTTCCATAGACGGGGATTGGTATGAGTGTTTCATGTGAGATGTGAGTGTTATAATGATATCTCTATCAACCTTAAGACTACACGACTTCAAGATTTCAATACACCTCTGGGTGGACTGCTTGCAAGAAGAGGGGATCCTAGGGATTGACTAGTGATCACCCGGTTCCATGGACTCAAGAGGGGATCCTAGGGATTGACTAGTGATCACCCAGTTCTACAAACTCAAAGGGGGATCCTAGGGATTGACTAGTGATCACCCAATGCTACACACTTAAGAGGGGATCCTGGGGATTGACCAGTGATCACCCAGTTTTACCAGGGGATCCTGGGGATTGACCAGTGATCACCTAGTTTTACTAGGGGATCCTGGGGATTGACCGGTGATCACCCAATTTTATGGAAGGCCACCCAGGCTCAAAGAGATTGATGGATCATCCGAGACCAGAAGCTTCCATGTGCAGCCGCAAGCTATTATCGGCTCTAGCATAGTTGAGTACTCCAAAAAGACTATGTCTCGATCATCCCGTTCTCAAACACCAGGCAGTGCGAGGACTTCAAGGGAGGCGATCGAGTCTTCCGGGAAAAGTGCGCAAACCTTTGCAGAGTGTTAAACTAATCGATTAGCCGTGTCCTCGGCTACGCACAAACTGAGCGACTAGAATTATATCATCTGGATATTCTCAACACTATTACTGATTAAATGAATTTGGGATGAATGACAACTTTGGAAGATGAGAATTTGGTTGGCAGAACCATCTCATTAATGACATCAAATTTTTTAGTATGATTTGACTATTTATTTTTGTTAGGGAAAAATCAGCTTTATGAAAAAACTCAGACATATAGTCTCCACTGCCATATTGCATATAGTGATAGACATATTTTCGTCTTCTTTCATATGTGATCTTGCCAGTACATTCAATGTATTGACCTACACGGCTGCAACATATCATGTTGCAGGATTTCTACGACGAGTAAGAGTAACGTTGTAGGGTTATGGTGTACACTCCACTTGCCGTTGGCATTGATGGGACTCCACACCCTTATTGAGTTGTTTCCACTGTGGTAAATAAGGTATACTCTAGATCTATTGTATTTATTTTACATGTGATGTTATGGTATTTCATCGAAGTACTGTGTGTGCTAGCATACTGATCCAGGGATGGCACTGAAAGCACAGAGACTTGACCGTATCGGGTGGAGTCACTACAACAACATTACATGGTAATCAAGATTTTGTGTCACAAGATTTCCTCCTATATCCATTGTTACCTTTTCTAATTCCATCACTCCTTCTTACCTCAGTTTCCACATTGGTTCCTTATCTCTTCTTTTATTTGAAATAGACTCTCCCAAAGGTAGGAGAATCACTTTGTTGGGGCACACTTGCTTTAGATGACTACCATCCCCACTAGAAGAGTGAGCAACTGGACTGATACCCTCATTCTTCTTACCTAGACCCAATATTATTTCTTTGCAGCTAGGATACTATGTGGTAGAGCAACCATGAGGGATATGAAACATGATATTTTCTTCATCAGGGCAATTTTCAGTTAGCACATTCCATAATTCAGATTTCAATAAGTGTATGGTCCATCCAAATTTGTCAGGAGTTAAGAGTAGATGGATTATGAAGTTGAACCAACTTACTGATATCTCAATCTTGAAGGACTCTAAGCCTTCTTGGGTGACTGGAGCAAAGTGTTTCATCCAGAGATCTAAACCCTCATCAGAAATTAAGTGTGAGCCATCCATTATATCCAATGCATCAGACTCAACTATGTTTTGCAACTCAAGAGTATGAGAGGGACTGAGGAAGGATTGAGAAACATCAGTACCTTTCTTGGGAATGTCTGATGATGTGCCAGGTTGTGGTTTTGTGCTTAGGTGAGCCTCTTCATTTCCATTGTTGATTGTCTTGTCAGCAGCATTGAATGTGTTATCCTTCATAGCTTGATCCCCAGCTATTGGTGTACCTGTGTGCATATCTCTTGTGACACTCTCAGTGTGAATAACATTGTCACTATCATCAGCTTCTTCTAATGGGTTTGCCTATGCTATAGAACAACCAGCTTTGTCACTAACCTCCTTGGGTATTTCAGTTTTGTCCATATTATGTTGGGTATTATGCTGCTCTGAGGAGTTAGTTGCTCCCATCACAGGTGGCTGTCCAATCCCACTTTGTTGTTCTGGTCCCTCCAAAGTTTTAGCTTCTGGTTATTGATTATCTTCCTCCCCATCTCCTTGATAGGCCAGGGCAATATTTTGGAGCCCTAGTCCCATGATTGGGGCAAGAATTCATTGATTGACTTCTTCGCTGGCAGTGTGAGCAATGGATTGAATGCCATCAGATAGAGAGATGGTGGTGGTGATACTGCTATTGGGAGCTCCATCATTTTGTAACACAGCAATTTCTGCTTGCTGTTGAGCAGGCACAGGGGGGTTTGCTGAGTAAATGCCCAGTGATCTTGCTCATCTTGATCATCCCACTCATCCCACTCATCATTTGGAGGTTGCACATTGTTCAAAGGCAGAGGCTGGAACCTTGGAAAATTATTAGCATGCTGAGGCACAGGATGTGGGTACACTACAAGCGGTGGGATGGGGTCCTCATCAGCAAGACCATCTCCCAACATTTCATCTAGAAGAACTTCAACAGAGGAAGTCCAAGATTCCTCTTCAAAGCTTTCTCCCTCAGACCATCTAATACCGTTGGGTATGTCAGCAAGATCTGTGAGTCTTGCCTTGACCAGGATTTTTCTTCTCAAAGCATCCTCCTTCTCCCAACTAATAATCTTACCCCACTTAGCAATGGTTGCAACTATGTCCTCTGTATTGTAGTAATCAAATGGGACACCTATGAACAGTAACCAACAAGTTCTATTAAAATGGACTCTGCGCCAGTTTCTTCCCTCATTGTGTTTTGTGAAAGCAATGAAAACATCTCACAAGGGGTGTGGGCTCTGCTGAATCAATCTATCCCTATCTCTGACATGTCTAAACTGAACATAAGCCTCCCCAAATGGGCATGGTTGGATTTCTCGAAACCCCACTTCTGCAATACCTTGTAAAAACTCCTCAAGGACCTCTAGAAAATTAGCAAAGAATACCTCATTGGGGTGAGGGAAGATCAAGATGGAGGCAATCACCTAATCTTCATGGTGACGAGGGCGATGAGGCAGAATGGCTCTGGAAACCCTAGTCCTCCACTCGACCTCTTGTATCTGAAATCCTCGGGGGATGAAGGGGGTGGGGTCTATGGGAGTATTGGCCATCTGTGGAGCTTGACTTGAGGGACACACCACCTCCCTAGCCAGCGATCACGAAGATGAAGGTGAGCTCGTTGGTGAAGAAGCAGAGTTGGAAGGAGGAGGAGAATGCGAGGAGACAGGCATAATTTTCGGTTGGAAATTTGGAAAAACTCTCCGAGCAACTCGTTAAATGTCGATGCTTGCCTTCACGGCGGAGTTGGGCCTACAGAGCAAAACCAGGAGCTTACGACACCCTCGGACCAAGCCTACTCTGGTGGGCTGGGAAAGGAATCTAGGCGAATGAATGACTAGAGCCCAAGGAGATTTGGAGTCGCGCAGTTTCGCGCGTAATGCCCAGGGACTCCACATGCAAAACAGATCACGTACCCGCCCTCCCTAGTACGTAGCGATGTGAGAGGCTCAGTTTGCGGGTGGCAAAAGACAGAATTAAAATCAGAGTAACTGACAATAGCCCCTTGATTGTTGTCTCCTGGGATAGGGTTCGATAATCTAGCGAACACCGACCTACGAGCTCGAGCCACCGTGGCGTAACTCTAGTGCTCGCCGGAGTGAGTATCAACCGCTTTGCCATGTCTACCAATTAAAGTACACTCTTTGTTAATCTCATCATAATAAGTAGCTTCTTCTCGATGCCAATTAGGGCCTGCAAAATTCCAGAGATTAAACACTACCTCAAACTCTTTCTCAACTATTCTGCCCGCGATGTAAATCTCAAAACCCACTGACTTGGAAGCAACAGAGAACTTGAAAGATATATCTTTCATAAGGCGCACCCGAAAACCTTGGGCATAACCACCGAACATAGCATGAAGAGAGACACTCACCGTGTGTGCATCTGGCTTGAATGATGATCTGTAGAAAGATACAACCAGAGTGAATTCACGTTGCCGAAAGCCAGGGAGAAAACCACCAGATGTCCAAACTTTTTTCTCATCTCCGCTTGAAATTTCTTGCCCCGATCAAAGTTTAGGTTGAAAAGAGACATCTTGGCGATGGGAGGTGGCTGCCGGAGCCAGAGTGGCTACAGCCAGGGGCAAGAGGTGTTCGCTCGGGCCGCAGTGGCCACCGGCACAAAATCGCCTAGGAGTTGCCTAGGAGTCCGAGAGAGCGAGTATCATATCTCACTTCTTGGACCACTAGCAACGGATTAACCACTAGCAACAACCCTACAAAATTTCATCGCATTCCGATGGAGGAATCTCCAGCAAACTCCGATCTACAGGAGCCGTGTCGAATCTGGACGAGAATCTAGACAAGTTTAGGGTGAGGATTCCAGCATCTAGCTCGTACATCGTATAGAATATCCCACCATTCATCGGCTGCAGAATTCCCATAAAGATCACTCCTCAAAATGTCAGCTCGATCCGACCGTTCAAACTCTGGGAAACGTCCGATGAGTGCATCAATTTTCGGATCTGTTTTCTGCACGAAAATGAATCTAACCCGAATTCATCTTTCTTCATGAACGGGGTATTGGACATCCTTTTTGGAGGACTTTTTTTTGTTACGGGTATTATGTGTTGTTCTCAAACACGTTCCCACAAATTTTAAAGCCTTTTCTAAGGTAATCCTCACGGTCACGTTGGTGTCAAACTAGCCTGACAACGTTGCTCCACGGTTGCCGACCTGCGCTAGATAGATCCTCGCTTCGTCGAGCTGAGGTCAACCTTATCGGATCATCACATCGAAAAGCCGACCTAAAGTTCGGTATTGCGAGGGCCATATAATCTACCAGGGAACCTCCTCACCCCATGGGCCACACGGGTCGGGTGCGTCGCTATTTCATCAAGCCAGCAATGACCGCGTCACAAATTCTGACCTGCATTGGCATTGCCACGCCGTCGCTTCTTCCCACCACATCGGCCTGCTTCAACACGTTTGCTGGCATGGGGGATCTACCATCACCTTACCGACTTGCTCCATCACCTCGGCTAGACTGGGGTCTTCGCCATCTCTTCATCAACCTACTCTTGGGACTTTGGCGTGACCATTCGCAGATTCATCACCTCGACTGGACCAGGGGCTTCGCCTCGCCACATTGACCGTGTTGTGTCTCCACTTCATCAAGCTGAGCTCTTCGCTTGGGCACCTCAGGCCGACTTGGGGGTTGGGGCCTCGACTCGCTGCAAGCTCGGCCCACATGATCAACACCGAGCACATTAACCTGCAAAGTCTCTTTAATGCTCAACATTTATTCATTTTTTTTATTTCTATGCGGTTCAAACCAAGCATTATATTTGTGTTAAACAAAAAAATTATTTGTTAAAAACTTGGCTTGTTTGAAGCATTGTTGGTTAAAAACACTTCCTTTTCCCATGTTAACTAGGGGCTCTTAAATTTATATGAGCCATTTTATAATAAATGTTTTCGTCTTGGTCGTTGCAAAGTCTTTTTCTATTGCTCCTTTCCCGACTAGAGTGTGTGGTTGTTGGGGAATGTTGCATGGGAAACAAATTTTTTCCTATGCACACGCAAATCTATCCATGGTTATGAGCATCTACGAGAGGGAGAGTGGATCTACGTACCCTTGTAGATCGCTAAGCGGGAAGCGTTAAGAAACGCGGTTGGTGAAGTCGAACGTCTTCGCGATCCAAATCACCGAGCGTCCCGCGATCCAATCACGATCCGTCCCGCGATCCAATCATGATCCGCCACGCGAACTTGATCACGATCCATCCCGCGAACTTGATCACCGTCCTTCCGATCTAGCACCGAACGGACGGCACCTCCTCGTTCAGCACACGTATGGCTTGATGACGATCTCTGCCGTCTTGATCCAGCAAGAGGGAGCGGAGAGGAAGAAGAGTTCTCCGACAGCATGACGGCGCTCCGGCGATGGTGGTGCAGCTATTCCGGCAGGGCTTCGCCTAAGCACTGCAGAAATCCGATCTAGAGGAGAAACTATGCACTGGAGGAACGGGCAGCACGTGGCTAAAAATCTATGCAAAAACCCTAAAACCCACCAGTATATATAGGAGGAAGGGAGGAGAGGCTTGGCGCAAGGACCAAGCCTCCTTTGGTTCGGCCGAAGTGGGGAGGAGAGGAGGACTCCTCCTCCAATCCTAGTAGGACTAGGATTCCTCCTTTTTGGCCTTTTTTCCACCTTTTCCCTTTGGGCTTTTTTCCCTAGCCGCATGGGCCTTGTGTGGGACTTACACCAGCCCACAAAAGGCTGGTAATTATTCTACCACAGCCCATGACGCCTCTTGGGTCGAAATACCCCTCCCGATGGTCTGCCGGTACACTACCGGCACTCCCGGTACACTACCGATTAGCCCATGACGCCTCCCGGTACACTACCGATTACACCAGCCCACAAAAAGGACTTCCTATATATGAATCTTTACCTCCGGACCATTCCGAAGCTCCTCGTGACATCCGGGATCTCATCCGGGACTCCGAACAACCTTCGGTCACCACCATACATAACTATACTACCGAAGCGTCACCAAACCTTAAGTGTGCAGACCCTCTGGGTTCGAGAACTATGTAGACATGACCAAGACACCTCTACACTCAATAACCAATAGAGGGACCTGGATGCCCATATTGGTTCCTACATATTCTACGAAGATCTTTATCGATCGAACCTCTATGTCAAGGATTCAGTTAATCTCGTATGATGTTCCCTTTGTTCTTTGGTATGTTACTTGCCCAAGATTCGATCGTCGGTATCTCCGTACCTAGTTCAACCTTGTTACCGGCAAGTCTCTTTACTCGTTATGTAATACAAGATCCTGTGACTAACACTTAGTTACATTGCTTGCAAGGCTTATTGTGATGTTGTATTACCGAGTGGGCCCTGAGATACCTCTCTGTCATACAGAGTAACAAATCCCAGTCTTGATCCATGCCAACTCAATAGACACCCTCAGAGATACCTATAGAGCACCTTTATAGTCACCCAGTTACGTTGCAAAGTTTGATACATACAAGGCACTCTTCCGGTATCCGTGAGTTGTATGATCTCATGGTCATAGGAACACATACTTGACATGTAGAAAACAATAGCAATAAACTGACACGATCATATGCTATGTTTGTAGTTTGGGTCTTGTCCATCACATCATTCTCCTAATGATGTGATCCCGTTATCAAATGACATCACATGTCAATGGCTAGGAAACCTTGACCATCTTTAATCAACGAGCTTGTTCACTAGAGGCATACTAGGGACATAGTGTTGTCTATTTACCCACACATGTAATGTGTTTCCAGTCAATACAATTATAGCATGGATAATAAAAGATTATCATGAACAAGGAAATATAATAATAAACACTTTATTTATTTCCTATAGGGCATATTTCCAATAGTCTCCCACTTGCACTAGAGTCAATAATCTAGTTCACATCACTATGTGATTTACATTGTAATGAATCGAACACCCATGCAGTTCTGGTGTTGATCATGTTTAGCCCTTTGAAGAGGTTTAGTCAACGGGTCTGCAACATTCAGATCCATGTGCACTTTGCAAATATTTATGTCCTTCTCCTCGATATAATCGCGGATGGAGTTGAAGCATCGCTTTATCTGTCTGGTCCTCTTGTGAAACCTTGGTTCCTTGGCCAGAGCAATGGCACCAGTGTTGTCACAGAACAGGTTCATTGGATTCAGTGCACTGGGCACTACTCCAAGATCTGTCATGAACTGCTTCATCCAGACACCTTCCTTCGCCGCCTCTAAGGCTGCGATGTACTCCGCTTCACATGTAGAATCGGCTACCATGCTTTGCTTGGAACTGCACCAGCTTACCGCTCCCCCGTTGAGAATAAATACGTATCCGGTTTGTGACTTAGAGTCATCTGGATTAGTGTGAAAGCTTACATCGACGTAACACTTTACGATGAGCTCTTCATCACCTCCATAAACGAGAAACATCTCCTTAGTCCTTTTCAGGTACTTAAGGATATTCTTGACCGCTGCCCAGTGTTCCATTCCAGGATCACTTTGAAACCTTCCGGCCATACTTATGGCAACGGTGACATCCGGTCTTGTGCACAACATTGCATACATGATAGAGCCTATGGCTGAAGAATAGGGGATGACACTCATCTTTTCTCTATCCTCTGCAGTCACTCGGCATTGAGTCTTACTCAAGTTCACACCTTGTAACACAGGCAAGAACCCCTTCTTGGACTGGTCCATTTTGAACTTCTACAAAACTTTATCAAGGTATGTGCTCTATGAAAGTGCTATTAAGCGTCTTGATCTATCTCTATAGATCTTAATGCCTATATGAAAGCAGCTTCTCCTAGGTCCTTCATTGAAAAACTCTTGTTCCAATATTCCTTCACGCTTTCCAGCATTCTATATTGTTTCCAATCAACAATATGTCATCCACATATAATATTAGAAATGCTATAGAGCTCCCACTCACTTTCTTGTAAATACAAGCTTCTCCATAAACTTGTATAAACTCAAACGCTTTGATCACCTCATCAAAGCACTTATTCCAACTCCGAGATGCTTGCACTAGCCCATAAATGGATCGCTGGAGTTTGCAAACTTTGTCAGCATTCTCTGGATCGACAAATCCTTCTGGTTGCATCATATACAACTCTTCCTCAAGGAAACCGTTGAGGAACGCCGTTTTGACATCCATCTACCAAATTTCATAATCAAAATAAGCAGCTATTGCCAACATGATTCTGACAGACTTAAGCATCGCTATGGGTGAGAATGTCTCATTTTAGTCAACTCCTTGAACTTGTGAAAAACCCTTTGCCACAAGTCGAGCTTTATAGACGGTGACATTACCGTCCGCGTCTGTCTTCTTCTTAAAGATCCATTTGTTCTGAATGGCCTTTCGCCCTTCAGGTAATACTTCCAAAGTCCATACTTTGTTTTCATACATGGATCCCATCTCGGATTTATGGCCTCTAACCATTTCTCGGAATCCGGGCCCATCACTGCTCCTCCATAGCTCGTAGGTTCATTGTTGTCCAACAACATGACTTCCAAGACAGGGTTGCCGTACCACTCAGGAGTAGTACGCGCCCTTGTCGACCTACAGGTTCAATAGTAGCTCGATCCGAAGTTTCATGATCATCATCATTAACTTCCTCTTCTATCATCGTAGGTTCCACAAAAACATCTTTCTGTGCTATGCTACTTTTTGGTTGAAGTAAAGGTTCAATAACCTCATCAAGCTCTATTTTCCTCCCACTCAATTCTTTCGAGAGAAACTCTTTCTCAAGAAATGTGTCGTTCTTAGCGACAAACACTTTGCCTTTGGATCTGAGATAGAAGTTATAATCGACTGTCTCTTTCAGGTATCCTATGAAGACGCATTTCTCCGCTTTGGGTTCCAGCTTTTTAGGCTGAAGCTTTTTGACATAAGCATAACATCCCCAAACTTTAAGAAACGACAATTTTGGCCTCTTGCCAAACCATAGCTCATATGGCGTCATCTCAATGGATTTTGATGGTGCCCTATTTAAAGTGAATGCAGTTGTCTCTAATGTATAACCCCAAAACGATAGTGGCAAATCAGCAAGAGACATCATAGAACGCACCATATCTAATAAGGTTCGATTACGACGTTCGAACACACCATTACGCTGTGGTGTTCCAGGCGGTGTCAACTGTGAAACAATTCCACACTGTCTTAAGTGACTGCCAAACTCATAACTCAGATATTCACGTCCTCGATCAGATCGCAGGAATTTAATCTTCTTGTTAGGATGATTCTCAACTTCACTCTGAAATTGCTTGAACTTGTCAAACATTTCAGACTTGTGTTTCATTAAGTAAATATACCCATATCTACTTATGTCATCAATGAAGGTGAGAAAATAACGATATCCACCACGCGATATAACATTCATTGGACCGCACACATCAGTATGTATGATTTCCAATAAGTCACTCGCCCGTTCCATTGTTCTAGAGAACAGCGTTTTAGTCATCTTGCCCATGAGGCATGGTTCACATGCGTCAAGTGATTCAAAATCAAGTGACTCCAAAAGTCCATCAGCATGGAGCTTCCTCATGCGTTTTACACCAATATGACCTAAACGGCAGCGCCACAAGAAAGTGGTACTATCATTATCAACTCTACATCTTTTGGTATCAATGTTATGAACATGTGTGTTATCACTATCAAGATTCAATATGAATAAACCCCTCACATTGGGTGCATGACCATAAAAGATATTACTCATATAAATAGAACAATCTTTATTTTCTGATTTAAATGAGTAAGCGTCACGCAATAAACATGATCCAGATATAATGTTCATGCTTAACGTAGGAACTAAATAACAATTATTTAGGTTGATCACTAATCCCGATGGTAATCGAAGAGAGAGCGTGCCGATGGCGATCACATCAACCTTGGAACCATTTCCCACGCGCATCGTCACTTCATCCTTTGCTAGCCTTCGTCTATTTCATAGTTCCTGTTTTGAGTTGAAAATGTGAGCAACCGAACCGGTATCAAATACCCAGGCACTACAACGAGAGCTAGTAAGGTACACATCAATAACATGTATATCATATATACCTTGTTTGTCGTTGGCCTCCTTCTTGTCAGCCAGGTACTTGGGGAAGTTCCGCTTCCAGTGACCAGTTCCCTTGCAATGAAAGCACTCAGTTTCTGGCTTAGGTCCATGCTTGGGCTTCTTTACAGGAGTAGCAACTGCTTTGCCATCCTTCTTGGTTTTACCCTTCTTTCCCTTGCCCTTGCCATTCTTCTTGAAACTAGTGGTTTTATTGACCATCAACACTTGATGTTCTTTCTGGATTTCAGACTCAGCGACTTTTAGCATCACAAACAGCTCGACGACTGACTTGTTCATCCCGTGCATGTTATAGTTCATCACAAAGCTCTTGTAACTAGGTGGTAGTGATTGAAGAACTCTGTCAGTGATCGCCTCTGGCGGAAGGGCAATTCCCAACTCCGCTAGACGAGTTGAATACCCAGACATTCTGAGTATATGTTCACTGATAGATCCGTTCTCCTCCATCTTGCAAGCATAGAACTTATCGGAGGTTTCATACCTCTCGATCCGGGCATTCTTTTGAAAGATAAACTTCAACTCCTAGAACATCTCATATGCTCCATGACATTCAAAACGTCTTTGAAGTCCCGGTTCTAAGCCATACAATATTGCACACTGAACTATTGAGTAATCTCCAGCACGTGCCTCCCAAACATTCTTAACGTCTTTGGAGGTCATGTCTTCTGGTTGGTCACCAAGTGGTGCATCAAGGACATATGATTTCTGGGAGGCCGTGAGGATAATCCTCAGATTACGGGCCCAGTCAACAAAGTTACTTCCATCATCTTTCAACTTAGCTTTCTGTAGGAACACATTAAAATTCAGGGGTGCTACTGCGCAAGCCATTGATCTACAACATAAATATGCAAAAGTTCCTTAGACTATTGTTCAAGATAATGAGTTTAGTTAATCAAATTACTAAAGCTCCCACTCAAATTGACATCCCTCGGGTCATCTGAGTGTCACATGATCCAAATTCACCAACTCAAGTCCGATCATCACGTGAGTTGAGGTGGCTTCAATGGTGAACATCATCATATTGATCATATCTACTATATGACTCATGTTAGACCTTTCGGTCTCTTGTGTTCCGAGGCCATGTATGTACATGCTAGGCTCGTCAAGTTTAACCCGAGTGTTCTGCACGTGCAACACTGGCTTGCACCCATTGTATGTGAACGTAGAGTCTATCACACCTGATCATCACGTGGTGTCTCGACACGACGAACTTTCGCAACGGTGCACACTCGAGGAGAACACAATTCATCTTGAAATTTAAGTGATGGATCACCTTATAATGCTACCGTCGTACTAAGCAAAACAAGGTGCATAAAAGGATTAACATCACATGCAAAACATAAGTGACATGATATGGCCATGAACTGGTGCTTTTGATCTCCATCTAGAAAGCACCGGCATGATCTCCATAGTCACTGGCACGACACCATGATCTCCATCAACGTGTCGCCATCGGGGTTGTCGCGCCCAACATGCTTCTACTACTATTGCTACCGTTTATTGATAAAGTAAAGCATTACATATCACTTAATGATTGACACGCAGGTCATACAATAATTAAAGACAACCCTATGGCTCCTGTGGGTTGCCATACTCATCGACATGCAAGTCGTGATAATCTATACATCACATGATCATCTCATACATAACATATATCATATTATGTAATTGGTCATATCACATCACAACATACCCTACAAAAACAAGTTAGATGTCCTCTAATTGTTGTTGCATGTTTTACGTGGCTGCTACGGGTATCTAGTAGGAACAATTCTCATCTACGCAAAAAACACAAAAGTGATACACTAGTTGCTTTTCAACCTTCTCAAGGACCGCCTTTGTCGAATCCGATCCAACTAAAGTGAGAGAAACTGGCACCCGCAAGCCATCTATGTAACAAGTTGCAGTTGAGGGAACCGGTCTCTCGTAAACGTACGAGTAATGTTGGTCTGGGCTGCTTCATCTCACAATATGGCTGAACCAAAACACGACCAAGGGAGGAAGCAATCTAAGCATCAACACCCACAAACTCTTTATGTTCTACTCGAGATCTCATCTACACATAGACCTAGCTCATGATGCCACTGTTGGGGAACATTGCATGGGAAACAAAAAATTTCCTACGCACACGCAGATCTATCCATGGTGATGAGCATCTACGAGAGGGATAGTGGATCTACGTACCCTTGTAGATCGCTAAGCGGGAAGCGTTAAGAAATGTGGTTGGTGTAGTCGGACATATTCGCGATCCAAATCGCCGAACATCCCCTGATCCAATCACGATCCGTCCCGCGATCCAATCACGATCGGTCCCGCGAACTTGATCACGATCCGTCCCGCGAACTTGATCACGGTCCTTCCGATCTAGCGCCAAACGGACGGCACCTCCACGTTCAGCACACGTTTGGCTTGATGACGATCTCCGCCGTCTTGATCCAGCAAGAGGGAGCGGAGAGGAAGATGAGTTCTCCGTCAGCGTGACGGCGCTCCGGCGATGGTGCTGGAGCTATTCTGGCAGGGCTTCGCCTAAGCACTGCAGAAATCCGATCTAGAGGAGAAACTATGCACTGGAGGAATGGGCAACACGTGGCTAAAAATCTGTGCAAAAACCCTAAAACCCACCAGTATATATAGGAGGAAGGGAGGAGAGGCTTGGCGCAAGGTCCAAGCCTCCTTTGCTTCGGCCCAAGTGGGGACGAGAGGAGGACTCCTCCTCCAATCCTAGTAGGACTAGGATTCCTCCTTTTTGGCCTTTTTTCCACCTTTTCCCTTTGGGCTTTTATCCCTAGCCGCATGGGCCTTGTGTGGGACTTACACTAGCCCACAAAAGGCTGGTAATTATTCTACCACAGCCCATGACGCCTCTTGGGTCGAAATACCCCTCCCGATGGTCTCCCGGTACACTACCAGCACTCTCGGTACCCTACCGATTAGCCCGAAACTTTTCCGGCGACCAAAATAGGACTTCCTATATATGAATATTTACCTCCAAACCATTAAGGAGATCCCCGTGACGTCCGGGATCTCATACGGGACTCCGAACAACCTTCGGTCACCACCATACATAACTCTATACTACCGAAGCGTCACCAAACCTTAAGTGTGCAGACCCTGCGGGTTCGAGAACTATGTAGACATGACCGAGACACCTCTATGATCAATAACAAAATAGCGGGACCTAGATACCCAGATTGGTTCCTACATATTCTACGAAGATCTTTATCGGTCTAACCTTTATGTCAAGGATTCAGTTAATCCCGTATGATGTTCCCTTTGTTCTTCGGTATGTTACTTCCCCGAGATTCGATCATCGGTATCTCCATACCTAGTTCAACCTCGTTATCGGCAAGTCTCTTTACTCGTTCCGTAATACAAGATCTCGTGACTAACACTTAGTCACATTGCTTGCAAGGCTTATTGTGATGTTGTATTACCGAGTGGGCCCTGAGATACCTCTGCATCATACGGAGTAACAAATCCCAGTCTTGATCCATGCCAACTCAACAAACACCCTCGGAGATACCTGTAGAGCACCTTTATAGTCACCCAATTACGTTGCGAAATTTGATACACACAAGGCACTCCTCCGGTATCTATGAGTTGCATGATCTCATGGTCATAGGAACATATACTTGACATGCAGAAAACAGTAGCAATAAACTGACACGATCATATGCCATGTTTGTAGTTTGGGTCTTGTCCATCACATCATTCTCCTAATGATGTGGTCCCATTATCAAAGGACATCACATGCCAATGGCTAGGAAACCTTGACCATGTTTGACCAACGAGCTAGTTCACTAGAGGCATACTGGGGACATAGTGTTGTCTATTTACCCACACATGTAATGTGTTTCCAATCAATACAATTATAGCATGGATAATAAACGATTATCATGAACAAGGAAATATAATAATAAACACTTTATTTATTGCCTCTAGGGCATATTTCCAACAATGGTCAATAGTCGGATAGCCCGGTTTCTTTCTAAAGCCGCTCAAGTTTAGTTCGCTAAACGTGCCTCGGAGGAACACTCTGCCTTCTAGATATGGAGGTTGAAGCTGAAGGCTGATCCACTGGAAGTCCTGAGATCGAATGTGTCATGTTAAACGATGGAAGCACAAACTAATTTGAAGACCAATTTTTGGATTGGCAACAAAAAACTTGATATAGTTCAGACGTAAAGTATTTACATAAGTATTTTGGTTTACTGAGCTGATGTCACCTTTAACCTATCTTTATGTTTTTCTTTCAAGAGGCAGGACATCCTCCTATTCGAGGTGTTCTACGTGGTGGTTTTGCTCGGGAAATTTTTTCCGACCCATAGTTTGACATCTTTCCTGCCTAGCTCCCCCTTAGCATTGTCAAAACACACTCAATAGATGAACTAGTTTCCAAGGAGATACGATCCTAGGGTCGGCCATGTTGCACAACCCAAGTCTCCGGGGCAACTGGCTATATCCATCAATGCTGCACTTCATGTGAATCTCGGATTTTAGGTGCACAAAAAATTAGCTCACGACTGAGGTGGTGCACCATTTCCAAAGCAGTCCGTCATAAAGCATGGATGCAAGTGGTTGGCTCAATAGAGGGCATTGTTGGCGATAAGGTCGGCTGAACTAGTTCAAAATTTTCAAAGTCCAAGGTAATCTATGACACCTCGGATGCCGACCAGCGTTGGATCTCGGCTGCAAAAAGACACCTCGTATGCAGTTCGGCGTTGGAGCTCGGCTGCAAAAAGACACCTCAGACACAGTCCGACGTTGGAGCTTGGATGCAAGAAGAGACAGTCACACGAGAAACACTCTGAACCCGAGGTGTGGTGTAAAAATAATAAGGCATTGATAAAGGCCGAGAAATTTAAGGGGCTCCTCAGATGCTCGACGTGTGAACTCTTCGGATACACCTCGGTGATCCTCAAGATCAAAGATGGGAAGAATTGTTGAACCAGTTTTCAAGACCAACGGGTAAAGACGAAGAACAATTCGCAATAACTGAGTAGCATCCCCAACTTGAATACCGGTTCAGGGGGCTACTGATGGTGTCCTGGACTAGGGGGTACTCACCACGTTGTCTCCCGACCAGTGGGTCAGGCCGAGGATCCCACGGCGATTCACTAATGGGCTACTTCGGGCAGCCCATGACATATACAAGGAGGATTCCACAAGACTTGGTGATCAAGACAAGGACTCATCTCCACCAACATAGCCGACTAGGACTCTTGTTATCCTAGGCCTCTGGTGCATTATATAAACGGAGGCCAGGCTAGTCGATAGATGTCATCGTTTTCTCACGACAGATGCCATTGGTAGGCTTATCGAGAGTGTTTGGGGCCGATGGACACCGGTGGACTCCGGGAGCAGGATCGGGGACAAACGGTGTGGGACACACAATGTACCCAGGTTCGGGGACCTTCGTGGGAGGTAATACCCCTAGTCCTACTAGTCTGGTTGATGAACCGCAGAGGGTTACAATGGTGATCCTTGAGATGTATGGGTGGATGAGGAAGAAGGAGCTAGCTTGCCTTCACAGCCTCTCTACGTGTGTGTGTGTGCGCGCTAGGGAAGTGATCGCCCCAAGGGGGACTCCTGGGAGGTCTTATAGCGTGAACTCCCAGGATACAATGGTAAATCTAAGTGAGGCGGGAATGAGTGTATGCGAGCCTGCTGAGGCGAGGGGCCCCCTCGGACACCTTATAGATCAATGCCCAAGGGACAAGGGGGGACTATAGGTGATGATGTACACTATAGACAACATGGGTACTGTAGACAACGTGGCACTGTAGATGATGTGGGCACTGTTGATGATGATGCATGACATGCGTGCAAGGCATGGCCGTCACACCCGCGCCGGTCCGACATGACACTGCAATTGACTTCGGGTATACGGGTGCGAGTTCGAGCCGGGGCAGGCGGGCACCCCACCCGACTTGCCGTCTTGAGGGTACCCAGGGGTCATCCCCCGACAGTAGCCTCCAAGCCTCTGGGTGACTCGAAGAGTCGGATGGAGGGTTCTTGCTGGTGTTGATGTAGTGGCTGGGTGCGTCGAGGGTCTTGATGGTAGCCGGCCGCGGGCCTGTGGCCGATACAACGGTCTTTCTAGTGGGGGAGCACCAGCGCACCCACTGGGTGTCGCCTCCGAGCCTCTGGGCGACTCGATGAGTCGGGTGGAGGGTCTTCTCTGTCGTTGTAACAGACGGTGGCGTTGAGGGTGCCGGTCGCAACCGGTGTCGGGCCTGCAACCGGCTCAACGTTTTCTAGTGGGGGCGTGCAAGTGCACCCACTGGGTGTAGCCTCCGAGCCTCCGGGCGACTCGAAGAGTCGGGCAGAGGGTTTCGCAGTTGTTGTAGTAGACCGTGGCATCGAGGATGTCGCTGGAAGCTAGTGGCAGGCCTATGGCTGGTGCGGCCTTTTCCTAGCAGGGTGTAGCCTCCGAGCGTCTGGGCGAGGAGGAGGGTTCCTCATGAAAATGATCATGTAAAAGACAAAGTTATGCAGCACCGATGTATCAAATATTTAGCTTTAGCACCGCGAGCTTTATGAGGTGGGAATGTCGACTCGGTTTCGTCCGAGGCCCCTAGGTTATGTTCGTGTCCCCTCCATTCTTTGGCTTCGCCCTCGCCAGCCGAATAGCCGCATTGCGGTTTGCAGCTGGGACGAGAAGTGAGCCGTATAGTGGAGCATACAGTACTCGGACCTTGGGGAGCAAATTCGACCGAGCAGATACTTGCGAAGGAAACAACCGGGTCACCCAAGACGTTATCACCACCGGACATTTTTCGCGTGGAGTGTCCTCCAACTTTTGTTCTCGCTAGCCGGACAGCCACATGCGGTCTGTAGCTGAGACAAGGAGTGGGCCTTTGGTTCCGTACACGGTACTAAACCGTCTCTGGGAACAAACGTATTGGGCCAAACGGCTGGCCCCCGAGCTGAAACTAGCTGGCACCGGAGTGAACAGTAAAATTGTTGAATCAAATGCGGGGATGACCCCGAGGGTCGCTCGGGGTATCCGTTTTTGCGCGTGATGCAAATATATGCAGACGGGGGCTTACATTGCTTTTCGTATACGAGACGGAGACGCCCTCCGATAGGGGTCCCGAGCCTCCGGGCGGTCAAGGGGCGCCCTAGCCGGTCGGTCCAGACCGGCCAAGAAGCAGACCAGGAGTCGACCGAGACGGTCTGGCCCTCGCCCCTAGTCGGCCAGGCGTCGGAGTGGGCAGGCCAGCCATCTTCCCTTCTTCTTTTTCTTTTTCTTTCTTTTTGTAGTCGGCTGGGTAGCCGGCCCACTCATCCCCAGGTGGCACTCCCCCCTTTTTCAGGTAGCCGGTTCGCCGAATGAGCATCAAGGGCCGCACGACAGCCGGCCAGGGCGCACCAGGGCACGAGACGGTGGGGCATGCCGTTGGGAACCGACTTAAGAGCGGCAGCCGGTGTTGGGGCGCGGAGTTGGCGGGCGGCCTGGGCTGTGGATGCGCAAGGTCGGCCGGCATGGGAGGGATGACCGCGGGCGCTCAAGTGCGCCGGGGGAGAAGCGTCGCGGAGTAGGGGGTGAAGTAATCTATAGATCACATGGGGTTGGGATTCCGGTAGCAGAGAGAGGGAGGTGATGTGTTGGTTACCTGCTCCCTGACCTGAGGAGCTTTAGCCACCCTCCATTGCGACGGCTGCTAGGCGAGGTGGTGGTGGCGATGGGTAAGTGGTGGCGGTAGTGATGGTGCTTCCCGTGCCTGGCGCTAACCCTAGATCGGATTTGGGCTGTCGGTGGGGTGACTCTGTCGCACGTTCAACCTCGTAACCCGTGCAGCCGGCTCCCCACCTCTTTATATAGCGCTAGCAACAGGGCCCCACCAACCATATGAGGGTTGGGCGCCCCCGATCAGGGCGCATCGGATCAGGGGTCCGGTGGGCCGTTGGGCCCATTCGGTGGGGATCATCCTAACATTCTCCCCCTTGATCTCAACTTTACTTTTAACTTTATACTTTCTAGTTTATTCGTTTCATCGCATATTGGTACATTGAGCATGTCTCATCGTCACAGCTTGATTTCCAATAGAATCATACAGCTACAACATACATTTTGTTCAGAAACAAATTCTGTTCTTTTTGGGCCTCTCATGATCCAGGAATCATAGGCTTTCCCTTATACCCATGCTGGCTAAGTGTTCCTTGAACACATTGGGTGGTAAGCCTTTCGTTAGCGGATCCGCAAGCATATCCTTTGTCTTTATATGCTCGAGACTTATAGTGTGGTCCTGGAATTTATCTTTCACAACATAATACTTTACCTCTATTGTTTTAGCAGCATTACTCGACTTCTTGTTGTGAGCATAGAATACTGCGGGCTGGTTGTCACAGTACATCTTTAGTGGTTTGTAAATACAATCTACCACTTTCAAGTCGGGTACAAATTTCTTTAGCCATATCGCCTGCCCCGTGGCTTCGAAGCATGCTATGAATTCTGCATACATCGTGGATGATGCAACTATTGACTATTTGGAGCTTTTCCACGAAATAGCACCTCCCGCGAGAGTGAAGACGTATCCTGACATGGATTTTCTATCATCTCTATCCCCCACAAAATCTGCATTTGAATACCCTTTTATCTCTAGGGAGTCAGACCTCCTATATGTTAGCATGTAGTGCTTCGTGCCTTGCGCATAACGCAAGGCCTTCTTTGCCATCTTCTAGTGCTCCATGCCTGGATTCTCTTGATATCTACCGAGTACCCCGGTAACAAAAGCTAAGTCAGGGTGGGTGCACACTTGTGCATACTGTAAGCTTCCAACAGCCAAAGCATATGGTACTAGTTTCATGAGATCAATCTCGTACTGGTTTTTGGGACACTGGAATTTCCCAAAACTATCGCCCTTGACTATAGGAGCAGGTGTGGCTTTACTCGCATGCATATTATACATTTGAAGAACCTTCTCCAAATATGCTTTATACGATAGTCCTAAGACTCCACTGTTCCTATCTCGGTGAATTTCTACGCCCAAAACATAGGATGCTTCACCAAGATCTGTGATATCTAAATTTGAGGATAAGAACTTCTTTGTCTCTATTAGTAGACTAA
Organism: Hordeum marinum; assembly: GCA_022496015.1. NCBI lineage: Eukaryota > Viridiplantae > Streptophyta > Magnoliopsida > Poales > Poaceae > Hordeum > Hordeum marinum. Next base: position 402,497,224 of record CM039675.1, read on the forward strand.
CATCACTGCTAGCAAGCAGGATATCATCCACATACAAGATTAGGAAAATATATTTCCCATTTTTAAACTTTGCATAAATGCAATTATCCTCAATATTTCTTTGAACCCAAAACTTTTAACCGTTTGATTAAACTTTAGATACCACTGTCTAGAGGCTTGTCTTAATCCGCAAATGGATTTCTTTAGGTGGCATCCCATACTTTCCTTGCCTTCCATGATAAAACCCTTGGGTTGTTTCATGTAGACCTTTTCTTTTAAATCACCGTTCAGAAATGTCGTCTTGACATCCATTTGATGTAACTCTAAATCAAAATGAGCAACTAATGCCATTATGATTCTGAAGGAATCCTTACACGAGACTGGAGAAAAAGTCTCATTGTCATCTATCCCTTCTCTTTGTGTAAATCCTTTAGCTACAAGTCTTGCTTTATACTTTTCTACATTGCCACTAGGATCATACTTGGTTTTGTAGACCCATTTGCAGCCTACTATTTTGGCTCCTTCAGGAATTTCCACTAAGTCCCAAACATCTTTGGAACTCATAGAATTCATCTCATCTTCCATTGATTGTAGCCATTTTGATGAGTTGGGGCTTTTAATGGCTTCTTCATATGTAGCGGGATCACCTTCCATATGAACCATTTCTGTATTATAAACTTTATAATCAGTAGAAATAGCAGATCTTCTTGTTCTATTAGATCTTATAAGTGCCTCAGTTTCTGGCACATTGTGTGCCTCAACTTGCGGCACATCTTCTACTGTTGACTATTGTACCTCCCTTTCATGCTCAATAACGGGTTCAGTTGGCTCCTGGCGGACAGGTTCCGGGTCTTCCCCCATAGTTGTCATGGGTGGAGTTACAGCTGGTAGTGAGAAAAATGGCTCCTAAATCATCGGATTAGGTGCATGCACCCTCTTCTCCTCAAGATCAATTTTTCGAGCTACCATTCCCCCCCCTCATCATTTCGTCCTCTAAGAAGACCACGTGCCTCGTTTCTACAAACTTTGTATATCTGTCCGGGCAGTAGAAATGAAAACCTTTTGATCTGTCTGGATAGCCAATGTAGTGGCAACTCACTGTTTTGGGATCTAACTTTGCAACGTTTGGATTAAACATTTTGGCCTTAGCGGGGCACCCCCACACCCTGAAGTGTTTTAAAGAGGGCACTCTTCCTTTCCACAACTCATACGGTGTTTTGGGCACCGACTTGCTTGGCACTCTGTTGAGAATGTGAATGGCGGTTTTCAGTGCCTCCATCCATAATCCCAATGGCAATGTGGAGTAACTCATCATGCTGCACACCATATCCATCAGAGTACGGTTACGCCTTTCAGCTACTCCATTTTGCTGAGGCTCGCCCGGTAGGGCTACTATGCCAGTCTCCTGTAAGAACTTTGAAAAAGGTCCAAGGACTTGGCCATATGGGGTGTGGCGACCGTAGTACTCTCCCCCACGATCGGACCTTACTATCTTTATTCTTTTATCATGCTGATTTTCAATTTCAGCTTTGAATATCTTAAACTTATCCAATGCTTCGGATCTTTCTTTGATTGGATAAATATAACCAAAATGAGAGTAATCATCTATGAAGGTTATGAACGAGTCATATCCATCCACACTTTTCATTGGAAATGGTCCACAAATGTCGGTGTGGATAACTTCCAGTGTGCATGTACTATCAATTGCACCCTTTTTGATTTGTTTGACATACTTTCCTTTAATGCAATCCACGCATTTTTCTAAGTCTGAAAACTCTAACGGAGGAAGAATTTCACTTTTTACTAATCTTTCTATTCTCCCCCTGGAAATATGGCCCAAGCGACAGTGCCATAATTTCGATGAGTCATCAGTTCTTTTTCTTTTCTTTTTTTGTTTGTTCGACGAGGTAGCTTGAGCATTCACATTGGACACATGATGCACTTTTTCACAGTGATAGCAAATAAAGCTCATTATGAAGCAAATCATCACCAACGTAAGCGTTATTACACCATATGGCACACTTGCCATGTCCAAAGTAACACTCATAATTGTGTTTATCTAAACAAGAAACACTAATTAAGTTTCTATTACATGAGGGAACAAATAAGACATCACGAAGAAGAAGGTCGAATCCATCAGCTAACTCCAAAGAGACATTGCCGACAGCTTCAACTTCTGCTTGGACTCCATTAGCTACCTCAATGCATCTTTCTCTTCTTTCCATAGTCCTCGTCGAATGGAATCCCTGTAAAGAGTTTGCAACGTGAACAGTTGCTGCAGAGTCAATCCACCAAGTAGATTTTGAAAACTTTACATACAAGGATTCATTTACAAAGGAAACGATGTCGTTACCTCTCTTTGCCATAACAGAGTTTAGCCAAGCAGGGCAGTCCTTCTTGTAGTGCCCTGTCTTCTTGTAGTGGAGCCAAGTGTCTTTGTCCACTGGAAAGAACTTTTGCTGATTCTGATGCTGATAGGGTGCTTTTCCATGTGGCTTAGAAGGAGAACCTTTGTCATTTGGATTGAAGCTCTTCTTCTTTTGGTCCTTCACATAGTTGATAGAACCACCATTTGAGGCTTTCAATCTGTCCTCTTCTTGGACGCACATGGCTATTGTCTTTTCTATGTCCCATTTTTCAGGCGACATGTTATAATTGGCAAAAAATGTGTCAAACTCTCTAGGCAACGAGGCCATGATCAGGTGGACGAGGAGCGCAGGTTTGAGCTCCAAGTCTGCATCCATGGGCTTGAGTTTTGCAGCCATGTTGCTCATCTTGAGAATGTGCTCTCGAATGCCATGACCACCACCAGTGTAGTTCTCTGTGACCATCTATTTTATCAACTGGGTGGCATATGTCTTTGAAGAACCAGTGAGCTGGCTCTTTATTTTTTCAGCAACTCCCCTACGGAAGTGCACTCTGCAATCGAGCCCACAATGGCGTTCTCGATTGTGTTCTTTATAGATGCCATACACTTTTTACTGGCATTTACCCACTTTTGGTTATTGAGAGTGTAGGAGAACTCCAATGGAGCATAATCACTTCTCTTTTTATTCCATGTAGCAGCATCATCGGTGGCCGCTCTGACTGGCTCTGTAGGCCTAATCGGCTGTGGTTCATCCACAACCCAGTCAACCTCAACACAGACAAAGGCCAAATCAACTTTCTTCCTCCACTCGGTGTAATTATCACCTCTGAGTGTCGAAACTTCTTTTAAACAACTCATCAAGTTGAGACCTCCTGAAAATTATAACAACCATATGTGTTAATCTAACGTTGGTCAAATTAAATATATAATTATCTATGCAATTAAATCTATATCACCGTTGAGCAGAATAATAGAAATAAAAGCACCTTTAAAAAAGAAAAACATGATCATGTTATTAATAACGTTGGTTATACAAATAACATAATCATATTAATTCGAATAATCACTTTGATGTCCTCTATAAAAACAATTCTCTCTAAACTTTATTTCTTTATAAAAGTACACTTTAAATATTTACGCAGTGGAAAACATGAAAATAAATTCATGAACTTTATTATATTTTTCTATTTAAAATTCATGAACTTTTCTTTTTTCTGAAAATATCAATTTTATTTTCAGAGACTTTTCAGAAACTTTGCAATTTTTTCTTTTCTATTTTCTAAACATAATTTTCGTTGGAAAATAATAATGCATAGAGAAAACTAATGAAATTTTGCCCCAAAACTGGACAAAATTCATCAAATGAAATCTGTACTGTAAAAAAATGAGCAGCAACAGCGCCGACCTAAGAGGCCCAGAGTCCCTTTTCCTTTCGGCCCACTAGCCCAGCCGCGGCTAGGGTTCTCCCACCGGCCCGTCCTGGCCGTCGATGGGAATCGGAGGGCCGTCCGTCCAGATCGGTCGAACAAAAACGACAGCCGACGGGAGACAGAGGGAAAACCCTCGATCACTTCTCCCCACCCCACGCCGCTCGCCTCCCTTGTCGGTCGCAGCCTCCTCTAGCCTGCCGACAGCGGGGAAAAGTCTCGCTGGCCGCCGGCGGCAGCATAGAGCCACCGCGGCGCGCGAGCCGGTCGAGCCCCTTACTCCTTCCCCCTTTCCCATTCCTCTCGCGTGCGGGAGCCGTTGGCAAGGGCCCAGCCGCCGCCGTCGCGCCTTTTACGGCGGAGAGGAGAGCACCGACCGGCCGGACACCGCCGCTGTCGAGCCAGCCTCTCCCCTGCCTGAGCCCGTTCCAGAGCGGTGCGCGCCGGCCCCTGGCCGGTCCGGCCGCCGGAGGCGAGAAGCCTCCGCACAGGCCTCTCTAATCGCTTCCTTCCCAGCAAGGGGGTTTCGGCCGACGGCGCGTCAGCGACGACGGGTCCATGCCGCCGCGGCCGCCCGGTCCTCTTTCCCCTTCCCTGCTTCTTTCTCCTTCCAACCAACCACCACCACTCTTCTGAGAGCAGAGGCAGCGGCCGGACGGCAGCATTCTGTGGCGCTGTGGCCATCCCCCTCGCCGGCTACGCGTCCCCTTGCGGTGGGTGCGCCGTCGTTGAGCGATTTGGCCGCAATGCATACTTTCACCCCCGGTTATTCTTCGTCCCGTGCCTCGTTAGATGCGCGTGGAATCGAGAGGAACGGCGCGGGCGTGACGGCGGTGCACTGTGCCAGTGGGTCTGTCTTTTCCCTTTTCCCTCTTTTCTTTGTTAGGGTTAGGGTTTCTATCTTTGCTACCGAAGATCCAACCAGCCATCCTGAACTGATACCATTGAAGTAATCTATAGATCACATGGGGATGGGATTTCGGTAGTAGAGAGAGGGAGGTGATGTGTTGGTTGCCTGCTCCCTGACCTGAGGAGCTTGAGCCACTCTCCATTGCGACGGCTGCTAGGCAAGGTGGTGGTGGCAATGGGTAAGTGCTGAAGGCGGTGATGGTGCTTCCCGTGCCTGATGCTAACCCTAGATCGGATTTGGACTGCCGGTGGGGTGAGTTTGTCGCATGTTCAACCTCGTAACCCGTGCGGCCGGCTCCCCACCTCTTTATATAGCACTGGTAACAGGGGCCCACCAACCATATGAGGGTTGGGCGTCCCCCGATCAGGACTCATCGGATCAGGGGTCCGGTGGGCCGTTGGGCTAACTCGATGAGATCATCCTAACAGGGGGCAGGCCGCCACAGTCCGGCGTGGCGGGAGGCGCGCAGGGGCGCAGCAACACAGCACATGCGGGGCTCGGAGGAGGGCGCGTGGGAGGAGGCGGGCAAGCGCGGACGCGCGGGGGAGGTCCTAGGTGCACGCGGACGGCCGATACGGGAGGCCCACGGGGCGGCGAGGGGGCTGGGCGGCTGCAGAGGTGGGGCGCACGACGATGGTGGGGCAGGAGGCCGGTGGCGATGCAGACGGGGTGCGCAGGCGCGACAACGCGCATGCGGGCTTGCGAGAGCGGGAGGACGGTGCCCGGCGCGTGGAGGACCGAGCGGGTCCGCAGGCGGAGCGGCGAGGTCCCGGTGAGCCGCAGCGCCGCGGGCGCAGTGTGGAATTCAGGGGGTGGCGGCGCGGGAAGGGGCCCGAGGGTGCCATGGCCGTCGTTGCCACATCGGGGGTCGCTGATGCTGCGTGGTCTGGCACCGGGAGGACGAGCATGGGAGGTGGAACGTGCGGGTGGAGGGCCATGCGCGGCTGGCGCTCCAGATGAGTTGCCACAGCGACGCGAGGGGATTTTGGGCATGAAGCAGAGCATGGAGAGGAGATCAAGAGAGGAAGCCAGAGAGAGCGAGCATTCGTGAGCTTCCGGCACCCGGCCGTGGAGGTATACGCGGACGGGCATGTCACCGGCGCACCCACTTTTGATTTCTCTGGCTAGGGGTGTTTTGTCGTGAGGGAAAGAGTGGAGAACGAGCGGCAAAAACGAGCGTCTGCGAGCCTGCTCAGGCGAGGGGACCCCTCGGACACCTTATAGATCAGTGCCCAGGGGACAAGGGGGACTGTAGGTTATGATGTACAAAGTAGATGACATGGGTACTGCAGATGACGTGGGCACTATTGATGACATGGGCACTGTTGATGATGATGTATGACACGCATGCAGGACCAGCGTAGGTCTGACGTGACACTGTAGTTGACTTCGGGCAGATGGCTGGTCGGAGCAGCCGGCCGCGAGTGCGAGCCGGGGCAGGCGGGCATCCCACCCGACTCGCCGTCTTGGGGTTACTCGGGGGTCATTCCCCCGACAATAGATTATTATGATCTTAAGAGAATCATTATTCCTACTCATCTAGGGTTTAGTTCATCTGATTTCATGGTAGAGCGACTCTGTAATCGTCATACACACATCAACAAAATCAAGCAGGACGCAGGGTTTTACCTCTTCCAGAGGGTCCGAACCTGGGATAACATTGTCCCCATTTTCCTTGTTCCCCATCGATCCAAGATCCACATCTCAGGACCCCCTACCCGAGATCTGCTAGTTTTGACACCGATAATGAGATGGTGGCGCCATGGCGAGCGCAGCTAGACGGAGGACAACAGGGAGGCCTCAGTCGGGAACGAACAACAACCGAAAGACACAACATTGTAGTCATAGGCGGCGGGGAGTACGAGGGTTGAGTGGTTCAGGTGTGGTTGAGGCTGACGTCGTTGGAGAATAACAAGAGGTGTGGGAGAGTAGAGGGATGCTATGGCCAACTGTTTAGGGTATGGTGAGGCGATGATGTGTAAGCATAGTCGTAATCACGCATAGGAGGCAGGAGCCGAGAAGGCGGTCCCAAAGGTGCTGTTTGGTTTGGGCGAATGGAGGAAGAAGACAAGTTGTAGAAGAAGCACGACAGAATCCAACGTCCGTTGACTAAGTCGACACCACGTTGTAATTGCAAAATAAACTAATTTACTTTTGGTCCTCAAAAGAAAATAGTCATATAGAAATAAACTAGGTTGTGTTGTATCTAGAAATTAAATAAACCTGGGCTGCGCGTGCCCAAACCCAATTGATACCTGCTCGATCTAAACCAAAAAATGTTGATAGCTGCTCGGTCCCTGATATAAATAATGTGATGGGTTTACCTCAAGAAAAAAGGAAAACCTGCTGGCTATAGATGTTGGGGGGTATATGTATGACAACCCAAGTGTTGTCCCTACCTTTTATGGCATGTATCTTATACGAACCTTGTTGTCATGAGATTAATGATATGAGTTGAACCTTGTTATGTCATGTCTTGTTCATGCATTCATGCATCATGCATCATATTATTCATCATGCCATGTCTTGTTTGTGATGTGACCTTGTTGTGGTTGGGTGTGTTCTTTTGTTGTGTGATGTGGTCTGAGTGTATGTGGTGCAACACTCCTTCTCCTTCCCCCTCTCTTATTCTTTTCAACAAAACCCAACCTAACAACCTTTTATCCCATTGGCATTTTATCAGCAGAATTAACTTGCTATAAAAATTGTTTAAAATGTTCAGGAGGTAGTTTGCAATGTTTTAAAATTGTGTGTGTGTTTCTATGGTTGTTTTGACCTAAATGAATTTGGGGTTTTAATTAATAAGGGGGTTGTTGCTTTTAAAACCATTTAAAATAGTTGCTCTAAAAATCTTCTTCTCATTTTTATAAAATAGGGGATTTTCTTCTAATCACTAAAGTAATTTTGTTTTGTATTTATTCCTTTTATTTATCTCAAAAGGAATTGTTTGCCTCTCTTTCATTTTAAAAAGGGGGAAATTTGCTGGTTTTTTTTTTCAGTGAGAGAGAGTGCGAGTGGGCCGGTTCCTCCCCGCGCGGACCAGCCCAGGTGGCCTAGCGGCTACCTGCTCCCGTTTCTTTTCTCCGTTAGTAAAGCAAGGAGGGAGCAAAGAGAGCGCATCGCCGCCGTGTCCCCCCGTCACGACATCGTCAGCTCCCCCCTTTTTAATCTCCCCCTCGACGTGTGTGCCCTTCTAGGGTTTCCCCTCTCCCTCCTCGCGCCGCCGCCACCCTCTCTTCCTCCTCCTTGTTTCTTCCTCCCCAAGGTGAGTTTCTGGTCCAGACAGAGATTCAGAGAGAGGCAAAGAAGATCGCCGGTGTCTGCTCGTTGTCTCTATTGACCTCATCGAAGTCCATGGCGTCCAGGGGCTCGGGGAACCTCCCCGCGTTCCATTCCCGCTGCTAGGAGCCCCGGAGAAGCTCCACAGCAACGACCCCTGCTTCATCTTCGTCGGTGGCACTCCGCTCCGTTAATTCCCCCTGCTTCCACTCCGGCGCTCGTCTCCGACCCCCTCCGTCATTGTTTTCTTCAGCAACAACCCCGTGGTGAGTAGCCGTTCGTCGCAGCTTCCCCTCTGCTCTGACGCGTCCGCATGGTCGTCACCTCCGACGCGTCCGCATGCTCGCTTCCGTCGTAGCTCCACCGTAGATGTAGGTGCCTGCTGCCGTGGGTCTTGCTGTGTGTTAGGTGTAGGAATGGACTCCTCGTAGTCGCCTCTAGCCCCACACCGGAGCAATCGACCGATAGGGTTCTCTGCTTGCCAGAATCGCCACGCGTTGCTGTCGCCGTAGTGTCTCCGGTGTCGATCATTCAGTTTCGTCAGTTAGAGTAGTGCAGGGTAGAAGTAGAGGGCTTACTGCCCTCTCCTGTTAGCAGTCGAAGCAGTAGTGCAGTGGTAAGCACTCGGGGGTGAGACCGAGAGGTCTGGGGTTCGATCCCCATACCCCCCTTTTTGCATTTTTTTTCTTTTCTTTGTTTTCTTTTCTTTCTTTTATGTTGTGTGTATGTATGTGTGTGTATGTGTTACCTACATGCTAGATGATTACATTTTGTTTCTATTTAGATATATGTGTGTGTAGTGCATATATGTGAGTGTGCATATATGCATATTGGTGTATGTGTGTGAGTGTGATATCATGTGCATGTGTATGTGCCTATATACACTTGTGCATATATGTGTGCATATGTGTGTGTAATGAACACCCACACTCATAAGTGTGTGTTTCATGAGTGGGGGTGTTCATCACACACACACACGTCCCAGAAATCTGTTTCATCATGCCAACTTGTGAGCTTCATGCTTATTGATGTGTGCCTCCTTTCGAGATTGTGTAGTTGGATAAGTTGATAAGAATGTGATGTAGTTTCTGTCAATACCTTGTTTGTTGTTGAAGGATTCCTGTAGCTCAAGTTGTTGACTATGAAAGTTGCTATGTTGCTATTTTGTGGCAGATTGTTTGTTTTATTGTTTTGTGACTTGTGGGAGCTATACTCCATGGATTTGCTTGATCTTTGACTCCATTGTGTATGGTTTTTCATTGCCTATCCAGTGGCTACCTTGGAATGCCAAGGAATAGCCCAAGTCCTTCTTGTCTTGTGTTTTGCCTTCGTACCTTGTCGTGAGCGTATCGTGAGAACCGTAACTCCGTTTCTTATGTTCTTCATATGCATTTTTTATCATTTTTGCATGATGCATCCATATTTTCCATGTTCATGCATGTCTAAATAACTTAACATAAGATTCTGTCCAGATTCATTAATAACCAATCCTTTCCATGTGAAACATGACTAGTTAGGATTGCCACGTTAAAACTCTTCACCTAAGCATGCATCATTCTTGCTTGTGCATCGCACCATGGTTGTTTGTTTATTCTTGCTGTTTCTTTGGGTAGACACGAACGTTGAACCTGAGTACGAAGAGCCAGGCGGGTATAACTACAAGGATCCCGCTACTTGTTCCACTAAAGAACCAACAGGCAAGATGATCATACCCAGATCCCAAAACTATTTTCGCTTGTTAGTTGTCTCTCTTATCATTACAATTGCGCTACCTACCACTTGAATGTCAGCCTCCTAATTGCCATGATAGCCTCTAACCCTCAACATCCTAGCAAACCTTTGATTGGCTAAGTTACCGCTACTCAGCCCCTCTTATAGCGTTCTTAATTGCAGGTACAGGTTGTTCCATGTGATAGCATGGATTTGGCATATCACAATATTATCTGTCATTTAATTTAATGCACATATATATCTTGGTATTGGTGGAAGGCCTGGCCTTTTGCTAGGTGTTTTGTTCCGCTGTTACCGCCATAGTTTTTTGTTACCGTGTTATGTTTCCATACTTTGCGCTCCTAAGATGCTCGGGGTTGTTATGGGGACCCCCTTTTTAATTCGGTTAAGATTAAAACTTGTCTGGCAAGACCCAACTTTGGTACTACATTTGCTTAATAACTTAATAAAATTGGCATAGGGCTTTGCAACCCCGTGGATAATTAATCAACCCCCAAGCCAGTGCTCCGCATGAGTGTTGGTCCACCCACCTAGAAGTCGGCAGTGCCACCTCGGGGCAACTCGAGGCGTTTTCAGGCAACCGTCCACTTTGCATAGACGGATGATCCCCGTTGATAGAGAGTGCATGGCTCTAGAAGCGGATCTGGCTCACCGGGAGGTCTTGCTGGACTTGTTTTACCTTTATCGAGTGTCTTGCGTGTGGGCTCTGACTTTCTTCGGGTTATCTCGAGGTTTTGGAATGCCTTTGGAGTTGCCTAGGATGATCACGAGATCCGTGGTCGAGGCTATTCCCGCGGAGTGTGGTTAATTTGTAATGGACTAGTTGGAGCACCCCTATAGGGTCAAATCTTTTGGAAAGCCATGCCCATAGTTATGTGGCAACTTGGATATTTGTTTAACACCCGGTTATAGTTAACTTGAAGTAAACTCTAATAAAATGCACCAACTGTGTGAGTAACCGTGATCGTCTCTGCTCGTGAACATGATCCGAGAGAGAACATGGTGGGGTTATGATTGACGTAAGTAAGTGTTTAGGGTCTCTTAGAGGTCATTTTAGATTCGATCGTTTGTCGTAGGGCACATATTTATCTTCATGTTACGTAAGTTTGGCCACCATAAATGTTTAGTGCTGCTGCAGACTAAACACATACCCCATCCCAACCTTTAAGCTTGAATAGTCTCGGTACCCGGGCGCATGATTGCTCAGTCCTTGTGTCTCACAGATTACTACAACAATCTAGGTACATGTACAGATGAGTTCGTGTAGGATGATCTGACGTAGCTCCAGTGGGAGTATGATGAGGAAAGGGGAGGGATGTATGTGACTTATTCCGATGAGTAGAGGACCATGTTCGTGATCTTTGGGATAGAGAGATAGCATCATTGCATCTGCTTTTGTCGTTTGTTTTCGTCCGTAGGCGGACCCTGTCTTCATATTGATGTCTGAACTCTGTGTGAAATTGTAATTTAGTATGTGGCGAGTGTAAGCCAACTCATATACTCATCTCTTTTGTAATGTATGATGTAATGATGCTATACTTGCAAATGACAAGATGCGCCTCTATCCCTTGCGAGGCCCCCGTGACTTAATATGGATAGGCGTGCATCTTGGGCATGACAAGTTGGTATCAGAGCCATACGACCATAGGAGCCTTTTCTTGATCAAACTTGGCAAAGTCGAGTCTAGTAAAAACTATTTTGAGTCTAGTTATATCGGAGAGTAGGATCCTTTTTACTCCTCTTCTATGCTCTGGTGAGGTATTCGACTTAGGAATTTTGATTCTACTCCTCTTCTCGCTCAAAATTTTTTAGGATCATGCGGGTATTTTGGAGTCTATATGATACCGATGTGATAGGGTTCTGTCTTGGTGCCTCCTGTCTGAACTGATTTCTTCTGGGAAGTCGAGCTCCAGGGAATGTTGGCACATCGTTATCATTTAGCTTCCTTGATATCTTAGGACGGAGAGTGTTTGGAATTACTTCAATACTTGTCGTGGTGAGATAAGGTCAGAGTCACCCAGTACTAGGGAGGCGTCCGGGGTACCACCATGGTTTAGTATCGCTGTGAGTTTGAGGATTCGAGTTAGATGGATTTGCGAAAGCCTCTGGTTATGTGCTGAAGGATGGATACAGTTGGGTGTAGGATTGCTAGTTGTGTGAGATATTTCCTCCTTGTATCCCCCACACCGGATTGCATAACTAGAAAGTTTTCGGAAGTTCTTAGGTGGGAAATCTTGTAGTTATCTAGGATCATCTTCTTCAGATGTATGTGGGCATATACATTTGTTCCGAGTAGTTAGCTCAATAATTTTGTGTTATTGCAAGTGGCTTCTAATATCTAATGATGTTATCATAAACCGAAGAAGCATTCTAGCTAATTTTTAAGTAGGAAGGCTGTGATGTTATCTGTTCAATTTCTTTCAAGCATTTGATTCAGCTATTGAATTCATCTTATCAATGAGGTGCTGATGTTCTTGTCCATCTTCAAGATGGCTCCACCAACTCGCAACAATCTGGGTCGTGGTAAGGAGCAGGCCGATGTTCCACCACCCCTGCCTCCGCCTCCTCCTCCAGAAGCTTGGCAAGCTGTGATGGACGCAACCAATGCAAACACTCAGATGTTGCTCAGGCTGTTGCAAGAAAGAGATCAGGGTCAGCAAGGCTTTCAAGGGAATTTTCAGAATCAACCTCAGTTTGCGACACTCAATCAGTTCCTTGCCAACCAGCCCAAGTCTTTCACCTGTTGTGAGCAGCCTTTTGATGCTGATGATTGGCTTCGTGATATGAGTAAGCATTTTGAATGCAGCAATGTTAGGCCAGAGAAATTTGTCAGATTTGCATCGTTCCAGCTCAATGGTCAGGCAGCTGATTGGTGGCAGCAATACAAGGATTCCAGGGGCGATCGTGTTGTTACTTGGGACGATTTCCATCGTGACTTCAGGGCCCATTACATTCCGACAAGCTTTGTCGAGGAGATGCGTGAGAAGTTCAGGCACCTGAAGCAGGGAAGCAAGTCTTTCTATCAGTACAACATCGAGTTCCAGAGTCTAGCCCGCTATGCTAAGAAAGTTCCATATGACAAGGCGATGATCTATCAGTTCAGAGGTTGTCGCAAGGATGAGCTTCTGCCAGGCCTAGTTCTTCAAGAGCCTCGTGAGTTTGATCAATTCTACAACATGGCTTTGAAGGTCGAGGCAACTCAGCTCAAGTTGGAGAACTCAAGGAAGCGTTCAAGGGATTCATATTCATCTTCTTCCAGCTCTCAGATGGTTCCTAAGCAGCAGAAGTATTGGGTGCCAAATCCTCCTCCGTTTCGTCCTCCTTAGCAGCAGAAGCAGTTCGGTGGCCGTGCTTCTTCCCACCCACCCAACCCAGGATTTCAGCAGAGCCCCAGGCGTCCAAGGCAGTTCTTGTTCCTCCTCCAGGCAATGTTCGCCTGCTTTCTGAGGTGACTTGTCACAAGTGTGGCCAGAAGGGTCACTATGAAAAAAAGTGCAATCAGCGGCGTCTTCTGCCTCCTCCAGTCAGGCCTCCAAGCAATGCTATGGTGAATCATAATCCCAAGTCAGCAAGGGTGAATATGGTGAATGCAGCAGATGCAGAGGATTCTTCTCAAGTGATCATGGGTAATCTCTCAGTTAATTCTATTCCTTCAAAAGTTTTGTTTGATACTGGGGCATTCATTCATTTCAAGGCCGTTCGTCGAGTTGCATGATTTGTGTCATGTTAGTCTATCCAAGCCTTTGTCAATAGTTTCTCTCGGCAAAGTGATGAATTCTCGTTTGGTTGTTCAGGATGTTTCTATCAAGATGGGAAATTATTCTTTTCTGGCCTCTCCAATTGTTCTCGGTAATTCCGACATTGATCTCATTTTGGGCATGGACTTCCTGGCTATGAATAAGGCTTTTGTTGATTGCCAAGCAAAAGAAGTCATGCTGACTCATCCTTCAGAAGATGTGATTATTTTCGCGGCTCACGATGACACAATCCGTCTCTTTGCTCTTAATGAGAAGGGTGAAATCTCAGCGATTTCTCAAATTCCGGTGGTCTGTGAGTATGAAGATGTCTTTCCGAAAGAATTGTCAGGAATGCCTCTGCACCGGCCAGTCGAGTTCGTGATTGATCTCGAGCCCGGAACTGAACCGGTCTACAAGCACCCTTATAAACTTGGCCCCGAAGAGCTGAAAGATTTGAAGAAGCAGCTAGATGAGCAAGAACGTCTGGGTCTGATCAGACTAAGTTCGTCTCCATGGGGTTGCAGTGTTTTGTTTGTCAAGAAGAAAGATGGCACTGACCGGCTTTGTGTCGATTACCATCCATTGAACAAGAAGATAATCAGAAACAAGTACCCACTTACCAACATCAATGAGTTTTTTGAGCAACTAAAAGGTGCAAAGGTTTTCTTGAAGCTTGATCTTCGCATGGGTTATCATCAGATTCACATTCGCGAAGAAGACATTCCTAAGACCGCTTTCAGAACGAGTTTTGGCTCTTATGAGTACACTGTCATGTCATTTGGTCTTGCAAATGCTCCTCCAACCTTCTCAAGAATGATGAACTTCATTTTCTCTCCTTTCAAGAATGAGTTCGTCTTGGTCTATTTGGATGATATCCTTGTGTTCTCAGAGACAGAAGAAGAGCATGCAGAGCATCTCCGCCTTGTGCTTGACAAGTTAAGGGAGGATCGATTCTATGCCAAGTTTTCCAAGTGTGAGTTTTGGCTCAATGAAGTGGTGTACCTTGGGCATGTGATCTCTGCCGAGGGAATTAAAGTGCATGCTGAGAAAGTTGAGGCAATCTTGAAGTGGGAGCCTCCTCAGAATGTGAAGAAGCTTCGTAGTTTCCACGGGCTTGCTAGTTATTGCAGAAGATTCATGGAGAACTTCTCTCAAATTGCTAAGCCTCTGTCCAACATCCTTCAGAAGAGTGTAAAGTATGTTTGGTCTCCTGAGTGTGGTGTGGCGTTCATTACGCTCAAGCAGAGACTGACTTCAGCTCCTGTTCTTGTTCCTCCTGAGCAGTCAAAGCCTTTCCAAGTATTCTACGATGCTTCTCTCCAAGGTCTTGGTGGTGTTCTCATGCAAGATAAGAAGATAGTTTCTTATACCTCGCGTCAGTTGAAGCCTGCCGAGGAGAACTACCCCACTCATGATCTCGAGTTGGCGGCAGTTGTGCATGCTCTAATGACTTGGAGATATTTTTGTCTTGGTCTTCTCTCCTTTCAAGAATGAGTTCGTCTTGGTCTATTTGGATGATATCCTTGTGTTCTCAGAGACAAAAGAAGAGCATGCAGAGCATCTCTGCCTTGTGCTTGACAAGTTAAGGGAGGATCGATTCTATGCCAAGTTTTCCAAGTGTGAGTTTTGGCTCAATGAAGTGGTGTACCTTGGGCATGTGATCTCTGGCGAGGGAATTAAAGTGCACGAGCATGAAAGTTGAGGCAATCTTGAAGTGGGAGCCTCCTCAGAATGTGAAGAGGCTTCGTAGTTTCCTCGGGCTTGCTAGTTATTATAGAAGATTCGTGGAGAACTTCTCTAAAATTGCTAAGCCTCTGTCCAATATCCTTCAGAAGAGTGTCAAGTATGTTTGGTCTCCTGAGTGTGATGTGGCGTTCATTACGCTCAAGCAGAGACTGACTTTAGCTCCTGTTCTTGTTCCTCCTGAGCAGTCAAAGCCTTTCCAAGTATTCTATGATGCTTCTCTCCAAGGTCTTGGTGGTGTTCTCATGCAAGATAAGAAGATAGTTGCTTATACCTCGCGTCAGTTGAAGCCTGCCAAGAAGAACTACCCCACTCATGATCTCGAGTGGGCCGCAGTTGTGCATGCTCTAATGACTTGGAGACATTTGTTGTTGGATAGACCAGTTGAGGTGTACACCGATCACAAGAGCTTGAAGTACATTTTCACTCAACCCAATCTCAATCTTCGGCAGTCTCGTTGGGTGGAAATTCTTGAGGACTTCAATCCAAGCATTGAGTATACTCTTGGGAAAGCAAATGTCATTGCAGACGCGCTCAGCCGTAAGGCATACTGCAACAATCTCATCTTGAAGCCTCTTCAACCCAAGCTTTGTGAAGCCTTCCGCAAGCTCAACCTTCAAATGATTCCACAAGGATTTCTTGCCAATCTTCAAGTTTCTCCGACTCTGGAAGATCAGGTTCACCAAGCGGAACTGCTTGACGCTATGGTGAAGAAAGTGAAGAAAGGTGTGGCCAAGGGCATTCCGAAGTATAAGTACTTTCGAGTTGATGACAAAGACACCTTGTTCTTTGAGGACCATCTTGTGGTTCCAAAAGGTGATCTGAGAAAGGTTATCATGGATGAAGCACACAATTCTATTCTATCCATTCATCCAGGCAGTTCCAACATGTATCCGGATCTCAAGCAAACCTTCTAGTGGACTCGCATGAAACGTGAAATTGCTCAGTTCGTGAACGAGTGTGATGTTTGTCGCAGAGTGAAGGCAGAGCATCAATGTCCAGTAGGTCTTCTTCAGCCTTTGCCTATCCTAGAGTGGAAATTCGATCATGTGGAGATGAATTTCGTCACTGGATTTCCCAAGTCGAAGAGAGGCAATGATGCCATCTTCGTGGTTATCGACAAGCTGACAAAAGTTGCTCATTTCCTGCCAGTTAAAGAATCTATCTCGGCAGCTCAGCTTGCAGAGTTGTATATGTCAAGGATGGTGTCTTTGCATGGTATTCCTTAGCTCATATCATCTGACCATGGAAGCATCTTTACTTCCAAGTTTCGGGAGTCCTTCCAGACTGCTATGGGTACCAAGATCTGTTTTAGCACTGCATTCCATCCGCAGACAAGTGGTCAAGTTGAGAGAGTCAATCAGATCCTTGAAGATATGCTCAGGGCCTGTGTGATTTCGTTCGTCATGAAATGGGAAGACTGCATTCCATATGCTGAATTGTCATACAACAATAGCTTTCAAGCTAGCTCAGGCAAGGCCCCTTTCGAGATTCTCTACGGCAGGAAGTGTCGTACCTTGCTCAAGTTTGAAACCGGTGAGCATCAAATATTGGGCAATGACATGATCACAGAAGCAGAAGAGATGTGCCGTGTCATTCGTGAGAACCTCAAAGCAGCTCAGTCCCAACAGAAGAGTTATTACGATAACAAACATCGGGACATTTCCTTTCAAGTGGATGATCTAGTCTATCTCAGAGTCTCTCCCATGAAGGGCACTCAGAGGTTTGGAATTAAAGGGAAGCTAGCTCCTTGTTTTGTTAGTCCTTTCAAAGTTGTTGGCAAGAGAGGTGGACTTGCTTATCAACTAGAGCTTCCTCCAAATTTCGCAAATGTGCACGATGTCTTCCATGTTTCTCAGCTCCGGAGGTGCTTCAAGACTCCCGACGTACCATTGACCTCCAAGACATTGATCTCCAAGAAAACCTCTCTTATCTTGAGCATTCAGTGGCAATTCGCGAAGAAACTCAGCGTAAGACTCGCAACAAATCTATCAAGTTCCTCAAGGTGAAGTGGTCTCATCATTCTGACAAAGAAGCTACTTGGAAATGTGAGGACCTTCTCCGTTCCGAATTTCCAGAGTTCTTTCGTTCCTAGATCTCGGGTTGAGATCCACTTGTAGTGTGGGAGAGTTGTGACAGCCCAAGTACTATCCCTACCGTTTATGGCATGTATCTTATATGAACCTTGTTGTCATGAGATTAATGATATGAGTTGAACCTTGTTATGCCATATCTTGTTCATGCATTCATGCATCATGCATCATATAATTCATCATGCCATGCCTTGTTTGTGATGTGACCTTGTTGTGGTTGGGTGTGTTCTTGTGTTGTGTGATGTGGTCTGAGTGTATGTGGTGCAACACTCCTTCTCCTTCCCCCTCTCTTATTCTTTTCAATAAAACCCAACCTAACAACCTTTTATCCCATTGACATTTTATCAGCAGAATTAACTTGCTATAAAAATTGTTTAAAATGTTCAGGAGGTAGTTTGCAATGTTTTAAAATTGTGTGTGTGTGTGTGTGTTTCTTTTGTTGTTTTGACCTAAATGAATTTGGGGTTTTAATTAATAAGGGGTTGTTTCTTTTAAAACCATTTAAAATAGTTGCTCTAAAAATCTTCTTCTCATTTTTATAAAATAGGGGATTTTGTTCTCATCACTAAAGTAATTTTGTTTTGTATTTATTCCTTTTCTTTATCTCAAAAGGAATTGTTTGTCTCTCTTGTATTTAAAAAGGGGAAAACTTGCTTGGTTTGTTTTTTTCAGCGCGAGAGTGTGCAAGTGGGCCGGTTCCTCCCCGAGCGGACCAGCCCAGGTGGCCTGGCGGCAACCTGCTCCTGTATCTTCTCCTTCAATAAAGCAAGGAGGGAGCAGAGAGAGCGCGTCGTCGCCGTGTCCTGCCCCGTCGCGACGCCGTCATCTTCCCCCTTTTTAATCTCCCCCTCGATGTGTGTGCCCCTCTAGGTTTTCCCCTCTCCCTCCTCGCGCTGCCGCCACCCTCTCTTCCTCCTCCTTTCTTCTTCCTCCCCAAGGTGAGTTTCTGGTCCAGAGAGAGATTCAGAGAGAGGCAGAGAAGATCGCCGGTGTCTGCTCGTCGTCTCCATCGACCTCATCGACGTCCATGGCATCCAGGGGCTCGAGGAACCTCCCCGCGTTCCATTCCCGCCGCTAGGAGCCCCGGAGAAGCTCCACAACAACGAACCCTTCTTCATCTTCGTCGGCGGCGCTCCGCTCCGTCGATTCCCCCTGCTTCCACTCCGGCGCTCGTCTCCAACCGCCTCCGTCGTCATTTTCTTCAGCAGCAACCCCGTGGTGAGCAGCTGTTTGTCGTAGCTTTCCCTCTACTCTGATGCGTCCGCAGGGTCGTCACCTCCGACGAGCCCGTGCTCACTTCTACCGTAGCTCCGCCGTAGATGTAGGTGCCTGCTGCCGTGGGTCTCGTCGTGGGTTAGGCGTAGGAATGGACTCCTCGTAGTCGCCTCTAGCCCCACGCCGGAGCAATCGACCGCTAGGGTCCTTTGCTCGCTGGAACGTCGCGCGTTGCTATCATCATAGTGTCGCTGGTGTCGATAATTCAGTTTTGTCAGTTAGAGCAATGCAGTGTAGAAGTAGAGGGCTTGCTGCCCTCTCCTGTTAGCAGTCGTAGCGCAGTGGTAAGCACTCGGGGGTGAGACCGAGAGGTCTGGGGTTCGATCCCCATACCCCCCTTTTTTGTTTTTGTTTTCTTTGTTTTCTTTTCTTTGTTTTATGTTGTGTGTATGTGTTACCTACATGCCAGATGATTGCATTTTGTTTCTATTTAGATATATATGTGTGTGTAGTGCATATATGTGAGGTTGCATATATGCATATCGGTGTATGTGTGTGAGTGTGATATCATGTGCATGTGTATGTGCCTATATGCACTTGCGCATATATGTGTGCTTATGTGTGTGTGATGAACACCCACACTCATAGGTGTGTGTTTCATGAGTGTGGGAGTGCCCATGTGCACTTGTGCATATGTGGCTATGTGTGTGTGTAGGTTTGGGTGAGTGTGTGTGTGTGTGACAAGTGGGCCATGCCCCACTTGTCATACACTATTCTTTTGTTACGTGCCATGTTGGTAGTGGTAATTAGATTTCCATTTATAGCTAAGATTCCAAATCTGGCCATGTTCAAATATGCTCATGTGCATTTAAGTAAGCTTTCACTCAGAAGAGAGGTGGTTGTTTTGCTAGTATAGTTTGTGCCATGATGCTTCATGTGACCATATGGGTTTAATATATGAATTTGTGGAAGAAATATCCAAGGAATCCACTGGTGCAATTAGATTTCACTTTTGAGCAAGTTTATAAATCTGTCATTTTCTGCTGTGATGCCACTTTGTCATTTATGCATGAATTAATCCATGCTTTCTTTGGGGCATGTGCCAACATGGAAGTGCTAGTGTTTTATGCCTATTATGCCATGGTATTTTGGTTTGACATGAGAACCACCCATATGAGTGGGAAACTTGATGCAAAGTAGCTAACTTAATGTTACTATTTTCACCATGCTAAATATTTCTAAGTCCGAGAATCTGCTGTTATTTTTATGCCATGAAGAGTGGTTGCTATCTTGTGATATGTGGTGAATTAGCTCAAGCTCAGTGCTAGTGTTTTGAAGTATATGTTGTATTCTAGCATCCTATTAATTTACATGCCATGAGGTAATCTCTATCACCAGTAGTTTCTGCTGTCAATTTGCCATCAGGTTAACTCAGATTCCAAAAAACTGTTATTTTCAATGTCCCAGAAATCTGTTTCATCATGCTAACTTGTGAGCTTCATGCTTATTGGTGTGTGCTTCCTTTGCAGATTGTGTAGTTGGATAAGTTGATAAGCATGTTATTTAGTTTCTATAAATACATTGTTTGTTGTTGAAGGATTCCTATAGCTCAAGTTGTTGGCTGTGAAAGTTGCTATGTTGCTGTTTTGTGGCAGATTGTTTGTTTTATTGTTTTGTGACTTGTGGGAGCTATACTCCATGGAATTGCTCGATCTTTGGATCAATTGTGTACGGTTTTTCATTGCGTATCCAGTGGCTACCTTGGAATGCGAAGGAATAGCCCAGGTCCTTCTTGTCTTGTGTTTTGCCTTCGTACCTTGTCGTGAGCGTATCGTGAGAATCGTAACTCCGTTTCTTACGTTCTTCATATGCATTTTTATCTTTTTGCATGATGCATCCATATTTTCCATGTTCATGCATGTCTAAATAACTTAACATAAGATTCTTTCCAGATTCATTAATAACCAATCCTTTACATGTGAAACATGACTAGTTAGGATTGCCACGTTAAAACTCTTCACCTAAGCATGCATCATTCTTGCTTGTGCATTGAACCATGGTTGATTGTTTATTCTTGTTGTTTATTTGGGTACACGCGAATGTTGAACCTGAGTATGAAGAGCTAGGCGAGTACAACGACGAGGATCCCGCTACTTGTTCCACTAAAGAACCAACAGGCAAGATGATCTTACCATGATCCCGAAACTATTTTCACTTGCTAGTTGTCTCGTTCTTATCGTTACAATTGCGCTACCTACCACTTGAATGTCAGCCTCCTAATTGCCATGATAGCCTCTAACCCTCCACATCCTAGCAAACCTTTGATTGGCTAAGTTACCGCTGCTCAGCCCCTCTTATAGCATTCTTAGTTGCAGGTATATGTTGTTCCATGTGATAGCATGGATTTGGCATATCACAATATTATCTGTCATTTAATTTAATGCACATATATGTCTTGGTATTGGTGGAAGGCCTGGCCTTTTGCTAGGTGTTTTGTTCCGCTTTTATCCCCATAGTTTCTTGTTACCGGTGTTATGTTTCCATACTTTGCGCTCCTAAGATGCTCGGGGTTGTTATGGGGACCCCCTTATTAATTCGGTTAAGATTAAAACTTGTCTGGAAAGACCCAAGTTTGGTACTATATTTGCTTAATAACTTAATAAAATTTTCATAGGGCTTTGCAACCCCGTGGATAATTAATCAACCCCGAGGCTAGTGCTCCGCATGAGTGTTGGTCCACCCACCTAGCAGTCAGCAGTGCCACCTCGGGGCAACTCGAGGCGTTTTTAGGCAACCGTCCACTTCGCATAGACGGATGATGCCCGTTGATAGAGATCGCACGGCTCTAGAAGCGGATCTGTCTCACCGGGAGGTCTTGCTAGACTTGTTTGACCTTTATTGAGAGTCTTGCGTGTGGGATCTGACTTCCTTCGGGTTATATTGAGGTGTTGGAATCCCTTTGGAGTTTCCTAGGATGATCACGAGAGCCATGGTTGAGGCTATTCCCATGGAGGGTGGTTAATTTGTGATGGACTAGTTGGAGCACCCCTACAGGGTCAAATCTTTTGGAAAGCCGTGCCCGCAGTTATGTGGCAACTTGGATATTTAACTTGGATTAAACTCTAATAAAATGCACCTGGTTATAGTTAACTTGAATTAAACTCTAATAAAATGCACCAACTATGTGAGTAACCGTGATCGTCTCTGCTCGTGAACATGATTCGAGAGAGAACACGGTGTGGTTATGATTGACGTAAGTAAGTGTTTAGGATCTCTTAGAGGTCATTTTAGATTCGATCGTTCGTCGTAGGCCACATATTTATCTTCATGTTACATAAGTTTATCCACCATAAATGCTTAGTGCTGCTGCAGACTAAACACATACCCCATCCCAACCTTTAAGCTTGAATAGTCTCGGTACCAGGGTTTTGGGGAACGTTGCATGGGAAACAAAAATTTTCCTACGCACACACAAGATCTATCCATGGTGATGAGCATCTACGAGAGGGAGAGTGGATCTACATACCCTTGTAGATCGCTAAGTGGGAAGCATTAAGAAATGCGGTTGGTGTAGTCGAACATCTTTTCGATCCAAATCGCCGTGCGTCCCGTGATCTCATCAAGATTCGTCCCGTGGTCCAATCAGGATCCGTCCCGCGGTCCAATCACGATCCGTCCCGCGAACTCATCCCGATCCGTCCCGCGATCCAATCACGATCCGTCCCACGAACTCATCACGATCCGTCCCGCGATCCAATCACGATCCGTCCCACGAACTCATCACGACCCGTCTCGCGATCTTGATCATGGTCCTTCCGATCTAGCGCCGAACGAACAGCACCTCCGCGTTTAGCACACGTACAACTCGATGACGATCTCTGCCTTCTTGATCAAGCAAGAGGGAGCGGAGAGGTAGAAGAGTTCTCCGGTAGTGCGACGGCGCTCCGGAGATGGTGGTGGAGCTATTCCGGCAGGGCTTCGCCTGAGCACTGCAGAAATCCGATCTAGAGGAGAAACTATGCACTAGAGGAACGGGTAGCACGTGGCTGAAAATCTTGTGCCAAAACCCTAAAGCCCTCTAGTATATATAGGAGGAGAGGAGGAGGAGGCTTGCCTCCCAAGGAGGCAGCCCTTGGGTCGGCCGAACCAGGAGGGAGGAGTCCTCCTCCCCCACTCCTAGTAGGATTAGGACTCCTTCCTAATTTAGCCCTTTTTTTGTCTTTTTCCACCTTTTTCCTTTTGGGATTTTCTTCCCAGCCGCACGGGCCTTGTGTGGGACTTCCACCAGCCCACTAAGGGCTGGTATTCATCCTCCCACAGACCATGTAGCCTCTTGGGTCGAAATACCCCTCCCGATGGTCTCCCGGTACACTACCGGCACTCCCGGTACACTACCGATGAGCCCAAAACTTTTCCGGTGACGAAAATAGGACTTCCTATATATCAATCTTTACCTCCGGACCATTCCAGAGCTCCTCGTGATGTTCGAGATCTCATCCGGGACTCCGAACAACCTTTGGTCACCACCACGCATAACTCTATACTACCAAAACGTCATCGAACCTTAAGTGTGCAAACCCTACGGGTTCGAGAACTATGTAGACATGACCGAGACACCTCTACGGTCAATAAACAATAGCGGGACCTGGATGCCCATATTAGTTCCTACATATTCTACGGAGATCTTTATCGGTCGAACCTCTATGTCAAGGATTCAGTTAATCCCGTATGATGTTCCTGTTGGGGAACGTTGCATGGGAAACAAAAAATTTCCTACGCACACGCAAGATCTATCCATGGTGATAAGCATCTACGAGAGGGAGAGTGGATCTACATACCCTTGTAGATCGCTAAGAGGGAAGCGTTAAGAAACGCGGTTGGTGTAGTCGAACATCTTCGCGATCCAAATCGCCGAGCGTCCCGCGATCACATCACGATCCATCCCGCGATCCAATCACGATCCGTCCCGCAAACTCATCATGATTTGTCCCGCAATCTCATCACGATCCGTCCCGCGATCTCATCATGATCCGTCTCGTGAATTCATCATGATCCGTCCCGTGATCTCATCACGAACCGTCTCGCGATCTTGATCACGGTCCTTCTGATCTAGCGCCGAACGGACGGCACCTCCATGTTCAGCACACGTGCAGCTTGATGACGATCTCCACCGTATTGATCCAGCAAGAGGAAGTGGAGAGGAAGAAGAGTTCACCGGCAGCGCGACAGCACTCCGGCGATGGTGGTGGAGCAATTCCGGCAGGGCTTCGCCTAAGTACTGCGGAAATCCGATCTAGAGGAGCACCGGTGGAACGGGTAGCACGTGGTCGTAAAATCAAGTGCAAAACACCCAATACCACCAGTATATATAGGAGGGAGGTAGGAGGAGGGCTGGTGCAAGGCCAAGGCCGCATAGGGTCGGCCGAACCTATTACGATTGGAGGACTCTCCTCCAATCCTAGTAGGACTAGGATTCGTCCCCTTTTTTCCCCTTTTCCACCTCTTCCTATTGGGTTTTCTTCTCCAGCCACATGGGCCTTGTGTGGGAGTTTCCAACAGCCCACTAAGGTCTGATATTCACTCTCCCACAGCCCATGAAGCCTCTTGGGTCGAAATAGCCCTCCCGGTGGTCTCCTGGTACACTATCGGCACTCCCATTACACTACCGATGAGCCCGAAGCTTTTTCGGCGACCAAAACAGGACTTCCTATATATGAATCTTTACCTCCGGACCATTAAGGAGCTCCTCGTGACGTCCGGGATCTCATCCGGGACTCCAAACAAACTTCGGTCACCACCATACATAACTCTATACTACTGAAACGTCACCAAACCTTAAGTGTGCAAACCCTGCTGGTTCGAGAACTATGTAGACATGACCGAGACACCTCTATGGTCAATAACCAATGGCGGGACCTGGATGTCCACATTGGTTCCTACATATTCTACGAAGATCTTTATCGGTCAACCTCTATGCCAAGGATTCAGTTAATCCCGTATGATGTTCCCATAATACAAGATCTCGTGACTAACACTTAGTCACATTGCTTGCAAGGCTTTATTTTGATGTTGTATTACCGAGTGGGCCCTGAGATACCTCTCCATCACACGGAGTAACAAATCCCAGTCTTGATCCATGCCAACTCAATAGACACCCTTGGAGATACCTATAGAGCACCTTTATAGTCACCCAGTCACGTTGCGACGTTTGATACACACAAGGCACTCCTTCGATGTCCGTGAGTTGCATGATCTCATGGTCATAGGAACATATACTTGACATGCAGAAAACATTAGCAATAAACTGACACGATCATATGCTACGTTTGTAGTTTGGGTCTTGTCCATCACATCATTCTCCTAATGATGTTATCCCATTATCAAATGACATCACATGTCAATGGCTAGGAAACCTTAACCATCTTTGATCAGCGAGCTAGTTCACTAGAGGCATACTAGGGACATAGTGTTGTCTATTTACCCACACATGTAATGTGTTTCATTCAATACAATTATAGCATTGATAATAAACGATTATCATGAACAAGGAAATATGATAATAAATAATTTATTATTGCCTCTAGGGCATATTTCCAATAGTCTCCCACTTGCACTAGAGTCAATAATCTAGTTCACATCACCATGTGATTCGCATTGTTATGAATCTAACACCCAACGAGTTCTGGGGATCGATCATGCTTTGCATGTGATAGAGGTCTTATAGTCAACGGGTCTGCGACATTCAGATCCGTGTGTACTTTGCAAATCTCTATGTCAAACTGTAAACACTGCTACCACACTCCACTTGGTACTATTCCAAAATGGCTGCTCCACTATACGTATCCAGATTGCTACTACGAGTTATCCGGATTGGTGTTAAAGCTTGCATCGACGTAACTCTTTACGATGAACTCTTTATCACCTCCATAATCAAGAAACATCTCCTTAGTCCTTTAGTTACTAAGGATATTCTTGACCGCTGTCTAGTGATTCACTCCTAGATCACTCTTCTACCCCTTGACAGACTCATGGCAAGGCACACACAGGTGCGGTACACAGCATGGCATACTATACAGAGCCTATGGCTAAGGCATAGGGGATGACATTCATCCTTTCTCTTTCTTCTGCCGTGGTCGAGCTTTGAGTCTCACTCAACTTCACACCTTACAAAGCAGGCGAGAACACTTCTCTCTGACTAATCCATTTTGAACTCTTTCAAAATCTTTTCAAGGTGTGTACACATTGAAAGTCTTATCAAACATCTTGATCTATCTTTATAGATCTTGATGCTCAACAATTAGGTAGCTTTATCCAGGTCTTCCTTTGAAAAACTCTTTTCAAACAATCATTTATGCTCTCCAGAAATTCTTCATCATTTCCGAATAGCAATATGTCATCCACATATACTTATCAGAAACTCTATAGTGGTCCCACTCACTTTATTGCAAATACAAGTTTCTCATAAACTTTGTATAGACTCAATAACTTTGATCACCTCATCAAAGTGTATATTCCAACTCCGAGATGCTTGCTTCAGTTCATAGAAGAATCACTGAAGCCCGCACACCTTTTAGCATCCTTAGGACTGACAAAACCTTCTGGTCGTATCTCATACACCCTTTCCTTAAGGAAGGAAACGATGTTTTGGCATCCATCTGCCAGATTTCATAATTGAAAAATGCAGCAACTGCTAACATAATTCCAACAGACTTTAGCATCACTAAGAGTGAGAAAGTCTCATCATAGTCAACTCCTTGAACTTATCGTAAACTACTTTACAACAAGTCGAGCTTTACAAATGGTAACATTTACCATCAGTGTCTGTCTTCATTTTAAAGATCCATTTGTACTTAATGACCTACGGTCCAACGAGCAAGTCCACCAAAGTCTATACTTGGTTTTCATACATGGATCCTTTCTCGGATTTCATGGCCTCTAACCATTTGTTGGTTTTCGGGCCCATCATCGCTTCTTCATAGTTCGTAGGTTCATCGTTGTGCAACAACATGACTTCCAAGACAGGGTTCTCGTACCGCTCAGTAGCAGTACACGTCCTTGTAGACCTATGAAGTTCGATAGTAACTTGATCCGAAGCTTCATGATCATCATCATTAACTTCCTCTTCAACTGACGTAGGCTTCATAGAAACATCTTTCTGCGCTGCGCAACTTTCTGGTTGAAGTAAAGGTTCAATAACCTCATCAAGTTCTATTTTCCTAGTAGGTCGATAGTAACTTGATCCGAAGCTTCATGATCATCATCATTAACTTCCTCTTCAACTGACATAGGCTTCATAGAAACATCTTTCTGCGTTGCGCTACTCTCTGGTTGAAGCAGAGGTTCAATAACCTCATCAAGTTCTATCCTCCTCCCACTCAATTCTTTCAAGAGAAACCCTTTCTCGAGAAAGGACCCAATTTTAGCAACAAACATTTTATGCTTGGATCTGAGATAGAAGGTTCACCCAACTGTTCTTAGGGTATTCTATGAAGATGCATTTGTCGGCTTTGGGTTCGAGCTCATTAGGTGAAAACATTTTCCACACAAGCGTCGCAGCCCCAAACATTAAGAAATGACAGCTTAGGTTTCTATCAAACCATAGTTCACACAGTGTCATCTCAACGGATTTAGATGGTGCCCTATTTAAAGTGAATGTAGTTGTCTCTAATGCATAACCCAAAAATTATAGTAACAAAATGATAATAGACATCATAGCACGCACCATATCCAATAGAGCACGACTATGACATTCGGACACACCATCACACTATGGTGTTCCAGGTGGTGTGAGTTGTGAAACAACTTTCACATTGTCTAAAGTTGTATGCCAAATTCGTAACTCAGATATTCACCTCCACGATCCTATCGCAAATTTTTTATCTTCTTGTCACGATGATCTTAAACTTCACTCTGAATTTGCTTGAACCTTTCAAACGATTCAGACTTGTGTTTCATTAAGTAAATATACACTATATCTACTCAAATCATTAGTGAAGGTAAGAAAATAATGATATCCACCGCACGCTACATGACTCATTGGATTGCATACATCAACATGTATCATTTCCAATAAATCACTTGCCCGCTTCATCAAAACAGAAAACAGGGTCCTTAGTCATCTTGACCAAGAGGCACGGTTCGCATGTCTCAACCAATTCGAGATCGAATGAGTCCAAAGATCCATCAGCATGGATTTTCTTCATGCGTTTTATACCAATATGACATTTAGCGGCAGTGCCACAAGTATGTGGTACTATTATTATTAACTTTGTATATCTTTGGCATCAATGTTATGAACATGTGTATTACTACGATCAAGTTTCAACAAACCATTCTTACTGGGTGCATGATCGTAGAAGGTATTATTCATGTAAATAGAATAACCATTATTCTCTAACTTAAATGAATAACCGTGTTGCAATGAACATGATCTAATCACGTTCATGCTCAACGCAAAAACACCAAATAACATTTATTTAGGTTCGTCACTAATCTCGAAGGTAGAGAGAGCGTGCAATGTTGATCACATCAACCTTGGAAACATTTCCAACACACATCGTCACCTCACACTTAGCTAGTTCTCTGTTTATTTCGTAGCTTTTATTTTGTTTTACTAAAAGTTAGCAACTGAACCAGTATCCAATACCCAGGTGCTACTAGGAGTACAAGCAAGGTACACATCAATAACACGTATATCAAATATACTTCTGTCGATGTTGCTAGTCTTCTTATCTACCAAGTATCTAGGGTTGTTTCGCTTCAGCGACCTCTCTCCTCATAATTGAAGCACTTAGTCTCGGGTTTGGGTTCAACTTTGGGTTGCTTCACTGGAGCAGCAACTGATTTGCCATCCATGAAGTTTCCCACCTTGCCCTTGCCCTTCTCGAAACTAGTGGTTATACTAACCATCAACACTTGATGCTCCTTCTTGATTTCTACCTTCGCGGTGTCAAACATCGCGAACAGCTCAGGGATCATTAATTCTATCCCTGGAATTTTATAGTTCATCACCAAGTTCTAGTAGCTTAGTGAAAGTGACTTGGAGAACTATATCAATCACTATCTTATCTGCAAGATGAACTCCCACTCGATTCAAGCGATTGTAGAACCCAGATAATCTGAGCACATGCTCAACGATTGACCTATTCTCGTTCATCTTGCAGGCAAAGAATCTTGTTGGAGATCTCATATCTCGCAACACGGGCACGAGCCTGAGATCCTAATTTCAGCTCTTAGAACATCTCATATGTTCCGTGACGTTCAAAACGTTTCGAAGCCTCAATTCTAAACCGTAATGCATGACACACTAAACTATGAAGTAGTCATCAGCACGTACCTGTCAGATGTTCACAACATCTACAGACGACGCTAGAGGGGTTGGCGCATCGAGCGGTGCATTAAGGACATAAGCCTTTTGTGCAGCAACGACGACAATCCTCAGATCACGGAGCCAATCCGCAATATTGCTACCATCATGTTTCAACTCTATTTCTCTAGGAACATATAAAAATTCAAGGGAGCTACAGCACGAGCAAGTAATCTACAACATAATTTGCAAAGACACTACTGACTATGTTCATGATAATGAGTTCAATTAATCATATTACTTAAGAACTCCCACTCAAATTGACACCCCTCCGGTCATTCGAGTGATACATGATCCAATTCACCAACTCAAGTCCGATCATCACGTGAGTTGAGGTGGTTACAATGGTGAACATCATCATGTTGATCATATCTACTATATGACTTATGTTCGACCTTTCGGTCTCTTGTGTTCTGAGGCCATGTTTGTACATGCTAGGCTCGTCAAGTTTAACCCGAGTGTTCTGCATGTGCAACACTGGCTTGCACCCGTTGTATGTGAACGTAGAGTCTATCACACCCGATCATCACATGGTGTCTCAACACGACGAACTTTCGCAACGGTGCACACTCGGGGAGAACACAGTTTTATCTTGAAATTTAGGTGAGGGATCACCTTATAATGCTACCATCGTACTAAGCAAAACAAGGTGCATAAAAGGATTAACATCACATGCAATTCATAAGTGACATGATATGGCCATGAACTTGTGCTTTTGATCTCCATCATGTAAGCACCGGCATGATCTCCATCGTCACCGGCATGACACCATCATCTCCATCATCTTGATCTCCATCAACGTGTTGCCATCGGGGTTGTCACGCCCTGCATGCTTCTACTACTATTGCTACCATTTAGCGATAAATTAAAGCATTACATAGCGCTTAATGATTGACACGCAGGTCATACAATAGTTAAAGACAACCCTATGGCTCCTGCCGATTGCCATACTCATCGACATGCAAGTCATGAAATTCTATACATCACATGATCATCTCATACATCACATATATCACATCATGTAATTGGCCATATCACATCACAACATACCCTGCAAAAACAAGTTAGACGTCCTCTAATTGTTGTTGCATGTTTTACGTGCCTGCTACGGGTTTCTAGCAAGAACAATTCTCACCTACGCATAAACCACAACGGTGATACGTAATTTGCTTTTCAACCTTCTCAAGGACCGCCTTTGTCGAATCCGATCCAACTAAAGTGAGAGAAACTGCCACCCGCAAGCCATCTAGGCAACAAGTTGCGTCGAGGGAACCGGTCTCTCGTAAGCGTACGAGTAATGTTGGTCCGGGTCGCTTCATCTCACAAAACCGCTAAACCAAAATCCGACCAAGGGAGGAAGCAATCTAAGCATCAACGCCCACAAACCTTTTGTGTTCTACTCGAGATCTCATCTACACATAGACCTAGCTCATGATGCCACTGTTGGGGAACGTTGCATGGGAAACAAAAAATTTCCTACGCACACGCAAGATCTATCCATGGTGATAAGCATCTACGAGAGGCGGAGTGGATCTACATACCCTTGTAGATTGCTAAGCAGGAAGCGTTGAAGAACGAGGTTGGTGTAGTCGAACATTTTCACGATCCAAATCGCCGAGCGTCCCGCGATCACATCACGATCCGTCCCGCGATCCAATCACGATCCGTCCCGCGAACTCATCACAATCCATCCCGCGATCTCATCACGATCCGTCCCGCGATCTCATCACGATCCGTCCCGTGAACTCATCACGATCCGTCCCGTGATCTCATCACAAACCGTCTCGCGATCTTGATCACGGTCCTTCCGATCTAGCGCCGAACGGACAGCAGCTCCGTGTTCAGCACACATGCAGCTTGATGACGATCTCCAGCTTGATGACAACTGCTAACATAATTTCAACAGACTTTAGCATCGCTACGAGTGAGAAAGTCTCATCATAGTCAACTCCTTGAACTTGTCGTAAACTTCTTTGCAACAAGTCGAGCTTTACAAATGGTGACATTTACCATCAGCGTCTGTCTTCATTTCAAAGATCCATTTGTACTTAATGACCCGCCGTCCAACGAGCAAGTCCACCAAAGTGTATACTTGGTTTTCATACATGGATCCTTTCTCGCATTTCATGGCCTCTAACCATTTGTTGGTTTCTGATCCCATCATCGCTTCTCCATAGTTCGTAGGTTCATCGTTGTCCAACAACTTGACCTCTAAGACAGGGTTGCCGCACCACTCAGGAGCAGTACACGTCTTTGTCGACCTACGAGGTTCGATAGTAACTTGATCTGAAGCTTCATGATCATCATCATTAACTTCCTCTTCAACTAACGTAGGCTTCACATAAACAACTTCCTGCGCTGCGCTACTCTCTGGTTGAAATAGAGGTTCAATAACCTCATCAAGTTCTATCCTCCTCCCACTCAATTCTTTCAAGAGAAACCTCTTCTCGAGAAAGGACACAGTTTTAGCAACAAACATTTTATGCTTGGATCTAAGATAGAAGGTTCACCCAACTTTACTTAGGGTATTCTATGAAGATGCATTTGACCACTTTGGGTTTGAGCTCATTAGGTGAAAACATTTACCACACAAGCATTGCATCCCCAAACATTAAGAAATGATAGCTTAGGTTTCTATCAAACCATAATTCACATGGTGTCATCTCAACAGATTTAGATGGTGCCCTATTTAAAGTGAATGTAGTTGTCGCTAATGCATAAACCCAAAATTATAGTAACAAAACGATAAGAGACTTCATAGCATGCACCATATCCAATAGAGCACAACTATGACGTTCGGACACACCATCACACTATGGTGTTCCAAGTGGCGTGAGTTGTGAAACAATTTTCACATTGTCTAAAGTTGTATGCCAAACTCGCAACTCAGATATTAATCTCGACAATCATATCGTATACATTTTTATCTTCTTCTCACGATGATCTTAAACTTCACTCTGAATTTGCTTGAACCTTTCAAACGATTCAGACTTGTGTTTCATTAAGCAAATATACACTATATCTACTCAAATCATCAGTGAAGGTAAGAAAATAACAATATCCACCGCACGCTATAAGACTCATTGGATTACATACATCAACATGTATCATTTCCAATAAGTCACTTGCCCACTCCATCAAACCAGAAAATGGGGTGCTTAGTCATCTTGACGAAGAGGCATGGTTAGCATGTCTCAACTGGTTCGAAATCGAATCAGTCCAAAGATCCATCAACATGGAGTTTCTTCATGCGTTTTATACCAATATGACATTTAGCGGCAGTGCCACAAGTATGTGGTACTATTATTATTAACTTTGTATATCTTTGGCATCAATGTTATGAACATGTGTATTACTACGATCAAGTTTCAACAAACCATTCTTACTGGGTGCATGATCGTAGAAGGTATTATTCATGTAAATAGAATAACCATTATTCTCTAACTTAAATGAATAACCGTGTTGCAATGAACATGATCTAATCACGTTCATGCTCAACGCAAAAACACCAAATAACATTTATTTAGGTTCGTCACTAATCTCGAAGGTAGAGAGAGCGTGCAATGTTGATCACATCAACCTTGGAAACATTTCCAACACACATCGTCACCTCACACTTAGCTAGTTCTCTGTTTATTTCGTAGCTTTTATTTTGTTTTACTAAAAGTTAGCAACCGAACCGGTATGCAATACCCAGGTGCTACTAGGAGTACTAGCAAGGTACACATAAATAACACGTATATCAAATATACTTCTGTCGACATTGCCAGCCTTCTTATCTACCAAGTATCTAGGGTTGTTCCGCTTTAGCGACCGCTCTCCTCATAATCAAAGAACTTAGTCTCGGGTTTGGGTTCAACTTTGGGTTGCTTCACTGGAGCAGCAACTGACTTGCTATCCATGAAGTTTTCCCTCCTTGCTCCTGCCCTTCTCGAAACTAGTGGTTTGACTAACCATCAACACTTGATGCTCCTTCTTGATTTCTACCTTCACGGTGTCAAACATCGCGAACAGCTCATGGATCATTATTTCTATCCCTGGAATTTTATAGTTCATCACCAAGTTCTAGTAGCTTAGTGACAGTGACTAGGAGAACTATATCAATCACTATCTTATCTAGAAGATCAACTCCCACTCGGCTCAAGCGATTGTAGCACCCAGACATTCTGAGCACATGCTCAACGATTGAGCTATTCTCTTTCATATTACAGGCAAAGAATCTTCTTGGACATCTCATATCTCGCAACACGGGCATGAGCCTGAGATCCTAATTTCAGCTCTTAGAACATCTCATATGTTCCATGACGTTCAAAACGTTTCGGAGCCTCAATTCTAAGCCGTAATGCATGACGCACTAAAGTATCAAGTAGTCATCAGAATGTGCCTGTCAAATGTTCACAACATCTACAGACGACGCTAGAGGGGTTGGCACACCGAGCGGTGCATTAAGGACATAAGCCTTCTGTGCAACAACGAGGACAATCCTCAGATCACGGAGCCAGTCCGCAATATTGCTATCATCATCTTTCAACTCTATTTCTCTAGGAACATATAAAAATTCAAGGGAGCTATAGGGCGAGCAAGTAAACTACAACGTAATTTGCAAAGACACTACTGACTATGTTCATGATAATGAGTTCAATTAATCATATTACTTAAGAACTCCAACTCAAATTGACATCCCTCCAGTCATTCGAGTGATACATGATCCAAATTCACCAACTCAAGTCCGATCATCACGTGAGTTGAGGTGGTTTCAATGGTGAACATCATCATGTTGATCATATCTACTATATGACTCATGTTCGGCCTTTCAGTCTCTTGTGTTCCGAGGCCATGTCTGTACATGCTAGGCTCGTCAAGTTTAAACCGAGTGTTCCGCATATACAACACTGGCTTGCACCCATTGTATGTTAACGTAGAGTCTATCGCACCCGATCGTCACGTGGTGTCTCAACACGACGAACTTTCACAATGGTGCACACTCGGGGAGAACACAATTTATCTTGAAATTAAGTGAGGGATCACCTTATAATGCTACCGTCGTCCTAAGCAAAACAAGGTGCATAAAAGGATTAACATCACATGCAAATCATAAGTGACATGATATGGCCATGAACTTGTGCTTTTGATCTCCATCTTGAAAGCACCGGCATGATCTCCGTCGTCACCGGCACGACACCATGATATCCATCAACGAGTCGCCATCGGGGTTGTCGCGCCCATCATGCTTGTACTACTATTGCTACCGTTTAGCGATAAAGTAAAGCATTACATAGCGCTTAATGATTGACACGCAGGTCATACAATAATTAAAGACAACCCTATGGCTCCTGCCGGTTTCCGTACTCATTGACATGCTAGTCGTGATAATCTATACATCACATGATCATCTCATACATCACATATATCACATCTTGTAATTGGTCATATCACATCACAACATACTCTGCAAAAACAAGTTAGACGTCCTCTAATTGTTGTTGCATGTTTTACGTGGCTGCTACGGGTATCTAGCAAGAACAATTCTCATCTACGCAAAAACCACAACGGTTATGCACTAGTTGCTTTTCAACCTTCTTAAGGACCGCCTTTGTCGAATCCGATCCAACTAAAGTGAGAGAAACTGGCACTCACAAGCCATCTATGCAACAAGTTGTGGTCGAGAAAACCGGTCTCTCGTAAGCGTACAAGTAATCTTGGTCCGGGCCGCTTCATCTCACAATACCGCTGAACCAAAATCCGACCAAGGGAGGAAGCAATCTAAGCATCAATGCCCACAAACCTTTTTTGTTCTACTCGAGATCTCATCTACACATAGACCTAGCTCATGATGCCACTGTTGGGGAACGTTGCATGGGAAACAAAATTTTCCTACACACACGCAAGATATATCCACGGTGATGAGCATCTACGAGAGGGAGAGTGGATCCACATACCCTTTTAGATCGCTAAGCGGGAAGCGTTAAGAAACGCGGTTGGTGTAGTCGAACATCTTCGTGATCCAAATCGCCGTGCGTCCCACGATCTCATCACGATCCGTCCCGCGATCCAATCCCGATCCGTCCCGCGAACTCATCACGATCCATCCCGCGATCCAATCACGATCTGTCCCGTGAACTCATCACGATCTGTCCCGCGATCCAATAACGATCCGTCCAACGAACTCATCACGATCCGTTCCGCGAACTTATCATGATTCGTCTCGCGATCTTCATCACGGTCCTTCCGATCTAGCGCCGAACGGACGACACCTCCGCGTTCAGCACACGTACAACTCGATGACGATCTTCGCCTTCTTGATCCAGCAAGAGGGAGCGGAGAGGAAGAAGAGTTCTCCGGCAGCGTGACGGCGCTCCGGACATGGTGGTGGAGCTATTCCAGCAGGGCTTCGCCTAAGCACTGAAGAAATCCGATCTAGAGGAGAAACTATGCACTAGAGGAACGGGTAGCACGTGGCTCAAAATCTTGTGAAAAATCCCTAAAACCCTCTAGTATATATAGGAGAAGAGGAGGAGGAATCTTGCCTCCAAAGGAGGCAGCCGTTGGGCCAGACGAACCAGGAGGGAGGAGTCCTCCTTCTCCACTCCTAGTAGGATTAGGACTCCTTCCTAATTTAGCCCTTTTTTTTGTCTTTTTCCACCTTTTTCCTTTTGGGATTTTCTTCCCAGCCGCATGGGCCTTGTGTGGGACTTCCACCAGCCCACTAAGGGCTGGTATTCATCCTCCCACAGCCCATGTAGCCTCTTGGGTCGAAATACCCCTCCCGGTGGTCTCCCGGTACACTACCGGCACTCCCGGTACACTACCGAAACTTTTCCGGCGACCAAAATAGGACGTCCTATATATCAATCTTTACCTATGGACCATTCCGGAGCTCCTCGTGATGTCCGGGATCTCATCTGGGACTCCGAACCTTTGGTCATCACCATGCATAACTCTATACTACTGAAATGTCATCGAACCTTAAGTGTGCAGACCCTGCGGGTTCGAGAACTATGTAGACATGAACGAGACACCTGAACGGTTAATAACCAATAGCGGGAACTGGATGCCCATATTGGTTCCTGCATATTCTACGAAGATCTTTATCGGTCGAACCTCTATGTCAAGGATTCAGTTAATCCCGTATGATGTTCCCTTTGTTCTTCGGTATGTTACTTGCCCGAGATTCGATCGTCGGTATGTCCATACCTAGTTCAACCTCGTTACCGGCAAGTCTCTTTACTCGTTCTGTAATACAAGATCCCATGACTAACACTTAGTCACATTGCTTGCAAGGCTTATTGTGATGTTGTATTACCGAGTGGGTCCTAAGATACCTCTCCGTCACACGGAGTAACAAATTCTAGTCTTGATCCATGCCAACTCAACAGACACCCTCGGAGATACTTGTAGAGCACCTTTATAGTCACCCAGTTACGTTGTGATGTTTGATACACACAAGGCACTCCTCCGGTATCCGTGAGTTGCATGATCTCATGGTCATAGGGACATATAGTTGACATGCAGAAAACAATAGCAATAAACTGACACGATCATATGCTACGTTTGTTGTTTGGGTCTTGTCCATCACACCATTCTCCTAATGATGTGATCCCATTTATCAAATGACATCTCATGTCCATAGATAGTAAACCTTAACCATTTTTGATCAACGAGCTAGTCTATTAGAGGCATTGTAGGGACATGGTTTTGTCTATGTATCCACACATGCATCTAAGTCTCCGATCAATACAATTATAGCATGGATAATAAACGACTATCATGAATAAGGAAATATGATAATAACTAATTTATTATTGCCTCTAGGGCATATTTCCAACACTTGGCGCATGATTGCTGAGTCCTTGTGGCTCATAGATTGCTACAACAATCCAGGTACAGGTACAAATGAGTTCGTGCAGGATGATCTGACGTAGCTCCAGTGGGAGTATGATGAGGAAAGGGGCAGGATGTATGTGACTTATCTGGTTGAGTAGAGGACCATGGTCGTGATCTTTGGGATAGCAAGATAGTATCATTGCATCTGCTTTTATCGTTTGTTTTCGTCCGTAGACGGACCCTGTCTTCATATTGATGTTTGAACTCTGTGTGAAATTGTAATTTAGTATGTGGCGAGTGTAAGCCAACTCATATACCCATCTCTTCTGTAATGTATGATGTAATGATGCTATACTTGCGAACGACAAGATGCGCCCCTATCCCTTGCGAGGCCCCCGTGCCTTAATATGGATAGGCGCGCATCTTGGGCGTGACAATATGTTGGAATATAATCATAAACTTGGTGAAAAAATAGTGGAACGGGGGAACAACATCTAAGTCCAGCTTACAAATGGTACAAAAGCACGGAGGTTAATTGTACATCAGGTTTAGATAAAACCTACTCTAGTGCAGAAAACCCTAGCTGTGGCGTGGCAAAAAGGGACCTGCTGGCGTGGACACACGACGCCACCAATATGGTGCCATAGTTAAAATTTAGTGGTGGCGTCGGAGACGACGTCAAGAGTATTTTGAATACCTATCGGTGTTGGATAGATTTGCACGCCGACAATAACATATTTAGCTAATCAAAAATACTAGCTTCACAAAAGATACTAAACATTTCATTCACAAAAGATACTAAACATTTCATTCACAGTAGATAGCAAATTCACAAAAGGAAAGTACCCATTACTTCTCACAATGTATATATCGATCTTCCCCTCTCTTGATTGACACTACCTAGCTACTTTTTCCTAAGGACTTTCTTAAGATGACGAAGCTTATTCCTGTTCATTGCCCCCTCCTTGATGTAATGTGACTTCTCGGTCTTCAGTTGAGTCCTCTGGTCCTTCAGGACTAGTATCTCCTTATTGATCTCAGCTATCTCAAGGTTCAACAATATGATCTGACCTTCGAGACTGAGAATCTCATCGTAGACAATAGCATTGTCATTGATAAATTTGTCCTTCTCCTTCATTAGAGAGTCATTCAACTCCTGCAAGGCCTTGAGGGTACTCTCAAGTGACGCGATTAGCTCGTGATTGAGCTCGTCCACGTCACCTGAAGACTGTACAATGACAGGTGGACCTCCTACGTACGCCTGCCAAGGGTTTCAAATAACGAACAATTAATTAGTGGTTAGATACGTTTATATTATATATATGGATGTTTGCAATGCTAATGGTATTACCTGGTTGGTGCTCATGTTGCATCTATCTTCAGAAGATCCAGACCAATGATCAGAGGAGCCTACCCAGAGGCTAGAGTGGGCCATGCTATTTAGCCAAAGAATGAAAAGAGTGTGTTTAATGCATAAAGAATGGAAACATGTTGCATAGTTAGGCTATGTTTGATAGAAACATGCAAGAATTTTTTAATGAGTAGTAAACCCCACATGTCCTAAGGGTTGTTTGGTTTGTGACTAAGTTTGCCAAAGGTTGCCACAACTAAGGTTGGACAAGTTTGACCAACTTAGTTGGGTGTTTTGTAACATCGTGTGGTAACATCATGTGGCAAAGTGTTTGGAATATCCTACATTGTGAGTAATATATTTTTTGGAATATAGTGATTAAGAGTTATTTCTAATAACATGGGAATAAATGCAGATGCTCAAAATTTAGCCCATACAAGTATATTGTACTACTACATAAATGAGTAAATGTAGGAATTTTAACAAATTTAGCATATGAAATATCTTTGTTACGTGCAAGACCCGTGAATTTTACTAGTAACCATACATCCATGAATCTACATTCAAAGCAAAATGGATGGATCAATGTCTAAAATACCTAAAAGTGTCAGGGGGCGGCAGCGGGTCAGGTGGCGGCGGACGTAGCGGTGGGTCGAGCGGCGTTGGGTACGGCGATAGAGGGGCGGCGTCTGCTCGGGCGGCGTCGAGTGCGGCGGTGATACATCTCCCACATATCTATATTTTTTGCTTTTTTCCATGCTGTTATATTATCAATCTTGGATGTTTTACAATCATTTATAGCAACTTTATATCATTTTTTGGGACTAACCTATTGACTTAGTGACAAAGTGCCAGTTGCTGTTTTTTACTTGTTTTTTACTTCGCAGAAAATCAGAACCACACAGAGCCCAAACATTGTGGGGACTTTTGTGGAATTTTTATGGACCAGGAGGAAGCAGATGGGCCAAAGATCACCAAAAGAGGGCGCCCAGGGTGACCACCCTCCACCAGGATGCGCTAGAGGCCCCTAACACGGTCTGGTAGAGGGTGGGCACCTCGGGCACCCCCTGAACCCACTATTGAGCCTATGAATTCCCAAATATTCAGAAAACCCTAGGGGACTCGACGAAACACAATTCCAACCGCCGCAAGTTCTAGAACCTCGAGATCCAATCTAGCACAATCACGGAGGGGTTCATCTTCTTCATAGCTGCTTCTCCGATGATGCATGAGTAGTCCTGTTGGAAATACGCCTTAGAGGCAATAATAAATTAGTTATTATCATATTTCCTTGTTCATGATAATCGTTTATTATCCATGCTATAATTGTATTGATCGGAAACTGGATACATGTGGGAATACATAGACAACACCATGTCCCTAGTATGCCTCTAATAGACTAGCTCGTTGATCAAAGATGGCTATGGTTTCCTAGTCATTGACATGAGATGTCATTTGATAACGGGATCACATTAGTAGGAGAATTATGTGATGGATAAGACCCAAACTACAAACGTAGCATATGATCATGTCAGTTTATTGCTACTGTTTTCTGCATGTCAAGTATCTATTCCTATGACCATGAGATCATGCAACTCACTGATACTGGAGGAGTGCCTTGTGTGTATCAAATGTCGCAACGTAACTGGGTGACTATAAAGGTACTCTACAGGTATCTCTGAGGGTGTCTGTTGGGTTGGCATGGATCAAGACTGGGATTTGTTACTCTGTGTGATGGAGAGGTATCTCAAGGCCCACTCGGTAATACAACATCACAACAAGTCTTCCAAGCAATGTGACTAAGTGTTAGTCATGGGATCTTGTATTACGGAACGAGTAAAGAGACTTGCCGGTAATGAGGTTGAACTAGGTATGGAGATACCGACGATCGAATCTTGGGCAAGTAACATACCGAAGAACAAAGGGAACATCATATAGGATTAACTGAATCCTTGACATAGAGGTTCGACCGATAAAGATCTTCGTAGAACATGTAGGAACCAATATGGGCATCCAGGTCCCGCTATTGGTTATTGACCTTAGAGATGTCTCAGTCATGTCTACATAGTTTCCGAACTCGCAGGGTCTGCACACTTAAGGTTCGGTGACATTTCGGTAGTATAGAGTTATGTATGGTGGTGACCGAAAGTTGTTCGGAGTCCTGGATGAGATACCGGATGTCACGAGGAGCTCCGAAATGGTCCGGAGGTAAAGATTGATATATAGGAAGTCCTATTTTGGTTGCCAGAAAAGTTTCGGGCTCATCGGTAGTGTACCGGGACTGCTGGTAGTGTACCGGGAGACCATCGGGAGGGGTATTTCGACCCAAGAGGCTACATGGGATGTGGGAGAGTGAATACCATCCCTTAGTGGGTGGTGGAAGTCCCACACAAGGCCCATGCGTCTGGGAGAGAAGACCCAAAGAGATAAGGTGGAAAAAAGGCAAAATAGGGTGGA
The DNA here is from genome assembly GCA_022496015.1 of Hordeum marinum. Classification (NCBI taxonomy): domain Eukaryota; kingdom Viridiplantae; phylum Streptophyta; class Magnoliopsida; order Poales; family Poaceae; genus Hordeum; species Hordeum marinum. Next base: position 402,537,704 of record CM039675.1, read on the forward strand.
ATCCTAGTCCTACTAGGATTGGAGGAGGAGTCCTCCTCTCCTCCTTGATTCGGCCGAACCAAGGGCTGGTCCCTTGAGGGCCAAGCCTCCTCCTCTCTTCCTCCTATATATACTAGAGGTTTTAGGGTTTTTGGCACTTGATTTTCAGCCACGTGCTACCTGTTCCTCCAGTGCATAATTTCTCCTCTAGATCGGATTTCTGCAGTGCTTAGGCGAAGCCCTACCAGAATAGCTCCACCACCATCGCCGGAGCGCCATCACGCTATTGGAAAACTCTTCTACCTCTCCACGCCCTCTTGCTGGATCAAGAAGGCGGAGATCGTCATCGAGCTATACGTGTGCCGAACGAGGAGGTGTCATCCGTTCGGCGCTAGATCGGAAGGACCATTATCAAGATCGCGAGGCGGATCATGATGAGATCACAGGAAGGATCATGATGAGATCGTGGGACGGATCGTGATTGGATCACGGGACGGATCGTGATTGGATCGCAGGACGGATCGTGATGAGATCGCGGGACGCTCGGTGATTTGGATCGCGAAGACGTTCGACTACACCAACCGCGTTTCTTAACGCTTCTCGCTTAGCAATCTACAAGGGTATGTAGATCCACTCTCCCTCTCGTAGATGCTCATCACCATGGATAGGTCTTGCGTGAGCGTAGGAATTTTTTTGTTTCCCATGCGACATTCCCCAACAGTGGCATCATGAGCTAGGTGTATGTGTAGATGAGATCTCGAGTAGAACACAAAGAGTTTGTGGGCATTGATGCTTAGATTGCTTCCTCCCTTGGTCATGTTTTGCTTCAGCGGTATTGTGGGATGAAGCGACCCGGACCAACATTACTCGTACGCTTACGAGAGACCGGTTCCCTCAACTGCAACTTGTTGCAAAAGATGGCTGGCGGGTGGCAGTTTCTCCTACTTTAGTTGGATCGGATTCGACAAAGGCGGTCCGTGAGAAGGTTGAAAACCAACTTATGTATCACCATTGTGGTTTATGCGTAGGTGAGAATTTTTCTTGCTAGATACCCGTAGCAGCCACGTAAAACATGCAACAACAATTAGAGGATGTCTAACTTGTTTTTGCAGGGTATGTTGTGATGTGATATGGCCAATTACATGACGTGATATATGTGATGTATGGGATGATCATGTGTTGTATAGAATATCACGACTTGCATGTCGATGAGTACGGCAACCGGCCGGAGCCATAGGGTTGTCTTTAATTATTGTATGACCTGCGTGTCAATCATTAAGCGCTATGTAATGCTTTACTTTATCGCTAAACGGTAGCAATAGTGGTACAAGCATGATGGGCGCGACAACCCCGATGGCGACACGTTGATGGAGATCAAGATGATGGAGATCATGGTGTCGTGCCGGTGATGATGGAGATCATGCCGGTGCTTTCAAGATGGAGATCAAAAGCACAAGTTCATGGCCATATCATGTCACTTATGATTTGCATGTGATGTTAATTCTTTTATGCACCTTGTTTTGCTTACGACGACGGTAGCATTATAAGGTGACCCCTCACTTAATTTCAAGATAAATTGTGTTCTCCCTGAGTGTGCACTGTTGCGAAAGTTGGTCGTGTCGAGACACCACGTGATGGTCGGGTGTGATAGACTCTATGTTCACAAACAACGGTTGCAAGCCAGTGTTGCACATGCGGAACACTCGGGTTAAACTTGACGAGCCTAGCATGTATAGACATGGCCTCGGAATACAAGAGATCGAAAGGTCGAACATGTGTCATATAGTAGATATGATCAACATGATGATGTTCACCATTGAAACCACCTCAACTCACGTGATTATCGGACTTGAGTTGGTGAATTTGGATCATGTATCACTCGAATGACCGGAGGGATGTCAACTTGAGTGGGAGTTCTTCAGTAATATGATTAATTGAACTCATTATCATGAACATAGTCAATAGTGTCTTTGCAAATTATGTTGTAGATTACTTGCTCGTGTTGTAGCTCCCTTGAATTTTTATATGTTCCTAGAGAAATAGAGCTGAAAGATGATGGTAGCAATATTGCGGACTGGGTCCGTGATCTGAGGATTGTCCTCATTGCTGCACAAAAGACTTACGTCCTTAATGCACCGCTCGGTGCGCCACCCCCTCTAGCGTCGTCTGTAGATGTTGTGAACATATGACAAGTGCGTTTCGATGACTACTTGATAGTTTAGTGCGTCATGCATTACAGCTTATAATTGAGCCTCTGAAACGTTTTGAACATCACGGAACATATGAGATGTTCTAAGAGCTGAAATTAGGATCTCAGGCTCGTGCCCGTGTTGTGAGATATGAGATCTCCAACAAGATTCTTTGCCTGCAAGATAAAAGATAATAGCTCAATCATTGAGCATGTGCTCAGATTGTCTGGGTGCTACAATCGCTTGAATTGAGTGAGAGTTGATCTTCCAGATAAGATAGTGATTGATACAGTTCTCCAAGTCACTGTCACTAAGCTACTAGAATTGGTGATGAACTATAAAATGCCAGGAATATAAATAATGATCCCTGAGCTGTTCGCGATGTTTGACACCACGAAGGTAGAAATCAAGAAGGAGTGTCAAGTGTTGATGGTTAGTAAAACCACTAGTTTCGAAAAGGGCAAGGACAAGGAGGGAAACTTCATGGATGGCAAGTCGGTTGCTGCTCCAATGAACCAACCCAAAGTTGAACCCAAACCCGAGACTAAGTGCTTCGATTATGAGGAGAGCGGTAGCTGAAGCAGAACAACCCTAGATACTTGGTAGATAAGAAGGCTGGCAATGTCGACAGAAGTATATTTGATATACATGTTATTGATGTGTACCTTGCTAGTACTCCTGGTAGCACCTGGGTATTGGATACTGGTTCGGTTGCTAAATGTTAGTAACTCAAAATAAAATCTACGGTATAAACGGATAACTAGCTAAGGGTGAGGTGACGATGTGTGTTGGAAATGTTTCCAAGGTTGATGTGATTAACATCGCATGCTTTCTCTACCTTCGGGATTAGTGACGAACCTAAATAATTGTTATTTGGTGTTTTGCGTTGAGCATGAATGTGATTAGATCATGTTTATTGCAACACGGTTATTCGTTTAAGTTAGAGAATAATGGTTATTCTGTTTACATGAATAATTCCTTCAATGGTCATGCACCTAGTGAGAATGGTTGGTTGAATCTTGATCGTAGTAATACACATGTTCATAACATTGATGCCAAAAGATACAAAGTTAATAATGATAGTACCACATACTTGTGGCATTGCCGCTAAATGTCATGTTGGTATAAAGCGCATGAAGTAACTCCATGCTGATGGATCTTTGGAATCATTCAATTTTGAATCAGTTGAGACATGCAAACCATGCCTCTTGGGCAAGATGACTAAGGACTCCGTTTTCCGGTTTGATGGAGCGGGCAAGTGATTTATTGGAAATGATACATGTTGATGTACGCAATCCAATGAGTCTTTTAGCATGCGGTGGATATCATTATTTTCTTACCTTCACTAATGATTTGAGTAGATATAGTGTATATTTACTTAATGAAACGCAAATCTGAATCGTTTGAAAAGTTCAAGCAAATTCAGAGTGAAGTTTAAGATCATCGTGACAAGAAGATAAAAATGTCTGCGATATGATCATGGAGGTGAATGCCGGAGTTACGAGTTTGGCATACAACTTTAGACAATGTGAAAGTTGTTTCACAGCTCACGCCACCTGGAACACCATAGTGTTATGGTGTGTCCGAACATCATAGTCATGCTCTATTGGATATGGTGCGTGCTATGATGTCTCTTATCGTTTTGCTACTATAGTTTTGGGGTTATGCATTAGAGACAACTACATTCACTTTACATAGGGCACCATCTAAATCCGTTGAGATGACACCGTGTGAATTATGGTTTGGTAGAAACCTAAGCTGTCATTTATTGATGTTTGGGGCTGCGACGCTTGTGTGGAAAAATGTTTTCACCTAATGAACTCGAACCCAAAGCGGACAAATGCATCTTCATAGAATACCCTAAGAACAGTTGGGTGAACCCTCTATCTCAGATCCAAGCATAAAGTGTTTGTTGCTAAAACGGGTCCTTTCACGAGAAAAAGTTTCTCTCGAAAGAATTGAGTGAGAGGAAGATATAACTTGATGAGGTTGTTGAACCTTTGTTTCAACCAGAGAGTAGGCAGCGCAGAAAGATGTTTATGTGGAACCTACGTCAGTTGAAGAGGAAGTAAATGATGATAATCATGAAGCTTCAAATCAAGTTACTATCAAACCTCGTAGGTCGACAAGGATGTGTGCTGCTCCTGAGCGGTACGTCAACCCTGTCTTGGAGGTCATGTTGTTGAACAACGATGAACCTACGAGATGTGCAGAAGTGATGATGGGCCCGGATTCTGACAAATGATTAGAGGCCATGAAATCCAAGAAAGGATCCATGTATGAAAACCAAGTATAGACTTTGGTAGACTTGCTCGTTGGACGGTAGGTCGTTGAGTACAAATGGACCGTTAAGATGACGGCACACGCTGATGGTGAATGTCACCATTTATAAAGCTCGACTTGTCGCAGAGAAGTTTCCGGCAAGATCAAGGAGTTGACTGCGATGAGACTTTCTCTCGTAGCGATACTAAAGTCTGTTAGAATTATGTTAGCAGTTGCTGCATTTTTCAATTATGAAATCTGGCAGATGGATGCAAAAACATCGTTTCCTTTCTTGAGGAAAGGTTGTATGTGATACAACCAGAAGGTTTTGTCAGTCCTAAGGATGCTAAAAGGTGTGCAAGCTTCAGTGATCCTTCTATGAACTGAAGCAAGCATCTCGGAGTTGGAATATACACTTTGATGAGGTGATCAAAGTTTTTGAGTCTATACAAAGTTTAGGAGAAACTTGTATTTGCAATAAAGTAAGTGGGAGCACTATAGAGTTTCTGATAAGAATATGTGGATGACATATTGCTATTCGGAAATAATGTGGAATTTCTGGAAAGCATAAACGGTTGTTTGAAAAGTGATTTTCAAAGGAAGACCTGGATAAAGCTACGTGATTGTTGAGCATCAAGATCTATAGAGATAGATCAAGATGTTTGATAAGACTTTCAATGAGTGCATACCTTGACAAGATTTTGAAAGAGTTGAAAATGGATCAGTCAGAGAAAGAGTTCTCGTCTGATTTGTAAGGTGTGAAGTTGAGTGACACTCAAAGCTCGACAATGGCAGAAGAAAGAGAAAGGACGAATGTCGTCCCCTTTGCCTTAGCCATAGGCTCTATATTATGCCATGCTATGTACCGCACCTGGTGTGTGCCTTGCCATGAGTCTTTCAAGGGGTACAAAAGTGATCCAGGAGTGGATCACTGGACAGCGGTCAAGATTACCCTTAGTAACTAAAAGACTAAGGAGATGTTTCTCGATTATGCAGGTGATAAAGAGTTCGTCATAAAGAGTTACGTCGATGCAAGCTTTAACACCAATCTGGATGACTCGTAGTAGCAATCTGGATACGTATAGTGGAGCAGCCATTTGGAATAGTACCAAGTGGAGTGTGGTAGCAGTGTTTACGATTTGACATAGAGATTTGCAAAGTACACACAGATCTGAATGTCGCAAACCCACTGACTATAAGACCTCTCTCACATTCTCAAGCCACATCAAAGGTATTTCCGGCGCCGTTGTTGTTGGGGGGGGAAGCAATCTCATCCACCAGGTTCCTAATCATAAATCTCATCTCCTTGCAATTTACATTATTTTCCATTTGCCTCTCCTTTTCCTCTCCCCCACTTCACAAATTTGCCGTTTTATTCGCCCTCTCTTTTTCGTTTGCCTTTTTCTCGTCAATCTCTCATTTGCTATCTTTTCTTGTGTTGCCATGTGCCTTCTATTTGCTTGCATCTTCGCTTGATAAAAACCTATTGATATGGATCCTCATCCACTCTCCAATCTTTTCAAAAGGCCAAATTATAATGAACCAATTGCTAGTGAGTTGAGTGCACTTGATTATTTCTATGAAGTTTTGTTTGAAAATCTTGAATCTAATTTTTTTATGAAGTGTTGAAAGTAGAAAATTATAAGGTGATTCATGATAGCTCCTTGATTGAAATGATGATACTATAAATTCTATTAATTTCAATTATGTTAACGATATGCAAAACTACAAGCTTGGGGATGATAAGTTTGTCTTGTCCACTTCTTATTGCAATGATCATGATTGGGGTGATAATGCTTCTTATGATCTTGAAAATTTATTTAAGCCTCATGTTGAATATGTTATTGATAACTCTAGGTAATGCAATAGTATCAAAAGTGGGTTTCGGAAAGCGTTAACTCTAGGTAAAAATAATTCCACATATTTGGCGAGTGTTCAATCTTATGATTAATTTTGATAAAAGTAGGTTTGGAGAGGTCATAACGTTAGTTGATAATAATCCGATTATTTGGGAAGATGATAATAACTTTATGCATGTTGATCACAAAGAGAGTATTGTTTATGATAGATATATTGTGAATTTCCTTCATGATGATACTAAAAATTATTATGAGGGAGGAACATATGCTTGTAGGAATTGCAATAATATCAAGTTTCCTCTCTATGTGTTAAAAGTTTTGAAGTTATGCTTGTTTTGCCTTCCTATGATAGTTGATTCTTGCTCTCATAAATTGTTTGCTCACAAAATCCCTATGTATAGGAAGTGGGTAAGACTTAAATGTTCTTTTCATGACATTCATCAGGCTCTCTTGAATGTTCCAATTACTACCTTTTATGCGAGCATCATTGAAATCATCATGCCTAGCTAAAAGGCTTTAAAGAAAAGCGCTTTTTAGGAGGCAACCCAATGACTAAAATTTATCTTATTTTCTCCTTTCTATTTTTGAGTGTTTACACAATTATGCCTCTTTTACTATTGTGTTTTAAGTTTTATTTACTGTTTGTGCCAAGTAAAGCCTTTAGGATGATGGATAAGATGAGTAGAAACAATGCTGAATCTGAAATAGAAACTTTGTTCCGAGTGCATGAATTTTCATTTTTTACTGGAACGTGATATTGAGCAGACATTTTAACGCAATATCGATATACAAATTCTTAACGTTTACCTAATGTTTCAGAATTTTAGAGTTCCATAAGTATTGGTAGAGTACAGATTACTACAGAGTATTCTGTCTGAAACATATTTTGTTTTCATTGCATTGTGTGCTTGTTTTGATAAATCTATGGCTTGAATTGGGGGGTATAAGTCATGGTAAAGTTAGAATATAGTAGGTATAATGCAATAATAAAATATGAATGGGTTAACAACAGTACCCAAAGTGGTAATTTGCTTTATTATACTAACGGATCTCACGAGATTTTTGTCAAGTTTTGTGTGATTGAAGTTTTCAAGTTTTGGGTGAGATCACGATGGACGAAGGATTAACGAGTTAGAAGAGCTAAAGCTTGGGGATGCTACACCAACCCAAGGTAATATGCAAAGATTAACAAGCAACTAAGCTTGGGGATGCCCCGAGTGGCATCCCGGCTTTCTTATAACAACCATCGGTATACTACTTGGAACTATACTTTTATTCGTCACATATCACGAGTTTTGCTTCGAGCGTATTGTATCTTTGCTTTAATTGTTTTTATCCTTGCATAAAAGACCTATTTGAGAGAGCCAAATTATGCTATTATTTGCTAGAATTGCTCTTTATGCTTCACTTAAATCTATTGAGCAAAGGAATTGCTCTTATGCTTCACTTATATCTTTTTCAGCACGGCGTGCTTACAAGTTTGAAGAAATGGTCTCATGCTTCACTTATATTAATTTGAGAGTTATTAATTTTGAAGAAATCCTCTCATGCTTCACTTGTATTGTTTTGAGAGATGAAAACTTGTAGGCTCATGTTCTTCACTTATATCCATGTGAGCTTGTCAAAAGAAATTGCAATATATGGAACTAGTCCCAAAGTGATAGATATTCAAGAGGGATATAATAAAAACATTCATGAAGATCATTGGACAAATTAAACTTGATTCTTTTTAATAGTTTTAATACATGAAAATAGTGATATGTGAGTTATGTTGATGAGTAATTATGCTTAGTAAGAATATTGGTGTTAAGGTTTGTGATTCCCTATGCAATCATGAAAGTCAATAGTTGTGCTATGAAATACATCCTACTTATGGTGCATTATTTAGTGTTAGTTATACTTAATGCTCGCTTATGTGATTTTTCGTTTCTTGGTTGGATTCTTCACAATCTCTTGCTAGCCTTCACTTGTACTAAGTATAAATACTACTTGTGCATCCAAAATCCTTAAAACCAGTTTTGCCATATGAGTCCACTATACCTACCTATATACGATATTTCCATGCCGTTCCAAGCAAATTTGTATGAGCCATCTCTAAAATTTCAAAATAAATTTCCCTTTTTGTGTGCTCGTACTACTCATGAAACAATAGGGGGTGACCGATATTTTTCCATGCTAGATATGTTATTCTCAAGATGAGTGTTTATTCACTTGTAATTGCACGAGAGTATGGCGATAATAGAGATGCCCAGTCCCAAAATGAAAAAGAAAAGAAATTTACTTTATGTTGTCAAATAATAAATTCCTTGGAAAGTGTCCGTATGGAAGGCAACCGTGGATTCGGCTAGCCATGGAAAGTGAAAGTATGGTGGAAAAAGTAATGAACTTTATTTTCTGTTTGGGAACCGCCTATGATGCATCCAGTGTGGAAAGATATTGAAATCTCTCGGTCATTTTCATTGATAGGAAAGGCATGCCACTGAAAATATTTTTCTCTATCAATTTAAACACTTGAGCTCTGGCACCTCTACAAAATCCTACTTCCCTCTGCGAATAGGCGTATCTATTTAGTTTATGAAATTTTTATTTGTCAATTTGAGTCTCCATCTTCTCTTATAAAGCACCAACTAGGAGGCACTATGATCGTACTTGAGCATTAGGTATAGCTAATATTTGAGTGTGTATTGTGAATGGATCAATGATTGAGCATGATGGGATCGGGATAACTTTCTTTAGCGTTGATATTTTGAAAGACTTGGTTGCTTGTTGATATGCTTGAGTATTAAAGTTTTCATGTCAAAACTAGACTATTGCTATGAACCATATAAAAAATCCATATGTCCATGCTACAAAGAAAATAATATATGATGAACATGATAGGCATCATTCCACATCAATTTTTTTATCATTTACAAACTCGAGGACGAGTAGGAATTAAGCTTGGGGATGTTGATACGTCTCCAATGTATCTATAATTTTTGCTTGTTCCATGCTATTATATTATCAATCCTGGATGTGTTACAATCATTTTATAGCAAATTTAATCATTTTTTGGGACTAACCTATTCAAATAGTACCAAAGTGCGAGTTGCTATTTTTGCTTGTTTTTTACTTTGCGGAAAATCAGTACCAAATGAAGCCCAAACGTTGCGGGAATTTTTATGGAATTTTTATGGACCAGAAGGAAGCAGATGGGCCAAAGATCACCAGAAGAGGGGGCCTAGGGTGGCCACCCTCCACTAGGGCGCGCTAGAGGCCCTTAGCACGGCCTGGTAGAGGGTGAGCACCTCGGGAACCCCCTCAACCCACCATTGAGCCTATAAATTCCCAAATATTCAAAAACCCTAGGAGAGTCGACGAAACAGAATTCCAGTCGCCGCAAGTTCCAGAACATCGAGATCTAATCTAACACCATCACAGAGGGGTTCATCTTCTTCATAGGTGCCTCTCCGATGATGCGTGAGTAGTCCACCATAGACCTACTGGTCCGTAGGCAGTAGCTAGATGGCTCCCTCTCTCTCTCTATGTTTCTCAATACAATGGTATCTTGGATGTCTATTTGATGTAATGACTTTTGCGATGTGTTAGATGGGATCCGATGAATTTTCAGTTCATGATCAGTTTCTATCAATGAATATGATTTGAGTCTTATTTGGTCTCTTATTTGCAGGGTCACTTATAGCCTTGTGTTATTCTTTGAATATTTGGTTTAGTTAGGCCAACTAGATCAACTTTTCTTGCCATGGGAATAGGTGATTTGTGATGGGTTCGATCTTGCGGTGTTCTTTCCCAATGATAGAAAAGGAAGCAAGACACGCATGTATCATTGCCACTAAGGATAGCAAGATGGGTTCTATTCCTACGTCATGTCATAGTTCTTATTGCATTACTCCATTTTCAGGGAATTTATAGACTCGATAGTCGGTTGTGGGGGTGCCCACGGTCCCCACCCTCCACCAGGCCGCGCGGGGTCTCTGGCGCGCCCTGGTGGAGGGTGGACACCATGGGCCCCCTCTTCTGGTGTTGTTTGGCCCATCTGCTTCCTTCTGGTCCAGAAAAAATACACAAAAATCCCCGCAGTGTTTGGGCTGCATTAGGTACTGATTTTCTACAAAGTAAAAACAAACAAAAACAGCATCTGGCACTTTCGCACTATGTCAATAGGTTAGTCCCAAAAATGATATAAATTTGCTATAAAATGATTGTAAAACATCCAAGATTGATAATATAATAGCATGGAACAAGAAAAAAATTATAGATACGTTCGAGACATATCAGCATCCCCAAGCTTAATTCCTACTCGTCCTTGAGTAGGTAAATGATAAAAACAGAAATTTTGATGTGGAATGTTGCCTATCATGTTCATGACATATTCTTTTCTTTATGTCATGGACATTTGGACTTTTCATATGGTTCAAAGCAATAGTCTAGTATTGACATGAAAACTTTAATACTCAAGCATATCAACAAGCAACCATGTCTTTGAAAATACTAACGTTAAAGCAAGTTATCCCTAGCCCATCATGCTCAATCATTGATCCATTCACAATACACACTCAAATATTAGCTACACCTAATGCACAAGTATGATCATAGTGCCCCCTAGTTGGTGCTTTATAAGAGAAAATGGAGAATCAAATTGAAAATAAAAATTGCATAAATTAAATAAATAGGCCCTTCGTAGAGAGAACTAGGGATTTGTAGAGGTGACAAAGCTCAAGTGTGTAAATTGATAGAGGAAAATATTTTTAGTGGCATGCCTTGTTGTCAACGGAAACGACTGAGAGATTTCAATATATTTCCACACTAGATGCATCATAGGTGGTTAACAAACAGAAAATAAAGTTTATTCCTTTTTCCACCATACTTTCACTTTCCATGGCTAGCCGAGTCCACGACTACCATCCATACCAACACTTTCCAAGGAATTTATTGTTTGACAACATAAAGTAAATTAATTTCCTTTTTCATTTTGGGACTTGGAATCCATATTACCGCCATACTCTCGTGCAATGACAAGTGAATAAACACTCATCTTGATAATAACACATCTAGCATGAAAAAATATTGGTCACCCCCTACCGTTTCATGAGCGATACGAGCACACAAAAAGGAAATTTATTTTGAAAGTTTAGAGATGGCACATACAAATTTGCTTGGAATGGCATGGAAATACCATATATATGTAGGTATGGTGGACTCATATGGCAAAACCTGGTTTAAGGGTTCTGGATGCACAAGTAGTATTTCTACTTAGTACAAGTGAAGGCTAGGAAGAGATTGAGAAGCATCCAACCAAGAAACAAAAAATCACATAAGAGAGCTTTAAGCATAACTAACACTGAATAATGCACCATACTAGGATGTAATTTTGTAGCACAACTATTGACTTTCGTGCTTGCATAGGGAATCACAAACCTTAAAACAAATATTATTACTAAGCATAATTACTCATTAAATAACTCAAATATTAATATTTTCATGTCTCAAAACTATTACAAAGAATAAAGTTTAATTTGTCCAATTATATTCATGAAAGTTTTTATTATATCCATCTTGAATATCTATCACTTTGGGACTAGTTTCATATGTTGTGATTGCTTTTGATAAGCTCACATGGATATAAGTGAAGAACATGAGCATACAAGTTAATATAAGTGAAGCATGATAGCATTTCTTCAAACATGTAAAAGCATGCTTGTGCTCAAAAAGATATAAGTGAAGCACTAGAGAAATTCCTTTGATCAAAAGTTTTAAATGAAGCATAAAGAGCAATTCTAGAAAATCATAGCATATTTTTGGCTCTCTAAAATAGGTGTGTGCATCAAGAATAAAAGCAAACAAAGCAAAGATACAAGACTCTCCAAGCAAAATTCATGATATGTGACAAATAAAAATATAGTTCCAAGTAGTATACCGGTGGGTGTTAGAAGAAAGAGGGGATGCCACTCACGGCATACCCAAGCTTAGTTGCTTGTTACTCTTTAGATATTACCTTGGGGTGATGTATCATCCCCAATCTTTGACTCTTTTAACCCCTTATTCCTTCATCCATCGTGATCTCACCCAAAACTTGAAAACTTTAATCACACAAAACTTAACAAAATTCTCATGAGATCCGTTAGTATAATAAAGAAAATTACCACTTTAGGTACTATTTTAAACCCATTCATATTTTATTATTGCATTATACCTACTTTATTCTAAATTTACCATGACTTATAGCCCCTGATACAAGCCATAGATTCATCAAAACAAGCACACAATGCAATGAAAACATAATCTGTTTCAGACAGGATAGTCTATAGTAATCTGTACTCGACCCATACTTCTGAAACTCTAAAAATTCTGAAAAATTAGGACAACGTAACGAATTTGTATAGAAATACTGTGTTAAAATTTCAGATCAATACCATGTTCCAGTAAAAAGAGTTTGATTGTTTGTGTAGGTGCATCCATTGGTGACTTGCTTGTTCCTCCTATTGGATTGATACCTTGGTTCTCATCAATAGAGGGAAATACTTATCTACTTTGTTGTATCACCCTTTCCTCTTCAAGGGAAAACCAACGCACACTCAAGAGGTACCAAGCCTATGTCTAAGGCATAGGGGACGACCTTCGTCCATTCTCTTTCTTCTGACGTGGTCGTGCTTTGAGTGTCACTCAACTTCACACCTTACAAATCAGGCTAGAACTCCTTCTTGGACCGATCCATTATGAACTCTTTCATAATCTTGTCAAGGTATGTGCTCACTGAAAAATCTTATCAAGCGTCTTGATCAATCTCTATAGATCTTGATGCTCAATATTCAAGTAGCATTATCTAGGTTTTACTTTGAAAAACTCCTTTCACACAACCCTTTATGATTTCCAGAAATTCTACATCATTTCCAATCAACAATATGTCATCCACATATATTTATCAGAAATTCTATAGTGCTACCACTCACTTTCTTGTAAATACAAGTTTCTCATAAACTTTTATAAACCCAAATACTTTGATCACCTTATCAAAGCGTAAATTCCAACTCCGACATGCTTGCTCCAGCCCATAGAAGGATTGTTGGAGCTTGCATACCTTTTAGCATCCTTAGGACTGACAAAACCTTGTAGTTGTATCGCATACAACCTTTCCTCAAGGAAACCATCGAGGAAACAATGTTTTGACATCCATCTGCTAGATTTCATAATTGAAAAATGCAGCAACTACTAACGTAATTCCAACAGACTTTAGCATCGCTACGGGTGAGAAAGGCTCATCGTAGTCAACTCTTTCATCTTGTCGAAAACTTCTTTGCGAAAAGTCAAGCTTTATAAATGGTGACATTCACCATCAGTGTTTGTCTTCTTTTTAAAGGTCCATTTGTACTCAACGACCTGTCGTTCAATGGGCAAGTCTACCAGAGTCCATAATCGGTTTTTCATGCATGGATCCTTTCTCGGATTTCATGGCTCCTAGCCATTTGTTGGAATCCGGGCCCACCATCGCTTCTTCATAGTGTTGGGGAACGTTGCATGGGAAACAAAAAATTTCCTACAAACACGCAAGATCTATCCATGGTGATGAGCATCTATGAGGGGAGAGTAGATCTACATACCCTTGTAGATCGCTAAGAGGGAAGCATTAAGAAAGGCGGTTGATGTTGTCGACTGTCTTCGCGATCCAAATCGCCGAGCTTCCCGCGATCCAATCACGGTCCGTCCCGATCTAGCGCCAAACGGATGAAACCTCCGCGTTCAGCACATGTATAGCTTGATGACGGTCTCTGCCTTCTTGATCCAGCAAGTGGGAGCGTAGAGGTAGATGAGTTCTCTGGCAGTGCGACGGCGTGGCAGCGATGGTGGTGGAACTATTCCTGTAGGGCTTCGCCTAAGCACCGCTAAAACGATCTAGAGGAGAAACTACAATCTAGAGGAGAGGGTAGCACGTGGCTGATTTCTATTGTGAAAACCCCTCAATACCTATAGTATATATAGGAGGATACTTGGCCCCGAGAGGGCCAACCCTTGGTTTTGCCAAAGTGGGAGGAGGAGGAGTCCTCCTCCAATCCAAGTAGGATTAGGAATCCTTCTCTCCCACTTGGAAACCTTCTTTCCACCTTGGGTTTCTCCTCCCAGCCGCATGGGCCTCTTGTGGGACTTCGGCCAGCCCACTAAAGGCTGGTATACCTCCTCCCACAGCCCATGTAGCCTCTTGGGTCGAAACACCCCTCCTGATGGTCCCCCGTTACCCTCCCGGCACTCCCGGTACACTACCGATGAGCCTGCAACTTTTCCAGCGACCAAAACATGACTTCCTATATATCAATCTTTACATCCAGACCATTCTCGAGCTCCTCGTGATGTCCGGGATCTCATCTGTGACTCCGAACAACCTTTGGTCACCACCATACATAACTCTATACTACTGAAACGTCATCGAACCTTAAGTGTGTAGACCCTGCGGGTTCGAGAACTATGCACACATGACCGAGACACCTCTACGGTCAATAACCAATAGCGGGACCTGGATGCCCATACTAGTTCCTTCATATTCTACGAAGATCTTTATTGGTTGAACCTCTATGTCAAGGATTTAGTTAATCTCGTATGTTGTTCCCTTTTCTTTGGTATGTTACTTGCCCGGGATTCGATCATCGATATCTCTATACCTAGTTCAATCTCGTTACTGGATAGTCTCTTTACTTGTTCCGTAATACAAGATCCAGTGTCTAACACTTTAGTCACATTTCTTGCAAGGCTTGTTGTGATGTTCTATTATCGAGTGGGCCCTGACATACCTCTCTGTCACACGGAGTAACAAATCCAAGTCTTGATCCATACCCTCTCAATAGACACTCTCGGAGATACCTGTAGAGCACCTTGATAGTCACCCAGTTAAGTTATGACATTTAATACGCACAAGGAAATCCTCTAGTGTCAATGAGTTGCATGATCTCATGGTCACAGGAATAGATACTTGACATGCAAAAAAACTATAGCAAGAAACTGACACGATCATATGCTATGTTTATAGTTTGGGTCTTGTCCATCACATCATTCTCCCAATGATGTGATCCCATTATCAAATGTCTTCTCATGTCAATGGCTAGGAAACCTTGACCATCTTTGACCAATGAGCTAGTCTACTAGAGGCATACTAGGGACAAAGTGTTGTCTATGTATTGACACATGCAATGTGTTTCCAATCAATACAATCATAGCATGGATAATAAACAATTATCAAGAACAAGGAAATATAATAATAACCATTTTATTGTTGCATCTAGGGCATATTTCCAACATTACCGCCATACTCTCATGCAATGACAAGTGAATAATTATCAGTGTCAAAGCTTGCATCGACGTAACCCTTTACGACGAGCTCTTGATCACCTCCATAAACGAGAAACATTTCCTTAGTCCTTTTCAGGTACTTAAGGATATTCTTGACTACCGTCCAGTGCTCCATTCCTGGATCACTTTGAAACCTTTCAGCCATACTTATGTCAAGGCTGACATTAGGTCTTGTGCATAGCATTGCATACATAATAGAGCCTATGGCTGGATCATGGGGGATGACACTCATCTTCTCTCTATCTTCTGCAGTTACTGGGCATTGAGTCTTACTCAACTTCACACCTTGTAACATAGGCAAGAACCCCTTCTTGGTCTGATACATTTTGATCTTCTTCAAAACTTTATCAAGGTATGTGCACTATGAATGTCCTATTAAACGTCTCGATCTATCTCTATAGACCTTAATGCCTAATATGGAAGCAACTTATCCTAGGTCCTTCATTGAAAAACTCTTGTTCAAATATTCCTTCACACTTTCCAATATTTCTATATTGTTTCCAATCAGCAATATGTCATCCACATATAATATTAGAAACACTATAGAGCTCCTACTCGCTTTCTTGTAAATACAATAACGGAGGAACTAGCCATAGTGAAGAGATATGCGAACAAGACATGTGACGAGAAAAAGGCAAACGAAAAAGAGAGGGTGAATAAAATGACAAATTTGTGAAGTGGGGGAGAGGAAAAGAGAGGAAAATGGCAAATAATTTAAATTGCAAAGAGATGAGATTTGTGATTAGGAACCTCGTAGATGAGATTGCTTCCTCCCCGACAACGGCGCCAGAAATTCCTTTGATGTGGCTTGAGACTGCGTCAGTATTTCCCCCAAGAGGAAGGGATGATGAAGCACATCGACGGTAAGTATTTCCCTCAGTTATGAAACCAAGGTATCAATGCGTAGAGGAAGATCACACACCCACATAAGTAGCACCTGCACACAAACAACAAATACTTGCAAGCCGGCGCGAAAGAGAGGTTGTCACGCTGTCTATAGTAATAAAAGGGTGAATCGAATAGATTCAATTCGCATTATAAGAGTAAAAATTCCACGGGTCCTTTCCGCTCTAATTAGATAAAGGGGGTAAGGACCCGGTAAGCTCCTACTTTTTCATGTTTACAATCTGGTCCCTCCGATTACTATAGAGATGAACCCAATCCAGAATATGAACCGTAAAAGAAAACACCTACTAAACCAATCACAGGAATAGCGAAATTCCTTGTTGGGTAAGTTCCGACCCACACGAAAGGCGTAATGATCTGGGCACTGTCTCGGAGAGAGGCTCGGTGAAATAGACATGTCTGTGAAGATGCGGACTACCTGCACCTGGACAGAAAGACCCTATGAAGCTTTACTGTTCCCTGGGATTAGCTTTGGGCCTTTCCTGCGCAGCTTGGGTGGAAGGCGAAGAAGGCCCCCTTCCGGGGGGCGAGCCATCAGTGAGATACCACTATGGAAGAGCTCGAATTCTAACCTTGTGTCAGACCCGCGAGCCAAGGGACAGTCTCAGGTAGACAATTTCTATGGGACGTAGGCCTCCCAAAAGGTAACAGAGGCATGCAAAGGTTTCCTCGGGCCAGACGGACATTGGTCCTCGAGTGCAAAGGTAGAATGGAGCTTTACTACAAGACTCACCCATCGAGCAGAGGCGAAAGTCGGCCTTAGTGATCTGACGGTAACGAGTGGAAGGGACGTCGCTCAACGGATAAAAGTTACTCTAGGGATAACATGCTGATCTTCCCCAAGAGTCCACATCAATGGGAAGGTTTGGCACCTCTATGTCGGCTCCTCACCACCTGGAGCTATAGGTGGTTCCAAGGGTTGGGTTGTTTGCCCATTAATGCGGTATGTGAGCTGGGTTCAGAATGTCGTGAGACAGTTTGGTCCATATCCAGTGTGGGCGTTAGAGCATTGCGAGGACCTTTCCCTAGTACGAGAGGACCGGGAAGGACGCACTCTGGTGTACCAGTTATCGTGTCTACAGGGGTAAGTTCTTTGGCTTGGACAGGACATTTAGTTCATGTTGCTATTCCCGCATCCAGGGGGAGTATGTTCGATGGAATAATTTCTGAGATGTATTACCCTATCCCCAGGGGTTGGGACCCCTTTTGATGGGTCAGTGGAATCTTTATGCCCAAAACCCTGATTTGAGTAATCATTTATTTGGTACCGCTCAAGAAGCGGGAACTGCCATTCTAACTCTTCTTGGGGGATTCCATCCACAAACACAAAGTTTGTGGCTGACTGATATAGCTCACCGTCATTTAGCTATTACAAGAAAGATTAGGTAATGATAGTTTTGGCAAATAGATCTTGCAATAACACAAAATAAATCAAATAATAAAAAGTGTAGCAAGGTATTTTTGGGTTTGGGGGATTAATAGATCTGAATACAAAATATGCAAATAGTAGAACGGAAAGCAATATGTTGGAGAAGTAGACCCACGGGCCGTAGGTTTCAATAGTGGCTTCTCTCATGAGTATAGCGCACAGTGGGTGAAAAAATTACTATTGGGAAATTGATAGAAGATCAAATAATCATGACAATATCTAGGCAATGATCATTATATAGGCATCACATCCAAAACAAGTAGACCGAAATGATTCTGCAACTACTTCTATTACTCCACACAATGACCGCTATCCAGCATGCATCTGGTGTATTAAGTTCATGGGAAAACAGAGTAATGCAATAACAATGGTGACATGATGTAGACAAGATCTATAAATGTAGGAATAGACCCCATCTTGTTATCCTTAATGGCAATGACACATGTATGTCTTGATGCCCCTTTTGTCACTGGAAAAGAACACCGCAAGATCGAACCCATCACAAAGCACCTCTTCCCATGGCAAGAAAAATTGATCTAGTTGGCCTAAATAAACCAAAGATTCGAAGAAGAAATACGAGGCAATAAGTAATCATACAAATAAGAGATCAAAGAAGACCTAGATCATATTCATGGATAGAAACTGATCATGAACTCAAAATTCATCGGATCCTAACAAACACACCGCAAAAGTCATAACATCAAATAGATCTCCAAGATACCATTGTATTGAGAAACATAGAGAGAGAGGAAACCATCTAACTACTGCCTACAGATCCGTAGGTCTATGGTGGACTACTCACGTATCATCGGAGAGGCACCTATGAAGAACATGAACCCCTCTGTGATGGTGTTAGATTGGATCTCAAGATTCTGGAACTTGCGACATCTGGAATTGTGTTTCATCGACTCCCCTAGGGTTTTATTTACTGTTTGTGCCAAGTAAAGCCTTTAGGATGATGGATAAGATGAGTAGAAACAATGCTGAATCTGAAATAGAAACTTTGTTCCGAGTGCATGAATTTTCATTTTTTACTGGAACGTGATATTGAGCAGACATTCTAACACAATATCGATATACAAATTCTTAACGTTTACCTAATGTTTCAGAATTTTTACAGTTCCATAAGTATTGGTAGAGTACAGATTACTACAGAGTATTCTGTCTGAAACATATTTTGTTTTCATTGCATTGTGTGCTTGTTTTGATAAATCTATGGCTTGAATTGGGGGGTATAAGTCATGGTAAAGTTAGAATACAGTAGGTATAATGCAATAATAAAATATGAATGGGTTAACAACAGTACCCAAAGTGGTAATTTGCTTTATTATACTAACGGATCTCCCGAGATTTTTGTCAAGTTTTGTGTGATTGAAGTTTTCAAGTTTTGGGTGAGATCACGATGGACGAAGGAGTAACGAGTTAGAAGAGCTAAAGCTTGGGGATGCTACACCAACCCAAGGTAATATGCAAAGATTAACAAGCAACTAAGCTTGGGGATGCCCCGAGTGGCATCCCGGCTTTCTTATAACAACCATCGGTATACTACTTGGAACTATACTTTTATTCGTCACATATCACGAGTTTTGCTTCGAGCGTCTTGCATCTTTGCTTTAATTGCTTTTATCCTTGCCTAAAAGACCTATTTGAGAGAGCCAAAATTATGCTATTATTTGCTAGAATTGCTCTTTATGCTTCACTTAAATCTATTGAGCAAAGGAATTGCTCTTATGCTTCACTTATATCTTTTTGAGCACGGCGTGCTTTTACATGTTTGAAGAAATGGTCTCATGCTTCACTTATATTAATTTGAGAGTTATTAATTTTGAAGAAATCCTCTCATGCTTCACTTGTATTGTTTTGAGAGATGAAAACTTGTATTCTCATGTTCTTCACTTATATCCATGTGAGCTTGTCAAAAGAAATTGCAATATATGGAACTAGTCCCAAAGTGATAGATATTCAAGAGGGATATAATAAAAACTTTCATGAAGATCATTGGACAAATTAAACTTGATTCTTTTTAATAGTTTTGATACATGACAATAGTGATATGTGAGTTATGTTGATGAGTAATTATGCTTAATAAGAATATTGGTGTTAAGGTTTGTGATTCCCTATGAAAGCATGAAAGTCAATAGTTGTGCTATGAAATACATCCTACTTATGGTGCATTATTTAGTGTTAGTTATACTTAATGCTCGCTTATGTGATTTTTCGTTTCTTGGTTGGATTCTTCACAATCTCTTGCTAGCCTTCACTTGTACTAAGTATAAATACTACTTGTGCATCCAAAATCCTTAAAACCAGTTTTGCCATATGAGTCCACTATACCTACCTATATATGATATTTCCATGCCGTTCCAAGAAAATTTGTATGAGCCATCTCTAAAATTTCAAAATAAATTTCCCTTTTTGTGTGCTCGTACTACTCATGAAACGATAGGGGGTGACCGATATTTTTCCATGCTAGATATGTTATTCTCAAGATGAGTGTTTATTCACTTGTAATTGCACGAGAGTATGGCGGTATTAGAGATGCCCAGTCCCAAAATGAAAAAGAAAAGAAATTTACTTTATGTTGTCAAATAATAAATTCCTTGGAAAGTGTTCGTATGGAAGGCAACCGTTGATTCGGCTAGCCATGGAAAGTGAAAGTATGGTGGAAAAAGTAATAAACTTTATTTTCTGTTTGGGAACCGCCTATGATGCATCCAGTGTGGAAAGATATTGAAATCTCTCGGTCATTTTCATTGACAGGAAAGGCATGCCACTGAAAATATTTTTCTTTATCAATTTAAACACTTGAGCTCTGACACCTATACAAAATCCTACTTCCCTCTGCGAATAAGCGTATCTATTTAGTTTATGAAATTTTTATTTTTCAATTTGAGTCTCCATCTTCTCTTATAAATCACCAACTAGGAGGCACTATGATCGTACTTGAGCATTAGGTATAGCTAATATTTGAGTGTGTATTGTGAATGGATCAATGATTGAGCATGATGGGATCGGGATAACTTTCTTTAGCGTTGATATTTTGAAAGACTTGGTTGCTTGTTGATATGCTTGAGTATTAAAGTTTTCATGTCAAAACTAGACTATTGCTATGAACCATATGAAAAGTCCAAATGTCCATGCTACAAAGAAAACAATATATGATGAACATGATAGGCATCATTCCACATCAATTTTTTTATCATTTACAAACTCGAGGACGAGTAGGAATTAAGCTTGGGGATGTTGATACGTCTCCAATGTATCTATAATTTTTGCTTGTTCCATGCTATTATATTATCAATCCTGGATCTTTTACAATCATTTTATAGCAAATTTAATCATTTTTTGGGACTAACCTATTCAAATAGTGCCAAAGTGTGAGTTGCTATTTTTGCTTGTTTTTTACTTTGCGGAAAATCAGTACCAAATGAAGCCCAAACATTGCGGGAATTTTTATGGATTTTTTATGGACCTGAAGGAAGCAGATGGGCCAAAGATCACCAGAAGAGGGGTCCTAGGGTGGCCACCCTCCACTAGGGCGCGCTAGAGGCCCTTAGCACGGCTTGGTAGAGGGTGGGCACCTCGGGAACCCCCTCAACCCACTATTGAGCCTATAAATTCCCAAATATTCAAAAACCCTAGGAGAGTCGACGAAACAGAATTCCAGTCGCCGCAAGTTCCAGAACATCGAGATCCAATCTAACACCATCACAGAGGGGTTCATCTTCTTCATAGGTGCCTCTCCGATGATGCGTGAGTAGTCCACCATAGAGCTACTGGTCCGTAGGCAGTAGCTAGATGGCTCCCTCTCTCTCTCTATGTTTCTCAATACAATGGTCTCTTGGATATCTATTTGATGTAATGACTTTTGCGATGTGTTAGATGGGATCCGATGAATTTTCAGTTCATGATCAGTTTCTATCAATGAATATGATTTGAGTCTTATTTGGTCTCTTATTTGCAGGGTCACTTATAGCCTTGTGTTATTCTTTGAATATTTGGTTTAGTTAGGCCAACTAGATCAACTTTTCTTGCCATGGGAATAGGTGATTTGTGATGGGTTCGATCTTGCGGTGTTCTTTCCCAATGATAGAAAAGGAAGCAAGACATGCATGTATCATTGCCACTAAGGATAGCAAGATGGGTTCTATTCCTACATCATGTCATAGTTCTTATTGCATTACTCCATTTTCAGGGAATTTATAGACTCGATAGTCGGTTGTGGGGGTGCCCACGGTCCCCACCCTCCACCAGGCCGCGCGGGGTCTCTAGCGCGCCCTGGTGGAGGGTGGACACCATGGGCCCCCTCTTCTGGTGTTGTTTGGCCCATCTGCTTCCTTCTGGTCCAGAAAAAATACACAAAAATCCCCGCAGTGTTTGGGCTCCATTTGGTACTGATTTTCTACGAAGTAAAAACAAACAAAAACAGCATCTGGCACTTTCGCACTATGTCAATAGGTTAGTCCCAAAAATGATATAAAGTTTCTATAAAATGATTGTAAAACATCGAAGATTGATAATATAATAGCATGGAACAAGCAAAAATTATAGATACGTTCGAGACGTATCGGCATCCCCAAGCTTAATTCCTACTCGTCCTCGAATAGGTAAATGATAAAAACAGAATTTTTGATGTGGAATGTTGCCTATCATGTTCATCACATATTCTTTTGTTTATGTTATGGACATTTGGACTTTTCATATGGTTCAAAGCAATAGTCTAGTATTGACATGAAAACTTTAATACTCAAGCATATCAACAAGCAACCATGTCTTTGAAAATACTAACGTTAAAGCAAGTTATCCCTAGCCCATCATGCTCAATCATTGATCCATTCACAATACACACTCAAATATTAGCTACACCTAATGCACAAGTATGATCATAGTGCCCCCTAGTTGGTGCTTTATAAGAGAAAATGGAGAATCAAATTGAAAATAAAAATTGCATAAATTAAATAAATAGGCCCTTCGTAGAGAGAACTAGGGATTTGTAGAGGTGACAAAGCTCAAGTGTTTAAATTGGTAGAGAAAAATAGTTTGAGTGGCATGCCTTGTTTTCAACAAAAACGACTGAGAGATTTCACTATATTTCAACACTAGATGCATCATAGGCGGTTACCAAACAAAAAATAAAATTATTCCTTTTTCCACCATACTTCCACTTTCCATGGATAGCCTAATCCATGACTACCTTCCATACCAACACTTTCCAAGGATAGCCTAATCCATGACTACCTTCCATACCAACACTTTCCAAGGAATTTACTATTTGAAAACATAAAATAAAATTATTTTCTTTTTCATTTTGGGACTGGGCATCCCTATTACTGCCATACTCTCGCGCAATGACAAGTGAATAAACACTCATCTTGAGAATAACACATCTAGAATGAAAAAATACCGGTCACCCCCTACCGTTTCATGAGCGGTACGAGCACACAAAAAGTAAAATTTATTTTCAAAGTTTAGAGATGGCACATACAAATTTTCTTGGAATGGCATGGAAATACCGTATATATGTAGGTATGGTGGACTCATATGGCAAAACCTGGTTTAAGGGTTTTGGATGCACAAGTAGTATTTCTACTTAGTACAAGTGAAGGCTAGCAAGAGATTGAGAAGAATCCAACCAAGAAATGAACATAAGCGAGCATTAAGCATAACTAACACTGAATAATGCACCATAAGTAGGATGTAACTTCGTAGCACAACTATTGACTTTCGTGCTTGCATAGTGTAGCGACCCGACTCAAAACGAGTCAAGCCTTTGTGTGTTCTGTGCCATCCCTGGATCAGTATGCTGGCACACACAGTACATCAATGTATATATCAAAGTGCAATCACATGTAAATAACGTACAACTGATATATACCTTAAAACAGCAGCGGATACAGTCAACGGGAGTGGAGTCCCAATAACACCAACGGCAAGTTGAGTGCGGACCGTAACCCTGAATCGTACTCTTACCCGTCGTAGAAGAGTATCTGCAACATAAGACGTTGCAGCCATATAGGTCAGTACATTGAATGTACTGGCAAGATCACCATAGTAGAACAGAAGAATAAAGACTATTCTACATGCAAAGGATTTGTGGCTCTGTGTCTAAGTTTTTGCGTAAAAGCTGATTTTATTTTCCCTACAACAAAGGAATATCAGGAATTTCACTATGGAGTTACCTATCATGACATGGTTCCGCCAACCAATGTCTCAATGCCCACAAGTATCTTAAGTTGCCCACAATTAAGTTATCAGTCCAGTGTTGAGAGTTCAGAGATAGATCCAAGTCTAGAAGCTCAAATTGTCCGTAACCGGGGACACGGCTAATCGATTAGGTTTAACTCTGCAGAGTGTTGTGTACTTTACCCACAAGATTCTTTCCCTCCTGGTAAGTCCTCGCACTGCCTGGTGTTTGAGAACAGGATGAAAGAAACATGGTCTTTCAGAGTGCTTCTCTGACTGTCCGACAGTGCCCATCCAATCCTAACGTCGACTACATCTCGTAGCACTGCCCAGCAGAGTCACAACAAAGATCAACCAAGCCAAAGCCCATAATGACTTGTGGCTACACAGGTAAGCTTCCGGGCATGAAGTATTCATCCTTCTCTTTGAGTCTAGGTGAGGCTTTCCGCGTGAATACTGGCCATCTCCAGCAACACCTAGACAAATCCACTGGTTTCTCCAGGGTACCGTTTCAACCATCCCTCACCCAGTAGTGTGTATTGAAAAACTTGTTTCTCGAGTCTCGAAGTCTTGAGGTCTTGAATATGCAGTTCTTGAATAAGCCTTCATGAAGTCTTCGTTTTGACGTGGAGTCCTCCTTCTCACACCACTCACGAACACTCATACCAGACCCCATCTACTTTAGCATAGCATTGTACTAACTAGTGTTCCCGGGGCTCTAGTAACAAGTGGTGGGTTCCTACCTCATGCATTCTACTCAACTGCAAGAATTTCAATAACACTACGGGAGGGATTTGTTGAAATGATGTCATTATATGCAATAAAACATAGGTATGAACAAAATGGTCAAAGTGAACTTGCCTGTACTGTTGATGAAGATAAAGATCGCTCTCATAAATAACTTGATAGACTATTCGTCACTCTTCCATGAAAATCTATATAAACAAGCATTGCATTCATATAAGCAATCATACTAACAATCAATTCTAACAATCAAAAGTAACACAAAACCAAAGCAACAAGGTTGATGAAGGAAATACTTAAGACAAAATCAACAAAGTTTTCATAAAAGCAACTAAGGTAATTTCCCATTACAAGCAACTATTTTCAACAAAACAAAACCAAAACAAAGTAAAATATAACAAAAGAATTTTAGTAAATATTTTTCTAGCAAAAATAATTAATTTTGAAGAACAAGTAAAAACTATGAAAACAACATACTAAACAACATGAGTGTTTGCCTAATGAACTTAACTACAAGCACAACCATAAACTAAAAGAAAACACATTATGAAACAACTAAGTTAACAGAAAGTAATTAAATAAAATCTTTATTATAAAACAGAATTAAATCATCTAAAACTTTTGTGAAATGAGTTTCTACTAAAACTAAATTGTTTTATAAAACATTACCTAATGAAGACAATATAGTTTCCTATAATAATAGAGTAAAACTAAATCATTTTTTTATTAACAAACATTTCTTAACAGAAAGAATTACTAAAACTTTTTCTTAGAAAACAGAATTTAATTATATAAAACTTTAGTTAAAAGAATTATTACTAACTAATTTGCTTTGTAATAAACTATCCCTATTTGAAAAAGGTTATAGGTCCCTTTAATAAAAATTTATAAACTAAACAATTATCATTTTTAACAGCAAGTAAATTACTAAGGTTTAGAACAACAGAACTAAATGAAAATCTAAAACATAATGTAAATCATATTCAGATTTTTCAAAATAACTAAAGAAAAAATTAAACTAACTAAACAACATAGGAACTAAACAGAATCTGTTTTAGTTGAAAACACTATTTATAATATACTAAAAAATTCTCAAACTCTTCCTAATGATAACTAATATCACTAGTGACAAGTAGCAAAAAGAATCAATCAAAAATACATTTTAAAACTCAAGATATTCAGAATTTTTTTTTAAATCAAATCTGTTTAAATTCAAATTTAAATGTTCAAACATGGTCAAACTTGGCATATACAGAAACTATATAACAATTGTGACATAATGCAAAAATAATCAATTTAAAATAGTTAAAAACATAAAAGATATAAGCAAAACAAATCTGAAACTATTCTGTTTTTGAAATTAAAACAGAAAAAGAAAAAAGGTTTCTAACGGACAGGGGGTACACGTGTCGTTTCCTGATTGGTTGCGGGTGCGGGTGATCTAGTGTTTCGAACGAACGGCCGCGACTTAAAGGAAATGCTTCGGCTAAATTTAAACTGGAAAAAAACGGCCGGTTCACTTAACTAAAACCGAAGGGGTACGGCTATTCTAATCTGTGCCGTTGATTCGAGATCGGACGGGGGAGGGTGCTCACCGTGGTGGAAAGAGCTCCGGCGAGGTCGACGTCGACGACAGGGACGGCGAGGTCGTCGGGGATGTGCCTCCGATGGTCCTCTGGCGACAGAGAAGGCTCCGTTCGATGCAGGCGAAGACGGCGATGAGGATGGTGGTGTCGGAGGGACTCGGGGACGAAGGTGGCGACGACGGCGAGCTCAGAGGCGGCGGTGGTGTTTCGGGTGCCGACGGAGAAGGGGGCTCCGGTGGGTCTCCGGAGAAGGCGAGGGGATGGGGAGGTGAGGGCGAGCAAGAGGGGCTCGGTGGTGCGCTCGGGAGAGGACGGGGAGGTCGGAATGGAGCTAGGCGATGGCAAAGGCGCGGCGGCAACCGAAAGCTCCGGCGAGCGATTCCGGCGTCGGGAGGCCGTGGGGTGACGGCCAACGAGGGGGAATGGGAAGAGAGGTGGCGGGCGCTACTTATAGGCGGCTCAGGTACTTGAGAAGAGGCAGGGGAGAGGATCATGGCGAGGGTTCCGGCGAGATGCTCGGGAGGGAGAGAGAGCGAGCGAGAGGAGGGAGATGAGCGCGGGATTGGCGTTGTCGGACGGTGGGGCCAGGGCGTCAGTGGGGGAGAGGGAGGGGTGCGGTTATCGGGCGACCGTTACAGAGGAATTCGGGTCTTAAAGGGAGTGGGCTGGCCCGTTTTAATACACGCGTTAATTTCTCTTTTTAATAATTTCCAGAGCGTTTTCAAACACATTTAAAGCATTCAAACCGTTTCTAAATATAGGGAATAAATATATCAAAATTAACATAATAATAAATGCCATTTATTAAACATTTTTATTCAGTCATTTGATAACTTTAAAAAATATTATTTTCAGAAAATGCCTATTTGGTTTTAAATCTTTTTGCAAATATTCTTCAAATGACCCTTTGGGTTTTATGGTTCAAATACTTCACAAAATTTCCCCTGGTTTGGAGTGTCATATTACTCCTCTCAAATTTTTGTCACGGGTTTGAATACTTTGAAAATTTGAATAGGAACCAAATATGAAATGATTCCAAAAGAAAATCCAGAGATTTTCACATTCACTTTTCAAAGCTTTATTTTAAACTTCCAACTCATATTTCATATAATTTGAAGAAGTCATTTTATCCTATCTCATGAAAATCATTGAGTTGCTTAAAGTTTCTGAATTTGAAATATTTTCAAATGAAATTCAAATCATTTTCAATTCCCTTTTCATTTCTTTAAATGGAAGAAGTCATGTCATCTTCACTCTAGGGTTTTGTGATGAAAATAATTTGAATTCCTGGTGATCAAAATGCAGATTGAAAGTTTTGGGAAAGTCATTTCATTCCCTCTCATTAAACTTTCAAAAGTTTCAAAAAGTTTCAAATTATTCAATTACTAAATCAAACAAACAATCATTCTAATATTTATTATAACATTCCAAAGTTTGGGATGTTACAAATAGGGAATCACAAACCTTAAAACCAATATTCTTACTAAGCATAATTACTCATCCACATAAGTTAGATATTACTAAGTCATGTCTCAAAACTATTACAAAGAATCAAGTTTAGTTTGACCAATCATCTTCATCAAAGTTTTTATTTTATCCCTCTAGAATATCTATCACTTTGGGACTAGTTTCATATGTTGCAATTGCTTTTGATAAGCTCACATGGATATAAGTGAAGAACATGAGCATACAAGTTTCATGTCTCAAAATAATTTAAGTGGAGCATGAAAGGATTTCTTCAAAATTACTAACTCTCAAATTAATATAAGTGAATCATGATAGCATTTCTTCAAAGATGTAAAAGCATGCCATGCTAAAAATGATATAAGTGAAGCACTAGAGCAATTAATCAAAAGTTTTAAGTGAAGAATAAAGAGAAATTCTAGAAACTCATGGCATGTTTTTGGCTCTCTCAAATAGGTGTGTGCATCAAGGATAAGATCAAACAAAGAAAACATACAACACGCTCCAAGCAAAATTCGTGATATGTGACAAATAAAAATATAGTTCCAAGTAGTATACCAATGGTTGTTAGAAGAACGAGGGGATGCCACTCGGGGCATCCCCAAGCTTAGTTGCTTGTTACTATTTGGATATTACCTTGGGGTTTTGTATCATACCCAAGCTTTGAATCTTTTAACCCCTTATTCCTTCATCCATCGTGATCTCACCCAAAACTTGAAAACTTCAATCACACAAAACTTAACAAAATTCTTGTGAAATCCGTTAGTATAATAAAGCCGATTACCACTAGAGGTACTGTTTTAAACCCATTCATATTTTATTATTGAATTATAACTACTGTATTCTAAATTTACCATGACTTATACCCTTCGATACAAGCCATAGATTCATCAGAACAAGCACACAATGCAATGAAAACAAAATCTGTTTCAGACAGGATAGTCTGTTGTAATCTGTACTCGACCCATACTTCTGGAACTCTAAAAATTCTGAAAAATTAGGAAAAATAAAGAATTTGTATAGAAATACCGTGTAAAAATTTCAGATCATTAACACGTTCCAGTAAAAAATTAAAATTCATGAACTTTGAACAAAGTATTGTTTCAGATTCAGCATCGTTTCTAGTCATCTAATTGATCATCCTAAAGGCATTACATGGAACAAACACTAAATAAAACATAAAACACAATCATAAAAGAATAATAATTGGCAAAAACAGTCAAAAACATAAATAGAATTATAAAAATAATTTACTCATTTCGTTGCCTCCCAACTAGCATTATCGTTTTACGCCCCTAGATAGGCATAACGCATAGATTCAAGTATTGTCATCCTTAGTTTACAACTCCTTAAGAACACAACAAGAGTTTTTCAAGAATCTATCATGCATATTTTCAATGACAATACTTCTAGGAATAGTATTGGAAATTTTATTCTTGCCATGAAGGTTGTTTACCACTTCAACAAAATTTGGATGGATATTAATCATTTTAAGATCCTCATTGTTTCTACTACAGGTGGTACCCTTGTTATTAGGGAATTGAATGGATTTGTAATGTTTACTAATGGGGATTTTTTTAATAGTTTTATTAGTACGGAAAGCCAAACTTAAGTTATGAAAGATTTCTTCCAACTTATCAATTCTAGTGGGGCTTTCTTCAATTCTTTTATTGACTACGGGTTCTTTTTCCTTTAAATTTTGAAGAGCGTCTCCTGCTTTTTACCCAATTTTATTTTCAAGATTATGCATCCTTTTATCAAATTTATCAATATTTTCCTAGGTGAGCATTTTCTTTTCAATAGCATCTAACATTTTCATAACATGCTCAAGAGTTAAAATTGTTTCATTGACAATGATAGGTGGATAGCCCACTAAATTTCCCAACGCGGTTTAAGCATCCAAAGAGGGGAACATCAAGAAGTTTCCACTAGTAAACATATTAAGAACGAATCTATACCAAGTGGTGATGTCCACATAAAAATAGCAAAGAAGAACAATGGTAGATTCTTTGCGAATAGATCTATTATGAGCGTTGCAAATCCTTTACCAAGCATCTTTAAGATTCTCCCCTCGCCGTTGTTTAAAGTTAAGAACCTCATTCTCGGGAGTAAAAAAATAACGTAGGAACTAGCCATAGTGAAGAGATATGTGAATGAGAGATCTGACGAGAAAAAGGAAAACGAAAAAGAGAGGGTGAATAAAACGACAAATTTGGGAAGTGGGGGAGAGTAAAAAGATAGGAAAATGGCAAATAATATAAATTGCAAAGAGATGACGTTTGTGACTAGGAGCCTGGTAGATGAGATTGCTTCCTCCCCGGTGCAGCACATCGACGGTAAGTATTTCCCCAAAGAGGAAGGGATGGTGCAGCACATCGACGGTAAGTATTTCCCTCAGTTATGAAACCAAGTTATCAATGCGTAGAGGAAGATCACGCACCCACATAAGAAGCACCTGCACACAAACAACAAATACTTGCAACCCTACGCGAAAGAGAGGTTGTCACGCTCTCTACGGTAATAAGATAGATTAGGTAATGATAGTTTTGGCAAATAGATTTCACAAGAACACAAAATAAAACAAATAATAAAAAGTGCAGCAAGGTATTTTTGGGTTTTTTGGATTAATAGATATGAAAAAAAAGATGCAAATAGTAGATTGGAAAGCAATATGTTGGAGAAGTAGACCCGGGGGGCATAGGTTTCACTAGTTGCTTCTCTCATCAGTATAGCGCACAGTGGGAGAACAAATTATTGTTGGGCAATTGACAGAAGATCAAATAGTCATGATGATATCCAAGCAATGATCATTATATAGGCATCACGTCCAAGACAAGTAGACTGAAATGATTCTGCATCTACTTCTATTACTCCACACATCGACCGCTATCCAGCATGCATCTAGTGTATTAAGTTCATGGGAAAATGGAGTAATGCAATAAAAATGGTGAAATGATGTAGACAAGATCTATTAATGTAGGAATAGACACATCTCATTATCCTTAGTGGTAATGACACATGCATGTCTTGCTACCCTTCTGTCACTGGAAAAGAACACCGCAAGATCGAACCCATCACAAAGCACCTCTTCCCATGGAAAGAAAAATTGATCTAGTTGGCCTAACTAAACCAAAGATTTGAAGAAGAAATACGAGGCAATAAATAATCATACAAATAAATGATCAAAGAAGGGCCAAATCATATTCATGGATAGAAACTGATCATGAACTCAAAATTCATCAGATCCCAACAAACACACCGCAAAAGTCATTACATCAAATAGATCTCCAAGAGACCATTGTATTGAGAAACATAGAGAGAGAGGAAGTCATCTAGGTACTGCCTATGGACCTATAGGTCTATGATGGACTACTCACGCATCATCGGAGAGGCACCTATGAAGAAGATGAACCCCTTCGTGATGGTGTTACATTGGATCTCAAGGTTCTGGAACTTGCGGCGGATGGAATTGTGTTTTGTCAACTCCCCTAGGATTTTTGGATTTTGAGGGAATTTACAGGCTCGATAATCAGTTGAGGGGGTGCCCGAGGTGCCCAACCTCCACCAGGCTGCGCGAGGGGCCTCTGGCGCACCCTGTTGGAGGGTGGCCACCCTCCCCCCTCTTCTGGTGTTGTTTGGCCCATTTGCTTCCTTCTGGTCCAGAAAAAATGCACAAAAATCTCCGCAGTGTTTGGGCTCCGTTTGGTACTGATTTTCTGCGAAGTAAAAAAACAAGCAAAAACAGCAACTGGCACTTTGGCACTATGTCAATAGGTTAGTCCCAAAAAATGATATAAATTAGATATAAAATGATTGTAAAACATCCAAGATTGATAATATAATAGCATGGAACAAGCAAAAATTATAGATACGTTGGAGACGTATCACCATGCTAAAGAGACAAGCCTCTAGCGAAACTATGCTCCTTAGGTCTACTTTAATCATATTATAATGATCAAAAATACCTTGCTACAATTTATTTTTTTCTATTTTACTTTGGAATTTATAAATTTATCACTATCAGATCTTATCCTCATTGTTAACGACTACAAGGGGATTGGCAAGCCTCTTGCTCGCATTGGGTGCAAGTATTTGCTCATTGGTGTGTAGGTGTTACTGACACTTGTTTGCATGATTCTCCTATTGGTTCGATAAACCTTGGTTCTTAACTAAGGGAGATAATTTTTGCTACTATATTACTTCACCCTTCCTCTTGGGGGAAAATCCTAACGCAACATAAGTAGGAAGCACCAGCCAAGTTTGTGTCAGGGATGAACTCCAATGAGTATTGGTCTTACCATGAGAGGAACTCGTATTGTCTCCCACATGATCCAAAGTTGGTGAATCACCCCTTCTAGAATATGGATTAGTTAGACATGTTCCATGATCTAATCAACATGAAGAAGAACCTCTATGTGAAAACCAAATATGTTGACATAGCCCACATGGAGAAGGACAAGAAGTACTTTGCAGAGGCTCTAGCACTGTGTGAACAATTCGATTGATATTGTGAAGATCATCACGTTCAACTACGACTTCGACCCCGAGTTGGTGGACCCATTCTTTGTCATGGCATATTTTGCATATGATGAAGATATGACAATGATATGGATGACTCATGGAAGGAAGATTCATGCTACATGGAAGGTGTTCATGAACAGTGTGGGCTACAACGATGAGGGGTTGGTCTCTTAGTCTTTTCCATCGCAAGGAGAGTGCCCAAGCTCACAAGACCAAGTTGCTTCATCACCCCATCCTCACTCCAGGTCCGAATGGGAAATCAAAGAAGGAGTTGAAACCCTTTCTTGACATCATACATCACATTTTCAGGCACTTTCTTTTCCCTCGTGTTGGGAATTTTGACATGGTGAATGTGTATTTGGTTGACATGCTGCTTATGTGCCACGAGGAGAAGGTCAAGAACTTAATTCTGGACGTTTCCCATGTGATGTGCAAAGAGATTGTCAATGTTGTTTACGACGGTCACGTGCCTATCTATGCTCCATACATTTTCAAGCTCATTGTGGACACTTGGAGCTCTTTATTCCTCAAGGAGATTCTCTAGACCTGCCCATTGGTGAGACATGAGGTGCTCAAACTAAGGCAAAAGGAGCACTAGGCTCCAGTCCGCCAGTCTGAGCTAGAGATTCCACTTGTTGACTCCAATGAGGTTGACGAGCCGGACTATGTACCTAACTTTGAGCATGCCTCAGAGCAGTCAGAATGGGCTGCCAAGCTTTAGAGGAAGGTGAAGAAGCTCTTCTCCACCCAGACAAATGTTCAACACAAGATGTACTTGGCTCATGTGTATGTGTAGCGACCCGACCCAAATGGATCGGTGCCTCTATGCTTTCTATGCTATCCCTGGATTGATATGCTAGCACACACAGTACATCGCGAAAATACCATATCATCCCATGCCAAAAAGGTAATGTCGATCTAGAGTATACCTCATATAAAACAACATAAAAAATCATAAGAGTGTGGAGTCCCATCAACACTAATGACAAGTTGAGTGTAGACTGGAACTAATGAGTGATATTTTTACACTCATTTCAACCATGTTTAAACCAAGATATTTCATTAAAAGAGATATATGTGCTCCGATATTTCCACTAATGACTAATAAATGCAAAGGATTCCACAAATCCTCTCTTTGATTCCATAGGAAATGAGCTAAAAAGGGAAGAAATCAAGTGGGAGAAAGGAAAGGAAGGAAAATGGAGAAGAAAAACGTCACCAGGAGGCACTAGAAGGCCACCAGAGTCAAAGACGACATTCCATGTGACCGCACGTGCTCGCATGAGCGGTCGTTTGGCATGGAAACCAAGGCATCTGCCCAAACAACTTTTATAAAGGGGACCCCGCTGAAATGTCAAAAGAATAGCATCGAGCATAGCCAGAACCTCTTCATCATAGTCTTTATCCACAAACCCTAGACACCGCCATTTTCATCTCAGTAGCCATCTCCACCACCATAGTTCTCTCTCATCTATATCATACTTGTAGTCGTGCATCGCACAAGGCATCCATCGTAAGACATATTGCAATCAATTAATCCCAGAATGTGTTATTCAATGTTTTCTTCTCACAATCTGATCTCCATGTGTGAGTAGTTTGATAAGGTATGGGGGTGAGGCATGAGCCTTGCAACCCCAGGTATTTGGTGCAGGGGTCAACGGAAGTGTTCGTCATAACGTCTCATATGTGTGAAATAGAATTGTTTAGTTAAGTGTTTGTTATCATGCTCGCGATCTTCATCCCTGCATGTACCCATGATCATGGAGTTCGAGCACCGATGAGGCTCGAAGCAAGGGGACTGTGAGCTGTTATACCGAACACAAGTGACAGTAAAGTTTAGTATGGTAACATGGATTTTATCCTTAGGGATTCATAAGGTGCAGTCATTAAACACACAATGCTTTTGTCTGATATTATTATCTTAATTACTGGGGTAGCCCCGCGATATGGATAGTGCCTTCGGTAGGACAACTGATTCTTGATATAGGACTCATGCTGGTCAAGATGTTATTTGGACACATCCCCCACTCCAATACAATGCAAGCACCTCTTGATGGGTGACTTCTTGAGCACAAACTAACATAATTTTTTATCCCAATACCAATACATGGTTCTAAGCATTAAGACCTTATCCCCATACCTTCTTTTTATCATCAGTGTTTGAATCACTATTTGCTTGATGATCCGATCAAAAGCTGGATTGACACTTTAGCAAAAGCTTGCTAGATACCATTGCTTCAAGTGAATCTCCCTCTCATGGGTTTCGTACCCAGGGCCACCTCTGGGGAAATAGGTGTGGGATACCCTTTCCTGTTCTAATAATAGATCAATAAGAAGGAGATATCAAGCCCTTCTTTGGCGCCATTGTAGGGGAGGACTTTAGTATTCCTAGACTTTGTGTCTAGAGTTTTTTTGTTGAAGTTTATTTTCAGTTTTTGTTTTTTACTTTTCAATTTTAGTGTAAGCCTTATTTTCTTTCAAGTCTTTTAGTTTAAATATCAAAAAGTTACAATGGCTGGTAACCTTGGGAGTTTTGCTACTCCTAGCAATAATTTCATGTGTGAACCAATAGCATAACCTGATGTTGCGGTTGCAGAATATGAGATCAAACCAAACCTAGTTTCCATGGTTCAACATGACAAGTTTTTAGGCTCTTCTTATGATGATGTAGGTATGCATTTACATAATTTTACTGAATTGGCAACATGACATGCAAAAAGGATTATGACTCAGATGCTCTGACCTTTGCTTATTCCCTTTCTTTTTAGAGAAAAAGCTAAGGAATGGTTTTTAGCTTTGTCTAAAGGCAGTATTACTTCTTGGGCTGTTTGTTACTGTAAAATTTTATCTAGATTTGTCCACCTACAGAACTTATGCAATTATGTTGTCAGATTACGGGTTTCAAGCAAGAGCAATGTGAGCTACTAGCGCTTGCATGGGGTAGAATGAAAGAAGCTATAAGAAACTTCCCCGGTCATGGAATGGAGGAGTGATTAATCCTTCATATGTTTTATAATAGCTTGAATCAGATGTTAAAAACTATGCTTGAAACATCTGCACGAGGAACAATCATGGGATAGCCCATAGAAGATGTCACGAAGGTAGTAGATGATATGCAAGAGAACCATGCCCAATGGCATGTTGAGAGAACCTCCACCAAGAAGGTGAATGTCATAGAAGAAAATAGCTCAGAATTGAGGACAAAGCTAGAAGAACTTATCTCTTTGATGAGAGATAAAGAAGAGGTAAATGTCAATGCCATCACTAATGAAGATACCAATGATGTGAATTTTATTGCTCCTAAAAGCTTACTACTACTTGGAAAAGTAGTGGTCATGATCCTAAACTTCCTTATCCTAATAATGTAGGAGCATCCAATAATTTCAATGGATCTAATGGTAGAAATAGAAATATTCTTGAAGAAACACTTAAAAGTTTTATTGCTAGCCAGACTCAGCAAAAATGAGAACTTCAATAATATCTTGAAGAATCATGATAATTTACTTGGTCAATTGACCCGTAAGGTTGTTGGACTAAAAAATGATGTGCAGATAGTTGAAGCCAGATCCAAGAATACGGAGGCACAAGTGGCAAATATAGTAGAGAGCCAAGCATTGATTTCTGCCAAGTTTGCACGTAAACTGGAGCCTAACCCGGCTGAAGAAGTTAAAATGGTAAGGAGCAACAAAGAGAAAGCTGAGGTACTTGACACAATCCATGTGCCAAAGTACAATTATACCATTGCAGATTATCTCAAGATGATATCCATAAAGTATCCATTATCGGAGGTAACTAATGATGAGGCATATAATGTCTTTGTTGAACAAGTTGCAACCAAGGTACGTGAACTTGATGATGAAATTAAGAAGCTATTCAGTAAGTTAACAGCTAAGCAAGAGTATGCTTTTGAACCTACTATAGAGATTGAGATAGGATTCAATAAGTTCAATGTTATATGTGATCTAGCGGCAAGTGTTTCAACTATCCCCAAATATGTTTATGATAGTCTCAATATTGGTCCTTACGCTAACACCGAGATTATATTGAATATAGCTAACTCTACTTTTACTCAGGCAGTAGGAATTAAGCATGGAGTTATAGTTCAAATTAATGATTGCCCTGTCATGATTGATTTTGTTATAGTAGATATGCCTAAAGATTCAATTGCTTCTATAATTCTCGATAGACCTTTTCTAAGGACTATCAATGTTGTGATAAATATGTTTGATGGGAATGTTCGTTTTCATTTACCAGCTAAAGATCCCTTTATAAGGCATTTCCCTAGGAAAAAGAAATTGAATACCTACATAGGAGGTGGCATCATTTTGAATGCCAGAAGCTATGGTCTCGTTGTTCTAGCACCACCTTGATCACCACTACGATTGAGCTATCCGACTGAAAATGAGCGCTTTGTGGGACGCAACCCACGAGAATAAAGTAGACAAGTAAGTTTTTATTTTTGTTTTTAATAAAAGAGTGATTGAAGTTCCATATGGTAAGTGAGTTTGGAAGACTTGTTCGAATGAAGGCCTAGCCTTGTGCAAGATGATTTATACGATTGATGTTTGAATTCCTGGAAATATGTATATGTTTTGCTATGGAACTAGCACCAAGGGAAAACAAAGAAAAATACAAGTTTTGGAAGAGACAGACCAAAAGATGTCCTTTCCTATGACCGCATCAGTCTCACGGGCTGTCGTTTGACCTGCCGGAGGTTCTAGCACAAAACAACTAGAGGCAACAGAGATAAAGACGATGTATCAAACCGGTGCACACACTCATTTTTGCGGTTGTTTTCATTCTTGGCAGAAACCATCACCAAGTCCAGAGCATTCGACGGTGTTCCAAATGAGAGCATGCACCTGTTCAAGCGGTCGTTTGACATCTTTAACCAGGAGCACAAAAAGAACAAAACGAACGACATTGTTCAAAAAAGACACCGACATCCGTTTCAGCGGTCATAATCTGCACGCATGCAAAGATGAGTTAAATCAGGTTGAAAGCGATGTTCCATGCAGGCGTTTCTACCATATGAGTAGTCCTTTTGCGTGCCATGGCTCCAATAAGCCCGAGGAAGGAGGTATTTCGCCCCCATCTCTCTCTTTTCTTCTTCTTCTTCCGCCAAACCTCTCGAAACCCTAGCAAAACTTTGCCTGATCTCTCTACTCGTCCATTTTCAGTTCGAATTCTTCCATGTGATCATTCCACGATACGTTTCTCCCCCGACCCCAAATTTATTTATCGTGAATCAGTGTCCTACATGCCTAGCATTGCCATGTCTGGGATATGCATATTTTTGACTCAAACTTGAGTTTGGCATGGATTTGTTGATGGTTTTAGAGGAGTATGACGTTGTGAGTACTGTAAGATCATTGTCGTTTCATTGTGTTGTACTGAATTTTTTGGTAGGCGTTTACGCGGAGGTCTTCTCACGTACACGTCGAGTTCATCCACCACACAACTGCAACAAGTTTTCACTCAGGGATCATTTTCACCTACTGTGGAGTAAGGCATAAGTTGCAGAAGCTCACCACAAGAAAGATCAAAGAAACCAAATGGGCATGTGAGAATACTCTCTCTAGGCTAGGTATCACTCATGATTCTAATTTTCTTTGTCATAATGCCAGGTTACATCATTTTGTTTATCAAGGATGTGAGACTTATGAAGTTTGACGTTTGAGTTTCTTAGTACTCTCTCACACAATGTTTGTTTAATGCCAAATGCATATCAGGAGGAGAGCATCACTTTTCACCTCCTTAACAAAGACTTTAACATCACTTTTGTTGAGTGGTGTAACTACTTTGGCTTCCCCAACAATGATGATGATATTAGATATGTTTATGATTTCACTCACCCACACCCAAGGCAATCCTTTTACCATATGAGTCACCATGGTTCTAAGAAAAGATCCAGTTGCATTGAAAGTCATGCTATAAATTATTTATACTATCACTAACTCGTTGCATGCACGAGGAGAAGTTTCTAAGGTGAACGCTGAGAACATGCTAGTTTTCTGGAAAGCAGCAAACCTGGACATCGATTATTTGCTCAACCTAGAGGCAATACCTTTGCTACACCTTGCGCATCAAGCAAATAATGCACACGGAAGTATCATATTTCGAGGAGTGTTCACCATGTTGGCCAACTCCCTTGGCCTCAACTACAATCATCTCCGCCCATTGTTGGTAACACCCTTGTTAACATTCATGTTCTTACCAGCGTCGGAATAGTAGTAGTTCGTAATGTCCATCATTGTATCAAAATTCCTATATTGGCATACTTTTTATCCACACCTATGCCTAACCGTTTCTCCATCGAGAATGGACAATTGCATTATGTTGCACGTGAAGGAGATGCAACTTTTGATCGAGAAGGGCCAGAACCCGAAGAAGTAGATGAAGAACTGCCACCGTCGAAGAGGAGGAGGAGCCCTAGCAAGACTACATGACCTACGCGGACCTCAACAACCTTCAAGGCTCTATCCATGGTATGAGAAACCTTGCATGGTCCCTAAGAGGCACGACCACCAACATGAACATGGACTTCTCCAACTAGAGGCAGGAGTGCTCCTAACCAACAGCCACAATGATCTCGCCGGTTTGGGCTTGCAAGAGCATAAGCTTGGGGGAGGTTATCACCACTTCTACATCAAGATGTGGCGGTATTTCAATAAATTATAATGAGGTTGTACTTAATCTCTTGGAGCTTTAAAACACTCTTATTGATTTGTTACAACACTTAGCTTTTTATTTGTTTTTGTGTTTGCGATTGTATGGTTGCAAGTTAGTTTTCAAGAATCCCAAAACAAAAATGTTTGCTTTGCTCTTGTTCTTCATCTTAGCCCCTTGGAATTCATTTGCATTTTGTTTTCAGAGGAGTTGATCTATGCCAGGACAACGAGAAATGCAACAGTAAGGAAGAGAAATGTGTAAGTCTGGAACCGTGAAAGTATGTCCTATGACCCCCGTCTTTTGCACTTGGATACTTAGAGTAGATGTTGTAGTTGTATGTGAGATATGTGTAGATCGGAGTAAGTCTTCATAGTTGATACAAAGGTTTTTCTCTAGTAGCTGAAATAATTTTGTAGCCTTTGTTTTCTTTAGTTTAGACAACAAAGACTTGCGTTGGATAGTTTTTGAATGAAATGTTATTAAACAAGTACAACTTTGCACAAGAGAGAGTATTTCAAGACTTGGGAGTTGAGAAATTGTAGTGGAAATGATGTTTGAAATGCTCAACCCTATGTTGTTAATTTGAATAGACTTGATATCACTTGTGGATAAATTGTCTAGAGGAACTTAGTTGAAAGGTGGCTGAGATTATGCCAAATATATGTGTTGTATATCTCAACATGGTGTTACAACCTATGACTGGTGCCATGGCCTTTGCTACTATATATGTGTTTACATGTGTAAATGTGGCACCGCCACCCTTCTTGATGTTATGCCGACAACTCCGCTAGCCAATAAACGATCCACCAAGAGCCCACAAAAGATGCCAAGAAACTGCTATATGATATGCAAGAGAACCATGCCCAATGGAATGTTGAAAGATCCACCACCAAGATGAGTGCTATAGAAGAAAATAACTCGAAGTTGACTGCCAAACTTGAAGAACTGATCTCTTTGATGAATGGTAGAGGAGAGGTAAACATTAATGCCATCGCTAATGAAGAAATTAGCGATGTAAATTTATTGCTCGTAATAGCTATAATCCTAATTTAAAAAAGAATGGTTATGCTCCTAGACTTCCTTATCCCAATAATGGAGGAGAATCAAACAATTTTAATGGAACTAACGGTAGCAATAGAAATACTCTTGATGAAACTCTTAAAACTTTTATTGCTAGACAAACTAAGAAAAATTAAAACTTTAAGAATATCTTCAAGAATCATCATAACTTACTTGGTCAATTGACCGACAAGGTTGTTGGACTAACAAATGGTGTGCATAAACTTGAAGGAAGCTCGAACAATATGTTGGA
Organism: Hordeum marinum; assembly: GCA_022496015.1. Taxonomy (NCBI): domain Eukaryota; kingdom Viridiplantae; phylum Streptophyta; class Magnoliopsida; order Poales; family Poaceae; genus Hordeum; species Hordeum marinum. The sequence continues at coordinate 402,578,146 of CM039675.1, forward strand.
AATATGCCCTAGAGGCAATAAATAAAGTGTTTATTATTGTATCTCCTTGTTCATGATAATCGTTTATTATCCATGCTATAATTGTATTAATTGTAAACATGGATACATGTGTGGATACATAGACAAACACAATGTCCCTAGTATACCTCTAGTGAACTAGCTCGTTGATCGAAAGATGGTTAAGGTTTCCTAGCCATGGACATGAGATGTCATTTGATAACGGGATCACATCATTAGGAGAATGATGTGATGGACAAGACCCAAACTACAAACGTAGCTTATGATCTTGTCAGTTTATTGCTACTGTTTTCTGCATGTCAAGTATATGTTCCTATGACCATGAGATCATGCAACTCACAGATATCGGAGGAGTACCTTGTGTGTATCAAACGTCGCAACGTAACTGGGTGACTATAAAGGTTCTCTACAGGTGTCTCCGAGGGTGTCTGTTGTGTTGGCATGGATCAAGACTGGGATTTGTTACTCCGTGTGACGAAGAGGTATCTCAGGGCCCACTCGGTAATACAACATCACAATAAGCCTTGCAAGCAATGTGACTAAGTGTTAGTTACGGGATCTTGTATTACGGAACGAGTAAAGAGACTTGCCAGTAACGAGGTTGAACTAGGTATGGAGATACCGACGATCGAATCTCGGGCAAGTAACGTACCGAAGAACAAAGCGAACATCATACGGGATTAACTGAATCCTTGACATAGAGGTTCAACCGATAAAGATCTTCGTAGAATATGTAGGAACCAATGTGGACATCCAGGTCCCGCCATTGGTTATTGACCGTAGAGGTGTCTCGGTCATGTCTACATAGTTCTCGAACCCGTAGGGTCTACACACTTAAGGTTTGGTGACGCTTCGGTAGTATAGAGTTATGTATGGTGGTGACCGAAGTTTGTTCAGAGTCCCAGATAAGATCCTGGACATCACGAGGAGATCCGGAATGGTCCGGAGGTAAAGATTCATATATAGAAAGTCCTGTTTTGGTTGCCGGAAAAGTTCCGGGCTTATCGGCAGTGTACCGGGAGTGCCGGTAGTGTACCAGGAGACCTCCGGGAGGGGTATTTCGACCCAAGAGGCTTCATGGGCTCTGAGAGAGTGAATATCAGCCCTTAGTGGGCTGGTGGAAACTCCCACACAAGGCCCATGTGGCTAAAGAAGAAAACCCAAAAGGAAAAAGGTGGAAAAAGGCAAAAAAGGAAAAAAAACAAATGAATCCTAATCCTACTAGGAGTGGAGGAGGTGGACTCCTCCTCTCCTAGTTCGGCCGAAGCCTAGAAGGCTTGGAGGCCAATCTGCCTCCTCTCCTCCTATCCTCCTATATATACTGGTGGTATTGAGGGTTTTTGTACTAGATTTTCAGCCACGTGCTACCCGTTCCTCCAGTGCATAGTTTCTCCTCTAGATCGGTTTTCTACAGTGCTTAGGCGAAGCCCTGCCGGAATTGCTCCACCACCATCGCCGGAGCACCGTCAAGCTTCTGGAGAACTATTCTTCCTCTCCACTCCTTCTTGCTGGATCAAGACGGTGGAGATCGTCATCAAGCTGTACGTGTGCTGAACGCGGAGGTGCCGGCCGTTCGATGCGAGATCGGAAGGATCGTGATCAAGTTCGTGAGACGGATCTTGTCAAGTTCATGGGACGGATCGTGATTGGATCGTGGGATGGATCATGATTTGATTGCGGGACGTATCGTGATTGGATCGCGGGATGCACGGCGATTTGGATCGCGAAGACGTTCGACTACACCAACCGCGTTTCTTAACGCTTCCTGCTTAGCGATCTACAAGGGTATGTAGATCAACTCTCCTTCTCGTAGATGCTCATCACCATGGATAGATCTTCGTGTGCGTAGGAAAAAATTTGTTTCCCATTCAACGTTCCCCTTCACAATATGGAAGCACAAGCGGCTAAAATAGTAGAGAGTCAAACCTTGATTTTGGCTAAGTTTGCAGTTAAACCGAAGCCTAACCCGGTTGAGGAAGTTAAAATAGTAAGAAGCCTCGAAGATAAGGCCGACGTGCTTGACACAAGCCATGTGCCAGAGTACAATTATAAAGTTGTAGATTTGGTCATGATGATATCCATGAAATATACACTATGGGAGGTAACTAATGATGAGGCATATAATGTCTTTGTTGACCAAGTTACAGCCAAGGTACATGACCCTCATGATGAAAGGAAAAAGCTATTCAAAAACTTACTAGCTAAGCAACAGGATGCTTCGAACCTACTATAGGGATTGACATAGGATTGAATAAATTCAGTGCTCTATGTGATCTAGGGGCAAGTGTTTCCACTATCTCCAAATCTATTTATGATAGTCTCAATCTTGGTCGTTATGCTAATACCAAAATTATATTGAATATTACTAACTCTACTTTTACTCAAGAAGTAGGAATTAAGCATGGAGTTATAGTTCAAATGAATTATTGCCCTGTCATGATTGATCTTGTTATAGTAGATATTCCCTACAATCCAATTGCTCCTATAATTCTTGGTAGGCCCTTTCTAAGGATTATCAAAGTTGTGATAAATGTCTTTGAGGGGAATGTACGATTTGATTTAACATATAAATATACATTTGTAAGACATTTCCCCAGGAAAAACAAAATGAAGACCTATATAGGAGGTGGCAACATTTTGAATGCTAGAAGCTATGGTCTCGGTGTCCTAGTACCACCTTGATCATCACTATGGCTGAGGTAACCGACCGAAAACAAACACTTCATGGGAGGCAACCCACGATAATAAAGTAGATAAGTATGTTTTATTTTTGTATTGATAAAAGAGTGATTGAAGTTCCATATGAAGAAGTAAGTTTGGAAGAGTTGTTCTCATGAAGGCTTTGCTATGTGCGAATTGAAATATATGTTGAATTGATCTTTGTATGCCTGGAAATATGTTTATGTATTGCTTTCGAACTAACCCCGCAAGAAAACAAAGAAAAAGAGGGGTTTCAAAAGAAACAACTCAACCGACAACCTTCAAAACGACTGCAATAGATGCCTGGGCGGTCACATGGCCTCCAAGAGGTTACAATGTAGAACAGCCAGAGACAACACAGAAGAAGACAATGTTTCAAATGAGCACTAACGCTTGTTTCACTTCTTTGCAAAAAACAAAGAGAAGTCAAGAGCATTGGATGAGGTAGGCCAGTCGGCCATGCGACGATGCAGGTCAGACTACCGAGTCGTGATGTGGGAAGGTGGGCACAATTTGCCTCTCTTTTTCTTCTTCTTCTTCTTTTCCTTTTTTACCCATGTTGTTTATCCGATCACTTTGTTTCCTTTCTTCCTGGCTCCCACTTTCTTTTCTCTAGCCGGACCCCATCTTCTCTTTTTCTTGTTTCTCTCGGGAGTCGGCTGCGCTAGAAAGCAGCCTGAGCCGGGCAACACACGGGGGCGGCAGCTGCCGCCGGGGCGCTGCACTGGGAGCCGGGAGACGGCTGGCATGGGGACGACGAGTTGACCCGGTGGGGGAGCCGGCGCACGGCCGTGCGAACGGGGCGAGACGGGGCCACGCGACAGCTTGGGCCGGACAAGCGGGGCGATGGACCAGAGCATAGGCGAGGCGCACAGGCGCCACTTACGGGGCCGAGGAGGCGCGAGCATGGATGGAACGGGGGAGGCGCATGTTGGAGCAGAGGTGCTCGGGCGTGGTGAGGTGGCGAGGAGTGGCCAAACCAGCTAGCGCGGAAGAGGCAGTGGCCTGCTACAGCAGCAAGCCGGCAGCACAGCGCGACAGCGGGCGCGTGGAGGCGCATCTGGGGGTAGAAGTAGGTGGTGGAACCCTGCCGGCTGGGGGGTGGACGTGAAGCCGGTGTCTTGGCGGAGCCGACGAACCGATCACGAGGCTAGCGGGACCGACCAGCATGGGAGCCGGCGGACGCGGCGAGCAGGAGGCCAGCGCTAGCGGCCAGCGGATAGCCAGTGCAGGCGCGTGGGCCAACACGGGCAGAGGAACGTGGGTGCACGGGGTGCGATCGGGGCCGAGCTACGAGGAGCCCGGGCATGGACGGGCACGAGGCTAGCCATGCTCGCCATCAGAGCTGGCGAGGAGGCCGCACGCTAGCGATTTTGTGGCTCGAGCGTTGGAGGAGAAGAGGCGCCCAGGCCTCGCATGGAGGAGAGCGAGATGGGTGGTCGAGCGGACGCGGGCGGAGTCATGTGCGGAGGATGAGAGCGCGCCACGGGGCGGCGCAGATGGCCTGGCCGACACAGGCGGAGGCGCGCATAGGTCGGACACGGGGCACAGCGCGACGGGCGAGTGTGAGGCCCGAGCGTCAAGGCAACGTATGAGGGAGGCCGAGCGCAGGCCAAGCCACGCGCCGGGGCAGAGCTGCGCTAGCCGGAGATGCACGAGAGTCGACAGCGAGGAGGCGGCAGTAGTGGCATCGAACAAGGCCTTCGGGCGCGAGCTCGCGGAGGCGAGACTTCGACTAAGAAGGGGTCGCAACGCCATGTGGATGTAGGTGCACATGGAGGTTGTGGGCTACGAGGAGCAGCAACTTGGCCACCGGGTGCGGCACCTCCATGGTTAGCTGCAGGGTGTAGATGCAGTGTGCGCGCACGAGGGTGGAGCGGCTAAGCCATTGAGCGGAGGAGCTGGTCATGCACAGGGGGTTGCGAGAGAGGCTGGTGTAAAGGATCTCGGTGGAGATGCCAGAGCATTTGCGAGCATGAGCTTCTGTGGCATGTGCCATGGGCACGAACGAGGGTGGCGAGGTCGTCGTCAGTGACGACCATGCGCCATAGGTGCAGCAGGGAGTGAGGCTTGCCCTTGATCCCGAGCAACTCGAGGCGTGCTAAACACATGAGTAGGCGCGCCAGGAACACTACATGGCAGAAGGGCTCGGTGAGATGCTTCCTCGTGAACGCGTCGATGTGGGGCCAGTGGCAGCACGCAACAAGGCCACCTCGAGGTTGCATGGGTCATCGACGAGCCCTGGGTGCAGTCTGGTTGGAGAATGGCCAGGACGACCTCTAGTCGAGCGGCGGCCATTGCGGCCACCAGGATGCGGCCCGAGCTGGCATGAGGATGACGACTAGGAGAAGCACCAACACAAGGAGGACGCGACTGCGGCCCGTCGTGGCCGTGAGCCACTGGCAGTGACGCGCGCAGGGGGAGGGGGTGGATAAGCGATCGGCGAGGCGAGCCTCCAAGGACGGACGTGGGCAAAGGAACGCGGGAGCAGCGATGGGCGTCTGGTGTCGGGTGGTGACGGCAAGTCCAGCGGTGAGGACGCGGCATTGCGCGCATTGGGGTGTGTTGAAGTCCAGCCCTCGAGCGCCGCCGGGGAGACAGCGGCAACGTTACAATGCATATGACGAAGAGGGTCTCGCCCGGACCGCGGTTCCAGCAACAGCTTGGCCCCATGGTGTGTGCCAACTGTCGTCATTTTGTCACGACAAATGTTAGGGGGTGGCTAATCGAGGTGAGATCAAGGCTGCCGTGGAGATCCGGGATGGGATAGGGTAGTAGCATGCAGTGGTTTACCCATGTTCGGGGCCCTCGTGTGGAGGTAATACCCCTAATCATGCATGTTTGATGATATATGCAATGTCTCTAGTTGTACAGAGTTGCTCCTGAAGTTGTATTGAAGAAGAGAGACATGAGGCTTCTTGCCTCATGTGTGTGCGCATGAGCACGAGAGGGATGTGAGGAGCCTTGTCCAGGGGGTGAGCTCCCTGGATGCTTTTATGTGTGTGGGTGCGTTGGTGGCCAAGGGTGTGTGGCTTGAGATGTAAGCTACAGTGGGTAGCTTACATGCCAAGTTGTACGTAGCTTGCATGCCAAACAATATGTAGCTTGTGAGCTAGGCTATGCTTGTCCTCTAGGGAAATTTATAGGTCAATGTCCGGGGACAAGTTACACTATATATGATACCGTATGACGTGTGTATAGCACACTACTACTCGTCGAGAGTGCACCGCCGCGGGGTACGGTCGTCTCGTCTGTGCGTGTCCAATGGGATATCATAGTTGGCTCCGGTCCATGTCCCACTATTGGTTATTGACCGTCGAGGTGTCTCGGTCATGTCTACATAGTTCTCGAACCCACAGGGTCTGCACACTTAAGGTTCGGTGACGTTCCAGCATAGGTAAAGTTTGATATATAGGAAATCCTGTTTTGGTCACCGAAAAAGTTTCGGGTACTTCGATAGTGTACGAGGTGTGCCGGGAGGGTACCGGGGGCCATCGGGAGGGGTGTCTCGACCCAAAGGACCTCATGGGCTATGGGAGGAGTCAAACCAGCCCCTAGTGGGCTGGCCGAGCCCCCTCACTAAGTCCCATGCGGCTAAGGGTGGGAAACCCCCAAAGGTGGAAAGGTGGAAAGGTTTTCCAAGTGTAGAGGAGGAATCCTACTCATAGTAGGATTGGAGTAGGACTCCTCCACCTCCAATTTCGGCCAACCATTGAGGGTTTGAGGCTGCCTCATCCCCTCCTCCCTCCTATATATACTATAGGATTTTGAGGGGAGAGCTAACCCTAATTGGCACGTGCTCCCTCCACTTCATCTTGATCGTTTTCTCCTCTAGTCTAGTTCGGCGGTGCTTAGGCAAAGCCCTGTCGGAATAGTTCCACCATCATCGCCACCACGCCATCACGTTGTCGAAGAACTCATCTACCTCTCCGTTTCCTCTTTCTGGATCAAGAAGGCGGAGATCGTTATCAAGCTATACGTGTGCTGAACATGGAGGCGTCGTTCATTCGGTGCTACATCGGAAGGACCGTGATTAAGATCGCGAGACGATTCGCGATTTGGTCGCGGGACAGATCATGATGGGATCTAGGGACTGATCGTGATTGGATCACGAGAAGGATCATGATGGGATCACGGACGCTCGGTGATTTGGATCGCAAAGACGTTCGACTACATTAACCGCGTTTCTTAACTCTTGCCGCTTAGCGATCTACAAGGGTATGTAGATCCACTCTCCCTCTCGTAGATGCTCATCACAATGGATAGATCTTGCATTTGCGTATGAATTTTTTTGTTTCCCATGCAACGTTCCCCAACAGTTGCATCTGAGCTAGGTCTATATGTAGATGAGATCTCGAGTAGAACACAAAGGAGTTTGTGGACGTTGCTATTCGGATTGCTTCCTCCCTTGGTCTTTTCTTGTTTCGGTGGTATTGTGGCATGCAGCGGCCCGGACCAACATTACTCATACGCTTCCGAGAGACCTGTTCCATCAACTAACATGTAACTTCGTTGCATAAAGATGGCCGGCGAGTGTCTGTTTCTCCAACTTTAGCCGGATCGGATTTGACAAAGGCGGTCCTTGAGAAGGTTGAATAGCAATTTTTGTATCACCATTATGGTTTTTGCGTAGGTCATAATTGTTCTTGCTAGATACCCATAGCAGACAAGTAAAAATAGCAACAAGGACGTCTAACTTTTTTTGCAGGGTATGTTGTGATGTGATATGACCAATTACATTATGAGATATATGTGATGTATGAGATGATCATTTATTTTATAGAATATCACGACTTGCATGTCGATGACTACGGCAACTGGCAGGAGCCATAGGGTTGTCTTTAATTATTTTCGCTGTTTTGCTTTACTTTATCGCTATGAGTTAGCAATAGTCGTGGAAGCAACAGTCGGTGTCATCATTTTCTCACGACATATGCCATCGGTAGGCTTATCGAGAGTGGTTGGGGCCGAAAGGACGCCGACGGGCTCCGAGAGCAGGGTTAGGCACAAGCGGTGACGGTCCTGCGATGTACCTAGGTTCGAGGCCCTCAGTGGGTGGTAACACCCCTAGTCCTGCTTGGTCTAGTTTAGACAATGGTAAGGCTACAATGGTGCTCCTAGAGCTGTGTGGCTAGAGGAGGAAGAAGGAACTAGGCTGCCTACGTTGCCTCTCTACGTGAGTGTGGTGTGTAGGGTCTGGTGAGTTCATCGGTCGCCCCATACATGGGGGGATACGGGGGGTTTTATAGGCCCACCCCCCGGATTACAATATGAATAGAAGGCTACAGGGGGACTGAGGGAGTCCTAGATTAGGGGGTCCTCGGATAGCCGGCCTATTGTTTTGGGCCGGACTATGAGGGCTACTTACCAAACACCAAAAGATTTGAAGGCCCAGTTTCCAGGATGGAAGGTTTGGGAATCACGGCTTGCGCTCCACGTGTGATGTAGTAGTTAGGCATGTTTATCTCTTCGGCATGTAACCGACCATGTGTAAACCCTAGGCATCCTCGGCATCTATATAAGTCGGAGGGTTTTAGGGTATAGAGACAGAACAACTCATCTAGGGTTAGATATACGATATCAAGGTAGATCAACTCTGTAACCCCTCACATCATCAATACAACCAAGCAGGACATAGGGTTTTACCTCCATAGGAGGGCCCGAACCTGGGTAAACTCATGTCCCCTTCGTCTCCTGTTACCGTCGATTCTAGTCTCATAGTTCGGGACCCCCTACCCCAAATCCACCGGTTTTGACACCGACATTGGTGCTTTCACTGAGAGTTACTCTGTGAGAGAGATGGTATCGACGCCTCGCCTTGTCATCAACGAAGTGGTTTGCAACATGGGCGTCTTCGTCCGCGGGCAGATCTTCACCTTCGATAGCGTTGTGCTGCCCGCTGATTCCGCTGGCCATCTAGGCCGTGTTGAGAACTTTGCCCCTGATCGAGAGGTCAGATTTGGAAACCTAGAGTTCTCCGTCGACTCTCGGGGCGACTTGAATAAACGGGCTCGCAGCTTCGCATGTAGCCTCCGAGGACTCTAAGGCCTTAACCTCGAGCCCCATCTTCAGACATGTCGATGGGGTCACCCATGGCGACGATCCGATCTCTTATCCCGGTACGAGTGTTAAGCCAGATGACAGGACACAGGTTCTTTCTAAGCACTCCTCATGTCTAGACATCATGGAGGTAAACTCCACAAATTCCCAACAGCTGGATCCGATTGGGCCCTCGGCGTTCTGCGAGGCCCTAGAGCGATTTTCATTGATGAAGATCACTGACAATCCAGCCCCGATCTATGCTCGGTTCGGTTATGGTGCAGGCGGGGACGAATTATTCAGCCCACCCACCACCCACTTGATAGCCACCGTCGAAGATTTAACCGACGTGATGGAGTATGCCTCTGAGGAGGCAGAATACATGGATGAAGAGGACCGTGCTCCCAACCCCATTAACACGGGAAGTTGGGCCATCACTTCTACGTACGACGTCTACATGGTGGATACTCCTGCCACCAACGGTGACAATACGCCTCGCAACGATGGCGACAAATCGGGCGATGCGCCATCAAGGCTTCGGAAATCGCATAAGCGGTCAAAAAGCAAAAATGGAAGAAGATCTATTGTCAGCAACGGGGACGGTAATGCCCCCGTCGATCATGACAATCCTGATATCCCCGAGCACTTGTTTGAGCGTCCAGAGGGGCCTGAGGACCAAAACAACCCCGATAACGTCAACGACCCTGAAGGCGACGAGTACCTTCCCCCCATCGAGGAGGAAGGTATACTCAAAGCCGATGACTTGTACATCCCTGGTAACCTCGAAGATTAGGAAGAAATCAGGCAGCAGCTCATAGCAATGGCTCGCAACCTAAAGGCTAAAGAACGGCAACTCAAAGCCGAACAGGCCGACCTCCATGATCGATGGATGAAAGTCCTCTCAGCCGAGGAAGTATATGACACTGGTCTGTCAAACCAGCCCAAAACCTACCCTCAAAGAAGGCTAATGCCACAATTCGATGATGAACTTACTGATACTCCATCTCCATACAGTACTCCGTACGACAAGCCGGACCGCCCCCCTCATGGTCGGGACAGGACGGCTGACGACGCCGGCTATATACCGGCAGTGCCCCGAAGACAAGGTAAGGATCCATTAGAGCCCAATGACAGGTTCGACCTGCGAGATGACCTGGATCATAGAGTAGGCCACACTAGATCCACTAGATCCATCTATGGATCCAAGGAGTACTCGCCCGATAGACGCGGCGGATACAAACCATGGTTCGACCAAAACAACAGAGTCCGGGAACGGCACCGACTCCATACATATGTCGAATACAAGCGGGACATAGATCGGGTAAGAGGCGTCGCTCATCCACTTTGCTTCACAAACGAGGTAATGCGGCATCAGTTCCCTGAAGGGTTTAAACCCGTGAATATAGAACAGTACGACGGGACCACTGACCCAACTGTATGGATCAAGGACTTCCTCCTCCATGTCCACATGGCGCGAGGAGATGATCTCCATGCCATCAAATGTTGTAAATCTGCCCTAGAGGCAATAATAAATTGGTTATTATTATATTTCCTTGTTCGTGATAATCGTCTATTATCCATGCTATAATAGTATTAATTGGAAACTAAATACATATGTGGGTATATAGACAACACTCTGTCCCTAGTATGCCTCTAGTAGACTAGCTCGTTGATCAAAGATGGTTAAGGTTTCCTAGTCATGAACATGAGATGTTATTTGATAACGGCATCACATCATTAGGAGAATGATGTGATGGACAAGACCCAAACTATAAACGTAGCATATGATCGTGCCAGTTTATTGCTACTGTTTTTTACATGTCAAGTATCTGTTCCTATGACCATGAGATCATGCAACTCACTGACACCGGAGGAGTACCTTGTGTGTATCAAAAGTCGCAATGTAATTGGGTGACTATAAAGGTGCTCTACAGGTACCTCCGAGGGTGTCTGTTGGGTTGGCATGGATCAAGACTGGGATTTGTTACTCCGTGTGACAGAGAGGTATCTCGGGGCCCACTCGGTGATATAACATCACAACAAGCCTTGCAAGCAAAGTGACTAATGTGTTAGCCACAAGATCTTGTATTACGGAACAAGTAAAGAGACTTGCCGGTAACGAGATTGAACTAGGTGTAGAGATACCAACGATTGAATCGCGGGCAAGTAACATACCGAAGAACAAAGGGAACATTATACGGTATTAACTGAATCCTTGACATAGAGGTTCAACCGATAAAGATCTTCGTAGAATATGTAGGAACAAATATGGGCATCTAGGTCCCGCTATTGGTTATTGACCGTAGAGGTGTCGTCATGTCTGCATAGTTCTCTGACCCGCAGGGTCTACACACTTCACGTTTGGTGACGATATAAGTATAGTTGAGTTATTATGTTGGTGATCGAAAGTTGTTCGGAGTCTCGGACGAGATCCCGTACATTACGAGAAGCTCCGAAATAGTCCGGAGGTAAAGATTGACATATGGGATAACAGTGTTTGGTCTCCGGAAGAGTTCTGGAATTCAACGGAATAGTGTCGGATGTTTCCTGAAATGTTCGGGGTACAAGAACACTTTATTTGGGCCAAGGGGTAAAGCCCATGAGGCTTTAGGAAGGTGAAAAAGGTGTTTTGTGGAGGCCAGGGGCCAAACGCCAAGGACCTTGCCGTCTGGGGCCAGACACCGAGGACCTTGGCATCTGGTCCTAGAGTCCGAGAAGGACTCTTGTCTTGCGGGCAAACCGACATTGAGAAGGATTTTCTCCAAGTTTCGACCCCAGGGCTCAACATATAAATAAAGGGGTGGGGCTAGTACCTGGAATACATCAAGTTTCCCCAAGTCGTGTGTCGGTAACCCCGTCCCTCTAGTTTATCCTCCGTCATAGTTTATGTTGTGCTTGGCGAAGCCCTGCAGATATTGTTCTTCACTAACACCGCCGTCGTGCTGCCGGAACTCATCTACTAATTCACCATCGCTCGCTGGATCGAGGAGGTGAAGGCGTCATCAAGCCGTACGTGTGTTGAACGCGGAGGTGTCCTCTGTTCGGCACTAGATCGGAAGGACCATGATCAAAATCGCGTGACATATCATGATGGGATCGCGGGACGGATCATGATTGGATCGCGAGATGGATCATGATGGGATCATGGGACGCTCGGCGATTTGGATCGCGAAGACGTTCGACTACATCAACCGCGTTTCTTAACGCTTCCTCTTAGCAGTCTACAAGGGTATGTAGATCCACTCTCCCTCTCGTAGATGCTCATCACCATGGATAGATCTTGCGTGTGCGTAGGAATTTTTTTGTTTCCCATGCAACGTTCCCCAACAGTGGCATCATGAGCTAGGTCTATGTGTAGATGAGATCTTGAGTATAACACAAAGGAGTTTGTGGGCGTTGATGCTTAGATTGCTTCCTCCCTTGGTCGTGTTTTGGTTTAGATGTATTGTGGGATGAAGCGGCCCGGACCTACCTTACTCGTACACTTATGAGAGACCGGTTCCATCGACTGACGTGTAACTTTGTTGCACAAAGATGGCTGGCGGATGTCTATTTCTCCTACTTTAGTTGGATCGGATCAAACAAAGGCGGTCCTTGAGAAGGTTGAATAGCAATTTATGTATCACCGTTGTGGTTTCTGCGTAGGTGAGAATTGTTCTTGCTAGATACCCATAGCAGCCACGTGAAACTTGCAACAACAATTAGAGGACGTCTAACTTGTTTTTGCAGGGTATGTCGTGATGTGACATGGCCAATTACATGATGAGATATATGTCATGTATGAGATGATCATGTATTGTATAGAATATCACGACTTGCATGTCGATGAGTAAGGCAACTGGTAGGAGCTATAGGGTTGTCTTTACTTATTCTATTACCTACATGTCAATCATTAAGCGCTATGTAATGCATTATTTTATCGCTAAGCGGTAGCAATAGTAGTAGAAGCATGCTGGGAGCGACAACCTCGATGGCGACACGTTGATGGAGATCATGGTGACATGTCGGTGATGGTGGAGATCATGCCGGTGCTTTAAGGATGGAGATCAAAAGCACAAGTTCATGGTCATATCATGTCACTTATGATTTGCATGTGATGTTAATTCTTTTATGCACCTTGTTTTTCTTAGGACGATGGTAGCATTATAAGGTGATCCCTCACTTAAATTTCAAGATAAATTGTGTTCTCCCCGAGTGTGCACCGTTGCGAAAGTTCATCGTGTCAAGACACCACATGATGATCGGGTGTGATAGACTCTACATTCAAATACAACGGGTGGAAGCCAGTGCAGCACATGTGGAACACTCGAGTTAAACTTGACGAGGCTACCATGTACAGACACGGCCTCGGAACACAAGAGACCAAAAGGTCGAACATGAGTCATATAGCAGATATGATCAACATGATGATGTTCACCATTGAAACCACCTCAACTCACGTGATGATCGGACTTGAGTTGGTGAATTTGGATCATGTATCACTCGAATGACCGGACGGATGTCAATTTGAGTGGGAGTTCTTAAGTAAGATGACCAATTGAACTCATTATCATGAACATAGTCAGTAGTGTCTTTGCAAATTATGTTGTAGATTACTAGCTCACGCTATAGCTCCCTTGAATTTTTATATGTTCCTAGAGAAATAGAGTTGAAATATGATGGTAGCAATATTGCGGACTGGGTCCGTGATCGGAGGATTGTACTAATTGATGTACATAAGGCTTATCTCCTAAATGCACCGCTTGGTGCGCCACCCCCTCTAGCGTTGTCTGTAGATATTGTGAACATCTGACAGGCATGTTCTGATGACTACTTGATAGTTCAATGCATCATGCATTATGGCTTAGAATTGAGGCTCCAAAACATTTTGAACATCACAGAAGATATGAGATGTTCTAAGAGCTGAAATTGGGATCTCAGGCTCGTGCCCGTGTTGTGAAATATGAGATCTCCAACAAGATTCTTTGCCTACAAGATGAAGGAGAATAGCTCAATCATTGAGCATGTGCTCAGATTGTTTGGGTACTATAGTCGCTTGAATCGAGTGGGAGTTGATATTCCACATAAGACAGTGATTGATATGTTTCTCCAAGTCACTGTCACCAAGCTACTAGAGCTTCTTGATGAACTATGAACATACCAAGGATGGAAATGATGATCCCTGAGCTATTCGCGATGTTTGACACTGCGAAGGTAGATATCAAGAAGGAGCATCAAGTGTTGATGGTTAGTAAAACCACTAGTTTCGAAAAGGGAAAGGGTAAGGAGGGAAACCTCATGGATCGCAAGTCAGTTGCTGCTCTAGTGAAGAAACCCAAAGTTGAACCATATCACATCCCTAGCTAGCTTACTTAGGACAGCATGTGTGTGCATCATGTTTCACTTTTTGCATCAACTTGAAATGGGGATTAACTGAAACCCCAAACACCTCACTTGAATCAAACCAATTCCATATTGTGAAAAATCAGCAAATCCAAAATGCCCATCAAAATTGTCCCCTATGTCTGATAAATGTGGACATGAATATATCAAGGGTCATTCTAAATATTTGAATCTATATAGTATTTCAAAATAAAATATTAAAGCTACTGAAAATGCCAAATAAAGCCTTATAATTATTTCACTTTTCAAAATATTTTGAAACATTTTATGGAAGTTTGAAATATTCAAACTAAGTTCTATAAAATATTTGGGATATTTTATGCCTAGCATTTGTGCCCAAACTAAATAAAACAAATGTCAGAAAATGAAAAAATAGAAAGAAATAAATAAAATACAAAAAGGAAACCTGCCTCAGGCCTAGGCCAGGCCAGTCCACTTGGCCCAGGGGGGTTGTCGTCCTCCTGGCGGCCAGGAGGACGAGCACGTGCCCGCCATGCACCCGCGCTGGTGCCGCCACGCAGCTCCCAGCCTGCCTGCCTCCCCTCGCCAGTGCGATAGGGATAAGCTCTGAGAGCCGTCCCCATCGCTCTCACTCTCTCTCTCTCTCTCGGCCACAGCTCTCTCTCCCCCTCTGCCGCCATGACCGCCGCCTTCTCGCCACCATAGCCATCACTCCAGCCGCTCCCCCTCGCCCCTGAGCCTCTCGTTAGCTCCGCCTCGACAAGCTGGTCCTTTCCGCCAGAGGAATCAAGCTCGGAGGCCTCCCAGCAAAGACCTTGATGCTTTCTTCCTCCCCGGTCATCGGAGACCGCCGTTGTCCGTCCGCCGCAAGGGAAGCCTCCCCGAGCCTGCTCTCAACGCTGTCCCATTCGTTGTGAGCTCCTGCTCCTTCTCCCCCCTTTTCCCCCATTGCTAGCACATTCTAGCGCTGGATCCCCTTGGGTTCGAGAGATCCTTGCCGCTGGCGAGGACGTGGTCGTCGCTGTGGCGGC
This sequence comes from Hordeum marinum, assembly GCA_022496015.1. NCBI lineage: Eukaryota > Viridiplantae > Streptophyta > Magnoliopsida > Poales > Poaceae > Hordeum > Hordeum marinum. The sequence goes on from CM039675.1 coordinate 402,593,277, forward strand.
CCAAGCTCACACCTGAGCATGTAGTCGTGCTCAGGAGGAACCCAGGTAGCCTTATGAGCCCTTAGTTGGGTCATTCGAGCTCCGGCTCGATGAGCCCGTGCTCGCCCGACCTCCGGTAGCCGCCATGCTCATCGCCGGTGCCGATTCCGGCCATCCCAGCCCCTGGGAGGTGTCGGGTTCGACGCGCGCGAGCATGCAGGGCCGATCGGTGCCCTCCGTTGTCCATTTGGTTGCCGGAGGAGGGTTTCCGATCCCCTCCGCCGTCCCTGACATCGCCGGCGGCTCAACGCCGGCGAGTCAAGAGGTTTGACCACTCGGGTTTGACCCAAGGTCAACTAGAAAGTGGGGTTGGCCCTGCTAATTAAGTTAAGTTAAAATTATTTAATTAATTAACCTTCTGACCCACTGACAGTGGGCCCTCTGCTAGCTAATTAGTAGTTAGAGTTTTAATTAACTTCTGTTAGAGGCTGGGTCACTCACCAGTGGACCCCACTGGTCAGGTTTGACCTGTCAACGGGCTGTTGACCAGCTGATGTCATGCTGATGCAGTAAAGGAATTTGTGAATTAAATTAATTCCATATAATAGTTAAAACTTAGAAAATTCATATAAAGTAATCTACAACTCAGATTGAAATAATTTATACATGAAAATTTATCAGAAAATCCAATGAATCGAATGGTGCTATTATCATGCATGTTAGAGCAACCTACGTAGATGAACATTGACATTTCGTAATAGGTAAACATATGGATTATGAAATGGAGAATTATTTTGAACCTATATTCAAAATTACTTCATTTAACTTGGATAGTAGTTGCATTAGCTCATCCATACATGCTGCCATGTCATGATCATGCATCATATTGTTGCACTTGCTATGTATTGATTGTTACTTATCTGCATTGCGGTAGGCCCTGCTTCTAAGGATACCTTTGAGTATTCCAACGAAGGAGAAAACATTCCCGCTTCCCAACAAGGCAAGCAACCCCATTGATCATCCGATAACATCCCATTCTCTCGCTCCTGCTCTTGTTTATTGCATTAGGACAAATGTTCAATTGCTATCAAACACGGTAGATGAACCCATACTTTTGCATGACGTGTCATTGTCATAGTAAATAGCTAAACCTTGCAACCTAGCATACCTGGTAGATGCTTGTGCCATGATGTGCTTTGCTTACGTTGCCTGCTATGCTTGCTATGCTTAGAGTTGTGTCAAGTCTAATTCATCTGGGTAATGAACTGGAGTGAAACAATATTGTTCTGATGTGATAAGCTTATGATGAACCCGATTGGGTAAAGGTAGCGATGACAGGCTATGTAGGAGTACGTAGCTGGTTGTCTCATTGGGACCGTTCTTAGGAACTGAGTTCCATGTTTGTGATCCAAGACTAGTTACTACCACACATTGGGTTTCGGTAACTCAACCCCTCTCGACTTATCAATCGCTTAGTCCTTGGTCCAGGTATTGCAAGTAGTTTCTGGTGTTTATAGTATGTTGGAGGCAATGTGTAGCGCTAACCCTAGGGATGGGTTACAACACGGTAGGCAGTGGCATGGTGTACCAAGGGTCACCCGAATGGTGGGCTTGGGAACCCTACGCACATCATTTGGGGCCATAGCGGAAACTCCGACCGGACTTCCGTGTGGGTTCAGTCTCAAATAGGCGATAGCCTGGACTAGAGGTCTTGTGTGATTGACGATCGTGGTCGACTCCCTTGCTGGGCTTCCGCTTGAAGGTTGCCGAGATGCATGGTTTTATGAGCACACAGCGATAAGTGGAGAGCGTGTGTCAAGAAGTATACCTTTGCAGGCTATGAATCTATTCTAATAGCCGCATCCTTGGATATTGACTACTTGGAGAGCTTATGCTGTTCATAGATAATTTAATCGATACTCATAAAAATATCAAGACAAGTGTGAGTACCGTGGATGGCACTCTCATAGGAGACGGAAGTGAATCCATGGTGGTGTATTGATGTGGAGTTAGTGGACTCGTGTGCGATATCCAAAATTTGAACAAAGAGTTAAAATTGTGTAGTATAGGTTAGCCATGAGTCAAAGCTGGCATTGCTGCATAAACTCCACCACTCCCCTTGTTGATACATGAGCATGAATAGTCTAGGTATGCTTTAAAGACTTGCTGAGTATGTTTGTACTCATGTTTGCTTAATAAATGTTGCAGATGAGACTCAGGACCCATCAGGTGGGTTCTATCTAGATGTCGACGACGCTAAATAGCTGGTGTCCCAGCTACGACCTTATGCCCTATGGCGGGCTATAGATAGTCAGGCCATGTGCCTTTTTACCCTTTCAACTGTCTATACTCAGACAGCTTTCTGCTTCCACTTGGTTTGTATGAACTTGTTTGTATGACTTGAGTGTCGGGTCATGTGACCCCTATCTGTAAGAACATATTATGCAAGGCTCTTCTTAGCCTCTTAAATAAAAGTTGTGTTGTTATATGGTTATGTTGTGAAGCCATAGTTGTATCTATGCATACCGGGCATGTCGTGCGTACGTGTGACGTGCAATGATATGTATGGGATCCGACACCTAGTCATGTGCCTTTAGTAGTACTCTTTACGGGAAACTGCCTAATTGTGCTTCCACCGAGCCTTGGTAGCTTGCTACTGCTCCGGACACATCGATTAACCGGCATGTATCCTTCTTTGCTTCTGTCTGTCCCTTCGGGGAAATGTCTCGCAGTGTAATGGAGTCCCTATAGCTTGCTACGACTCGTCTACGTACAGTGATGACATTTATGTCCCACGGCGTAATGGAGTCCTTGTAGCTTTCTATGACTCGTCTACACACGCTTGAGGCCAACACTTGCATTGTTGGGTTACGTATGCATGTTTCTTTATGGATGTGCCACTTGGGTTCTATGATTAGTTATGTCGTCCTGGGTTCTCTGTCGTTTGATTGCTAGCGACATGTTCACATACATGCGCCAAAAGACGCAAACGGTCCCGGCTCAGGTAAGGCTGCAGCCGTGGAGATTACCGTGTGTGAGGCGGCAAAGTGATGTGATATGTTACAGTCTTGATTCTTATGACTTAGGATTGGGGTCCCGACAAACCCAAACCCGAGACTAAGTGCTTCTATTATGAGGAGAGCAGTCGCTGAAGCGGAACAACCCTAGATACTTGGTAGTTAAGAAGGCTGACAACGTCGACAGAAATATATTTGATATACGTGTTATTGATGTATACCTTGATAGTATTCCTAGTAGCACCTAGGTATTGGATACCAGTTCGATTGCTAAATGTTAGTAACTCTAAATAAAAGCTACAGAATAAACGGAGACTAGCTAAGGCTGAGGTGACGATGTGTGTTGGAAATGTTTCCAAGGTTGACGTGATCAACATCGCACACTCTCTCTACCTTCGAGATTAGTGACGAACCTAAATAATTGTTATTTGGTGTTTGTGTTAAGCATGAACATGATTAGATCGTGTTTATTGCAATATGGTTATTCAATTAAGTGAGAGAATAATGGTTATTTTGTTTATATGAATAATACCTTCAATGGTCATGCACTCAATGAGAATGGTTTGTTGAATCTTGATCGTAGTAATACACATGTTCATAGCATAGATAACAAAAGATACAAAGTTAATAATGATAGTACCACATGCTTGTGGCACTGCTGCTAAATGTCATATTGGTATAAATCGCATGAACAAACTCCATGCTGATGGATCTTTCGACTCATTCGATTTCGAATCGATTGAGACATGTGGACCATGCCTAAGGCGCAAGATGACTATAGACCCCATTTTCGGTATGATGGAGCGGGCAAGTAACTTATTGGAAACAATACATGTTGATGTATGCGGTCCAACGAGTGTTGTAGCGTGTAGTGGATATCGCTATTTTCTTACCTTCACTGATGATTTGAGTATATATGACTATATTTACTTAATGAAACACAAGTATGAAACGTTTGAAAAGTTCAAACAAATTCAGAGTGAAGTTTAAGATCATCATGACAAGAAGATAAACATGTCTACAATATGATCGTGTAGGTGAATATCTGAGTTACAGGTTTGGCATACAACTTTAGACAATCTGAAAGCTGTTTCACAACTCAGGCCACCTAGAACACCATAGTGTGATGGTGTGTCCGAATGGCGTAGTCGTGCTCTATTGGATATGGTGCAAACTATGATCTCTCTTATCGATTTGCCACTATCATTTTGGGGTTATGCATTAGAGACAACTACATTCGCTATAAAAGGGGCACCATCTAAGTCCGTTGAGACGACACCGTATGAATTTTGGTTTGGCAGAAACCTAAGCTGTCGTTTCTTAATGTTTGGGGCTGCGACACTTATGTGAAAGAGGGGTTTTCACCTAATGAGCTCGAACCCAAATCGGACAAATGCATCTTCATAGAATACCCTAACGTAACAGTTGGGTAAACCTTCTATCTCAGATCCAAGAACAAAGTGTTTGTTGCTATCGAGAAAGAGTTTCTCTCGAAAGAATTGAGAGGGAGGAAGATAGAACTTGATGAGGTTGTTGAACCTTTGTTTCAACAAAAGAGTAGCACAGCACAGAAAGATGTTTATGTGGAGCCTACGTTAGTTGAAGAGGAAGTTAATGATGATGATCATGAAGCTTCGTATCAAGTTACTATCGAACCTCGTAGGTCGACAAGGACGCGTATTGCTCCTGAGTGGTACGAGAACCCTGTCTTAGAGGTCATGTTGTTGGAAAACGATGAACCTACGAGCTATGGAGAAGCGATGATGGGCCCGGATTCCAACAAATGGTTAGAGGCCATGAAATCCGAGAAAGGATCCATGTATGAAAACCAAGTATAGACTTTGGTAGACTTGCTCGTTGGACGGCAGGTCGTTGAGTACAAATGGACCTTTAAGATGAAGACAGACGTTGATGGTAAATGTCAACATTTATAAAGCTCGACTTGTCACAAAGATGTTTCCGACAAGTTCAAGGAGTTGACTGTGATGAGACTTTCTTACTCATAGCGATGCTAAAGTCTATTGGAATTATGTTAGCAGTTGTTGCATTTTTCAATTATGAAATTTCGCAGATGGATGTCAAAACATCGTTTCCTTAATGGTTTACTTGAGGAAAGGTTGTATGTGATACAACGAGAAGGTTTTGTCAGTCCTAAGGATGCTAAAAGGTGTGCGAGCTCCAACAATCATTCTATGGGCTGGAGCAAGTATCCCGAAGTTGGAATATACGCTTTGATGAGGTAATCAAAGTTTTTGAGTCTATACAAAGTTTATGAGAAACTTGTATTTACAATAAAGTGACTGGGAGCACTATAGAGTTTCAGATAAGCATATGTGGATGACATATTGTTGATCGGAAATGATGTAGAATTTCTGGAAAGAGTAAAGCGTTGTTTGAAAAGGAGTTTTTCAAAGGAAAACCTGCAATGAAGCTACTTAATTGTTTGGCATCGAGATCTATAAGAGATAGATCAAGAGGCCTGATAAGATTTTTCAATGAGTAAATACCTTGACAATATTTTGATAGAGTTCAAAATGGATCAATCAAAGAAAGAGTTCTTTCTTGATTTGTAAGGTGCAAAGTTGAGTAAGACTCAAAGCTCGACCATGGCAGAAGAAAGAGAAAGGACGAAGGTCGTCCCCTATGCCTTAAGCATAGGCTCTATATAATATGCCATGCTGTGTACCGCACCTGATGTGTGCCTTGCCATGAGTGTGTCAAGGGGTACAAGAGTGATTTAGGAGTGGATTACTGGACAGTGGTCAGGATTATCCATAGAAACTAAAGGACTAAGTTAACATTTCTTGATTATGGAAGTGATAAAGAGTTCATCGTAAAGGGTTACATCGATGCAAGCTTTAACACCAATCTAGATGACTCTTAGTAGCAATCCGAATACGTATAGTGGAGCAGCCATTTGGAATAGTTCCAAGTGGAGAGTGGTAGCAGTGTCTACATTATGACATAGAGATTTGCAAAGTACACACGGAACTGAATGTCGTAGACCCGTTGACTAAAGACCTCTCTCACTTGCAAAGTATGATCGAACCCCAGTGCTAATTCGGTGTTAGATTCATACCAATGTAAATCGCATGGTGATGTGAACTAGATTATTGACTCTACTGCAAGTGGGAGCCTATTGGAAATATGCCCTAGAGGCAATAATAAATTGGTTATTATTATATTTCCTTGTTCGTGATAATCGTCCATTATCCATGCTATAATTGTATTGATTGGAAAATAAATACATGTGTGGGTATATAGACAACACAGTGGCCCTAGTATGCCTCTTGTAGACTAGTTCGTTGATCAAACATGGTTAAGGTTTTCTAGCCATGAACATGAGATGTTATTTGATAACGGGATCACATCATTAGGAGAATGATGTGATGGACAAGAACCAAACTATAAACGTAGCATATGATCGGGTCAGTTTATCGCTACAGTTTTCTGCATGTCAAGTATCTACTCCTATGACCATGAGATCATGCAAATCACTGACACCGGAGGAGTGCCTTGTGTGTATCAAACGTCGCAACGTAACTGGGTGACTATAAAGGTGCTCTAGAGGTACCTCCGAGGGTGTCTATTGGGTTGGCATGGATCAAGACTGGGATTTGTTACTCCGTGTGACGGAGAGGTATCTCGGGGCCCATTCGGTAATACAACATCACAACAAGGCTTGCAAGCAAAGTGACTAAAGTGTTAGCCACAACATCTTGTAAGAACGAGTAAAGAGACTTGCTGGTAACGAGATTGAACTAGGTATAGAGATACCGTCGATCGAATCTCGGGCAAGTAACATACCAAAGAACAAAGGGAACATTATATGGGATTAACTGAATCCTTGACATAGAGGTTAAACCAATAAAGATCTTCACAGAATATGTAGGAACCAATATGGACATCTAGATCCTGCTATTGGTTATTGACCGTAGAGGTGTCTCGGTCATGTCTGCATAGTTCTCGAACCCGTAGGGTCTACACACTTAACCTTTGGTGACGATATAAGTATAGTTGAGTTATTATGTTTGTGACCGAAAGTTGTTCGGAGTCTCTGATGAGATCCCGGACATGACGAGGAGCTCTGGAATAGTCCGGAGGTAAAGATTGATATATGGGATAATAGTGTTTGGTCTCCGAAAAAGTGCCGGAATTCACCAGAATAGTTTCTGATGTTTCCCGAAATGTTTGGGTACAAGAACACTTTGTTTGGGCCAAGGGGTAAAGCTCATGAGGCTTTAGGAAGGTGCAAAAGGTGTTTTGCGGAGGCCAGGGGCCAGACGCCTGGGACCCTGGCGTCTGGGGCTAGACGCCGAGGACATTGGCGTCTAGTCCTGGAGTCTGAGGAGGACTCTTGCCTTGCGGGCAAACCGACCTTGAGGAGGATTTTTCTCCAAGTTTCGACCCCAGGGCTTAGCATATAAATAAAGGAGCGGGGCTAGCAACTGGAATACATCAAGTTTCCCCAAGCCGTGTGTCGGCAACCCCATCCCTCTAGTTTATTCTCCGTCATAGTTTCCGCTGTGCTTGGCGAAGCTTTGCGGATATTTTTCTTCACCAACACCGTCACCACGTCGTCGTGCTGCCGAAACTCATTTATTACTTCACCATCGCTCGCTGGATCGAAGAGGTGAAGGCATCATCAAGCCGTACGTGTGTTGAACGCAGAGGTGTCGTCCGTTCGATGCTAGATCGTACGGACTGTGATCAAGATCGCGAGACAGATTGTGATGGGATCGTGGGACGGATCGAGATTGGATCGCGAGATGGGTCATGATGGGATCGCGGGACACTCGGCAATTTGGATCGCGAAGACGTTCGACTACATCAACCGTGTTTCTTAACGCTTTCGCTTAGCAATCTACAAGGGTATTTAGATCCACTCTCCCTCTCGTAGATGCTCAACATCATGGTGTCGGGACCCTGATCCTAAGCCATAAGAATCCAGCCTGTAACACATCACATCACTTTGCGGTCTCACGCACGGTTATCTCCACGGCGGCCACCTTACCTGGGCCGAGACCGTTTGTGTCTTTTGACTCACGTATGTGAATGTGTCGCTAGCATTCAAATGTCAAAGAACTCGGGCCGACATGACTAGTCATAGAACCCAAGTGGCACATCCGTACAGGGACATGCATACGCAACCCAACAATGCTGGTGTCGATCTCTAGCGTGTGTAGACGAGTCATAGCAAGCTACAAGGACTGCATTATGTCGTGGGACATAAATGTCATCACTACATGTAGACAAGTCGTAGCACGCTACAGGGACTCGGTTACACTGCAAGACATTTCTCCGAAGGGACAGAGACAGTAGCAAAGAAGGATACATGTCGGTCAATCAATGTGTCCGGAGCTGTAGCAAGCTACCAAGGCTCAGTGGAAGCACAAAGAGGCATTTCCCCATAAAGAGTACTACTAAAGTCACACAACTAGGTGTTGAATCCCATACATACCGTTGCACGTCACACGTATGGACGACATGCCCGATATGTATAGATACAACTATGGCATCACAACATAACCATACAACATTAAAACATTTATTTAGAAGGCTCGGAAGAGCCAACACAATAAGATGTTACAAGCAGCGGTCACAGGACCCAACATTTAGAGCATTCAAACAAACAAGCGGAAGTTAAACATGTCTGGGTACAGATATCTACAGAAGTGGCTAGAGGAGCCTGAAAAGCTACAACGACCCTACCAAAGGAACCAGACCTCTGTCTGGGATTCCCAAGCTAATCTGGTTAACATCGAACTTCACATCATAAGTACCACTAATGAGACTGACGTCTCCTCTGCAAAAACATAATTAAGCAAACGTGAGTACAAGGGAACTCAGCAAGACTTACATCGGAACTAACTACATATGCATCAGTATCAATGAAGGGAGGGTTGTGGATTTTATTGCTGCAAGCCAGCTTTGACTCTTGGCTAACCTATACTATGACCACAAGTACTTTCTTTTGAGGTGGGATAGCGCACACGAGCCCACATATTCACCAAATCAATACGCTACTATGGATCCACTTCCATCTACCTACGAGAAGTACATCCATAGCACTCATGCTTATCTTGCGTATTTTAGAGTATCCACTTCAAATTGTCTATGAACCACATAAGTTCTCCAAATAGTCCATATCCGAGGACACGGCTATTCGAACAGATTCATAACCCTTCAGGGGTATACTTCTTCACACACGCTCTCGCCACTTATCACCATATGCACGTCATGCATCTCGGCAACCTTCAAGAGGAAGCACTGGCATGGGCGTCGGCCACGACCGTCAACCACACAAGACCCTAGTCCTGGTTTATCGCCTATTTGAGACTGAACCCGCACAGTAGTCCGGCCGAAGTTTCCTCTACGGCCTCAAACGATGTGCGTAGGGTTCCCAAGCCCTATGTTCGGGTGTCACTTGGTACACCGTGCCACTGTGCATCTACCGCATCACAGCCCACCCCATCGGGCAGCTCTATGCATGGCCGCCAACAATTTTCCTACAAACACCAGAAACTAGTTGCAACTCCTAGACAGTGGTCTAGGCGATTAATAAGCCGAGAGGGGTCGAGTTACCGGAACCCAATGTGTGGTAGTATCTTGTCTTGGATAACATACACAGAACTCAGTTCTTAAGGACGGTCCCAATGAGACAACCCGCCATGTACTCCTAAATGACCTCTCATCACTACCTTTACCAAATCGTGTTCACACAGTTAGCTCTCACACAGTAGGACATGAACACTACCATTCCGATTCATCGCCCAGATGGATCAGACCCGACCCGACATGACTCTAAGCATAGCAGGCACAATAAGTAAGCAAGCATGGATGAATAAGCACAACAAGGCTCAAGTAGTTGCTACTCATGCTAAGTAGTTTCAACTATTTACTATGACAAAGACAGGTCATGCAAAGGAATGGGTTCAACTACCAAGAACATGTAATAGTTGAATCGTTGTTGTCCTGATGCAATAAAAGAGAGCAGGAGCGAGAGAGTGGGTTCATATGAGTATGCTGAAGGGGGTTTGCTTTCCTGGCAGTCCGGAAGATATTACTTCTCTTCATTAGTGTCAACGATCACATCGTTAGAACCATCGTCTACCGAGAAGGAACACCACCGGTAAAACAAGAAAGGAACACATTCAATGCAATGCAACAACCATGATGCATGATATGATATGTTAAGATACTAAATTAACCTAGAGGAATAATTAGCCAAGTTAGTTGAAGTGGAATTCAAACAATTTTGAATTCCAACTCCAAATGGTATTTCATATATTGCCCTAATCATAAAATGTCCTAATTGGTTATGTTAATTTGTTTAAACATGCATGATCATGGCATAAACAGGTTCATTGGATTTTTCCGCTCATTTTTCATATATAAATTATTTTCATTTGAGGTACGGTTGAATTTCTATGATTTTCAGAAGTTTCAACATTTTGTGAAATAAATAAATTCATAAATCAATTACCGCGTCAGCATTGCGTTAGTAGTCAACAGGGCCAGGGCCAGGTCAAACCTGACCTGTGGGACCCGTTAGTTAGTGACACAAGAGCTTAATTAGGTTTAATTAATCCTAACAATTTCATTAAGGGGCTGGGCCCACTAGCCAGCGACCCATTAGGCTAATTAATCAACTTAATTAAGTTAATACTTAACCTAAACTTAACCAGAGCTAGGTCCCACCTATCACTGACCCCGATAGGTCAACCCTCCAGTCAGGGGGGTCAAACCCGCCAGCGTTCAGCCGCCTGTGACGGCAGACATGGCGGAGGGCGTCAGAAACGCTCCTCTGATGACCAATCGAACGGCGGAGGGGCTTAGCGAGGAGCTGGGACTCGCCCGCATCTATCTGGGCGCTCGGAAAGGGCTACGGCTGCTTGTGCTCATGGTGGGCACAAAAACCCGAAACCCGAAGCCCGAACCCGAAAAACCCGAACCCGTATAACCCGAACCCAAAAAACCCGATCCCCATATCGGGTATCACTTTTGGAAACCCGAATTTAATGTGGATAATTCGGGTAATAGGTCCCAGTACCCGAATTACCCGAATAGCTCAAATTGTTTGGCAACCAAGTAAAAATGCTTCACGCATAGAGAACAACCAACCAAAAAACTGGCATCACACTAGGCCCTTTCCCACAAAACCAATGTCAGGTCACTCGATAGTGGTGTCATGCTCCATTCGTTCTCCCCTTCTCCTAATCCCCGTGCATCGATGGGATGTACGATGGCCACCGCTACCATGGGTGTCGTTGATCTCAAATACTCTTCCCTCCTGTTGTGGTGCCGCATTGTGTCACACACCTCCCTTGAGCATTGAGGGCATGCACAAATGCAGCACCGCATCAAACCATGCGCCTAATGGACTATTGTGATGTGAAGTGTTGCTCCTATTCGGGTAATTCAGGAAAACCCGGACCCGAACTCAAATTTTCGGGTTCTTATATTTTTGGCTTTATTTCGGGTTTCATTTTTCATAACCCAATTTTCAAAAACCCGAATTACCCGACCCGATTTTTTTGGTAACCCGAACGCCCAGCCTGAGCCGTTAGCACAAGGCTTGTGCTAACGGCGGCAAGCATCCGAGCGGCAACCGGAGCTCGAACTTGCTCGGGGAAGGGGTTGCAGGATGCTAGCGGGCTGGGTGAGCAGCTAGGTGGCTTCTATGGAACACGAGGAACATGTATGGGGTAGCAGTTCCTCCACAGGGGCACGGATTCCTTGGTCCCATCGGTCATGGTGGACGGCGGCTCCAGGTGCTCGGGGCATCGACTACAGCATGAAAACGGAGGGGAGAAGCATAGGGGGAGGAGTGAGAGCTCACTGCGGATATTTCGGTGGTCTCGGTGGGCTCGGGGACGACCGGCAGGCAATGGATTGAGCGACCACGACCGACGGAGCTGAAGGTTGAAGACAACCAAGTTGCAGCGATGCAGGGCTTCTAATCTTGCGTGCGTCGATGAGGGGCTTCACGGTGATGGGGTAGAGCGGCTGGACTCGATAGGGGGCTAGAGGTGCGATGGCTGATGGTTGCGAGCGGCGGCGGCCATGGCGTCTCGGGTCCGAAGGTGGGAGAGAGCAGCAGGGGGGATGGATTGAGCTCGGGAGAGAGAGAGCTCCACACGTCTCCCTAGCACAAGAGAAGCTAGGGGGAGGCAGGCAGGCAGGGAGGAGGTGGAGGCCCCGGGTGTGCACGCGTCGCCACGCCTCTGCCTTCTGGCAGAGGTTGAAGACGACCGCTTCACCCCTGGTGGGCTGGGCCAGAACTCCAGGTAAGCCTAGGTTGGCTTTCTTCCCTTTTTCCATTTTGTTTCATTTTCTATTTTTTGCAGTTTGTTTTGATTTGATAAAAATACCAAGTCATTTTAGAAAATCCTAATTGTTATTTTAAAAGCTATATGATTTATTTCTAATCCAAATAAAGTTTTTAGAATTCTTGGAGCACTTAAATTATATAAATAGTATTTAAATGGCTCCAATCAATATTTGTGAGTTGGATAAAAATCCAAGAATGTTTTTCAGAAATGTGCCCATCATTTTTGGTAGAGATTGTCACCTTTATAAAAATGATGAACTTTTCTTAAGAGCACTTTGGATACAGTGAAATTATTTTTCTAAGTTTAACAAATTAGAATTTTATTTGTGTTAGGGTTTGATCATCCCCATTTCAAGTTTTAGTTGAATTAAACATTGTGACATGATGATTATGCAATGACAGACAATGCCTAAGCTAGGGCTGTGACACATGGATAGATCTTGCGTGTGCGTAGGAATTTTTTGTTTCCCATGCAACATTCCCCAACATCAAATACCTCCCTCTTAAGCTTAAGGGGCCAGCTCGGCACTGGTTAAACAGCCTCCCCGAAAACTCCATTGGATGCTGGGAAGACCTGGAAGATGCATTCCGCTCTAACTTCCAGGGGACCTATGTCCGCCCGCTGGACTCTTCCGATCTCAGCAACGTCGTCCAGAAGCCCAACGAGTCTGCTCGGTAGTTCTGGAATCGTTTCTTGTCTGAGAACAACCAAATTGTCGACTCTCCGGATGCTGAGGCCATAGCCTCCTTCCGGCACAATATTCAGGATGAATGACTGGCCCGCCAGCTAGGCCAGGACAAGCCTCGGACTATGTTCGCCCTTACCTCCCTCATGACCCGCTTTTGCACGGGCGAAGATAATTGGCTAGCAAGACGCAGCTACAATTCTGAAGATCCCGTGGCACCTGAAGCCCGGGATGGCAACTCAAACCCAAAGCGCAATAAGAATAAGCGTCGGCACAATAATCGTGATGCCGATGACATGATTGTTAATGTTGGATTCCGCAACTCCCGACCTGGGCAGCGGAAGAAGCCCCCTAAAGGCAATCGTGATGGACCCACTCAGCTCAAGAAGATCATGAAAAGGCCCTGCCAAATCCATGGGACATCGGAAAAGCCCGCCAACCACACACACCGCAACTGTTGTGTGTTTAAACAGGACGGCAAGATACCACCCGAAGACCAAGGCAAAAGCTCTTGCAGCGAGGACGAAGATGAGCCTCGGGGTCCAATTGTTGGCAGACAGAAAAATTCCCTCCCGAAGTAAAAAATGGTGAACATGATATACGCCACCCACATACTGAAGAAGGACAGGAAGCACGCCCTCCGGGAAGTCTATGCGGTGGAACCCGTAGCCTCGAAGTACAACCCATGGTCGGCATACCCGATCACTTTGATCGGCGTGATCATCCAACCAGTATCCGCCATGGGGGTTTGGCGGCCCTCGTCCTAGACCCCATTATAGATGGGTGTCACCTCACAAAGGTCCTAATGGATGGAGGGAGTAGCCTTAACCTGATTTACTCAGATACTGTGAAGAAGATGGGCATTGATCCGTCATGGATCAAACCCAACAGCACTACCTTCAAAGGAGTGATTCCGAGCATTGAGGTCCGATGCACAGGCTTGGTATCTGAAGGTCATGTTCGGCTCACCCGATAACTTTCGCAACGAAGACTTGATCTTCGATAGCATGCCCTTCTGATCGGCTATCACACGCTGCTTGGTCGGAAAGCGTTCGCTCATTTCAACACGGTCCCACACTACGCATACCTCAAGCTCAAGATGTTGGGCCCCAAGGGGGTCATTACTATCAACAGCAACACCAAGCACTCCCTTAGAACTGAGGAACATGCACTGGCCCTAGCGGCCGAATTTAGATATAAAGAAGATCAGCAAGTTCCGACATCCGCCATAAAGGCACATAAGGTTGGGAAGCGAGTTCGGCTTCAGAGCGAAAACTCAGATCATTCCTCTTCCCCTCTATAGGGACTCTCCCCCACCGCACAATTTCAGGACCAGCAAAGTATGTGCCGAGGAGGCACAACTTCGCGCTTAAGATTCCGTGGGAAGCGGTGGGGAAATAAAGATGGATGTTCGGCTGGCCCGACCTACTACCACCAATACGTCTTCGGACAAGATGCAGATGATCCTAAAGAAGCTTGACTACGGCATAAAGCTCACCTACAATTCGGCGGCCTCTCAAGATTTTGTTAGCAAAATACGCCCCCCGAACACTAACACCCGTCAATGTGCATCCAAGAGCAGGAGTCAACTAGCAAGGGGGCATATCGAGGACGTCAGGTCACCAATTAAAGACCCCTAGTACAACAACTCCTATATGATTTTATTTCTTATTTTTTTCGCATACTTGTAAATAGTTTCTTCGGTAATCCGAGTTATAAGAGTTGTTGAGAAAATGCAAAATTGCGTGGTGCAAGTACACATCATCTGTCCTGTTTTTGGCGCATACTTTTTCTCCTTTCTCCCTCTTCTCGTGAACCTGTTCGGTATGACGCGAGGTAACCGACTAATAGACCGGGGGCTCAATTTCAAACACAAATCGCCTTAACTATCGTGTGTTCGACATCTTGGCGTTCGCTTTATATGCATCAGTTCCGAACTATGTCTTTGGTCATTAAGTTGGGTTGCCCAGCTCCTATGCTTGTCCCTTTATGTTCCGCTCGTTCCACTAAAAGGGTAAAGGGAGCACCCCTGCAATTGTGTTTTCGGATAGTCTGGTTAAGCACCTCAGGGGAGAAAGCCGAAAACGGACTATCATAGTATGCGCAATCTGATTTGTGAACCCCAAGCTAGACTTATTATACTTCAATCCTCGTAAGCGGTTATTCCGTGTTATACGAGGAACTTGCCCTTTGTGCAAACATTATGATGTTGGCTTCGGCCACGGTTTGTCCGAACATCGCAAACACTCCAGTGGCTAATCATACGCTTCCCGTAGTCCTTTTCGCGCCCCTTCAATTAAGTGAAAGAAATACAACACTATAGTTTGATTGCCTAGTCTGTCGCACTACACTGCCTTCGGGTTCCGATAATACGGCTAAGGGATACAGTGCATTGGCATAGACACCCCATGTAGTATCTACGTGGGGGCTGAAGTCGACGACTCGCATCTTTCAGTATGAAACAGCCACATAGGAGTTATAAAGGAATGCAAAACCATATAAGAGCAGATACTAATATCAATTAAAGTTATCACAAGTCTTCGAACACGTTACAAGCTCATTCAAATAATTTTTCACCCGGACAATACGACGCTATAACCCGAGCACTCTCCATCACTCCATTGAAGTATAGCTCGGGGCGTCGGTGCTCCTTCCCGGGTGGCGGCGGGTCGATGGAGACCTTCATCGGATTTAGCCCCGGCCAGTGCACTTTGGCCTTGGCAAGGGCCATCCGAACTCCTTTGATGTAGGAGGAGCGCTTGACGGTGTCAAGGCGGGGCGTGTCAGTGATTAGTCCCTGCAACAGGCCGAAGTAGCTGCCTGGTAGTGGCTCACCGGGCCTTAAGCGGATGCGGAGGTCCTTCATGGCCAGCTCCGCCATCTGGTGCAGCTCCATTAGATGTTCTAGCTGCTCCAACAGAAGAGGAGGATGCTCGGGGGCTCCAAACTGTGCCTAGAAGTTCCGAGCTTCATCTTCCTCTCCTCGCAAGGCGAACAGCTGATTGGCATTTGCCACACTCTTCTGGAGATCGGTGGACGCGCCTGAGGATCACCACACCCAGGTAAGCAACTCGAATCTGCTATCCCCGAATACGCACTTTAATGAGTACGGATTAGCATCGGCTATTTCCTTGGCCTGGCACACTTGCTCCTCGTAGAATCGTCTGTCCATCCGCTCCTTCTAGAGGTCAGCTTTCATGGTGGACAGTTTGGACGAGCTCGCTTTATTCTTCTGCTCCAAGGCCTCGCACCTCTCGCTGACATCCTTGAGCTCCTATTGGACCTCTGCCACACGAGCTTCATGCTTACCACTAGTGGCCCGTATGGCGGAACGGGCGGTCGTCCTTTCCTTCGCAGTTGCCCTCTCGATGGTCGTCCCGTCCTTCGCGCGCTGGAGCTCGGCCTTGAGCCTCTCCACCTCCTTCATTGAGGCTACGCGTGCAGTACACAAAGATAAAGAATCTGCATTGACGGTATTCAGACTCAGACGAAAGTAGTCGTATTCTGTTTCGACATACCTTGAGCCTTGTCGAGCCTTCGGCTAAGGGCCTCAGTTTCGTCTTCGGCGCGCTTCATCTTCCGATTTAGCTCCTCCAGTTTGACGCCATTTATGGCCGCCGCCGATGACGAAGCCTGCATTACACACACAATTAATGCATTACATGAGCTCTCAATTCCCGAATTGTAGACAATCCGATCATATGTTGGGTTATTCTAACATGCTGGACACTTAAAGTGCTTCCAGGGTGGTATCGTATTCAGGTGTGACCCCTAGGGCTCTGGGGCTGCCATGTATACAATACGAATAAATAAAAATCTTTGTAAATATCGAGCGACTTACTTGAAAGACCGCAAGGAGACCTTTGAAGGCCTCCTTCAGCCCGTTGTCAGTGGACTGGATGCTTTGTAGTACCGCACCCATAAGGGTGCGGTGATCCTCGGGGATGGAGGCGCTCGATAGAGCCTCCTCCATGGCCGACCACCTGTTGGTCGGTGGTGTTGGGGATGATCGGATTTCCCGATCACCCGTCGGGTACTGGACTGGTGCCTCCGAAGGCATAGTACGCTCCGGATATGTTCTCGGATGGGACTGAGCGTCTGCTTGTCCAACCTCGTCGGTGTTCCAATGGGGTGGTGCCCCCCGGGTTTTCGGTGGCCGAAGCATTAGCTTCAGCCATGATACTATCTCCCTTGCCCCTTGTGTTCGCCTCCACTGAAGTAGGCTGGGACGACACCTCCATGGTGTCCTTCGTGGAGCCTGGAGTGGTCGAGGCATCCCCACTTTCCGCTAGTTCGGTGGGCAGGGTCTCCCCGTCCGATATCACCTCGGTGGGGATAACGCGCGGGGGGCTGTAAGGCCAATAACCTATGTGTCAGCAAACTATAAATCTACTCACATTGAATAGGAGGGTCTTCGGATCCTAACCTTTTTGGGAGGGGCTTGACCCTTAGGCTCGTTCGTGGAACCTCCTTGGGGTCTTCCGACGTGGAGCTCGAGTTCGAGCTATCGTGGGATAGAACCACCCGCATTTGACGCGCCCTCTTCAGGGCAGCAGAAGCGACCTGCCCTAGGGCGTCCAAAGACGCCGCTCTCTTCTTGGCACAGGGGGGATTGCCTCCCCCTCGCTCTCGGCCTCAGCCTCCTCCTCCTCTTCTTCCTCCACCTCTTCGGCCTCCTCCTGATTTGAGGAGGTAGGGGTATCTTCGGATGCGGCATCAGGCTGGTCCCTGATGCGAAGGCCAGCCTAGCCTTGTTTCTTCTTCTTCTCTTCCTTCGTAGGAGCCTTGTAAGGCTTCACCACGAGCATCTTGGCTAATAGCCCGGTCCTCTCATCTTCGGGCTAAGGCATCGGACTTTTGATGTTGACAGCTTTCTTCAGCCATCTCTGCCAGAATAGATCGGATAAGAGGTTATAGGAATTCTCTGTGTAATAAAGTCGACCAAGCTGGGGAATATCGGACCTCGGAATCGTGCTTGGTGGCGTGCAGACCCTTGTCCTCCTCCTCAGATGGCCATCTCTTCATTTATTTGAAGAGCGCCTTCCACAACTTCTCCCGCATAGAGTGGAAGAGATTCTGGAGTGTCGGCTCGGCTTCGAGTTCTCGAGCCCACGGGGGAGTGTCTTGACCCTAGCAGGGGAGGATGCGTCTTCGGAGCTTCACCTGGACCACATCGGCAAGCTTGATGCCCTCCTTAACCAAGGAGCGGAGGCGCTTCTGCAGATCGGTCACCTCCTTGCCTGATCCCCAAACCAGGCCCTTTTCGGGCCATAAAGCCAGTCTGGTGGGGGACGGATCTGAATGCGGCGGCGGGGAGCTGGCCCTCTTCTTGTGGTTCGGTGACATAGAACCACTCCTTTTGACATCCCTTGATAGTGTCGATGAAGGTGCCCGATGGCCACCCGAGCCGAGCGAGCATGCCGATGACTGCCCCGCCGCAGTCCATGTGCTTGCCGCCGATGCACTTGGGCTTGATGTCGAAGACCTGCAGCCAGAGCCCAAAGTGTGGCTCGACGTGGAGGAAGGCCTCGCGGACGAGGATGAACGCCGAGATATGCATGATGGAGTTCGGCAGGAGGTCGTGGAAGTCGAGGCCATAGAAGAACATTAGCCCCCTAACGAAGGGGTGGAGTGGGAAGCTCAACCCCCTGATGAAGTGGGGGATGAACACCACCCTCGTGCCTAGCTTGGGGTGGGTATCACTTGGCCCTCCTCCGCTGCATGGTGAGGGATGTTGGCGGGGGAGGTAGCCGGCCTTCTTGAGGTCAAGTATGTCCTGGTTGGTGACCGTGGAAGCTTCCCATTGGCTGTTGCAACCCGCCATTACTGAGCTCAAAGATGGGGGTGCAGAGACCTAGATCTGTGCTCTCGAGGCACAAGGGAATGGGAGGCAGAGAAGTCGAATGGAGAGCGTAAAAAGCCTTTGGGGTTTTCCTTCTCTTTTTATGAGGTCTATCAATGTGGACTCCCCTCGCTGCACTGTGAATCCCTCCACTTCCCGAGACGCGCGAGTTGTTGCGTGCGCGTGATTAAGTATATCCCGTATAAAATGGGACATGATCGGTATATTGATAAATCATGATGATTAAAACGGCCTCAAACCGCGAATCGAGTCTATGCAACTGGCCTGGCAGTTGTGGTGGGTCGTAGCCTTTCGTCAGAAAGGTCGTCAGAGGGCTGTTGTTTATCCCCTAACATTTGGGCTTCAAAGAGAATCACTTTATAGTATTCGGACGTGCCACTATGCGGGAGACTACTTGTCATTGGAGGCTGAACTATGGTTCGGCAGGAAGGAACTCACCTTGCAAGCCGAAGACTCTGTTTGTGAAGCAGCCGGAGTTGAAGACCCTTGGTGTTGGAGGCAAGTTCGGGAGCTACTGAGGGAGTCCTGGATTAGGGGGTCCTCAGATAGCCGACCTATTGTTGTGGGCCGGACTATGAGGTCTACTGAGGGAGTCCTGGATTAGGGGGTCCTCAGATACCCGACCTATTGTTGCCTAGTCTGCAGCATGGAAGCTTCGGGAAGCACGGCTTGCACTCCACGTCTAATGTAGTACTTAGGCATGTTTATCTCTTCGGCATGTAACCGACCATGTGTAAACCCTAGGCATCCTCGGCATCTATATAAGCCAGAGGGTTTTAGGGTATAGAGACAGAACAACTCATCTAGGGTTAGGTATATGATCTCAAGGTAGATCAACTCTCTAACCCCTCACATCATTAATACAACCAACCAGGACATAGGGTATTACCTCCATAGGAGGGCCCGAACCTGGGTAAACTCGTGCCCCCTTCGTCTCCTATTACCGTTGATTCTAGTCTCATAGTTTGGGAGCCCCTACCCGAGATCCGCCGGTTTTGACACCGACAGGGCCCCGGCTGGCAGCCTCTCTAGCCGGCCGTGGGGGCCCCAGGGTGAGGGGTCTTGTCGCGGGTAGGACCCGCCGGCTGTAGGTTCCCATCGGGAGTCAGAGGGGCCCGAAGGTGGGTCCCCGTGCCGGACACTTCGCGGAACGGGTCGTCCTTCGGGGCATCGTCTTGTGGCAGCCGACCATGGTCAGCGGTACGACCGGCTGCGTTGTAGCCATGCCGGGGCAGGTAATGGAGTGGTTGAGGGCGTGATGGCACTGTTCTGGCGCCCGGTCACAGTCGGCCAGAGTCAGAAGCATTGTTGCCTCCACTGTAGCCATGCGGGTGCTAACCCTCGATGGGATGGGGGCATTGTTGTTGTGCGTACTTTGACCGTGGCATCCAATGTGTGGCCATCTAGGGATCCGGGGGTCCGCATTCCTAGCTGGCCGGCTCGTTGTAGCCGGCAGCGCGGAGCCGGATTGCAGGGGGAGGCGGCTCGCCCTGCAGTCGTTTCAGAAGGTTGGTGTAGAGGGTCGTTTGAGGCTACCCCGGGGTTATCCCCCCGACAGTCGGCGTGACAACCTCATGGCCACACATTGATGGAGATCTAGATGATGGAGATCATGGTGTCATGCTGGTGACGATGGAGATCATGTCGGTGCTTTGGAGATGGAGATCAAAAGCACAAGTTCATGGACATATCATGTCGCGTATGATTTGCAAGTGCTGTTAATCCATTTATGCATCTTATTTTGCTTAGGACGATGATAGCATTATAAGGTGATCCCTCAATTAAATTTCAAGATAAAATTGTGTTCTCCCCGAGTGTGCACCGTTGCGAAAGTTCGTCGTTTCAAGAGACCATGTGATGATCGGGTGTGATAGACTCTACTTTCGCATACAACGGGTGCAAGCCAGTGTTGCACGTGTGGAACACTCGGGTTAAAATTGACGGCCCTAGCTGTTGGGGGACGTTGCATGGGAAACAAAAAATTTCCTACGCACACGCAAACCTATCCATGGTGATGATCATCTACGAGAGGGGGAGTTAATCTACATACCCTTGTAGATCGCTAAGCGGGAAGCGTTAAGAAACGCGGTTGGTGTAGTTATACTTCTTCGCGATCCAAATCGCCGAGCGTCTCGTGATCCAATCACGAACCGTCCCGCGATCTCGTCATGATCCGTCCCGCGATCCAATCATGAACGTCTCATGGCCTTGATCACGATACTTCCGACCTAGTACCGAACGGACGGCACCTCCGCGTTCAGCACACGTGCAGCGTGATGACAATCTCCATCGTCTTGATCCAGCAAGAGGAGATGGAGAGGTAGAAGAGTTCGCCGGCAGCATGACGGCGCTCCGGCGATGGTGGTGGAGCAATTCCGACAGGGCTTCGCCTAAGCACTGTGGAACTACGATCTAGAGGAGAAACTATGCACCGCTGGATTGGGTAGCACGTGGCGGATATTCTGTCCAAAAACCACCCACCCCACCTGTATATAAACGAGGAAGGAGAAGGCAGCCTTGGCACAAGGCCAAGGCCTTTAGGAGTCGGCCGAAGTGGAGGGGAGCAATCCTACTCCACCTCCAATCCTAGTTGGAGTAGGATTGCTCCCTATTGGTAGATTTTTCCTCTTTTTCCTTTACGAATTTCTTCCCCTGCGCCATGGGTCTTTGTGGCTTTTTCACCAGCACACTAAGGGCTGGTTATTATTCTCCCACAGCCCATGGACCTCTTGGGGTCGAAATACCTCTCCCGGAGGCCTCCCGGTACACTACCGGTACTCCTGGTACACTACCGATGAGCCCAAAACTTTTCCGGCGACCAAACTGGGACTTCCTATATATGAATCTTTACCTCCGGACCATTCCAGAGATCCTCGTCATGTCTGGGATCTCATCCGAGACTCCAAACAACCTTCGGTCACCACCATACATAACTCTACACTACCGAAACGTCACCGAACCTTAAGTGTGCAGACCCTGCGGGTTCGAGAACTATGTAGACATGACCGAGACACCTCTACGGTCAATAACCAATGGCGGGACCTGGATGTCCACATTGGTTCCTACATATTCTACGAAGATCTTCATCGGTCGAACCTCTATGTCAAGGATTCAGTTAATCCCGTATAACATTCCCTTTGTTCTTCGGTATGTTACTTGCCCGAGATTCGATCGTCGGTATCTCCATACCTAGTTCAACCTCGTTACCGGCAAGTCTCTTTACTCGTTCCGTAATACAAGATCCCGCAACTAACAATTAGTCACATCGCTTGCAAGGCATATTGTGATGTTGCATTACCGAGTGGGCCCCGAGATACCTCTCCGTCACACGGAGTAACAAATCCCAGTCTCGATCCATGCCAACTCAACAGACACCTTCGGAGATACCTGTAGAGCACCTTTATAGTCACCCAGTTACGTTGCGACATTTGATACACACAAGGCACTCCTCCGATATCCATGAGTTGCATGATCTCATGGTCATAGGAACATATACATTGACATGCAGAAAACAGTAGCAATAAATTGACACGATCATATGCTATGTTTGTAGTTTGGATCTTGTCCATCACATTATTCTCCCAATGATGTGATCCCGTTATCAAATGACATCTGTCAATGGCTAGGAAACCCTGACCATCTTTGATCAACGAGCTAGTTCACTAGAGGCATACTAGGGACACAGTGTTGTCTATTTACCCACACATGCAATGTATTTCCAATCAATGCAATTATAGCATGGATAATAAATGATTATCATGAACAAGGAAATATAATAATAAACACTTTATATATTGCCTCTAGGGCATATTTCCAACAGTCTCCCACTTGCACTAGAGTTAATAATCTAGTTGACATCACTATGTGATTTACATGGTAATGAATCGAACACCCATACAGCTCTGGTGATTATCATTTTTAGCCCTTGGAAGAGGTTTAGTCAACGGGTCTGCAACATTCAGATCCGTGTGTACTTTGCAAATATTTATGTCCTTCTCCTCGATGTAGAACCGGATGGAGTTGAAGCGTCGCTTTATGTGTCTGGTCCTCTTGTGAAACCTTGGTTCCTTGGCTAGAGCAATGGCACCAGTGTTGTCACACAACAGGTTTATTGGATTCAGTGCACTAGGCACTACTCCAAGATCTGTCATGAACTGCTTCATCCAGACACCTTCCTTCGCTGCCTCCGAGGCTGCGATGTACTCTGCTTCACACGTAGAATCAGCTACCACGCTTTGCTTGGAACTGCACCAGCTTACTGCTCCCCCGTTAAGAATAAATACGTATCCGGTTTGCGATTTAGAATCGTCCGGATCAGTGTCAAAGCTTGCATCGACGTAACCCTTTACAACGAGCTCTTCATCACCTCCATAAACGAGAAACATGTCCTTAGTCCTGTTAAGGTACTTAAGGATATTCTTGACTGCTTGCCAGTGCTCCACTCCAGGATCACTTTGAAACCTTCCGGCCATACTTATGGCAAGGCTGACATCGGGTCTTGTGCACAGCATTGCATACATGATAGAGCCTATGGCTGAAGCATAGGGGATGACGCTCATCTTTTCTTTATCTTCTGCCTTCACTGGGCATTGAGTCTTACTCAACTTCACACCTTGTAACACAGGCAAGAACCCTTTCTTGGACTGCTCCATTTTGAACTTCTTCAAAACTTTATCAAGGTATGTGCTCTGTGAAAGTGCTATTAAGCGTCTCGATATATCTCTATAGATCTTAATGCCTAACATGAAAGCAGCTTCTCCTAGGTCCTTCATTGAAAAACACTTATTCAAATATTCCTTCACGCTTTCCAGCATTTCTACATTGTTTCCAATCAGAAATATGTCATCCACATATAACACTAGAAACGCTATAGAGCTCCCACTCACTTTCTTGTAAATACAAGCTTCTCCGTAAACTTGTATAAATCCAAACGCTTTGATCACCTCATCAAAGTGCTTATTCCAACTCCGAGATGCTTGCACCAGTCCATAAATGGATCGCTGGAGTTTGCAAACTTTGTCAGCATTTTCCGGATCGACAAAACCTTCTGGTTGTATCATATACAACTCTTCCTCAAGGAAACCGTTGAGGAACGCTGTTTTGACATCCATCTGCCAAATTTCATAGTCGAAATAAGCAGCTATTTCCAACATGATTCTGACGGACTTAAGCATCGCTACGGGTGAGAAGGTCTGATCGTAGTCCACTCCTGGAACTTGTGAAAAACCCTTTGCCACAAGTCGAGCTTTATAGACGGTGACATTACCGTCCGCGTCCGTCTTCTTCTTAAAGATCCATTTGTTCTGAATGGCCTTTTGCCCTTCAGGTAATACTTCCAAAGTCCATACTTTGTTTTCATACATGGATCCCATCTCGGATTTCATGGCCTCTAACCATTTCTCGGAATCTGGGCCCATCACCGCTCCTCCATAGCTCGTAGGTTCATTGTTGTCTAACAACATGACCTCCAAGACAGGGTTGCCGTACCACTCAGGAGTAGTACGCGCCCTTGTCGACCTACGAGGTTCAATAGCAGCTTGATCCGAAGCTTCATGATCATCATCATTAACTTCCTCTTCTACCGTCGTAGGTTCCACAGAAACATCTTTCTGCGCTGTGCTACTTTCTGGTTGAAGTAAAGGTTCAATAACCTCATCAAGCTCTATTTTTCTCCCACTCAATTCTTTCGAGAGAAACTCTTTCTCAAGAAATGTTCCGTTCTTAGCAACAAACACTTTGCCTTCGGATCTGAGATAGAAGGTATACCCAACTGTCTCTTTAGGGTATCCTATGAAGACGCATTTCTCCGCTTTGGGTTCCAGCTTTTCAGGCTGAAGCTTTTTGACATAAGCATCACATCCGCAAACTTTAAGAAATGACAACTTCGGCTTTTTGCCAAACCACAGTTCATATGGCATCGTCTCAACGGATTTTGATGGTGCCCTATTTAAAGTGAATGCAGCTGTCTCTAATGCATAACCCCTAAACGATAGTGGCAAATCGGCAAGAGACATCATAGAACGCACCATATCCAATAAGGTTCGATTACGACGTTCAGACACACCATTACGCTGTGGTGTTCCGGGCGGTGTCAACTGTGAAACAATTCCACATTGTCTTAAGTGACTGCCAAACTCATAACCCAGATATTCACCTCCTCGATCAGATCGCAGAAATTTAATCTTTCACTCTGAAATTTCTTGAACTTTTCAAACGTTTCAGACTTGTGTTTCATCAAATAAATATACCCATATCTACTCAAGTCATCAGTACAGGTGAGAAAGTAACGATATCCACCGCGCGCTGCAACATTCATTGGACCGCACACATCAGTATGTATGATTTCCAATACGTCACTCGCCTGTTCCATTGTTCTAGAGAACGGCGTTTTAGTCATCTTGCCCATGACGCATGGTTCGCATGTGTCAAGTGATTCAAAATCAAGTGACTCCAAAAGTCCATCAGCATGGAGCTTCCTCATGCGTTTTACACCAATGTCACCTAAACGGCAGTGCCACAAGAAAGTGGTACTATCATTATCAACTCTACATCTTTTGGCATCAATGTTATGAACATGTGTATCATCACTATCAAGATTCAATATGAATAAACCCCTAACATTGGGTGCATGACCATAAAAGATATCACTCATATAAATAGAACAACCTTTATTCTCTGATTTAAATGAGTAACCGTCTCGCAATAAACAAGATCCAGATATAATGTTCATGCTCAACGCAGGCACTAAATAACAATTATTCAGGTTCATCACTAATCCAGATGGTAATTGAAGAGAGAGCGTGCCGACGGCGATCACATCAACCTTGGAACCATTTCCCACGCGCATCGTCACTTCGTCCTTTGCCAGTCTTCGCTTATTCCGTAGTTCCTGCTTTGAGTTGCAAATGTGAGCAACCGAACCGGTATCAAATACCCAGGCACTACTAAGAGAACTAGTAAGGTGCACATCAATAACATGTATATCATATATACCTTGTTTGTCGTTGGCCACCTTCTTGTCAGCCAGGTACTTGGGGCAGTTCCGCTTCCAGTGACCAGTTCCTTTGCAATGAAAGCACTCAGTTTCTGGCTTAGGTCCATGCTTAGGCTTCTTTGTAGGAGTAGCAACTGCTTTGCCATCCTTCTTGGTTTTACCCTTCTTGCCTTTGCCCTTGCCATTTTTCTTGAAACTAGTGGTTTTATTGACCATCAACACTTGATGTTCTTTCTGGATTTCAGACTGAGCGACTTTCAGCATCGCAAACAGCTCGGCGACTGACTTGTTCATCCCGTGCATGTTATAATTCATCACAAAGCTCTTGTAACTAGGTGGCAGCGATTGAAGAACTCTATCAGTGATCGCCTCCGGTGGAAGGGTAATTCCCAACTCCGCTAGACGGTTTGAGTACCCAGACATTCTGAGTATGTGCTCACTAATAGACCCGTTCTCCTCCATCTTGCAAGCATAGAATTTATCGGAGGTCTCAAACCTCTCAATCCGGGCATTCTTCTGAAAGATAAACTTCAACTCCTGGAACATCCCATATGCTCCATGACGTTCAAAAGGTCTTTGAAGTCCCGGTTCTAAGCCATACAATATTGCGCACTGAACTATTGAGTAGTCTCCAGCACGAGCCTCCCAAACGTTCTTAACGTCTTCGGAGGTCATGTCTTCTGGTTGGTCACCAAGCGGTGCATCAAGGACATATTGTTTCTGGGAAGCCGTGAGGATAATCCTCAGATTACTGGCCCAATCAACAAAGTTACTTCCATCATCTTTCAACTTAGCTTTCTCTAGGAACGCATTAAAATTCAGGGGTGCTACTGCACGAGCCATTGATCTACAACATAAATATGCAAAGGTTACTTAGACTATTGTTCAAGATAATGAGTTTAGTTAATCAAATTCCTAAAGCTCGCACTCAAATTGACATCCCTCAGGTCATCTGAGTGTCACATGATCCAAATTCACCAACTCAAGTCCGATCATCACGTGCGTTAAGCTGGTTTCAATGGTGAACATCATTATGTTGATCATATCTACTATATGACTCATGTTCGACCTTTCGGTCTCTTGTGTTCCGAGGCCATGTCTGTACATGCTAGGCTCGTCAAGTTTAACCCGAGTGTTCTGCACGTGCAAATCTGGCTTGCACCCGTTGTATGTGAACGTAGAGTCTATCACACCCGATCATCACGTGGTGTCTCGACACGATGAACTTTCGCAACGGTGCACACTCGCGGAGAACATAGTTCATCTTGAAATTCAAGTGAGGGATCACCTTATAATGCTACCGCCGCACTAAGCAACACAAGGTGCATAAAAGGATTAACATCTCATGCAATTCATAAGTGACATGATATGGCCATGAACTTGTGTTTAAGATCTCCATCTTCGAAACACCGGCATGATCTCCATCATCACCGGCACAACACCATGATCTCCATCATCTTGATCTCCATCAACGTGCTGCCATTGGGGTTGTGGCGCCAGCCCTGCTTCTACTTCTATTGCTACCGTTTAGCGATAAAGTAAAGCATTACATAGCGCTGAATGATTGACACGCAGGTCATACAATAATTAAAGACAACCCTATGGCTCCTGCCGGTTGCCGTATTCATCGACGTGCAAGTCATGAAATTCTATACATCACATGATCATCTCATACATCACATATATCTCATCATGTAATTGGCCATATCACATCACAACATACCCTACAAAAACAAGTTAGACGTCCTCTAATTGTTGTTGCATGTTTTACGTGGCTGCTACGGGTATCTAGCAAGAACGATTCTCACCTACGCATAAACCACAATGGTGATACATAGATTGCTTTTCAACCTTCTCAAGGACCGCCTTTGTCGGATCCAATCCAACTAAAGTGAGAGAAATTGTCACCCGCAAGCCATCTAAGCAACAAGTTGCCTCGAGGGAACCGGTCTCTCGTAAGCGTATGAGTAATGTTGGTCTGGGCTGCTTCATCTCACAATCCCGCTGAACCAAAATCCGACCAAGGGAGGAAGCAATCTAAGCATCAACGCCCACAAACCTTTTGTGTTCTACTCGAGATCTCATCGAACCATCAACCTAGCTCATGATGCCACTGTTGGGGAACATTGCATGGGAAACAAAAAAATTCCTACGCACACGCAAACCTATCCATGGTGATGATCATCTACGAGAGGGGGAGTTGATCTACATACCCTTGTAGATCGCTAAGCGGGAAGCATTAAGAAACGCGGTTGGTGTAGTCGTACTTCTTCGCGATCCAAATCGCCGAGCATCCTGCGATCCAATCACGAACCTTCCCACGATCTTGTCACGATCCGTCCCGCGATCCAATCACGAACGTCTCGTGGCCTTGATCAGGATCCTTCCGATCTAGTACCGAATGGACGGCACCTCCGCGTTCAGCACACGTGCAGCATGATGACGATCTCCACCGTCTTGATCCAGCAAGAGGAGATGGAGAGGTAGAAGAGTTCGCCGGCAGCGTGACGGCACTCCGGTGATGGTGGTGGAGCAATTCCGGCAGGGCTTCGCCTAAGCACTGCGGAACTACGATCTAGAGGAGAAACTATGCACCGGTGGATTGGGTAGCACGTGGCGGAAATTTTGTCCAAAAACCACCCACCCCACCTGTATATAAAGGAGGAAGGAGAAGGCAGCCTTGGCGCAAGGCCAGGGCCTCTAGGAGTCGGCCGAAGTGGAGGGGAGCAATCCTACTCCACCTCCAATCCTAGTTGGAGTAGGATTCCTCCCTATTGGCTGATTTTTCCTCTTTTTTGCTTTAGGAATTTCTTCCCCTGCGCCATGGGCCTTTGTGGCTGTTTCCCCAGCCCACTAAGGGCTGGTTATTATTCTCCCACAGCCCATGGACCTCTTGGGGTCGAAATACCTCTCCCGGAGGCCTCCCGGTACACTACCGAAACGTCACCGAACCTTAAGTGTGCAGACCCTGCGGGTTCGAGAACTATGTAGACATGACCGAGACACCTCTACGGTCAATAACCAATGGCGGGACCTGGATGTCCACATTGGTTCCTACATATTCTACGAAGATCTTCATCGGTCGAACCTCTATGTCAAGGATTCAGTTAATCCCGTATAACGTTCCCTTTGTTCTTCGGTATGTTACTTGCCCGAGATTCGATCATCGGTATCTCCATACCTAGTTCAACCTCGTTACCGGCAAGTCTCTTTACTCGTTCCGTAATACAAGAACCCGCAACTAACAATTATTCACATCGCTTGCAAGGCTTATTGTGATGTTGCATTACCGAGTGGGCCCCGAGATACCTCTCCGTCACACGAAGTAACAAATCCCAGTCTTGATCCATGCCAACTCAACAGACACCTTCGGAGATACCTGTAGAGAACCTTTATAGTCACCCAGTTACGTTGCGACATTTGATACACACAAGGCACTCCTCCGATATCCGTGAGTTGCATGATCTCATGGTCATAGGGACATATACATTGACATGCAGAAAACAGTAGCAATAAACTGACACGATCATATGCTATGTTTGTAGTTTGGGTCTTGTCCATCACATTATTCTCCCAATGATGTGATCCCGTTATCAAATGACATCACATGTCAATGGCTAGGAAACCCTGACCATCTTTGATCAACGAGCTAGTTTACTAGAGGCATACTAGGGACACAGTGTTGTCTATTTACCCACACATGCAATGTGTTTCCAATCAATGCAATTATAGCATGGATAATAAATGATTATCATGAACAAAGAAATATAATAATAAACACTTTATATATTGCCTCTAGGGCATATTTCCAACACTAGCATGTACAGACATGGCCTCAGAACACAAGGGACCGAAAGGTCGAACATGAGTCATATAGTAGATATGATCAACATGAAGATGTTCACCATTGAAACCACCTCAACTCACGTGATGATCGGACTTGAGTTGGTGGATTTGGATCATGTGACACTCGAATGACTAGTGGGACGTCAATTAGAGTGGGAGTTTTTTAAGTAATATTATTAACTAAACTCATTATCATGAACATAGTCAAAATGTCTTTGCAAATTATGTTCCTAGAGAAATAGCTCGCACTGCAGCTCCCTTGAATTTTTTATATGTTCCTAGAGAAATAGAGTTGAAAGATTAAGGTAGCAATAATGCAGACTGGCTCCATGATCTGAGGATTGTTCTCATTGCTTCCCAAAAGGCTTATGTTCTTAATGCGCCGCTCGGTGCGCCACCCCCTCAAACGTCATCTATAGATGTTGTGAACATCTGACACGCACGTTCTGATGATTATTTGATAGTTCGGTGTGTCATGCATTACGACTTAGAATTGAGGCTCGAAAATGTTTTGAACGTCACGGAACATATGATATGTTCTAAGAGCTGAAATTGGGATCTTAGGCTCGTGCCCACGTTGAGAGGCATGAAACCTACAACAAGATTCTTTGCCTGCAAGATGAAGGAGAATAGCTCAATCGGTGAGCATGTGCTCAGATTGTTTGGGTACTACGATCGCTTGAATTGAGTGGGAGTTGATCTTCTAGATAAGATAGTGATTGATATAGTTCTCCAAGTCACTGTCACTAAGCTACTAGAGCTTCGTGATGAACTATAAAATGCTAGGGATGGAAATAATGATCCCTGAGCTATTCACGATGTTTGACACCGCGAAGGTACAAATCAAGAAGGAGCATCAAGTGTTGATGGTTAGTGAAACCACTAGTTTCGAGAAGGGAGAGGGATAGAAGGGAAACTTCATGGATGGAAAGTCAGTTGCTGCTCCAGTGAAGAAACCCAAGATTGAACCCAAACCTGAGACTAAGTGCTTCTATTTTGAGGAGAACGGTCGCTAAAGTGGAACAATCCTAGATACTTGGTAGATAAGAAGGCTGGCAACATCGATAGAAGTATATTTGATATATGTGTTATTGATGTGTACCTTGCTAGTACTCCTAGTAGCACCTGGGTATTGGATACTGGTTCGGTTATTAAATGTTAGTAACTCGAAATAAAAGCTACAGAATAAATGGAGTCTAGCTAAGGGTGAGGTGACGATGAGTGTTGGAAATGTTTCCAAGGTTGATGTGATCATCATCGCGCGCTCTTTCTACCTTTGGGATTAGTGATGAACCTAAATAAATGTTATTTGGTGTTTGCGTTGAGCATGAACATGATTAGATCATGTTTATTGCAATACGGTTATTCATTTAAGTTAGAGAATAATGGTTATCCTGTTTACATGAATAATACCTTCAATGGTCATGCACCCAATGAGAATGGTTTATTGAATCTTGATCGTAGTGACACACATGTTCATAATATTGATGCCAAAAGATACAAGTTAATAATGATTGTACCACATACTTGTGGCACTACCGCTAAATGTCACATTGGTTTAAAACACATGAAGAAACTCCATGCTGATGGATCTATGGACTCATTCCATTTTGAATCGGTTGAGACATGCGGACCATGCCTCATGGGCAAGATGACTATAGACCCCGTTTTCGGTATGATGGAGCGGGCAAGTAACTTATTGGAAATAATACATGTTGATGTATGCGGTCCAACGAGTGTTGTAGCATGTAGTGGATATCGTTATTTTCTTACCTTCACTGATGATTTGAGTATATATGACTCTATTTACTTAATGAAACACAAGTCTGAAATGTTTGAAAAGTTCAAAGAAATTCAGAGTGAAGTTTAAGATCATCGTGACAGGAACATAAACATGTCTACAATATGATCGTGCAGGTGAATATCTGAGTTACAGGTTTGGCATACAACTTTAGACAATCTGAAAGTTGTTTCACAACTCAGGCCACCTAGAACACCATAGTGTGATGGTGTGTCTGAATGTCGTAGTCGTGCTCTATTGGATATGGTGCAAACTATGATCTCTCTTATCGATTTGCCACTATCATTTTGGGGTTATGCATTAGAGACAACTACATTCACTTTAAAAGGGGTGCCATCTAAGTCTGTTGAGATGACACCGTATGAATTTTGGTTTGGCAGAAACCTAAGCTGTCATTTCTTAATGTTTGGGGTTGCGACACTTATGTGAAATAGGGTTTTCACCTAATGAGCTCGAACCCAAAGCTGACAAATGCATCTTCATAGAATTCCCTAACGTAAAAGTTGGGTAACCCTTCTATCTTAAATCCAATTAAAAAGTGTTTGTTGCCAAAATGGGTCCTTTCTCAAGAAAGAGTTTCTCTCGAAATAATTGAGTGGGAGGAAGATAGAACTTGATGAGGTTGTTGAACCTTTGTTTCAACCAGAGAGTAGTGCAACGCAGAAAGTTGTTTCTGTGGATCCTACATTAGTTGAAGAGGAAGTTAATGATGATGATCATGAAGCTTCAGATCAAGTTACTATCAAACCTCATAGGTCGACAAGGACTCGTACTGCTCATGAGTGGTATGCAACTCTGTCTTAGAGGTCATGTTGTTGGACAACGATGAACCTACGATCTATGGAGAAGCAATGATGGGCCCCGATTCCGAGAAATGGTTAGAGGCCACGCAATTCGAGATGGGATCCATGTAAGACAACAAAGTATGGGCTTTGGAAGTATTACCTGAACGGCGAAAGACCATTCAGAACAAATGGATCTTTAAAAGGAAGACGGACGCGGATGGTAATGTCACCGTTTATAAAGCTCGACTTGTGGCAAAGGATTTTTCACAAGTTCAAGGAGTTGACTACTATGAGACTTTCTCACCTGTAGCGATGCTAAAGTCTGTTGGAATTATGTTAGCAGTGGCTGCATTTTTCGATTCAGAAATATGGCAGATGGATGTCAAAACATCGTTTCCCTAACGGTATCCGTGAGGAAAGGTTGTATGTAATACAACCGGAAGGTTTTGTCAGTTCTAAGGATGCTAAAATATATGCAAGCTCTAGTGATCCTTCTATGGACTAGAGCAAGCATCTCGGAGTTGGAATATATGCTTTGATGAGGTGATCAAAGTTTTTTGAGTCTACACAAAGTTTATGATAAATTTGTATTTACAATAAAGTGAGTGGGAGCACTATAGAATTTCTGATAAGTATATGTGGATGAAATATTGTTGATTGCAAATGATGTAGAATTTCTGGAAAGCATAAAGGGTTGTTTGAAAAGGAGTTTTTCAAAGGAAACCCTAGAATGAAGCTACTTAAATATTGGGCATCTTGATCTATAGAGGTAGATCAAGACGTCTGATAAAACTTTCAATGAGTACATACCTTGACAAGATTTTGAAAGAGTTCAAAATGGATCAGTCAAAGGAAGAGTTCTTGCCTGATTTGTGAGGTGTGGAGTTGGGTGAGACTCAAAGCTCGACCACGGTAGAAGAAAGAGAATGGACAAAGGTCGTCCCCTATTCCTTATCCATATGCTCTATATAGTATGCCATGCTGTGTACCACACATGTGTGTGCCTTGCCATGAGTCTGTCAAGGGGTACAAGAGCAATCCAGGAGTGGATCACTGGATAGTGGTCAAGATTATCCTTCGTAACTAGAAGATTATGGAGGTGATAAAGAGTTCGGCATAAAGGGTTACGTCGATGCAAGCTTTAACACCAATCTGAATGACTCTGAGTAGCAATCTAGATACGTATAGTGGAGCGGCCGTTTGGAATAGCTCCGAGTGGAGTGTGGTAGCATTGTCTACAATATTACATAGAGATTTGCAAAGTACACACGAATTTAAATGTCGCGGACCCATTGACTAAATACCTCTCTCACATGCAAAGCATGATCGAACCCTGTACTCATTGGGTGTTAGATTCATAACAATGTAAATCACATGGTGATGTGAACTAGATTATTGACTCTAGTGCAAGTGGGACACTGTTGGAAATATGCCCAAGATGCAATAATAAATTGGTTATTATTGTATTTACTTGTTCGTGATATTCGTTTATTATCCATGCTATAATTGTATTGATTGGAAACTCAAATACATGTGTGGGTACACAGACAACATTGTGTCCCTACTATGCCTCTAGTTAATTAGTTCATTGATCAAATATGGTCAAGGTTTCCTGGGCATGGACATGAGATGTTATTTGATAACAGGATCACATCATTAGGAGAATGATGTGATGGACAAGACTTAAACTATAAACATAGCATATGATCATGTCGGTTTATTGCTATAGTTTTCTGCATGTCAAGTATCTATTCCTATGACCATGAGATCATGCAATTCACTAACACCGGAGGAATAACTTGTGTGTATCAAACGTCACAACGTAACTGGGTGACTATAAAGGTTCTCTACAAGTATCTCCGAGGGTGTCTGTTGAGTGGGCATGGATCAAGACTAGGATTTGTTACTCCGTGTGAGGGAGAGGTATCTCAGGGCCCACTCGGTAATACAACATCACAAACAAGCCTTGAAAGCAATGTGGCTAATGTGTTAGCCACGGGATCTTGTATTACGGAACGAGTAAAGAGACTTGCCGGTAACGGGATTGAACTAGGTATACAGATACTGATGGTCGAATCTCGGGCAAGTAACATACCGATGAACAAAGGGAACAACATATGGGATTAATTGAATCCTTGACATAAAGGTTCAACCGATAAAGATCTTTGTAGAATATGTAGGAACCAATATGGGAATCCAAGTCCCACTATTGTTTATTGATCATGGAGGTGTCTCGGCCATGTCTACATAGTTCTCAAACCCGCAAGGTCTGCACACTTAAGGTTCAGTGATGTTTCGGTATAGTAGAGTTATGTATGGTGCTTACCGAAGGTGGTTCGCAGTCCCGGATGAGATCCTGGACATCATGAGGATCTCCAGAATGGTCCAAAGGTAAAGATTGATATATAGGAAGTCCTATTTTGGTCACCGGAAAAGTTTCAGGTACTTCGGTATTGTACCGGGAGTGTAGGGAGGGTACCGAGGGCCATCGGGAGGGGTGTCTCGACCCAAAGGACCTCATGGGCTGTGGGAGGAGTCAAACCAGCCCCTAGCGGGTTGGAGAACCACCCCCCACCACCACCACCACCACTAAGTCCCATGCGGCTAAGGGTGGGAAAACTCCAGAGGTGGAAAGGTGGATAGGGTTTCCAAGTGGAGAGGAGGAATCCTACTCCTAGTAGGACTCCTCGACCTCCAATTTCATCCAAACCTTGAGGGTTTGAGGCTGCCTCCTACCCTCCCTCCCTCCTATATATACTAGAGAATTTAGAGGGGAGAGCTAACCCTAATTGCTACGTGCTCCCTCTACTTCATCTAGATCATTTTCTCCTCTAGTCTAGTTCAGCGGTGCTTAGGCGAAGCCCTGTCGGAATAGTTCCACCACCATAGCCGCCACGCTGTCGCGCTGCCGGAGAACTCATATAACTCCCCGCTCCCTCTTGCTAGATAAAGAAGGCAGAGATCAACATCGAGCAGTACGTGTGCTGAACGCGGAGGCGTCGTCCATTCGGCGCTAGATCGGAAGGACCGTGATCAGGATCACGAGACGATTCGTGATTTGATCGTGGGAAGGATCGTGATGGGATCATGGGACGGATCGTGATTGGATCGCGAGAAGGATCGTGATGGGATCGCGGGACGCTCGGCAATTTGGATTGCGAAGACGTTTGACTACATCAACCGCGTTTCTTAACGCTTCCTGCATAGTGATCTCAAGGGTATGTAGATCCACTCTCCCTCTCATAGATGCTCATCACCATGGATAGATATTGCATGTGCATAGGTAATTTTATGTTTTCCATGCAACGTTCCCCAACACATCCCTCCGGCAGTAGCCTCCGGGCAACTCGAAGAGTCAGGCGGAGGGTTTTTGCAGTCATCGTTGTTGTTGTAGAAGTTTTTGATGACGGACGGCTATGGGCCGCGGCCCGCACGGCTTGCTTCCAGTGGGGGCCCTAACGGGCAAGGACGCAAAGTCTGCCAGCTGCTGGGTGCGAGGCACAGTCGGGCGCTGACGCAGAGTCTGCCAGCTGATGGGTTCGAGGCATTGCCATGCATGGACGTGGATTCCGCTGGCTGATGGGCATGGGGCCCTGGATGGTGCAGATGTGGAGTCCGTCGGCTGGCGGGCATGGGGCCCTGCCG
Organism: Hordeum marinum; assembly: GCA_022496015.1. NCBI lineage: Eukaryota > Viridiplantae > Streptophyta > Magnoliopsida > Poales > Poaceae > Hordeum > Hordeum marinum. Next base: position 402,629,227 of record CM039675.1, read on the forward strand.
GGCAAGGACATAGAGTCTGCCGGCTGGCTATTTCCAGCGGGGGTGCCCCGCTGGGTGTAGCCTCTAAGCCTCCGGGCGACTCGAAGAGTCGGGCGAAGGGTTGTAGGATCGAAAGTAGGTCTAGAGGGGAGGTGATTAGACTACTTAACCAAATAAAAATCTACTTTTTGCCAATTTTAAGTGTTGGTAGATTTTAGCATTCATAGCAAGTCAAGCACACCCTACACATGCATGTCTATGAGTATAGCAGCGGAAAGTAAAGACAAGCATGAGTAGTAAAGGAAGGGTAGGAAGATCAAACGCAATTTGGAGACACGATGATTTTTTCCGTGGTTTCGATAGGTGGTGCTATCGTATGTCCACATTTATGGAGTCTTCAACCCACTGAGGGCGACGGTCGCGAGAGCCCACGAAGGGCTCTACCCACGAAGGGTTCCACGAAGAAGCAAAATCAACTATACCATGATGGCCTACGTCCACAGAGGACTAGCCTAACTCTAGGTAGATCTTCACCAAGTAGGCGATCTCCTTGCCCTTACAAACTTCTTGGTTCACTCCACAACACGAAGTAGGAGGCTCCTAAGCGACACCTAACAAATCTAGGAGGCACCACCCTCCAAAAGGTAATAGGCTCGATAATGTCGATGAACTCCTTGCTCTTGTTCTTCAAGATGATAGACTCCTCAACACATAATCACTCTCTCACAGATTTGGCTTGGTGGAAGATATTGATTGGGTGGAAAGCAACTTGGGGAGGCTAAAGATCAAGATTCATATGGTTGGAATGGAATGGCATGATCTCAACACATGAGTAGGTGGCTCTCACTCAGAAAATTAGTAGGTATGAGTGGGGATCTATTCTGATTGCTTCTCTTACGATTGAGTGGTGGTGGAGGGGTATACATAGGCATCTCCAAAAATCCAACTGTTACACCTAATAAGTCCAACTCGGTGACACCGATGTGTTAATCTCGGTGGTATCAAATTTCCTAAAAGGCAGCAACTTTTGAATCTCGTTGAGACCGATACATAAAACTCAATTGCACCGATAAGGTGACCAGCGGTCAGATTGCTAGACTTAGTGATGCCGATTCAACAAACTCAATTGAACCGATTTTGTGAATTTGCATAACAGAATGTTGGCAACCCAAACTCGGTGGCACCGAATCAGAATCGGTTGCACCGAAGGGTTAGGGTTTGGCTGAGCCTGTCTGAGGCTGAGAGTCGGTGGCACCGAGTGGGAGTGTTGGTTGCACCGATTTTGGATATTTGGCTTTGGGCAGAATTTTGTGCAAGAGCATGTGGGTGTATGTGGTGACTATCACTTGTGCACATATGAGCATTTTGTTCACCAAAAGTACCTTACCCCCTTTTGATAGTATTGGCTTTCCTATGGACTCAAAATGATTCCTCACAAAGTAAAATGTAGAGTCCTCTTGCTTGAAGCTTTGCCAATCTATTTCCTTGCATCTTTTGGTATTCCACAATCCCTTTGCCAACCCATCATTGAACTTTTCCTAAAACATGCTTAGTGGAAACATTGGTTCAATGACATATATGTTGTTATTAATTACCAAAACCACCAAGGGAGAAAATGTGCTTTCAGTCTCCCCCTTTTTGGTAATTGATGACAACATATAGATCAAAGCTTCGACATATGATATAATCAATGGATATAATCGTTGCTTTGAGAAGTATGTGATAAGCAAGAGCTCCCCCTAAAATTGTGCATCATTTTAAATTTGCGTTTGAATGCAAATGCACAATCGATTAGGTACATGGGGCACTTCTTCCATGTCACATACAACTTGGTGGTGTGCGAGAGTAATAAGAGTTAATATCATAGCATAACACATCAAGCAAAGTGAATGATCATCTCATAACCATCAAAAGGATAGGAAATGGTAGCAACACACATTAAAGCGTATGATCAAACACGAACAAAAGTATAACACAAGCAACCAAAAGACCAAATGTTTTTAAAACAGCAATGAAACTGAACGCTCTCTCACTCGAAACATAAAGATCTATATAGAACTTCTCCCCCTTTGGCAACAAGTTACCAAAAAGTTCAAAGAGATATAGCTAATCGTCCTTCTGGGGCTGATCTCCTCCGATGGTCGATGTCAGAGTCGAGACAAGTGCATCAGCGAAGACCTCGACAGATGTCCTGGACGGAGTTGGAGTAGCAACTGGTGGCACTGGAAGAGCTGATGGAGCTAAGGTGACAGTAGCTGGTGCAGACAATGAAGGTCTCATCTTCGGAGCTGGCACTATAGGTGTTCTGGCCTGAGTCCTGAACTGGGCAATCGTCTTGACAGGTGCACAATCCTCATCATCATCAGAATCAGACTCTGAAGAGGTGGGACGAATAGGAGCTTTATCTACTTCCTTCTTGAGCTCGTTCATGGTCTTGGTCAGCCCATCTACCTTGTCATTTAGGGTCTTGATCCTGGTCTCAAAGATCCTCACAAGACTACTCCAGTTCTCCAGTATGTCCTTGATGTCCTTCTACATGACCTGAACTGTTGATATCAAGAGATCCATCTGCTCATTCCTGGACCCAGGTATGGGAGCACTAGTGGCTCTAGATGCCTCTGCCTCTGCCTCTGCCTGAGCTGCAGCTGATGTGGGGCAGTCTGGGTCCATCACCACAACATTGTCCTCGAAGTATGGCTGTAGGGGCAAGTGGGGTTTGTCCAGAGCAAAGATGTGTTTCTCCAGCTTGGAGTTGATGATCATCTGAATGTAGGATGCATAGCAGCATAAGCACTTCTGATTAGCAGCAACCCTCTTCACAGTCTCCACTATCAGATCCATCACTCTGAATCTCTAGTGCTGGTATGAATCAGCAAGTTGATGGAGTAGCCTCGGATCATCTTCTCATCACCTGACTTGGGCATCAAAGTATGCTTCAAAATAGTGTTGATGATGCGGAGACCTGCCTGGAGGTGATAGATAGATCCTAGCTTGTGGGACTGAAGGTGTGCAGCAGGAATGGCATTGTACATGTCCTTCATGGCATTGTGGTTGGCCTTGGACTCTGAGTACACGCAGATATCTCCATCCTATGCCTCTGGGACTCCTAAGATGGCAGCCCATTCATCAACAGTTGACTCATATCTTGCTCCTTCTGTCATCCACACAATCCTACCATCTCCATAGAAGTGAGCAGTGGAGTAGAATTGCATGATCGTCTCATCTTTCCATGCAATGAACTCTCTGCCAACAAACTGATATATGCCGACAAAGTGGAAGTTATCTTGAACATTGGGGAAAAAGTCTTCATTCGCCTTGATATACTTCTAGTCGACATATCTCGTGTCACTCATAGCTGGACTCTTGTCAAGCAGCACAGTCTCATAGAAATCATGTTGCTCCTTGGTGTAGAACCTGTAGTCCACAGCTGTCTTCTTCCTGCGAGAGTAAGGATCAATGCCTCTCCACTCTCTCAAACTTGCATCCTTCTTCTTCTTCATATCTGCAGCTAAAGGATGGCTGGCATTGTGCACTGGAAGATGAGGTTTGAGCTTCATCAATGCATACATAGCATCCTCATCAGCTTCTCTCAAGGTAGATTCCTTGTTTTTCTCAGAAGCTGGAATCTGTCTGGATGTCCTCTTGGACTTTTTAGCAGCAGCCTTCTTGGGGGCAGACTTGGTGCTCTTGGAGGGACTTTGCTTTGGCATAGCATCTGCCAAAAGCTTCTTCCGCTTCTTCTTGGGAGGGGCCTTGACAACTTTCTCTTCCTCCTCCTCCTCCTTAGCATCAGCACCAGTAGCCTCCTCAGGGACATCATACATTGAGGTAGGCCTCCAACAACACGGATAATCATCTTCCTGGCTTTCTTCTCTCCCTCCTTATTAAGCAATGACCTCCTAGGGGGCTCAATGGTCATGGTAGCCCTAGCACTCTCAGGTGCTCTCATAGACTCTGGAGGGGCATGTGTCTTGCTGACCACCCTCCTAGAAGAGGTGGCTCCATTTGCTAACTTCCTGGCAGCCTTGTCTTGTTTCTTACCAAGAACTTCCTCCGGCACAAAGTCTGAGTCCTCCTCATCTTAATTCAACTTCTTCCTTGATCTTGTAGTAGCCTTGAGAAACCCATGAGAACTGGGGGTGCCTGGATCTGAAGAGGAGCTAGGATCAGGACTAGTGTGCTTCAGCACTGGGCTCTCTGAAATCATTCTGACTGTCTTCAGCATCTGACATATCTGACCCTGTTAATAGAGCATAGAAGAATGGATAGGTTGAGCATCACAAAACACAAAGTTTTTTCAAAATTTGAACAAAAGATTCTCGAGGTTTGCATTCTGTCACATGAAGATCGATACAGCCGAAGAAAAAAAATTGGTGCTACCGAGACTGACTATCTCTTTAACAGAAACTTGGCACTCTTTTCGATGAGACCGAAAAAGAGTACTCGGTTTCACCGAGATCTTTCTCAACATTACAGAGGGAAAATCGGGCGATACCGATTTGTTTGCTTTGGTTCCACCGAGTTTCATCGGGCGAACGACAAACCCTAGAAAATCTCATGTTCGTAACTACAGGAATTCTTTCGTGGATAGATCGATCTCAAACAATGGCTTATGGATGGAAAAGTCCTAATGCGCAAGATTTGGAGAGGGGAGCACATGAGGGATTCGAAATCATACCCTAGCTTGGTGATGACTTCACTACGGTGGCGACGAGGGTGGACATTCCATCGACGGCGTGGACTTCCAGCAGCGGAGGCGCTCGGGAAGACAAGGTGATGACCAGGGGCCTCGAATCGATAGAGTAGGGTTTTGAGGGGGCGACGATTGAAGAATAATTTCAAAGGTCGGGTCCGCCCCCTTATGTACCCGCGGCTGTCGGTGACACTGATTCTAATTTTTTTTATGACACCGAGTTTCTCAACTATCAGCTGACAGGGAAACTCAGTGTAACCGAGAATATGGAATCGGTAGTACCGAGATAGAAAACCAGATCAACCCTAGGCATTCTGTGAGACCGAGATTTTTGAGTTGGTTCCACCAGGATGCACTTGGGAGGTTTTAATGGTCAGTGCTTTGTCGATACGGAACTCCGAGTGCTCCTCACACAAAGAGATCAAAGAGTACTTGTTCAAATTTTGTGATGCATCATGAATAGAACATGAGGCGAGAAAGCATAGATATCTAGAGGAATGGTCCTAGGAATTCTTGTACATCCAATTGGCAAATGAAAAATCAAAAGCCGAATAGAAACAATTGGATGTCCTCGAATGAGTAAATAAATGCAGACCAACATGCTCCCACAATAAGATGTCAAATAAAAACATGGCAAACATGCACAAACAAACTAGCATCTAACAAGCACTTTGGCGATGACGGAGTCATCTATATATGAGTATATTGACTTAGGAGCCAAGTAAGAATACTTGATCATAGGCCATACTCATCGTTTAAGCAGAAATGGGGTTACCACTTTTACAAAAAGTATTTAATGTTGTCACTTACTATGAGATGCTTGTTGGAAATATGCCCTAGAGGCAATAATAAATTATTTATTATCATATTTCCTTGTTCATGATAATCGTTTATTATCGATGCTATAATTGTATTGATCGGAGACTTAAATGCATGTGTGGATACATAGACAAAACCATGTCCCTAGTATGCCTCTAATGGACTAGCTCGTTGATCAAAGGATGGTTAAGGTTTCCTAGCCATGGACATGAGATGTCATTTGATAATGGTATCACATCATTAGGAGAATGATGTGATGGATAAGACCCAAACTACAAACATAGCATATGATCGTGTCCGTTTATTGCTACTGTTTTCTGCATGTCAAGTATATGTTCCTATGACCATGAGATCATGCAACTCACAGATATCGGAGGAGTGCCTTGTGTGTATCAAATGTCGCAACGTAACTGGGTGACTATAAAGGTGCTCTACAGGTATCTTCGATGGTGTCTGTTGAGTTGGCATGGATCGAGACTGGGATTTGTTACTCCGTGTGACGGAGAGGTATCTCGGGGCCCACTCGGTAATGCAACATCACAATAAGCCTTGCAAGCAATGTGACTAATTGTTAGTTGCGGGATCTTGTATTACAGAACGAGTAAAGAGACTTGCCAGTAACGAGGTTGAACTAGGTATGGAGATACCGACGATCGAATCTCGGGCAAGTAACATACCGAAGAACAAAGGGAACGTTATACGTGATTAACTGAATCCTTGACATAGAGGTTCGACCGATAAAGATCTTCGTAGAATATGTAGGAACCAATGTGGACGTCCAGGTCCCGCCATTGGTTATTGACCGTAGAGGTGTCTCGGTCATGTCTACATAGTTCTCGAACCCGCAGGGTCTGCACACTTAAGGTTCGGTGACGTTTCGGTAGTATAGAGTTATGTATGGTGGTGACCGAAGGTTGTTAGGAGTCCCGGATGAGATCCCAGACGTCACGAGGAGCTCCGGTATGGTCCGGAGGTAAAGATTCATATATAGGATGTCCCAGTTTGGTCGCCGGAAAAGTTTCGGGCTCATCGGTAGTGTACCGGGAGTATCGGTAGTGTACCGGGAGTGCCGGTGGTGTACCGGGGGACCTCCGGGAGGGGTATTTCGATCCCCAAGAGGTCCATGGGCTGTGGGAGAATAATAACCAGCCCTTAGTGGGCTGGGAAAACAGCCACAAAGGCCCATGGCACAGGAGAGAAAGTCCTAAAGCAAAAAGTGGAAAATCAGCCAATAGGAGGCAATCCTACTCCAACTAGGATTGGAGGTGAAGTAGGATTGCTCCCACCTCCTATTTAGGCTGACCCAAAGGCCTTGGCTGCCTCTCCTCTCCTCTCCTCCTATATATACTAGTGGATTGGGTGGTTTTTGGACAGAATTTCCGGCCACGTGCTACCCGTTCCACCGGTGCATAGTTTCTCCTCTAGATCGTAGTTCCGCAGCGCTTAGGCGAAGCCCTGCCGGAATTGCTCCACCACCATCACCGGAGCGCCGTCACGCTGCCGGTGAACTCTCTCTCCTCTCCACCTCCTCTCGCTGGATCGAGACGGTGGAGATCGTCATCAAGCTGCACGTGTGCTGAGCGCGGAGGTGTCGTCCGTTCGGCGCTAGATCGGAAGGACCGTGATCGAGATCGCGAGACGGTTCGTGATGTGATCACGGAACGGATCGTGATGAGTTCGCGGGACAGATCGTGATCAAGATCGTGAGACGGATCGTGATGAGTTCACGGGACGGATCATGATGTGTTCACGGGACGGTTCGTGATTGGATCGCGGGATGCTCGGCGATTTGGATCGCGAAGAAGTTCGACTACACCAACCGCGTTTCTTAACGCTTCCCGCTTAGCGATCTACAAGGGTACGTAGATCCACTCTCCCTCTCTTAGATGCTCATCACCATGGATAGGTTTGCGTGTGCGTAGGAAAAATTTTGTTTCCCATGCGACGTTCCCCAACAGTGGCATCATGAGCTAGGTTGATGGTTCGATGAGATCTCGAGTAGAACACAAAAGGTTTGTGGGCATTGTTGCTTAGATTGCTTCCTCCCTTGGTCGTATTTTGGTTCAGCGGGATTGTGAGATGAAGCGGCCCAGACCAACATTACTCGTACGCTTACGAGAGACCGGTTCCCTCGACGCAACTTGTTGCCTAGATGGCTTGCGGGTGACAGTTTCTCTCACTTTAGTTGGATCGGATTCGACAAAGGCAGTCCTTGAGAAGGTTGAAAAGCAATCTATGTATCACCGTTGTGGTTTATGCGTAGGTGAGAATCGTTCTTGCTAGATACCCGTAGCAGCCACGTAAGACATGCAACAACAATTAGAGGACGTCTAACTTGTTTTTGCAGGGTATGTTGTGATGTGATATGGCTAATTACATGATGAGATATATGTGATGTATGAGATGATCATGTGATGTATAGAATTTCACGACTTTCATGTCGTTGAATACGGCAACCGGCAGGAGCCATAGGGTTGTCTTTAATTATTGTATGACCTGCGTGTCAATCATTAAGCGCTATGTAATGCTTTACTTTATCGCTACGGTAGCAATAGTAGTAGAAGCATGTAGGGCGTGACAACCCCGATGGAGACACGTTGATGGAGATCAAGATGATGGAGATCATGGTGTCGTGCCGGTGACGATGGAGATCATGCCGGTGCTTTCTAGATGGAGATCAAAAGCACAAGTTCATGGCCATATCATGTCACTTATGATTTGCATGTGATGTTAATCCTTTTTATGCACCTTATTTTTCTTAGGACGACGGTAGCATTATAAGGTGATCCCTCACTTAATTTCAAGCTAAATTGTGTTCTCCCCGAGTGTGCACCATTGCGAAAGTTCGTCGTGTTGAGACACCACGTGATGATCGGGTGTGATAGACTCTACGTTCACATACAACGGGTGCAAGCCAGTGTTGCACATGCAGAACACTCGGGTTAAACTTGATGAGCCTAGCATGTACAGACATGGCCTCGGAACACAAGAGACCGAAAGGTCGAACATGAGTCATATAGTAGATATGATCAACATGATGATGTTCACCATTGCAGCCACCTCAACTCACGTGATGATCAGACTTGAGTTGGTAAATTTGGATCATGTATCACTCGAATGATCGGAGGGATGTCAATTTGGGTGGGAGTTCTCAAGTAATATGATTAATTGAACTCATTATCATGAACATAGTCAAAGTGTCTTTGCAAATTATGTTGTAGATTACTAGCTCGCGTTGTGGCTCCCTTGTATTTTTATATGTTCCTAGAGAAATAGAATTGAAAGATGTTGGTAGCAAAATTGCGGACTGGGTCCGTGATCTGAGGATTGTCCTCATTGTTGCACAGAAGGCTTATGTCCTTAATGCACCGCTCGGTGCGCCACCCCATCTAGCGTCGACTGTAGATGTTGTGAACATCTGACAGGCACGTTTCGATGACTACTTGATAGTTTAGTGCGTCATGCATTACGGCTTAGAATTGAGGCTCCAAAACGTTTTGAACGTCACGGAACATATGAGATGTTCTAAGAGCTGAGATTGTGATCTCAGGCTTGTGCCCGAGTTGCGAGATATAAGATCTCCAACGAGATTCTTTGCCTGCAAGATAAAAGAGAATAGCTCAATCGTTGAGCATGTGCTCAGACTGTCTGGGTACTACAATCGCTTGAATCGAGTGGGAGTTGATCTTCCAGATAAGATAGTGATTGATGTAGTTCTCCAAGTCACTGTCACTGAGCTACTAGAACTTGGTGATGAACTATAAAATGCCAGGGAAAGAGATGTTGATCCCTGAGCTGTTCGCGATGTTTGACACCGCGAAGGTAGAAATCAAGAAGGAGCGTCAAGTGTTGATGGTTAATCAAACCACTAGTTTCGAGAAGGGCAAGAGCAAGGAGGGAAACTTCATGGATAGCAAGTCAGTTGCTGCTCCAGTGAAGCAACCCAAAGTTGAACTCAAACCCGAGACTAAGTGCTGTTATGAGGTGAGAGGTCGCTGAAGCGGAACAACCCTAGATACTTGGTAGATAACAAGGCTGGCAACATCGACAGAAGTATATTTGATATACGAGTTATTGATGTGTACCTTGCTAGTACTCCTAGTAGCACCTGGGTATTGGATACCGGTTCGGTTGCTAAGTGTTAGTAACTCAAAATAAAAGCTACGGAATAAATGGAGAACTAGCTAAGGGTGAGGTGACGATGTGTGTTGGAAATGTTTCCAAGGTTGATGTGATCAACATCGCACGCTCTCTCTACCTTCAGGATTAGTGACGAACCTAAATAAATGTTATTTGGTGTTTTGCGTTGAGCATGAACAAGATTAGATCATGTTTGTTGCAATACGGTTATTCATTTGAGTCAGAGAATAATAGTTATTCTGGTTACATGAATAATACCTTCAATGGTCATGCACCCAGTGAGAATGGTTTGTTGAAATCTTGATCGTAGTAATACACATGTTCATAACATTGATGTCAAAAGATACAAAGTTAAATAACGATAGTACCACATACTTGTGGCACTGCCGCAAAATGTCATATTGGTATAAAGCGCATGAAGAAACTCCATGGTGATGGATATTTGGACTCATTCGATTTCGAATCGGTTGAGACATGCGAACCATGCCTCTTGGGCAAGATGACTAAAGGACCCCGTTGGATGGAGCGGGCAAGTGATTCATTGGAAATGATACATGTTGATGTATGCAATCTAGTGAGTCTTGTAGCGTGCAGTGGATATCGTTATTTTCTTACCTTCACTGATGATTTGAGTAGATATAGTGTATATTTACTTAATGAAACACAAGTCTGAATCGTTTGAAAGGTTCAAGCAAATTCAGAGTGAAGTTTAAAGATCATCGTGACAAGAAGATAAAAATGACTGCGATATGATCGTGGAGGTGAATATCTGAGTCACGAGTTTGGCATACAACTTAAGACAATGTGAAAGTTGTTTCACAACTAAACGCAACCTGGAACACCATAGTGTGATGGTGTGTCCGAACATCATAGTTATGCTCTATTGGATATGGTGCGTGCTATGATGTCTCTTATCGTTTTACTACTATAATTTTGGGGTTATGCATTAGAGACAACTACATTCACTTTAAATAGGGCACCATCTAAATCCGTTGAGATGACACCATGTGAATTATGGTTTGATAGAAACCTAAGCTGTCATTTCTTAATATTTGGGGCTGTGACACTTGTGTGGAAAATGTTTTCACCTAATGAGGTCGAACCCAAGGCGGACAAATGCATCTTCATAGAATACCCTAAGATCAGTTGGGTGAACCTTCAATCTCAGATCCTAGTGCAAAGTGTTTGTTGCTTAAACGGATCCTTTCTCGAGGAAATGTTTCTCTCGAAAGAATTGAGTGGGAGGAAGATAGAACTTGATGAGGTTGTTAAACCTTTGTTCAACCAGAGAGTAGCGCAGCGCAGAAAGATATTTCTGTGAAGCCTACGTTAGTTGAAGAGTAAGTTAATGATGATGATCATGAAGCTTCAGGATCAAGTTACTATCGAACTTCGTGGGTCGACAAGGATGTGTACTGCTCCTAAGTGGTACGACAACTCTGTCTTGGAGATCATGTTGTTGGACAACGATGAACCTACGAGCTATGGAGAAGCGATGATGGGCCCGGATTCTGACGAATGGTTAGAGGCCATGAAATCCGAGATAGGATCCATGTATGAAAACCAAGTATAGACTTTGGTAGACTTGCTCGTTAGACGGCAGGTCGTTGAGTACAAATGGACCTTTAGAATGAAGACAGACACTGATGGTGAATGTCACCATTTGTAAAGCTCGACTTGTTGCAAAGTTGTTTGTGACAAGTTCAAGGAGTTGACTGCGATGAGGCTTTCTCACTCCTAGCGATGCTAAAAGTCTGTTGGAATTATGTTAGCAGTTGCTACATTTTCAATTATGAAATCTGGCAGATGGATGTAAAAACATCGTTTCCTTAACGGTTTACTTAAGGAAAGGTTGTATGTGATACAACCAGAAGGTTTTGTCAGTCCTAAGGATGCTAAAAGATGAGCAAGCTTCAGTGATCCTTCTATGGACTGAAGCAAGCATCTCAAAGTTGGAATATACACTTTGATGAGGTGATCAAAGTTTCTGTAGTTTATACAAAGTTTACGAGAAACTTGTATTTGCAATAAAGTGAGTGGGAGCACTGTAGAGTTTCTGATAAGTATATGTGGTTGACATATTGTTGATCGGAAATAATGTAGAATTTCTGGAAGGCATAAAAGGTTGTTTGAAAAGTGTTTTTCAAAGGAAGACCTGGATAAAGCTACCTAATTGTTGAGCATCAAAATCTATAGAGATAGATCAAGATGCTTGATGAGACTTTCAATGAGTGCATACCTTGACAAGATTTTGAAAGAGTTCAAAATGGATCAGCCAGAGAAATAGTTCTCGTCTGTTTTGTAAGGTGTGAAGTTGAGTGAGACTCAAAGCTCGACAACGGCAGAAGAAAGAGAAAGGACGAATGTCGTCCCCTATGCCTTAGCCATAGGCTCTATATTATGCCATGCTGTGTACCGCACCTATGTGTGCCTTGCCATGAGTCTGTCAAGGGGTACAAGAGTGGTCCAGGAGTGGATCACTGGACAGCGGTCGGAATTATCCTTAGTAACCAGAGGACTAAGGAAATGTTTCTTGATTATGGAGGTGATAAAGAGTTCATCGTAAAGAGTTACATCGATGCAAGCTTTAACACCTATCCGGGTGACTAGTAGTAGCAATCTGGATACGTATAGTGGAGCAGCCATTTGGAAATAGTACCAAGTGGAGTGTGGTAGAAGTGTTTACGGTTTGACATGGAGATTTGCAAAGTACACACGGCTCTGAATATCGCAGACCCGTTGACTATAAAACCTCTCTCACATGCAAAGCATGATCGAGCCCCAAAACTCATTGGGTGTTAGATTCATAACAATGCGAATCACATGGTGATGTGAACTAGATTATTGACTCTAGTGCAAGTGGGAGACTGTTGGAAATATGCCCTAGAGGCAATAATAAATTAGTTATTATCATATTTCCTTGTTCATGATAATCGTTTATTATCCATGCTATAATTGTATTGATCGGAGACTTAAATGCATGTGTGGATACATAGACAAAACCATGTCCCTAGTATGCCTCTAATGGACTAGCTCGTTGATCAAAGGATGGTTAAGGTTTCCTAGCCATGGACATGAGATGTCATTTGATAATGGGATCACATCATTAGGAGAATGATGTGATGGATAAGACCCAAACTACAAACATAGCATATGATCGTGTCCGTTTATTGCTACTGTTTTCTGCATGTCAAGTATATGTTCCTATGACCATGAGATCATGCAAATCACAGATATCGGAGGAGTGCCTTGTGTGTATCAAACGTCGCAACGTAACTGGGTGACTATAAAGGTGCTCTACAGGTATCTTCGATGGTGTCTGTTGAGTTGGCATGGATCGAGACTGGAATTTGTTACTCCGTGTGACGGAGAGGTATCTCGGGGCCCACTCGGTAATGCAACATCACAATAAGCCTTGCAAGCAATGTGACTAATTGTTAGTTGCGGGATCTTGTATTACAGAACGAGTAAAGAGACTTGCCAGTAACGAGGTTGAACTAGGTATGGAGATACCGACGATCGAATCTCGGGCAAGTAACATACCGAAGAACAAAGGGAACGTTATACGTGATTAACTGAATCCTTGACATAGAGGTTCGACCGATAAAGATCTTCGTAGAATATGTAGGAACCAATGTGGACGTCCAGGTCCCGCCATTGGTTATTGAACGTAGAGGTGTCTCGGTCATGTCTACATAGTTCTCGAACCCAAAGGGTCTGCACACTTAAGGTTCGGTGACGTTTCGGTAGTATAGAGTTATGTATGGTGGTGACCGAAGGTTGTTAGGAGTCCCGGATGAGATCCCAGACGTCACGAGGAGCTCCGGAATGGTCCGGAGGTAAAGATTCATATATAGGATGTCCCAGTTTGGTCGCCGGAAAAGTTTCGGGCTCATCGGTAGTGTACCGGGAGTATCGGTAGTGTACCGGGAGTGCCGGTGGTGTACCGGGGGACCTCCGGGAGGGGTATTTCGACCCCAAGAGGTCCATGGTCTGTGGGATAATAATAACCAGCCCTTAGTGGGCTGGGAAAACAGCCACAAAGGCCCATGGCTTAGGAGAGAAAGTCCTAAAGCAAAAAGTGGAAAATCAGCCAATAGGAGGCAATCCTACTCCAACTAGGATTGGAGGTGAAGTAGGATTGCTCCCACCTCCTATTTCGGCCGACCCAAAGTCCTTGGCTTCCTCTCCTCTCCTCTCCTCCTATATATACTAGTGGATTGGGTGGTTTTTGGACAGAATTTCCGGCCACGTGCTACCCGTTCCACCGGTGCATAGTTTCTCCTCTAGATCGTAGTTCCGCAGCGCTTAGGCGAAGCCCTGCCGGAATTGCTCCACCACCATCACCGGAGCGCCGTCACGCTGCCGGTGAACTCTCTCTCCTCTCGAACTCCTCTCGCTGGATCGAGACGGTGGAGATCGTCATCAAGCTGCACGTGTGCTGAACGCGGAGGTGCCGTCCGTTTGGCGCTAGATCGGAAGGACCGTGATCGAGATCGCGAGACGGTTCGTGATGTGATCATGGAACGGATCGTGATGAGTTCGCGGGACAGATCGTGATCAAGATCGTGAGACGGATCGTGATGAGTTCACGGGACGGATCATGATGTGTTCGCGGGACGGTTCGTGATTGGATCGCGGGACGCTCGGCGATTTGGATCGCGAAGAAGTTCGACTACACCAACCGCGTTTCTTAATGCTTCCCGCTTAGCGATCTACAAGGGTACGTAGATCCACTCTCCCTCTCGTAGATGCTCATCACCATGGATAGGTTTGCGTGTGCGTAGGAAATTTTTTGTTTCCCATGCGACGTTCCCCAACAATGCTTTGACTCAAGTCTTAGAGTAAAGCTCCCCCTTGGTGTGACATCCCCCCATGCGAGGGATAAATTAACCTTGGGTTTTGTCGATCAAGACTTCATGTATGTGAAGTAGTGGTGGATGCTCAAAGTTGATGAAGATCACCATGAGTTGGGAGCATACTTGTTGTTTCTTTACTCTTCTCACCTACATGGGTTAGTCCCAACACACAAGAGACAAATACAAGGATATCTATGGACATGGAGTGCAAAGCATACATGATGATGTCCATTGATTTGTTGGTTACCTTGTCCCTTGCTTACCTTTGAGGGAATGTGTGACTCCTTGAACTATCGCATGATGTTGATGTTGATTGCAACTAGTTCTTGCCTATAATGAATATGAGTGAATTTCATTGGCGGAGTCACCCCTCAAGAACTTCTCTAGTTCTTCTTCTTGGGGACCCACATCATGTTGATGGGGATCCTTGGTGTTGAAGCACTTGTAGAAGTTGAGCTTGTAGTAGCCTTGGGAACCCACTTCATCAAAGCTCAGGTTTCATCTTCATATGAGTCAATGTCCTCTTGAAGCTTGTTCTTTCCCTTGAGCTTGGGGTATTGTGGTGGAAGGTCATCTTGAGCTTTTGTTCCCTTGGGGAGAGTAATTTCATATTTCTCCTTTTGAGGAACAAACTTGGGATTGGGGTATTGACCTTCTTCCCATTCAACTCCATCAGCGTTGAAGTAGCCAATGCCACGGTTCTTCCAGTATCCTTCGTTCTTGCTAACAATCTCCTCAAATTGTTTGCACCCGACAAGAGTCTTGTAGATACCTTTCTCTATAATCCCTTTCAAAAGTTCATTTTCTTTCTCAAGCGTAACTTGGATAAGAGAAGAGTTAGTGGGATCAATAGAACTACTAGAAGAAATATCATAGGATTTATCATTTTTATTACTACTAGTTGAAGAACCTTTCTTGCCTTTTTTACTAGTTTGCTTAGTCTTAACTTGTGGCAAGAACATAGACAAGAGAAGTCGTTTGGCTAAATAAGAGGAAGTCTTCTTTCGAGGATCGTCAGTGATAGCTTTAAGGAACTCATGATCTTTCTCTAAATTGAGCTTCTCGAAGCGAAGATTCTCATGTGTCCTTTGAAGCTCTCTATGATCTTGTAGAGTAGGCTCATGAGCTAACTTAAGATTGTTTAGTTCTTGAGTTAGTCATTCTATTTCCAACTTATCATCATCACATGACTTATCTAGAATAGAGTGATTACTAGCAAGTTCATCTTGACTAACATTACTAGATTTGTTAAATAGCAAGTCATCTTCAATTAACAACTCATCCTTGTCACTATTGAAATCAAGATACTCGGGGTGTGATACCTTGGGGCCTTTATCCATGAAGAAACATCCACTCCCTTCATTTGGTGAGTCCAATAGGTCGTAGGAGTCGGTTGTCACTAGTGCAAGTCCGGTAACACCTTCATCTTGACTATAGTCGGAGTTGGAGTTGTAGATCCTCTCGGAGTGGTTGTCGGATTCGGAGCTGGAACCATTCACCAACATGAGCTTGATGTCTTATTCTTGGGTAGATATTGGTGTACTTGTCCTTCTTCTCCGAGTCCCTACTTCTCCTTGAGGGTCTTCGTTCATAACGATCATCCCTACTCCTTCTCTCTCTCTTCGAGGTGACTCGTCTCTTGAGCTTCGTCTTCTTGGTGACTCTTCTTTCCTTTTGTAAGGAGCCATGCACTCATTGGAGTAGTGTCCGGGCTTCCCACAATTGTAGCAGTTTCAGTCATGACTTGACGAATGCTTCTCTTCATATCTTGAGTTGGAGCTTCGATCTTTGCCTCTATTCTTGTAGAACTTGTTGGATTTCTTGACCATGAGGCTTATCTCTTCATTTGTGACAAGGTTGTCGCTTGAGGTTGCGGGAGCATCACTTGTGGCCTCGTAAGCACTTCTAGACTTGTGGTGAAGCTCTTCCTTGTCCTTGAGTGTCATCTCATGAGCAACAATCCTTCCAATCACTTCCGTAGGCTTGAGATCTTTGTAGTTGGGCATCATTTGGATCAATGTGCATATGGTGTCATATAGATTATCCAAAGCTCGAAGTATCTTATTGATGATGATTTTATCGGTCATTTCTTCGCTTCCTAAGCCGGCAATCTCATTGGTGCTGAGAGCTATCCTAGAGTACATCTCAGCGACTCCTTCACCATCCTTCATCTTCAACTTGTCAAGCTGACTTTGAAGAACATCCAACTTGGACTCTCTTACAGATTCGGTACCTTCATGCATATCAACCAAAGTATCCCAAATATCTTTTGCATTCTCAAGACATCTGATTTTGTTGAAGTCTTCGGGGCATAGGCAGTTGAAGAAAATGTCACATGCTTGAGCATTTAATTGCAACATCTTAAATTCATCCGCAATTGCTTCGTGATCCGGTTCCCTTCCATTCGCAAAGAATTTACCTTGCAATCCAACACGAACAACAGCCCGAACGGCGGGGTTATGACAAAGAATATGCATTTTCATTTTGTGCTTCCAACTAGCAAAATTAGTGCCATCAAAGTATGGACCTCTATGGTGATAATTTCCCTCACTAGATGCCATACTCTCCTAGGTTATGAAACCAATGCAATGGAGAACAAAGATCTGATACCACTTGTAGGATCGAAAATAGGTCTAGAGGGGGTGATTAGACTACTTGACAAATAAAAATCTAGTTTTTCCCAATTTTAAGTGTTGGCAGATTTTAGTATTCATAGCAAGTCAAGCACACCCTACACATGCATGCCTACTAGTATAGCAGCAGAAAGTAAAGACAAGCATGCGTAGTAAAGGAAGGGTAGGTAGATCAAACGCAATTTGGAGACACAATGATTTTTCCTATGGTTCCAATAGGTGGTGCTATCATACGTCCACGTTTATGGAGTATTCAACCCACGGAGGGTAACGGTCACGAGAGTCCATGAAGGGCTATACCCAAGGAGGGTTCCACAAAGAAGCAACCTTAACTATACCATGATGGCCTACATCCACGGAGGACTAGCCTAACTCAGTGTAGATCTTCACGAAGTAGGTGATGTCCTTGCCCTTACAAACTTCTTGGTTCACTCCACAACACAAAGTAGGAGGCTCCCAAGCGACACCTAACCAATCTAGGAGGCACCATCCTCCAAAAGGTGATAGGCTCGATAATGTCGATGAACTCCTTGCTCTTGTGCTTCAAGATGATAGACTCCTCAACACACAATCACTCTCTCACAGATTTGGCTTGGTGGAAGAGATTGATTGGGTGGAAAGCAACTTGGGGAGGCTAGAGATCAAGATTCATATGGTTGGAATTGAATGGCATGATCTCAACACATGAGTAGGTGGCTCTCTCTCAGAAAATCAGTTGGTATGAGTGGGGATCTGTTCTGAGTGCTTCGCTTACGAGTGAGTGGTGGTGGAGGGGTATATATAGGCATCTCCAAAAATCCAACCTTTACACCTAATAAGTCCAACTCGGTGACACCGATGTGTTAATCTCGGTGGTACCGGATTGCCTAAAAGGTGGCAACTTTTGAATCTCAGTGTGACCGATACATAAAACTCGGTTGAACCGATAAGGTGACCAACGGTTAGATTGGCAGACTCAGTGACGTCGATTCAACAACCTCGGTCGGACCGATTTTTTGAATTTGTGTAACAGAATGTTGGCGACCCAAACTCGGTGGCACCGAATCAGAATCAGTTGCACCAAAGGGTTATGGTTTGGCTGAGTCTATCTGAGTCTGAGTATCGGTGGCACCGAGTGGGGAGTGTTGATTGCAATGAATTTGGATATTTGGCTTTGGCATACATTTGTGGAAGAGTTTGTAGGTGTATGTGGTGAATATCACTTGTGCACGTATAAGCATTTTGTTCACCACCAGTACCTTACCCCCTTTTGATAGTATTGGCTTTCCTATGGACTGAAAGTGATTTCTCACAAAATAAAATGTAGAGTCCTCTTGCTTGAAGCTTTGCCAAACTATTTCCTTGCATCTTGGGGTATTCCACAATTCTTTTGGCAACCCATCATTGAACTTTTCCTGAAACATGCTTAGTGGAAACATTAGTTCAATGACATATATGTTGATATTAATTACCAAAACCACCAAGGGAGAAAATTTTGTTTCAAGGGTCTTTGTTGTTGCTGAAGCAGACGGTGGCGTCAAGGATGTCGGGCGCGGACGCAAAGTCTGCCGACTGATGGGCGCTGGGCCCTGCCGGATGTAGACGTGGGTCTGTCGGCTGGTGGGCACGAACGCGGAGTCCACCAACTGGCTGTTTCTAGCGAGGCGCACCAGCGCACCCGCTGGGTGTAGCCTCTAAGCCTCCGGGCGACTCGAAGAGTCGGGCGGAGGGTCTTTGCTGTTGTTGAAGAAAACGATGGCATCGAGGATGTCAGGCACGGACGCGGAGTCCACCGAATTATGGGCTCGGGCCCCTGCCGAGCGTGGATACGGGGTCCGCCGGCTGGTTGGCACGAAGCCCTATCGGGCGTGGACATGGAGTCCACTGGCTGGTGGCGGTGGGCCCCTACCGGGCATGGACGTGGAGTCCACCGGTTGGTGGGCCCGGGGCCCTGTTGGGCGTGGACGCGGAGTCCACCGGGTAGTGGGCACGACGTAGAGTCCATCGATTGGTGGGCCTGGGGCCCTGTTGGGCGTGGACACAGAGTCCACCGGCTGGTGGGCGCGGGGCCCTATCGGGCATGGACGTAGAGTCCATCGGCTGGCAGTTTTCAGCGGGGGCTTGCCAGCGCACCCTCTGGGTGTAGCCTCCGGGTGAGGGGGTTCCCCATGGAACTGATCATCCAAAATACAAGGTTAGTCGACGCAGATATGTCAAATATTTGGTTTTGGCAGTGCAAGTTTTATGCAGAGGGTGCCGACTCGGTTTCATCCAAGCCCCCTAAAGTCTTTTTTCATGTCCTCTCTGCTTTTTGGCTTTAACTCTTGCCAGACAGACAGCCAGGAGACGGTCTGTGGCTAGGGCAAAGAGTGGACCACTAAGTGGAGCGTACACTACTTGGAATCTAAGAAGCGGTTTCGACGGAGCAGATACTCGCAAAGGAAACAACCGGGTCGCCCAAGACGTTTTCTCCTCGGACATTTTTCATGTGGGGTGAAATCGAACCTTTGCTCTCGCTAGCTGGACAGCTGCGGCCGCGGTTTGTAGCTAAGACAAAGAGTGGGCCTTCGGTACCGTGCGCACTACTAAGCCGTTTGTGGGAACGAACATATCGGGCCAAACGGACAGTCCCGGGACGAGACTAGCTAGCGTCGGGGTAAACAGTATAGTAGTTGAAACAAATGCGGGAATGGCCCCTGAGGGTTTCTCGAGGTATCCATTTTTGTGCGCGACACGAGGATATCTGCTGAAAAACTCACATTGCTTTTTGGTGCCGGCGAGGCGGTCGTTGTCGATGATAGCCGGCGCGGCTTTTTGCCAGTGGAGCGTGTCGGCGCACCCGTTGGGCGTAGCTGCCGAGCCTATGGTGGTCGGCGGGTGTGCCAGCCAGCCGGACCCGACTGGCCGGGCATCGGAGCGGATGGGTAGCTGGAGCCGGCCTGGTGTCAAAATAGCGTGAAGGCCAGTCGGCCATGTGACGACGCAGGTCAGACGGCCGAGTGGTGATGTTGGAAGGTGGGCATAGTTTACCTCTCTTTTTCTTCTTCTTCTTTTTTTCTTTTTTTACCCATGTTGTGCAGCCGATCACTCTGTTTCCTTTCTTGCTGGCTCCCACTATCTTTTTCTCCAACCAGACCCCATCTTCTCTTTTTCTTGTTTCTCTCGGGAGCTGGCTGTGCTGTGAAGCAGCCGGAGCTGGGCGGCGCACGGGGGCAGTAGCTGCCGCCGGGGCGTGGCAGTGGGATCCGGGAGGCGGCTGGCATGAGGGGCGACGAGCCGACGGGGCGCAGGAGCCGACGCTCGGGCGTGCAGGCGGGGCGACATGGGGCCACGTGGCAGTTTGGGCCGGACAAGCGGGCGGTGGACCGGAGCAGAGGCGACGCGCACAGGTGCCCCTGACGGGGCCGAGGAGGCACGTGCACGGATGGAGCGGGGGAGGCGCGCGTTGGAGTGGAGGCGCTCGAGCGTGGTGAGGCGGCGAGGAGTGGTCAAACCGGCTAGCACGGAAGAGGCAGTGGCCTGCTGCAGCAGCAAGCCGGCAGCACTGCTTGACAACAGGTGCGCAGAGGCACAGCCGGGGGCGGCAGTAGATGGTGGAGCCCTGCCGGCTGGGGGGTCCGACACAGGCGTGTGGACGCGAAGCCGGTGTCTTGGCGGAGCCGACGAACCGGCCATGAGGCTAGCGGTACCGACCAGCATGGGAGCCGGCAGACGCGGCGAGCAGGAGGCCGACGCTGGCGGCCAGCAGGGAGCCAGTGCAGGCGCGTGGGCCAACACGGGCGGAGCAACGCGAGTGCACGGGGTGCGATCGGGGCGGAGCTACGGGGAGCCCAGACATGGACGGGCGTGAGTCCGGCCATGCTCACTGTCAGAGCTGGCGAGGAGGCTACACGCTAGCGATTTTGCGGCTCGAGCGCGCGAGGATAGGAGGCGCCTTGGCCTCGCACAGGAGGAGAGCGAGACGTGTGGTCAGGCGGACGCGGGCGAAGGCATGTGCGGAGATGCACGAGAGTTGACATCGAGGAGGCGGCAGTAGTGGCGTCGAACGAGGCCTTCGGGCGCGAGCTCGCAGAGGCGAGACTTCTACGAAGAAGGGGTCACAGTGCCATGTGGATGTAGGTGCGCATGGAGGCTATGGGCTACGAGGAGCAGCAACTTGGCCACCGGGCGCGGCGCCTCCATGGTTAGTTGCAGGGTGCAGATGCGGCGTGCGTGCACGAGGGTGGAGCGGAGGAGCTGGTCATGCACGGGGGCGTGCGAGAGAGGCTGGTGCAAAGGATCTCGGTACATATGCTAGAGCATTTGCGAGCTTGAGCTTCTGCGGCATGTGCCACGGGCGCGAACGAGGGTGGCAAGGTCGTCATTAGTGATGACCATCCGCCATAGGTGGAGTAGGGAGTGAGGCTTGCCCTTGATCCCGAGCAACTCGAGGCATGGTAAACACAGAATTTTTGTTCGAAAAGACCACCCAACGAGTGAAATTGCTAAAAAGGACCATCTCTAGATTAAAATGGCAAAAAGGACCAGATGGATCTTGGTGGCAGGTGCGCCAGCCGACATGTGGCACCTGCCACCACGTGCAGAGGCGGCAGCCTTTGCTGCACATGATTTCAGGCATTGCCCGCATTTGAAATGGATGACGCTGGTTTGTTGGGCCCTGCCGTCACACTCTCTGGCGGCATCTTGTGCGCTCCTTCACGCAGATGAACCAGCATGTGCTCCGTCCGTCGTTTATGACCCGTTCGTGTGTTTGCTTTACTCAGTCTCCATGCATGCGACATGTAAGCATATGCATGCATTGCAAGTGTGAGCACTAGCAATCTTAGTCATTCGTTTGCACCTAGTACAGGGAGCGTGACCCACATATGCATGCTAGTACAAGTGTGAGCAGCAGGCTAATACATACACTATGATTGTTTATATGAGCTACCGCCAGGGAGCGTGGCGGCAGGTGCCACCTTGCTCATCTGTTACATTTTTGCAGCTAAAATATTGTGCAGCAAAGGCTGCTGCCATTGCGCGTGGCGGCAGGCCTGCTGCCGTATCCCGTGGCGGCAGGTGCCACGTGTCAGCTGGCGCACGTGCCGCCATGGCAGGTCTGGTCTTTTATCTCATTTTTATTCAGAGGTGGTCCTTTTTAACAATTTCACTCGTCGGGTGGTTTTTTGAACAAAAATTCGTACGCTTGAGCAGGCGCGCCAGGAACACTGCATAGCAGAAGGGCTCGGTGGCATGCTTCCTCATGAACGCATCGATGTGAGGCCTGCGGTGGCACGCAGCGAGGCCACCTCGAGGTCGCGCGGGTCATCGACGAGCACCAGGTGCATGCTGGTTGGAGAACGGCCAGGACGGCCGTTGTGGCCGCCGGGATGCGGCCGGGGCCGGCACGAGGATGATGACTAGGAAAGCACTAACGCAAGGAGGACGTAACGTCGGCCTGTCGTGTCCGTGAGCCGCTGGGGGCGGTGCGCGGTGGGGGGGTGGAGAAGCGGTCGGCGAGGCGAGCCTCCAAGGACGGACGTGGGCAAAGGAACGCGGGAGCAGCGACGGGCGACCGGCGTCGCGGTGGTGATGACGAGGTCGGCGGTGAGGACACGGCGTCGCGCGCATTCGCCTCGGGGTGTGTTGATGTCGAGCCCCCGAGCACCGCCGGAGAGATGGCGGCAATGTCGCGGTGTAGATGACGAAGAGGGTCTCGCCCAGACCATGGTCCCAGCAGCAGCTTGCCCCCGCGGTGGGCGCCAACTATCATCGTTTTGTCATGACAGATGTCAGGGGGTGGCTAATCAAGGTGAGATCAAGGCTGTCGTGGAGATCCGGGATGGGATAGGGTAGTAGCATGCAGTGGTTTACCTAGGTTCGGGGCTCTCGCGTGGAGGTAACACCCCTAATCCTGCATGTTTGATGATATATGCGATGTCTCTAGTTGTACAGAGTTGCTCCTGGAGCTATATGGAAGAAGAGAGCCATGAGGCTTCTTGCCTCATGTGTGTGTGTGAGCACGAGAAGGATGAGAGAATGTGCGGAGCCTTGTCCAAGGAGTGAGCTCCCTGGATGCTTTTATGTGTGTGGGTGCCTTGGTAGCCAAGGTTGTGTGTCTTGAGATGTAAGCTATAGTGGGTAGCTTACATGCCAAGCTGTATGTAGCTTGCATGCCAAGCTATATGTAGCTTGTGAGCTAGGCTATGATTGTCCCCTAGGGCACTTTATAAGTCAATGCCCAGGGGACAAGTTACACTATAGATGATACTGCATGACATGTGTATAGCGCACTACTACTCATCAACACTACACCGCCGCGAGGTATGGTCGTCTCATCTGCGCGTTTGCCATGGGACGTCGTAGTTGGTTGCAAGCAGCCCGCCAGCTGGCGCGGCCGGCTGGCCGGAGCAGCCGGTCGTGGGTGTGAGTCGGAGCAGCTGACCGGGCGGGCGGGCACCCTATCCGACTCGCCGTGTTTGGGGTACCTAGGGCTCATCCCCCCAATAATACAGGCACTTGCGCATGTTTGAGCGGTCATTTTGCATCGTGATGGCTCTAATAGGCCCGAGTAAGGAGGTAAATCACCCCCATCTCTCTCTTTCTTCTTCTTCTTCTTCTTCTTCTTCCTCCAAACCTCTCCAAACCCTAGCAAAACTTCACCCGGTCTCTCTACTTGTCCGTTTTCAGTTCACATCCTTCCGTGTGATCGATCTATGGTACGTTTCTCCTCTGATCCCCAAGTCATTTTTTGCAAATCCACCTTCTACATGCCTAGCATTGTCATGACTAGGAGATGGTTATTTTTTATCCAAATTTGAGTTTGGCTTGGATTCGTTGATGTTTTTAGAGGAGTATGATGTGGTGAGTACCGTAGGATCATTATTTTTTAATTGTATTGGACTGAAAAATTGTTTTGTAGATGTTTACATGGAGGTCTTCTTGCATACGCAATGCTTCAAATTCATCAACCACACAACCACAACAAGTTTCACCCAAGGGATCGTCTTCACCGACCATGGAGCAAGGAAGAAGTTCTAGAAAATCACTACAAGGAAGGTCAAAGTAGCCAAATGGGCTTCTGCGAGCACACTCGCGAAGCTAGGTATTGCCGATGATTTCAATTTTCTTTGCAAGAATGCTGGGCTGCATCATTTTGTTTATGATGGATGTGAAACTTATGAAGAGTTTCTTAGTGTCTGTGTCAAAACCGACATATCTCGGGTAGGGGGTCCCGAGCTGTGGATTCGGGAACATGGAACATAGGGACAGTATTTACCCAGGTTTGGGCCCTCTCGAAGAGGTAAAAACCTACGTCCTCATTGATTCTATTGATGTGTGTATGATGATTACAGAGTCGATCTACCATGAGATCAGATAAGCTAAACCCTAGATGATGGTTATGTGCTTCTACGGGCTAAACCCTCTGGTTTATATAGACACCAGGGGTACCTAGGGTTACACAATGTCGGTTACCATTGAGAGATAAACATGCCAATCTTGCTATCTTGACTTGGAGGACACACCAAGGCATCAAAGGTTTCCTTCCTGAATACGAAGTCACCTCATAACTCGGCCTTCAAGCAATTGCCTCATAGCGGCCCACCTGTCCTGCCCATAAGAGATAGGCCGACGGCCCGAGGACCCCTTAGTCACGGACTCCCTCATTGGCCCCCGTACCACCCTCCAATGCCAAGGTTCATGATCCATAGTAGCCTTGTGCGTCAAAGTCTCCGGCTTGCAGGGCGAGTTCTTGTCCCCTTCTATGTTCGGCCAATACTAGTTTGGCCACCGATGACCTCCTGATTTCCGAACAGTATGTGTTACGTAGCCTCAAAGGCCAACAACTCAAGTGTGAACAGTGCCTTTGCCTGAAAACTTTTTAGTGAAGTGTCTCGGCTGGTCACGACCATGGACCATTTATGAAAACTTGATTCACGGTTCGAGGCAATTTTTTTATTGTCATGATCCATCAATACGGAGATCGTTCCCCATTTTTAAGGGATATGATCAATGATTCGGGCTATCCCAGACGTGCATAACGGCACAATTATATCGGGAAGTGGCAAGGTCTATGACGTAGTAAAAGGACTCTTGGTATTACGATAGCCTATAAAAGGAAAACGACCACCAAAGCCTCCATATGCTTCCGAGATCCCTCATGCTATCGCCTTCCCAGTCTCTAGAGCTCTAAGCACTCAGATCCATTCCTCCGTCAACTCTCCCCAAGCCACACCCTTAGTTCGGCCATGGCCGGCTTTAGTTCCAAAGGCAAGCGGGAGGCCTCCTACATCACCGACAATGACATCCAAAAGTTGAAGTGCGCTGGCTAACTCCCGGTCAACGTCTTCCATCGTGCTCCGGAGAAGGGCCATGTCATCCCCATGCCGAGACAAGGTGAGAGGGTGGTGTTCATCCCCCCCCCCCACTTCATTCGAGAACTTGGCTTTCCGCTCCACCCCTTTGTGAGGGGTTTTATGTTCTTTTATGGGTTGGACTTTCACGATCTCCCTTTGAATTCCTTTATGCATATTTCGGCCTTCCTCATAATCTGCGATGCCTTTTTGCGGGTCCAGCCGCACTTTGGCCTGTGGCTAAAAGTCCTCAACGTTAAGCCGAAGATAGTTGACGGCTAGCACACGGACTGTGTCGGGGGGTGATCAGCAAGCTCCACCGGGTTGAGTGGCTTAAGGCACCTTCATATACACTGTCAAAATTTAAGAGAAAGAGTGGTTTTCAATCACCAAACCAAACGACGCGGACTGGGTAGCTTCCTCCAAATTCAAATACGGACCTCCCACGAAGCTGGTGTCATGGATCAAGAAAGGGCTCGACTGGGGGCGGCTACGGAGGTGAAGTCGCTGCAGAAGCGCATCTCCTAGATGCTAGAGAATAAGGTCGAACTGACCAACGTGGTTCAGATCATGCTTTGCCGTCGCCTCCTACCTTGCCAACATCGGGCATCCCCATTGTGGGCTTACAAGGCCGATGACCATGTCACTATGCTCCACTTCTACCACACCACCCACGACAAGTTGTGGAAGGTGATGTTCAAGACCAAGAAGGACTCGGCGGACCAGGAGGAAGACGTCGGTCTTGATGCCGAAAACCCTCCTAAGAAGGTATAATAAAGTTTTATTCTCATGTTCAAGTTCTACCTTTTAACAAGGAACTTTAACCCTTTCTTTCATGCTTTCACAGAACTGGCTGGACAGGGCCGTGCAGATTGATGGCCCGGCCCCGCTGCCCGAGGGCCTCAGAACGTCCTTGTAGACGGCGATGCTGGTCCAGGCGTCGTATGCGGCGTCAGAGAGGAAAAAGAAGAAGAAGGGCGAAAAGAGTGAGGCACGAGAGGGCCTCCGCTCATGAGGACCCCCGAACACTAAGTCCGGGGAAACCCACGCCTCTTCCGCTCATGAGGAAGAGAAAGAAGAGGACGGGAAGGAGAGCGACTCCTCCCGAACAAGTAGGAGGGCGGCGTCCGATGGCGCCGATGATGATCTGCCTCATCCTACCCCGAAAAGGCAATGCAGGGCCAAGGTGGCCCTGTCCGAAGACAGCCAGACTTCGCAGAAGAGTCTGAGGCCTATGAATTGGTTCCTCAAAGGAACCCCAGGGTCAAGCCCCTGGCCAAAAGATATTAATCCCAAGACTTTCTCTTACATCCATATTGAGGTTTGTTACAAAATTGTACCCATTAGTCCAGACATCCACTCACATAAACAACCCAAACCATCTAGGTGGGAAGGGAGTCCACTTACATGTAGTAGGACGCCGCCCATAGGCGTAGTACCATTGGGGGCCTCTCGTCGACACTACTGGCCTTCTGTACACCCATCGACCAGTAGGAATCGCCTTGTGTGACCTTAGCTGCATCACCCCCATCGGGCGATTGTACACCCATCAGTTGTGCTATACACCACTGGTGGGTGCCCGTTTGCCTGCCAATGGTGTTTTTTAAATCATGCAGGAGAGCTACATGTGTTATATTAAGAAATAAGAAAAATACAACCCAGAGACGAGCACACTATTCAAAGAAAAAGGAGCAGAAAAATCGGAAATCCAATTTGCTTCCTGAGAGTGCTCCTACACGCGAAAAATGATCTTTGAATTGTCAAAAAAAAATCCTAATAATTTTTTTATGTGTTCATAGTCACATGCAAGTGCTACCTGCAAAGTTTTAGACAAAAAGGTTAAACATTTTGTCCTGTGCAAAAAAAACACTAAATGTTACCCAAGAATGTGACCTCAAGTTTGTCTTTTCCAACGACGAAACCCAACCCTCCGTTTTCGCATGAAAATTATCAAGCAAGCTTGCGACACTAGCATAAACATCAAAAAAATCAGAATTTTTAAAAACATTTTACCACTTTTTTTAAGGTACTCAACAGATGCTCCCAGAAGCCAAAAACACCTCCCCTCGAGAAACAATTAACTAAAGAAAAAACAACCAACGGCCTCGAAGCAAACAAACTGAATAAAACACAAAGTGGTTATTATGTGTAGTGATATTTCGGACGCATCCTACATTGTGGCATCAAAATTATGGTTTTTTTGCTTCCTATCCGCTTCACTCGACTTCACACACTTGTTTTGTGAATTTCCATATGAAACACGTTTATTTCTCATCTCTAGGAGCATCTCTAGTCAAACTCTTAAAATTCAATTCCTCAAATGCCTCCTCAAACCTAAGTTCCTCAAATTTGAGGAGTTAAAAAGGTGAATCTAACTAAAATCCTAGCATTTAACTCCCTAAAACGTTTTCTTTCCCAATTTTTCTATCCTTTGCTTTACATATTCCAGTTTAACAAGATATTTGCACACATGTTAAATGGAAACTTGATAATTCAGGTTCACACAGCTCAACAACATTACAAAATCAAAATTTACAAATTTAATTATTCAAGTTCAAACACACAAAAGGTCCAAATGGAGTAATAATCCAAATAAAAAGTTTGCTAAAAGCACAAGAATCAAGTGTCAAGCGCTCAATAAGATCATCTTAGAGCCAGGTATGAACTTCTCGGTTCTCGATCCTTCGATGCATTGTGAGGAATCTTTGGATGTTTTTAGCATTGTGTTCCGGCTTGACAGGATCCCCATTGGATATGTACCAAAAGTTCTCTCGCATTTCTCTCTCTTCCTCGATGATTATATTGTGCAAGATGACATGTCATGATTTGCCGAAGACTTGTGGCTTCCAATACTCCGTGGGGCCACGAAGAATCAAACCCCACTTTTGGAACACACCAAAAGTTCTCTGAAGGTGGAGTATCTCTGACAACAAGTCTTACAAACAGTGGTGGTCCCAAAAGCACATTCAGGCTATTGTGAGAGTCAGGAAAGCCAAAGAATGAGTGCTAAATCCACATATCCTCCAATCCAACTACCTTAGGGATTATGGTGTATTTTTAAGTTGCCTTTTGTGCTGACATTTCCATCCAGCGGGACAGTTTTTTCATGTCCAATGCATATGCAATCCATTATCCAAACATCCCTGGGCATCCTCGGTCTTCACTCGGACCCATAAACATCTCGGTGTCTTCATCATTCGATACCTCCAAGTACTCTCGTTCGAAGATTCCGATCATGGCTTGTGTGAATCTTCTGACCGTCTCGAGGATTGTATCTTCCCCAATGCAGAGGATTGTATCTTCCTCAATGCAGACGTAGTCATCAATGACGTCGGCTGAGCACGATAGGCAAGCACTCGAAGAGCCGTGACACACATGTTCAATGGACTTGCACTAATTTCTGCCAATGCACTTTGTCTGATTTAAACCAAGGATCATGACCCTCAACAGCTTTTGCAATGGTGTTGAAGGGACTCCGATACATCTAACATAACGGATGATTCTGGATGTAAGGCGGCCGACGAGCGAATCAAAGGAGGGGCGGGAGATCGACGGGACTTCGAGGCTGCGAGGTGTGGCGCGCGCGATGGCCGGCTAACACAAGGATGCGGCGTAGGCTGGCTAGCATGAAGGCGGCCAGGGGGGAGGGGGGTAGCGGCTTAAAAGTTTTTTTTTCTGAGGCCTGCTCAAATTAGCCGGCCGACGCTTCTCCTCAAATATTGGAGGAGTTAAACTAAGCGAGAGTTCTGCTAGATGCAGCTAAGCATTTTTAGCTAGACTAGAGAAGCTCTGAGACCCGGCGGCCTTACGCAGCGACCGGTGGTCTCTCGTGGTACGCAGGGAATATATATCCATGGCATAGATCCTGTGATCAATTTGCGGACGCTCTACTAGGCCAAGTAAGATTATGTACGATTGGTCCTAATTCATCCAGCCATGGGGCACATTTCTATCCAGTCTTGTCAACAAAATCATGCATTGGCGATCTGGTGGTTCTGAGCCAGCTTCTTTTTGCGCACCACCTTTGCCAATCCTCCTACCCGCTTTACTGTTACGGTGCCCGTTGCCCCACCTTTCTGCGCAGTGAAACACACGCGAAGGAATTTGTGCCCGATGCCAATTCGACGCCAGTTGCTGTGTGATTGCCAATGTGTTTACACATGACCTGGTGGTGGTTTCTTGCAGCGGTTTTCTTTCAGAAGCTGCACCCAACGATTTCGATGCCAGAGCATTATAAAGTAGACTGTTTCTTGCAGGCCATCCCAAACCTGGATATATAGAGAGAATTTTGCACAACATAACTATAGGAAACTTATGTCAATTTCCCACAATTTCTGGGGTTTTGCCATTCAAACACAGCTGTTGTGCTAAGCTGATGTGCCGATTATCCTTTTTTTCAAGAAACACAATACAACGTGGTAGCTCACAACTCACATAGATGCACACATGCTATGCTATGAGCTCTTTCGAGAGAATGAGCAAGCAGATCTTAAGACTGATGAAATCGGCTCACTGTCGAATGAGAATATCGCCTTTCAGAGAAAGAATATAATCCGTCTAGATTCACACACTACCAAAACCCTCATTTGATGTCAAAACTAACCAGACCCACTTGTTTGGTCAACTAACGATTTTGGTGACTGTTTGGGAAGGTTTGATCTCATCTGGATCAACAGTTTGGTAGAATCGTCCTTTTGAAGATTAGTTTTTGTCTAAATTCAAAATGACCATTTGGGAAAGTTTCAGCTCATTTACAATTTTCTTGCATTTTTCTTAAAGGGCCTGATCGTTTTTTTCTTCGAGGAACCTGCCGGCTCCCCCTCACAAAACAGAAATGCCTTAGAAATCAACCAATATCAGTCGCCATTTGGACCCTGCCGAAAGCCATGGCCTTCTGTCTTATGTCGTCGATTGCGAGGGCCGCCCCCTCCAAATGGGCGAGACGGGTTCCGTTAAAAATATGACGGTTGCGCTCCTTCCAGATATTCCAGATGGTGTAGAGGAAACTACCGCTGCGTCGGCGTCTGTCCTCCTCGGATAGAGGAGTCATGAGGAAATCCCACCAGTCCGAGATCCCCATGCAAGGTGGGAGTGACATCGTGTCCACGGGCGCCTCCCCGGTTCACACCTGGACAAGCGACCAAACCACGATCGCAAATGGACAGTCCTTGCAAAAGTGAGTTGTTGTTTTCGGTGCCATCAGGCAAAGAGGGCAGCTAGGGTCATGCGGCCATCCTCAAATGGCTAGCATGTCCCCATAAGGATCTTCTCATGAAGCACCAGCTAGGAGAAGAGCTTGCATTTTGGCCCGTGTGTGCCTTTTGACATCATATGATGAGTTCGCGTGTTGTGCGAATCATTAGCACAAAAGTCATGATTTCACGACAAATGATCCATAGTTGTGTTGGATCGAAATAATATTTACTTACTATTTCATTCTTTTTTTAACCGATGGACCACGGGAATGTGGTTGAGGTAACATCTTATGTGCGAATCCAGATGCGTGGTAATCTAACAAGTAGGGGGATCTGTGACGTATCATGACAATATCACTGGTTGAACGGAAGAGTACAAACATGTTCTTTTATCATATTTTTCAAAAGATGATTGCGGAAGTTGCTGCAAGGCTCATAGTTTTCTCATTACATTAGTTTTTTTTTCAAAAAGATCTCATTACATTAGTTAGGATGGAAGAGTTGAGAAACAACGTACACGTTGAATGATGGTTAAGTTTACAGGGTCTTGATGCGAGAGATAGTACATAATAATGAGTATCTTGGTTGACCTTTCTTCCATAAAACATATTTTTTCCAGTGTAGTACTACACAAGAGTTTTTATACTTCCATTGTGCTGAGAATAGATTCCGTGACCAATTAGTACAAGCTGGTGATGCAACGGAGATGCAAGATTCTTCACATAAAAATGGGTACCAAACTACAAATTGAGTTCCTTGGAAACAAGTTAAGAAACATAAACCGGCCAGTCGGTTCTTGGGGGAACAAATGAGACACATTGGTATGACTTTTATGAGCCTAAAGGGACATCATGGTGAGATCGTCCGTCGCACCTCAACCCTCAAGGGTTGCACTTGCACTACCCCCATATGAACACATGGACGGTCGTCGGTTTGTTGCATACTATAGTGAAGATAAAATAAGTGTGGCCACGGGAAATATGCAGCAGGACATACGGAAAATTCAGAATAAAATCAAGATATTGAATCGCCTGGCCGGCAAAATATTTAATCCTGAAAAGAAAAGGAAGAACTAAAGTAATAAAATTCTAAGTATCCATGCACAAGAATCCTTCAAGTACACTCATACCTTGAGATCGGCGAAAATGTCACCTGCCTTAACCTCCAATGGTTGGAGACATGCAGAAGACATCAAAACAGGGGGCCAATGTGGTTAAATATAAAATACAACGAGTTTGTCAAAAATGTGTCCATCAAATGACGATCTTGCATGCCATACAAAAGTCAATATCTTACTGCATGAAAAGGACAAGAGAGAAAATAAGGGCAAACAATGTGTAGATGCAAAGTCAACCGACAATGCGGTGAATGGAAGACGTTTAAGATACCACAGGGCATGTTCCAATACTGCCTTTAATTGGCCCTTGGTTTTCTGTAGACAACATTATAGAATCAACGAATCCAGGTTAGCTGAATAATTTGGACAAACTAAGGCACAAAACTAAGATTGGCGGAGGCGAAAACTATAATGTGAGAATCTTGAAGCAAAGAGAGAACTCACTTGTTTATTCCTACTAACTTCAATCATGTCATCAAATAACAAATCCGTCTTGTATACTCATTATATGGTCTAAAAAACTTGCAAATTGGCGAATCGTCGTCGAAAACTCAGGAACGCGGCGTAACAGTGGAATACAGCGAATGCATTGTTCTTGTGAGAGCCGGCCGGTTTCTTGTCGGTTTTGCAAATGTCATCGATCGTCTATGCTGATGGATGAGCCAATCGATGGCTTTTGTACCGAAGTAGATGAGCATTTTAAAAAGGCTCCGAGTGGATCAATTGGGCTGTCTTATCCTTGGCCGATGTTTCCTATAGAAAGCCATTTGATGGCCTGCATGACGCCTACTGCATCGCCATGAACAGAAAAAAGTGTTGCTATTTCTATGTAGTCCACCCGTTTTGGGTAGATTGATGGCATCCAATGCCTAGTGAAAGTTCTCACCATGTACAAGAAAAGGCCAATGCCTTCTTATTTTGTTAACCAGAAGCATGGTTCTTGATTGGTTGTGGAGGTCAGAACTTGCACTTCGTTTATAGGAGGAACTTGTTGTTTACTGGAGGACAACGGACCGCAGAAGCAAGGTCACGTCGGTCGCTACCAATTCCGGCTCCGGACAGTTAACATCCAAGGGAAGTGAATTCCCACACGAAATACCCAACTGGGATCGAATTAGCAGCTCTGCCGCCACAGACGTGTCCCGCTACCACAAATCATTGACAAATTGCAGCTTGCATCGCATCCAAGACGTACGGGTTTTCTGTATTCCTTTTCATTTGTTTCTCTACAAAATACACCCCAAATATGTTTAGGTTGATACAAACATCTTGATGCGTTGAATATATGGAATAGATAATTCAGTAACAACATGAGTAAATTCCACTTTTCAGCAGAAAGTATTGGCAAAAGTGACACAATTTACCGGATTTTTGTGACACAAGATGCAAGGTTTTACAATCCTATAATTATGTTTCACCAGATTTTAAAATGTGTAGAGATAATGACAAATTTGGTGCAATCATTGGATTGATATGGCTTGGAATGGGACGCTACATGATCTACCCCTTTGTTTCTTAGGTGGTGGTCACATGTGTTCCCCTTCTCCTTCAACGTCTAGTCACAAAACTCCATGCCATGGGCTATTTCAGGGAAGTGTATTCTACCTCAAGCATGTAAAAACACTCAACGTCACGGAGGATGCTCCTTAGAGCATGTGAGGGGCCGAGGAGGTTGCGTCGCTGCCTTGCCACCACGTCTCTTTTGCTTGGATCCTTGCATGGATGATACATTTTGTCGCACATGCCAAACTTGACAAAAAAAACACAATTCCTATTCTAAGCCTTTAAGAAGGAATCGTGGCACATGTGTCGACGATAACGAGTCCAACCATGGGTTGATCTCGGAATTTTCATCCGCAAAAACAAACTTTGATCCATCACAGTTGGCAAGGACACGACGCAAGCGCGTGTCGACATAGCCTGGTCGGAGGTCTATTGTGTTCATCGGAGTGCGCACCTTCGTCGTTGAAATCGCCCATGCCGTCAGCACTTGTCCGGCTACCGACAACTCGCTAGCCGGATATCGTAGGAGGAGAAATCGGAACACAAAGACGTCACGTACCGCCTCGCCTCCAATCATTGGCGCGCCATATTAGATCCAGCAACAACAGACAGAAAATGACATCTTCGCCAAAGTCACCATGCAGCACCTGCCGACAACAGACGCGACTTAAAGCCTTCAAAAGAGATGCCGTGCGCAGCATCCGTCGATGATAGACACGACATGATGCCTCCGGACAAGACACATGTGTCACCCGGCAAGTTGCTTCAAACCCAATCATTGTCCCCGCGTGGCATATAGAAAATTGTCGGTCTTATGGAATTATGAAAATAAGTTTTTCTTTTCAAGACATGAATTGCATGACCCAATGTTCGATTTTAAAAAAACAGTATAAAAGTGTAGCGGCAAAATAATATCCATCTCAAGTTACCACGGCTGATCCTAACGGTTAGAACTTGTAACCAGATATTCTTCACCATGTTTCCAACAGTCTCGAAACTTGAGCTATTTGCCATCTAAAAAGAAAAAAGAAAAAGCTATGTGCTCGGTCAACTTACAGCTACGGTCTGGTTACGTGTGAGGCCCCCCTCAAGAAGCAGAGATGGTTACTTCAGGCTCTTGCAACACACACACACACACACACACACACACACACACACACACACACATACACACAAACCCTATGAAAAATAAAAATAAAGAGATAGACAGAGTATCTTTTCAAACGTCGCAAAACAAGAGAGAGTATCTTTTTAAACTGTCATCACAATATAACTGAAACAAAAAAACAAAAACGAATCAACACGAGCGGTTGCGAAGAGAAACTTGGCACCGTAGCCCAGCCAGCTTCGCGCTATAAATACGGGTCGCGCCTCCCGGCTCTCTCCTCATCCCCTGCTTCTCGAGCTGCACACCTCAGCATCGTCTTCCCCCCATTGCCATCGAGCTCCCTCCTTGCGAGTAGCAGCAGCAATGGCCAGCCTCGCCGACCTCGTTAACCTCGACCTCAGCGACTGCACCGACAAGATCATCGTCGAGTACCTCTGGTCAGTTAGCTGCCAGCCTCCCCTGCTCTGCTTCCCATCTCCTCCTGATCTTAACAACAAGAAGAAGAAAATTCTGCAATATGGTGTTCTGATGCTACTTACATTCTGCACCCATGATCTTTGGTCTCCTCACGATCCATCCTTCTTTTAAATTCTGCTGCAGCTCGAATTTTTCTGCCAAGGCTTTTTAAAACTTCTCTGTCGATTTTTATCTGCGCGATCTCTCTCTTTTCCATCTCCAATTGCTTTGCTTGTTTTGTTCAGGGTTGGAGGAACTGGTATCGACATCAGGAGCAAAGCAAGGGTGCGTACACATACATACCTCTCAACTCGTCCAACTCTCTCGTTCTTGCCTCATGAAACTAGCTGAATATCATTGAATTTGTTTTCTCTTGCCCTTTGTTCGATCGAGCAGACGGTGAACGGCCCCATCACCGACGCGAGCCAGCTGCCCAAGTGGAACTACGACGGCTCCAGCACCGGCCAGGCTCCCGGAGAGGACAGCGAAGTCATCCTCTAGTACGATCTCGATTCTCTCGCCATCTCTAATGGTTTTTATTTTACTTGTCACAACTTTCCTTGTTTGCTAACAAGCTGTTTTTCTTTTTCTTTTTGACCCTGATTAAGCCCCCAGGCCATTTTCAAGGACCCGTTCAGGAGGGGTGACAACATCCTTGTAAGCCCTTTTGCTACTTTTTATCTTCCTTGTTTCTTTCAAACTTTGTATGCACCATAGATGCTGGATGCCATAAAGTAGGAAAAGTAAGAGGCAAATGGGTCTTTTGAAAAAAAAAAAGGAAAACACTGTTTTATGGGCACTTTTAAGTTTAACCTTGTCAAAATACTATTGTTTACCGTCGCAAACTTATGCCGTTGCTAATTATTAGGCGCTTAATTTTCAAATGAAAACTCGATTTTGTGGCTGTTTGATGTGCTTGGACATATGACAAAATAGCCAGGTTCCTGTGCCCTGTTGTATAAACACCCCAAAATTCCACTAGTTGACCCTACTTGGCACATAATTAATTGCTTATGAGACTGTCTCTTCAGAAAACAACCAACTTGGCCTTTCAGAAACAGCAGGTCAACCGTTTGACTAACACAAATCTTAAATACTTGAACTGAAAAATAAATAAGCTCCAGCTAAATCAGATGCCAAGTTTCTACCGTATTCGGCTCAAAGTCGTTTGGTTCGTTGATCTTTTTATATTTATTACTCCTTGTAGGTTATGTGTGACTGCTACACACCCCAAGGTGTGCCAATCCCCACTAACAAGAGGCACAATGCTGCCAAGATCTTCAACAGCCCCAAGGTTGCAGCTGAGGAGACATGGTACGAATACTTCTGTCGATGTTTCGAGTTTTTTGTTGTTGCAGTGTTTCATCTGAAGTTGTAGTGTTCTTGTGTTGAACAATATACATAAAGACTTGAGAACATAGTATGGTCTACAATAATTACTACACTTTGCATCACATGAAAATGAGTTGGAAAAATAAGAGCAAAGTTCATGTTCTTGGAAGTTGGAATTACAGAAAAGCTACTACCAAAATGTGTTGAAGGACCACATAATTTGGAGGTTTTCCACCCTTGTGTCCCTGTCCAACCTTATCTGCTTAAGGTTGCAGTACTGATTAGGCTTATCTCTGAATCCAAACAGGTATGGTATTGAGCAGGAGTACACTCTCCTCCAGAAGGATGTGAACTGGCCTCTTGGCTGGCCCATTGGTGGCTACCCTGGTCCTCAGGCAAGAAAATTCTCAGCATGCTCTCCAGCTTTTCATGCGCTGAAGCTTACATGAAAGCATACAGACTGAACATTAAGAAAAAATCATAGTCCACTGAAGATAGTAGGTTTAAGACTGAATATTAAGAAGAAGAAAATCAGACTGATGATGCTGATTGTGTGCATTTTGTGCAGGGACCATACTACTGTGCCGCCGGCGCGGACAAGGCGTTCGGGCGTGACATCGTGGACGCCCACTACAAGGCGTGCCTCTACGCCGGGATCAACATCAGCGGCATCAACGGGGAGGTCATGCCCGGCCAGGTAACTTGGTTTTTCTCTGGTCAAAAAAGCTCTGCTAGGCCTAGGCGTGTGAGAATTTCTGAACCTGATTCTCTATCTGTCTCCTTGGTGACAGTGGGAGTTCCAAGTTGGGCCGTCCGTCGGGATCGCCGCCTCCGACCAGCTGTGGGTGGCGCGCTACATCCTCGAGGTCCGTGCCCTCCCCTGATACGTACTGTACTGTATTATTCGCACCTCGTGTCGCAACTGAGTGAATCTGGTTCGATGCTGATCTGACTGATTGCAGAGGATCACTGAGGTCGCCGGGGTGGTGCTGTCTCTGGACCCGAAGCCGATCCCGGGCGACTGGAACGGCGCCGGCGCGCACACCAACTACAGCACCAAGTCCATGAGGCAGGCCGGCGGCTACGAGGTGATCAAGAAGGCCATCGAGAAGCTGGGCAAGCGGCACATGCAGCACATCGCCGCCTACGGCGAGGGCAACGAGCGCCGCCTCACCGGCCACCACGAGACCGCCGACATCAACACCTTCAAATGGGTACGTGCCATCTGCCATGCCGCTGCCCACACCTGCTCTACCTACCTGTACTGTCTGTCGTGCCTGACCTGACGACGATGAACTGATGATGATGATTGTGGTAAATTCAGGGCGTGGCGGACCGCGGCGCGTCCGTCCGCGTGGGGCGCGACACTGAGAAGGACGGCAAGGGCTACTTCGAGGACCGCAGGCCGGCCTCCAACATGGACCCCTACGTCGTCACCTCCATGATCGCCGAGACCACGCTCCTCCTCTGAGCAGAGCAGCAGATGACACACGCACACACACTCGACGCCTCTCTCTCTCTCTCTTCCTCTCCCTCGGAGCGAGAGAGGGCGATGGTTAATTTCTTTCTGCAAAATGTTTCCCGTTGCGATTTCTTTTCTCGTCAGCAAAGTTTTTAGCGGTCTGTTTTTGGGGCGTGTCTTCAGTACGTCTACTCTTCAGGATAAGAAGAGTCTTCATTCAGTGTACTCTGAAAATAATGTTGTTTCCGCATTCCGATAAATGAAATTATGGAGCCGGTTGTGATTCTGTTCGATCACATGTCATGCATACATACATACATACATACACTCTTTCCACGTCACCCTGAGCCCGACGCGAACAAGATTGACGTCCGGGGACGAAAGTGGATCCGCCAGTTGCGACCAAACCGGCCATGCCCTGCCCTGATCCGTCCCTCTGCATTTTGAGCAAGTGTCGCTAGCTGCGGCCCAATCCTAAGCATCTTATCTTATCTTTCCTCGCTCGCTCACGCGACAACTCGAGGAATACGATCGCTGGCCCTCTTTGGCGTTGGGCCATTCTTTTTTCGCACGCCTTTCCGGACGCAGCGTACCGCCACCATTCCTACCTCTTCAGACGAAAAGATGGAATTGCAGTTTCTTTCAATCAGCTTCCAGCTGATCTGCGGGTACCGTCTTATGCGCTGCAGCTTGTTGCGGCCTAATCCGCCGGTGGGGCTAACGCATCTCATCTTATCTTTCCTCACGCGACAACTCGACGAATATGATACTATCTGGCCATCTTTGATGCCGAGCCATTCTTTTTTCGCACACCTTTCCTGGACGCAGCGTACCGCCAGAAGAAAATGTGGGACTTCAGTTTGATGGACGTAATAAGAATCATTCAGTCTGCTTCCAGCTGATCCGCGAGTAGTGACATTATCATGCTTCTCCATCCGAGAATGGGAGAAAAGAGAGAAGAAAGCTAAATGTTCACGGCACATCAACCAAAGTGGTGGTCCAGCACCAGTGGATTATGAAGTTTATTCTCTCCAAGCATCTCGTAAAGTTTTTGTTTGTTACTTTCTCCGTTTCTAAACATAAGTCATTTTATCCGTATGTAGTCGTTAGTGAAATCCACTTTCTAAACGTAAGTAGTTTCATTACAGACTACATACGAATCAAAACGAATGAATTTACACTTCAAAATATGTCTACATATATCCGTATGTAGTCTTTAGTGAAATCTTTAAAAAGATTATATATTTAGAAACGGAGAGTAGTTACTGATGTAAACCGTACCATACTCAGCCTGATTCAACATACAAAATGTCAACACCGAAATTGTGTCTGAGTCAGACTGAAAGCATGTGGCATAGGCAGCAGATCAAACAGCAAAACGATTCGACAGAACGCGGTTGCTCAATGCACTCCGTCGGGTCAGGACAGAAAGACTGATCAAGACGGAAGAGTTCAGGTTTACTGTGTTAACTAAAGTGAACTCAGATTTTACAGCACGCGCCATGATTTACAGTTGGAAGATAGCCATATTCACACTTGATATAACACGTCAATCATCGCAAGGTCACAAAAGAACGAAACATAGAAAATTCCTTATGTTGGCACATCAAAAGCGCAGAAGGATCCTGTGACAGCAGACAATTTGTATTAGCCAAACCAAATTTCAATACTCGTTGGTACAAAGGCTCGAAGGCTATCAAAAAATTCAGGTAGTTCAAACAGTTAAGAATCAGCTTCACATGTATGAAAATTGGTTTGCAATCTTCACAAAGCACACCGCATGGAAATAATTTCAATCTGCTATAGTTTAGGAGAAATTGGACTTGATGAACTAGCACACGGGAAGAGATGCATACCGGGAAAAGTAACTAGGGACAGGAGATGGGTAAGAAACCCGAATATTGATTTCGTTGAGAATACAATAAAGTGAAAGGAAAAGGGGCAGGTACTAAACTGAAGTACTACATCCCACCAAAACTATTCCAAATTCCAAAAAGTGCATCAACAACTAAATACCAGGTTCACAACCAAATTATCTCTAAATCAAACAAATCACATGCCTCGCAACCTAGTGACAATTAGACCCAAGTGAAACCCCAATCCTATTAGCATTATTCTTTATTTCCTCTACAGAAATAATTAAGTCGGAAATATTAGTATTGACCGACATACTTGCAGTGGCTTCAATATCGCGGAGCTTAGCTGCCCGCATGGCATGCCCATTTGCAAGTCATCTGCATGAGTCTGCTCCTGAATCCACTGGCTCACCGAGGGTTTATTGATTATTGTTGAACATATGTGTTGCATGTATATTACGTATAGTCTGGCTCACCTCCTAGTTATGTATAGTTGAGGTAGAGGCTCACTTATACTCTATATATACGTGTATCTTGGCACCTATCAATGCATCAACATAGTAGTGCCAATCCCTCTCTACATGGTATCAGACTTTCCGATCCAACCCTAGGGTTTTAGCCGTCGCCGCCGTCGCGCCCTCCCCCGCGCGCCACCGCCGCCGCCGTCGCTACCCGCCACCGCCGCACCTTGCCGCTGCCGCGCTCTCCTCCCGCACCTTTCTCGTCTCTCACGGCACCACTTTCCGCTTAACATGTCCATATACCTCGCAGCAAAACGGCCGCGCCGAGCGCATACTTCGCATTCTTAATGACTGCACTCGCACGTTACTCTTCCATGCTAACGTGACCACCCGGTTTTGGCCGGATGCTCTAGCCACCGCCACCCTTCTCATTAACATTCGTCCGTGTCGTCCTAGGTGGAACTACGCCCCTCATCACCTTCTTTTTGGTGCACCTCTACGACGGTCTTCGCATTTTCGTGTGTCTTTGCTATCCTAGCACCGCGTCCACCACTCCCCACAAACTCGCATCACGTTCCCTTCCATGCGTCTTTCTGGGTTATCCCTCTAACACCAAAGGTTACCGATGCTATGATCTTGTCACTCACCGCGTGTACACCTCGAGGCATGTCTATTTCGTTAAGACGGTGTTTCCATTCTTCCAGGTACCACCGGCTCCGGCTACCTTGGTGCCGCCTACCGCGCCCCTCCCGGGGGGTGACCCGCAGCATCATCGTCCGGCGACGCGACCGGTCAGGCGCCTTCTGCCACCGCCACTCGGGTTCCCAACTCCCTCCCCCGAGGTCGAGTCGGACCAGGCCTCTGGGTCGATGCCTCCCTCTCTGCGCCGTCCTCCCTCATTGGCGCCACGGCTGACTCTACAGCGACGGGCTCTACATCCTCCTCGCCCGTCGCTCCCACCGCTGCCGCTGGCTCTGCCACCACGGACGAGCCGGCTGCGGGCCCCGCTAACGAGCCGGTTGTCGATGTGGGCTCGATCACCCCTGTCGGTCCTCCTCCCGGCATGACGACCCGCGCCCGGGACGGTGTGCATCGCCCGAGCACGCGCTACTCTTACGATGAGTATGTGTGTGCTACTGCGATCTCGACGCCATCATCCATCCCCACCTCCGTTCGCACCGCCCTTCGGGATCCTAACTGGCTGGCCGCGATGCAGGAGGAGTTCGACGCCTTGCAGCGCAACCGCACGTGGCATCTTGTTCCGCGACCCCCTCGTGCCAACGTTATTTCTGGCAAGTGGGTGTTCCGCCACAAGACTCGCCTGGACGGCTCTCTCGAGCGCTATAAGGCCCGGTGGGTGGTTCGTGGCTTTCGGCAACGCGCAGGCGTGGACTTCACCGACACCTTTGCTCCGGTTGTGAAACCGAGCACGATTCGCACTATGCTACAGTTGGCGGTATCGCGCGCTTGGCCGGTGCACCGGTTGGATGTCTCCAACGCCTTTCTGCATGGCCACCTCGCCGAGCAGGTCTTCTGCGAGCAACCATCAGGCTTCGTTGACGCCGACCATCCGGACTTTGTATGCTTGCTCTCCCGTTCTCTTTATGGGTTGAAGCAGGCACCACGAGCGTGGTACCAGCGTATCGATGCCTTCCTGCCGACACTGGGATTTCGGTCCACTCGCTTTGATGCCTTGCTCTTCGTGTATCATCAGGGCAACATCATGGCTTACCTGTTCCTCTAAGTCGTTGACATCATCCTGACGGCCTCCACTGCCTAGCTCCTTCAGCGGCTTACAACTCGTCTTTGCATCGAGTTCGCCCT
The DNA here is from genome assembly GCA_022496015.1 of Hordeum marinum. NCBI lineage: Eukaryota > Viridiplantae > Streptophyta > Magnoliopsida > Poales > Poaceae > Hordeum > Hordeum marinum. The sequence goes on from CM039675.1 coordinate 402,670,976, forward strand.
CAAGGACTTGGGGCCTCTCCATTACTTTCTCGGCATCGAGGTGGTACGTCGGGCTGATGGTTTCTTTCTGCATCAGCAGAAGTACGCTCACGAGGTTCTGGAGCGCACTGGTATGCTTAATTGCAAGCCGGCGCCCACTCCGGTCGACACGAAGGCGAAGGTTTCTGCCACGGAGGGATCTCTTGCCACCGACGCTGCCTTCTATCGTTCCATCATCGGTGCTCTCCAGTATCTGACGCTGACACGCCCGGACTTGCAGTATGCAGTTCAGCAGGTGTGCCTCCACATGCAGTCACCTCGTGACTCCCACTGGACCCTGGTGAGGCGCATTCTACGGTACATACGCGACACCATGGCTTTGGGTCTCACCCTGACGGCCTCCGCCTCCACTGACCTTGTCGCATACTCGGACGCTGACTGGGTTGGCTGCCCTGATACCCGACGCTCCACATCCGGCTATTTCGTCTACCTTGGGCCCTCGTTGATCTCTTGGTCTTCGAAGCGGTAGCCCACGGTCTCATGCTCCAGTGCCGAGGAAGAGTATCGGGATGTCGCCAATGCTGTGGCGGAATGTTCTTGGGTTCGTCAGTTGCTTCAGGAGCTCCTTTGTGACGCTTCCAGGGCCACCCTTGTCTTCTGTGACAACGTCAGCGCGGTCTACCTCTACGCCAATCCGGTGCATCATCGACGAACGAAGAATATTGAGCTCGACATCCACTTTGTTCATGAGCAGGTTGCGCTTGGCCGTGTTCGAGTTCTCCACGTGCCAACGTCGCAACAGTTTGCCGACGTCATGACTAAGGGATTGCCCACTCCCGTCTTTGAGGAGTTTCGGTCCAGTCTCTGTGTCTCTAGCGACGCTTCGACTGCGGGAGGGTGTTGAACATATGTGTTGCATGTATATTACGTATAGTCTAGCTCACCTCCTAATTATGTATAGTTGAGGTAGAGGCCCACTTGTACTCTATATATACATGCACCTTGACACCTATCAATGCATCAACATAGTAGTGACAATCCCTCTCTGCAATTATGAAATTTATAGACTGACGGAATGGGCATAAGGCAGTGGCATACGAGGGGACCATGCGGCCTTGGGGCATAGGTCAGCCCATGGCTGTCTGGGTGTCCTTAATGCCCTCTCGGTTGGCTCTAGCACTTCCTAGGCTCATCGTGTCGTGAAAAATTATATTAAACCCCGTGTATTTTTTTATCTCCGTAGATATTGATTTTTTTAAAAGTCAATAACATGTAGAAAATAACAACTAGCTCTAGACACTGAATTAGTTGGTTAATCCAGAAATATAATACAATTTGCTATGAAATTATTCGAAAGTGATAATATTATAGCATGAAACAATAAAAACATTTAGATACATTTAAGACGTATCAACCGACAGCTTATGGCCTGCCTATGGCCTCTACTATGCAGCTAATGGCTCGGCGAGCAGCATGTGGGCCGTAAACGTTCAGAAGTTGACATCCACAAGTATGGTCCCTTAATAGGTTGTTCTTTTCCTCTCAACCGGCTCCTGGAACCCTAGCCGCTTGAGAGGCCAGCCTTCTAGCGTCGTTCTCCTACGGCTTTCCTCCGCCGATCACCCCGGTCTTCGGTGGTGAGGGGGGTCGTCGGATCCACGCGTGGATAGCTTTAGCCAAAGTAGCTTAGTTTTTAGGTTGTTCATCGTCTCGGCTTCGGCAGTGACGATGGCGGTGCTGAATAAAGTTTTGTCAGATCCTACTCCGACCAGGCAATCGGTCCTATGCTTGTGTAACAGCCCGGGACCGATGCTCTAGAAGATTCCCCTCTTATTTCCATTCTCGTCGTGGGATTCCTTTGGTCGTCGCATTCGTCATTGCATCATTTGCATCATCTTGCATACCATCGTCACTCGTTTTCAAAAACTTGCATCCGTTCGTAGTTGTCGGTTCTCTCTGTTCGTGTCATCGTCCGTTTTGAGACCAACCACACACGCACGTGCCCGCGGCACCAATAAAAATATTGTTTTTAAAGTGCATATAAAACATTCTCGGATTGGGTTGGAAGTTGGCGTGCGGTCTTATTATATTGTAGGTGGACCGCCTACCAAATTTCGTTGCAATCAGATGTCGTTTGATACCCGAATGGTCAACCATAGCAGTGCGGTCATCGTTATTCGTCGGACGTTTTTCGGTGTTTAAAACTCGTGTCACGGGCCACCACTCTCTCCCTCTTATCAGCCTTAGCCCACTCCACACACAACCACCAACCTTGTCCTGATCCAGCTGTCCGATTGCGATCGCACGGCCGAAATCAACCTTGCAAACCCCCTAACCTTGCCCCATTTCCTATTTAATCTCTCCTCCCCTTCCTAATTTGGCTAACCCTAGCCCCACCTTGAATTCCGCGCCCTCCCAATCATTAGCCGCTGCCGCCAGCCGCCTGTCTCCCTCAACCTTGTGCGGGCCCGCCGAAGCCCATCTGGAGGCCCGCCCCGGGCCTGAACCGCTTCGCCGCCTAGCACCCGAGCGCAGCCCCAGGCCCCGTCGCGTCGTGCCCCGCCGCTGCTTCGCCTCGCCTCCCCGTGCCGCCGGTGGCCGCCCCCTGCTGGAGTCGCGCCTCCGCCGCCCCATCTCCGGCGCCCTGCGCCCCCCAATCATCAGCCGCCGCCGCCAGCCGCATGTCTCCCTCAACCTCGCGCGGGCCCGCCGAAGCCCATCTGGAGGCCCGCCCCGGGCCCGAACCGCGTCGCCGCCTAGCGCCCGAGCGTAGCCCCAGGCCCCGTTGCACCGTGCCCCGCCGCTTGCTTCGCCTTGCCTCCCCGCGCCGCCGGTGGCCGCCCCCCTGCTGGAGCCACGCCTCCGCGCCCCATCTCCGGCGCCCTGCTGCTCACCGCCATCGCATCGCCTCCACCGTGCCTCGCTCCCTCAAGCTGCCGCCGGCCCGTCCTGGACGCCCGCTCGGCCGACGTCTGGATCCGGCCGGGGATCGCCACATCCGCCACCGCCGCCTCGGATCCGCCCTCCAGCACCCTCGCCTCCTCCTCCGACGAGCCGTGCTGCTGTTGCCCCGTGTCGTGCGGTTCGAGGAGGAGCCTCCCCGCACGCCCACGAGGCGCTTATCTGTGCGGTGGGCCGCAACCGCCAGGCCTAGCCTCCCTCGTCCTGGGCCGAGCCCACTAGGTGAGCTATCCCCTAGCCGCCCTATCCCTCGCCCAGGCGCAGTGCTGCTATGTTGCGCTCGCCTCTCTTAGGCCCGTGTAGCTCTAGATTCAGTCCAATACCATTTTTTTACTCTGCTGCGATTTGTCTATTATCCCAGGAATTATAGATTTGCGTAAAAAACCTTATTGATCATGCATTTAATATCTCTTCAACCGTGCACCATATGTAAAAACTTAACATATGAAAAGTGACTAGAATTCCATGTAGATTCACAATATCCAACTCTCACATGTGTTTGAGATGTTTAACTTGTTGTTTTCATGCAATTTGCATAAATGCCATGTCAAAATGAATTGTTTAATAACTTTTACATCGTGGCTTCGATGCAAATGTTTTTTATATGTAACTTGTCTAGAAAAATGTGTAGAATCTCATGCCATACTTTATTTCCATGTTTAATAAATATAAAATTGTGTTAAGACAGATCTGGACCAAATTCATAATTTGCATATGGGGACATTTCGGATATGCTATATGCTGCTTCCGACCCCATTTAAAATGCCTAGTTGATAGAGTTGTTCATGCTTCACCTCTTGCCATGATAAATAAAATTAACCACTTTCTCATAATATGGATAGTTATTATTTTGTTATATGCATGTTGTCCCTCTCCATTTAAAATTGCTTAATTCCATCTTCGCCTTATGCCGTAACCACCCATGTTAAACAACATTTAATATTGATGACTACCTAACGTGAGTGAACTAAATAATTCAAGCGTGGAGTTTCATCAATATGCAACTCGTTGCATATTGAGCTTCACTTAATGTGTAGTAGTTGCTTGATGTGCTTTGCCATGTCTTGCATATTAAACTGAACATGCATCATATTTGGTTGCGCATCATGTCATGCATATGTTGTGGTGTTCTTGTGTGTTGATTGTTGTTTCCGGATTGCTTCTTCTCGATAGAGTTCCGAAAGTGTTTGGAATGTGAGGATTTGTTCGACTATGTTGGCACATCTTCTTGATGGACTCGTTTCTTCCAAGCGGGATCTCAGGCAAGATGACACATTTCCCTAGATACCACTACTATCATTGCTATGCTAGTTGTCCCACTTTTATCGTTAAGTCTCGCTACCTACCACTTGTTTGTCAAGCCTCCCAATATTGCCATGAAAAGCCTCTAACCCCTCCATCTTCCCAGCAAACCTTTGTTTGGCTATGTTACTGCTTGCTCAGCCCTTCTTATAGCGTTTCTAGCTGCAGGTGCAATTGCTTCCATGTGTCAACATGGATATTCTTTTGTTATCACAATAATATTGCTATTTAATTTAATGCACTTATTGTTGGAAATATGCCCTAAAGGCAATAATAAAATGGTTATTATTGTATTTCCTAGTTCATGATAATTGTCTATTGTTCATGCTATAATTGTGTTAACCGAAAACCGCAATACATGTGTGAATACATAGACCACCACATGTCCCTAGTGAGCCTCTAGTTGACTAGCTCGTTGATCAATAGATGGTCACGGTTTCATGACCATGGACATTGGATGTCATTGATAATGGGATCACATCATTAGGAGAATGATGTGATGGACAAGACCCAATCCTAAGCATAGCACAAGATCGTGTAGTTCGTTTGCTAAAGATTTTCAATGTCAAGTATCGTTTCCTTAGACCATGAGATTGTGCAACTCCCGGATACCGTAGGAATGCTTTGGGTGTGCCAAACGTCACAACGTAACCGGGTGGCTATAAAGGTGCACTACGGGCATCTCCGAAAGTGTCTATTGGGTTGGCACGAATCGAGACAGGGATTTGTCACTCCGTGTGACGGAGAGGTATCTCTGGGCCCACTCGGTAAGACATCATCATAATGAGCTCAATGTGACTAAGGAGTTAGTCACGGGATGATGTATTACGGAACGAGTTAATAGACTTGCCGGTAACGAGATTGAACAAGGTATAGAGATACCGACGATCGAATCTCGGGCAAGTATCATACCGATAGACAAAGGGAATTGTATACGGGATTGATTGAATCCCCAACATCGTAGTTTATCCGATGAGATCATCGTGGAGCATGTGGGAGCCAACATGGGTATCCAAATTCCGCCATTGGTTATTGACTGGAGAGGTGTCTCGGTCATGTCTACATGTCTCCCGAACCCGTAGGGTCTACACACTTAAGGTTCGATGACGCTAGGGTTATAGGGAAATGGTATACGTGATTACCGAAAGTTTTTTGGAGTACCGGATGAGATCCTGAACGTCACGAGGAGCTCCGGAATGGTCCGGAGGTAAAGATTGATATATAGGAAGTCCAGTTTTGGTCACCGGAAAGTTTTTGGGCTCATCGGTAGTGTACCGGGAGTGCCGGGAGGGTGCCGGAGGACTCCCGGGAGGGGTGTGACGACCAAAGGACTTCGTGGGCCCTTAGAGGAGGTGTGCCAGCCCTTATTAGGCTGGCCAAGACCTTTTAGAAAGGCCCATGCGGCTGGAGATAAGAGATAGGGCTGAAAAAGGTTTAAAAGGAGGAGATCCACCTCCCTTGTGGGAGGTGGACTCTCCCCCTAGTTCGGTCGAAGCTCTCCTCCTTGGAGGAGGGGCCAAGGCAGCCCTCCCTCTCCCTCCTCCTATATATATGCAAGGGTTTGGGCTGATTTGAGACACGACTTCTTTCTCTCTCGGTGCAGCCCTACCCTTCCTCTTCCGCGTTCTCCGTAGCGCTTGGCAAAGCCCTGTCGGAGTTCACGTAGCTCCACCGTCACCACGCCGTCGTGCTGCCGGAGCTCTCCCTCACCCTCTCCTTCCTCCTTTCTGGATCAAGGCATAGCAGATGTCACCGAGCTGCACGTGTGTTGAACGCGGAGGCGCCGTTGTTCGGCGTTGAGATCGGAATCCACCGCGATCTGAATCGCTGCGAGTACGACTCCACCAACCGCGTTCTTGTAACACTTCCGCTTAGCAATCTTCAAAGGTATGAAGATGCAATCTCTCCCACTCGTTGATGGTTTCTCCATGGATAGATCTTGGTGATCGTAGGAAATTGTTTGATTTACTACTACGTCTCCCAACAGTGGCATCATGAGCTAGGTCTATGCGTAGAATCTATGCATGAGTAGAACACAAGCTGTTGTGGGCATCGATTTTGTTAATTTTCTTACCACTACTAGTCTTATCTTGATTCGGCGGTATTGTAGGATGAAGCGGCCCGAACCGACTTTACACGTACGCTTACGTGAGACTGGTTCCACCGCCTGACATGCACTTGTTGCATAAGGTGGCTAGCGGGTGTCTGTCTCTCCCACCTTAGTCGGATTGGATTCGATGAAATGGGTCCTTATGAAGGGTAAATAGCAATTGGCATATCATGTTGTGGTTTTGGCGTAGGTAAGAAACGTTCTTGCTAGTAACCTATAACAGCCACGTAAAAAACTTGCAACTACAAATTAGAGGACGTCTAACTTGTTTTTGCAGCATATGCCTTGTGATGTGATATGGCCAAAGGATGTGATGTGATGCATTGTGATGTATGAGATTGATCATGTTCTTGTAATAGGATTCACGACTTGCATGTCGATGAGTATGACAACCGGCAGGAGCCATAGGAGTTGTCTTATTTTATTGTATGACCTGCGTGTCAATCATAAACGCCATGTAATTACTTTACTTTATTGCTAAACGTTAGCCATAGTAGTACAAGTAATAGTTGGTGAGACAACTTCATGAAGACACAATGATGGAGATCATGATGATGGAGATCATGATGATGGAGATCATGGTGTCGTTCCGGTGACAGTGATGATCATGGTGCCCCGAAGATGGAGATCAAAGGAGCAAGATGATATTGGCCATATCATGTCACTATATTGATTGCATGTGATGTTTATCATGTTTACATCTTATTTACTTAGAACGGCGGTAGTAAATAAGATGATCTCTCAATAAAATTTCAAGAAAAGTGTTTACCCTAACTGTGCACCGTTGCTAAGGATCGTTGTTCCAAAGCACCACGTGATGATCGGGTGTGATAGGCTCTAACGTTCGCATACAACGGGTGTAAGCCAGATTTACACACGCGGAACACTTAGGTTGACTTGACGAGCCTAGCATGTACACACATGGCCTCGGAACACGGAAGACCGAAAGGTCGAACATGAGTCGTATAGAAGATACGATCAACATGGAGATGTTCACCATGGATGACTAGTCTGTTTCACGTGATGATCGGACACGGGCTAGTTGACATGGATCATGTGTCACTTGGATGGCTAGAGAGATGTCTATCTAAGTGGGAGTTCATTAAATAATTTGATTATGTGAACTTAATTATCATGAACTTAGTCTAAAATTATCTTTACAATCTATATTGTAGATCCAATGGCCAACATGAATGTCACCCTCAATTTCAGCGCGTTCCTAGAGAAAACCAAGCTGAAAGATGATGGAAGCAACTATGCGGACTGGGTCCGTGGCTTGAGGATCATCCTCATAGCTTCCAAGAAATTATATGTCCTTGATGCACCACTAGGTGACCCAACCCTTCTCCCAGCAGAGCAAGACGTTGCGAACGCTTGGCATTCTCGCTGCGATGATTACTCCCTTGTTCAGTGCGGCATGCTTTACAGTTTAGAACCGGGGCTCCAAAAGCATTTTGAGCAACACGGAGCATATGATATGTTCAAAGATCTGAAACTGGTTTTCCAAGCTCATGCCCGGGTCGAGAGATATGACGTCTCCGACAAGTTCTTTAGTTGTAAGATGGAGGAGAATAGTTCTGTCAGTGAGCACATCCTCAAGATGTCTGGGCTTCACAACCGCTTGACTCAGCTGGGAGTTAATCTCCCGGATGACTCGGTCATTGACAGAATCGTCCAGTCGCTTCCACCTAGCTACAAGAGCTTTGTGATGAACTACAACATGCAAGGGATGGAGAAGTCCATTCCTGAGTAGTACTCGATGCTGAAATCAGTAGAGGTCGAGATCACAAAGGAGCATCAAGTGTTGATGGTGAATAAGACCACTAGTTTCAAGAAAGGCAAGGGTAAGAAGAACTTCAAGAAGGACGGCAAAGCTGTTGCCGCGCCCGGTAAGCAAGTTGCCGAGAAGAAGAAGAACAAGCATGGACCCAAGCCTGAGACTGAGTGCTTTTATTGCAAGGGTACCGGTCACTGGATGCGGAACTGCCCCAAGTACTTAGCAGATAAGAAGGATGACAACATTAAAGGTATATGTGATATACTTGTTATTGATGTGTACCTAACCAGCGCTCGTAGTAGCTCTTGGGTATTTGATACCGGTGCAGTTGCCCACATTTGTAACTCCAAGCAGGAGTTGCGGAATAAGCGAAGGCTGGGAAAGGACGAGGTGACGATGCGCGTCGAGAATGGTTCCAAGGTCGATGTGATCACAGTCGGCACGCTACCTCTACATCTACCTTCGGGATTAGTGTTAAACCTTAATAATTGTTATTTAGTACCAGCTTTGAGCATGAACATTGTATCTGGATCTCGCTTGATGCGAGATGGCTACTCATTTAAATCTGAGAATAATGGTTGTTCTATTTATATGAGAGAGATGTTTTATGGTCATGCCCCGCTGGTCAATGGTTTATTTTTGATGAATCTCGAACGTGATGTTACACATGTCCATAGTGTGAGTACCAAAAAGTGTAAGGTTGATAACGATAGTCCCACTTACATGTGGCACTGCCGCCTTGGTCATATTGGTGTCAAACGCATGAAGAAGCTCCATGCTGATGGACTTTTGGAGTCTCTTGATTTCGAATCATTTGACATGTGCGAACCATGCCTCATGGGCAAGATGACCAAGACTCCATTCTCCAGAACAATGGAGCGAGTAACTGACTTGTTGGAAATAATACATACATGTGTGCGGTCCAATGAGCGTCGAGGCTCGTGGTGGCTACCGTTATGTTCTCACCCTCACTGATGACTTGAGTAGATATGGGTATGTCTACTTAATGAAACATAAGTCTGAAACTTTTGAAAGGTTCAAGGAATTTCAGAGTGAGGTAGAGAATCAACGTGACAGGAAAATAAAGTGCCTACGGTCTGATCGTGGCGGAGAATATTTAAGTCACGAGTTTGGCACACACCTAAGGAAATGTGGAATTGTTTCACAACTCATGCCGCCTGGCACACCTCAGCGAAATGGTGTGTCTGAACATTGTAATCGCACTCTAGTAGATATGGTACGATCTATGATGTCTCTTACCGACTTACCGCTATCATTTTGGGGATATGCATTAGAGACTGCCGCATTCACTTTAAATAGGGCACCGTCAAAATCCGTTGAGACGACACCGTATGAATTATGGTTTGGAAAGAAACCTAAGCTGTCGTTTCTAAAAGTTTGGGGATGCGATGCTTATGTGAAGAAACTTCAACCTGAGAAGCTCGAACCCAAAGTGGAAAAGTGCGTCTTCATAGGATATCCCAAAGAGACTATTGGGTATACCTTCTACCTCAGATCCGAAGGCAAATATTTGTTGCCAAGAATGGATCCTTTCTCGAGAAAGAGTTTCTCTCGAAAGAAGTGAGTGGGAGGAAAATAGTACTTGATGAGGTAATTGTACCTCCACTCGAATCGGAGAGTAGCACAACACGGGAAGTTGTTTCTGTGGAGCCTACACCGGCTGGAGAGGAAGTTAATGATGATGATCATGAAACTTCATATCAAGTTACTATTGAACATCGAAGGTCCACTAGGACACGTTCCGCACCAGAGTCGTACGGCAACCCTGTCCTGGAGATCATGTTGTTGGACAACGGTGAACCTTCGAACTATGAAGAAGCGATGGCGGGCCCGAATTCCAAAAAATGGCTTGAAGCCATGAAATCCGAGATAGGATCCATGTATGAGAACAAAGTGTGGACTTTGGTGGACTTGCCTGATGATAAGCGAGCCATTGAAAATAAATGGATCTTTAAGAGGAAGACTGACGCAGATGGTAATGTGACCGTCTATAAGGCTCGGCTTGTTGCTAAGGGTTATCAACAAGTTCAAGGAGTTGACAACGATGAGACTTTCTCACCCGTAGCAATGCTGAAGTCTGTCCGAATCATGTTAGCAATTGCCGCATTTTATGATTATGAGATCTGGCAAATGGACGTCAAAATGGCATTCCTTAATGGCTTCCTCAAGGAAGAATTGTATATGATGCAGCCGGAAGGTTTTGTCGATCCTAAAGATGCTAACAAGGTATGCAAGCTCCAGCGCTCCATCTATGGGCTGGTGCAAGCATCTCGGAGTTGGAACATTCGCTTTAATGAAGTGATTAAAGCGTTTGGGTTTGTACAGGTTTATGGAGAACCCTGTATTTACAAGAAAGTGAGTGGGAGCTCTGTAGCATTTCTCGCATTATATGTGGATGACATACTGATAATGGGAAATGATATAGAACTCTTGGAAAGTGTAAAGGCCTACTTGAATACGTGTTTTTCAATGAAGGACCTTGGAGAAGCTGCTTACATATTAGGTATTAAGATCTATAGAGATAGATCGAGACGCCTCATAGGTCTTTCACAAAGCACATACCTTGAAAGATATTGAAGAAGTTCAATATGGATCAGTCCAAGAAAGGGTTCTTGCCTGTGTTACAAGGTGTGAGATTGAGTACGACTCAATGCCCGACCACGGCAAAGGATAGAGAAGAGATGAGTGTCATCCCCTATGCTTCAGCCATAGGCTCTATTATGTATGTCATGTTGTGTACCAGACCTGATGTGAACCTTGCCATAAGTTTGGTAGGGCTGTCCAGTGTTCCACTCCGGGATTACTTTGGTACCTCCCTACCATACTTATGGCAAGGTTCACATCAGGTCTGGTACACACCATGGCATACATAATAGATCCTATGGCTGAAGCATAGGGGATGACACTCATCTCTTCTCTATCCTTTGCCGTGGTCGGGCATTGAGTCGTACTCAATCTCACACCCTATAACACAGGCAAGAACCCCTTCTTGGACTGATCCATATTGAACTTCTTGAATATCTTGTCAAGGTATGTGCTTTGTGAAAGACCTATGAGGCGTCTCGATCTATCTCCATAGATCTTGATGCCTAATATGTAAGCAGCTTCTCCAAGGTCCTTCATTGAAAAACACTTATTCAAGTAGGCCTTTACGCTTTCCAAAAGTTCTATATCATTTCCCATCAACAATATGTCATCCACATATAATATGAGAAATGCTACAGACCTCCCACTCACTTTCTTGTATATACAGGGTTCTCCATAAACCTGTATAAACCCAAACGCTTTAATCACCTCATTAAAGCGTATGTTCCAACTCCGAGATGCTTGCACCAGCCCATAGATGGACCGCTAGAGCTTGCATACCTTCTTAGCATACTTAGGATCGACAAAACCTTCCGGCTACATCATATACAGCTCTTCCTTAAAGAAGCCATTGAGGAATGTTGTTTTGACGTCCATTTGCCAGATCTCATAATCATAAAATGCGGCAATTGCTAACATGATTCGGACGGACTTCAGCATCGCTACGGGTGAGAAAGTCTCATCATAGTCAACTCCTTGAACTTGTCGATAACCCTTAGCGACAGGCCGAGCTTTATAGATGATCACATTACCATCCGCGTCACTCTTCTTCTTAAAGATCCATTTATTTTCTATGGCTCACTTATCATCAGGCAAGTCCACCAAAGTCCATACTTTGTTCTCATACATGGATCCTATCTCGGATTTCATGGCTTCACGCCATTTGTTGGAATCCGGGCCTGCCATCGCTTCTTCATAGTTCGAAGGTTCACCGTTGTCTAACAACATGATCTCCAGGACAGGGTTGTCGTACCACTCTGGTGCGGAACGTGTTCTAGTGGACATTTGAATAGCAACTTGGTCTGAAGTTTCATGATCATCATCACTGACTTCCTCTCCAGCCGGTGTAGGCTCCACAGAAACAACTTCCTGTGCTATGCTACTCTCTGGTTCGAGTGGAGGTACAATTACCTCATCAAGTTCTATTTTCCTCCCACTTACTTCTTTCGGGAGAAACTCTTTCTCTAGAAAGGATCCATTCTTGGCAACAAAGACTTTGCCTTTGGCTCTGAGGTAGAAGGTATACCAACAGTTTCGTTGGGGTATCCTATGAAGACACACTTTTCCGCTTTGGGTTCGAGCTTCTCAGGTTGAAGTTTCTTCACATAAGCATCGCATCCCCAAACTTTTAGAAACGACAGCTTAGGTTTCTTTCCAAACCATAATTCATACGGTGTCATCTCAACGGATTTAGACGGAGCCCTATTTAAAGTGAATGCGCCAGTCTCTAATGCATATCCCCGAAATGATAAGGGTAAGTCGGTAAGAGAAATCATAGATCGTACCATATCCAACAGAGTGCGGTTACAACGTTCATACACACCATTTCGCTAAGGTGTGCTAGGCGGCGTGAGTTGTGAAACAATTCCACATTTCCTTAGGTGCGTGCCAAACTCGTGGCTTAAATATTCTCCGCCACGATCAGATCGTAGGCACTTTATTTTCCTGTCATGTTGGTTCTCTACCTCACTCTGAAATTCCTTGAACTTTTCAAAGGTTTCAGACTTGTGTTTTATTAAGTAGACATACCCATACCTGATTAAGTCATCAGTGAGGGTGAGAACATAACGGTAGCCACCGCGAGCCTCAATGCTCATTGGACCGCATACATCGGTATGTATTATCTCCAACAAGTCAGTTGCTCGCTCCATTGTTCCGGAGAACGGAGTCTTGGTCATCTTGCCCATGAGGCATGGTTCACACGTGTCAAATGATTCAAAATCAAGAGACTCCAAAAGTCCATCAGCATGCAGTTTCTTCATGCGTTTAACACCAATATGACCAAGGCAGCAGTGCCACATGTAAGTGGGACTATCGTTATCAACCTTACACTTTTTGGTACTCACACTATGAACATGTGTAACATCACGTTCAAGATTCATCAAAAATAAACCATTGACTAGCGGGGCATGACCATAAAACATTTCTCTCATATAAATAGAACAACCATTATTCTCAGATTTAAATGAGTAGCCATCTCGCATCAAACGAGATCTAGATACAATGTTCATGCTCAAAGTTGGCACTAAATAACAACTATTGAGCTTTAAAACTAATCCCGAAGGTAGATGTAGAGGTAGCGTGCCGACAGCGATCACATCAACCTTGGAACCATTCCCGGCGCGCATCGTCACCTCATCCTTTGCCAGTCTCCGCTTATTCCGCAACTCCTGCTTGGAGTTTCAAATGTGAGCAACTGCATCGGTATCAAATACCCAGGAGCTACTACGAGCGCTGGTAAGGTACACATCAATAACAAGTACATCACATATACCTTCAATGTTGTCGGCCTTCTTATCCGCTAAGTACTTGGGGTAGTTCCGCTTCCAGTGACCGGTACCCTTGCAATAAAGCACTTAGTCTTAGGCTTGGGTCCATTCTTGTTCTTCTTCCCGGCAACTTGCTTACCGGGCGCGGCAACTGCTTTGTCGTCCTTCTTGAAGTTCTTCTTACCCTTGCCTTTCTTGAAACTAGTGGTCTTATTCACCATCAACACTTGATGCTCCTTTTTGATCTCGACCTTCGCTGATTTCAGCATCGAGTACAACTCAGGAATGTACTTCTCCTTCCCCTGCATGTTGTAGTTCATCACAAATCTCTTGTAGCTAGGTGGGAGCGATTGGAGGATTCTATCAATAACCGAGTCATACGGAAGATTAACTCCTAGATGAGTCAAGCGGTTGTGCAACCCAGACATTTTTAGTATGTGCTCACTGACAGAACTATTCTCCTTCATCTTACAGCTGAAGAACTTGTTGGAGACATCATATCTCTCGACCCGGGCATGAGCTTGGAAAACCAGTTTCAGCTCTTGGAACATCTCATATGCTCCGTGTTGCTCAAAACGCTTTTGGAGCCCCAGTTATAAACTATAAAGCATGCCGCACTGAACCAGGGAGTAATCATCACAGCGCGACTGCCAGGCGTTCATAACGTCCTGAGCTGCTGGAAAAATGGGTGCGTCACCTAGCGGTGCATCAAGGACATATAATCTTTTGGAAGCTATGAGGATGATCCTCAAGCCATGGACCCAGTCCGCATAGTTACTTCCATCACCTTTCAGCTTGGTTTTCTCTAGTAACGTGTTGAAGTTGAGGGCAACATTAGCGTTAGCCATTGGATCAACAATATAGATTGTAAAGACAATTTTAGACTAAGTTCATGATAATTAAGTTCACATAATCAAATTATTTAATGAACTCCCACTTAGATAGACATCTCTCTAGTCATCCAAGTGACACATGATCCATGTCAACTAGCCCGTGTCCGATCATCACGTGAGACGGACTAGTCATCCATGGTGAACATCTCCATGTTGACCGTATCTTCTATATGACTCATGTTCGACCTTTCGGTCTCCCGTGCTCCGAGGCCATGTTTGTACATGCTAGGCTTGTCAAGTCAACCTAAGTGTATTGCGTGTGTAAATCTGGCTTACACCCATTGTATGCGAACGTTAGAACCTATCACACCTGATCATCACGTGGTGCTTCGGAACAACGATCCTTAGCAACGGTGCATAGTTAGGGTGAACACATTTCTTGAAATTTTAGTGAGAGATCATCTTATTTAGCTACCATCGTTCTAAGCAAATAAGATGTAAACATGATAAACATCACATGCAATCAATATAGTGACATGATATGGCCAATATCATCTTGCTCCTTTGATCTCCATCTTCGGGGCACCATGATCATCAATGTCACCAGCACAACACCATGATCTCCATCATCATGATCTCCATCATCGTGTCTTCATGAAGTTGTCTCGCAAACTATTAATTCTACTACTATGGATAACGATTAGCAATAAAGTAAAGTAATTACATGGCATTTATGATTGACACGTAGGTCATACAATAAATTAAGACAACTCCTATGGCTCTTGCCGGTTGTCATACTCATCGACATGCAAGTCGTGAATCCTATTACAAGAACATGATCAATCTCATACATCACAATGTATCACATCACATCCTTTGGCCATATCACATCACAAGGCATATGCTGCAAAAACAAGTTAGACGTCCTCTAATTTGTAGTTGCAAGTTTTTTACGTGGCTGCTATAGGTTTCTAGCAAGAACATTTCTTACCTACGCCAAAACCACAACGTGATATGCCAATTGCTATTTACCCTTCATAAGGACCCTTTTCATAGAATCCAATCCGACTAAGGTGGGAGAGACAGACACCCGCTGGCCACCTTATGCAACAAGTGCATGTCAGGCAGTGGAACCGGTCTCACGTAAGCATACGTGTAAAGTTGGTCCGGGCCGCTTCATCCCACAATACCGCTGAATCACGATAAGACTAGTAATGGTAAGCAAATTAACAAGATCGACGCCCACAACAACTTGTGTTCCACTCGTGCATAGATTCTACGCATAGACCTAGCTCATGATGCCACTATTGGGAGACGTAGTAGTAAATCAAAAAAAAACTACGTCACCAAGATCAATCTATGGAGAAACCAGCAACGAGCAAAGGGGTAGAGAACCTTCATACCTTTGAAGATCTCTAAGCGGAAGCATTACAAGAACACGGTTGGTGGAGTCGTACTCGCAGCGATTTAGATCGCGGTGGAATCCGATCTAAGCGTCGAACAACGGCGCCTCCGCGTTCAACACACGTGCAGCCCGGTGACGTCTCCTATGCCTTGAGCCAGCAAGGAGGAAGGAGAGGTTGAGGGCGAGGTCCGGCAGCACGATGGCGTGGTGACGGTGGAGCTGCGTGGTACTCCGGCAGGGCTTCGCCAAGCGCTACGGAGGACGAGGAGGAGGAGGGGTAGGGCTACGCCGAGAGAGGAAAAAACTTCTGTAGATGGCAGCCCCCAAAACCCTACTATATATAGGAGGAGGAGGAGGTGGGAGGGCACAGCCCCTAGGTTTCCCACCCTAGGGCTGCGGCCATCCCTAGATTGGCCTTGGGGCGGTGGCCAAGGGAGGGAAGAGGGGTGCGGCAGCCCTAGGGTGGGACTAGGGACAATCTACCCTAGGGTTTCCCCCCTCCCACCTAGTGTTGTGCCTTGGGACCTTTTGAGGGGCGCATGAGCCCACCTAGGGTCTGGTTCCCTCCCACTTGCGGCCCATGCAGCCCTCTGGTGCTTGTGGCCCCACACGGTGGACCCCCGGAACCCTTTCGGTGGTCCCGGTACGTTACCGGTGATGCCCGAAACATTTCTGGTGACCAAAACCTCACTTCCTATATGTGAATCTTTACCTCCGGACCATTCTGAAACTCCTCGTGACATCCGGGATCTCATTCGGGACTCCGAACAACCTTCGGTAACCACGTACACTATTTCCCTATAACCCTAGCGTCATCGAACCTTAAGTGTGTAGACCCTACGGGTTTGGGAGAGCACGTAGACATGACCGAGACACCTCTCCGGTCAATAAACAACAGCGGGATATGGATACCCATGTTGTCTCCCACATGCTCCACGATGATCTCATCGGATGAACCATGATGTCGGGGATTCAATCAATCCCGTATACAATTCCCTTTGTCTACCAGTATGATTCTTGCTCGAGATTCGATCGTCGGTATCCCTATACCTTGTTCAATCTCGTTACTGGCAAGTCTCTTTACTCGTTCCGTAACACATCATCCCATGGCTAACTCCTTAGTCACATTGAGCTCATTATGATGACGTCTTACCGAGTGGGCCCAGAGATACCTCTCCGACACACGGAGTGACAAATCCGAGTCTCGATTCGTGCCAACCCAACAGATACTTTTGGGGATACCCGTAGTATACCTTTATAGCCACCTAGTTACGTTGTGACGTTTGGCACACCCAAAGTATTCCTACGGTATCTAGTAGTTGCACAATCTCATGGTCTAAGGAAACGATACTTGACATTAGAAAAGCTTTAGCAGATGAACTACACGATGTTGTGCTATGCTTAGGATTGGGTCTTGTCCATCACATTATTCTCCTAATGATGTGATCCCGTTATCAATGACATCCAATGTCCATGGTCATGAAACCGTGACCATCTATTGATCAACGAGCTAGCCAACTAGAGGCTCACTAGGGACATGTTGTGGTCTATGTATTCACACATGTATTACGGTTTCCGGTTAACACAATTATAGCACGAACAATAGACAATTATCATGAACAAGGAAATACAATAATAACCATTTTATTATTGCCTCTAGGGCATATTTCCAACAGATATCTCAGAAAATTCGTGTTTGCATTCAATTCCTTTCAAATTATTTCGAGAGTCTCACCTCATCAAGTTTTGAGTCGTACCGGTGCAATCTTTCTTTCTAATCAATCGTTTCAACGATGTTTCTTTGAGTGGGCCCATAACCCACAGGTTTTTTCCCAGGATAATACCTGGCTCTTCTAATATTTTCAGTGATGTTCTCAAGTTCTCTTCTAATATGACGTAAGAATGAATTTCATCAGTCATATGCCTTCTCAAAGATCGCTTTTAAATCATTTTCATCATTAGCTCAACCGTTCTTTATTCATTATTCCGAAGTATCTCAGTAATTCATGGTGTTCTTTCTAGCCATCATTCTCATCTCTGAAGACCGAAGGAGAGTTTCTCTTAAATCGTTGTTCGTTCTTCCAAAGATTCATGGTTTCAGCTTATTGCTATCATCTCAAATTGTTTTTGATCATGAGTAATTCCATCCTTATCTATCCGGTGCATTCCAGAGTTGTTCTCATTCCTCGATCCTCCGAAGACCATTGTTTCAGAAGATTTCTTTGTTCTCAGCTTTCAGCTTTCATTCTCAAATTCTTCTCAAGTGTTGTTCCTTCGTTCATATCTCAATTATTCTGGTGCTTCGTGCAAGTTTTCTATTAGGTGGATCATGCTCTCTTTGTTCTCATGTTATATCATTCAGTTGTATTATCCTCTTTAGTTTCTAATTCTTACCGGTGTTCTCGTTCAAGACTTCTTCAAGTTTGGGATGTATATCTCTCTCTTCAATTCTTTGCAACAAGAATAAGTGGTGTGTGAAATCCTTTGCTTGCCATCAATTGAACTTGATGAAGGATAGGCATATCATAATTCTTATTCTTGTTTCATCCATGTGATTTCAATCCTTCTTCTGGAGATGTTCATGATATCAAATTCTCGATTTCAAGTGTTCTCATCTTTTCTTTCCGGAGTTCCAAGTTTTTCTCAAATATCGCTTTGCGAAGCTTCATCTAAAGCATAGCAAGGCCTGAATCTTGTCGTTTCGCAACCTTCAATTCTTTTCTATCAACCTTTCCTTCTGAAGTTCATCCCGATTCTTCTTCATGGTGGTTTGTTAAGGATGTAATTCTTTCTTGAATTATTCATCAAGATTCTTGTTGGAGGTGCTCAAGTGTTCCTTATCTTGGATTTCTAAGTTCAATTCCTTCTCCATTGTCTTTTGAGATGGTGTCATTAAATTCTTGTTTATGAGGAATCTCAAAGGAAAATTATCAAGAATGATATAAGTAAACCCATCATGTCTTCTCGGAGTTATTTTGGGTTGGATTTCACCTAAAGCATTTCCTAAGGATTGTTGCTATCATGGTGTCATAAATGATTCAAGTGCCTCCTCCACCTCTTAGTGAAAGAAGTTTTGCATATCTTGTTGCTCTCAAGCAATCAATTGTTTCTATTGTGGCAGGTTGTCACCTCATAATTTTGAGATGTTTTACACAAGCCCATAACAAGCTATTCTTTTCATTGTTGATTCTCGACCAACCCCGTTCACCCTATGCTTCTCAGTTCAATGGTGGTAGAAGTTGTTACGTTCTTGTCCGTTATTTTCCTTCAAATGATCTACTTTCTATTCTTTTCTTCCGGAGGCGTTGTCATGTTGCTCCCTTTCAACCATCATCTAGTTTGATTAAGATCATGTTCTTTCTTTGCTTATTCATTTTCCCGGAGTGTTGTGTTCTATGTTCAAGTTCTTTTCCTTCGTTCTTTCCTATCGAAGTGCTACCAGAATTTCTTGTGAATTCTTGTTTGTTCCTCATTTCATTCTTCATCTCTTTGCAACCTTCAAGGTTTGTTGATTTCACTCGTGTGTCAAAGAAGCAACTAAGTTTATCTCTTGCTCTTTCTCCTCCCCTTCTCATTCTTAGATCTAGGGACTAGATCCTCGTGTAGTGGCGGAGAGTTGTAACAGCCCGGGACCGACGCTCCAGAAGATTCCCCTTTTATTTCCATTCTCGTCATGGGATTCGTTTGGTCATCGCATTCATCATTGCATCATTCGCATCATATTGCATAGCATCGTCACTCGTTTTCAAAAACTTGCATCCGTCCGTAGTTGCCGGTTCTCTCCGTTCGTGTCGTCATTCGTTTTGAGACCAACCACACACGCACGCGCCCACGACACTGATAAAATATTGTTTTGAAAGTGCGTATAAACCATTCTCGGATTGGGTCGAAAGTTGGCATGCGGTCTTGTTATATTGTAGGTGGACCGCCTACCAAATATCGTCGCAATCAGAGGTCGTTAGATACCTGAACGGTCAACCGTAGCAGTGCGGTCATCGGTTATATTGGAAATATGCCCTAGAGGCAATAATAAAATGGTTATTATTGTATTTCCTTGTTCATGATAATTGTCTATTGCTCATGCTATAATTGTGTTAACCGGAAACCGTAATACATGTGAGATCCCGGAAATAGTGTACATGGTTACCGAAGGTTGTTCGAAGTCCCGGATGAGATCCCAGACGTTAGGAGGAGATCCGGAATGGTCCGGAGGTAAAGATTCATATATAGGAAGTGAGGTTTTGGTCACCGGAAATGTTTCAGGAATTACCGGTAATGTACCGGGACCACCGGAAGGGTTTCAGGGGTCCACCAAGTGGGGCCACCAGCCCCAGAGGGCTGGATGGGCCACAAGTGAGAGGGAACCAGCCCCTAGGTGGGCTTGTGCTCCCCCCATAAGGCCCAAGGCGCAACTGAAGTGGGAGAGGGGCAAACCCTAGGGCAGATGGGCCCTAAGGCCCTCCCTAGGGCAGCCGCACCCCTCTCCCTCTTGGCCGCCGGCCAGATGGGATCTGGTGGCTATCGCACCACCCTAGGGTGAAAACCCTAGGGCACAGCCCTCCCTCCTCCTCCTCCTATATATAGTGGAGCCCTTGGGGCAGCCGGACACAGGCATCTCTCTTTCCCACCGCGCAGCCCTACTCCTCCCTCTCCTCGTCCTCCGCAGAGCTTAGCGAAGCTCTGCCGGAATACCACGCAGCTCCACCGTCACCACGCCGTCGTGCTGTCGGAGCTCTGCGTCAACCTCTCATTCCTCCTTGCTGGATCAAGGCGTAGGAGACGTCACCAGGCTGCACGTGTGTTGAACACGGAGGCACCGTTGTTCGGCGCTTAGATCGGATTCCACCGCGATCTGAATCGCTACGAGTACGACTCCATCAACCGCGTTCTTGTAACGCTTCTGCTTTGCGATCTTCAAAGGTATGAAGATGCACTCTCCCCACTCATTGCTGGTTTCTCCATTGATAGACCTTGGTGAATACTTAGGAAATTTTTTGATTTACTACTATGTCTCCCAACAGGTTATTCGTGGGACGTTTTTCGGTGTTTAAAACTCGTGTCACAAGCCACCACTCTCTCTCTCTCTCTTCTCAGCCTTAGCCCACTCCACACACAGCCACCAACCTTGTCCCGATCTGGCCGTCCGATTGCGATCGCACGGCCGAAATCGGCCCTGAAAACCCCCTAACCTAGCCCCATTTCCTATTTAATCCCCCTCCCCTTCCTAATTTGGCTAACCCTAGCCCCACCTCGATTTCCATGCCCCCCAATCATCGGCTACCGCCAGCCGCATGTATCCCTCCACCACGCGTGGGCCCGCCGAAGCCC
Organism: Hordeum marinum; assembly: GCA_022496015.1. Taxonomy (NCBI): domain Eukaryota; kingdom Viridiplantae; phylum Streptophyta; class Magnoliopsida; order Poales; family Poaceae; genus Hordeum; species Hordeum marinum. The sequence goes on from CM039675.1 coordinate 402,692,046, forward strand.
ATCTAGAGGCCCGCCTCGGGCCCGAACCGCGCCGCCGCCTAGCGCTCGAGCGCAGCCCCAGGCCTCGTCGCGTCGTGCCCCGCCGCTGCTTCGCCTCGCCTCCCCGCGCCGCCGGTGACCGCCCCCCTGTCGGAGCCGTGCCTCCGCCGCCCATCTCCGGCGCCCTGCTGCTCCCTGCCGCCACATCGCCTCCACCGTGCCCCGCTCCCTCAAGCTCCTGTCGGCCCGTCCTGGAAACCCGCTCGGCCGATGCCTGGATCCGAACGGGGATCGCCAGATCCGCCACCGCCACCTCAGATCCGCCCTCCAGCGCCCCCGCCTCTGCGCCCCCGCCTCCTCCTCCGACAAGCCGCGCCGTCGTTGCCCCCGTGCCGTGCGGTTCGAGGAGGATCCTCCCCGCTCTCCCGCGAGGCGCTCGTCTGTGCGGTGGGCCGCAACCGCCGCCCAAGCCGGCCCAACCCTAGCCTCCCTCATTCTGGGCCGAGCCCACTTGGTGAGCTATCCCCTAGCCGCCCTATCCCTCGCCCAGGCTCAGTGCTTCTATGTTGCGCTCGCCTCTATTAGGCCTGTGTAGCTCTAGATTCATCCCAATACCCTTTTTTACTCTACTATGATTTGTCTATTATCCTAGGAATTACAGATTTGCATCAAACCCCCTATTGATCATGCATTTAATATCTCTTCAACCGTGCACCATATGTAAAAACTTAACATATCATAAGTGACTAGAATTCCGTGTAGATTCACAATATCCAGCTCTCACATGTGTTTGAGATGTTTAACTTGCTGTTTTCATGCAATTTGCATAAATGCCATGTCAAAATGAATTGTTTAATAACTTTTGAACCGTGGCTCCGATGCAAATGTTTTTGTATGTAACTTGTCTAGAAAAACATGTAGAATCTCATGCCACACTTTATTTCCATGTTTAATAAATATAAAATTATGTTAGGACAGGTCTGGACCAAATTCATAACTTGCATATGGGACCGTTTCGGATATGCTATATGTTGCTTCCAGCCCCATTAAAATGCCTAGATGATATAGTTGTTCATGCTTCACCTCTTGTCATGATAAACAACATTAACCACTTTCTCATAATATGGAGAGTTATTATTTTGTTATATGTATGTTGTCCCACTCCATTTAAAATTGCTCAAGTCCATCTTCGCCTTATGCCATGACCACCCATGTTAAACAACATTTAATATTGATGAGTACCTAACGTGAGTGAATTAAATAATTCAAGCGTGGAGTTTCATCAATATGCAACTCGTTGCATATTGAGCTTCACTTAATGTGTAGGAGTTGCTTGATGTGCTTTGCCATGCCTTGCATATTAAACCGGACATGCATCATATTTGGTTGCGCATCATGTCATGCATATGTTGTGGTGTTCTCGTGTGTTGATTGTTGTTTCCGGATTGCTTCTTCTCGATAGAGTTCCGAAAGTGTTTGGAATGTGAGGATTTGTTCGACTATGTTGGCACATCTTCTTCATGGACTCGTTTCTTCCAAGTGGGATCTCAGGCAAGATGACACATTTCCCTAGATACCACTACTATCATTGCTATGCTAGTTGTCCCACTTTTATTGTTATGTCTCGCTACCTATCACTTGTTTGTCAAGCCTCCCAATATTGCCATGAAAAACCGCTAACCCCTCCATCTTCCTAGCAAACCTTTGTTTGGCTATGTTACTGCTTGCTCAGCCCTTCTTATAGCGTTTCTAGCTGCAGGTGCAATTGCTTCCATGTGTCAACATGGACATTCTTTTGTTATCACAATATTATTGCTATTTAATTTAATGCACTTATACACTTGGTAAAGGGTGGAAGGCTTGGACTTTTGCTCAGTGTTCTGTTCCATTCTTGCTGCCCTAGTTACTTGTGAACCGGTGTTATGTTCCATAATTGAGCGCTCCTAACATGCTCGGGGTTGTTATGGGGACCCCCTTGATTTTAGTTTTAGGATAAAGCTTGTCTGGTAAGGCCCAACATTGGTACTACATTTGCCTAATAACTAATAAACCTGCATAGGAAGTAATTAACCGAAGGATCTTTAATCAACAACACGGGCCAGTGCTCCTCATGAGTGTTGGTCCAAAACAGGCTGCCTGCGGGGCCGCCTCGGGGAAACTCGGGGATTGTTTTTCCCTGTAGCTAGACCCATCCGTCATGTCGTGAGAACGAGACATGCGGCTCTTATCGGGTTTGTCGACACGTCGGGCGGCCTTACTGGATTTGTTTTACCTTTCTCGAATGTCTTGCGTGAGGAACTCTGATCTTCTTTGGGCTACCTTGAGTTGTCGGATTTCTTTTGGAATTGCCTAGGATGATCACGAGATCCGTGGTCGAGGTTACTCCCGCGGCATGTGGTTAATTTGTGATGGATGAGTTGGAGCACCCCTACAGTGTTAAATATTTTAGAAAGTCGTGCCCGCGGTTATGTTGCAAACTTGGATCCTTTGTTTCACACCCGGTCATAGCAAACTTGAGGTAAACTCAAATAAAATACACCAATTGTGTGCATAACCGTGACTGTCTCTTCTCGTGAGTTCTTATCCGAGAGAGAACACGGTGGGGTTATGTTTGACGTAAGTAGGTGTTCAGGATTAGTTAGTGATCATTACTAGTTCACCTCCGTTATGTGTAGACCATCATACTTTACTTTCTGTATTCGTAAGTTAGCCACTTAAATAAATGCTTAGTCCCTTGCTACAGCCTCACCACTTAACCATACCTCACTCATTAAGCTTTAATAGTCTTGATACCCTTGAGAATGAGATTGCTGAGTCCCTGTGGCTCACAGATTACTACAACAATAGTTGCAGGTACAGGTAATGCGGTGCTTTCACGTGAAAGCGATGCTTGTTTGATTTGGAGTTCTCTTCTTCTTCATCATCGATCTAGGATGGATTCCAGGCAGCAACCTGGGATAGCAAGGATGGATGTCATTTTATCGTTTGATTTCGTTCGTAGTCGAACCCTGATCTTCTGTATGATATTTGAATATGTTGTTGTATTGATGTGAACTTGATGTAGCTTCTGGCGAGTGTAAGCCAATTCCATATACTCATCTCTTCTGTAAATGTACTTGTAATGATATCCATTCTTGCAACACGACGAGATGCACTTCTATCCCTGTCGAGGTCCCCGCCCCAAAATAAGGATAGGATCGCATCTTGGGCATGACAGGTTGGGGATGTATCTGTAATCCAGTCTGTTCAAGCAAGGATGGTGCGGCGGCATCATCCTGTTGGTGAACATGTGTCGTCGGGCTCCACTGTTGCGACGACATTTGCTCCAGCGCCGGCGCGGAGCTTGGGAGGTAGTCTAGGAGTGGATGCAGATTGTGGTCTGCATCGTCGGCATCTGGAAGAGGGCAGATCGTGTGTTGGGTTCGTGGTACGTGGATGATAGGTATCGTTTTCTCCTCCGATGTCTTAGTCATGTGGGGGTGCCAGATCTAGAATTTGATGGCGTGTCCGGGGTGTTGCCCTGGTCTGATTCGTTCAACGGTAATGGTTTCGTCTTTGACGAGCCACCTTGGAGGTCCGCAAAGCTGTATATCAGCGATGGAGTCGCGTCGAGCTCGAATGTGGAGGTGATCCATCACATTTTTCTTTGGTGGCTACTGTGGTGGTGCCAGAGGCAAGTGACGGGCATTGGTGTTGAGCTCAAAGATTTCTTTAGTCTTGTTTGTAATTTTACTTCTTGGCTGATGCTTCTTTGTGCAAAGGCAAACGTCCTGCTACGTATTCAGTTTTACCAGGTTGGTGTGTACGTGACTTGTACTATCATCTTTATGATATAAATGAGACACGTATTACCATGCAAAAAAAGTAACATGTGGGCCTGCGTAACTAGTGCCTGGGCTAAGGACCATCGTAGGGGCGACATCATTGCACACAATCGACAGGAGGGCTTCGAACGACCATCTCCTATTTGGCGCTTATGGCACCAATTAATTACTATTGGTAGGAAACGCTCACGCCTGTTTTTTATGGGCCGGACCATATAGGATCATCCCTTGTGTGTTTTCTGAATTTCCGAGAAGCTTCTAGTTCGTTTTTTCTTATCCAATCCTGTTTGGAAAGCTTCTTGACTATGTTTATGTCGGTTTTTCCTATGTGTTTTGGCCGGTTTTGTTTCCTTTTTTGATTTTTTAATTCATGAACTATTTTTAAAATTTGGATTTTTTAATAGATGCACTTTTTCAAATTCATGAACTTTTGAAATTCTATAAATTTTTCAAATGCTCTAACCTTTTTTGGATTCAAGAACTATTTTAACTTTGTGAACTTTTTAAAAAGTGCAATCTTCTTTCAACTTCGTGATCCTTTTCCAAATTCATGATTTGTTTTTAAAATTCACAGATTTATTGTCTCCAAATTGGTGAACAATTTTCAGTTTTTTTATTTCTTTTCCAAATTTGCGAACTTTTTTGAAATTCGTAAACTTTTCCAAATTTGTGAACTTTTTCGAAATTCGTAAACTTTTCCTGAATTCTTAAACCTTTTCAAATTAATAAAAAAAAATCAAATGGTTGTTTTTTAATTCCTAAAAAAAGTAAAATTTGTGAAATTTTTGCAAAATTCTTGAACATGTTTTCCGATTTTTATCAATTTTTAAATTTAATGGAAGAAAATCGTTAGATTTTTTCGAAAAGAAAAACCAGCAAGGAAAAGATAGCAATAAAAGAGAGTGAACATGTGAAGCAAATCAGCGAGTCTGAGCAAGCGTGCCAAAAAAAACAGTGAGGTCGAGCGATTCCTTTACTGTGCGAGCAAGAAGAAAACAGTGGGGTTGTTGAATAAGCGACGTGTAGTTTGGTGGGTCAAGGTTCATGCGGACGTCCTTATGCATGTGCCGCTTGTAGCAAGACCTTGCCGTGAAGCCAGCACATGGGGATCCAGAACACGGGAGCTATATCGCTCTCGTCGAAGGAAATAGCTCCTCGCCCAAAGAACTGGGCGACCCATTACACACCTCAAAAAGAAAAGGAAGACAAAAAAGGAAGCTAATTCAGTATTCGAACCAAGTTATCCTAGGAGAAAAGCAATGCTGCTAGCCACTGAGTCACAGTCAAATCAAAAAAGGGAATAAAGGGATAGGAATAGGAATTATAGTACCGCTGAAAGAAGAGGCACCATTGGGAACATCTCTACTGAGCCCGGCTACCCAACACTAGCCCCGGATCATTTGTTTATTATCAATTGATAGTAGGGGCTCACTTTTTGGGAAGCCCGTTCCGACCGCGCTCACAGCCCGGCTGTCCTACAAGCGATAGAGTGAATTCTCATGTTCCACTCGGGTGGGACCTACATTTTTAATGTTTTCTCACATGTTCCTCTTTTCATCGATTTTCCTTCGTTTTCTGTCTTTGTTTTCATTGATTTGTTTTCTTTTTTCTTTTTATTTATTTTTATTATTTCTTTATCTTTTTCATTGGTTTGTATTCTTTTCTTTGCTTTTCATTCGTTTTTTCGGTCTATTTGTTTCATTCACGTTTTTCATTGCTTTGCTTTGTTTTCTCTCAGGTTTCACTGATTTTCTATATACATTTGGTATGCATTAAATATTTTTCATTATATGCTTAAATATTTAAAACACTTGAATAAACATATTATACTTATCAAATTAACATTTTTTGAATACATGATCAACATTTTGTATATACAAATTTAACATATTTTCCATATGTTTAATTAATATTTTCCAAATGCAGGTCTAACATTTTATGAATATAGTGACAAGATTTTTTCTGTGCACATTTAATATTTTTCAAATATAAGATTAAGTTATTTTAATACATGGTCAACATTTTTCCTAAATACAATTAGCATTTTTCCTATATACATTTATTATTATTTTCAATTTATTTTTTTATAATTTTTTCAATAAGAAGATTAACATTTTTAATACACGATCATCATTTTTATATACACATTTTACAATTTTAAAATGCTTTGTTGATATTTTTCACATGCAAGATTAATTTTCTTCAATGCATGGATAACATTTTTATACACATTTAACACTTTAAATGTTTGATTAATATGTTACAAATACTTCTTCAACATTTTTTCAAATACTTGATTATTATTTTATATATGATGAAAAAAATTCATCATTTTTAATAATGGTTATTAGTGATTATATACACATTTAACACTTTACAAATGATTGATTAACATTTTCAAAATACTTGTTCAATATCTTTTTAAATGCTTGATTAAAATTTTGATACACGTGATAAAATGTATTCATCCTTTTTTTAATACATGGTCAACATTCCTTGTGTACACATTTATCATTTTTGAATGCTTAATTAACATTTCTAAACACATGATCAACATTTTTTCAATACACATTTCTCGTTGTATATTTTTTATACAAGATAGTCATTTTTTCTTTATACATCTGACCTATTTTAAACGCATGATTAACATTTTAGGAATTTTTTATGTAGAATATCTGGAAGTGAAAATGAAGTAAAAAATAATGTAACAAAAAACAAGAATATTGCATGTAGCTTGTGGTTAGCATCGCGATTGGCGGCCCATATGGAGCTCGTCTTCAGCAAGACTTCCTCTTTTCTCGCTGTAGGCAAGACATACTAGCGCCCAATCCGGAACGGCTCAGCTCCTGTTTATTAAAAAAAACCGGGAGAAAGTATGGGAGGAGAAAAAGTAGGTGATGGTCATGCGTGTGGTGAAGATATTTGTGGTTTAGTGTCCGGTTGGAAAGAAAGAAAAAAAAGAAAGGCCGTGCATGTGCAGATAGGAGAAAAGGTTAAGTGCATGCACGGACTTCGACGAAGCTTCAAACCCGTGCGTCCGAACTGCTAAGTCCCATTTAAATGGTAAAACTGGTCCGAAACAGCCCGACATATAGCGGAGGTTTGAGGGTAGTGCCGCCTTGGGAGTATGTTAGATTGTTGTACACTATTTTCTGTTATAGTCATAAATTATTTACTGGGATTAATTATAAATTTGGCTAATATTCCAACATTGTCTCCCAGGTGTGGTTCAGGACGTTTCCGAGGCTGTGGTTCATGTGCATGTGATTAGTAGAGTAGTACAGCAGTAGTAGTAGTAGTTAAATATAAGCTGTTCTCGGCGTTTCCGAAGGAAAGAAGAAGCGGTCAGTTATGAGCTTTCAGTCCTGGACATACAGATGCTGTGCTTGGAAGTACTTCAACTAAAACATATGCAAACGGATATGAGGAGCATAAACTCGGAATATTGGAGTGGAATATCTCCCGATCCGCCGAATGTGACGCAGTTCATAGCGAATGGCTGACGGTTCGTTATTGAACGCAACGAGAAGCTCACATCAGGTCTCCCGTTACGCGGCACGCCGGCACCCACCACCTACCAGTCGAACGTATATAGCGGCGGCAGACCGGAGGCGCTTCCAGCACACGAAATCACCTGCGGCGGAGGCGCTTCCAGCCCAACCGGCTCGCCGTTCGCTCACCGCCACACTCTTTTTCTCCTCTCCCTTATCCTCTTCCCGTCCGCCACCTACACTCCACAACCCGATGGAGATAAACCACACGAATTTCCTAGCACGGTAGGTAGAGTGCAGCTAGCTAGTGGCCATGGCAATCGCATTGGCAGCCTTCCTGCTGCTGCCGCTCTTCTTCCTCGGCGCTGTCTTTGTCCTCCGTGCGTGGACGGTCGTCGACAAGAAGGCGGCGGCCCAGCGGCAGAAAACGCCGAGGACGCGGCCGTACCCGCTGCTCGGCCACTTGCCGCAGTTCCTCGCGAATCGACACCGCATACTGGACTGGCTCACCGAGGTGCTCGCGCGCCAGCCCACGTGCACGCTCGTGTTCCGCCGGCCGGGCGGCATCCGGGGCGTCATCACCGCCAACCCGGCGAACCTGGAGCACATCATGCGCGCCAGCTTCGATAACTACCCCAAGGGCCCGCGCTTCGCGTCGCTGCTCCACGACTTCCTCGGCCGGGGCATCTTCAACGCCGACGGCGAGGCGTGGCGCGCGCAGCGGAAGGCGGCCAGCTACGAGTTCAACACGCGCTCGCTCCGCGTCTTCGTGGCCCAAAGCGTGCACAGCGAGCTCCACGGCAGGCTCCTCCCGCTGTTGCGCCGTGCCGCCGGCTCCGGGCGCCAGCTCGACCTCCAGGACACGCTCGAGCGGTACGCGTTCGACAATATCTGCCGCGTCGCCTTCGACCACGACCCCCGCCAGCTCCCGCACGGGGAAGGAGAGGACGGCGACGCTTGCCCGGAGGTCGAGAGCACCGGGACCGGGAGCAGCACGTTCGCGGATGCATTCAGGGACGCGGCCAATCTCAGTGCGGGCAGGTTCCGGTACGCCGTCCCAGGATTCTGGAAGATAAAGAAGGCGCTCAACCTGGGTTCCGAGCGGCGGCTGCGCGAGTCAATCGCCATTGTGCATGGCTTCGCCGATCGCATCATCCGGTCGCGGCGGGAGGAGATGAGCATGGGATGCGAGAAGCACGATCTCCTGTCGCGGTTCATGGTGAGCCAGGGCGAGAGCTACACCGAGAGGGCCCTCCGCGACGTGGTGATCAGCTTCCTGCTCGCCGGACGGGAGACGACATCCTCCGCTCTCACCTGGTTCTTCTGGCTGCTGTCGTCGCGCCCGGACGTGGAGCGCCGCATCCGCGACGATGTCGCCGCCGTGCGCGCCTGCCGAGCGATCGGCGACCTCGGCAGAGCCGGGTTCGATCTCGACGAGCTGAGGGAGATGCACTACGTGCACGCGGCCATCACGGAGTCAATGCGACTGTACCCGCCGGTGCCGGTGAACTCGCTGCACGCGAAGGCCGCGGACGTTCTTCCGGACGGCACAGCGGTGGGGGCGGGGTGGTTCGTGGCGTACAACTCGTACGCGATGGGGCGGATGGAGTCCGTGTGGGGCGTGGACGCGCAGGCCTACCGGCCGGAGCGGTGGCTGGACCCGGCGGAGGGGACGTTCCGGCCGGAGAGCCCGTTCCGGTACATGGCGTTCCACGCGGGACCGAGGATTTGCCTCGGGAAAGAGATGGCGTACATCCAGATGAAGTCTATCGTGGCATGCGTGCTGGAGGAGTTTGAATTGGCGGTGGACGGCGCGTACAGGCCGCGGCAGGTGGCCTCGCTGACGTTGCGGATGGCGGACGGGCTCCCGGTGAGGGTGAAGGCTAGAGGGAATTGAGTACGACGAGAAGATGCAGCGAAAAATCTGCTTTAGATGATAATCGTGTAGAAGACCGTGACTGACTGTGTTGAATATATATGTTGCATGTATCTGCGTATAGTGTGGCTTATTTTTTAGTTGTATGTAATTAAGGTAGAGGTCTATTTATATTCTATATATACGTGTACTATCAATACATCAATAATAGTATTGTCTATCTTTGTACATGGTATCAGACTTTTCGATTTCGCCCTAGGGTTTAGCCGTCACCGTCGTCGTCGTGCCCTCCTGCGCGCGTAGCCGCCGCCGCCACCGCTACCCACCGATGCCGCACCCTGCCACCGCCGCAATCCCCTCCAATGCCGCCGCCGCCCCGTGTCGCCGCCGCTTCCGCTCCACCTTCCCTCGCCGACCCGCAGCAGCCGCCGCCGTCGCGCTCCACCTTCCCGTGCCGCCGCTGCTGCCCTGTCACGATACCACCCCTCCCTGTCGCCGCTGCCGCCTCTCCCCATGCCGCAGCCGCCACCCGCAGCCGCCGTCCTTCTTCGATGCCGCTGCACCTCTCCTTCCAGCCCTAACCCTAGCCGCGCCATGGACTCCCCGCGCTCCTCCACCACCCGTTCGTCCAACCCCTTCGCCGATCCCGAGCCCTCCGCTGTCGCCATCCACGATCTCAACATCGAGGCCTAGGTCCTCATCCGCCTTGACAGCTCCAGCACATCGTACTATGCGCGGAAGACCTACTTCACCCTTGTCTTCCGAAAGTACTATCTCACCGAGCACATCGATGGCTCTGTGAACGCCGACTTCATTAAAGGGCAATCCGAAGTGGTCCGCCATTGAGGCCACACTCATCCGATGGTTTTACCAAACCGTCTTGAAGGACATCTTCCACATGGTTATCGCCGAGGACGACGACGCTTGCGTCGTGTGGAACAACATCAACGCGCTCTTCACTGGCAACAAACTTCAGCGCCTTGTTTTCTTGCAGAAGGAGTTCCTCGGCTGTCACTAGGACAACTCCACCATTGATGAGTACTGCATGCGGCTTAAGATGCTCGCCGATGAGCTTCGCGAAATCGGGGCAAAAGTCTCCGACGAACTCATGCTGAGCACTCTCACCACCGGCCTCAACGAGGACTTCGGCAACACGGCTTTCAACCTCACCTTGATGACGTAGCCCACCTTCCAGCACGTTGTTGCGTACCTCAAGCTTGAGGAGCGTCGGATAACGAAGGTGAAGTAGCGGGTCCACCACACCGCCCTCACGGCCGGAACCACCCGCGGCAACCCTGCTCCACCAGCCGCGCCGACCCAGCCGTGCCCTCCTCCACCGGCCGGCTACTACCCGTTGCCACCCACGCCTCCGGCGCCTCCCAAACAGCAAGGCAGAGGGGGCCGGCAAAACCGGCGGGGCGGTGGAGGTCGCCACCAGCAATAGCAACAACAGTCGGGCCAGGCCGCCGGGGGGCCACCTGTTGGAAATATGCCCTAGAGGCAATAATAAATTAGTTATTATCATATTTCCTTGTTCATGATAATCGTTTATTATCCATGCTATAATTGTATTGATCGGAGACTTAAATGCATGTGTGGATACATAGACAAAACCATGTCCCTAGTATGCCTCTAATGGACAAGCTCGTTGATCAAAGGATGGTTAAGGTTTCCTAGCCATGGACATGAGATGTCATTTGATAACGGGATCACATCATTAGGAGAATGATGTGATGGATAAGACCCAAACTACAAACATAGCATATGATCGTGTCAGTTTATTGCTACTGTTTTCTGCATGTCAAGTATATGTTCCTATGACCATGAGATCATGCAACTCACGGATATCGGAGGAGTGCCTTGTGTGTATCAAACGTCGCAACGTAACTGGGTGACTATAAAGGTGCTCTACAGGTATCTCCGATGGTGTCTGTTGAGTTGGCATGGATCGAGACTGGGATTTGTTACTCCGTGTAACGGAAAGGTATCTCAGGGCCCACTCGGTAATGCAACATCACAATAAGCCTTGCAAGCGATGTGACTAATTGTTAGTTGCGGGATCTTGTATTACGAAACGAGTAAAGAGACTTGTCGGTAATGAGTTTGAACTAGGTATGGAGATACCAACGATCGAATCTCGGGCAAGTAACATACCGAAGAACAAAGGGAACGTTATACGGGATTAACTGAATCCTTGACATAGAGGTTCGACCGATAAAGATCTTCATAGAATATGTAGGAACCAATGTGGACGTCTAGGTCCCGCCATTGGTTATTGACCGTACAGGTGTCTCGGTCATGTCTACATAGTTCTCGAACCCGCAGGGTCTGCACACTTAAGGTTCGGTGACGTTCGGTAGTGTAGAGTTATGTATGGTGGTGACCGAAGTTTGTTTGGAGTCCCGGATGAGATCCCGGACGTCACGAGGAGCTCCGGAATGGTCTGGAGGTAAAGATTCATATATAGGAAGTCCCAGTTTGGTTTTCGGAAAAGTTTCGGGCTCATCGGTAGTGTACCCGGGAGTGCCGGTAGTGTACCGGGAGACCTCCGGGAGGGGTACTTCGACCCCAAGAGGTCCATGGGCTGTGGGAGAGTATTAACCAGCCCTTAGTGGTCTGGGAAAACAGCCACAAAGGCCCATGGCGCAGGAGAGAAAGTCCTAAAGCAAAAAGTGGAAAATCAGCCAATAGGAGGCAATCCTACTCCAACTAGGATTGGAGGTGAAGTAGGATTGCTTCCCACCTCCTATTTCGGCCGAGCCAAAGGCCTTGGCTGACTCTCCTCTCCTCTCCTCCTATATATACTAGTGTATTGGGTGGTTTTTGGACAGAATTTCCAGCCACGTGCTACCCGTTTCACCGGTGCACAGTTTCTCCTCTAGATCGGTTTTCCGCAGCGCTTAGGCGAAGCCCTGCCGGAATCACTCCACCACCATCACCGGAGCGCCGTCACGCTGCCGGTGAACTCTCTCTCCTCTCCACCTCCTCTTGCTGGATCAAGACGGTGGAGATCATCATCAAGCTGCACGTGTGCTAAACGCGGAGGTGCCGTCCGTTCGGCGCTAGATCAGAAGGACCGTGATCAAGATCGCGAGACGGTTCGTGATGAGATCGCGGAACGGATCGTGATGAGTTCGCGGGACAGATCATGATCAAGATCGTGAGACGGATCGTGATGAGATCGCGGGACGGATCGTGATTGGATCGCGGGACGGATCGTGATGAGATCGCGGGACGCTCGGCGATTTGGATCGCGAAGATGTTCGACTACACCAACCGCGTTTCTTAACGCTTCCCGCTTAGCGATCTACAAGGGTACGTAGATCCACTCTCCCTCTCGTAGATGCTCATCACCATGGATAGGTTTGCGTGTGCGTAGGAAATTTTTTGTTTCCCATGCGATGTTCCCCAACAGTGGCATCATGAGCTAGGTTGATGGTTCGGTGAGATCTCGAGTAGAACACAAAAGGTTTGTGGGCGTTGATGCTTAGATTGCTTCCTCCCTTGGTCGTATTTTGGTTCAGCGGGATTGTGAGATGAAGCGGCCCGGACCAACATTACTTGTACGCTTACGAGAGACCGGTTCCCTCGACGCAACTTGTTGCCTAGATGGCTTGCGGGTGACAGTTTCTCTCACTTAAGTTGGATCGGATTCGACAAAGGCGGTCCTTGAGAAGGTTGAAAAGCAAACTAGTGTATCACCGTTGTGGTTTATGCGTAGGTGAGAATTGTTCTTGCTAGATACCCGTAGCAGCCACGTAAAACATGCAACAACAATTAGAGGACGTCTAACTTGTTTTTGCAGGGTATGTTGTGATGTGATATGGCCAATTACATGATGAGATATATGTGATGTATGAGATGATCATGTGATGTATAGAATTTCACGACTTGCATGTCGTTGAGTACGGCAACCGGCAGGAGCCATAGGGTTGTCTTTAATTATTGTATGACCTGCGTGTCAATCATTAAGCGCTATGTAATGCTTTACTTTATCGTTAAGCGGTAGCAATAGAAGTAGAAGCAGGGCTGGCGCCACAACCCCAATGGCAACACATTGATGGAGATCAAGATGATGGAGATCATGGTGTTGTGCCGGTGACGATGGAGATCATGCCGGTGTTTCGAAGATGGAGATCTTAAACACAAGTTCATGGCCATATCATGTCACTTATGAATTGCATGAGATGTTAATCCTTTTATGCACCTTGTTTTGCTTAGTACGGCGGTAGCATTATAAGGTGATCCCTCACTTGAATTTCAAGATGAACTGTGTTCTCCCCGAGTGTGCACCGTTGCGAAAGTTCGTCGTGTTGAGACACCACGTGATGATCGGGTGTGATAGACTCTACGTTCACATACAACGGGTGCAAGCCAGATTTGCACGCGCAGAACACTCGGGTTAAACTTGACAAGCCTAGCATGTACAGACATGGCCTCGGAACACGAGAGACCGAAAGGTCGAACATAAGTCATATAGTAGATATGATCAACATAATGATGTTCACCATTGCAGCCACCTCAACTCACGTGATGATCGGACTTGAGTTGGTGAATTTGGATCATGTATCACTCGAATGATCGGAGGGATGTCAATTTGAGTGGGAGTTCTTAAGTAATATGATTAATTGAACTCATTATCATGAACATAGTCAAAGTGTCTTTGCAAATTATGTTGTAGATTACTAGCTCGCGCTGTAGCTCCCTTAAATTTTTATATGTTCCTAGAGAAATAGAGTTGAAAGATGTTGGTAGCAATATTGCGGACTGGGTCCGTGATCTGAGGATTGTCCTCATTGCTGCACAGAAGGCTTATGTCCTTAATGCACCGCTCGGTGCGCCAACCCCTCTAGCGTCGTTTGTAGATGTTGTGAACATCTGATAGGCACGTTTTGATGACTACTTGATAGTTTAGTGCGTCATGCGTTACGGCTTAGAATTGAGGCTCCGAAACGTTTTGAACGTCACGGAACATATGAGATGTTTCTAAGAGCTGAAATTAGGATCTCAGGCTCGTGCCCATGTTGCGAGATATGAGATCTCCAACAAGATTCTTTGCCTGCAAGATGAAAGAGAAGAGCTCAATCATTGAGCGTGTACTCAGATTGTCTGGGTGCTACAATTGCTTGAATCAAGTGGGAGTTGATCTTCCAGATAAGATAGTGATTGACATAGTTCTCCAAGTCACTGTCACTAAGCTACTAGAACTTAGTGATGAACTATAAATTGCCAGGGATAGAAATAATGATTCCTGAGCTGTTCATGATGTTTTGACACCGCGAAGGTAGAAATCAAGAAGGAGCGTCAAGTGTTGATGGTTAACCAAACCACTAGTTTCGAGAAGGGCAAGAGCAAGGAGGGAAACTTCATGGATAGCAAGTCAGTTGCTGCTCCAGTGAAGCAACCCAAAGTTGAACTCAAACCCGAGACTAAGTGCTTCTGTTATGAGGTGAGCGGTCGCTGAAGCGGAAGAACCCTAGATACTTGGTAGATAAGAAGGCTGGCAACATTGATAGAAGTATATTTGATATACGAGTTATTAATGTGTACCTTGCTAGTACTCTTAGTAGCACCTGGGTATTGGATACCGGTTCGGTTGCTAAATGTTAGTAACTCGAAATAAAAGCTACGGAATAAACGGAGAACTAGCTAAGGTGACGATATGTGTTGGAAGTGTTTCCAAGGTTGATGTGATCAACATTGCACGCTCTCTCTACCTTCAGGATTAGTGACGAACCTAAATAAATGTTATTTGGTGTTTTGCGTTGAGCATGAACATTATTAGATCATGTTTATTGCAATACGGTTATTCATTTAAGTTAGAGAATAATGGTTATTCTGTTTACATGAATAATACCTTCAATGGTCATGCACCCAGTGAGAATGGTTTGTTGAAATCTTGATCGTAGTAATACACATGTTCATAACATTGATGTCAAAAGATACAAAGTTAAATAATGATAGTACCACATACTTGTGCCACTTCCGCAAAATGTCATATTGGTATAAAGCGCATGAAGAAACTCCATGGTGATGGATATTTGGACTCATTCGATTTCGAATCGGTTGAGACATGCGAACCATGCCTCTTGGTCAAGATGACTAAAGGACCCCGTTGGATGGAGCGGGCAAGTGATTCATTGGAAATGATACATGTTGATGTATGCAATCTAGTGAGTCTTGTAGCGTGCAGTGGATATCGTTATTTTCTTACCTTCACTGATGATTTGAGTAGATATAGTGTATATTTACTTAATGAAACACAAGTCTGAATCGTTTGAAAGGTTCAAGCAAATTCAGAGTGAAGTTTAAAGATCATCGTGACAAGAAGATAAAAATGACTGCGATATGATCGTGGAGGTGAATATCTGAGTTACGAGTTTGGCATACAACTTAAGACAATGTGAAATTTGTTTTACAAATAACGCCACCTGGAACACCATGGTGTGATGGTGTGTCCGAACATCATAGTCATGCTCTATTGATATAGTACATACTGTGATGTCTCTTATCGTTTTACTGCTATAATATTGGGGTTATGCATTAGAGACAACTACATTCACTTTAAATAGGGCACCATCTAAATCCGTTGAGATGACACCGTGTGAATTATGGTTTGACATAAACCTAAGCTGTCATTTCTTAATGTTTGGGGATGCGATGCTTGTGTGGAATTTTTTTTCACATAATAAGCTAGAACCCAAAGCGGACAAATGTATCTTCAGAGAATACCCTAAGAACAGATGGGCATGCCTTCTATCTCAGATCCGAGTGCAAAGTGTTTGTTGCTAGAACTGGGTCCTTTCTCGAGAAAAAGTTTCTCTCGAAAGAATTGAGTGGGAGGAAGATAGAAATTGATGAGGTTGTTGAACCTTTGTTCAACCAGAGAGTAGCGCAGCACAGAAAGTTGTTTCTGTGAAGCCTACGTTAGTTGAAGAGGAAGTTAATGATGATGGTCATGAAGCTTCAGGATCAAGTTACTATCAAACTTCGTAGGTCGACAAGGATGTGTATTGCTCCTGAGCAGTACGACAACCCTGTCTTGGAAGTCATGTTGTTGGACAACGATGAACCTACGAGCTGTGGAGAAGCGACGATGGGCCCGGATTCCGACAAATGGTTGGAGGCCATGAAATCCGAGATAGGATCCATGTATGAAAACCAAGTGTAGACTTTGGTAGACTTGCTCGTTGGACGGCAGGTCGTTGAGTACAAATGGATCTTTAAAATGAAGACAGACACTGATGGTAAATGTCACCATTTGTAAAGTTTGACTTGTTGCAAAGTTGTTTGTGACAAGTTCAAGGAGTTGACTGCGATGAGACTTTCTCACTCGTAGCGATGCTAAAGTCTATTGGAATTATGTTAGCAGTTGCTGCATTTTCAATTATGAAATCTGGCAGATGGATGACAAAACATCGTTTCCTTAACGGTTTACTTGAGGAAAGGTTGTATGTGATACAACTAGAAGGTTTTGTCAGTCCTAAGGATGCTAAAAGGTGTGCAAGCTTCGGTGATCCTTCCATGGACTGAAGCAAGCATCTCGGAGTTGGAATATACGCTTTGATGAGTTGATCAAAGTTTTTGAGTTTATACAAAGTTTACGAGAAACTTGTATTTGCAACAAAGTGAGTGGGAGCACTATAGAATTTCTGATAAGTATATGTGGATGACATATTGTTGATCGGAAATAATGTAGGATTTCTGGAAAGCATAAATGGTTGTTTGGAAAGTGATTTTCAAAGGAAGACCTGGATAAAGCTACCAAATTGTTGAGCATCAAGATCTATAGAGATAGATCAAGATGACTTGATGAGACTTTCAATGAGTACATACCTTGACAAAGATTTTGAAAGAGTTCAAAATGGATCAGTCAGAGAAAGAGTTCTCGCCTGATTTGTAAGGTGTGAAGTTGAGTGAGACTCAAAGCTCGACCACGGCAGAACGAAGAGAAAGGACGAACGTCGTCCCCTATGCCTTAGCCATAGGCTCTGTATAGTATGCCATGCTGTGTACCGCACCTGTGTGTACCTTGCCATGAGTCTGTCAAGGGGTACAAGTGTGGTCCAGGAGTGGATCACTGGACAGCGGTCGGAATTATCCTTAGTAACCAGAGGACTAAGGAAATGTTTCTTGATTATGGAGGTGATAAAGAGTTCGTCGTAAAGAGTTACATCGATGCAAGCTTTAACACCTATCCGGATGACTAGTAGTAGCAATCTGGATACGTATAGTGGAGCAGCCATTTGGAAATAGTACCAAGTGGAGTGTGGTAGCAGTGTTTACGGTTTGACATAGAGATTTGCAAAATACACACGGATCTGAATATCGCAGACCCGTTGACTATAAGACCTCTCTCACATGCAAAGCATGATCGAGCCCCAGAACTCATTGGGTGTTAGATTCATAACAATGCGAATGACATGGTCATGTGAACTAGATTATTGACTCTAGTGCAAGTGGGAGACTGTTGGAAATATGCCCTAGAGGCAATAATAAATTAGTTATTATCATATTTCCTTGTTCATGATAATCGTTTATTATCCATGCTATAATTGTATTGATCGGAGACTTAAATGCATGTGTGGATACATAGACAAAACCATGTCCCTAGTATGCCTCTAATGGACTAGCTCGTTGATCAAAGGATGGTAAGGTTTCCTAGCCATGGACATGAGATGTCATTTGATAATGGGATCACATCATTAGGAGAATGATGTGATGGATAAGACCCAAACTACAAACATAGCATATGATCGTGTCAGTTTATTGCTACTGTTTTCTGCATGTCAAGTATATGTTCCTATGACCATGAGATCATGCAACTCACGGATATCGGAGGAGTGCCTTGTGTGTATCAAACGTCGCAACGTAACTGGGTGACTATAAAGGTGCTCTACAGGTATCTTCTATGGTGTCTGTTGAGTTGGTATGGATCGATACTGGGATTTGTTACTCTGTGTAACGGAAAGGTATCTCGGGGCCCACTCGGTAATGCAACATCACAATAGGCCTTGCAAGCGATGTGACTAATTGTTAGTTGCGGGATCTTGTATTACGGAATGAGTAAAGAGACTTGCCGGTAACGAGGTTGAACTAGGTATGGAGATACCAACGATCGAATCTCGGGCAAGTAACATACCGAAGAACAAAGGGAACGTTATACGGGATTAACTGAATCCTTGACATAGAGGTTCGACCGATAAAGATCTTCGTAGAATATGTAGGAACCAATGTGGACGTCCAGGTCCCGCCATTGGTTATTGACCGTAGAGGTGTCTCGGTCATGTCTACATAGTTCTCGAACCCGCAGGGTCTCCACAGTTAAGGTTCGGTGACGTTTCGGTAGTGTAGAGTTATGTATGGTGGTGACCGAAGTTTGTTCGTAGTCCCGGATGAGATCCCGGATGTCACGAGGAGCTCCGGAATGGTCTGGAGGTAAAGATTCATATATAGGAAGTCCCAGTTTGGTTTTTGGAAAAGTTTCGGGCTCATCGGTAGTGTACCGGGAGTGCCGGTAGTGTACCGGGAGACCTCCGGGAGGGGTACTTCGACCCCAAGAGGTCCATGGGCTGTGTGAGAGTATTAACCAGCCCTTAGTGGTCTGGGAAAACAGCCACAAAGGCCCATGGCGCAGGAGAGAAAGTCCTAAAGCAAAAAGTGGAAAATCAGCCAATAGGAGGCAATCCTACTCCAACTAGGATTGGAGGTGAAGTAGGATTGCTTCCCACCTCCTATTTCGGCCGACCCAAAGGCCTTGGCTGCCTCTCCTCTCCTCTCCTCATATATATACTAGTGTATTGGGTGGTGTTAGGACAGAATGTCCGGCCACGTGCTACCCGTTTCACCGGTGCACAGTTTCTCCTCTAGATCGGTTTTCCGCAGCGCTTAGGCGAAGCCCTGCCGGAATCACTCCACCACCATCACGCTGCCGGTGAACTCTCTATCCTCTCCACCTCCTCTTGCTGGATCAAGACGGTGGAGATCGTCATCAAGCTGCACGTGTGCTGAACGCGGAGGTGTCGTCCGTTCGGCGCTAGATCGGAAGGACCGTGATCGAGATCGCGAGACGGTTCGTGATGAGATCGCGGAACGGATCGTGATGAGTTCGCGGGACAGATCATGATCAAGATCGTGAGACGGATCGTGATGAGATCGCGGGACGGATCGTGATTGGATCGCGGGACGGATCGTGATGAGATCGCGGGACGGATCGTGATTGGATCGCGGGACGGATCGTGATGAGATCGCGGGACGCTCGGCGATTTGGATCGCGAAGATGTTCGACTACACCAACCGCGTTTCTTAACGCTTCCCACTTAGCGATCTACAAGGGTACGTAGATCCACTCTCCCTCTCGTAGATGCTCATCACCATGGATAGGTTTGCGTGTGCGTAGGAAATTTTTTGTTTCCCATGCGACGTTCCCCAACACCACCACGCCACCAGCCGCCCCTCCACCGTGGGCAGCCGGGCAGAACCCGTGGACTGGTGTCATGCATGCTTATCACATGCCCGTCCCATGGGCTCCTGTGCCGGGTCTGTTGGGGAACGTTGCATGGGAAACAAAAAAAATTCTACGCACATGCAATATCTATCCATGGTGATGAGCATCTACGAGAGGGAGAGTGGATCTACATACCCTTGTAGATCGCTAAGCGGGAAGCGTTAAGAAATGCGGTTGATGTAGTCAAACGTCTTCGCGATCCAAATCACTGAGCGTTCCACGATCCCATCACGATCCGTCCCACGATCTGTCCCACGATCCGTCCCGCGATCCAATCACGATCTGTCCCGCGATCCCATCACGATCCGTCCCGCGATCCAATCACGAATCGTCTCGCGATCTTGATCACGGTCCTTCCGATCTAGCCGAACGGACGGCGCCTCTGCGTTCAGCACACGTACAGCTCGATGACGATCTACGCCTTCTTGATCCAGCAAGAGGGAGCGGAGAGGTAGATGAGTTCTCCGGCAACACAATGGCGTGGTGGCGGTGGTGGTGAACTAATCCTACAGGGCTTCGCCTAAGCACGACAGAACTAATCTAGAGGAGAAACAAATCTAGAGGAAGAAGAGAGCAGCATGTGGCAATTAGGGTTAGCTCTTCCCTTTAAATCCTCTAGTATATATAGGAATGAGTGAGGGGAGAAGGCAGGCTCAAACCCTCAAGGTTTGGTCGAAATTGGAGGTGGAGGAGTCCTACTCCAATCCTATTAGGAGTAGGATTCCTTCTTTCCACTTGGAAACTCTTTCCACCTCTCCACCTTTTGGGTTTTCCCACCCCTAGCCGCATGGGCCTTAGTGGGGGCTTAGTACAGCCCACCAGGGGATGGTTTGACTCCTCCCACAGCCCATGAGGTCCTTTGGGTCGAGACACCCCTCCTGATGGTCCCCCGGCACCCTCCCGGCACTCCCGGTACACTATCGATGAGCCCGAAACTTTTCTGGTGACAAAAATAGGACTTCCTATATATCAATCTTTACCTCCGGACCATTATGGAGCTCCTCGTGATGTCCAGGATGTCATCCGGGACTCCGAACAACCTTTGGTCACCACCATACATAACTCTATACTACCAAAACATCACCGAACCTTAAGTGTGCAAACGCTGTGGGTTCGAGAACTATGTAGACATGACCGAGACACCTCTATGGTCAATAACCAATAGCGGGACCTGGATGCCCATATTGGTTCCTACGTATTCTACGAAGATCTTTATCGATTGAACCTCTATGTCAAGGATTCAGTTAATCCTGTATGATGTTCCCTTTGTTCTTCGGTATGTTACTTGCCCGAGGTTTGATTGTCGGTATATCTATACCTAGTTCAATCTCGTTATCGGCAAGTCTCTTTACTCGTTTCGTAATACAAGATCTCATGGCTAACACTTAGTCACATTGCTTGCAAGGCTTGTTGTGATGTTGTATTACCGAGTGGGCCCTGAGATACCTCTCCGTCACACGGAGTAACAAATCCCAGTCATGATCCATGCCAACCCAACAGACACCCTCGTAGATACCTGTAGAGCACCTTTATAGTCACCTAGTTATGTTGCGACCTTTGATACACACAAGGTAGTCCTCCGGTGTCAGTGAGTTGCATGATCTCATGGTCATAGGAACAGATACTTGACATGCAGAAAAATGTAGCAATAAACTGACACGATCATATGCTACGTTTATAGTTTGGGTCTTGTCCATCACATAATTCTCCTAATGATGTGATCCCGTTATCAAATGACATCTCATGTCCATGGCTAGGAAACCTTAACCATCGTTGATCAACGAGCTAGTCCATGAGAGGGATACTAGGGACATGGTGTTGTCTATGTATCCACACATGTATCTGAGTTTCCGATCAATACAATTCTAGCATGGATAATATACGATTACCATGAACAAGGCAATATGATAATTAATTTATTATTGCCTCTAGGGCATATTTCCAACAGGGTCTTCTCGGCCTGGGCCCCTTCAGCCACCAGGCGTTCCTCGGCGCGCCCCACCAGCGGGCCGGCACCGGCTACGACGCCCCCTCGCACCACCACCTCTTGGCGGATACAGTCCAATGGCCCCAACACAGCCTTACAGGGGTCTCCTGCCTCCGCCGGCCCCCGCGCCATGGGATCCCTCCCTCCTGGCGGCCCTGTACTCCACGCCATCGCCGACTAAATATGGCGGTGGAGGTGACTGGTACATGGATTCCGGTGCTACTGCGCACATGATAGCTCATCCCGATAACCTAACATACTCCACTCCCATTCATACGCCCACTCGTATCACCATTGGCAGCGGTTCTTCCTTACCTATCACTCATATCGGTAGCACCAGTTTTCCCTCCACTTCCACACCCATCACTATGTCTAATGTTCTTGTTTCACCTGAACTTGTCATGAACTTAGTTTCTGTTCGTTGTCTTGCTCATGAGAATCCTCTTACTTTTGAATTTGACGGTGCCGGTTTTTCTACGAAGGACGCCCGTATGCGGATGGTGCTCCATTGATGTGACAGCCCCAAGGTCTTTATCCCGTGCACGCCTCCGCTTCCTCCTCCACACCCGCTGCACTGGCCGCTGGTGTCGACCTCTGGCATGCCCACTTGGGACACCCAACCGCACCATTTTGCGGAAAATTCTTAGGAGTTTTTCTTTCTCATGTAATAAGCTCAATGATCATACTTGTGAGGCTTGCCGTTTAGGCAAGCACGTTCGTCTTCCCTTTAGTGTGTCTACAATTGTTTCCACTTTTCCATTTCAGTTACTTCATAGTGATGTTTGGACGTCTCCCGATGCAAGTAACAAGGGATACCTATACTATTTGGTGATTTTAGATGATTACTCTCATTATGTGTGGTATTTTCCTCTTCGTCCCAAATCCGATGCCTTAGCCACAATCACGTCCTTCTTCTGCTATGTCACCACACAGTTCGGTCGTCGTATACTTGCACTCCAAACCGACAACGAAAAAGTGTTTTATAACCTTGCTCTCCGCACCCTTCTCACCTCTCACGGCACCACCTTACGCTTAACTTGCCCATACACCTCACAGCAGAATGGCCGCGCCGAGCGCATCCTTCCCACTCTTAATGACTGCACTTGCACATTACTCTTCCACGCCCAGCGCCCATCCTGTTTTGGACTGATGCTCTTGCCACCGCTACAGTTCTCATTAACATTCGTTTGTGTCATCCTAAGTGGAACTATGCCCCTCATCACCTTCTTTTCGGTGCACCGCCGTCCTACGATGGTCTTTGCATCTTCGGGTGTCTTTGCTATCCTAGCACCACGTCCACCACTCCCCACAAACTCGCACCACGTTCCCTTCCATGCGTCTTTCTGGGCTATCCCTCTAATACCAAAGGTTACCGGTGCTATGATCCTGTCACTCACCGTGTGTACACCTCGAGGCATGTGTATTTCGTCGAGATGGTGTTTCCTTTTTTTCTAGGTCCCTCTGTCTTCGGCTCCGGCTTCGGCTCCCTCGGTGTTGACTACTGCCCCCCTCTTGGCATGGCGCGCGGCTGTGACCTCCGACGGCCCAACCAGTCAGGTGCCTCCTGTTGCCACCCGGGTTCAAGACTCCCTCCCTCGAGGTCAAGTCGGATAGGGTCCCTGGGTCCCCGACTCCCTCCTCCAAGGATGCATAGGCCTCCCCCACCGGTGCCATGGCAGGCTCCTCGGCCGGCACCATGCCTTCAGAGATGGGCTCGACATCCTCCTCGTCCGTCGCCCTCACCATCGCCTCTGGCCTCGCCACCGCCGCGGGACCGGATGCTTCTGCTGGCCCCGCTGCTCCTATGGCCTCAGCCGGCGCCGTGGGCCCGATTGCCTCCGTTGGTCCCACTCATGGCATGACAACCCGTGCCCGGGCTGGTGTGCTTTGCCTAAGCACGTGCTACTCTTCCGACGAGTATGCATGCGCTGCCTCGACATCGACGCCATCACCCATCCCCACCTCTATTCATGCTGCCCATCGGGACCCACCCTGGCTCGCCGCGATGTAGGAGGAGTTCGACACCTTACAGCACAACTGCACATGGCATCTTGTTCTGCGACCCCCTCATGCCAATGTCATTACTGGCAAGTGGGTGTTCCGCCACAAGACTCGCCCAGATGGTTCTCTCGAGCACTATATGGCCTAGTGGGTGGTTCATGGCTTTCATCAACATGCAGGCGTGGACTTCACCGACACCTTCGCTTCGGTTGTGAAACTGGGGACGATCCACTCGAGCACTATATGGCCCAGTGGGTGGTTCATGGCTTTCAGCAACGTGCAGGCGTGTACTTCACCGACACCTTCGCTCCGGTTGTGAAACTGGGGACGATCCGCATTGTGCTTCAGTTTGCGGTCTTGCGCGCTTGGCATGTGCATTAGTTGGATGTATCCAATGCCTTCTTGCATTGTCACCTTGCCAAGCAGGTATTGTGCAAGCATCCCACATGCTTCGTCGATGCCGAGCATCTGGACTCCGTGTGCTTGCTCTCCCGCTCTCTTTCCGGGCTGAAGCAGGCGCCACGAGCTTGATACCAGCGTATCGCTGCCTTCCTGCAGCCTCTGGGCTTTCGGTCCACTCGCTCTGATGCCTCACTCTTCGTTTATCATCTGGGTGCTGCCACTGCATATTTGCTCCTCTACATTGATGACATCATCCTCACGGCATCCACTGTCGAGCTCCTTCAGCGGACCACGACTCGTCTTCGCACCGAGTTTGCCCTGAAGGACTTGGGGCCTCTGCATTACTTCCTCGGCATCGAGGTGGTCCGTCGGGCTGACAGCTTCTTTCTGCATCAGCAGAAGTATGCTCACGAGGTTCTAGAGCGCACTGAC
The DNA here is from genome assembly GCA_022496015.1 of Hordeum marinum. Classification (NCBI taxonomy): domain Eukaryota; kingdom Viridiplantae; phylum Streptophyta; class Magnoliopsida; order Poales; family Poaceae; genus Hordeum; species Hordeum marinum. Next base: position 402,716,545 of record CM039675.1, read on the forward strand.
ATGCTTAACTACAAGACAACGCCCACTCCTGTCGACACGAAGGCGAAGGTTTTTGCTCTAGAGGGGTCTCCTGCGTCCGATGCAATGTATTATCGCTCAATTGTTGGTGCCTTACAGTACGTGACGCTGACACGCCCGGACCTACAGTATGTTGTTCAGCAGGTGTGCCTCCACATGCAGTCCCCGCGTGAATCCCATTGGACCCTGATGAGGCGCATTCTCCGTTACATACGCGACACCATGTCCTTGGGTCTCACCCTAACGGCCTCCGCCTCCACCGACCTCGTCGCCTACTCGGACGCCGACTGGGCCGGCTGCCTCGACACCTGACGCTCCACATTAGGCTATTGCGTCTACCTTGGGCCCTCGTTGATTTCTTGGTCTTCTAAGAGACAACCCATAGTCTCCCGCTCTAGCGCCGAGGCAGAGTATCGCGCCATCGCCAATGTCGTGGCGGAATGCTTTGGGTGTTGGGAGACGTAGTAGTAAATCAAAAAATTTCCTACGATCACCAAGATCTATCCATGGAGAAACCAACAACGAGTGGGGAGAGATTGCATCTTCATACCTTTGAAGATCGCTAAGTGGAAGCGTTACAAGAACGCGGTTGGTGGAGTCATACTCGGAGCGATTCAGATCGCGGTGGATTCCGATCTCAACGCCGAACAACGGCGCCTCCGCGTTCAACACACGTGCAGCCCGATGACCTCTCCTACGCCTTGATCCAGCAAGGAGGAAGGAGAGGGTGAGGGAGAGCTCCGTCAGCACGACGGCGTGGTGACGGTGGAGCTACGTGGACTCCGGCAGGGCTTCGCCAAGCGCTACGGGGAACGAGGAAGAGGAAGGGTAGGGCTGCACCGAGAGAGAGAGAGAAGTCGTGTCTCAAATCAGCCCAAACCCTTGCATATATATAGGTGGAGGGAGAGGGAGGGCTGCCTTGGCCCCTCCTCCAAGGAGGAGAGCTTCGGCCGAAGCTAGGGAAGAGTCCACCTCCCACAAGGGAGGTGGATCTCCCTCCTTTCTAGCTCCTTTTGCCTTATCCCTTGATCTCCAGCCGCATGGGCCTTTATAGAAGGTCTTGGACAGACCAATAAGGGCTGGCACACCTCCTCTAAGGGCCCATAAAGTCCTATGGTCGTCACACCCCTCCCGGGGGTCCTCCGGCACACTCCCGACACTCCTGGTACACTACCGATGAGCCCGAAAACTTTCCGGTGACCAAAATTGGACTTCCTATATATCAATATTTACCTCTGTACCATTCTGGAGCTACTCGTGACGTCCGGGATCTCATCCGTGACTCCGAACAACCTTCGGTAATCACGTATACCATTTCCCTATAACCCTAGCGTCATCGAACCTTAAGTGTGTAGACCCTACGGGTTCGGGAGACACGTAGACATGACCGAGACACTTCTCCGGTCAATAACCAACAGCGGGATCTGGATACCCATGTTGGCTCCCACATGCTCCATGATGATCTCATCGGATGAACCACGATGTCGGGATTCAATCAATCCCGTCTACAATTCCCTTTGTCTATCGGTATGATACTTGCCCGAGATTCGATCGTCGGTATCTCTATACCTTGTTCAATCTCATTACCACCAAGTCTCTTTACTCGTTCCGTAATACATCATCCTGTGACTAACTCCTTAGTCACATTGAGCTCATTATGATGATGTCTTACCGAGTGGGCCCAGAGATACCTCTCCGTCACACGGAGTGACAAATTGCAGTCTCGATTCGTGCCAACCCAACAGACACTTTCGAAGATACCTGTAGTGCACCTTTATAGCCACCCAATTATGTTGTGACGTTTGGCACACCCAAAGCATTCCTACGGTATCCGGGAGTTGCACAATCTCATGGTCTAAGGAAACGATACTTGACATTGAAAAGCTTTAGCAAACGAACTACACGATCTTGTGCTATGCTTAGGATTGGGTCTTGTCCATCACATCATTCTCCTAATGATGTGATCCCATTATCAACGACATCCAATGTCCATGTTCATGAAACCGTGACCATCTATTGATCAACGAGCTAGTCAACTAGAGGCTCACTAGGGACATGTTGTGGTCTATGTATTCACACATGAATTATGGTTTCCGGTTAACACAATTATAGCATGAACAATAGACAATTATCATGAACTAGGAAATACAATAATAACCATTTTATTATTGCCTCTAGGGCATATTTTCAATAGTCTCCCACTTGCACTAGAGTCAATAATCTAGTTACATTGTGATGAATCGAACACCCATAGCAATCTGGTGTTGATTATGTTTTGCTCGTGAGAGAGGTTTAGTCAACGGATCTACGACATTCAGATCCGTATGCACTTTAAAAATATCTATATCTCCCTCCCTAATGTAATCACGGATGGAGTTGAAGTGGTGCTTGATGTGTCTTGTCTTCTTGTGAAACCTGGGCTCCTTCGCGAGGGCAATAGCTCCAGTGTTGTCACAGAATAGAGTCATTGGGCCCGACGCACTTGGAATTACTCCTAGGTCGGTGATGAACTCCTTCATCCAAACTCCTTCTTTTGCTGCTTCCAGCTATGTACTCCGCTTCACATGTAGATGCCGCCACGACGATTTGCTTGCTGCTGCACCAGCTGACTGCCCCTCCGTTCAAAACATACACGTATCCGGTTTGCGACTTGGAGTCGTCCGGATCTGTGTCAAAGCTAGCATCGACGTAACCCTTTACGACGAGCTCTTCGGCACCTTCATACACGAGAAACATGTCCTTTGTCCTTTTCAGGTACTTCAGGATATTCTTGACCGCTGTCCAGTGTTCCGCTCCGGGATCACTTTGGTACCTCCCTACCAAACTTATGGCAAGGTTCACATCAGGTCTGGTACACATCATGGCATACATAATAGAGCCTATGGCTGAAGCATTGGGGATGACACTCATATCTTCTCTATCCTTTGTCGTGGTCGGGCATTGAGTCGTACTCAATCTCATACCTTGTAACACAGGTAAGAACCCCTTCTTGGACTGATCGATATTGAACTTCTTCAATATCTTGTCAAGGTATGTGCTTTGTGAAAGACCTATGAGGCGTCTCGATCTATCTCTATAGATCTTAATACCTAATATGTAAGCATCTTCTCCAAGGTCCTTCATTGAAAAACACTTATTCAAGTAGGCCTTTACACTTTCCAAAAGTTCTATATCATTTCCCATTATCAGTATGTCATCCACATATAATATGAGAAATGCTATAGAGCTCCCACTCACTTTCTTGTAAATACAGGGTTCTCCATAAACCTGTATAAACCCAAATGCTTTAATCACCTCATTAAAGCGAATGTTCCAACACCGAGATGCTTGCACCAGCCCATAGATGGAGCGCTGGAGCTTGCATACTTTGTTAGCATCTTTAGGATCGACAAAACCTTCCGGTTGCATCATATACATTTCTTCCTTAAGCAAACCATTAAGGAATGCCGTTTTGACGTCCATTTGCCAGATCTCATAATCATAAAATGCGACAATTGCTAACATGATTCGGACAGACTTCAGCATCGCTATGGGTGAGAAAGTCTCATCATAGTCAATTCCGTGAACTTGTCGATAACCCTTAGTGACAAGCTGAGCCTTATAGACGGTTACATTACCATTCGCATCAGTCTTCTTCTTAAAGATCCATTTATTTTCAATGGCTCGCTTATCATCAGGTAAGTCCACCAAAGTCCATACTTTGTTCTCTTACATGGATCCTATCTCGGATTTCATGGCCTCAAGCCATTTGTTGGAATCCGTGCCCACCATTGCTTCTTCATAGTTCGAAGGTTCACCGTTATCGAACAACATGAGCTCCAGGACAGGGTTGCCGTACCACTCTGGTGCGGAACGTGTCCTAGTGGACCTTCGACATTCAACAGTAACTTCATCTGAAGTTTCATGATCATCATCATTAACTTCCTGTCCAGCCGGTGCAGGCTCCACAGAAACAACTTCCTGTGCTGTGCTACTCTCCGGTTCGAGTGGAGGTACAATTACCTCATCAAGTTCTATGTTCCTCCCACTTACTTCTTTCGAGAGAAACTCTTTCTCAAGAAAGGATCCATTCTTGGCAACAAATACTTTGCCCTCGGATCGTAGGTAGAAGGTATACCTAATAGTCTCTTTGGGATATCCTATGAAGACGCACTTTTCCGCTTTGGGTTCGAGCTTCTCAGGTTGAAGTTTCTTCACATAAGCATCGCATCCCCAAACTTTTAGAAACGACAACTTAGGTTTCTTTCCAAACCATAATTCATACGGTGTCGTCTCAACGGATTTTGGCGGTGCCCTATTTAAAGTGAATGCGGCGGTCTCTAATGCATATCCCCAAAATGACAGTGGTAAGTCGGTAAGAGACATCATAGATCATACCATATCTAAAAGAGTGCGATTACAACATTTAGACACACCATTTCGCTGAGGTGTGCCAGGCGGTGTGAGTTGTGAAACAATTCCACATTTCCTAAGGTGCGTGCCAAACTCGTGACTTAAATATTCTCCACCACGATCAGATTGTAGGCACTTTATTTTCCTGTCACGTTGATTCTCTACCTCACTCTGAAATTCCTTGAACCTATCAAAAGTTTCAGACTTATGTTTCATTAAGTAGACATATCCATATTGACTCAAGTCATCAGTGAGGGTGAGAACATAACGGTAGCCACCACGAGCCTTGACACTCATTGGACCGCATACATCTCTATGTATTATTTCCAGCAAGTCAGTTGCTCGCTCCATTGTTCCGGAGAATGGAGTCTTGGTCATCTTGCCCACGAGGCATGGTTTGCACGTGTCAAATGATTCGAAATCAAGAGACTCCAGAAGTCCATCAGTATGGAGCTTCTTCATGAGTTTGACACCAATATGACCAAGGCGGCAGTGCCACATGTAAGTGGGACTATCGTTATCAACCTTACACTTTTTGGTACTCACACTATGGACATGTGTAACATCACGTTCGAGATTCATCAAAAATAAACCATTGACCAGCGGGGCATGACCATTAAAACATTTCTCTCATATAAATAGAACAACCATTATTCTCAGATTTAAATGAGTAGCCATCTCACATCAGGCGAGATCCAGATAAAATGTTCATGCTCAAAGCTGGTACTAAATAACAATTATTAAGGTTTAACACTAATCCCGAAGGTAGATGTAGAGGTAGCGTGCCGACGGCGATCACATCGACCTTGGAACCATTCCCGACGCGCATCGTCACCTCGTCCTTTGCCAGCCTCCGCTTATTTCCAAGCTCCTGCTTGGAGTTACAAATGTGAGCAACTGCACCGGTATCAAATACCCAGGAGCTACTATGAGTGCTGGTTAGGTACACATCAATAACAATTATATCACATATACCTTTAACGTTGCCGTCCTTCTTATCCGCTAAGTACTTGGGGCAGTTCCGCTTCCAGTGACCGATACCCTTGCAATAAAAACACGCAGTCTCAGGCTTGGGTCCATTCTTGTTCTTCTTCTTCCTGGCAACTTGCTTACCGGGCGCGGCAACAGCTTTGCCATCCTTCTTGAATTTCTTCTTACCCTTGCCTTTCTTGAAACTAGTGGTCTTATTCACCATCAACACTTGATGCTCCTTTTTGATCTCGACCTCTGCTGATTCCAGCATCGAGTACAACTCAGGAATGGACTTCTCCATCCCTTGCATGTTGTAGTTCATCACAAAGCTCTTGTAGCTAGGTGGAAGCGATTGGAGGATTATGTCAATGACCGAGTCATCCGGGAGATTTACTCCCAGCTAAGTCAAGCGGTTGTGTAGCCCAGACATCTTGAGGATGTGCTCACTGATAGAACTATTCTCTTCCATCTTACAGCTTAAGAACTTGTCGGAGACGTCATATCTCTCGACCTGGGCATGAGCTTGGAAAACCAGTTTCATCTCTTGGAACATCTCATATGCTTCGTGTTGCTCAAAACGCTTTTGGAGCCCCGGTTCTAAACTGTAAAGCATGCCGCACTGAACAAGGGAGTAATCATCGCAGCGAGAATGCCAAACATTCGCAACGTCTTGCTCTTCTGGGAGAAGGGGTGGGTTACCTAGTGGTGCATCCAGGACATACAATTTCTTGGAAGCTATGAGGATGATCCTCAAGCCACGGACCTAGTCCACATAGTTGCTTCCATCATCTTTCAGCTTGGTTTTCTCCAGGAACGCATTGAAGTTTAGGGTGACATTCGCGTTGGCCATTGGATCTACAATATAGATTGTAAAGACAATTTTAGACTAAGTTCATGATAATTAAGTTCACATAATCAAATTATTTAATGAACTCCCACTTAGATAGACATCTCTCTAGTCATCCAAGTGACACATGATCCATGTCAACTAGCCCATGTCCGATCATCACGTGAGACGGACTAGTCATCCATGGTGAACATCTCCATGTTGATCGTATCTTCTATACGACTCATGTTCGACCTTTCGGTCTTTCGTGTTCGGAGGCCATGTCTATACATGCTAGGCTCGTCAAGTCAACCTAAGTGTTCCGCGTGTGTAAATCTGGCTTACACCCGTTGTATGCGAACGTTAGAACCTATCACACCCGATCATCACGTGGTTCTTCGGAACGACGATCCTTAGCAACGGTGCACAGTTAGGGTGAACACTTCTCTTGAAATTTTATTGAGAGATCATCTTATTTACTATCGTCGTTCTAAGAAAATAAGATGTAAACATGATAAACATCACATGCAATCAATATAGTGACATGATATGGCTAATATCATCTTGCTCCTTTGATCTCCATCTTCGGGGCACCATGATCATCACTGTCACCGGCACGACGCCATGATCTCCATCATTGTGTCTTCATGAAGTTGTCTCGCCAACTATTACTTCTACTACTATGGCTAACGTTTAGCAATAAAGTAAAGTAATTACATGGCGTTTATGATTGACACGCAGGTCATACAATAAAATAAGACAACTCCTATGGCTCCTGCCGGTTGTCATACTCATCGACATGCAAGTCGTGAATCCTATTACAAGAACATGATCAATCTCATACATCACAATGCATCACATCACATTCTTTGGCCATATCACATCACAAGGCATATGTTGCAAAAACAAGTTAGACGTCCTCTAATTTGTAGTTGCAAGTTTTTACGTGGCTGCTATAGGTTTCTAGCAAGAACGTTTCTTACCTACGCCAAAACCACAACGTGATATGCCAATTTCTATTTACCCTTCATAAGGACCCTTTTCATCGAATCCAACCTGACTAAGGTGGGAGAGACAGACACCCGCTAGCCACCTTATGCAACAAGTGCATGTCAGGTGGTGGAACCAGTCTCACGTAAGCGTATGTGTAAAGTCGGTCCGGGCCGCTTCATCCCACAATATCGCCGAATCAAGATAAGACTAGTAGTGGTAAGCATATTAACAAAATTGACGCCCACAACAACTTGTGTTCGACTCGTGCATAGATTCTATGCATAGACCTAGCTCTGATACCACTGTTGGGAGACGTAGTAGTAAATCAAAAAAATTCCTACGATCACCAAGATCTATCCATGGAGAAACCAGCAACGAGTGGGGAGAGATCGCATCTTCATACCTTTGAAGATCGCTAAGTGGAAGCGTTACAAGAACGCGGTTGGTGGAGTCGTACTCGCAGCGATTCAGATTGCGGTGGATTCTGATCTCAGCGCCGAACAACGGCGCCTCCACGTTCAACACACGTGCAACCCAATGACGTCTACTATGCCTTGATCCATCAAGGAGGAAGGAGAGGTTGAGGGAGAGCTCCGGCAGCACGACGGCATGGTGATGGTGGAGCTACGTGGACTCCGGCAGGGCTTCGCCAAGCGCTACGGAGAACGAGGAAGTGGAAGGGTAGGGTTGCGCCGAGAGAGAGAAATCGTGTCTCAAATCAGCCCAAACCCTTGCATATATATAGGAGGAGGGAGAGGGAGGTCTTCCTTGGCCCCTCCTCCAAGGAGGAGAGCTTCGGCCGAAGCTAGGGAAGAGTCCACCTCCCACAAGGGAGGTGGATCTCCCTCCTTTCAAACTCCTTTTGCCTTATCCCTTGATCTCCAGCCGCATGGGCCTTTCTAGAAGGTCTTGGCCAGCCCAATAAGGGCTGGCACACCTCCTCTAAGGGGCCACAAAGTCCTATGGTCGTCACACCCCTCCCGGGGGTCCTCTGGCACCCTCCCGGCACTCCCGGTACACTATCGATGAGCCAAAAACTTTCTGGTGACCAAAACTGGACTTCCTATATATCAATCGTTACCTCCGGACCATTCCGGAGATTCTCATGACGTCTGGGATCTCATCCGGGACTCCGAACAACCTTTGGTAATCACGTATACCATTTCCCTATAACCCTAGCGTCATCGAACCTTAAGTGTGTAGACCCTACGGGTTCGGGAGACACGTAGACATGACCAAGACACTTCTCCGGTCAATAACCAACAGCGGGATCTGGATACCCATGTTGGCTCCCACATGCTCCACGATGATCTCATCAGATGAACCACAATGTCGGGATTCAATCAATCCCGTATACAATTCCCTTTGTCTATCGGTATGATACTTGCCCGAGATTCGATCGTCGGTATCTCTATACCTTGTTCAATCTCATTACCGGCAAGTCTCTTTACTCGTTCCGTAATACATCATCCCATGACTAACTCCTTAGTCACATTGAGCTCATTATGATGATGTCTTACCGAGTGGGCCCAAATATACCTCCCCATCACACGGAGTGATAAATCCCAGTCTCGATTCGTGCCAACCCAACAGACACTTTAGGAGATACCCGTAGTGCACCTTTATAGACACCCAGTTACGTTGTGACGTTTGGCACACCCAAAGCATTCCTACGGTATCCGGGAGTTGCACAATCTCATGGTCTAAGGAAACGATACTTGACATTGAAAAGCTTTAGCAAACGAACTACACGATCTTGTGCTATGCTTAGGATTGGATCTTGTCCATCACATCATTCTCCTAATAATGCGATCCCGTTATCAACGACATCCAATGTCCATGGTCATGAAACCGTGACCATCTATTGATCAACAAGCTAGTCAACTAGAGGCTCACTAGGGACATGTTGTGGTCTATATATTCACACATGTATTACGGTTTCCGGTTAACACAATTATAGCATGAACAATAGACAATTATCATGAACTAGGAAATACAATAATAACCATTTTATTATTGCATCTAGGGCATATTTCCAACATTGGGTTCTTCATCTGCTTCAGGAGTTGCTTTGTGATGTTCACAAGGCCACACTTGTCTACTGTGACAACGTCAGCGCGGTCTACCTCTCTGCCAACCCGGTGCACCATCATCGTACAAATCATATTGAGCTCGATATTCACTTCTTTCGTGAGCAGGTTGCCCCTGGCCATGTTCGGGTTCTCCACGTGCTGACGTTGCAATAGTTTGTTGATGTGATGACTAAGGGATTGCCTGCTCCCATCTTTGAGGAGTTTCGGTCCAGTCTATGTGTCTCCGGCGATGCTTCGACTGTCGGGGGGGGGGGGGGGGTTGTTGAATATATATGTTTCATGTATTTTGTGTATAGTGTGGCCCACCTCCTAGTTGTGTATAGTTGAGGTGGAGGCCCACATGTACTCTATATATACGTGCACCGACACCCTGGCAATACATCAACAATAGTATTGCCAATCGCTCTCTCTACAGAGTGAAAGATGGATTCACCTGCCCCGACTGTTTCACCTCGCATTTCTACTTGGTGTGCTGGTCCATCGTCATGCTCGATCTTATGGCGGCTTTCCATGCCGTGACTCGTAAGGAATTCCATGGATTAGTTCCATTAACAGGAGCCAATTCATACAAAAAAATAGTGATGGAGCCAGGATTTTTTTCACATAAAGGGCCAAATCAAGTTGGTAAAAAGCAATGAAAGAAAAGGGATTATAGAAGGAGTTTACTATAGGTGCAAAAAGAAGCAACGAATAGGGTGTATACTAGTCGCATCGCCTCATGCAACATGGCCCATCCATGTGCGTTCGAGTTGGCTCTCTTAGGTAATTTGCATCACTAGGGTGCCATGAACAGGAAATAGATTGCATCTATACCATCTAATAACATGAATAGAGATGAGAATAGATCATTACTGCCTACTCCATTGACATGATCGCCTGCTTGTTGCAGGCTAGGTTGCAGGACGGTGCGGTGGAAGAAGATCTCCTAGACCTCCTGATCTCTTCAGGCCACCACCAACACTGGCATGGCACGGCAACAGAGAGGCAAGGCCTTCCCGTCGCAACAGCACTCCCCCAGATTGGACTGCGGTGGATGGAATTTTGGGGAGCTAGAGATTGAAGCGTAAACTCTATCGATCACCCAAGGTCGAAACTCCCCTTCCCTTATATGTAGCGCTGGCGACAGGGGACCCAAACCTGAGTTGGTTTTGGGCACCCCCGATCAGGGTGCATTAGTTAGATCGAGGCTAACGTACGTTGGTGCGTGGGTCTTTTAACATTATCTTTATCTTCCCATTTTTATATTAATATTGTTGGATCCAATAGGCCTATTAAGATTTTATAATCAAACCAACATTCTCTCCCTTGATCATTAGGATTAGCTTCATTCGCCCATTCTCCACAGGAAAAACATGCCAAAGTGAGGTGCTACAATAACTCAAAACATCATTGAACCTCAACACTTATAGCACACCTTCCTATTTCGAAATGGATAACATTTTGCTTATTGGGAGCGGTTTATTTTAATGGTCCTCTTATTCCAGAACCATAAGGCTTCTAGTAATCCCGTGCTAGCAACATGCTCATTAAAAATACTGGGTGGTAAGCCTTTAGTAGCGGATCCGCAAGCATATGTGTCATTCTTATATGCTTAACTTCAATTGTCTGATCCTGGATTCTATCTTTCACAACGCAATACTTTAGGTCAATGTGTTTGGCAACATCACTTGACATGTTGTTACTCGTATAGAAAATTGCGAGTTCATTATCACGGTATAATAAAATTGGTTTAGATATGTTGTCAACCACTTTAAGCCCGGGAAAAAATTCTTTAGCCATACAACCTTCCCGGTGGCCTAAAAAATGCTACAAATTTCGCTTGCATCGTAGATGCAGCCATTAACGTTGATTTGGAGATACTCCATGATATGGCCCCTCCGGCGAGTCTGAATATATAACCTGACATGGATCTCTTAATATCCACACAACCGGCAAAAACAAAGTCTGAATAACCAATAATTTCTAGGTTATAAGTTCTTCTATATGTATGCATGAGATCCTTAGTTCCTTGCATATAACACACGACTTTCTTTGTGGCCTTCGAGTGATCTGGTCTTCGATTTGATTGATATCTACCAAGCATCCCGGTTACAAAACATAAATTAGGGTGCGTACACACTTGAGCGTACATCATGCTTCCTTCAGCTGAAGCATAATGAACCGACTTCATCTGATCAGTTTCATACCGGTTTCTTGGACATTGGAATGTCCCAAACTTATTGCCCTTGACTATTGGAGCAGGTGAGGGTGAGCACTTATGCATATTGAATTTGTTTAGCACTCTCTCAAAGTATGCCTTTTGAGATAGTCCTAACGTTCCTCTAGACCTATCATGATGAATCTCGATGCCGAAGACATACGCGGCTTCACCAAGATCTTTCATATCATAACTGGATGACAGGAAATTATTGGTCTCATGCAACATATCTTTATCGCTACATGCCAACAATATGTCATCAATGTATAAGACTAAAATTGTGAACCTATGCCTTTAAATTTAACATATATGCAATTGACTTGAGGTACCACTCTCTTGAATCTTGCCTCAAGCCACGAATTGATCATTTCAAACGACATGCTAAATTTTCATTTCCTTCCACAACAAAACCTTCTGGCTGAGCCATGTATATGTCTTCTTTCAGGTCACCATTTAGAAATGTTATCTTAACATCCATTTGGTGCAGTTCTAGATCATAATGAGCTACTAATGCCATAACGATTCTAAAGGAATCTTTGGTTGATACATGGGAGAAGGTTTGTTTATAATCAATTCCTTACCTCTGTGTGAAACCTTTTGCCACAAGCCTTGCCTTGAGACGTTCGACATTCCCTTTGGAATCATACTTTGTTTTGTAGACCCACTTGCAGTCTACTTTCTTAGCTCCATCAAAAATTTCTATTAAGTCCCAAACATTGTTTGATTCCATAGATTTCAATTCGTCTTCCATGGCAACCAACCACTTGGACGAATGTTCACTTTTGATGGCTTGCTTATAAGAGGTTGGATCCTCCACCTTTCCTATATCATTTATATCCTCCATCATAAACGTGATATAATCATTTTATATGGCTTTCTTTCTCTCACGCCGTGGTCTACCCATGGGAGGAGGAGGTGGTGGTGCATCATTATCTTGATGAGGATCCTCATTTGTTTCTAGATATTCATTACTAATTTTTGGATCTCTATTTGGCTGAGGATCTGAACCGTGAGATTCATGATCATCAGATGTCACGTTTCATCGTATTGGAAGAACAACCTCTTGGATGATCAGGGGTGGTGCACAAAGACGCTTCTCCTCAAGATCGATCTTCCTTAATTTTGTGACCTCATGGTCCTCAAAAATATTGCTTGTCGAGTCTCCACAAACTTGGTGGTCTGACGTGGACAATAGAAATGATATCCCTTTCCTCTTTGTGGGTATCCAACAAACAAACAACTAACGGTTTTTGAATCCAATTTCTTAAGTTGTGGATAAAAATTTAGCTTTGGTGGGACAACCCCACACACGTAAGTAATTCAAGCTTGGTTTCTTTCCCATCCACATATCATAAGGTGTGTTTCGTGCTGACTTAGTTGGAGCAAGATTTAGTATGTGTGCGGCTCTTCTTAATGCCTTTGTCTAAAGTCTCACTGGTAAACTTGAGTGACTAAGCATGCTCCACACCATATCCATAAGGGTACGATTGCGAAGGTCAGCCACACCATTTTGTTGCGGTTCACCATGCATTGAGTATTGATCAATGATTCCATTTTCAGATAAGAACTTGGCAAAAGGTATGGGAATCTGCCCATAAGGAGCATGCCTACCATAATACTCTCCCCCGCGATCAGAGCGTACAACTTTGATTTTTACATTCAGTTGATTTTCAACTTCAGCTTTATAGACTTTGAATTTCTCCAAAGCTTCTGATCGGTCACGTACGGGATAAATATAACCATAGAGGGAAAAGTCCTCTGCAAATGTAATGAATGAATCAAAAGCATCCATGGACTTTACGTTAAGGTTTCCACATATGTCGGTGTGAATTAATTCTAAAACACATGTGGCTCCTACTGTTCCTTTCTTAATTTTTTTACGGATTTTCCTTTAATGCAATCGGCACATTTGTCTGCATCAGAGAAGTCTAATGGTAGGAGTATTTCATTTTTAACTAAGAGTTCCATTATCCCCCTCGAAATGTGGCCCAAACGACAGTGCCACAATTTTGAAAAATTACTAACTCCTTTCCATTTCTTCTCAATATTATTTTCATCACTCGCATGCATAACTGAATCATCATTAAGTGATAACATGTATAGGTTGCCTCGTCTAACACCGAGGCCAACAATATCATTACATTTATTCAAAGCAAACTGTTTCTTGCCAAAATGACACTCATACATATCATCATCTAAACAAGAAACTGAAATCAAATTCCTACTTAAGGTAGGCACATAAATGACATTATTCAATCTTAGTGTGTGGCCGGTGTGTAGCTCCAACGTGAGAGATCCCACAGCTTCAACATCGGCTTCAACTATGTTTGCTACCTTAAGTCTTCTTATTCCTCGACTTATAGTTTGGATCGTATCGAATCCCTGCATAGAGTTAGCAATGTGAGTTGTTGCACCTGAATCAATCCACCATGACTTTATATAAAAATCTACATAAATACATTCATCTAAAAAAGTTATTTCATCAGTACCTTTTTTGTTAATGCATTTTAGAAAGCCTGGGAAATCCCTCCAGGAGTGGAGCTGCTAGAAGCAGAAGAAGAGTTGCCGGCTTCTTTAGCCTTGAAAGGCTTATTGTTAATTGGCTTAGGGTTGAATGGCTTAGGGACTTTTTTCTTGAATTTCTTTTTTTGAGGCTTAGGGAAACCTTGTCCCTCATGCTTTATCTTGTTAGATCCAACATGAAAAACTTGATCTTTATTCTGCCTCATGATCCATTCTTCCTCCTAGACAATCCTTGCGGTCGTCTCAGAGAGTGGTCATTTTTCCTTTAGATAATTATAATTAATCTTAAATTGCTCAAAATCACTTGGAAGTGACTCAAGGATCATTATGACAAGAAGATTATCACTCAAAGAACACTCTAAAGTTTTAAGCTTGCTGTAAGCATTCACCAGCCTCAATATGTGTTGTCTAACATTTCCATCAACAGTGTACTTCTGAAGTAGCTTGGAAAAATCTCAAGAGCATACACTTTGTAGGAGCCTTTGAATTGCTCCTCCAACGCAACAATAAATTATTTAGCAGTGTCTTTCTTAGGGAATGCACAGGAAATATCCTGTGAGATTGTCGCATTCATGATAAGAAGCGCAATATGATTGGACTTGTCTCATTTCTTCATATTAGTGTCATATGTTTTCTTGAGGTCTGCATACTGATACATCTCCATCGTATCTACTTTTCCTAATGCTTTTGCTCTCATTTTGGACTCTAATTTGCATGATTTGAATGAAACTAACCCAGACTGATGGTGTTTTCAACAGAACTACCATGGTGTAGTTTTTGTGCAGAAATAAAAGTTCCCATAATCGAATGATACTTTTTGGAGAATTATTTTACAATAAATAAAAAATGTGGAGCCAAGAACCACTGGAGGAGGGGGCCTGGCTAGGCACGATACACCAGGGCGCTCCAGTCCTCCCAGGCGCACCCTAGCAGGCTGTGCCCACCTCATGTCCCCGCTAACCCTAATTCCGGCACTATAAGTTCCTATTTCCAGAGAGAGAAAATCAGGGAGGAAGTTTTATCGCTTTTCACGAGAAGGAGCCGTCGCCACCTCTTGTTCTTCATCGGGAGGCTAGATCTGGAGGCCGTTTGGGGCTCTGGAGAGGGGAATCTTCGGTCTTCATCATCATCAACCCTCTTTCATCGCCAATTCCATGATGGTCCCCACCAGGAGTGAGTAATTCCTTCATAGACTTGCTGGTTGGTGAGGGGTTGGATGAGATTCATCATGCAATCGAGTTATTTTTGTTAGGGCTTGATCCCTAGTATCCACTATGTTCTGAGATTGATGTTTCTATGACTTTGCCATGCTTAATGCTTGTCACTAGGTCCCGAGTGCCATGATTTTAGATCTGAACTATTTATGTTATCACCATTGTATCTATGTACTTGATTCGATTTTGCCTAGTCATATGCACCTATTACGTGTTATGATTCGTAAACCCCAAGGTGGTTGGGATACTTTCTGGTGATGACCGTAGTTTGAGGAGTTCATGTATTCACCATGTGTTAATGCTTTGTTCCAGTTCTCTATTAAAAGAAGGCCTTAATATCCCTTAGTTTCCTTATGGACCCCGCTGCCATGGGAGGGTAGGACAAAAGATGTCATGCAAGTTCTTTTCCATAAGCACGTATGACTATTTACGGAATACATGCCTACATTATATTGATGAACTGGAGCTAGTTCTGTGTCGCCCTAGGTTATGACTGTTATATGATGAATATCATCCAACGAATACAACGATCCAATGCCTACGATATTTCCACTTATTGTTCTTGTTAAGTTACTGGTGCTGCTGTCACTATTGCACTTGCTACAAAACCATTACTGCTATTGTTACCGCTACTGTTACTGTTACCACTGCTATCAAACTATCATGTTACCATGCTACTGATCACTTTGCTGTGGATACTTAATCTCCAGGTGTGGTTGAATTGACAACTCAACTGCTAATACTCGCAAATATTCTTTGGCTCCCCTTGTGTGGAATCTATAAATTTGGGTTGTATACTCTACCCCCGAAAACGGTTGCGATCCCCTATGCTTGTGGGTTATCAAGACCTTTTTGTGGTGCCGTTGCCGGGGAAAATAGCTATATTTGTTGAGTCACTTGGGATTTATATCAATTTATCACTATGAAGAATCTAAAGGATAAAAGAACCAAGATCGTTCCCTCTAAGATGAGGGGAGGTACGGATTTACCATCACACTCTGCACTTGATTCACCTTCTGTTATGAGTAGACTTGCAACACCACCACATGCTATTAATCATGAAATTTC
Organism: Hordeum marinum; assembly: GCA_022496015.1. Taxonomy (NCBI): domain Eukaryota; kingdom Viridiplantae; phylum Streptophyta; class Magnoliopsida; order Poales; family Poaceae; genus Hordeum; species Hordeum marinum. Next base: position 402,732,841 of record CM039675.1, read on the forward strand.
ACAAGTTATTGATGATTCTACTTTTGCTATGAATGGTGATTATGATGATGCTAGTACCTTGCCTGATGATATTGTGGCACTAGGTGAATTTCTTGATGAACAAATTGCTAGAGCTAAAGAGAATGAAATTATTGAAACTGATGAAGTCCTTGAAATTGATAATTATGAAACACCTATTAGACCTAGCTCTCCTAGATTTGAATTTTCTAAGATACCTGAGGGTTATGTTATGGATGGAGAACTAGCTATAGACATTCTTGCTTGTAAGGATAGAGATGATCTTAAGAAATTACTATGCAAGTATAAAGAAAAGACTTTGAATACTAGAATGAAATGTGATCCTAAGTTTTCTACTTCACCTATCTTCGTTACCGATAAGGATTATGAATTCTCTGTAGACCCAGAGTTAATTAATTTAGTTGAATCTAATCCTTTTTATGGCTATGAAATTGAAACTGTAGTGGCACATCTTACTAAGTTCTCATGATGATAAGATTCGTTACTACTATATTCTCAAATTATTTCCATTCTCATTAAAGGGTGATGCTAAGATATGGTACAATACTTTTGCTCTTGGTTGTGTGCATAGTCCCTAGGATATGATTTACTACTTCTCTGAAAAATATTTTCCTTCTCATAAGAAACAAGTTACCTTACAGGAAATATTTAACTTTTTGCAAGTTAAAGAAGTGAGTCTCCCACAAGCTTGGGGGAGGCTTCTCCAATTCCTTAATGCTTTTCCTGATCATCCTCTTAAGAAAAATGAAACACCTGATATCTTCTATAATGGACTAACTAATGCTTCTAGGGACTTCCTAGATAGCTGTGTTGGTTGTGTTTTCACGGAACAAACTACTAAACAAGCTGAGGACCTATTGCATAATATATTGAAGAATTATGATGATTGGACTCTCATCGTACCACCACTTGAACCCACTCTGAAGAAGAGGGGTATCTTATTTCTCAGTCCTGAAGATATGCAGGAGGGAAAGAAATGTATGAAGGAAAAATGTACTAAATCCGAGGATGTTAAGAATTTACCACCTATTGAAGAAATACATGGCCTTGACACACCACCACCTCCACATGTGGTAGAGGTAAATTCTTTATCAAAGTTTGATGAAGGTGACATCCCTTACAATAAACATCCTAGTCAATGCTTATATGAATTTGATAATTACATTAGGAAACTAGATCACTTCAATGCAAATGTTCTGAAACAATTAAAATATAATTCTGATATGATTTCTCGCTTGAGTGACTTATTATTTAGACTCAGTAATGATGTTAGAGGTGTAGGAAAACATGCCTCTATGGTTCAAACCCAGTTAGAACAAGTTGCTAAATTCCAAAGAGAATTGCTTGATGAAATGAATAATAATATGAATGATTTTGCTATTAGAGTAGCAACTAGATGAGGTAAGATGACTCAAGGATCACTTTATCCCGAGGGAGACCCTAAAAGGATTGAACAAGACTCTCAAAGAATTAATAGTGATGCACCAAGTCCTTCTAAAAAAAGAAAAAGAAAAATGATAGGACTTCTCATACTGCTAGTGAACCTACTAGAGATAATGATGTCTCTGTTTATCATGCTAAAACTCAATCTGGTAATGAAAATTCACCTAGTGATAATGAAAATGATAATGATGATGTTCACAAAGATACTCAACTGAACAATGATAAAGAACCAGATAATGATGTAGAAATAAAACCTGTTGTTGATCTTGATAACCCACAACCTAAAAATAAACGATATGACAAAAAGATTTTGTGGCTAGAAAACATGGTAAAGAAAGAGAGCCATGGGTTCAGAAACCCATGACTTTTCCACCCAAACCATCTAATAAAAAGGATGATGAAGAATTTGAACACTTTGCTAAAATGATTAGGCCAGTCCTTTTGCGTACCCGCTTAACTGATATCTTGAAGATGCCCGTTATGCAAAATACATGAAAGACATCATCTCTAATAAAAGAAAGATACCTGAAGCTGAAATCTCCATCATGCTTGCTAATTATTCTTTTAAGGATGAAGTACCTAAAAAACTTGGAGATTCTAGAATACCAACTATACCTTGCTCCATTAAAAGAAATTATGTCAAAACTGCTTTGTGTGATTTGGGAGTTGGTGTTAGTGTTATGCCTTTTTCTTTATATAAAAGACTTGATTTGAATAAACTCACCTACTAAAATATCTTTGCAAATGGATGACAAATCAACTACCATACCTATCGATATTTGTGAGGATGTACCCGTTCTTGTTGCAAACGTTACTATCCTAACAAACTTTGTTTTTCTTGAGATGCCCAAGAAGGAAAACCTGTCGATTATCCTTGATATACTCTTTTTCAGTACTGCAGTGACTGTTATTGATTGCAATAAAAGCAAAGTCACTTTTCATCTCAATGGTAATGAGCATACGGTGCACTTTCCGAAGAAACAATTCCAAGTGAATGGTGTAAATGTTATTGAAAATTTTCTGACACTCACTATTGGAAGTTTTCAACTACATCTACCTACTGCCAAAAACAAACATGATATACTTATGGTTGGGGATGTGCATATCCCCGTTGAGGTAACTTAGTGTTTTACGTAAGTTCTTCGGTTTCATGCTAATCGAAAGTGGTTGTTAATAAGACTTGATCAACCTTATTAATGGATCATTTTTGAGAGGTATGAAGTTGATGAATCTAGTAGGCGCCACCTTCTGTACCCACCTTTTGTTTTCTGTTTTCCTTAGTCATATAAAATAAAATGACATGTTTATCCTGTTTTCTGATTTCTCCGTGCAATAAAAATGACCCAAAAACGTAAGTTCTCAGAATGTCCTGAAAATCTAACCCGATTTTTTTTCTGAATATTTCTGAATTTCTAGTGCAAATAACATCACAGGGGGGAGCCTGCTGTCCACAAGATACCAGGGCACGCCAGCAACCCCAGATGCGCCCTGGTGGGTTGTGATCCCCACGTGGGTCCCCTCACTTACCTCTGTAGCCCATGTCATCTCCTACCTCCAGAAAAAAATCACTATAGCTCTCTCTCTCTCTCTCTCTCGTGTTCTTGATCACAAACCCATGTATTTCGATCTCTTTGCTCGAAGCTCCGTTTCTGAAACTATTTTGAGGATTGCTTCTTGGTATGTGACTCCTCCATTTTTCAGATTAGTTTTTGATTTAGTGGTTTATTTTCAGAATAATTAGCTACTCTTGGTGATGTTGTAGATGATCTTGCATGTTGAATTCTTAGAGTTCTAAGTAGTTTGAATGCTTGTTATGGCCTCTAAGCATCCTTATGAGCAGTTGCTATTAATCTTACGAAGTTTTACTGACAAAAAATTTGTAGACTAAACTTTTTAGAAATTTATTTATAGGAATAAGATGAGCTTATTTAGGAAGTTTTCATCCAAGAGGAATGCTAAAGGAGTCATTGAGGAATCGTTGGACAATGACCTCAACACTCCGAGAAAGGCGGAGGTGCGGTTGTGCGAATGGCCGCATAATCCCTTTATGGAGGAGGCCAGGTTCCATCAAGAGTTTCCCCAATTCATTGCAAATGCTAAGCTGACCACCTTCCTCGTAGATGAGTGTGACAAACACCACCTCCTTACAAATTCCTTTGTGAAAAGTTTTCATTTTATGAGTAAGAATAATCCTCCTGAGGTGTTGTTTGATCTATATGCTGAAACCCATCAAATACCGTGGATACGTCTCCAATGTATCTATAATTTTTGAGGATGGCATGCTATTATATTATCTGTTTTCAATGTTTTATATGCATTAATATGTTATTTTATATTATTTTTGGGACTAACTATTAATCTAGAGCCAAGTGTCAGTTTAGATTTTTTTTCCTTATTTTTGAGTTTTGCAGATATAGAATATTAAACTAAGTACAAAAAGAATAAAACCCATGGAAGGAATTTTTCTGGAAGGAAACAAGTCATCCAAGCTTGGAGTGCATGTCAGGGGAGGTGCCAGGGCGCCACAAGCCTACTAGGCGCGCCCCCTGGCCGCGCCTAGCAGGCTTGTTGCCTCCTGGCAGGTCTCCTAACCCTAATTCTTGGCCTATAAATACCCAAATATTCCCGTAACATCAAAGAGAGCCACGCAAATACTTTTCTGCCACTAGAAGCCTCCGTTCCCGAGACATCCAATCTTGGAGCCTTTTCCGGTAATCTACCGAGGGGGTTTCAATCACGGAAGGCATCTACATCAACTCCATTGCCCCTCTAATGATGCGTGAGTAATCCACCACGAACCTACGGGTGCATAGCTACTAGCTAGATGACTTCTTCTCTCTCTTTGATCTTCAATACCATGTTCTTCATGATCTTCATGGAGATCTATCCGATGTAATCCTCATTTGTGGTGTGTTTGTCAAGATCCGATGAATTGTGAGTTTATGTTCAGATTATCCATGAATCTTATTTGAATCTCCCCTGATTTCTTATATGCATGATTTCATGTCCTTGCAAGTCTCTTCGAGTTATTAGTTTGGTTTGTCCAACTACATTGGTAATTCTTGCAATGGGAGAAGTGCTTAGTTTTGGGTTCAATCTTGCGGTGTTCTCACCTAGTGACAAAGTAGGGGTAGCGAGGCACATATTGTATTGTTGCCATCAAGGTTAAAAAGATGGGGTTTTCATCATATTGCTTGAGTTTATCCCTCTACATCATGTCACCTTTCCTAATGTGTTACTCTCTTCTTCATGAACTTAATACTCTAGATGCAGGCAAGAGTCAGTCGATGTGTGGAGTAATAGTAGTAGATGCAGAATTGTTTTGGTTTACTAGTCATGGACGTGATGCCTATATGCATGATCATTTCCTAGGATAACTACATGATTATTCTCTTTTCTATCAATTGCTTGACAGTAATTTGTTTACCCACCATGATATTTGCCTTCAATAGAGAAGCCTCTAGTGAAACCTATGGCCCCTGGGTCTATTTTCCATTATATATTTTCATATCTATACTTGCGGAAATTTATTTACCTTTTACTTTCTGCACTCATTACATCTATCTCTATCAGATATAATCCTTGCAAATAGCCGTGAAGGGATTGACAACCCCTTTATAGCGTTGGGTGCAAGAGTTTGATTATTTGTGTAGGTGCATCCATTGGTGACTTGCTTGTTCCTCCTACTGGATTGATACCTTGGTTCTCAAAAACTAAGGGAAATACTTATCTACTTCTCTGCATCACCCTTTCCTCTTCAAGGGAAAACCAACGCATGCTCAAGAGGTAGCAAGAAGGATTTTTGGCGCCGGCCAGGGAGGAAACATAGCAAGTCAAGACAAGATCTCTCTCGTCAACTTGCCAATTTCTGGCACTGTTGCCGGGGAGGATACACATCAAGCCTACCAAGTACCCACCACAAACTCATCTCTTGAATTTACTTGATTTGCCATTTGCCTCTCATTTTCCTCTCCCCCACTTCTAAAACAATTTTCAGAAAATACCAAAAATATTTGCCTTTTTATTCGCCCTTCTTTCATTTGCCTTTCCTTTGCTTGTGTGCTTGATTGCTTGCTTTGTCAATATGTCCGATAATACAAAGTTGTGTGAATTTTCCAATACTAATAATAATGATTTTATTAGTACTCCTATTGCTCCCGCCACTAGTACGGAATCTTATGAAATTAATGTTGCATTGCTAAATATTGTTATGAAAGAAAAAAATTCTAGCCTTCCTAGTGAAGATGTCACATCCCATATAAATACTTTCATTGAGTTGTGTGATATGCAAAAGAAGAAAGCTGTGGATAATGATATTGTTAAATTGAAGCTATTTCCGTTCTCGCTACGAGATCGTGCTAAAACTTGGTTTTCATCTTTGCATAAATATAGTATTGATTCATGGAATAAGTGTAAAGATGCTTTTATCTCCAAGTACTTTCCGCCCGCTAAGATCATCTCCCTTAGGAACGATATAATGCATTTTAAGCAACTTGATCATGAGCAGGTTGCACAATCTCAGGAGAGGATGATTATACAAATTTTCTATGCGGGATTGAATTTTGCATCTAGAAATCTTTTAGATTATGCCGTGGCTGGTACTTTTATGGAAATCATGTTAGGAGAAGCTACTAAACTCCTAGATAATATCATGATAAATTACTCTCAATGGATACCGAAAGATCTCCTACTAGTAAAAAGGTGCATGCTATTGAGGAAATAAATACTTTGAGTGAAAAGATGGATGAATTGATGAAATTGTTTGCTAGCAAGAGTTCTACTATTTATCATAATGATATGCCTTTGTATTATTTGATTGGAAATAATAATGAATATATGGATGTGAATTTTGTTGATAGGAACAATTTTGGTAACAATGCGTATAAGGGTAATTTCAACCCTAGGCCTTTTCCTAGTAATTCCTCTAATAATTATCGCAATTCCTACACTAATTACCATGGATATTATAATAAGATGCCCTCTGATATTGAGAATATTGTTAAAGATTTTATTGGTTCACAAAAAGTTTTTAATGCTTCTATTGAAGAAAAAGTGCTTAAGATTGATGATTTGGTTAGGACCGTTGATATAATTTCTCTTGAGATTGATTCTTTGAAAGCTAGATCTACTCCACCCAAGCATGATATTAATTAGTCTTTAAAATCTATGAGAATTTCTATTGATGAAAGTAGGGAAATTACCGCTAGAATTCGTGCTAAGCGTGAATGGCTTAAAAATGTATTTTCTATCGATAATAATGATGAAGACCTTAAAGTGATTGATGTGACTCCTATTGAATATTTTTGCCAATAAAAATCTTGATAATTATGGGTCTGGAGATAAGTCAACTTTATTTAAAAGGCGTCCCAATGATTTGGAGTCTATAGATCTTAATGCTAAGATTGATAAAAGTGGGATTGAAGAGGTCAAAACTTTAAATAGCAATGAACCCACTCTTTTAGATTTCAAGGACTTTAATTATAATAGCTGATCTTTTATTGATTGTATTTCCATTCTTCAATCCATGTTGAATTCTCCTCATGCTAATAGTTAAAATAAGGCTTTTACTAAACATATAGTGGATGCTATGCTGAAATCTTTTGAAGAAAAACTTGAGCTAGAAGTTTCTATTCCTAAAAAGCTTAATGGTGAGTGGGAACCTACTATTAATATTAAAATCAAAGATTATGAGTGTGATGCTTTGTGTGATTTGGGTGCTAGTGTTTCCACAATTTCAAAAACTTTATGTGATGTGCTAGGTTACCATGATCTTGATGATTGCTCTCTAAATTTGCATCTTGCGGATTTCTCTATTAAGAAACCTATGGGTAGGATTAATTATGTTATTATTGTTGAAAATAGGAATTATGTGTCTGTATATTTCATTGTTCTTGATATATATTGCAATCCTATATATCCTATTATTCTTGGTAGACCTTTCCTTAGAATGATTGGTGCAATTATTGACATGAAAGAAGGAAACATTAGATTTCAATTTCCATTAAGGAAAGGCATGGAACACATTACTAGAAAGAAAATAAGATTACCTTATGAATCTATTATGAGAGCTACTTTTGTATGGCATACCAAAGATGACAATACCTAGATCTAATGCGTTTTGCCTAGCTAGGGGCCTTAAACAATAGTGCTTGTTAGGAGGCAACCCAATTTTATTTTGAGTTATGTTTTTTGCTTCTGTTTTTGAGTGTTTAACACATTATTAATTCTTTATTAATTGTGTTTTGGTGTTTTAATTAGTGTTTGATCCAAGTAAAACCTTTGGGGTGATCTATGGTAGTTGTTGATTTGATCTTGCTGAAAAACAGAAACCTTTGCGCTCAGTCCAGGAATTTTTTTAATTTTTTCAGAGCGTCGAATTGATCTGAAATTTTTACACAAGATTTATATATAAATTTCCAATGTTTTACTATTTTATCATAATTGTTTGAGTTACATAAGGATACAAAGTTTCCAAATTGCTACAGACTTTTCTGTTTTTGACAGATTCTGTTTTCTTTGAGTTGTTTGCCAATTTTGATGAATCTATGGGTTGTATCATGTGGTATGAGCCATGTATAAGTTATATTACAGTAGGTATAACACCAATATAAATAAATAATGAGTTCACAACAGTACCTAAAGTGTGATTTATTTTCTTCTACTAACGGAACTCACAAGTTTTCTGTTAAGTTTTGTGTTGTGAAATTTTTAAGTTTTGGGTAAAGATTTGATGGACTATGGAATAAGGAGTGGCAAGAGACTAATATTTGGGATGCCCAAGGCACCCCAAGTAATATTCAAGGATGACAAAGGGCCTAAGCTTGGGGTTGCCAAGGAAGGCATCCCCTCTTTCGTCTTCAATCCATCGGTAAATTTACTTGAGGATATATTTTTATTCACCACATGATATGTGTTTTGCTTGGAGCGTCTTGTATGATATGAGTCTTTGCTTGTTAGTTTTAAAAAATCATCCTTGTTGCACACATCTTTTGAGAGAGACCCGCTGAATCGTGAATCTATTAGAATACTCTATGTGCTTCATTTATATCTTTTGAGTTGGGCAATTTTTCTCTATGTGCTTTACTTATATCATTTAGGGCACGGTGGTGTTTTCGTTTTATAGAAACACTTGAAATATAATACCTCACTTATATTATTTTGAGAGTTTCTAAAAACAGCATGGTAATTGGTCTAGGTTATAAATTTACTCCTAATATGATAGGCATCCAAAAGGGATATAATAAAAACTTCCATATTAAGTGCATTGAGTGTATATGAGAAGTTTGATTCCTCGCATAAAGTTTTGAGATATGAAGATGGTAATGTTAAGAGACATGTTAGGAAGTAAATTGTGATTTGGTAAAAATACTTGTGTAAAGGTTTGTGATTCCCGTAGCATGCACGTATGGTGAACCGCTATGTCAGGAAGTCGGAGCATGACTTGTTTATAGATTGTCGACCTTTGTGTGAGGGTCGGGGGCACGCGATTGTTAACTCCTACCAACCTCCCCCCTAGGAGCATGAGTTTAATGATTTGCTTCAATGACTAATAGACTTTTACAATAAGTATGTGATTTCTTTATTACTAATGTTGAGTCCATGGATTATACTGACTCTCACCCTTCGACTTCTGCTAGCCTTTCTAGTACCGCACAACTTTCTCCGGTGCAAGAAATACCTTCCTAAAAACAGCCACCATATATCTTTCCTCAAAACAGCCACCATATACCTTCCTCAAAACATCCACCATATATATTTCCTCAAAACAGCCACCATACCTACCTATTATGGCATTTCCACAGCCATTCCGAGATATATTGCATGCAACTTCCACTGTTTCCTTTTATGTCATGCACCATCACTTCCATATTGCATATGGAGTCATATTTTGTCATAGGTACCGAGTTGTAATTTTCCTTTTGAGTTGTAAGTAAATAAAAGTGTGATGATTTTATTATAGAGCATGTCCCATGTGAGGAAAGGACGATGGAAGCTATGATTCCCTTACAAGTAGGGATGAGAGTCCGGACTTTATGGAAAATAAAAGAGGCCAGCGAAGCCCAATAAAAAATGAATAAAAGAGGCCTTAGATGCCCAACAAAAAAATGAGAGAAAAGAGAGAAGGGACATTGCTACTACCTTTTGCCACACTTGTGCTTCAAAGTAGCACCATGATCTTCATGATAGAGAGTCTCCTATTTTGTCACTTTCATATAACTAGTGGAATTTTTCTTCATGATGCACGTCCACTTAGTTTCTTTTTGAGCTTTCATACACTTATAGCTCAAGTGCATCCATTGCATGGCAATCCCTACTCACTCACATTGATATCTATTTATGGGCATCTCCATAGCCCGTTGATACGCCTAGTTGACGTGAGACTATCTTCTCCCTTTCCTTGACAACCTCCACCATATTCTATTCCACCTATAGTGCTATCTCCATGGCTAGCACTCATGTATTGCGTGAGAGTTGAATTTTTGTGTGAAAACAAAGGTGTGAAAACAATTTCTTGACTTTTCATCTGGGTTTTGCATGATATAAATACTTTGTGTGGGGAAGATGGAGCATAGCCGGACCATATGATATGGTAGGGATAACTTTCTTTTACCATTGTAGTTTGAAGAGATACAACTGCTTTGCTAGTATGCTTGAAATGTTGTTGTTTCTATATCAATATTAAGCTTTTGTTTTGAGTCTTACGGATCTGAATATTCATGCCACAATAAAAAATATTACTTGGATAAATATGTTAGGTAGCACTCCACATCAAAAATTCTGTTTTTATCATTTACCTACTCAAGGACGAGCAGGAATTAAGCTTGGGGATGCTGATACGTCTCCAACGTATCTACAATTTTTTTATGATGTCATGCTATTATATTATCTATTTTGGATGTTTTATATGCATTAATATGCTATTTTATTTTATGTTTGGGACTAACCTATTAATCTAGAGCCAAGTGCCACTTTCTATTTTTTTCCTTGTTTTTGAGTTTTGCAGATATGGAATATTAAACGGAGTCCAAACGGAATAAAACCTTTTTGAGTTTTGGAGATATGGAATATTAAACGGAGTCCAAATGGAATAAAACCTGTGGAAGGAATTTTTCTGGAAGGAAACAAGTCATCCAAGGTTGGAGTGCATGTCAGGGGTGGTGCCAGGGCGCCACAAGCCTGCTAGACGCGCCCCCCTTGGTCGCGCCTAGCAGGCTTGTTGCCTCCTAACATGTCTCCTAACCCTAATTCTTGGCCTACAAATACCCAAATATTCTTGCAACATCAAAGAGAGCCACGCAAATACGTTTCCTCCGCCAAACGCCTCCGTTCCTGAGAGATCCAATCTTGGAGCCTTTTCTGGTAATCTGCCCGAGGGGGTTTCGATAACGGAGGGAATCTACATCAACTCCATTGCCCCTACGATAATGCGTGAGTAGTCCACCACAGACCTACGGGTCCATAGCTAGTAGGTGATGGCTTCTTCTCTCTCTTTGATCTTCAATACCATGTTCTTCATGATCTTCATGGAGATCTATCCGATGTAATCCTCTTTTGTGGTGTGTTTGTCAAGATCTGATGAATTGTGAGTTTATGTTCAGATTATCCATGAATCTTATTTCAATCTCCTATGATTTCTTATATGCATGATTTCATATCCTTGCAAGTCTCTTCGAGTTATTGGTTTGGTTTGGTCAACTAGATTGGTAATTCTTACAATGGGAGAAGTGCTTAGTTTTGGGTTCAATCTTGCGGTGTCCTGACCCAATGAGAAAGTAGGGGCAGCGAGGCACGTATTGTATTGTTGCCATCAGGGTAACAAGATGGGTTTTTCATCATATTGGTTGAGTTTATCCCTCTACATCATGTCATCTTTCCTAATGTGTTACTCTGTTCTTCATGAACTTAATACTCTAGATGCAGGCAGGAGTCGGTCGATGTGTGGAGTAATAGTAGTAGATGCAAAATCGTTTTGGTCTAATTGTCACGGACGTAATGCCTATATGCATGATCATTGCCTTGGATAACTACATGATTATTCGCTTTTCTATCAATTGCTTGATAGTAATTTGTTTACCCATCATGATATTTGCCTTCAAGAGAGAAGCCTCTAGTGAAACCTATGGCCCCTGGGTCTATTTTCCATCATATATTTTCAGATCTATACTTGCTGCAATTTATTTATGTTTTACTTTTCGCACTATCGAATCTAATCCGTGCAAATAACCGTGAAGGGATTGACAATCCCTTTATAGCGTTGGGTGCAAGAGTTTGATTATTTGTGTATGTGCATCTATTTGTGACTTGCTTGTTCCTCTTACTGGATTGATACCTTGGTTCTCAAAAACTGAGGGAAATACTTATCTACTTTGCTGCATCACCCTTTCCTCTTCAAGGGAAAACCAACGCATGCTCAAGAGGTAGCAAGAAGGATTTTCGGCGCCATTGTTGGGGAGGAAACATAGCAAGTCAAGACAAGATCTCTCCCATCAACTTGCCAATTTCTGGCGCCGTTGCCGGGGAGGATACACATCAAGCCTACCAAGTACCCATCACAAACTCATCTCTTGCATTTACTTTATTTGTCGTTTGCCTCTTGTTTTCCTCTCCCCCACCTCTAAAATTATTTTCAGAAAATACCAAAAATATTTGCCTTTTTAATCGCCCTTATTTCGTTTGCCTTTCGTTTGCTTGCGTGCTTGATTGCTTGCTCTGTCAAGATGTCTGAGAATACGGAGTTGTGTGACTTTTCCAATACTAATAATAATGATTTTATTACTACTCCTATTGCTCCCGCCACTAGTGCGGAATCTTTTCAACAATGCTGCCTTGCTAAATCTTGTTATGAAAGAACAATTTTCTGTCCTTCCTAGTGAAGATGCCGTATCCCATCTAAATACTTTCATTCAGTTGTGTGATAGGCAAAAGAAGAAAGCTGTGGATAATGATATTATTAAATTGAAGCTATTTCGTTCCCGCTACGAGATCGTGCTAAAACTTGGTTTTCATCTTTGCCTAAAAATAGTATTGATTCATGGAATAAGTGTAAAGATGCTTTTATCTCCAAGTACTTTCCACCCGCTAGGATAATCTCCCTTAGGAACAATATAATGAATTTTAATCAACTTGATCATGAGCATGTCACACAATCTTGGGAGAGGATGAAATTAATGATTAGGAATTGTCGCGCACATGGTTTGAGTTTATGGATGATTATACAAATTTTCTAGGTGGGATTGAATTTTGCATCTAGAAATCTTTTAGATTCTAACACGGGTGGTGCTTTTATGTAAATCATGTTAGGAGAAGCTAGTAAACTCCTAGATAATATCATGACGAATTACTTTCAATGGCATACCGAAAGATCTCCTACTAGTAAAAAGGTGCATGCTATTGAGGAAATAAATACTTTGAGTGAAAAGATGGATGAATTGATGAAATTGTTTGCTAGCAAGAGTGCTCCTATTGATACTAATGATATGCCTTTGTCTTATTTGATTGGAAATAATGAATCTATGGATGTGAATTTTGTTGGTAGGAACAATTTTGGTAACAATGCGTATAGGGGTAACTTCAACCCTAGGCCTTTTCCTAGTAATTCCTCTAATAATTATGGTAATTCCTACAACAATTCCCATGGAAATAATAATAAGATTACCTCTTATCTTGAGAATATTGTTAAAGATTTTATTGGTTCGCAAAAAGTTTTTAATGCTTCTATTGAAGAAAACGTGCTTAAGATTGATGAGTGTTGATATAATTTCTCTTGAGGTTGATTCTTTGTAAGCTAGATATACGCCACCCAAGCATGATATTAATGAGTCTTTAAAAGCTATTAGAACTTCTATTGATGAAAGTAGGGAAAGAACCGCTAGAATTCGTGTTAAGCGTGAATGGCTTGAAAATGTGTTTTCTCGCGATAATAATGTTGAAGATCTTAAAGTGATTGATGTGACTCCTATTGAATATTTGTTTTCCAATATAAATCTTGATAATTATGGGACTAGAGATAAGTCAAATTTAGTTAAAAGGCATCCCAATGATTTGGAGTCTATAGATCTTAATTCTAAGATTGATAAAAGTGGAATTGAACAGGACAAAACTTTAAATAGCAATGAACCCACTCTTTTGGATTTCAAGTACTTTAATTATAATATCTGCTATTTTATTGATTTTATTTCCTTGCTTCAATCCATGTTGAATTATCCTCATGCTTATAGTCACAATAAGGCTTTTACTAAACATATAGTTGATGCTATGATGAAATCTTTTAAAGAAAAACTTGAGCTAGAAGTTTATATTCCTAGAAAGCTTCATGATGAGTGGGAAACTACTATTAGGATTAAAATCAAATATTATGAGTGCCATGCTTTGTGTGATTTGGTTGCTAGTGTTTCCACAATTCCGAAAACTTTATGTGATGTGCTAGGTTACCATGATCTTGATGATTGCTCTCTAAATTTGCATATTGCGGATTTCACTATTAAGAAACCTATGGGAAGGATCAATGATGTACTTATTGTTGCAAATAGGAATTATGTGCCTATATATTTCATCGTTCTTGATATATATTGCAATCCTATATGTCCTATTATTCTTGATAGACCTTTCCTTAAAACGAATGGTGCAATTATTGACATGAAAGAAGGAAACATTAGATTTCCATTTCCATTAAGGAAAGGCATGGAACACTTTCCTAGAAATAAAATAAGATTACCTCATGAATCTATTATGAGGGCTACTTTTGGATTGCATACCAAAGATGACAATACCTAGATCTATTGCGTTTTGCCTAGCTAGGGCATTAAACAATAGCGCTTGTTGGGAGGCAACGCAATTTTATTTTGCGTTCTATTTTTTGCTTCTGTTTTTGAGTGTTTACCACATTATTACTTCTTTAATAATTGTGTTTTGGTGTTTAAATTAGTGTTTGAGCCAAGAAAAACCTTTGGGGTGATCTATGGTAGTTGTTGATTAGATCTTGCTGAAAAACAGAAACTTTTGCGCTCAGTCCATGAATTTTTCCAATTTTTTCATCTCGTCGAGTTGATCTGAAATTATGATACAACATTTATATAAAAATTCCCAGGTTTTCCTATTTTTTCCGAATTTTTTGAGTTACATAAGGATACGAAGTTTCCAGATTGCTACAGACTGTTCTGTTTTTGTCAGATTCTGTTTTCTTTGAGTTGTTTGCCTATTTTGATGAATCTATGGGTTGTATCATGTGGTATGAGCCATGGAGAAGTTAGATTATAGTAGGTATAACACCAATATAAATAAATAACAAGTTCACAATAGTACCTAATGTTGTGATTTATTTTCTTCTACTGTCGGATCTCATGAGTTTTCTGTTAAGTTTTGTGTTGTGAAGTTTTCAAGTTTTGGGTAAAGATTGGATGGACTATGGAATAAGGAGTGGCACGAGCATAAGATTGGGGATGCCAAAGTCACCCCAAGTCATATTAAAGGATTCCAAAGAGCCTAAGATTGGGGATGCCCCTGAAGGTATCCCCTCTTTCGTCTTCAATCCATCGGTATATTTACTTGAGGCTATATTTTTATTCACCACATGATATGTGTTTTGCTTGGAGCGTCTTGTATGATATGATTCTTTGCTTGTTAGTTTGCCACAACCATCCTTGTTGCACACATCTTTTGAGAGAGACACGCTGAATCTTGAATCTATTAGAATACTCTATGTGCTTCACTTATATCTTTTGAGTTGGGCAATTTTGCTCTATGTGCTTCACTTATATGTTTTAGAGCACAGTGGTGTTTTCGTTTTATAGAAATACTTGAAATCTCGTAGCTCGCTTATATTATTTTGAGAGTTTCTTAAAACAGCATGGTAATTGGTCTAGGTTATGAATTTAGTCCTAATATGATAGGCATCCAAAAGGGATATAATAAAAACTTCCATATTAAGTGCATTGAGTGTTTATGAGAAGTTTGATTCCTTGTATAAAGTTATGAGATATAAAGATGGTAATGTTAAGAGACATGTTAGGGAGTAAATTGTGATTTGGTACAAATACTTGTGTAAAGGTTTGTGATTCCCGTAGCATGCACATATGGTGAACCACTATGTAAGGAAGTCGGAGCATGACTTGTTTATAGATTGTCGACCTTTGTGTGAGGGTCGGGGGCACGCGATGGTTAACTCCTACCAACCTCCCCCCCTAGGAGCATGCATTTAATGCTTTTCTTCAATGACTAATAGACTTTTACAATAAGTATGTGAGTTCTTTATGACTAATGTTTAGTCCATGGATTATACGCACTCTCACCGTTCCAATTTTGCTAGCCTTTCTAGTACCCTGCAACTTTTGCCGATGCAAGAAATACCTTCCTCAAAACAGCCACCATATATCTTTCCTCAAAACAGCCACCATATACCTTACTCAAAATAGCCACCATATATCTTTCCTCAAAACAGCCACCATACCTACCTATTATGGCATTTCCATAGCCATTCCGAGATATATTGCCATGCAACTTCCACCATTTCCTTTTATGACATGCGCCATCACTTCCATATTGCATATAGTCATATTTTGTCATAGGTATCGAGTTGTAATTTTCCTTTTGAGTTGTAAGTAAATAAAAGTGTGATGATTTTCATTATAGAGCATGTCCCATGTGAGGAAAGGATGATGGAAGCTATGATTCTCTTACTAGTAAGCATGAGAGTTCGGACTTTATGAAAAATAAAAGAGGCCAGCGAAGCCCAATAAAAATGAATAAAAGAGGCCTTAGATGCCTAACAAAAAATGAGAGAAAAGAGAGAAGGGACATTGCTACTACCTTTTGCCACACTTGTGCTTCAAAGTAGCACCATGATCTTCATGATAGAGAGTCTCCTATTTTGTCACTTTCATATAGCTAGTGGAATTTTTCTTCATGATGCATGTCCACTTAGTTTATTTTTGAGCTTTCATACACTTATAGCTCAAGTGCATCCGTTGCATGGCAATCCCTACTCACTCACATTGATATCTATTGATGGGCATCTCCATAGCCATTTGATACGCCTAGTTGATGTGAGACTATCTTCTTCCTTTCCTTGACAACCTCCACCATATTCTATTCCACCTATAGTGCTATCTCCATGGCTCGCACTCATGTATTGCGTGAGAGTTGATTTTTTGTAGAAAACAAAGGTGTGAAAATAATTGCTTGACTTTTCATCGGGGTTGTGCATGATATAAATACTTTATGTGGGGAAGATGGAGCATAGCCGGACCATATGATATTGTAGGGATAACTTTCTTTTGCCATTATATTTTGAAGAGATACAATTGCTTTGCTAGTATGCTTGAAATGTTATTGTTTCTATATCAATATTAAGCTTTTGTTTTGAATCTTACTGATCCGAATATTCATGCCACAATAAAAAATATTACTTGGATCAATACAATGGCGAAGGCCGGAATAATTTTAAGGTGTGGCGGAATGTATGAACGAAAAAAAACCATGTACTACTCAACTGTGGAAGTGTTCACTAGAATACTCGATATATATTAATTGGTGTTCAACAAATACAACCAAAATCAAAACATAAGTATTGGCACTCTAAATACCTCACTAGCTTTGGCAAAAATAGTCTAAATATGTAAGAGAACACAATAAAAACTAATTGGTGGCTGGAGCATTATGAGTAGAATAATTAAATATATTATGTAAGTAACATAAGTGACTGGCACAGTTGAACTGATGTGATCAAGGGGAAGAATAAACTAAATTATACCTTTCATTACATACTTAATTCTCTTCTTTGACGGCGGAGTCATCTGCAAACCCCGCGGACTCGCCGACTTATGGCCACAGCCTCGCTGATCGTGAACTTGCAGAGTCCCTTGGCCGCCTTGCCGGTCGCCGGCTTCGCGTGCATAGCTTGCGGTGGCTGATTGCCGGCTGCTCGATGTCGTGCGTCCGTGCGTGCCCTAGTCTCTCAACGCTGCCGCCTCCCCGTCTCGCGAGTCTGCCGACCAGTTGTGAATGTGTGATCGAGTGTGTGTGTGTGCGCGCGCGCGCTTCAGCCCATGGCCACGACCCATCATTCAATCGGCATGGCCACAGCCCAACAGGAAGGCGCCTCCTGACTACCTGGAAATTACGTTACGCTAGGATAATACTAGTATATATGGAGTATATAGGTACTTGCATGGGATTAGGGCCTTCTAGTGACCGAGCTTCATGGAGCCCTTTATTTTTGAAAAAAAAACAAAATTCAATCTTTTTGACTTCAAAAAATTCTGAAAAAATTATGCAACTATACAAGGATAAAATGTATGTGTGTGTAAAAATTCAAAATGAAATACTTTGAAATGTGACATGTACAAAAAAGACAAATTTCTAGACTTTGAGGATGAATAGTATCATGTGTTAAAAAGTCTCAGATTTGTTTTTTTTTGCACAACCTTCATTTCAACGTATTTCGTCCTAAAAATTTACACACACATGTGTTATGCCTTCATGTGTATCTGTATTTATTCAGATTTTTTTGAAATGTAAAATATGAAGTTTCATGAATTTTATTTTTTTCAAAAACTGGCCTCCATGGAGGCCGAGCTCCAAAAGGCATTTTCGCTTGCACGGCTGGTTCCGTATGGTGACGGCCAAACCATGCCAGATAGCTAGCTTCGCCCCTGGATAAATATGTTAGGTAGCACTTCACATCAAAAATTATATTTTTATTATTTACGTACTTGAGGACGAGTAGGAATTAAGCATGAGGATGTTGATACGTCTTCAACATATCTATATTTTTTATGATGGCATGCTATTATATTATCTGTTTTGGATATTTTATATGCATTAATATGCTATTTTATTTTATTTTGGGACCAACCTATTAATCTAGAGCCAAGTGCCAGTTTCTATTTTTTCCTTATTTTTGAGTTTTGCAGATATGGAGTATTAAACGGATACCAATCGGAATAAAACCTGTTGTTGGGGATATGACCCGCCAAAGAGGCTCGGGGTCATGTCATTGGCTCGTGAACTGGCCCGAAGGTGAGTCGTAATATTAAGTGGCCCGAGAGGATAGGTGGCTCGCGGTGTGGGCCGTACGACGGCCCAGACTAAGAAGACCCAGGCGCGCAAGCCGACTCACAAACGGCTTGGACAAGAAGATAGAGAGAGACTCGGTTAGCAATTGGAACGACCCGGATGTTCTGACCTCTTATATAAAGGCAGACCCAGGGCGACTTAGAGGCAGGCAATCGAGAACTAGGTCAAGCTTTTAGCTTCTTGTAATCGATACGCAAGTAATACAAACACAAGCAGGATGTAGGCTGTTACCTTGGTTTGAGGGTCCGAACCTGGGTAAACCCATGTCTTTCGTCCCAACTAACCCCTTTGAGTCCACCTCACTGGCGATGGCCTCGAACCGAAGTCCGTTCACTCGGACATCTGCCGTGATAAAACCACGACAGTTGGCGCCCATCGTGGGGCTAGCGCTTGGTGGTGTTGAGTTCTCAAAGGGCTCTCTCCCAGGGCTCGAAGGATACGTGGCCGGCTCTACATCGAAGACGCCGGCTGGGGGCTCAATGCTGGTTTTGTGGAGTATGGATTCCGGATTCCGTTCGGCGGGATCCAGGTTTTCATCGGAAAGGTTGATGGATCTACACCCGGGCCGGATGTCTGCACCAACATCGTCGAGCCGGCTCGGCGTCTCCAATCTGCGCGTGTTACGCAGTCTGCCCGTGCCCGCCTGGGTCAAAAGCACGTTCTCGTGGGCTTCACTCAAGGCATGGACCTAGAAGCGTCCGGGTCACAAGGAACTCTTGTTTGCTCGAAAGATGAGTCTTCCAGTGGGGAGACAAAATCAGTGTATCAGCTCAGCAACGGTGGCCTTGGGGGCTACTACGACGACTATTCTGAGGTAGAGGGCGTTGAGACGGATGCTATGAACCCCCCGGTTCATGCGGCGGTGTTCATGGCTGGATCGACTTCAGCCGCCGGTGACACGGCTGCGGGAGCCGCCGCAGCAGGTGATAGCCCACCGCCGCCGGCTCAGGTTCTAGTGGAATTGATGGATGAGCTCACAGCTCTCATGGCCACAAAGGTAACCCCGGATAATCAAGCAGCTAGGAATCTAGAGGTGGCATGGATCAAGGGCTGGATAGCAGAGGAACGACAAAGGATGGACGAGCTGAAAGCCCAGATGAAGGAAGAAGCGGAGCGTATCAAGGCCGACGCTTTTCGATTGGAGCTAGAGCAGAGGTCAGCGGCCGCAGTGCACCGGAGGAGGCATCAATCCCGTCTGCTAGAACGTTACGAAGCGAGGAACCTTTTTAACACCCCTAGTGGAGGGTGGGTTATGGGTGTGCCGGAGAGCCGCCCGATGGAGCGCCCGGCGACTCATCCACCCCAGCATAACCAAATCTCTCCCATGGTTTTTCCAACACCGGCGGGTCATTATTCTAACCCGCCTGAGAACATGGTAGCGGCGGCCGCCCGGCTTGAGACGATCCCCATCCCATATGAGGCGCCCTTTGCGGAGGAGGTGCGGAACGCCATTGGATATTTACAGACGGCCATGGCCCAGCAAGAGAAGTATACTCACAGCCGGAGCCGGGTTCACTCTACCCCCCTCCCTAGTTGAAGTTTCAGCCGGCGTTATGAGTCGCCGGCGGGTTCAAGCAGTCACCCGCACCGCGGACCATCGGTGGACAATAGGGCGGCTCTAAATGCACAAGCCGTCATGGACCAGGCGGGAAACAGGCGAGAGGCGGAGACAGCTGCAGCCCGTCCAGAGCCGGCGCTTTCCGTGTCAATAGGAGTAGTTAGTACCAGAGCCATAGGGGTGCCATGTTTAACTCCGGCTCTGAGGAGTGAACGGCTGCCCAAAGACTTTAAGGGGCCTCGAAAGGTTCCGAATTACACAGCTGATCTACCCCCGGAGGCGTGGGTCGAAAGTTATGAACTGGCCATGGAGATCCTGGATGTCAGTGAGGCGGTATGCACAAAATACTTCATCATGATGCTTGAGGGTCCGGCCCGTACATGGCTGAAAGGTCTGCCGCCTAACACGATAAGCTCATGGGCGGAGCTGAGAGCAAGGTTTATTAAGAATTTCTAGGGGACCTGTAAGCAGCCTATGACTATTGTCGATCTGGACCACTGTGTTCAACAGGAGAATGAGTCGGCCCATCATTGGGTCCGGCGGGTGTCGACCATTATTCACTCTTCAGAGCAGATCACAGCGGCTCAAGCGGTGCTTATCTTAGAGAAGAATTGTCACTTTGTTCCATTGAAGCAGAAGCTCGACCGTCTCAAGCGCACGTGTCAGGATATGGGAGAGCTCATGACGGCCTTGACGAAGTATGCCGACTCAGATAACACCAAGGATCCGGGTTCGGATGATGAGAAAGCCAATCAAGTGAAGAAAAACAATCAAGGAAAAGGTTTTGTGAACAATGGAAATCAGAATAAGTGGAAGAACGCTGATGGCGGATCCGAGCTGGTGGCAAATACCAAGACAGGAAAGAATCATCCCAAGGGGGGTGGAAGATTCAGGCCAAGGAACAGGGGCCCTTTTAATTTAGAGGAGGCGCTTAGGAAGCCTTGTCCGGAGCACATCATGCCTGACAAGTCGGCGTTGCATGTGTGGGGTGATTGCTTTATCATGCAGAGATTCAAAAACCAGCATTCCCAACCGCGTAATAACTAGGGCGGTGGCCCGCCCGGCGGCTCAAGGCACGGCAGGTCAGGGGCTGGATTCGGCGCCGGCGGTTCAGGAAACGGGCATCCGGGTCAGAATAACAAAGGGGGGGCATCAACAGCATCCTAGCAACAACGGCAATAACAACAGTCAGCAGCAGCGCAATCAGTCCGGGTTTCAGGTAATCCGAAGCAGCTCAGTTCTGGGCAGTATCATGTATTCACGACCGGTCACAGTAAACGAGACGAGAAGTTGCGGAGGCGAGCGGTTAATACGGTGCTCCGGCTCTCCCGCGATATTTGCCATGGTCTGAATATGATATAATGTGGAGCAGGGAGGATCACCCACCGCGGGTGGATGACCCGGGCTGGCTGGCTCTAGTTGTGGCCCCTCGGGTGAATAGTTATATGGTGAATAAAGTGCTCATGGACGGAGGTAGCAGCATCAACATCCTTTACTCTAACACTTTCCGGCGGATGAAGTTGCTTGACAAGGATCTCAAACCTTCCTCCACTATCTTTCATGGTGTGGTCCCGGGTAAATCAGCATACCCGGTGGTCCGGATATCATTGGAAGTAGCTTTTGGTGATGAGCATAATTACAGGGTGGAGTCTTTGTGGTTTGAAGTGGTCAAAATCAAAAGTCCCTATAATGCGTTATTTGGGAGGCCGGCTTATGCTAAATTTATGGCTAGGCCTTGTTATGTTTATCTGCAACTCAAAATGCCTGGCTTAAATGGCACAATTACCGTTCACGGTAACAGGAAAACAGCTCTTGAGTGTGAAGAAGGAGATGCGGCTTATGCAGAGTCTAGTTGTGCTTAGGAGGAGCTAAAATTTTACAAAGAGAACGTTGATCCGGAGGATATGACCCCGCTCAAGAAGCCTACGACAGAAGTTGAGCCGCCACTCAAGTTTTCTGCGGATGATACCAAGGCAGTAGATTTCAATCCGGGTGATTCATCCAAGCAGTTCATCATTGGGGCTCACATGGATCCCAAATAGGAAAGTGCGCTCATTGAATTCATCCGTGAGAATTGGGACATCTTTGCATGGAAGCCTTCTGACATGCTGGGTGTACCAAGAGAGTTCACTTAGCACAATCTTAATGTGGATCCAAAGTTTAAGCCGATCAAACAGTTTCTACGGCGGTTCAATGAAGAGAGATGTAAAGCTATTGGGGAGGAAGTTGCTCGGCTCTTGGCCGCAGGCTTTATAGTGGAAGTTTTTCACCCGGAGTGGTTGGCTAACCCGGTGCTAGTACTAAAAAAGAATAACATGTGGCGTATGTGCATAGATTACACGGACCTTAACAAGGCTTGCCCGGCTGACCCTTTTGCGCTCCCTCGTATCAATCAAATTATTGATGCAACAGCCGGATGCGAAAGTTTATGCTTCCTGGACGCTTATTCAGGGTATCATTAGATCAAAATGGCAACAAAGGATCAGGAGAAGACATCGTTTATTACACCTTTTGGGGCGTTCTGCTATGTCTCCATGCCTTTCGGCCTCAAGAGTGCCCAGGCGACTTACCAACATTGTGTGCAGAATTGCTTCCACAGTCAGATTGGCCGAAATGTCCATGCTTACGTAGACGACATCGTGGTTAAGTCCAGAAAGAAGGAAACTCTTTTAAAGGATTTGAAAGAAACCTTTGATAATCTCCGGGTCTACAAGATGATGCTTAACCCGACGAAGTGTGTCTTTGGGGTTCCAGCAGGAAAGCTTTTGGGTTTCTTGGTCTCTGAGCGGGGCATTGAGGCTAACCCGGATAAGATCAAGGCCATCACTTCTTTGGGTGAGCCGACGTGTATTAATGACGTTCAGTGCCTTGCAGGGCGGATTGCTGCGTTGAGCCACTTCATAAGCCGGCTTGGGGAGAAAGCTATTCCTTTATACCAGATGATGAAGAAGACAGGCAAGTTTAAATGGAGCGCAGCAGCGGCCGAAGCACTTGAAGCTCTTAAAAAGCAGTTGACTGAGCTGCCAATATTAGCCGCTCTGGTTGAGAAAGAGCCTTTGCTCCTTTATGTGGCAGCTAACAACAGAGCGGTCAGTGTAGCAATTGTGGTTGAGTGCAAGGAGGCAGGGAAAGAGTATCCCGTGCAAAGGCCGGTTTATTACATCAGTGAATTTTTGGCGGAGTCTAAATAGAGGTATCCGCATTGGCAGAAGTCAGCATACGGAGTTTTCATGGCCAATCGCAAGTTAAAACATTACTTTTTGGGGCACCAAATAACAGTGGTCAGTTCTGCCCCGTTGGGGGATATCATTCAAAATAGAGAGTCTACAGGGAGGATTGCCAAGTGGGCCTTAGAGCTGAGTCCTTTTGGCATCAAGTATGTTCCTCGTACAGCAATTAAGTCTCAAGCTTTGGTGGATTTCATAAATGATTGGACTGAATGTCAAGCCCCTGAAGAGAAGCCGGGTAACACGTATTGGACTATACACTTTGATGGATCCAAGCAGCTAGAAGGGTCCGGAGCAGGAGTTGTTCTCATCTCCCCCAAGGGTGACAAGTTTTGTTATGTGCTCCAGTTAATGTTCCCTTGTACTAATAATGCAGCTGAGTATGAAGCGCTGCTCCATGGTCTCAGAGTCGCTAAAGAGATGAGTTTAAGCCGGGTCAGGTGTTTAGGCGACTCAGATCTGGTGGCTCAGCAAGTTTCAGGCACTTGGGACTCCAAGGATCCGCGGATGGCGGCTTATCGACAGGCGGTTGATATCATTGCCGGTCACTTCAAGGGGTACCAAGTGGATCACATTGATCGTCGCAGGAATGAGGCGGCTGATGCCTTGTCACGGTTAGGTTCTCAACGAAAGCCGGTACCACCTAATGTTTTTCTGGATGTATTGCATCATCCGACTGTCAAGATACCTTCTGAGGAGGATCTGGTTGTTCCTGACCCGGAGGCGGAGCTGGTGGCGGCTTTGCATGCTACCCCAGACTGGACAATTCCTTATTTGGCGTATCTGACATGCGGCGAGTTACCTCAAGAGGAGGATCTTGCCAGGAAGATCACTCGGCATTCTAAGTCTATGACGATTGTCAATGCTGAGTTACATAAGTGTAGTGTGACGGGTGTCTTCCAGTGCTGCATCTCACCAGAGGAGGGCCGGCAAATATTGAGTGAAATTCATGCTGGCGACTGTGGGCATCACGCCAGGTCAAAATCGTTGGTGGCTAAAGCTTTCCGACATGGGTTTTTCTGGCTGACGGCTCATAAGGATGCAGAGGACTTAGTTTGCAAGTGTGACGATTGTCAGAAATTCGACCGGCGTGCTCACGTTCCGGCTCAAGAGTTGAGGATGATACCAATCACTTGGCCGTTTGCGGTTTGGGGGCTTGATATGGTAGGGCCTTTCAAGCGATCTAAGGATAAGAAAACGCACCTTCTGGTGGCGGTTGATAAATTTACTAAGTGGGTAGAGGCAGAGCCGGTCAGTAAATGTGACGCAGTTACGGCGGTTCAATTTATTAAGAAGTTGATTTATCGCTTTGGTTACCCACACAGTATTATTACAGACAATGGGACAAATTTATCCAAAGGAGCTATGAAAACATTCTGTGAGAAAGAGCATATCCGGCTTGATGTTTCAGCCGTGGCACATCCACAGTCTAATGGTCAGGCAGAGCGAGCCAATCAGGAATTTTGAGAGGTGTCAAGCCACGGCTCATGGTTCCTTTGAAACGGACACCCGGATGTTGGGTTGAGGAGTTGCCTTCCATCTTATGGAGCATCAGAACTACACCTAACAGATCTACAAGTTTTACACCTTTCTTCATGGTGTACGGTGCTGAGGCGGTTCTACCTAGTGACATCCGGCACGACTCACCAAGGGTGGCGGCTTATGTTGAGACGGACAATGAGGTAGCCCGCCAAGATGCGTTGGACGCCTTGGATGAAGCACGAGAGTTAGCAGCAGCTAGGTCAGCAATTTATCAACAAGACCTGCGACGCTATCATAGCCGCAGGGTAAAGACCCGGACGTTCCAGGAAGGTGACCTGGTGCTCCGGTTGATTCAAGACCAATCTGGAATGCATAAGTTATCTCCACCATGGGAGGGGCCTTTTGTGGTCAGCAGGAACCTTAACAACGGGTCATATTACCTCATGGACGTCAGAGATGAGTCGGAAACCGCGGGACAAGAGACGTTGCGGCCCTGGAATATTGCACATCTGCGACCATACTTTACTTAACAGGGGTTGAAAGCCGCTATCATTGTATATATCATGAGCACATGAGTAAAAGCTAGCATTCTCGCACAAGACTGGGGCCTATGCTCTTATGTACACCTTTGTACAATCAAGATAAAATCTTCCGGTTCAAAAAGTTTGAGTTGAAGAGGTTCGTTCGCCGTCAAAACGGCTGATCTACCCTTCGGCTTTACACCTTATTAAACGTTGTTGCAAAGAGGCTTCTTGCCTTCGGGTATAGCTTACTTATCCTTTGCACAGCCAGTTGTCATTAAACTGTTGCAAGGAGGCTTCTTGCCTCTGGGTATAGCTTACTTCTCCCTTGCACAGTTGGCTTTATGCCTAGTTTGGTTACATTAAGTGTTAATTGTTAACGGAGGCTTCTTACCTTTTGCTATAGCTTACAGTGCCCTAAGACAACAACGTGTATACCAAATTCCAGCTGCTTATCAACTGCGGCCATCGAAGGGGGCTTCTTACCGACGGGTATCGCTTATCTCACCCTAATGGCCGGCTTTATGCCACTTCCGGTTACTTATTAACCGCAGTTGTCGAAGGCGGCTTCTTGCCGACGGGTTTGCTTATCTCACCCTAACAACCGGCGTTTACGCCAAAATTCAGTTGCTTATCAACTGTAGCTGTTGAAAGAGGCTTCTTACCTTCAGGTATAGCTTACTTCTCCTTTCAAACAGCCGGCTTTATGTCGTCTCAGGCTAATTATTAGCCACGGTTGTCGATGGAGGCTTCTTGCCTTGGGGTATAGCTTACATCTCCCATTGACAGCCGGTGATCACTATACTCTTACCAGTCAATCTCGCTTAGAGACCCTGAGCCGGTTAAAGAAATTGACGGCCAATCTCACTTAGAGACCCTGAGCCGGTTCAAGAAATTGACGGCCAATATCGCCTAGAGACCCTGAGCCGATTCAAGAAATTGACGGCCAATCTCGCTTAGAGACCCTGAGCCGGTTCAAGAAATTGACGGCCAATCTCGTCTAGAGACCCTGAGCCGGTTCAAGAAATTGACGGCCAATCTCGCCTAGAGACCCTGAGCCGGTTCAAGAAATTGACGGCCAATCTCGCCTAGAGACCCTGAGCCGGTTCAAATAATTGACGGACAATCTCGACAGAGACCCTGAACTGGTATGAGTTTAACCGTTCGGATCCACGCAGAAGAGCCACCATATGAGTTTTTTGAGGAAGGAAAGATAATCATCGCGTATGGTATCATGCCGGCTTATCAAAGCCGGGCAATTATAAGTCCCGGGTTGCCGCAGGCAAAACTACCCGGCACTTGGGGGCTACACAGCCGAACTTTCCTCAAAGGTTTCGGTTCATCAGTAGCCGCAGTTGTCGATAGAGGCTTCTTACCATCAGGTATAGCTTACATTATCCTAAAGACAACCGGCTCTTTAATAACTCCGTCTGATGAAAGCCGGAGCCATGTGGCTTCGGTCAACAAAATTTAAGGTCTCAAAGAGATTGTCCGGCTTTAATATTCTGGAGAAAGGAATGGCGTCTTAAAAGACAGGCCCCTCATCAGAAAATTTCAAAGGTATATCCCTGAAGAGATGGCAACACATTAAAACATAGAGAGGTGCAAATATATATGGCCACCAATTGGCAGAGTCATGGTTACTCTACAAAAGATATTCTCAGGAAGAGAAAAAGCATTGTCAACCGCCCACGGCGGGTCATTACATAAGTCTGTGCTCAGAAAGGCTAAAAGATTACAATTCAGTTGTTGGCGGCTCATCCTGCTCCGGGTCTTCTGCTGGCTTTATCTGAAGATTGCCCAAGTCCCAGTTACAGTCAGCCAGAGCAGCAAATGACCCCTCAAGGAACGGAGACGCGTCAAGCTCACAAGGAAAGAGATCCTTACTGCGGGCGGGTGTCAGATCTTTCCACTCGTAGAGAGGCCCACGGATTCTCTTCTCCTCTGCATCATAAGCCGCCTGATAGGTGCTCAAATCAGCTTCATCCGCCAGAACAGAGGCCAAATAGCGCGACTCTTTGACACACCAGGTATAATCTTCCTCGGTTAAATCTGAGCCGTCATCTCTTCTAGACGGATAGCCATCCATCATTCCAGCCGGCGTTAGCTCGGGAGCGAAGGCAAGAGCCCGGCTCAAACCGGTAACGGCTCCTTGGCGGAAGGTGGACTTCTTGAGCTCTTCAGTCTGCTTAGGCATTGTAGAGAAGAGTTCCAAGACCCCTTTTAGGGCAGTGGGGATCTTCTCTTTGTACTGCACGCTCTTGATCGTGAAGATGGCGCCGCAGTATAATTGCTTTGCAAAAGTATAAATGGCCTTCGGTGACAGAAGGCTATCAGAAGCCAACTGCCGGCTCCTGGGACCTGGATGAGTCGGATAAAATTAATGAGCCACCAGTTTTTTCACTAAACAATGCTAAGCAGTACAAAGTAAACAAGAAAGCTTACCAAATAGGGCGGCTGACATCTTCGCAATATGTTGTTTCAGACCTTGAAGTTCATCCGCCACAGCTGTAAGCCGCTGCTCAGCATCGTCCACCCGTTTGGTTAAAGCGGCCTTTTCAGATTCAGCCGTCTCTTTTAAAGAGGTAAGATCGGCGGTGACACTGGCCAGTTCCTCTGAGAGAAGCCGACATTTTTCATCCGCGATAGTTCGAGCTTCTTGCTGAGCTGCCAAGTTGGCCTTCAGATCCGTCAGCTGAGACCCGACTTCATTCAAAGCTTCCTATAGTACATCAAAATACAAGATAAGTCGCCAAAATGCAGGACTTGTGTTAAAAGCAAATACAAGTCTCAAACAGATTGCAAGCAGTTCCGGTTCATTTCCTTCAAAGTTGATCCGGAACTTGGGGGCTATATAATGGCTCTTCAATGTGCTAATAATGGAAGCACCGACTCAACTTGATCAAGTTTGAGCCGGCCCTTGGGGGATACGATTACATCTTCAAGTTGTCTACATTATAGGCCCGGCTCAAATGTAATCTGAGATGGCCCTTGGGGGCTACGACTGGCAGTTCACTTTACTTACAGTACAAAGCTAAATTAATTTTAAAGGAATTTGACATGACAATCTCTACAAGAGGTCATAGAAAGACCCGACTCAACGATTCAATACGTTAAGCCGGATCTTGGGGGCTAAGAAAGGATATAGTAAAGAAGGAAAAGTACCTCATATTTTGTCAAGATGGAGGAGATCGACCGAAGTTCCAAATCCCGGCTGGTGGTAACCCGGTTTATGTACCCAGCGTGTAGCTCTTCAACGGTCATCTTCTCGCATGAAGAATCGAAGTTCAGTTTCTTTGAAGCTTCAACCGGCTCTGTATGTTTGGTCAACACATGAGAAGGAGGCGTTTGATGACCAGACCCGGTAATAACAACACCCGGGGTGTCAGGGGTCTTGGCAGGAGTTGCCGGCTTAGAAGGAGCCCTTGGAGGGCTCTCCATGATGACATCTTCAGCGGCCGGCTCAGCAGAGGCAGCCGGTGGGTTTTCTTCCGGTTGAGTTTCTTCCGGTTGCTCGGGCTCCGGTTCTTCAATAACTGGGCCATAGGAGGGCTTGTTGGGCTTGCGACGTTTAGCTTGAGCACTACAAAAAAGAAGAAGAATCGGCAGTTGAAGATATTGCTATCATAGTAACAACCGGATGTCCAGATGCTTACCGCGGATTAATCTTGGGCGGTGGTATGATTGACTCCGAAGAGTCGCTGGAGGAAGGAGATTTCTACAAAAGTAAAACAGAAAGGTGAAGAGAGTATCAAGTTTACAAAGGAAAGACACAGGAAAAGAAGGGGTTTAAACCTCGGCGGGGCGTTTCTTGGGAGCCGGAGAGTTTGGCAACCCGGACATGAGCTCGGTAGAGCCGGTGCTTCGAGTCTGTCGACGCTCAATTTGCTGTTGCTTTTTCAAGAGAAAATCAGGAGCCAGATAAGCAAGAGGGTGAGAAAGAGGAACTTTTCTGATAAGCCGCCACGGCTTTCGGGGGACGAAACATTCTGAGCCGGAGGAAAAGTAATTTACCTCAGGAGCATTGGCACGGCTGGTTTCCACTTCATCCTATGAGTAAAATAAGTATTAAAATAGGAAGGTAAAAGATCAAGCAAGACAGTTGAAACTTTACCTCTGAGCTGGATGATGGTGGCGGGTCAAATAAATTATCTTGCGGGGCATGTTTTTTAGCCTTCTTAGTTGGGACCTTCTTCCTGGATTTCTTCGGAGGGGCAACATATTCCCTCTTCCAGAAGTCTGAGTCGGCCTATAAGAGTGACCTGGAGAGTGAATATCAAATCAACAAAGTGCAAACAACGTCTAAGAGACAGAAGGGAAGAGATCAAACTTACATCGGGAGCCGGATTGATGGCACAAAAAGGGGCCAGGCCAATTTCGCTACATGATCCGGAAGCTTCATGGACAAGGCTCCGGATGGTGAGGGTAATGTCATTCTCTGTCAACGTAGATTGGCTGAAGCATAATGAGCTATCATACTTGCTATATTCGCACATGAGTCGGCTTCTATGGCTCAAAGGCATAAACCGCCATGAAATCCAGCAGCGGATCAGGTCCAGCCTGATTAAGCCGTTGGCCATGAGAGCCTTGATTTTGGCATGGGCCGGTTCATATCTTGCGCGTTCTAAAGCCGATAGCCGGCCAGGAAGCTCTGATGTTGTTGTGAGCCGGGAAGGACGATAACCCGGCAAAGGACGCTCGTTTTTAGGAGAGGTGTCCTTGCAATAGAACCAGGTCCTGTTCCAGTCCTTGGGGTGACTCGGCATCTGTGTAGCTAGAAAGATGATATCCCTACGCCATTGGATGGATATGCCTCCAAGTTCTAGGCTCAGGCCGGCTTTCACTTCAGTTTGCCAGTTAGCATAAAAGAACTCCCGAAAGAATCCCACCGACGGCTTGATTTGAAGGTAAGCATCACAGGGCACTTGGAAATTGCATATGTTTGAGACGGAATTGGGGGCCAAGTCTTGCGGGTGAAGCTTATAACAGTGAAGGACGTCCCGAAAGAATTTGGAGCCGGGAGGTACGAACCCTCGTTCAATATGGTCAGAGAACACCACCACTTCACCTTCTTGAGGTTTGGGCCGCGTCTCATCACCTGGGACCCGCCAGCTAATGACTTCCTTAGGAGGAAGAGTACCCGCATGAACAAAATCCGACAAAAAGTCCTCTGTAATGCATGACCCAACCCAGTTGCATGAGTTGGACGCACGAGACATATTGGCGGCTTAAGTGTTGTGCAAGATAAAAGGCGCGATGAGTCGAAGTGCAAGCCAATATTTTTGATGGCTTAAAAGTTTAAGGGCTCTACGGATAAAGCGGAAGACGGCTGATAAGAGCCGGAGGAGCTTGGCGACTCAATAGGGAAAGGGAAGATCAAAAAATCGACTAAGTCCTAAAAACAGATTCCACAAGATGTCACTATATCTACGGATCTACAAAAGCAGAGAAAATAAATTTTATTCTGACCTAGCGATGAACAGCGGAGGAAAAAAGAAACAGACTGGGGCCATCGTGGCCCGTGCATTACACGCGACCGGCCCGCATGCGGCGGCAGAGCAAGAGCGCATCCTAAAGACGTTAGCGGCGTCGAGATGCACTGGCGATAACGGTGCTGGAGCCCGAACGACGGCAGTGGAGCACCGGTGAAAACCCTACTACAGCGGCGACCATCTAGGGAGCAGGAAAACTTACCGGAGACGGCGCGGCAGAGGCGGACGGATCTCTGGTACGTTCAGGGTGATGCAGCGGCCAAGGTCGGGGACGATGTACGGACGGCGTCGGCGCAGAGCTCGAAGGCGCTGGGGCGGCGACAGGAAGAAGATGAAGAAACAGAGGCACGGGCGGGAGAATGGAAACCCCGACCCGCACGGGTCATATTTAAAAGGGGTTTAAGGAAGGCGCGAAAATCCAGGCGATGACACCGTTCGACCGAGGCGGACGCCTCGATTCTTGGGATGACAGTTAAGTGAAAGATTTGGTGACACGTCAGCAGATCTCATGACGTCACGCCGGGTCATTTCCAAGCGACTCGCCAAAAGTGGAAGAGAAGGATGAAGTGAGCAAGCTCAGTTCAACCTGGGGCCTAATGTTGGGGATATGACCCACCGAAGAGGCTCCGGGTCATGTCATTGGCTCGTGAACCGGCCCGAAGGTGAGTCATAATATTAAGTGGCCCGAGAGGATAGGCGGCTCGCGGTGTGGGCCGTACGACGGCCCAGACTAAGAAGACCCAGGCGCGCAAGCCGACTCACAGACGGCTTGGACAAGAAGATAGAGAGAGACTCGGCTAGCAATTGTAACGACCCGGATGTTCTGACCTCTTATATAAAGGCAGACCCGGGGCAACTTAGAGGCAGGCAATCGAGAACTAGGTCAGGCTTTTAGCTTCTTGTAATCGATACGCAAGTAATACAAACACAAGCAGGACGTAGGCTGTTACCTCGATTTGAGGGGCCGAACCTGGGTAAACCCGTGTCTTTCGTCCCAACTAACCCCTTTGAGTCCACCTCATTGGCGATGGCCTCGAACCAAAGTCCGTTCACCCGGACATCTGCCGTGATAAAACCACGACACCTGTGGAAGGAATTTTTCTGGAATGAAACAAGTCATCCAAGCTTGGAGTGCATATCAGGGGAGGTGCCAGGGCGCCACAAGCCTACTAGGCGCGGCCCCCTGGCCACGGCTAGCAGACTTGTCGCCTCCTGGAAGGTCTGCTAACCCTAATTCTTGGCCTATAAATACCCAAATATTCGCACAACATCAAAGAGAGCCACACAAATACTTTTTGACCGCCGGAAGCCTTCGTTCCCGAGAGATCCAATCTTGAAGCCTTTTCTGGTAATCTGCGAGAGGGGTTTCGATCACGGAGGGCATCACATCAACTCCATTGCCCCTCCGATGATGCGTGAGTAGTCCACCATAGACCTATGGGTTCATAGCTAGTAGCTAGATGGCTTCTTCTCTCTCTTTGATCTTCAATACCATGTTCTTCATGATCTTCATGGTGATCTATCCGATGCAATCCTCTTTTGTGGTGTGTTTGTCAAGATTCGATGAATTGTGAGTTTATGTTCAGTTTATCCATGAATCTTATTTGAATCTCCTTTTATTTCTTATATGCATGATTTCATATCCTTGCAAGTATCTTCGAGTTATTGGTTTTGTTTGACCGGCTAGATTGGTAATTCTTGGAATGGGAGAAGTGCTTGGTTTTGGGTTCAATCTTACGGTGTCCTCACCCAGTTAAAAAGTAGGGGTATTAAGGCACGTATTGTATTGTTGCCATCAAGGGTAACAAGATGGGGTTTTCATCATATTGCTTGAGTTCATCCCTCTACATCATGTCATCTTTCCTAATGCATTACTCTGTTTTTCATGAACTTAATACTCTAGATGCATGCAGGAGTTGGTCGATGTGTGGAGTAATAGTAGTAGATGCAGAATCATTTCGGTCTACTTGTCACGGACGTGGTGCCTATATGCATGATCATTGCCTTGGATAACTACATGATTATTCGCTTTTCTATCAATTGCTTTACAGTAATTTGTTTACCCACCATGATATTTGCCTTCAAGAGAGAAGCCTCTAGTGAAACCTATGGCCCCGAGTCTATTTTCCATCATATATTTTCATATCTATACTTGCTGCAATTTATTTACCTTTTACTTTTCGCACTCGTTACATCTATCTCTATCGGATCTAATCCTTGCAAATAACCATGAAGGGACTGACAACCCCTTTATAGCGTTGGGTGCAAGAGTTTGATTATTTCTGTAGGTGCATCCATTAGTGACTTGCTTGTTCCTCCTACTGGATTGATACCTTGGTTCTCAAAACTGAGGGAAATACTTATCTACTTCGCTGCATCACCCTTTCCTCTTCAAGGGAAAACCAACGCATGCTCAAGAGGTAGCAACCGCTTACCGACTTTTGTGACATATGTCTGATCCCTTCTGATGGGGAATTAAGAGAGCCTAGACCATCGGAGTTTGAGGACTTTCTCCTCACTTTGATAGTGGGTGATGAAAGAGGCGTGTCAAATGCCATTGCCACCAGTTTGTAGTTTCCTTTTGTGCATTACTTTGCTTTATTCATCGCAAAGTGTTTAACCACTAGGGAGAATGTAGGTGCACTAAGTGCCCCTGACCTAGCTATTCTACGCCGTGCACTACACAATGATCACACCTTTAGCCTAGGGGATATCATTGCACGTCGCCTACACCTTAAAAGGAATAAGGGTAAGATACATGATGGTATTTATGCTACTCGCTTAGCGAGTCATTTTAATGTTCAGATACATCCACATGACTATCCTTTGCCTCGAGTTTATCTAGCACAAGGCATTGGAGGACCATCAATTTTTTGATGTAGCTGATTCTTTTCATAGCATTCGCTACAACTTAATGTTCAGTGTGGTTACCCTTGGTATTATCTCGTTGCCTGCACCTGCTTTGTCTGATTCTATTGCCAGGAACGGATACAGGATCATGCTAGAGGACATTATTGCCTACCGGAAAAACCAGGCAGCAGTGGAGGAGGAGCCCCAAAAGTGGGACACTCAGGTACCGTCGCCACATCACTTCTACATGGGACCCGATTGGCTGTCAAGGATGGTGATTACTAGGCTAGGCCATAAGCCTAAGCTTGGGGGGTATGTGTTTCCAACTGACATTATATTCATGTTAACACATTTCATTCCAGTTGTCGGTGCTCACACTTTTTCATTGTATTATCCATGCTAGATTTATTTTCTTGCTTTATTTTCATGTCTTTGAAAAACTTTGAGAAAATCCAAAAATATCTCTTGCTTCTTTTTGGTCTTTCTTCTTATTTTAATTAGATGAAGTATTAAAAGAAAACCCAAAAATATTTTTTGTTTCTTCTTTTGATTGTTGGGAGTTCTCCCATGTAAATAGTTTTTTTGTTTTTGTTTTTCTCTCTTTAATTTGCTTTCTTCAATAAAAACTAAAAACTCCAAAAATATTTCAGTGTGTTTCTCTGAAATTCTCTTCCTTTTATTGAGTCGTACCAAGGAGAAGACCAAGATGAAAATGTTGAGTGGCTCTCATATGCACTACTATTGATCCAACAAAGAGACCATATTACTTTGTCTCCTCCTCTCGAATAAAATGGTTGCAGATTCTAGCTTAGTCCATGGCACTCTTGCACTATTATTATTTTCGTATCATTCGGTCGTGCAAGTGAAAGGCAATAATGACGATATTTGATGAAGTGATTGTGGCAGAGAGAAGCGGGGTATGAACTCAATTTGTTTTTGTTTTTGTAAATATATTTAACCTAGTATCCATGATTTAACATATTATGATCAAACATGTTTGCAATGACAATTAGAGATTATAGTTTCTTATACCATGCTCAAGTAGCTAGGAGTGGATAATGATTTATCTTTGATGTCAACATGCATTAAAATGGTTGTGATGTAGTATGATGATATGGTATCCTCCTCTGAATGTTTCAAGTGGCTTGACTTGGCACATGTTCACGCATGTAGTTGAATCAAATCATACATAGCCTTCACGATATTTATGTTCATGGTGTCCATATCCTACTCATGATAGTATTCAATGTTTATTATTCATAATGCACGTTCATGACTGTTTTCGCTCTCTAGCTGGCCGCTTCTCAACCTATTTGCTAGCCTTCACCTGTACTAAGTGGGAATACTTCTTGTGCGTCAAAATCCTTAAACCAAAGTTATTCCAGATGAGTCCAATATATCTACCTATATGCGGTATTACCCTGCCGTTCCAAGTAAATTTGTATGTGCCACCTCTAAAATTTCAAATGAACATCTGTTTTGTGTGCCTTGACCACTCACGGAGCGATAGGGGGCAGTTAGTATCTTCCATGTTAAGCGGGTTATTCTCATGATGAGTGTTTATTCACTGGTCCTTGCACGAGAGGGGCAGTAATAGGGATTCCTAGTCCCGAAATCAAAAGAAATGCAAATAATTAAACAAAACTCCCCCATGAATGTTGTTGGTATGAACGGTACCCGGGGATTCGGCTAGCCGTGGAGCGTGTTCATTGATGGAGGGGGAGTAAACCTTTACTTTTATCGCCTAGGAACCGCCGGTAATGTGTTTAACATGGAAGATATTGATAACTCTTGGTCGTAACATTGACAGGAAGGGTGCACCTCCAAAAATTATATTTATCTCTCATTTAAGCTTTGAACTCTAGCACCTCTACAAATCCATGCTTCCCTGTATGAAGGGACTATCTGTTTATTTTCACATTGACTCATCATCTTCTCAAATAAGCGCCAGATCTGAGAGCACTATTGTCATCCTCATGCATTGTGTATAGTTAATGTTGGATGCATCATGACTAGATCTTTTCTACCATGCATTACAATGTTTAGACGCTGCTTGAACTTTGAAGGTGCTCTGCATTTATGTTTTGTGGTCTCAGAAAGGGCTAGCAAGATACCACTATTGCCATATTATATCATGATTGTTTTGACAAAGTGTTTGCATTTCAAATATTTTATTATTGCTTGCTAGTTGCTTATGTCATTGATATGAGTTAATATAATTTATAAGGGTTACCATTGATGTGGTTAGTCATAATCTTTGCTGAAAACCTGGGTGCTACTTAAGCATATGTATGTAAACAAGAACAAAAGAGTTCGTAAAAGTTTTTCTTTATCACTTTGAGTTTGCCAACTGAATTGCTTGAGGACAAGCAATGGTTTAAGCTTGGGGAGTTGATACATCTCCATCGTATCTACTTTTCCTAATGCTTTTGCTTTTGTTTTGGACTCTAATTTGCATGATTTGAATGAAACTAATCCGGACTGACACTATTTTAAGCAGAACTACCATGATGTTGTTTTTGTGCAGAAATAAAAGTTCTTGTAATCGAACAAAACTTTTTGGAGAATTATTTTACAATAAATAAAAAATATTAGAGCCAAGAACCACGTGTAACAGCCCGGGACCGATGCTCTAGAAAATTCCCCTTTTATTTCCATTCTCGTCGTGTGATTGTTTGGTTGTTGCATTCATCATCGCATCATTCGCATCATCAGCATAGCATCGTCACTCGTTTTCGAAAACTTCCATCCATTCATCGCTGTCGGTCCTCTCCGTTCATGACGTCGACCGTTTCGTGGCCAACCACACACGCACGCGCCCGCGACATCGATAAAATATTGTTTTTAAAAGTACGTATAAAATATTCTCGGATTGGGTCAGAACTTGGCGGTGGTGTTGTTATATTGTAGGTGGACCGCCTGCCAAATTTCCTCGCAATCGGAAGTCATTTGATACCCCAACGGTGAACCATAGTGGCATCGTCGGGTTAATTGTCGGATGTTTCGGTGTTTGGAAAACCTGTCACGGGCCACCATCTCCCTCTCTCCTCAGCCCACATCCCCTCTCCACAACCCACCTAGCCCACCTAACCTAACCTCACGATCGGAGCCGTCAGATCATGATCGAACAGTTCGAATCGGGCAAAAATCCCTAAACATAGCCCCCTTCCCTATGTAACCCCCCTGCCAAAATTGGCTAAACCTAGCCCTAAGCCAACCCTAGCCTCCTCCCACCTCGCAGCCACCCCCACAGCCTTGTTTTTCGCGCCGGACGAGCTCATCCACAGCCGTTGTTGCCTGGATCTGGTCGTGGGAGGCCAGATCCGGCCATCCCCGTAGACCATCTCGTGCCCGTCCTCACCTCGGAGCCCTGCCGCCTTTCTCCCGACGCCATGGCCTTCCTCTGGTCGCAGGAGGTGATGCCCTCGAGCGACGCCCAATGCCCGCCCACTCGAGCGCCCGACCTGGGCCCTGCGTGAAGGTGGGCCGCCGCCCCATCCTAGTGTAGCCAAGGCCCAGCTCCCAGCCGTCGCCCTACCCCACGCGTGGGCCATGCCGGTTGCCTCCGAGGCCGGCCCATTAGCCCCACCAAGCCCGTTGTGAGCCCGTGCCCAGCCCCCTCATTATGAAGTGCTCAATGCACATTTTATTATGTTGCGCACATGTACTGTTGTAGCCCAGTTTGCCTAGATTTGACCTGTTGTATTTTTTTATGTGCTACGATTTCTCAATTGTTCCACTGAATTATAGTTTTACAGAAAAAACTCCTTTGACCATGCATTTAATAACTTACAAACCGTGCAACATATGTAAAAACTTTATATATGTAAAATGACTAGAATTTCATTTAGATTCTCAATTTCCAACTCTCACATGTGTTTAAAATGATTAACTTGTTGTTTCCATTGTTTTTGCATTAATGCCATGTCAAACTGAATTGTTTAATAACTTTTAAACCGTAGCTTCGATGCAAATATTTTATATATGTAACTTGACTAGAAAAATTTGTAGAATCTCATGGTGACCTTTATTTTGCTGTTTAAAAACTCTAAAATATGCTTAGGAAAGATCTGGTCCAATTTTGAAATTAACATATGGGGTCATTTCAGAAATACTATAAGGTGTTTCCGACCTCATTTAAGATGCCTAGATAGATAGTTTACTTATGCTTCACTTCTTGCCATGTTAACAACATTTAATATTGATGATTACCTAAACAAGAGTAAACTGAATAATTCGAACGTGGAGTTTCGTCAATATGCAACTCGTTGCATATTGAACTTAACTTAATGTGTAGTGGTTGTTTGTTGTTCTTGCCATGCCATGCCTTGCATAATTAAATGGACATGCATCATATTGGTTTGTGCATCATGTCATGCATATGTTGTGGTGTATCATGTGTTGATTGTTTGTCCGGATTCTTCCTTCTCGATAGAGTTCCGAAAGCATTTGGTGTGTGAGGGTTCGTTCGACTACGTTGGCCCGTCTTCTTCATGGACTCGTTCTTCTTCCAAGCGGGATCTCAGGCAAGATGACACATTTTCCTAGATACCACTACTATCATTGCCATGCTAGTTGTTCCATTTTTTATCTTATGTCTCGCTACCTACCACTTGCTTGTCAAGCCTCCCAACATTGCCATGAAAAGCCTCTAACCCTCCACCTTCCTAGCAAACCTTTGTTTGGCTATGTCACTGCTTGCTCAGCCGTCTTATAGCGTTTCTAGCTGCAGGTGCAATTGCTTCCATGTGACAACATGGATTCTTTTGTTATCACAATATTATTTCTATTTAATTTAATGCACATATACACTTGGTAAAAGTTGGAAGGCTTGGCCTTTTGATCAGTGTTTTGTTCCACTCTTGTTGTCCTAATTACTTGTGAATCGGTGTTATGTTCCATAATTGAGCGCTCCTAACATGCTCGGGGTTGTTATGGGGACTCCCTTGATTTTCGTTTTAGGATAAAGCTTGTCTAGCAAGGCCCAACATTGGTACTACATTTGCCTAATAACTAATAAAATGCATAGGGACCCGCCAGCATCCGCGGATAATTTAATCAACCCCTCCTGGGCCAGTGCTCCTCATGAGTGTTGGTCCAAACTAGAGCACTATGCGGGCCACCCCAGGGCAACTTGGGTGATTTCTATCAGGTCATTGTACACTAGCTTATCCGGTCGTGTCTTGAGAACGAGATACGCGGCTCCTATCGGGTTCGTCGATAGGTCGGGCGGCCTTGCTTGATTTGTTTTACCTTTCTTGAACGTCTTGTGCATGGGATTCTGATACTTTGGGCTATCTCGAGGTTGAGGTTTTCCAGTGGAATTGCTTAGGAAGATCACGAGATTCGTGGTCGAGGTTATTCCCGCTACGTGTGGTTAATTTGTGATGGATGAGTTGGAGCACCCCTATAGGGTTAAATATTTTGAAAAGTCATGTTCGTGATTATGTGGCAACTTGGAAAACTATGTTTAACACCCGGTCATAGCAAACTTGAAGTAAACTCTAATAAAATAAAATAAATTGTATGCGTAACCATGACTGTCTCTCTCGTGAGTCCTTATCCGGGAGAGAACGCGGTGGGGTTATGTTTGACGTAAGTAGGTGTTCAGGATCAGTTAGTGATCATTACTAGTTCACATCCATGCGTAGGCCAGCCACTTTACCTTCTGTATTCGTAAGTTAACCACTCAAATAAATGCTTAGTTGCTTGCTGCAGCCTCACCACTTAACCATACCTCACCCATTAAGCTTTAATAGTCTTGATACCCTTGGAAATGAGATTGTTGAGTCCCTGTGGCTCATAGATTATTACAACAACAGTTGCAGGTATAGGTAATACGATGCTTTGACATGAGCACGATGCTTGTTTTGATTTGGAGTTCTTCTTCTTCATCATCAATCTAGGATGGGTTCCAGGCGACAGCCTGGGATAGCATGGATGGATGCCATTTTATCGTTTGATTTCGTCCGTAGTCGGACCCTGCTCTTTTGTATGATGTTTGAATATGTTGTTGTATTGATGTGATCTTGATGTAGCTTGTGGCGAGTGTAAGCCAATTCCATATACTCATCCCTTACGTACGTGTACTTGTAATGATATACATTCTTGCAAAATGACAAGATGCGCTTCTATCCCTATCGAGGCCCTCGAGCCAAAATAAGGATAGGATCGTATCTTGGGTGTTACACCACCGAAGGGGGGGCCTGGCTAGGCACGGTACACCAGGGCATGCCAGCCCCCCTAAGCGCACCCTGGTGGGTTTTTCCCACCTCGTGGCCCCGTTGATCCTAATTCCGGCACGATAAATTCCTATTTCCAGAGAGAGAAATCAGGGAGGAATTTTTATCATATTTCACGAGACGGAGCCGCCACCACCTATGGTTCTTCATCGGGAGACCAGATCTGGAGCCCGTTTGGGGCTCCGGAGAGGGGAATCTTCGGTCTTCGTCATCATCAACCCTCCTTCATTGCCAATTTCATGATGCTCCCCACGGGAGTGAGTAATTCCTTCATAGGCTTGATGGTCGGTGAGGAGTTGGATGAGATTCATCATGTAATCTTATTAGTTTTGTTAGGGCTTGATCCCTAGTATCCACTATGTTCTGAGATTGATGTTGTTATGAATTTGCCATGCTTAATGCTTGTCACTAGGGCCCGAGTGCCATGATTTCAGATCTGAACCGTTTATGTTATCACCATTATATCTATATTCTTGATACGATCTTGCCTAGTCATATGCACCTATTACGTGTTATGATCCATAAATCCCAAGGTGACAATAGTTGGGATACTTTCCGATGATGATTGTAGTTTGAGGAGTTCATGTATTCACCATGTGTTAATGCTTTGTTCCCGTTCTCTATTAAAAGGAGGCATTAATATCCCTTAGTTTCCTTATGTACCCCGCTGGCACGGGAAGGTAGGACAAAGGATGTCATGCAAGTTATTTTCCATAAGCATGTATGACTATTTACGGAATACATGCATACATTACATTCATGAATTGGAGGTAGTTCTGTGTCGCCTTAGGTTACGACTGTTATATGATGAATATCATCCAAAGAATAAACCGATCCATTATACGAGCTTTCCACTTATTGTTCTTATTAAGTTACTACTGTTATGTCACTATTGCACTTGGTACAAAACCATTACTGCTACTATTACCGCTATTATCACTATTACCACTTCTATCAAACTATCATATTACTGTGCTACTGATCACTTTGCTGCACATAATTAATTTCCATGTGTGGTTGAATTTACAACTCAACTGCTAATACTCGCAAATATTCTTTAGCTCCCCTTGAGTTGAATCTATAAATTTTGGTTGAATACTCTACCTCGAAAACTGTTGCGATCCCTTATACTTGTGGGTTATCACATACCCTGTAGCATCAGTAGCTGGTGTTACACGTTTTTCTTCCTTCAAGGAAATATCAAGCTCATTACAACCCAAACATAATTCGAGTTGGATTTCCAACGTGGGAAGTTACTCCCGGTAAGTGGTTCGATCTTGTCCTACCGGAATGGAGCAGAAGCTGAAATTATCATAAAAACTCATCAGTAAATTTGCATGATTATAGATTTACGTTGTAAATAAACAAACATGCCTAAGATTTAATTTTAATTCCCTATCAAGTCACCGTTGGGCAGAAAAAACATGGAACTAAAATGTCATAAGTGATGACTCATAATAATAAAACAAAGTTGGTCTAATTGATATTAGAGTTAGTTAATTTTCAATTTCAACATAGTCATTAAATGTGCATAATATTTTTTTAATGTCGAAAAAGAAAATTTCATCATGCAAAATACACATTATAAATTATGAATAAAAAATCTCATTGGTTCAAAATTATCCAGAACAATAACATGTACATAATTTTGATAGGCATTTTTTGTTTTCAACAGTGCAAAACATAATTATTCTAACTTAAACACACTGAAAAAGCATAGAAAACGCAAAAAAAAAAGTTGGCCCACAATAACCCACGGTTACCCACAAGGTGGTCTAGCCCAGCAGCTAAAACATAAAAAGAAAAAAAAACTTTGCGCAGGGCTAAGCAACCTGGGACATAGCCCATAGCTGAAATGGCCCATTAGTGCGTGAAAGCCTGGTGGGAGTCACCTAGTGGGAGTCACGCCCCTATGCGAGCCGTCCGATCAAAACAAATGGCCCTTGTTACTCCCAATCAGAACAAAAAGGCCTAGCAGTCGGAAAACCCTAGTCATTCTCTCCTCCTCCCCCGCATGTCACGCTTCCAAAGCGGCGACGCGTTTGACGGCAGCCCGAGGTGCGCCGGCCATGGCGGCGTGGCGGCTGCGCTCGCCCGAGGAGCGTGCAAACGGGGTGAATCCCGCACGCTCCTGCGTCAAACGGGACCCCGACGTTCGCGCACATGGCGTTTTAGGGAGGGGGTGACGCCGGCCACCGCAAGGCATGAGGGGCGACGGCGACCCACGTGGCGATGGCCAGCAGAGGAGCTCGTCCATTCGGCTACGGCGGCGGCTTCAAAAATCGTTTCGGCGTCGCTCCGGCTGGAGGCGACGGCGTCTCCGCCCTCGCACAACGGTGGGCGTTGTGCAAGCCCCGATGGGATAAGGCGGCTACGCGACGCATCAGGTGAGCATATCTGCTCCTTCTTGCCCTAATTTGTGTGCATAAGTGCCTGATTTGGGGAAAAATCAAATTACAAAATTTAGGGTTCTACAAAATTTAGGGTTTAGGGTTTCTGACTATGGGGATTCTACTATTTGTGTACTATGTATCCCTCTGCCTTCTAATTTGCTAATCCAAACGGAATCTACAATTAAAAGATGATCAATTTTAATTAACAGAAACTTAATCATGAGCATTAGTTCTTTGGAGGTTTAATTAAATCTGATTAACCAAAATTGGCAGTAGAGATCTATGGCTAATTAGGATATGTGATACAAAACAACAACAACAACAACAACAACAACAACAACAACAACAACAACAAAGCCTTTAGTCCCAAACAAGTTGGGGTGGGCTAGAGGTGAAACCCATAAGATCTCGCGACCAACTCATGGTTCTGGCACATGGATAGCAAGCTTCCACGCACCCCTATCCATGGCTAGTTCTTTGGTGATGCTCCAGTCCTTCAGATCTCTCTTTACGGACTCTTCCCATGTCAAGTTCGGTCTACCCCGGCCTCTTTTGACATTATCAGCATGCTTAAGCCGTCCGCTGTGCACTGGGGCTTCTGGAGGCCTACGCTGAATATGCCCAAACCATCTCAGACGATGTTGGACAAGCTTCTCTTCAATTGGCGCTACCCCAACTTTATCTCGTATATCATCATTTCGGATGCGGTCCTTCCTTGTGTGGCCACACATCCATCTCAACATGCGCATCTCTGCCACACCTAACTGTTGCACATGTCGCCTTTTAGTCGGCCAACACTCAGCGCCATACAACATTGCGGGTCGAACTGTCGTCCTATAGAACTTGCCTTTTAGCTTTTGTGGCACCCTCTTGTCACAAAGAATGCCAGAAGCTTGGCGCCACTTCATCCATCCGGCTTTAATTCGATGGTTCACATCTTCATCGATATCCCCATCCTTCTGCAACATTGATCCCAAATATCGAAAGGTGTCCTTCTGAGGCACCACTTGCCCATGAAGGCTAACATCCTCTCCCTCCTCGTTCCTAGTAGTACTGAAAGCGCACCTCATGTACTCAGTTTTAGTCCTACTAAGTCTAAAACCTTTCGATTCCAAGGTTTGCCTCCATAACTCCAACTTCCTGTTGACCCCCGTCCGGCTCTCATCGACTAGCACCACATCGTCCGCAAAGAGCATACACCATGGGATATCTCCTTGTATATCCCTTGTGACCTCATCCATCACCAAGGCAAAAAGATAAGGGCTCAAAGCTGACCCTTGATGCAGTCCTATCTTAATGGGGAAGTCGTTAGTGTCGCCATCACTTGTTCGAACACTTGTCACAACATTATCATACATGTCCTTGATGAGGGTAATGTACTTTGTTGGGAATTTGTGTTTCTCCAAGGCCCACCACATAACATTCCGCGGAATCTTATCGTAGGCCTTCTCCAAGTCAATGAACACCATATGCAGGTCCTTCTTTTGCTCCCTATATCTCTCCATAAGTTGTCGT
Source organism: Hordeum marinum (assembly GCA_022496015.1). Classification (NCBI taxonomy): domain Eukaryota; kingdom Viridiplantae; phylum Streptophyta; class Magnoliopsida; order Poales; family Poaceae; genus Hordeum; species Hordeum marinum. The sequence continues at coordinate 402,776,655 of CM039675.1, forward strand.
ACCAAGAAAATGGCTTCCATGGTCGATCTCCCAGGCATGAAACCAAACTGATTTTTGGTCACGCCTGTCATTCTTCTTACACGGTGCTCAATGACTCTCTCCCATAGATTCATTGTATGGCTCATCAGCTTAATTCCACGGTAATTAGTACAACTCTGAACATTCCCCTTGTTCTTGAAGATTGGTACTAATATACTCCGTCTCCATTCTTCTGGCATCTTGGTTGCCCGAAAAATGAGGTTGAAAAGTTTGGTTAGCCATACTATCGCTATGTCCCCGAGGCCTCTCCACACCTCATGGGGATACAATCGGGGCCCATCGCCTTGCCTCCTTTCATCCTCTTTAAAGCCTCATTGACCTCTGACTCCTGGATTCGCCTCACAAAACGCCTGCTAGTATCATCAAAGGAGTCATCCAGGTCAATGGTAGAGCTCTCACTCTCCCCATTGAACAACTTGTCAAAGTACTCCCGCCATCTATGCTTAATCTCCTCGTTCTTCACCAGGAGTTGATCTGCTTCGTCCTTGATGCACTTGATTTGGTCAACATCCCTCGTCTTCCTCTCTCGGCTCTTGGCCATCTTATAGATGTCCATTTCGCCTTCCTTCGTGTTTAACCTTTGGTCAAGGTCCTCATACGCCCGACCCCTTGCTTCACTCACAGCTCGCTTTGCGGCCTTCTTTGCCATCTGGTACTTCTCTATGTTGTCTGCACTCCTATACAGATATAGGCGTCTGAAACAATCTTTCTTCTCCTTGGTTGCCTTCTGGACAACATCATTCCACCACCAGGTATCTTTAGCTTCTCTTCTACTTCCCCTGGACACTCCAAACTCCTTTGAGGCCACCTTACGAATGCAAGTCGCCATCTTCATCCACATGTTGTCTGCATCACCTCCTTCCTCCCAAGGGCCCTCCTTAATGACCCTCTCCTTGAACACCTGAGCTACCTCCCCCTTGAGCTTCCACCACTTCGTTCTAGCGACTTTGGCACGCTTGTCCCGCTGGACACGAATCCGAAAGCGGAGGTCAGCAACCACAAGCTTATGCTGGGGGACAACACTCTCTCCAGGTATCACCTTACAGTCTAGGCATGCATGCCTGTCTTCTCTTCTCAAGAGGATGAAATCAATCTGGCTAGAGTGCTGCCCACTACCGTAAGTCACTAGATGTGATTCTCTCTTCTTAAAGAAGGTGTTAGCTACGATCATGTCATAGGCTAACGCAAAGCTTAAGACATCTTCTCCTTCTTGATTCCTGATGCCATAGCCAAATCCCCCATGCACCCCTTCAAAACATGTGTTAGATGTGCCCACGTGGCCATTGAGGTCTCCTCCTATGAAGAACCTCTCGCCGATCGGTACACTCCTAACCAAGTCCTCCAGGCCTTCCCAGAACTCCCTCTTGGTGTTCTCATTGTGGCCTACTTGTGGGGCATATGCGCTGATAACGTTGAGGACTAAGTCCCCAACTACCAGCTTGACCAGGATAATCTGGTCCCCACGTCTCTTGACGTCTACCACTCCATCCTTGAGGCTCTTGCTGATCAAGATGCCTACTCCATTTCTGTTTGCAACCGTCCCCGTGTACCACAGCTTGAAGCCGGTACCCTCCACCTCATTCGCCTTCTGTCCCCTCCATTTGGTCTCTTGGACGCAAAGGATACCAATGCCTCTCCTCACCGCTATATCAACTACCTCCCGAAGCTTACCTGTCAGAGACCCTACGTTCCAGCTACCTAATCAAATCATCCTAGGCTCGGCTAGCTTCCTTACCCTTCGCACTCGTCGAGTCAAATGCGAAGACCCTCGCTCATTTTCCACTACACCCGGGCGCCGATGTAGCGCGCCACTAAGGATGCGACGACCCGATCCTTGCTCACTTGCGACCGTATCCAGATCACGATACGGCGCGCCACCTGGGGGGTGACGGCCCGGCCCTTGCCCATTTTCCACCACACCCGGGTTCCGATGTGGCGCGTCGCTGAGAGGGTTACGCCCCAACGAAAATCTTTTGGGTTTCATCTCCATAAGAGTGGCTGGGTTTTCACGTTGGCTCGCCAAGCCTATCACAACCCTCCTCCTTTACCCAGGCTTGGGACCGGCTATGTTGCAGGATATGTGATACAGAGGGCATTAAAAGGGTAGCATGCATATTGGGATAACCAATCTTGAACATGATCCCCTAAACAAGAGATTGATCTATTGATCATGAACTAGTGATCTATTGCAATCATACGTGGAGACTGATACCATTGTTATGTACTTTGCATCACTAGGATGCCATGAACAGGAGATAGATTGCATCTAGATCATCTAATAACATGAACAGATGAGAATAGATCATTACTGCCTATTGCCATTGACATGATCGCCTGCTCGTTGCAGGACGATGTGGTGGAAGAAGACCTCATAGACGTCATGATCCCTTCGGGCCGCCACCGGCACTGGCCTGGCATGACAACGGAGAGGCAAGGCCTTTCGGTCGCAGCAGCACTCCCCCAGATCGGATTGAGATGGATGGAATTTCGAGAAGCTAGAGATTGAAGCGTGAACTCTGTCGATCGCCCAAGGCCGAAACTCACCTTCCCTTATATGTAGCGTTGATGCATATGCCTCTTAACGTTATCTTTATCTTTCCCTTTTATTCTGTTAATATTGTTAGATCCAATAGGCCCGTTAAGCTTTTTCGATCAAACCAACAGACTCGTCCCAAGTTGACTCGTTGAAAACTGTCAATTCGACCGTTTTCAACAGGACTGGCTAGGAATGTTTTAAGTTTTATATGAGCCAACATTTATATACGATCAACACAATCAAACAGACCGTACTTTTTCCGTGCGAGCTTGATTAAAATGTATACAGACAACCAAACGCCTCCAAATGTTGAGAGAAATAACTCTCCCGATCCGCCGAATGTGACGCAGCTGAGTGGAGAGGGCTGCCGGTTCGTTGCGTACGAAGTTCCCATTTCGCAGCAGAAGCATAGCTGCGGCAGACGGGCGGCACGTGTGCGGTCAGCACAAGAACTCACCAGCGTCGGAGGCGCTTCCAGACCAACCGGCTCGCTCACCACCACGCTCTTTTCCTCCTCTCCCTTATCTTCTTCCCCACACTCCACAAAACCAAACGATGGAGATAATAAATCCCACGAATTTCCTCACACGGTAGGTAGCTAGAATCCAGCTAGCGGCCATGGCAATCGCATTGGCAGCCTTCGTCCTGATACCGCTCTTCTCCCTCGGCGCAGTATTCGTCCTCCGTGCGTGGGGACTCGACAAGAAGGCGGCGGCGCAGCGCACGCCGAGGACGCGGCCATACCCGCTGCTCGGCCACCTGCCGCAGTTCCTGGCGAACCGGCACCGCGTGCTCGACTGGCTAACCGAGGTGCTCGTGCTCCTGCCCACCTGCACGCTCGTGTTCCGCCGGCCCGGCGGCGTCCGAGGCGTCATCACCGCGAACCCGACCAACCTGGAGCACATCATGCGCGCCAGCTTCGATAACTACCCCAAGGGCCCGCGCTTCGCGGCGCTGCTCCACGACTTCCTCGGCCGGGGCATCTTCAACGCCGACGGCGAGGCGTGGCGCTCGCAGCGGAAGGCCGCCAGCTACGAGTTCAACACGCGCTCGCTCCGCCTCTTCGTGGCCCAAAGCGTGCACAGCGAGCTCCACGGCAGGCTCCTCCCGCTCCTGCGACGTGCCGACGGTTCCGGCAGCCAGCTCGACCTCCAGGACACGCTCGAGCGGTACGCGTTCGATAATATCTGCCGCGTCGCCTTCGACCACGACCCCGGCCAGCTCCCGGACGGAGACGACGCTCGCCCAGAAGTCGAGAGCACAGCGACCGCGAGCAGCAGTTTCGCCGACGCGTTCCGGGACGCGGCCAATCTCAGCGCGGGCAGGTTCCAGTACGCCGTCCCAGGATTCTGGTTGATAAAGAAGGCGCTTAGCCTGGGATCCGAGCGGCGGCTGCGCGAGTCAATTGCCATGGTGCACGGCTTCGCCGATCGCATCATACGGTCACGGCGGGAGGAGATGATCATGGGCTGCGAGAAGCACGACCTGCTGTCGAGGTTCATGGCGAGCCAGGGCGAGAGCTACACCGAGACGGCCCTCCGCGACGTAGTGATCAGCTTCCTCCTCGCGGGGCGGGAAACGACGTCCTCCGCGCTCACCTGGTTCTTCTGGCTGCTGTCCTCGCGCCCGGATGTGGAGCGCCGCATCCGCGACGAGGTCGCCGCCGTGCGCGCCCGCAGAGAGATTGGTGATCTCGGCAGAGCCGGGTTCGATCTCGACGAGCTGAGGGAGATGCACTACGTGCAAGCGGCCATCACGGAGTCGATGCGGCTCTACCCGCCGGTGCCGGTGAACTTTCTGCGGGCGGAGGCCGCCGACGTCCTGCCGGACGGCACGGCGGTGGGAGCAGGTTGGTTCGTGGCGTACAACTCGTACGCAATGGGGCGGATGGAGTCCGTCTGGGGCGAGGACGCGCGGGCGTACCGGCCGGAGCGGTGGCTGGACCCGGTGGAGGGGACGTTCCAGCCGGACAGCCCGTTCCGCTACATAGCGTTCCACGCTGGACCGAGGATTTGCCTCGGGAAAGAGATGGCGTACATCCAGATGAAGTCTATCGTGGCATGCGTGCTGGAAGAGTTCGAGCTCGCGGTGGACGGCGCATACCGGCCACGGCAGATGACCTCGCTGACGTTGCGAATGGCGGACGGGCTCCCGGTGAGGGTGAAGGCTAGAGGGAATTGAGTACGGGAAGATGGAGGGAAAATCTGTTTTAAATAAGGTAACTGTATAAAAGAACATCACTCACCGAATAGACTTATGGATTCCAGGATACACAATGGTCTTTTTCTTAGGACAGTGGTTTTTCTACACCCACCGGCATTGCCCTCCCCCCCCCCCCCCCCATGATAAAAAAACATAGCAAAAAGCAAACCAAAAAGATCTGAAACTTGGTGACTTTGATTATGAAAAAATGTTTCAGGTGCTTATATCAATGTCAGGAAGTTTCAGTTTTTCTTGGAATTTGACCATGGTAAACTGGACGTTTTTGATAGCAAGTTTAGTGACGCGTGGATGACAAATTTAATTAACATGCACGGCAATTTTTTGGCAAAGAAAAATACACTAAGCATGAAGTTGTCATGCTTGTCAACTAAACGTGTCATCCTCGTGTAACTAAACTTGTCATCAAAAATGTTCGGTTTGTCATGGTCAAATCCCGATCGTTCGGGCATTATCGAGGTCATTTTTATTACTATTGATCATGGGTGCAGTGAATTTGGATGTAGCCACTACTTTCCTTTTTTTAACGCATCTACACCCGTAGACACCAAATCCGAACTCTCACCTGCGGAAGTGCCCGGGCTCGTCCGCTGGCAGTGATCGATCACACCTCAAATTTACTTCTCTTCATCTGGATACCTCATATTTGAAACCTTAAATCTATATAAAGCATGCAAATGAGGAATTCCAACGTAGATCAACCTACACTGCCGTAATCCTCGTCGAAGATGTCCACTATCTCCGTGCCTGGCTTCGGTACATGTGCGGTAGCCTCAACTCTCCTGTAGCTCCTCCAGTTGCTCCGCATCGTCCTCCGCTCCGCCTCTCGACGAAAAGCACGTCGGGCGCCACTTGTTCTTGCAGTTGCATCATCAAACTGGGGCTTATTGGCATGAGAAGGGCACGCTAAACTAGATTCTCTAACTTCTTTTTTTTTTGCCATTACTAATGGGAGGAGGCGACGGTGTACGATTGATAGTTTGGTAATTAATGGGGTTAGGACTTCCGATATGCAACTAATCTTTGCTCATGTCTTTGATTTCTTCTCTTCCCCATGGCTGCTAAGCCCGCCTCTGGGTTTATCTGTTGGGGAACGTTGCATGGGAAACAAAACAATTCCTACGCATATGCAATATCTATCCATGGTGATGAGCCTCTACGAGAGGGAGGGTGGATCTACATATCCTTGTAAATCGCTAAGCGGGAAGCGTTAATAAACGCGGTTGATGTAGTCGAACGTATTCTCGATCTAAATTGCCGAGCGTCCCGTGATCCAATCATGATCCGTCCCGATCTAGCGCCAAGCGGACGGCACCTCCGTGTTCAGCACACGTACAGCTTGATGACGATCTCTGCCATTTTGATCCATCAAGAGGGAGTGGATAGGTAGATGACTTCTCCGGAAGCGCGACGGTGCGGCGGCGGTGGTGGTGGAACTATTCCGGCAGGGCTTTGCCTGAGCACCGCCGAAACTAGAGGATACGACCTATCGGGGAGAGAGGGCTGCACCATGGCTAGGGTTTCTTGTGCAGCTGCCCTCTCTCCCCTCTAGTATATATAGGAGGGAGGGGAGGGGCTGGACGACCTAGGGATCCTCCTAGGATTCGGCCGAAGAAGGTGGAGGTGGAGGAGTCCACCTCATATCCTACTCCTAGTAGGATTCCTTCCCTTCCCCCACTTGGACTTTCCTTTCCCCACAAGTCCAGCCGCATAGGCCCACTTGGGCTGGCCGCCTAGCCCACCAGGGGCCGATGCGCCACCCTAAGGCCCATGTCTCCCTCTTGGTGCATGGTGGCTCCACTTGGTGGACCCCGGAACCCATTCGTCACTCCTGGTACACTGCCGGAAATGCCAGAGTTCAAACACCACTTACCTATATATCAATATTTACCTCCGCACCACTCCGAAGCTCCTCGTGACGTCCTGGATCTCATCCGGGACTCCGAACAACCTTCGGTAACCAACATACATAACTCAATACTACCAAAACATCACCGAACGATAAGTGTGCAGACCCTGCAGGTTCGAGAACTATGTAGGCATGACCGAGACACCTCTACGGTCAATAACCAATAGCGGGACCTGGATGCCCATATTGGTTCCTACATATTCTATGAAGATCTTTATCGGTTGAACCTCTATGTCAAGGATTTAGTTAATCCCGTATGTTGTTTGCTTTGTTCTTCGGTATGTTACTTGCCCGAGATTCGATCGTCGGTATCTCTATACCTAGTTCAATCTCGTTACCGACAAGTCTCTTTACTCGTTCCGTAATACAAGATCCCGTGGCTAACACTTTAGTCACATTGCTTGAAAGGCTTGTTGTGATGTTGTATTACCGAGTGGGCCCTGAGATACCACTCCGTCACACGGAGTAACAAATCCCAGTCTTGATCCATGCCCACTCAACAGACACTCTCGGAGATACCTTTAGAGCATCTTTATAGTCACCTAGTTACGTTGCAACGTTTGATACACACAAGGTACTCCTTCGGTGTGAGTGATTTGCATGATCTCATGGTCATATGAATAGATACTTGACATGCAGAAAACTATAGCAATAAACTGACACGATCATATGCTATGTTTATAGTTTGGGTCTTGTCCATCACATCATTCTCCTAATGATGTGATCCCGTTATCAAATGGCATCTCATGTCCATGGCTAGGAAACCTTGACCATCTTTGATCAATGAGCTAGTCTATTAGAGGCATACTAGGGACATGTTGTCGTCTATGTATCCACACATGTATCTGAGTTTCCGATAAATACAATTCTAGCATGGATAATAAACGATTATCATGAACAAGGAAATATGAGAATAACTAATTTATTATTGCCTCTAGGGCATATTTCCAATAGTCTCCCACTTGCACTAGAGTCAATAATCTAGCTCACATCGCTATGTGATTTGTTATGAATCTCACACCCAATGAGTTCTAGGGTTCGATCATCTTTTGCATGTGAAAGAGGTTTTAGTCAACGGGACTGCGACATTTAGATCCGTATGTAGTTTGCAAATCTCTCTGTCATACTGTAGACACTGCTACCACGCTCCACTTGGATCTATTCCAAATGGCTACTCCACTATATGTATCCGGATTGCTACTAAGAATCATCCAGATTGGTGTTAAAGCTTGCATCGACGTAACCCTTTACGACGAACTCTTTATCACCTCCATAATCGAGAAATATTTCCTTAGTCCTCTAGTTACTAAGGATAATTTTGACCGTTGTCCAGTGATCCACTCCTGGATCACTATTGTACCCCTTGACAGACTCATGGCAAAGCACACACAGGTGCGGTACACAGCATGACATACTATACAGAGCCTACAGATAAAGCATAGGGGACGATGTTCATCCTTTCTTCTTTTGCCGTGGTTAAGCTTTGAGTCTCACTCAACTCCACACCTTACAAATTAGGCAAGAACTCCTTCTTTGACTGATCCATTTTGAACTCTTTCAAAATCTTGTCTAGGTATGTACTCAGTGAAAGTCTCATCAAGCATCTTGATCTATCTCTATAGATCTTGATGCCCAACAATTAGGTAGCTTTATCCAGGTCTTCCTTTGAAAAACACCTTTCAAACAACCTTTATGCTTTCCAGACATTCTACATCATTTCCAATCAACAATATGTCATCCACATATACTTATCAAAAATTCTATAGTGCTCCCACTCACTTTCTTGTAAATACAAGTTTCTCATAAACTTTGTATAAACCCAAAAACTTTGATCACCTCATCAAAGCTGATATTCCAACTCCGAGATGCTTGCTCCAGCCCATAGAAGGATTGCTGGAGCTTGCACACTTTTTAGCATCCTTAGGAGTGACAAAACCTTTCGGTTGTATCACATACAACCTTTCCTCACGGATACTGTCAAGGAAACAATGTTTTGACATCCATCTGCCAAATTTCATAATCGAGAAATGCAGGAACTGCTAACATAATTTCAATAGACGTTTAGCATTGCTACGGGTGAGAAAGTCTCATCGTAGTCAACTCCTTGAACTTGGCAGAAACTTCTTTGCGACAAGTCGAGCTTTATAAATGGTGACATTCACCATCAGCGCATGTCTTCATCTTAAAGGTCCATTTGTACTTAACGACCTGTCGCTCAAAGGGCAAGTCTACCAAAGTCCATACTTGGTTTTCATACATGGATCCTTTCTCGGATTTCATGGCCTTTAACCATTTGTTGGAATCCAGGCCCATCATCACTTCTCCATAGTTTGTAGGTTCATCGTTGTCCAACAACATGACCTCTAAGACAAGGTTGCCATACCACTCAGGAGAAGTATGCGTCCTTGTCGACCTACGAGGTTCGATAGTAACTTGATCCAAAGCTTCATGATCATCATCATTAACTTCATCTTCAACTAACGTAGGCTCCATAGAAACATCTTTCTGCGCTGCGCTACTCTCTAGTTGAAACAAAGGTTCAACAACCTCATCAAGTTCTATCTTCCTCCCACTCAATTCTTTCGAGAGAAACTCTTTCTTGAGAAAGGATCCGTTTTCAGCAACAAACACTTTGCACTCAGATCTGAGATAGAAGGTATACCCTACTGTTCTTAGGGTATCCTATGAAGCACTACTAGGGAAAACCTTATACACATAACCTTAGCAGTAGCGCTGGATAAAAGGAGGCGCTACTGCTACATATCAGTAGCGCGTGTCCAGAAAAAGCGCTGCTGCTCACGCTTAGCAGTAGCGCGGACTTCCAGAAATGCGCTACTACTAATATTGACCCACTGTTGCCGTCAGGCTAGATTTAGTAGTAGCGATCTTTCCGGACCAGCGCTACTGCTAACATAATATTAGTAGCGTGTGTTTCCCACCCGCGCTAGTGCTAAGTGGGCCGTGCACTTATATCCTCTTCGCCCCATACGACCCCTCTCTCTCTCACTCTCTCCCTCTCTCCCTCCTCCCTCCCTCTCCCTGTGCCGCCGCCCCTCACTTCCTCCCACTCCCTGTGCCGCTGCCGCCCCTCACTCCCTCCCTCTCCACTATCTCCCTTGTGGCGGTGCTCCCGCATCCCAGCTGTCCGCCCACACGGCGGCCCTCCCTGTCCCGGCCCTCCCCGTTCCGACACTCCCGACGCGGCGGTCCTCCCCCGTTCCATCCCTCCTGTTCTGGCCATCCACGCAGCGGTACCTCTCCCTCCCTCCTCTCTCCCACTCCTCCCCTTCTCCCTCCTACCTCTATTTTTGGTTAGATGGTTATGAATGGATGCATTTAGATGGTTAGATGGATGTATGATGCATTTAGATGGTTAGATGGATGTATGATGCATTTAGATGGTTAGATGGATGTATGATGCATTTAGATGGTTATGGATGGATGCATTTAAATGGTTAGATGGATGTATGATGCATTTAGATGGTTATGGATGGATGCATTTAGATGGTTAGATGGATGTATGGATGCATATCGGAATTCATCCACATGCTATAAATTGTGTTACGAAGGTGCTTCACGTCGTAACCGTAAAAATTGTTTAAACTTGCAAACTTTGTGCAAATGTGTTAGATTCCATATCTAACACGTTGTAAATGGTTAGATGGACGTTGTGCTATTTAATATATACCTTGCTAAGAAAATGGCATGCCAAATTTACAGGGATTCCATGGCTCCTATACGTTCTCGTGAAGAGGATTGAAGTAGCGGAGGAAGGTTCTGGTGCGGGGAAAAAGGATTGACGATGCAGTGTTCAGATGGAGAGATTGTATGCGGGAGCTAAAAGAGGCGGAGGATACGTTTCGGAAGACTCAGTGTAGTCACTGGGAGTTTGAAGTCAAGGAGTGCAAGAGTTATGCCCAAACACAACTACAAGTTGCAGCATGCGTCATCTTCGCGGAGGCCAACGCTGCAGAGCGGGCTCGGATGCCACCATAGAGTAGTCCCCACTTGGCTATGGAATGGGCACTATAACAAGTGAAATCTTCATGCCCGGCTCAAAGAGCCCTATGGGGAAGTGTTGTCAGGATACTTCCGCCAAGAATGCCCCCACCACAATCAGATTCTACACCATCAGATTTTGCTCATTAATAGTATTGTCGTAAGATTAACCTCTAGTTTAAGGTTTAATAGTTTTATCATTATTGGTCTCGATCTAGCAGTTCGGTCTAGACTTGTAAGGTTTTTGAAATCTAGTTATCTGTTTGACGAAAATGATGATGAGGAGGAGTTGTTATATCACAATGATGTATTATGATGATACTGTATGAAAACTTGTATAGTGGCGTAGGAATATACGACATAAAAAAAGAAATATGTAATAATAGTAGTAGCGCTGGTGGAGAGGCGTGTTGCTAGTAACTACCAGCAGCGCTTTCTACTAAAAGTGCTACTGCTAACCATGTATAGCAGTAGCGTGGGCTAACACACGCTACTGCTACACTTTAGCTGTAGCGCCTTAGTAGTAGCGCTGGACCCAGCGCTACTAGTAAGGGTATTTCCAGCGCTACTACTAGGCTTTCTCCTAGTAGTGAAGTTGCACTTTTTTTGCTTTGGGTTCGAGCTTATCAGACATAAGTGTCACATTCCCAAACTCTGAGAAATGACAGCTTAGGTTTCTATAAAACCATAATTCATATGGTGTCATCTCAACAGATTTAGATGGTACCGTATTTAAAGTAAATGTAGTTGTCTCTAATGCATAATCCCAAAACGATAGTGGCAAAACGATAAGAGACATCATAGTACTCACCATATCCAATAGAGCACGACTATGACGTTCGCACACACCATCACACTATGGTGTTCCTGGTGGCATGAGTTGTGAAACAACTTTCACATTGTCTTAAGTTGTATACCAAACTCATAACACAGATATTCACCTCCACGATCATATCGTAGCCATTTTTATCTTCTTGTCACGATGATCTTAAACTTCACTCTGAATTTGTTTAAACTTTTCAAACGTTTCAGACTTGTGTTTCATTAAGTAAATATAATCATATATACTCAAATCATCAGTGAAGGTAAGAAAATAAAAATATCCACTGCACGCTACAACACTCATTGGAGCACATACATCAACACGTATCGTTTCTAATAACTTACTTGCTAAATGGGGTCTTAGTCATCTTGCCCACGAGGCATGGTCCGCATGGCTCAACCGATTCAAAATCGAATGAGTCCAAAGATCCATTAGCATGGAGCTTCTTCATACGCTTTACACCAATATGACATTTAGCGACAGTGCACAAGTATGTGGTACTATCATTATTAACTTTGCATCTTTTGGCATCAATGTTATGAACATGTGTATTACTATGATCAAGATTCAATAAACCATTCTCATTGGGTGCATGACCATTGAAGGTATTATTCATGTAAACAAAATAACCATTATTCTCTAACTTAAATGAATAACCATATTGCAATAAACATGATCTAATGACGTTCATGCTCAACGCAAACACCAAATAACATTTATTTAGGTTCATCACTAATCCTAAGGGTAGAGAGAGTGTGTGATGGTGATCACATCAACCTTGGAAAACACTTCCAACACACATCATCACTTCACCCTTAGCTAGCCTCTGTTTATTCCGTAGATTTTATTTTGAGTTACTAACATTTAGCAACCGAACCGGTATCCAATACACAGGTGCTACTAGGTGTACTAGCAAGGTACACATAAATAACACATATATCAAATATACTTCTGTCGATGTTGCCAGCCTTCTTATCTACCAAGTATCTAGGGTTGTTCCGCTTCAACGACCGTTCTCCTCATAATAGAAGCACTTAGTCTCGGGTTTGGGGTTCAACCTTGGGTTTCTTCATGGAGCAGCAACTGACTTGCCATCCATGAAGTTTCCCTCCTAGCCCTTTCCCTTCTCGAAACTAGTGGTTTCACTAACCATCAACACTTGATTATTACCTTCGCGGTGTCAAACATCGCGAATGGCTCGGGGATCATTATTTCTATCACTGGCATCTTCTAGTTCATCACGAAGCTCTAGTAGCGTAGTGAAAGTGACTTGGAGAACTATATCAATCACTATCTTATCTGGAAGATCAACTCCCACTCGATTCAAGTGATTGTAGAACCCAAACAATCTGAGCACATGCTCACCGGTTGAGCTATTCTCCTTCATCTTGCAGGCGAAGAATCTTGTTGGAGGTCTCATACCTCTCAACACCGGCACGAGCTTGAGATCCCAATTTCAGCTCTTAGAACATCTCATATGTTCTGTGACGTTCAAAACATTTTGGAGCCTCAATTCTAAGCCGTAATGCATGACGCACTGAACTATCAAGTAGTCATCAGAACGTGCTTGTCAAATGTTCACAACATCTACAAACGACGCTTGAGGGGGTGGCGCACCGAGCGGTGCATCAAGGACATAAGCCTTCTGTGCAGCAATGAGGACAATCCTCAGATCACGGACCCAGTCCGCATTATTGCTACCATCATCTTTCAACTCTATTTCTCTAGGAACATATAAAATTCAACAGAGCTACAACGCGAGCTAGTAATCTACAACATAATTTGCAAAGACATTTTGACTATGTTCATGACAATGAGTTTAGTTAATCATATTACTTAAAAACTCCCACTCAAATTGACATCCCTCTGATCATTCGAGAGTCACATGATCCAAATCCACCAACTCAAGTCTGATCATCACGTGAGTTGAGGTGGCTTCAATGGTGAACATCTTCATGTTTATCATATCTACTATATGACTCATGTTCGACCTTTCGGTCTCTTGTGTTCTGAGGCCATGTCTGTACATGCTAGGCTCGTCAAGTTTAACCCGAGTGTCCCGCACGTGCAACACTGGCTTGCACCCGTTGTATGTGAATGTAGAGTCTATCACACCCGATCATCACGTGGTGTCTCGACACGACGAACTTTCGCAACTCTACACACTCGGGGAGAACACGAGTCATCTTGAAATTTAAGTGAGGGATCACCTTATAATGCTACCGTCGTCCTAAGCAAAACAACGTGCATAAAAGGATTAACATCACATGCAAATCATAAGTGACATGATATGGCCATGAACTTGTGCTTTTGATCTTCATCTTCAAAGCACCGACATGATCTCCATCATCACCGGCATGACACCATGATCTCCATCATCTTGATCTCCATCAACGTGTCGCCATCGGGGTTGCCACGCCGACTGTTGCTTCCACGACTATTGCTAACTCATATCGATAAAGTAAAGCAAAAACGACGAAAATATTAAAGACAACCCTATGGCTCCTGTAATTAAAGACAACTCATCGACATGCAAGTGATTATATTCTATACAAAACATGATCATCTCATACATCACATATCTCATCATGTAATTGGCCATATCACATCACAACATACCCTGCAAAAACAAGTTAGACGTCCTCTAATTGTTGTTGCATGTTTTACGTGGCTGCTACGGGTATCTAGCAAGAACGACTCCCACCTACGCAAAAACCACAACGGTGATACACAAATTTCTATCCAACCTTATTAGGGACCGCCTTTGTCGAATCCAATCCAACTAGAGTAGGAGAGACAGATACCCGCCAGCCATCTCTATGTAACAAAGTCACATGTCAGTCGATGGAACCGGTCTCTCGTAAGCGTACGAGTAAGGTTGGTCCGGGCCGCTTCATCCCACAATACCGCTAAATCAAAACATGACCAAGGAAGGAAGCAATGTGAGCATCAACGCACACAAACTCCTTTGTGTTCTACTTATGATCTCATCTACACATAGACCTATCTCATTGTAGCATCCCAAATTTTCAATTTGGAATGTTTTACAATTATTAGCTAATCATCTATGCATTATGATTGAAAAGAATGTGGCAAATATATTTCATCTTCTTTATTTGACTTCTTTTCAATTGCCATTGGAGTTTACTCAATTACCTGACAAAATACTTTGAAAAAGAGTATGAGAGGGGGTAACATGACACCCCAAAGGTGAGAAGAAAATAGTGCCAAACTATTTGAAAGTCAAATTTGGTTTCATTTTGGATTTTCTTTAAATAATGTTTTTACAAAGTTTTTATTTTGACTCTAAAGAAATGTTCACACTTTAGGATTTATTTTTCTGATCGTTTTGGTATATAATACCCTATATATTTTGTTTTCTGCTCAGATCTAAAAGAAGAGGTTTAGAAAAACACACACACACATGCACACACAGGACGACCGCAGCCCAGCCAGGCCGCTCGCTAGCCAGGCGAGGCGCTCGCCCGAGCCCAGCCCCAGCGCCCGTCGCTTTCTCCCCTCGATCTCTCTCTCGCTCGCATCTCTCTCTCACGCACCTGGCAGGTGGGGCCGAACTATCGTCCCCAACCTCCCGCAACTCCAGCGAGATACGCCAGCGTCGAGCGCGTCCGCACCGGCCGGGCCGAAGCTCTAGGGACGAGCCTTATCCCGCATTCCCGGACCCCTAGCTGCACCTATAAAAGCCCCACGATGCCCTCGTTCCATTCAGCCAACCCGCACCTCCTCTCGCCGCTCACAGCCGACGCTGTCGCCGTTCGCATCTCGCCGGAGCCGAGTCCGTTCGCCGGAGGTTTTGTCGCCGGTGAACCTCCCCTGCCCCTGTTTATTCACAGAATCGGATCCCCTCATCCTTGCGCACCTCCCTGACATCCTCGTTGCCCCTAGGACGCACCGGAGCAGCCCTTCCCCCGATGACCTGCGTCGCCGGAGTTCACCGGAGCACAGGAGCTTCACCGCCTCGCCCCGCTCCCTCCGGTCGTAGCCGCCGACCATCATCACCACTGGCCGAAGGCCCTTGCCGAGCTACATCTGCCGGACGACCTCGCCTGCGCCGGAGATCGCCGGAGCCGCCGCTTAGTCGACGCTGAGCTTCTGCCAGACGCACGCACGAGTGTCTCTGTAAGCGCCTGCTCCTCTGTAGATTAGTTTAGTTTTTTTTCTTTTAGGTTTTTTTTATTTAGACCAAAGAGGTACCAGTTAACCACGTTTTAATATAAACAGTGAGGTTTATTTAAACCGAACGTCGGTTTGTTCTTTTTAGTTTAGCCGAACCGGTGATTTACCTAGTTTGCGAACGTTCGCCGCATAGCCGCCACGGCGAACATAGTCAACCAATCAGAGCCATTCGCTTCGCGCTCTAGTCACGAACGTCCACACTTTAGAGTTTTCAGAAAATGTTCTATAGCAGTTTTTTCAGATTTTATTCAAAACTTCAAATGGTCTTAACTTTTTAACCGTAGGTCGAAACGAGATGAAACAAGAGGCTAAATTTTCGTCTCGAATAGCCCTAACCAGAAAACCCATAGTTGCAGATTTTTGCAAGTTCAAATTTGAAATTATTTCAGATTTGAATTTAAATTTCATTAGGCCATATCTTTCAAACGGTATACCCGTTTGAAGTGATTCTTTTTGCACCATGTCACACGAACTAAATCCTTTGCCATGAGCTTTTGCCATGATATATCCTACACAATTATTTTCTGTTCACCATAATTTTACTAGAAAGCCTTGTAGGGACACTAGGGCACATCACAAATTTTTAAATACTATTCATACTTTGAATTTTTTTCATGCTAATGACTTGTGTTGGATTTTTATTTGGCTTTTGCAAATATTTTGTTGCATGTCTTTGAATTGTATGAATGCATGTTTATGTGTGTTTTTATTTACTTTGCGATAGATTGTCCGGAGTGCAAAGCAGAGTACTATCATTTGCTAGAACTTCACTCCCAGCACGAAGGCAAGTTACATTTTGATCATGTCAGTTTTTACCTATGTTTTATTTTTGCACTTAGTCCTTTTATGTAGGAGTGCATGATAGGAGTTTATACTTGTTGGATTTACTATCACTCAGTAGTTCATTTGAGGTAGGTTTGAACCATGCAAACTTTGTCGCCACCATGTTATGTTACAATGCCTCGCCAAAGTAGACGTGGATTGGGGAGTGCTATCACTTTGAGATGTGAGTGACAAAGTAGTAACTATGACCAACTTTAATGAACTACCTGGGTGGAAATTGGTTTGTAAGGTGGCGAAGTACAGTGGGAGCATTCATGGGAATCCATGAGAGTGCACACTAGTGGTCCGTCCACCCAGGCTCAAAGGGATCAACCTTGTTTTCATGTCTATAAGCTTCCGTATGTAGCCGCAAGCCAATATGGGCTCTGGCTTAGTTGATTAGATGGTGTGACCTCTTTCGGGATAGGCTAGCAGATATAGATGATGTAGGTGTACTGGCCTATCCGTGGGTTAGGGGAAATGCTATCGAAAGGCTATGTCTCAATCTTCCGATCAAGGAGGTGGTCGAGTCTTGTGGGGAAAAGTGCACAACCTCTGCAGAGTTAAAATCTAATCGATTAGCCGTGTCCCCGGTCATGGACAACTTGAGCTTTTAGTAGTGGAAATGTAGGGAGATCTCATCACTCTTAATTAATCAATTGGGTATAAAATTTTGGAATGGTTGAGATGGGCATCATCTCAGACTTATGATATTGTAGAAGTAGAGCAATCATTTCTGATAGGGAAAAACTAGCTTTATGCAAAACTAAACTTAGAGCTTTCCACCAGCCAAATTGCATGTACTATGTAGGCTCAATACACTTTATAATGTGACTTGCCAGTACATTCCATGTACTGACCTACACGGCTGCAACTTATCATGTTGCAGATTTATTCGATGACGAATAAGGTGCGATAGGTCGTTGTTCTGCACTCAGCTTGTTCGTGGAGTTGATGGACTCATCACACTTTTGCTTCCGCATGTTTTTGTTTAACTTGGCCTTAGGCCACATTATTGTAATAATTACTCTTTGAGGATTTCTCGATGTAATAAATGTGTGATTGAACTCTGTTATAAATCCTTAAGTATTGTGTGTGTCAGCATACCGATCCAGGGATGACACTTAAGCACAGAGACTCCAATCCCTTGAGATCGGGTCGCTACAAGATGGTATCAGAGCACACGTTGACTGTAGGACGCTACCTTAGAAAATGGAAAGCCATAGGATAAAAAACCATATTTTTACAACACTTTTATACCCTTGTTTTGGTCTCATACTTTTCCCTGCTTCACTATCAATTTCTCCTCTCTTTCAAACTGTAGATGTCGACCCCCATCGTTGAGTTTGCTCAGCCCGATGCAACCGTGCCCTTTGGAAGACAACTCGTGGATATCGCAGGACATCTGTGCATTGCCCCGCCCAGCTTCACCGGTACCTTCACGGCCACTCTACCTGAGGAGATGCGCTGGAAGATTGACGTCCACATTCCAGGGCAAACTTTTGGAAATGCCATTGAGCCGATCGACTTCTACATAGAAGTAAGATCATGGGGCATTGGCAAAGGGATCGCTATGCTCTTTGCACTTGGGAGAATCCACCAGGACTACCACGAGGATCTCAGGAAGACTAACTATGTCTTGTACGCGTGCTGTGACTCGGATGGAGATGTGGTGCGCACCAGGGAGGACGACACCATCAACTCACACATTGAGGACCTGGAGGATCTCATCACCAGGATGAAGGAAGAGATGGACAACTACCTCATCACCACCCACAACCTGACTACCCGCAAGGTCGAGCTAGAAGAAGAGCTTTAGAACACCCACGCAGAGCATGAGGCGGAGCTCGATGCGCTGCAGGATAAGCTCGACGACTTGAAGCTCCAGCTGGAGGAAGCTGAGGAAGAGCTTGATAACGGGGAGAATCTCCAAGAGGATCACTCGTATGGGGACTATGTCAGTCAGGACAAAGACTATGAGGACGACGATGAGGAGATACAGAGTGATGCCGTTGGAGCCGACATCAACATGATAGATCTCTCTTCCGATGAGGAGTAGATTTAGACCACCATGAGAGATTAGGATTCGATAGTCGATTAGTATTTGATTTATTTATTTGTGGGACCTTGTCAAACCTTGTGACATGGCTCACCTTAGATTTGTTTCGTGTGAACTCTTTGGTTGAATTGAATTGGAGTGATTTGGATTTTTATTGACATCATTTGCATATGGGTAGTGTTTCTCCCTTAGGCCTAATTCTATCTATACCTCATCTATGCTCACCCAACAGATGCGACCAAGGCGCGACCCTTTCGGGAGTGGCTCAGGGAATGATATCCCACCCGCCTTGGAACAATTGCTTCAGACCCAGAACCAGATGATACAGTTGATGATGCAAAATATGGCCTAGAACAACAACAACAACCCGCCTCCACCTCCACCTCCACCTCCACCACAAATTGACAACCTTACCCGTTTTCTGAGGCTGAATCCTCCAATCTTCACGAGCAGCCCGGAGCCGATTGTCACAGATGAATGGCTTCGCAACATGGGTAGGAAGCTAGCCACAGCAAGATGCACTGATCAGGAGAAGGTGAGGTTTGCCTCTCACCAATTGGATGGACCAACAGCTTCGTGGTGGGAGAACTACACCGCCACGTACCCCATGGAGAATGTGACTTGGGCTCAGTTCCAGCAGGCGTTCCACACCGCTCATGTTTTAGCGGGAGCTATGGCTCTCAAGAAGAGGGAGTTCCACAACTTACGCCAAGGAGGTCGCTTAGTGTCTGAGTATGTTGATGACTTCAGCAAGTTGTCCCATTACGCCCCAGGTGACGTGGCAACCGATGCAGCCAAGCAAGAGAAGTTTCTGGAGGGACTGAATGATGAGCTGGGAATTCAGTTGATGGTAGCGACTTTTGACAACTATCAAGAGTTGGTGGACAAGGCAATCACTCTAGAGGGCAAGCATCAACGGATGGAAAATCGCAAGAGGAAATATGGTCAAGGCAAGTTTTAGTCTGGAGCTCAACAGAAGCCTCGCTCCGCCCCTTTCTCAGGATATTCTGGTACAAGACACGGTAAGTTTGGAGGGCACAACCATCATAACCATGGTGGTCATTCTTAGCATGGAGGCAATGGACACAACCACAATGGCCATAAGAATGGCAATGGAATGGAGGAAACGGCAATCACCATCACCCTACCCCTGCTACACCAGTGAGGAAGGATATGAGTCACATCACCTGCTTCAAGTGCAAGAAGACAGGGCACTACTCCAATGAGTGTCCCGAGCTACATAATGTGAATGAAAATGGAAGTTCTGGAGGCAAGAAGCCCAATCCTTTCACTAAGGGGCATGTGAATCATGTGAATGTGGAAGAAGTCTATGAACAACAGGATGCGGTGATTGGTAAGTTCTTGGTTAATTCATTTCCAGCACTCATGCTATTTGACACTGGTGCATCGCATTCATTCATATCGAGGGGATTTGTGGATAAACATAAGTTGGCTACCGTAGCTCTTAAGTCACCTATTCTAGTGAGTTCCCCAGGAGCAGAGTCTATGACTAGTCATGCATGTTTTCAGTTTCCTTTGAACATAGGGGGACATGTTTTTCCCACAGATATGATCGTACTTGAGTCACAAGGGTTGGATGTATTCCTAGGTATGGATTGGATGTCCAAGTATCAGGGAAGCATTGATTGTGCCAGTAGGTCAATTCTTCTCACCACTCCAGAGAAGACGAGGATCAAGTATGTATCCAGGCTTAAGCCTAAGAGGACTCAAGTGAACTCTCTTACGGGAGTTGTCCAGGAAGAAGTACCAGTGGTGAAGGATTATCCCGATGTATTTCCAGAGGAGTTACCCGGTATGCCACCGGATTGGGAGATTGAGTTTCTCATTGAGTTGCTGCCAGGCACCAGACCTATCTCCAAGCGGCCATACCAGATGCCCGCTAATGATCTAGCGGAAGTCAAGAAGCAGATTGAGGAGTTGTTGGAGAAGGGGTATATTCACCCGAGTTCATCACCTTGGGGAGCCCCAGTACTCTTAGTGGAGAAGAAGGATGGAACCTTGAGGATGTGTGTGGATTATCGCTCTTTGAATGAGGTGACCATCAAGAACAAGTATCCGCTGCCGATGATCAATGACCTATTCGACCAGCTAGAAGGAGCTAGTGTTTTCTCCAAGATTGACCTTCGATCGGGTTATCATCAGTTGAAGATCCGTGAGAAAGATATACCTAAGACAACTTTTACCACGAGGTATGGGCTTTATGAGTATATAGTCATGTCGTTTGGTTTGACTAATGCCCCTGCCTATTTTATGAGCATGATGAACAAGGTATTCATGGAGTACTTGGATAAGTTTGTGGTGGTATTCATTGATGATATATTGGTTTTCTCCAAGAATGAGGAGGAGCACGCAGAACATCTGCGCTTAGTTCTGGAGAAGCTCAGAGAACACCAACTTTATGCCAAGTTCAGCAAGTGTGAGTTTTGGTTGAAGGAAGTCGGATTTCTCAGACATGTTGTGTCAGGCGAAGGAATTGCCGTGGACCCTTCCAAGGTAGAAGCAGTCACAGAATGGAAGGCACCGACCTCAGTTAGCGAGATCCGCAGTTTCCTTGGACTTGCAGGATATTATCGGAGGTTCATTGAGAATTTCTCCAAGATTGCAAAGCCCATGGCGGAGTTGTTGAAGAAGGACACCAAGTATACTTGGACTGAGGAATGTGAAGCCAGTTCCTAGTAGTTGAAGAAACGTTTGGTTACAGCTCCAGTTCTAATTCTGCCGAACATACACAAGGATTTTCAGGTGTATTGCGACGCTTCACGCCGAGGACTTGGAGGCATGCTTATGCAAGAAGGAAAGGTTGTAGCTTATGCTTCACGTCAGCTTCGACCTCATGAGTTGAACTATGCCACACATGATCTAGAGTTAGGAGCAGTGGTGCATGCACTCAAGACCTGGAGACATTTCCTTATCGGGAACCAATGTGATGTTTACACCGATCACAAGAGTTTGAAGTACATCTTCACACAGAAAGAGTTGAACCTTAGGCAAAGGAGATGGTTGGAGCTCATCAAGGATTATGACATGAGTTTGCATTATCATCCAGGGAAAGCCAACGTCGTGGCAGATGCGTTGAGCCATAAGAGCTATGTCAACACTCTTGTGGCAGGAGGATTACCTCAGGAGTTATGTGATGAACTTAGAGATCTCGAGTTGGAAATAGTTCCAAGAGGCTATTTGCCGCACTCGAAGTACAATCCACCTTGTTGGGCAAGATCAGAGAAGCTCAAAAGCTGGATCAAGGTATTGTTGAGATAAAGGAGAGGATCAGCAAAGGAAAAGCAGAAGGATTCCGTGAGGATGAGCATGGAACCATATGGTTTGAGTAGCGTATTTGTGTGCCCAATGATCCAGATATCAGGAAGTTGATACTTCAGGAGGCTCATGATTCGCCTTACTCGATACATCCGGGAAACACCAAGATGTATTTGGACTTGAAGGAATTTTTTTGGTGGACCGGTATGAAGAGGAAAATTGCTGAGTATGTAGCAGTATGTGATGTATGTCAGAGGGTAAAGGTAGAGCATCAGAAACCAGCAGGTTTACTTCAGCCATTGCCGATACCTGATTGGAAATGGGATAAACTTGGCATGGATTTCATCACGGGATTACCCAGGACCCGCTCAGGTTATGATTCCATTTGGATAATAGTTGATCGCTTGACCAAGGTTGCTGACTTCATTCCTGTGAAGACTACCTATACAAGTGCTAAGCTAGCGAAGATATATATGACCAGGATTGTATGTATGCATGGAGTTCCGAGGACCATTGTATCATATAGAGGAACACAGTTTATTTCAAAGTTTTGGCATCAGCTACACGAAACTTTGGGTACCAGGCTAGAGTTCAGTACAGCCTTCCATCCACAGACAGATGGGCACACAGAGAGGGTGAATCAGATTCTAGAGGACATGTTGAGAGCTTGTGCGCTAGACTACGGGTCTAGTTGGGATGATAACTTACCTTATGCAGAGTTCTCATACAACAACAACTATCAAGCCAGTTTGCATATGGCCCCTTTTGAGGCATTGTATGGGAGGAAGTGCAGAACACCGTTGATGTGGGATGGAGTTGGTGATCGCAAATTGTTTGGATCGGATTTGATATGAGATTTTGAGGAGAAGTTCAAGTTGATCTGTGATAGACTCAAGATAGCTCAGTCTAGACAGAAGAGTTATGCCGATGCTAAACGCAAGCAAGTGATTTACGAAGTGGGAGATAGAGCATATCTGCGAGTGTCTCCACTTCGAGGTATTAAGAGGTTTGGAGTCAAAGGAAAGTTAGCACCACGATTCGTGGGGCCATACAGAGTTCTGGAATGCAGAGGGGAAGTTGCATACAAGTTGGAACTACCAGAGGGTTTGTCAAGAGTTCACGATGTGTTCCATCTTTCCCAACTGAAGAAGTGTCATGCAGAGATGGCAGATATTCCTTTGAGAGATACAGTGTCTCTAGAAGCAATTCAGTTGGATAGCGATCTAACTTATGAGGAGAAGCATGTTAAGATTCTTGATACTGCTGAGAGGATCACTCGTACCAAGGTCATCAAGTTCTGCAACGTTCGGTGGAGTCACCACACCGAGGAGGAAGCTACTTGGGAACGAGAAGAAGATCTCAAGCGAGACCATCCACAACTTTTTGCTAGCCAACCCGAATCTCAAGGACGAGATTCATCTTAAGGGGGGTAGGTTTGTAACATCCCAAATTTTCAATTTGGAATGTTTTACAATTATTAGCTAACCATCTATGCATTATGATTGAAATGAATGTGGCAAATATATTTCATCTTCTTTATTTGACTTCTTTTCAATTGGCATTGGACTTTACTCAATTACCTGAAAAAATACTTTGAAAAAGAGTATGAGAGGGGGTAACATGACACCCCAAAGGTCAGAAGAAAATAGTGCCAAACTATTTGAAAGTCAAATTTGGTTTCATTTTGGATTTTCTTTAAATAATGTTTTTATAAAGTTTTTATTTTGACTCTAAAGAAATGTTCACGCTTTACGATTTATTTTTCTGATCGTTTTGGTATATAATACCCTATATATTTTGTTTTCTGCTCAGATCTAAAAGAAGAGGTTTAGGAAAAAAACACGCACAAACGCCGACCGTAGCCTAGCCAGGCCGCTCGCTAGCCAGGTGAGGCGCTCGCCCGAGCCCAGCCCCAGCGCCCGTCGCTTTCGCCCCTCGATCTCTCTCTTGCTCGCATCTCTCTCTCTCTCACGCACCTGGCAGGTGGGGCCGACCTATCGTCCCCAACCTCCCGCAACTCCAGCGAGATACGCCAGCGCCGAGCGCGTCCGCACCGGCCGGGCCGAAGCTCTAGGGATGAGCCTTATCCCGCATTCCCAGACCCCTAGTTGCGCCTATAAAAGCCCCACGATGCCCTCGTTCCATTAAGCCAACCCGCACCTCCTCTTGCCGCTCATAGCCGACACCGTCGCCGTTCGCATCTCGCCGGAGCCGAGTCCATTCGCCGGAGTTCACCGGAGCACAGGAGTTTTACCGCCTCGCCCCGCTCCCTCCAGTCGTCGCCGCCGACCATCATCACCACCGACCGAAGGCCCTCACCGAGCTGCACCCGCCGGACGACCTCGCCCGCGCCGGAGATCGCCGGAGCCACCGCTCAGTCGACGCCGAGCTTCTGCCAAACGCACGCACGAGCGTCTCTCTAAGCGCCCGCTCCTCTGTAGATTAGTTTAGTTTTTTTTCTTTTAGGTTTTTTTTATTTAGACCAAAGAGGTACCCATTAACCGCATTTTAATATAAACCGTGTGGTTTATTTAAACCGAACGTCGGTTTGTTCTTTTTGGTTTAGCCGAACCGGTGATTTACCTAGTTTGCGAACGTTCGCCGCATAGCCGCCACGGCGAACATAGTCAACCAATCAGAGCCATTTGCTTCGCGCTCTAGTCATGAACGTCCACACTTTAGAGTTTTCAGAAAATGTTCTATAGCAGTTTTTTCAGATTTTATTCAAAACTTCAAACGGCCTTAACTTTTTAACCGTAGGTCGAAACGAGATGAAACACGAGGCCAAATTTTCGTCTCGAATAGCCCTAACCAAAAAACCCATAGTTGCAGATTTTTGCAAGTTCAAATTTTAAATTATTTAAGATTTGAATTTAAATTTCATTAGGCCATATCTTTCAAACGGTATACCCGTTTGAAGTGATTCTTTTTGCACCACGTCACACGAACTAAATCCTTTGCCATGAGCTTTTGTCACGATATATCCTACACAATTATTTTATGTTCACCATAATTTTACTAGAATGCCTTGTAGGGACACTAGGGCACATCA
Organism: Hordeum marinum; assembly: GCA_022496015.1. NCBI lineage: Eukaryota > Viridiplantae > Streptophyta > Magnoliopsida > Poales > Poaceae > Hordeum > Hordeum marinum. Next base: position 402,801,587 of record CM039675.1, read on the forward strand.
CAAAATTTTGAACACTATTCATACTTTGAAAAAAATTCATGCTAATGACTTGTGTTGGATTTTTATTTGGCTTTTGCAAATATTTTGTTTCATGTCTTTGAATTGTATGAATGCATGTTTATGTGTGTTTTTATTTACTTTGCGATAGATTGTCCGGAGTGCGAAGCAGAGTACTATCATTCGCTAGAACTTCACTCCCAGCACGAAGGCAAGTTACATTTTGATCATGTCAGTTTTTACCTATGTTTTATTTTTGCACTTAGTCCTTTGATGTAGGAGTGCATGATAGGAGTTTATACTTGTTGGATTTACTATCACCTAGTAGTTCATTTGAGGTAGGTCTGAACCATGCAAACTTTGTCGCCACTGTGTTATGTTACAATGCCTCGCCAAAGTAGACGTGGATTGGGGAGTGCTATCACTTTGAGATGTGAGTGACAAAGTAGTAACTAGGACCAACTTTAATGAACTACCTTGGTGGAAATTGGTTTGTAAGGTGGCGAAGTACAGTGGGAGCATTCATGGGAATCCATGGGAGTGCACACTAGTGGTCCGTCCACCCAGGCTCAAAGGGATCAACCTTGTTTTCATGTCTATAAGCTTCGGTGTGCAGCCGCAAGCCAATATGGTCTCTGGCTTAGTTGATTAGATGGTGTGACCTCTTCCGGGATAGGCTAGCAGATGTAGATGATGTAGGTGTATTGGCCTATCCATGGGTTTGGGGAAATGCTATCGAAAGACTATGTCTCGATCTTCCGATCAAGGAGGTGATCGAGTCTTGTGGGGAAAAGTGCACAACCTCTACAGAGTTAAAATCTAATCGATTAGCCGTGTCCCTGGTCATGGACAACTTGAGCTTTTAGTAGTGGAAATGTAGGGAGATCTCATCACCCTTAATTAATCAATTGGGTATAAAATTTTGGAATGGTTGAGATGGGCATCATCTCAGACTTATGATATTTGTAGAAGTAGAGCAATCATTTCTGATAGGGAAAAACTAGCTTTATGCAAAACTAAACTTAGAGCTTTCCACCAGCCAAATTGCATGTACTATGTAGGCTCAATACACTTTATAATGTGACTTGCCAGTACATTCCATGTACTGACCTACACGGCTGCAACTTATCATGTTGCAGATTTATTCGACGACGAATAAGGTGCGATAGGTCGTTGTTCTGCACTCAGCTTGTTCGTGGAGTTGATGGACTCGTCACACTTTTGCTTCCGCATGTTTTTGTTTAACTTGGCCTTAGGCCACATTATTGTAATAATTACTCTCTGAGGATTTCTCGATGTAATAAATGTGTGATTGAACTCTGTTGTAAATCCTCAAGTACTGTGTGTGTGTCAGCATACCGATCCAGAGATGACACTTAAGCACAGAGACTCCGATCCCTTGAGATCGGGTCTCTACACTCATGATGCCACTGTTGGGTAACGTTGCATGGGATACAAGAAAAATCCTACGCACACGCAAGATCTATCCATGGTGATGAGCATCTATGAGAGGGAGAGTGGATCTACATACCCTTGTAGATTGCTAATCGGGAAGCGTTAAAAAACGTGGTTGATGTAGTTGAACGTCTTCGTGATCCAAATCGCCGAGCGTCCCACGATCCCATCATGATCTTTATCGGTTGAACCTCTATGTCAAGGATTCAGTTAATCCCTTATGTTGTTCCCTATGTTCTTCGGTATATTACTTACCCAAGATTCGATCGTTGGTATCTCTATACCTAGTTCAATCTCGTTACCGGCAAGTCTCTTTACTCATTCCATAATACAAGATCCCGTGGCTAACACTTAGTCACATTGCTTCCAAGGCTTGTTGTTATGTTGTATTACTGAGTGGGCCCTGAGATCCCTCGCTGTCACACGGAGTAACAAATCCCAGTCTTGATCCATACCCACTCAACAGACACCCTCGGAGAAACCTCTAGAGCACCTTTATAGTCACCCAATTACATTGCGACGTTTGATACACACAAGGCACTCCTCCTGTTGGGGATATAACCCCATGGTGAGACCCGCCCGGGTGGGGCCGAGTCATACCTAGCGGCTCATAAGCCAGACCAAGGATGGGCCTCGAGACATAAGCCTAGACATATGGCGGCTCACCAAGATGGGCCAAGGCGAGGCCCAGACAATGAAGGCATGAAGACCCGGGCGGATAAGCCGCCCAAAGATGGCTTGCTCAAGAAGGCAAGACGACATAGAGATAGAGTCGGACACGTTGTAAGAGTCCGTATGAGACTTGTGTAACCCATGGTCTTGACATCCTTTATAAGGGCAAGACCCGGGGCGACTTAGACAGAAACCAACTAATCGAGAACTAGGTCAAGCGAATCCGCTCCCTTGTAATCGATACTCCAATCAATACAACACAAGCAGGACGTAGGCCTTTACCTCTTCTTGAGGGTCCGAACCTGGGTAAACTCGTGTCCTTCATCCGAACCAACCCCTTTGAGTCCATCACCTTAGCGATGGCCTCGAATCTAAGTCGCCGGACATCTGCCATGACAAAACCACGACAATTGGAACCCACCGTGGGGAAATCGCTCGGTGGTGTTGAGTTCTCAAAGGGATCTCTTCTAGGGATCGAGGGGTACGTGTTCGGAAGGATGAACAAAAGTCGCCATGGCCAGCTCTACATAGACGACGCCAGCTGGGGTCCCGATGCCGACTCTGTGGAGTACGGGTTCCGGGTTCCTTTCGGCGGAATCCATGTCTTCATCGGCAAAGTCGGCGGATCTACACCCGGGCCGAACATCTGCACCGACATCGTCGAGCCGGCTTGGCGCGTGCAACCCACCCGACACGTGCAACCCGCCCGTCCTGACCCGGGCAGGAAGCATGTCTTCGTTGGCTTCACTCAAGGTATGGATCTTGAGGCTTCTATGTCGCAGGACACTCTCATCTGTTTAGAGGATGGATCCTCGAGCGGAGAGGCGGAATCAATCTACCAACTTCACGATGGCGGGCTCGGGGGAGACGACGAACTTTATCCCGAGTCGGAGCGGTCTGAGCCAGACGATCATGGGTTGCCGACTCATGCGGCCGTGTTCATGGCGGGAACAGAGTCGGGCCCGAGCAGTGCAGCTGTCGGGGCAGCAGACACGGGGGCTGACCCACCGCCGGCTCATGTTCTTCTGGATCTGATTAACAAGCTCACAACCCTAATGGCGACTGAAGTCACGCCTGACAATCAAGCTGCCCGGAACCTGGAGATCACAAGACTGAAGGACCAGATGGCGGAAGTCCAACAGAGGATCGACGCGTTAAAAGCTCAGGTGGACGTGGAGTCAGAGCACCTTAAGACGGATGCTTTCCGCCTTGAGCTAGAACAACAGTTGGCGGCCGCGGTGCGACAGATGATGCATCAGTCTCGCCTGCCAGAGCAATATGAGGCCAGAAACCTTTTTAACACGCCAGGAATGGGTCGGACAACGGAAGCACCTGGAAGTCGGCCGGCGGCTTGGCAACAGCTTAACCCGCCCTGACGAAACCAGACCTCACCAATGGCATTTCTGATGCCGGCGCGTCACTACTCAAACCCGATGAAGAACATGGTGGTGGCGGCAACCCAGCTTGGAACAATCCGTATTCCTGACGGGGCGCCTTTCGCAGAAGAGGTACGGGACACTATTGGGTACCTACGAACGGCGATGGCCCAGCAAGAGAAGTATACCTACAGACAGAGTCATGTGCATTCAACCCCCATCCCCGGCTGCAGCTTCAGCCAGCATTATGAGTCGCCGACGGTTTCTAGCTGTGATCGACACCAGGGCCCGCCGCGAGACGGCGAGGAGGCTTTGGATGCTCAGGCGCTCATAGATCGGGCGAGGGCACAGCATGAGGCGGTGGCTCTGGCAGCGGCGACTCATCAAGAGCCTACGCCTTCCATCTCAGGTGGAGCGGGAGTAACCACCAAGGCCGTGGGAGTACCGTGCTTGGTGCTGGCTCTGCTGAACGAGCGTCTACCGAAGGATTTCAAAGGCCCTCACAAGGTCCCAAATTACACCGCTGATCTACCCCCGGAGGCTTGGATTGAGAGCTATGAGCTGGCCATGGAGATGTTGGACGTCAATGATGCGGTGTGCGCGAAGTATTTTATCATGATGCTAGAAGGGCCGGCCCGCGCGTGGTTGAAGGGTTTGTCGCCCAATACCATCAATTCTTGGGCTGAGTTAAAAGCGAAGTTCATCAAAAACTTTCAAGGGACGTGCAAGCAGCCCATGACGATTGTGGATTTGGATCACTGCATACAACAGGAAAATGAGTCGGCTCATCACTGGGTTCGGTGGGTTTCAACTATCATCCACTCGTCTAAGCATATTACGGTGGCTCAAGTGGTCTTGATTCTGGAAAAGAATTGCCACTTTATGCCTTTGAAGTAGAAGCTCGGCTGGCTCAAGCGCACGTGTCAAGACATGGGGGAGCTCATGGCGGCTCTCACGAAATACGCTGACTCTGATAACACGAAGGATCCGGGCTCTGATGAGGAGACGCCTGGTCAGAGTAAGAAGAATAGCAATGGCAAGGGTGCGGTAGGCAATGGTAACCAAGGCAAGAGGAAGAACTTGGATGGCGGGTCGGAACTGGTGGCCAACGCCAGCACCGGCAACAATCGTGCTAAGGGCAACAGGAAGTTCAAGCAACCTTTTAATAAGGGTAAGACTCCTTTTAATTTGGAAGAGATGCTCAATAAACCTTGTCTGGAGCACAGTCGGCCCGACAGGCCAGCGGGTCACACGTGGGGTAATTGCCACATTATGCAAAAATTCAAGGGCTACAGCTTACGATGGCATAACAACAATGGTGGCCCGCCTGGCGGCTCAGGACCAGGCAGGTCAGGAGCCGGGTTTGGGCCGGCGGCTCAGGATCCGGCCATCACGGTTAGGGAAACCAAGGAGGACATCATCAGCAATGTGGTGGCAACAATCAGCAACAAAATAACCAATCTGGATATCAGAGTAATCCAAAGCAGCTCAGCTCAGGTCAGTATCATGTTTTTACAACCAGCCTTGACAGGTGAGATTAGAAGTTGCGCAAGCGGGCGGTTAATGTGATCACGCCGGCTCTACCACAATACTTGAAGTGGTCTGAGTATGATATAACCTGGAGCCGGGAGGATCACCCTCCGTGTGTTGATGACCTGGGGCGGGTGGCTCTGGTGGTTGCCCCGCAAGTGGGAGGATATGTGTTCACTAAAGTGCTCATGGATGGTGGCAGGAGCATCAATATCTTGTACTACGACACTTTCCGCCAGATGAGGTTGCTTGATAAGGATCTTAAACCATCCTCAACAGTTTTTCACGGCATGGTGCCTGGCAAGTCAGCTTATCCAGTGGGGAGGATCTCTTTGGAAGTCGCCTTCAGTGACGAACACAACTATAGGGTGGAGACCTTGTGTTTTGAGGTGGTCAAGATCAAAAGTCCGTATCATGCTCTATTTGGACGTCCGGCTTATGCCAAATTCATGGCTAGGCCTTGTTATGTGTACTTGCAGCTCAAGATGCCGGGCCTAAAGGGTACGATTACGGTGCATGGTGATCGAGAGACGGCTATTGAGTGTGAGGAAGGAGACGCGGCTTATGCAGATTCCAGTTGTGTTGAGGCGGAGCTCAAGTTTTACAAGGAAAATGTTGACCCGGAGGACATGACTCCGCTGAAAAAATCCCACCACAGAGGTTGAGCCACCCCTCAAATTTTCGGCGGACGATACCAAATTGGTGGATTTCACTCCGGGCGACTCATCTCAGCAGTCCACTATCGGAGCTAATATGGATCCCAAATAGGAAATCGCACTCATCGAATTCATCCGTGAGAATCGGGACATCTTTGTGTGGAAACCTTCTGACATGCTGGGTGTATCAAGATAGTTTGTTGAGCACCACCTTAGTGTGGATCCTAAATTTAAACCAGTCAAACAGTTTCTACGGCAGTTCAGTGAGGAGAGACGCAAGGCCATTGGAGAAGAGGTCGCCCGGCTTCTGGCGGCGGGTTTCATCGTCGAGGTCTTTCACCCGGAGTGTCTCGCTAACCTGGTGCTAGTGCTCAAGAAAAACGGCACGTGGCGTATGTATGTGGATTACACGGATCTTAACAAGGCCTATCCGGCTGACTCGTTTGCTCTCCCTCGTATTGACCAGATCATTGATGCAACGGCGGGTTGCGAGAGTTTATGCTTCCTAGATGCTTATTTTTGTTATCATCAAATCAAGATGGCAGTCAAGGACCAAGAGAAGACGGCTTTGATCATGCCTTTTGGTGCTTTCTGCTATGTGTCTATGCCTTTTGGGCTCAAGAGTGCCTGTGCGACTTACCAGCGTTGTGTACAAAACTGTCTTCACAGCCAAATCGGGCGCAACGTTCATGCATATGTGGATGATATTGTGATCAAGTCAAGGAAGAAGGAGACTCTGCTTGACGACCCGAAGGAGACTTTCGACAACTTACGGGTCTAGAAGATGATGCTTAACCCGGCTAAGTGTGTCTTTGGTATTCCGACAGGCAAGCTCTTGGGATTTCTGGTATCTGACCGTGGCATTGAGGCTAATCTGGATAAAATCAAGGCTATCACCTCCCTGTCTGAGCCGGCATGCATCAATGATGTTCAGCGCCTGGCGGGACGGATTGTTGCGTTAAGCCGGTTTATAAGCCGCCTTGGTGAGAACGCCATCCCTTTGTACCAGATGATGAAAAAGACGGACAACTTTGTTTGGAGTACGGCGATGGGTGAAGCATTTGAGGCACTCAAGAGGCAGCTTACTGAGCCACCGGTCTTAGTCGCTTCGGTTGAGAAAGAACCTTTGCTCTTATACGTGGCGGCTAATAACAGGGATGTCAGCGCCGCAATCGTTGTTGAGCGTAAGGAGGCAGGGAAGGAATATCCGATTCAGAGGCCGGTTTACTATATCAGTGAGGTCCTGACAGAATCCAAGCATAGGTATCCACATTGGCAGAAGCTGGTGTATGGGGTGTTCATGGCCAATCGCAAACTAAAGCACTATTTCCCGGGGCACCAGATTACAGTGGTTAGCTCTGCCCCATTGGGAGATATAATTCAAAATAGAGAAGCTACTGACAGGATTGCTAAGTGGGCGTTGGAGCTTGGACCTCTCAATTTGAAATACGTACCTCGCACAACGGTCAAGTATCAGGCCTTAGTGGATTTCATAAATGACTGGACCGAATGTCAAGCGCCCGAGGAGAAGACGAACAACACATACTGGACAATCCACTTTGATGGATCCAAGCAACTGGAAGGATCAGTGGCAAGGGTTGTCTTAACTTCCCCCAAAGGTGATAAGTTCTGTTATGTGCTAAGGTTGATGTTTCCTTGTACTAACAATTCAGTTGAGTACGAAGCTCTGCTTCATGGCCTCCGAGTGGCTAAGGAGATGAATCTGAGCTGGGTTAGATGCTTCGGCGACTCAGATCTTGTAGCCAAGCAAGTATCAGGCACTTGGAATTCCAAGGACCCGCGGATGGCGGCTTATCGTCAGGCGGTGGATGTCATCGCTGGTCACTTCAAGGGTTATCAGGTGGATCATATTGATCGTCGCAGGAACGAGGCGGCTAACGCCCTATCAAGGCTAGGTTCTCAACATAAGCCGGTGTCGCCTAACGTTTTCTTAGATGTATTACATCACCCGTCAGTTAAGTTACCTTCAGAGGAAGACTTGGCTATCCCTGACCCGGAAGGACAGCTGGTGGTGGCTTTACTTGCTATTCCTGACTGTACTGTGCCTTATTTGGCATACTTGACTCATGGCGAGTTACCTGATGACGAAAATCTTGCCAGGCAGATCACCCGTCGGTCTAAGTCTATGACAATAGTCAATGGTGAGTTACATAAGTGCAGCGTCACTGGCGTGTTTCAATGTTGTGTTTCACCTGAAGAGGGCAAGGAAATCTTGAATGAAATTCATGCTGGTGATTGTGGTCATCACGCCGGCTCAAAATCCCTGGTGGCCAAGGCCTTTCGACATGGCTTGTTCTAGCTGACGGCTCATAAGGATGCGGAAGACTTGGTCCGCAAGTGCGATGGATGTCCTAAGTTTGGCCGGCGTGCTCATGTCCCGGCTCAAGAGTTGCACATGATTCCAATTACTTGGCCGTTTGTAGTCTGGGGGCTTGATATGGTCAGGCCTTTCAAGAGATCCAAGGACAAGAAGACCCACCTCTTGGTGGCGGTTGACAAATTTACCAAGTAGGTAGAAGCTGAGCCGATTAGCAAGTGTGACGCGGCCACGGCGGTCCAGTTCATTACAAAGCCGATCTACCGTTTTGGTTACCCTCACAGCATCATCACTGATAATGGTACAAACCTATCCAAGGGGGCTATGAAAGCATTCTGTGAAAGTGAACACATCATACTTGATGTTTCTGTGGTTGCTCATCCACAGTCAGACGGTCAGGCAGAGCGTGCTAACCAAGAAATCTTGAGAGGTATCAAACCCCGGCTTATAGTTCCTTTGCAGCGAACGCCGGGTTGTTGGGTGGAGGAGTTTCCGTCTGTCTTATGGAGCATCAGAACCACCCCCAACAGATCAACAGGTTATACACCTTTCTTCATGGTTTACGGTGCAGAAGCCGTGTTACCAAGCGATATCCGTCATAACTCGCCATGAGTGGTGGCTTACGTTGAGGCGGACAATGAAACGGCGCATGAAGATGCGTTGGATGCCTTGGAGGAAGAATGTGATCTGGCGGCGGCTCGATCGGCGATTTATTAGCAAGGCATGTGTTGCTATCATAGCCGCAAAGTAAGAGTCGGACGTTTCAAGAAGGTGACTTAGTGTTGCGGTTGATTCAAGATCAGATGGATGCACACAAGTTATGCCCTCCATGGGAAGGTCCTTTCGTGGTCAGCAGAAATCTCAACAATGGGTCGTATTACCTCATTGACATCCGAGACGACTCAAACACTTCTGGGCAAGAGACCCGCCGGTCATGGAACATAGCGCATCTATGGCCTTATTATACTTAAGTTGTCAAGACTTGACATTGTACACCTTCATTGTACATATCATATATATGAATAAAGTTGGCATCCCTGCAAGCCGGGGCCTCTGCCGTTTCGTATATCTCAGTTTGTGCAAAAAGGTCAATCAGGGGGCTTCCAACCCACCGGGTTTAGCTTATCAGACCCTATTGATCGGCTCTCAAGCCAAATAGTTGACTCTATCAACATGATCATCCAAGGGGCTTCCAACCCACCGGGTTTAGCTTATCACACCCTATCGGTCAGCTCTCAAGCCAAATAGTTGACTCTATCAACATGATCGTCCAGGGGGCTTCCAACCCACCGGGTTTAGCTTATCACACCCTATCGGTCGGCTCTTAAGCCAAACAGTTGACTCCGTCAACAAAGGTCACTTGGGGGCTTCCAACCCACTGGGTTTAGCTTACACACCCTCTTGATTGGCTCTTAAGCCAAACAGGGTTAAACCTACCTATAAGCTGATGCTACTCCGCTAGGTGACCCGCCGAACTCTTACCAGTTAATCTCGCCTGGAGACCCTGAGCCGGTTCAAAGAAATTGATGGCCAATCTCGATAGAGCCCCTATACTGGTTCAAGGTTAAAACGGCGGTTCTTGTCACGTGAGGTCCGGCTTACGGAAAGCAAGGATAAACTCTCCTGTCTATTGCCGACTCTCCGCTATGTGGCCCGTTCGTACTCTTAGGTAGTTAATCATGTAAGGACCCTGCACTGTTTAAGGTTAAAACGACAGATTTATGTCACGTGAGAGGCAATTTAAGGGCTACCAGGGTACTCATGCCCTGTCGAGTCTCTTTTGGGACATCACACTTCCTGTTAGTTAATCTCTCTTAGAGACCCTAAGCCGCTCGAAGGAATTGACGGCCAATCTCGATAGAGACCCTGTACTGCTAAGGAGTTTTAAGTGGCGAGTCAGCCCGGAAGAACCGGCACATGAGTTAAACAAAAAGCAATTCAGGAAAGATATAACATCTTTGGGTGGCGCTATCTTAAGCCGTCCTCCTAACAATGTGAAGATTAATCTATTCTTGTAGGTTGGTTAATTACCGAGAGCCGCCACAACATGTGGTATGAGTTGAAGGCACAAGGTAGATGTAACATGTTAAGCCAGACGATTTCATATGTGCACGATGGCACAGTTTAGGCAAGACAAATTTTAGTACAAGCCTATTACAATGCTCTCGGTGGAGCTCAAAAGTGAGGACTCAAAGTTTTTTACATCGCCCTATGGCGGGTCACAAGGCCGGATCATCTACGACGTTACCAAGGTCGTCAGTTGGATGACGGGTCATCCTGCGGTGGGTCTTCGACCTCCATGATCTGGAGATTGTCCACGTCCCAGTTGCAGTTGGTTAAAGCCGCAAAGTTTGCCTCTTCAAAGAGGGGGATGGGTCAAGATCAGGAGCAAAGAGGTGCTTACGGCGTGCAGGCGTTAAGTCCTTGGCCTCAAAGGTTGGGCCGCATACTCTCTTCTGCTCGGCATTGTAAGCCGCCTAGTATGTTGATAGGTCCACTTCTTCTGCTAACACTGATGCGAGGACTCTGGAAGCCTTCATCCAATGAGCATAGTCAGCCTCCATGAACTCTGAGCCGTCATCCTTGTTTGATGGAAACCCGTCCATCATGTCTTCGGGAGTCAGCTTTGGGGCGAAAGCTAAAGCCCGGCTTATGGCTGCGATGGCTCCTTTTCTGGCGGCTGATTTTTTGAGCTCCTGGATTTGTTTAGGAAGGGTGGATAGCAACTCTATGACTCCCTTCATAGTTGAGGGAATACTATCTTTATAGAGCACCGCCTTGATTGTGCAGAGAGATCCGCAATATAGTTGCTCCGTTAAAGTATAGACGGCTTTCAATGGAAACAAGCTATCAGTGGCAAGTTGATGGCTCCTTTGACCTGCATAAGACGGAATTTGGCTATAAGTTGCCAGCATAAGTACTCACACAAGATTATTGGCTACATATTTAGTACTTACCAAAGATGGCGATAGACATCTTCGCAATTTGGCGCTTCAAGGCGTGTAACTCATCGGACACAACCATGAGCCGTTGGTCAGCATCATCTACTCGTTGGGCCAGGGCGATTTGTTCCATCTTAGCAGATTTCTTGAAGGCGGTGAAGTCAGCCTTAACTTTAGCAAGTTCTTCGATGGCAAGTCGGCACTATTCATCTGCCTCGCCTCGGGCGGCTTGCTGGGTGGCCAGGCTGCTCCTTAACCCATTCAATTCAAACTCGGCCTTGTTTAAAGCTTCTTGTGACATATAAAAGGCAAAATGAGGGCTAAGTCACCAGGATGGTATATTATCAGATGATGAAGATTCAGACAATATAATGCAAGTTCCAAGCATATTGCAAGCAATATGCTCGACACTTGGGGCTAATGTCTATTTGTTCTCCAAGGATACAAGGAAGTTCCAGCTCATCTTCATTAAAGTTAAGCTGGCCCTTGGGGGCTACACATGGCTCTTTGCTTTATCTAGAAGGAAGTTCCGGCTCATCTTCATTAAAGTTAAGCCGGCCCTTGGGGGTTACACATGGCTCTTTGCTCTACTTACAAGGAAGTTCCAGCTCATCTTTCATCAAAGTTAAGCCGGCCCTAGGGGACTACAACTGGCTCTCTGATCTATCTATACCAAAGTTCCGGCTCATCTTTCATCAAGTTAAGCCGGCCCTTGGGGGCTACAGATGGCTTTTTGAACAATTACTTATGAACTAAAGCACTGGCTCAATATGTAGGTCTTAAACCGATAAATGAGGGCTATAGGCTAAGTATTTCTATTTATAACAAGACTCAAAGACCCAGTTTACCATTGGTAAATACTAAACCAGCTCTTGGGGGCTACATAAGGGTATAAGAAAAAGAGAGCAAGAGTACCTCATTTTTTTTCTTCATCAAGCTGACAAGCTTGAGCTCCATGTTTCGGCTGGTGGAGAGGCGGTTCAGATAACCAGCGTGCAGCTCATCAGCGGTTAACTTCTCCAGCGCAGGGAGTTCAAAGTCCAGCTTCTCGACGGCTTTAGGCTTCCTAGTGTGCTTTGTCAACACATGAGCTTGAGGAGTGTGGAAGCCGACACCAATAATAGTGACGTTCGGAGTAACCAAATCATCAACAACTGTTAAAGGGCTCGGCGGCTTAGAGTTGGTCCTTGGAGGACTCTTAGGAATCATGTCATGGGCCGCCGGCTCGGCAAAACGACGAGCATCTTCAAGCGCATCCTTGGAGGCCGCAGAGGGATCAGCGTGTGCTGCAGGAGAGTCTGGCTTGGCAGGCTCCAGCTCTCGAGCCTTGGGAGCAGGAGTAGACCCGCCGGTCTTCCTTCGTTTCGCTTGAGCCCTGGAAAACACATAAGGTCATGGTATAAACTTTACGGCTAACAAAGGATGGAATGCAAGCATGAAAGGCACGTACTCTAGGTTGATCTTCAGAGGCAGAAGAGCAGTAGTTGTAGAGTCGCCCGAGGAAGGGGGTGATTCCTGAAAACAGTTAAGGCAATATAAGACATGATCAAATCATAAAGGCAAGGTTGACAAACTTAAGCCAAGTGAAACAAATACCTCAGCTCACCATTTCCGTTGAGCCAGAGAATGAGATAACCCGACCATGAGGTCGTTAGAGCCGGTGCTCAGGGTCTGGCGTCGAGAGAGTTGTTGTTGCTTTTTCAAAGAAAAGTGGGGGTCTAAGTAAGCAAGAGGATGAGAAAGTGGGACCTTTCGGATGGCCCACCGTATCTTCTGTGGTGCAAGATGTTCTGAGTAAGATGAAACATAAGTTACCTCAGGAACATTGGCGTGGCTTGTCTCCGTTTCGTCCTGAGAATTATTATTGTTAATAAGGTGCATGAAGAGATGGCCAAGAGAGTCAAGTTCTACCTCTGAGTCGTCAGATTCCGATTGTTCTTGAGGTGCGGTCTTCTTCTTTCGGCCGTCAATTTTCTCCTTTGATTTCTTTGGAGGAGGAACGTATTTCTTTTTCCAAAAGCTGGAATTGTCCTGAAAGTGAAAGTCGTCGAAAGAGATCAAAAGACTGCAAAGTATATATGGATAGCTAAACGCGGAAGTAAGGAGATCGAGAGTCGCCCTTACGTCTGGGGACGGGTTTGCGGCGTAGAAAGGTGCTAACCCGATGGCGCGGCAAGATCCTTCAGATTCATGAACAAGGCTTTTGATGGTAGCCATGATGTTATCTTCTGATAACGTTGTAGGGTTAAAGCAGAGGGGGTCATTATCATCACCCGTATACTCGCACATGAGTCGGCTTCGCCGGCTCAGAGGCAGGACTTTCCAAGAAACCCAGCAGCGGGTCAGATCCATCCATGTCAGACCGTTGGCCATAAGGGCCTTGATTTTGGCATGACCCGGAGCATACTTCGCTCGTTCAGAAGCTGACAGTCAGTCAGGGAGCTCGGTTGATGTCTTGAGCCGGGTCGGATGATAACCCGGCAAGGAATGTTCTCCCTCTTGAGAGGTGTCTTTGCAGTAAAACCAGGTTTTATTCCAGTCCTTGGGATGGCTTGGCATCCGAACAGCCGTAAAGGTCACGTCTCGTCTTCTCTGAATTGATATTCCACCAAGCTCTAAGCTTGGACCGGCTTTTACCTCCGTCTGACAGTTTGCGTAGAAAAACTCACGGAAAAGACCAACGGATGGCTCTTCTTGTTAGTAAACTTCACAGAGGATTTGGAAGTTGCATATGTTTGAGATGGAGTTTGGGGCGATGTCTTGAGGGTGCAACTTAAAGAAATGAAGGACGTCCCGGAAGAATTTTGAATCGGGCGGGCTGAAACCGCGTACAAGCTGATCTGCGAAAACAACTACTTCGCCCTTTTGAGGAAGGGGTTTCTTTTCATTGCGTGGAACCCGCCAATGGATGACATCTTTGGCTGGTAAGGACCTTGTGTCTATGAAGCCCTTCAAGAACTCTTCGGTAACGACAGAGCCGACCCAGTTACAAGAATTGGACGCACGAGGCATGATGGCGTCTTAAAGCTGTGCAAGGTAATAATGTGTGGCGAGTCAGAAGGTGACAGATGACTACAGACGGCTGATGAAATTTAAGCTCTCTAAGGCTAAGTTGCCGGAGCAGTTTAGCCGAGAGTCGGAAGTTCAATGGCGAGTTAAATTTGCAAGGAAACAAAGCAAATATTAGTATGTGTGGAAAACAAGTTTCACAGACTATCTGCATAGTTATAGATCTACAAAACAGAGAAAAAAGCGGGTTTATTCTAACCTAACGACGAACAGACGAACTACTGATGTTTGAAGACCGTGAAAAGGGCAACTACAGATTTGTGTTGTGCTATTATTGACTTCCTACGGTCTTTCGCGATGGGATCAAGGGCATTATCGAGTTCACTGATCTACATACTATCTGACATTATGAAAAGCTCATGTTCTAGCGGGCGGAGGAACTCCATGAAAACCCTACCAAAAGCTACAGATCTAGGGGTGGAGAAGAACTTACCGGAGATGACGCGACGGACGTGGGCGGTGCTCTTGTCCGATCAGGTTGATGCAGTGGCCTGGCGTAACGACGGCGTGAAAGCTTCGCTGGAGCAGGAAAACTCTGGAGCGATGGCGTCGGGACGAAGAAGAAGAAGGGCAAGCGGAGAAAGAAATGAAGACCACCCTTCGCGGTTCTATTTAATAGGCAAAAGGTGGAAATGGGCGTGAGAATCTAGGCGATGGAAATTGATTGATTGAGACGGACGCCTCGATTTTCAGGTCGTTAGTTTAATAGTGGAAAGATCTGTTGCAGTCGTTAGGGAATCTTTTTGATATCTTTGGTATGACGTCACGGTGGGTTACTTTGTTTTACTTTCAGGTGATAATGAGCGAGACTCGTCGCCAAGTGATATGGAAGGTTGAAATGAGCAAGCTCAAATCAACCTGGGGCCTAATGTTGGGGATATAACCCCGTGGTGAGACCCGCCCAGGTGGGGCCGGGTCATACCTGGCAGCTCATAAGCCAGACCAAGGATGGGCCTCAAGACATAAGCCTAGACGTATGGTGGCTCACCAAGATGGGCCAAGGTGAGGCCTAGACAAGGAAGGCATGAAGACCCGGGCGGATAAGCCGCCCGGAGACGGCTTGCTCAGGAAGGCAAGACGACATAGAGATAGAATCAGACACATTGTAAGAGTCGGTATGAGACTTGTGTAACCCATGGTATTGACCTCCTTTATAAGGGCGAGACCCGGGGCAACTTAGACAGAAACCAACTAATCGAGAACTAGGTCAAGCGAATCCACTCCCTTGTAATTGATACTCCAATCAATACAACACAAACATGACGTAGGCCTTTACCTCTTCTTGAGGGGCCGAACCTAGGTAAACTCGTGTCCTTCGTCCCAACCAACCCCTTTGAGTCCATCACCTTAGCGATGGCCTCAAATCTAAGTCCTCGAACATCTGCCATGAAAAAACCATGACACCTCCAGTGTCAGTGAGTTGCATGATCTCATGGTCATAGGAACATATACTTGACATGCAGAAAACTATAGCAATAAACTAACACGATCATATGATATGTTTATAGTTTGGGTCTTGTCCATCATGTCATTCTCCTAATGATGTGATCCTATTATCAAATGACATCTCATGTCCATGGCTAGGAAACCTTAACCATCTTTGATCAACGAGCTAGTCTATTGGAGGCATACTAGGGACATGGTGTTGTCTATGTATCCACACATGTATCTAAGTTTCCGATCAATACAATTCTAGCATGGATAATAAATGATTATCATGAACAAGGAAATATGATAATAAATAATTTATTATTGCTTCTAGGGCATATTTCCAACAATCTTATATCTATGGCTAGGAAATCTTGACCATCTTTGATCAACGAGCTAGTCTACTAGAGGCATAATAGGGACACAATGTTGTCTATGTATCCACACATGCAATGTGTTTCCAATCAATAAAATTATAGCATGGATAATAAATGATTATCATGAAGAAGGAAATATAATAATAACCATTTTATTATTGCCTCTAGGGCATATTTCCAACAGTCTCCCACTTGCACTAGAGTCAATAATCTAGCTCACATCACTATCTGATTTACAATGTAATGAATCTAACACCCATACAGTTCTGGTGTTGATCATGTTTAGCCCTGGGAAGAGGTTTAGTCAATGGGTCTGCGACATTCAAATCAGTGTGCACTTTGCAAATATTTATTTCCTTCTCCTTGATGTACTCGCGGATGGAATTGAAGCGTCGCTTTATGTGTTTGGTCCTCTTGTGAAACCTTGGTTCCTTGGCCACAGCAACGGCATCAGTGTTGTCACAGAACAAAGCCATTGGATTCAGTGCACTGGGCACTACTCCAAGATCTGTCATGAACTCCTTCATCCATACAACTTCCTTCGCCGCCTCCGAGGCTGCGATGTACTCCGCTTCGCATGTAGAATCGGCTACTACGCTCTTCTTGGAACTGCACCAGCTTACCGCTCCCCCATTGAGAATAAATATGTATCCGGTTTGCGACTTAGAGTCATCCAGATCAGTGTCAAATCTTGCATCGACATAACCCTTTATAACGAGCTCTTGATCACCTCCATAAACGAGAAACATTAACTTCATACTTTTCAGGTACTTAAGGATTTTCTTGACCGCCATCCAGTGCTCCATTCCTGGATCACTTTGAAACCTTCCGGCCATACTAATGGCAAGGCTGACATCGGGTCTTGTGCACAACATTGCATACATGATAGAGTCTGTGGCTGAAGCGTAGGGGATGACACTCATCTTTTCTCTATCTTCTGCAGTCACTCGGCATTGAGTCTTACTCAACTTCACAACTTGCAACACAGGCAAGGACCCCTTCTTGGACAGATCCATTTGGAACTTCTTCAAAACTTTGTCAAGGTATGTGCTCTCTGAAAGTCCTATTAAGCGTCTCGATCTATCTCTATAGATCTTAATGCCTAATATGAAAGCAACTTCTCCTAGGTCCTTCATTGAAAAGCTCTTGTTCAAATATTCCTTCACGCTTTCTAGCATTTCTATATTGTTTCCAATCAGAAATATGTCATCCACATATAATATTAGAAACGCTATAGATCTCCCACTCACTTTCTTGTAAATACAAGCTTCTCCGTAAACTTGTATATACCCGAACGCTTTGATCACCTCATCAAAGCGCAGATTCCAACTCCGAGATGCTTGCACTTGTCCATAAATGGATCACTGGAGTTTGCAAGCTTTGTTGGCATTCTCTGGATCGACAAAACCTTTTGGTTGTATCATATACAACTCTTCCTTAAGAAAACCATTAAGGAACACTGTTTTGGCATCCATCTGCCAAATTTCATAATCGAAAAATGCAGCTATTTCTAACATGACTATGACAGACTTAAACATCACTATGGGTGAGAAGGTCTCATCATAATCAACTCCTTGAACTTGTGAAAAACCCTTTGCCACAAGTCGAGCTTTATAGACAGTGACATTACTGTTCACGTCCGTCTTCCTCTTAAAGATCCATTTGTTCTGAATGGCCTTTCGCCCTTCAGGTAATACTTCCAAAGTCCATACTTTGTTTTCATACATGGATCCCATCTCAGATTTCATGGCCTCTAACCATTTCTCGGAATCCAGGCCCATCATCACTTCTCCATAGCTCGTAGGTTCATCATTGTCTAACAACATGACCTCTAAGACAAGGTTGTCGTACCACTCAGGAGCAGTATGCGCCCTTGTCGACCTACGAGGTTCGATAGTAACTTGATCCGAAGCTTCATGATCACCATCATTAACTTCCTCTTCAATTGATGCAAGCTCTACGGAAACATCTTTCTGCGCTACACTACTCTCTGGTTGAAGTAAAGGTTCAATAACCTCATCAAGTTCTATTTTCCTCCCACTCAATTCTTTCGAGAGAAACTCTTTCTCAAGAAATGTTCCAATTTTAGCGACAAACACTTTGCCTTCAGATCTGAGATAGAAGGTATACCCAACTATCTATTTTGGCTATCCTATGAAGATGCATTTCTTCGCTTCGGGTTCCAGCTTTTCAGGCTGATGCTTTTTGACATAAGCATCACATCCCCAACCTTTAAGAAACGACAACTTTGGCTTCTTGCCAAACCACAGTTCATATGGCATTGTCTCAATGGATTTTGATGGTGCCCTATTTAAAGTGAATGCAGCTATCTCTAATGCATAACCCCAAAACGATAGTGGCAAATCGGCAAGAGACATCATAGAACGCACCATATCTAATAGGGTCCGATTACGACGTTCGAATACACCATTACATTCTGGTGTCCCAGGCGGTGTCCATTGTGAAACAATTCAACACTGTCTTAAGTGACTACCAAACTCATAACTCGATCAGATCGTAGGAATTCAGTCTTCTTGTTATGATGATTCTCAACTTCACTCTGAAGTTGCTTGAACTTTTCAAACGTTTCAGACTTGTGCTTCATCAAGTAAATATACCCATATCTACTTAAGTCATAAGTGAAGGTGAGAAAATAACGATATCCACCGCGTGCCTCAATGCTCATTGGACCGCACACATCAGTATGTAGGATTTCCAACAAGTCACTTGCCCGTTCCATTGTTCTAGAGAACAAGGTTTTGGTCATCTTGCCCATGAGGCATGGTTCACATGTGTCAAGTGATTCAAAATCGAGTGACTCCCAAAGTCCATCACCATGGAGCTTCTTCATGGGTTTTACACCAATATGACCTAAATGGCGGTGCCACAAGAAAGTGGTACTATCATTATAAACTCTACATCTTTTGGCATAAATGTTATGAACATGTGCATCATCACTATCGAGATTCAATAGGAATAAACCCCTCACATTGGGTGCATGACCAGAAAATATAAATAGAACAACCATTATTCTCTGATTTAAATGAGTAACCTCTCGCAATAAACAAGATCTAGATATAATGTTCATGCTTAACGCATGCACTAAATAACAATTATTCAGGTTCATCACTAATCCCGATGGTAATCGAAGAGCGAGCGTGTCGATGGTGATCACATCAACCTTGGACGATTTCCCACGTGCATCATCACTTCGTCCTTAGCCAACCTTCGTTTATTCCATAGCTCTTGCTTTGAGTTGCAAATGTGAGCAACCGAACCGGTATCAAATACCCAGGCACTACAATGAGAGTTCGTAAGGTACACATCAATAACATGTATATCATATATACCTTGATTGGTCTTGGCCGCCTTATTGTCGGCTAGATACTTGGGGCAGTTCCGCTTCCAGTAATCAGTTCCCTTGCGATGAAAGCACTCAATTTTTGGTTTGGGTCCAGCCATGGGTTTCTTCACAGGAGGGGCAACTGCTTTGCCACCCTTCTTGGAGTTACCCTTATTTCCCTTGCCATTCTTCTTGAAAATAGTGGTTTTATTGACCATCAATATTTGATGTTCTTTCTGGATCTCAGACTCAGTGACTTTCAGCATCGCAAATAGCTTGACGACTGACTTTGTCATCCCGTGCATGTTATAGTTCATCACGAAGCTCTCGTAGCTAGGTGGCAATGACTGAAGAACTCTGTCAGTGATCGCCTCCGGCGGAAGGGGCATCCCTAATTCAGCCAGAAGGTTCGAATGTCGAGACATTCTGAGTATATGTTCACTGACAGACTCGTTCCCCTCCATCTTGCAAGCATAGAACTTATCGGAGGTTTCGTTCCTCTCGATCCAGGCATTCTTCTCAAAGATAAACTTCAACTTCTGGAACATCTCATATGCTCCATGATGTTCAAAATGTATTTGAAGTCCCGGTTCTAAGCCATACAACATTGCATATTGAAATATTTAGTAATCTCCAGAACATGTCTCCCAGGCGTTCTTAACGTCTTCGGATGACACAGGAGCGGGTGGATCACCAAGCAGTGCATCAAGGACATAAGCCTTCTGGGAAGCCGTGAGGATAATCCTCAAATTACGGTCCAGTCCACAAAGTTACTTCCATCATCTTTCAACTTGGCTTTCTCTAGGAACACATTAAAATTAAGGGGAACTACTACGCGAGCCATTGATCTACAACATAAATATGCAAAGGTTACTAAGACTATTGTTCAAGATAATGAGTTTAGTTAATAAAATTACTTAAAACTCCCACTCAAATTGACACCCCTGTGGTTATCCGAGGGTCACATGATCCAAATTCACCAACTCAAGTCCGATCATCAGGTGAGTTGAGGTGGTTTTAATGGTGAGCATCATCATGTTGATCATATCTACTAAATGATTCATGTTCGACCTTTTGGTCTCTTGTGTTTCGAGGCCATGTCTGTACATGCTAGTCTCGTCAAGTTTAACCCAAGTGTTCTGCATGTGCAACACTGGCTTGCACCCTTTGTATGTGAACGTAGTGTCTATCACACCTGATCATCACGTGGTGTCTCAACACGACGAACTTTTGCAACGGTGCACACTCGGGAGAACACAATTTTATCTTGAAATTTTAGTGAGGGATCACCTTATAATGCCACTTTCGTCCTAAGCAAAATAAGAAGCATAAAAGGATTAACATCACATGCAAATCATAAGTGACATGATATGGCCATGAACTTGTGCTTTTGATCTCCATCTCCAAAGCTGAAAGCACATTTGCTCCCTTGGTGGTTTTGGTAATTAATAAAAACATATAAGTCATTGAACTAATGTTTCCACCAAGTATATTTCAGGAAATGTTCAATGATAGGATTGGCAAAAGGAGAGTGTGGAGATACCCCAAGATGCAAGGAAATAGGTTGGTCAAGCTTCAAGAAAGAGGACTCTACATTTTATATTTGTGAGAAATCACTTTGAGTCCATAGGAAAGCCAATACTATTAAAAGGGGGTAAGGTTTTGTTGGTGAACAATATGCTCAAACGTGCACAAGTGATAGTCGCCAAAAACATCCAAAAACTCTCCCACCAAAGTCTGTTCTATACCTAACACTCAAAATCGGTGCAACCAACTTTCTCATACGGGTGCCATCGATTCCAGAACCTAAACAGACTCAGCCAAACCCTAGACACTTCGGTGCAACCAATTCCATATCAGTGCCACCGAGTTTAGGTTGCCAACTTTTTGTTACGCAAATTCACACTATCGGTACCACCGAGAATGTTGGATCGGCGTCACCGAGATTGGAAATCTGACCGTTGGTCACCTTATCGGTGCAACTGAGTTTCCTATATCGGTCTCACCGAGATTCAAAAGTCGCCACCTTTTGGTCACTTCGGTACCACCGAGTTTAACACATCGGTGTCACCGAGTTGGTCATATTGTGTGTAACGGTTGGATTTTTGGGGATGCCTATATATACCCCTTCACTACCACCTACTCGAAATAGAAGCACTCAGAACTATTCCATACCTATCCTATCAGATTTTCTGAGAGACAACCACCTACCCTTGTGTCGAGGTTAAGATATTCCACTCCAATCATATGGATCTTGATCTCTAGCCTCCCCAAGTAGCTTTCCACCAATCCCATCTCTTCCACCATGACAAATCTGTGAGAGAGTGATTGGGTGCTGAGGAGTTTATCATCTTGAAGCACAAGAGCAAGGAGTTCATCGTCATTACCGAGCATATTACCTTTTGGAGGGTGGTGCCTCCTAGATTGGTTAGGTGTCACTTGGAGCCTCCTACTTCGTGTTGTGGAGTGAACCAAGAAGTTTGTAAGGGCGATGAGATCGCCTACTTCATGAAGATCTACCTATAGTGAGGCTAGTCCTTCGTGGACGGGAGCCGTTATGGAATAGTCAAGTTTGCTACTTCGTGGACCCTTTTGGGTGGAGCCCTCCGTGGACTCTCGCGACTGTTACCCTCCGTGGGTTGAAGACTCCATAAACGTGGATGTACGATAGCGCCACCTATCGGAACCACGGGAAAAATCATCGCGTCTACAACTGCATTTGATCTTCCTACCCTATCCCTTCTATACATGCTTGTTGTTACTTTCCGCTACTATATACTCTTAGACTTGCATGTGTAGGGTGTACTTGACTTGCCATGAAATGCTAAAAACTATCAACCCTAAAACTTGGTATAGGCAAAACTTTTATTTGTTCAAGTAGTCTAATCACCCCCCCTAGACATACTTTCGATCCTACAAGTGGTATCAGAGCCTTGGTCTCCATTGCTTAGGTCGCACAACCTAGGAGAGTATGGCATCTAGTGAGGGAATTTATCACCATAGAGGTCCGTACTTTGATGGCACTAATTTTGCTAGTTGGAAGCACAAAATGAAAATGCATATTCTTGGTCATAACCCTGCCGTTTGGGCTGTTGTTCGTGTTGGCTTGCAAGGTGAGTTCTTTGTGGATGGACGGGAACCGGATCGTGAAGCGACCGCGGATGAGTTGAAGATGTTTCAACTCAATGCTCAAGCATGCAACATTCTCTTCAACTGCTTATGCCCTGAAGAATTCAACAAAATTAGCCGTCTTGAGAATGCAAAAGAGATTTGGGATACTTTGGTTGATATGCACGAAGGAACCGAGTTCGTGAGAGAATCCAAATTAGATGTTCTTCAAGGTTAGCTTGACAAGTTCAAGATGAAGGATGGTGAAGGAGTCGCAGAGATGTACTCTAGGCTAAGATTGCCGGCTTAGGAAGCAAAGAAATGACTGACAAATTCATCATCAAGAAGATACTTAGAGCTTTGGATGAGAAATACAACACCGTGTGCACATTGATCCAAATCATGCCAAACTACAAAGATCTCAAGCCTACGGAAGTTATTGGAAGGATTGTTGCTCATGAGATGACACTCAAAGATAAGGAAGAACTTCATCACAAGTCTAGCGGTGCTTACAAAGCCACAAGTGATGCTCCCGCAACTTCAAGCAACAACCTTGTCACCAATGAAGAGATAAGCCTCATGGTCAAGAAATTCAACAAGTTCTACAAGAATAGAGGCAAAGAAAGAAACTCCAACTCAAGATATGATGAGAAGCGTCCGTCAAGTCATGACCGCAATTGCTACAATTGTGGGAAGCCCGGACACTACTCAAATGAGTGCACGGCTCCCTACAAAAGAACAGAAGAGTCACCTCGAAGACGAAGCTCAATAAATGAATCACCACAAAGAGAGAGAAGGAGTAGAGATGATCGTTATGAACGAAGACACTCAAGGAGAAGTAGAGATTCGGAGAAGAAGGAAAAGTACACCAAGAGCTACACAAGAAGAAAACATCAAGCTCATGTTGGTTAATGGGTTTCTGGCTCCGACTCTGACAACAACTCTGAGAGAATCTATCACTCCGACTCCGACTATAGTCAAGATGATGGTGTTGCCAGAATTGCTCTAGTGACTACCAACTCCTACGATCTATTTGATTCACCAAACGAAGGGAGTGGAAGTTGCTTCATGGATAAAGGCCCCAAGGTATCACACCCTGAGTATCTTGATTTTGATAGTGATGAAGATGATTTGCTTTGTGAAGATGATTTGCTTTGTGATGATGACTTGATTTGTGATAAAACTAGCGATGTTGATCAAAACGAACTTGATAATTCTGATGCTAGTCAAGATGAGTCATTGATGATGATAAGATGAAAATAGAACAAATAACTAAAGAACTAAACACTCTTAAGTTAGCTCATGAATCTACTCTCAAAGATCATAGAGAGCTTGTGAGAACTCATGAGAAGCTACGCTTCGAGAAGCTCAACTTGGAGCAAGAGCATGAGTTTCTCAAAGCTATCAATGACAATCTCCGAAAGAAGACTTCATCTTATCTAGCCAAACGACTAATCTTGTCTACTTTCATGCCTCAAGTTAAAACTAAGCAATCTAGTAACAAAGGCAAGAAAGGTTCTTCATCTAGTAGCAACAATAAAAATGCTAAACCCAATGACGTTGCTTCTAGTAGTTCTATTGATTCCACTAATGATGATTCTCTTAGCCAAGTTACACTTGAGCAAGAAAATGCTTTATTGAAAGGAATTATAGAAAAAGGTATCTACAAGAGTCTTGTCGGATGTAAGCAATTTTAGGAAATTGTACGCAAGCACGGAGGATACCAGAAGAATCATGGTGTTGGCTACTTCAACGCTAATGGAGTTGAGTGGGAAGAAGGTCAATATCCCAAGCCCAAGTTTGCTCCTCAAAAGGATAAGTATGAAAATACTCTTCCCAAGGGGACAAACACTCAAGATGGCCTTCCACCACAAGACCACAAGCTCAAGGGCAAGAACAAGCTTCAAGAGGACATTGACTCGTATGAAGATGAACCCCTAGCTTTGGTGGAGTGGGTTCCCAAGGCTACTTCAACACCAAGGATCCCCATCAACTTGATGTGGGTCCCCAAGAAGAAGAAGTAGTAACTTCTTGAGGGGTGACTCCGCCAATGAAATTCACTCACATTCATTATTGGCAAGGACTTTTTGCACTCAACATCAACTCAATGCAATAGTTCAAGGAGTCACACATTCCCTCAAAGGTAAGCAAGGGACAAGGTAATCAACTAATCAATGGACATCATAACATATGCTTTGCACTCCATGTCCATAGATATCCTTGTATTTTTCTCTTGTGTGTTGGGACTAACCCTTGTAGGTGAGAGGAGTAAGGAAACAAAAAGGATGCTCCCAACTCTTGGTGATGTTCATCAATATTGAGCATCCACAACTACCTCACCAACATGAAGTCTTCATCGACAAAACCCAAGGTTAGTTTATCCCTCTTATGGGGGGATGTCACATTAAGGGGGAGCTTTACTCTAAGACTTGAGTCAAAGCATCTCTTAGTATGTGACAACATTAAATGCTTTATGTAAAAGTGGTAACCCCACTTGTTCTTAAACGATGAGTATGACCTATGATCAAGTACTCTTACTTGGCTCCTAAGTCAAATACTCATATATAGATGACTTCGTCATCGCCCAAGCGCTTGTTAGATGCTAGTGTGTTTGTGCATGTTTGTCATGATTTCTTTTGACATCTTATTGTGTGAGCATGTTGGTCTGCATTTATTTTCTCATTCGAGGACATCCAATTGTTGCTATTTGGTTATTGATTTTCTCTTTTGCCAATTGGATGGACAAGAATGTCTAGGAGCACTCTTTAGCTATCTATGCTTTCTCACCTCATATTCCATTCATGCTACATCACAAAATTTGAACAAGTGCTTTTCGATCCCTCTGTGTGTGGAGCACTCGGAGTTCCGTATCGACAAGGATTGACCATTAAAACCTCCCAAGGGCATCTCGGTGGAACCAACCCCACAATCTCGGTCTCACCGAATGCCTAGGGTTGATCTGTTTTTCAATCTTGGTACTGCCGATTTCATATTCTCGGTTACACCGAGTTTCCATGTCAGCTGACAGTTGTGGAACTCGGTGACACCGAAAACATAAAATTGGTATCACCGACAGTGGACGGTATATATACTGTGGTCCACGACGTTTTGAAATTCATCCTTAGAACTGTCGCACCTCAGAACCCTAAGCTGCCGCTTCGAGACCCCTGGTCGTCGCCCTTGTTTTCCTGCGCACCTCCGCCGCTGGGAATCGCGGCAGTCGACGAAATCTGCTCCATCATCGCCGCCGTAGTGGATCCGCACCAAGTTAGGGTACGGATTCGACCTCCTTTGCGCTCCCTTCTGATTCTTGCGCATTGGATTTGATTTTATCTATAAGCCATTCATTGCACGTATTCCTATCCACACAAAATCTCATAGGCTAGCGAACCATCGATTTTCTAGGGTTTTGCCTTCCGCCCAACGCAACTCGGTAGAACCGAATCAAGAAAATCGGTACCACCGATTTTCATTTCTGTGTTGCTGAGAACTGTCTTGGTGAAATCGAGCACTCCTTTTAGGTCTCACCGAAAAGGGTGCCAAGCTTCTGTTATAAGGGACAGTCAATCTCAGTGTCATCGAAAATTTTGCTTCGGCCTTACCGATTTGTTTTGACAGAATGCGGAACTTTGAAAATCTTTTGTTCAAAATTTCAAAAACCAGCTGATAATTTTGTGATGATTCATCTACTTCTGCTCATCTATATTCCATTCATAGGGTCAGTATGTCAGATGCACAGGACAGTCAGAACTTGCCAAAGCAGGGTGCTGACATGAGTTCAGGCACAAGCCAAGAGTCCAGTTCATTTTCAGATCCAGGCACCCCCAGCTCCCATGGGTTTCCCAAAGCTGCTACAAGGACCAAAAAGAAGCTGAATTCTGATGAAGAAGATTCAGACTTCGTTCCAGAACTTGCTAAGAAGCAAGAGAAAGCTGCTAAGAAGTCTGCTACTGAAGCCACTTCTTCCAGGGGAGTTGTCAGCAAGATCTATGCACCTGCTTCAACCTTCAAGGATCATGAGACTGCCAAAGCAACTATTTTAATTGAGGTCCCCAAGAAAGCTATGCCTAAGAAGGTAGGAGATAAGAAAGCAAGAAAGAGGGTTATTCATGTTATTGGCAAAAGAACCTCCATTTATGAGGATCTAGAAGAAGCTGCTGGTGCTGATGCTGAAGAGGAGGAAGAGCATGTTGGGAAGGCCCCTCCCAAGAAAAAGAAAAAGAAGCTTATGGCTGATGCTATGCCAAAGACTAGCACATCCAAGAAGGCTGCTGCTGAGAAGCCTAAGAGGACATCCAGGCGGATTTCAGCTTCTGTGAAGAACAAAGGGACTGCTTCAAGAGTTGAAGATGATGATGACTTGACAACTTTGATGAAGCTCAGACCACATCTTCTAGTACACAATGCCAGCTACCCACTAGTTGAGGATATGAAGAAGAGGAAGGATTCAGGATTGAGAGCATGGAGAGCTATAGATCCATATGCCCAGAGGAAGAAGACAGCTATGAACTACAGATTTTATACCAAAGAGCAACAAGATTTGTATGAGACTGTGCTTTTTGACAAGAGTCCAGCTGTGAGTGATATGCGATATGTTGATTGGGAATTCATTAAGGAGAATGAGGACTACTTTCCAAGTGTCCAAGACAATTTCCACCGCATAAGTTTGGATGAGTTTGTTGGCAGAGAATTCACTACTTGGAATGATGAGATGATCATGCAATTCTACTCCACTGCACATTTCTATGGAGATGGTAGAATTGTATGGATGACTAAAGGTGCAAGGTATGAATTGACTATTTAAGAATGGGCTGCTATCTTAGGAGTTCCTGAAGCACAGGATGGTGACTTGGATGTATACTCAGAATCCAAGGAGAGCCACAATGCTATGGAAAATATGTACAAGGAGATCCCTACTGCCAATGTGAAGTCTCACAGGCTAGGATCTATCTACTTTCTTCAGGCTAGCCTCCACACAATGAACACCATTCTGAGGCATACTTTGATGCCCAAGTCAGGAGATGACAAGATGATCCGAGGCCACTCCATCAATATGTTGATCCACCTTGACAGACACACCAGGATCAGAGTCATGGATTTGATTGTTGAGAAAATCAAGAGGGTTGCTGCTAACCAGAAGCGCTCTTGCTGTTATGCACCCTACATCCAGATGCTTATCAATTCAAAGTTGGAGAAGCACATTTTTGCTCTAGATCGTCCACATTTACCCCTACAGCCAGATCTTGAGGACAATGTTGTGGTGATGGATGTTGAACATCCCACATCTGCTACAGCTCAGGTAGAGGCAGAGGCAGTTAGAGCCACTAGTGCTCAAGTCCCTAGATCTAGGAATGAGCAAATGGATCTGTTGATATCATCAGTTCAGGTATGCAGAAGGATATAAGGGGATTCTGGACAACCAGAACAGTCTTGTGAGGATCTTTGAAAACAGGATCAAGACCCTTAATGATAAGGTGGATGGGCTGACTAAGACAGTCAATGAGCTCAAGAAGGAAGTTGACTTAGTGGCTCTTCCTCAGACTACTTATTCAGATGATGAGGAGGAGGAGGAGGATGAATCACCTCTCAAGACAGGCACACCGTTTCATACCCAGGCCAGATCAGCCACTGTGCCAGCTCCAGACTTGAGGCCCTCTTCATTAGCTCCTACTGTTGTCACCTCAGCTCCTACTCCATCTGTTATAGTTACTCCAGCCGCCACTCCAACTCCATCCACGACATCTGCAGAGATCTTCTCCGATGTTGTTCTCTCAACTCCTTCATCAACAACCAGAGGAGATCAGCCCAAGAACGATTAGATGTATGCCTTTGAACTTTTTGGTAACTTGTTGCCAAAGGGGGAGAAGTGTATATAGATCTTTAGGCTTCGGGTGAGAGAGCGTTTTGGTGTTTGTTGCTTTTCAAAACTTTTGGTCTTTTGGTGTGATGCTACTTTTTTACGCTTTATGTCTTATGCAACTATTTCCTATCATCTTAATGCTTATGAGATAATCATTCACCTTTGCTTGATTGTGTTGTGCTTTTTTATTCATTCTAATTATTCTCGCACACCACCAAGTTGTATGTATCATGGAAGAAGTGCCCCATATACCTAATCGATTGTGCATTTGCATTCAAACGCAAATTCAAAATGATGCACAAATTTAGCGGGAGCTCTTGCTTATCACATACCTCTCAAAGCGACGATTATATTCATTGATTTTATCATATGTCGAAGCTTTGATCTATATGTTGTCATCAATTACCAAAAAGGGGGAGACTAAAAGCACATTTACTCCCTTGGTGGTTTTGGTAATTAATAACAACATATAAGTCATTGAACTAATGTTTTCACCAAGTATATTTCAGGAAATGTTCAATGATAGTATTGGCAAAAGAAGAGTGTGGAGATACCCCAAGATGCAAGGAAATAGGTTGGCCAAGCTTCAAGCAAGAGGACTCTACATTTTATATTTGTGAGAAATCACTTTCAATCCATAGGAAAGCCAATACTATTAAAAGGGGGTAAGGTTTTGTTGGTGAACAATATGCTCAAACGTGCACAAGTGATAGTCTCCAAAAACATCCACAAACTCTCCCACCAAATTATGTTCTATACCTAACACTCAAAATCGATGCAACCAACTTTCCAGTACCAGTGCCACCGATTCCAAAACCTAAACAGACTCAGCCAAACCCTAGCCACTTCGGTGCAACCGATTCCATACCGGTGCCACCAAGTTTAGGTTGCCAACTTTCTGTTATGCAAATTCACACTATCAGTACCACCGAGAATGTTGGATCGGTGTCACTGAGATTGGAAATCTGACCGTTGGTCACCTTATCGGTGCAACCGAGTTTCCTATATCGGTCTCACCGAGATTCAAAAGTTGCCACCTTTTGGTCACTTCGGTACCATCGAGTTTAACACATCGGTGTCACCGAGTTTGTCATATTGTGTGTAACGGTTGGATTTTTGGGGATGCCTATATATACCCCTTCACTACCACCTACTCGAAATAGAAGCACTCAGAACTATTCCATACCTATCCTATCAGATTTTCTGAGAGAGAACCACCTACCCTTGTGTTGAGGTCAAGATATTCCACTCCAATCATATGGATCTTGATCTCTAGCCTCCCCAAGTAGCTTTCCACCAATCCCATCTCTTCCACCATGACAAATCTGTGAGAGAGTGATTTGGTGCTGAGGAGTCTATCATCTTGAAGCACAAGAGCAAGGAGTTCATCGTCATTACCAAGCCTATTACCTTTTGGAGGGTGGTGCCTCCTAGATTGGTTAGGTGTCGCTTGGGAGCCTCATACTTTTTGTTGTGGAGTGAACCAAGAAGTTTGTAAGGGCAAGGAGATCGCCTACTTCGTGAAGATCTACCCATAGTGAGGCTAGTCCTTCGTGGACGGAAGCCGTTATGGAATAGTCAAGGTTGCTACTTCATGGACCCTTTTGGGTGGATCTACAACTGTGTTTGATCTTCCTACCCTATCCCTTCTATACATGCTTGTTGTTACTTTCCACTGCTATATACTCTTAGACTTGCATGTGTAGGGTGTACTTGACTTTCCATGAAATGCTAAAAACTGTCAACCCTAAAACTTGGTATAGGCAAAACTTTTATTTGGTTAAGTAATCTAATCACCCCCCTCTGGACATACTTTCGGTCCTACAAAAGCACCGGCATGATCTCCATTGTCACCGGCATGACACCATGATCTCCATCATCTTGATCTCCATCAACGTGTCGCCATGAAGTTGTTGCGCCAACTACTGCTTCTACGACGATTGCTAACTCATAGCGATAAAGTAAAGCAAAAAACGATGAAAAAAGTTAAAGACAGACATATGGCTTCTACCGGTTGTCGTACTCACCGACATGCAAGTCGTGATATTCTATACAAAACATGATCATCTCATACATCATATATATCTCATCATGTAATTGTCCATATCACATCACAACATACCCTGCAAAAACAAGTTAGATGTCCTCTAATTGTTGTTGCATGTTTTATGTGGCTGCTATGGGTATCTAGCAAGAACAATTCTCACCTACGCAAAAACCACAACGGTGATACACAAATTGCTATTCAACCTTCTCAAGGACTGCCTTTATCGAATCTGATCCAACTAGAGTAGGAGAGATAGACACCTGCCAGCCATCTTTATTCAACAAAGTCATATGTCAGTCGATGGAACCGGTCTCTCGTAAGCGTATGAGTAAGGTGGTCCGGGCTGCTTCATCCCACAATACCGCTGAATCAAAAACTAACCAAGGGAGGAAGCAATCTGAGCATCAACGCCCACAAACTCCTTTGTGTTCTACTCGTGATTACATCTACACATAGACCTAGCTCTAATACCATTATTGGGGAATGTTGCATGGGAAACAAAAAAATTCCTTTGCACACGCAAGATCTATCCATGGTGATGAGCATCTACGAGAGGGAGAGTGGATCTACATACCCTTGTAGATCGCTAAGCAGGAAGCATTAAGAAACGCGGTTGATGTAGTCGAACGTCTTCGCGATCCAAATCGCCGAGCATCTCGCGATCCAATCACGATCCATCCTGATCTAGCGCCGAACGGACAGCACCTCCGCGTTCAACACACGTACATCTTGATGATGATCTCCACCTTCTTGATCTAGGAAGAAGGATTAGAGAGGTATATGAGTTCTTCGGTAGCGCGGCGGTGCGGCACCGGTAGTGGTGGAACTATTCCAGCAGGGCTTCGCCTAAGCACCGTTGAAAACTAGAGGATACGATCTATCAGGGAGAGAGGGCTACATAGTGGCTAGGGTTTCTTGTGCGGTTGCCCTCTCTCCCCTCTAGTATATATAGGAGGGAGGGGAGGGGTTGGCCGACCAAGGGATCCTCCTAGGATTCGGCCGAAGGAGGCGGAGGTGGAAGATTCCACCTCCAATCCTACTCCTAGTAGGATTCCTTCCCTTCCCCCACTTGGACTTTCCTTTCCCCACAAGTCCAGCCGCATAAGCCCACTTGGGCTGGCGGCCCAGCCCACCAAGGGCTGGTGCACCACCCTAAAGCCCATGTGGCCCTCTTGGGGTGTGGTGGCTCCACTTTCCTATATATCAATCTTTACCTCCGGACCATTCCGGAGCTCCTCGTGACGTCCGGGATCTCATCCGAGACTCCGAACAACCTTCAGTCACCAACATACATAACTCAATACTACTGAAACGTCACCGAACGTTAAGTGTGCAAACCCTGCGGGTTCGAGAACTATGTAGACATGATCGATACACCTCTACGGTCAATAACCAGTAGCGGGACCTGGATGCCCATATTGGTTCCTACATATTCTATGAAGATCTTTATCGGTCGAACCTCTATGTCAAGGATTCAGTTAATCCCGTATGATGTTCCCTTTGTTCTTCAGTATATTACTTACGCGAGATTCGATCGTTGGTATCTCTATACCTAGTTCAATCTCGTTACCGGCAAGTCTCTTTACTCGTTCTGTAATACAAGATCCCGTGGCTAACACTTTAGTCACATTGCTTACAAGGCTTGTTGTGATGTTGTATTACCGAGTGGGCCCTGAGATACCTCTCCGTCACACGGAGTAACAAATCCCAGTCTTGATCCATGCCCACTCAACAGACACCCTCGGAGATACCTGTAGAGCATCTTTATAGTCACCCAGTTATGTTGTGATGTTTCATACACACACGGTACTCCTCCGGTGTCAGTGAGTTGCATGATGTCATGGTCATAGGAACAGATACTTCACATGTGGAAAACTATAGCAATAAACTGACACGATCATATGCTATGTTTATAGTTTGGGTCTTGTCAATCACATCATTCTCCTAATGATGTGATCCTGTTCTCAAATGACATCTTATGTCTATGGCTAGGAAATCTTGACCATCTTTGATCAATGAGCTAGTCTACTAGAGGCATACTAGGGACACAGTGTTGTCTATGTATCCACACATGCAATGTGTTTCCAATCAATACAATTATAGAATGGATAATAAATGATTATCATGAACAAGGAAATATAATAATAACCATTTTATTATTGCCTCTAGGGCATATTTCCAACATTATCCTCTCCCCTAATCTTTGGAGCCATCGTTGGATGGTGTCTGCTGAGGAGAATGCGGACCTAATGAGACCTCTCCCTGATGAGGAGATTGACTGTGTTATTAATACGGCTAATTGTAATTCTGCCTTGGGGCCTGATGTCTTCTCGATTCCCTTCTTTCAGAAATTCTGGCACATCCTTTGTCCTATGGTTCATGTAGTGATCCAAGGTTTTTATTCGGGGACAATAGACATTTCTCGCTTAAATTATGATGTCATTTCCCTAATTCCTAAAGTTAAGGGGGCTGATACCATCTCTCAATTTTGGTCAATCGCCCTCATTAACAATTTTGTTAAGTTCCCCGCTAAGGGCTTTGCCAATCTTTTGTCGCATGTTGCTCATCAGATTGTGAGCCCTTTTCAAACTGCTTTCGTTAAAGGGACATTCATTCTTGACGGGATACTCAACCTTCATGAAATTTTCCATGATCTCAGGGTCAAGAATTCTAAAGCGGTCATCCTAAAACTTGAATTTGAGAAAGCTTATGACTCGGTTAGTTGGGACTTCCTATGTTCTTTTGCTTAAAGGTGTCGATGGGGCCTATGTCCATCGGATCATACAACTTGTGTCGGGAGGACACACTGCAATGATGGTTAATGGAAAAACAAGCAATTTCTTCGCTAATGACAGGGGCTTGCGACAAGGGGACCCTTCTTCCCCTATCTTGTTCAACTTCATTGCAGATGCTCTTTCCTGTATTCTTTCTTGGGTTGCTGCAGTCGGGCACATTGCGCTGGTGGCCTCCCACCTTATTCTGGAAGGGGTATCCCACCTACAATATGTGGATGATATTATCATCATGCTAGAGCCGGTGTACTCGGGACTTGCTCGTCTTAAATTCCTCCTGCTCTGTTTTGAGGCCCTTTCAGATCTCAAAATTAACTTTTCTAAGAGTGAGGTGATCACCATGGGTGTGTCACAGGATCAATCTCTGAGGGTTGCTCAGCTGCTTAACTGCTCCTTAGGGTCATTTCCTTCCAATATCTGGGCCTCCCTATTGCTCCTTTCAGGTTTTCTGCCAAAGAGTTTAAGCCTGTGGTGTCTAAAGGGGGAAACAGGGTTATGCCGTCGAGAGGCGGACACAACACGAATGCGGGCAAGGTTTTCCTCATTAATGCGAGCATGTCATCCCTCCCCATGTTTACCATGGGTTTCTACCTGCTGATGGGAGCAAACAATGAGGGGTTTTACAAGCACAGGGGTACCTTCTATTGGAACGTGGCAGACAATAAACGCAATTATAGGATGGTTAAATGGAAGTTAATATGCAGGCCTAACAACCTTGGGGGCTAGGCATCATGAATACTGGCGTGATGAACAAATGTCTCATTATCAAGTTGTGGTGGAAGATTATGACCAGCGGTTCTGATTGCCACTGGCTCTCCCTCCTTAAAGCAAAATATTTTCCTCATCAGAGTCCTATGTTTGCTTAAGCAAGGGGTGGTTCCCATTTTGGAAAGACCTGGTCATATTACCGGACATGTTCAAACTACATGTGAAATTTGTGGTGGGCAATGAGCGTTCTGCTCATTTTTTGCTTGACTGGAGGCATGGCGATGGCCCGCTAGAGGTCTCGTTTCCTATTATCTTTTCTTATTGTTTGAATCTGGGGATTTCCATATCGGAGCTCTCTCTTAATAACTAGGATCTGGTGTTCCAGTATTCTCTCTCTCCTGAAGAGTTGGGCGACTAGCAATGGCTTGTTTCCATCTTCCCTATTCTCTGGGAGGAGTAGGATTCTGTCACTTGGCCCCATTCCCCTAGGGTGTCTTCTCGGTTA
This sequence comes from Hordeum marinum, assembly GCA_022496015.1. Classification (NCBI taxonomy): domain Eukaryota; kingdom Viridiplantae; phylum Streptophyta; class Magnoliopsida; order Poales; family Poaceae; genus Hordeum; species Hordeum marinum. The sequence continues at coordinate 402,835,790 of CM039675.1, forward strand.
AATCTTTGTATGCTAGGTTCATCTCGGGTTCCCCTACCTCTAAAATCAAACGCATCTGGGAGGCTAGGATCCCTCCAAAAACTAACATTTTTATGTGGCACGCTATCAAGAGGCGGCTGCCTTCCACAGACTAGACTCGCAAACGTAATGGCCCTAGTTTTGATCAATGTGTGTTATGTTCTCATCTAGAGGATTCGAATCATATGTTTTTTGGGTGTGTCCTGGCCAAGGTTGCTTGGCGTTGTATTCGTTCCTGGCTTGGGGTATCTTGGGACCCTTCCTCCTTTGTTGATCTACGTGGGCTTTCGGCTGGTCTTGTTGGGATTACTAAACATTTGTTTTGGTTGGGCTCCTCAGCTTTATGCTAGTCTTTATGGAGTACCAGGAATAAGGTCACGATTGAACATGTGTTCCCGAACAAAAATGTTGATTGCTTGTTTAAAATGTGTTTGTTTATGGAGATTGTTGACTAGGACTGTTGATCGCGATGCGTTGGACGCGCTGGTTGCGGAAGTTTGGGCTTTGACTATCTCTTTATCACAGCAAAATATGGACGCTCAAGCCTAGTGGTTGCTAGAGTATCTTCCTCGGTTGTCGTTTGGTGACGGTCTGCATGCATGTTAACTCCTTGGCATGTAGTGTGCCTTGTACTATGCTGGTTTGGCTGTGTTGCCTATTGTCCTTTTGGTTGGGGCCTTGCTCCTTCTATTTTTGGTTGTCTTTAAATGTTGCCTAGTGGTTTTATTTATAAAGTCGGGCGCGTGTCTTTCTGATACGTTTCCAACTTATCTATAATTTATGAAGTATACATGCCATGTTTACAATAATTATATACGATTTTGGTATGATTTTATTAGAACTAACTTGGACTAATGTTGTTTTCAGCAGAACTACCATGGTGTTGTTTTTTGTGCAGAAATAAAAGTTCTCACAATGGGCTGAAAATTTACAGAGAATATTTTTGGAAAATATAAAAAATACTGGAGCAAAAAGATACCGGAGAGGAGTCCCAAGGCAGCCATAAGCCTAGGGGGCGCCCCCCTAGGGTGCGCCCCCTGGCTTGTGGGCCCCTCGGGAGTCCCCTTGACGTGAGACCGATGCCAAAAATTCCTATAAATACAAAAAAACGAAAAGAAACCTAGATGGGGAGTTCCGCTGCCGCAGGCCTCTGTAGCCACGAAAAACCAATCGGGAGCCCTCTCCGGCACCCTGTCGGAGGGGGCCATCATCACTGGAGTCCATCTTCATCATCCCGATGGTCTCCATGACCAGGAGGGAGTAGTCACCCTTGAGGTTGAGGGTATGTACCAGTAGCTATGTGTTTGATGTGTCTCTCTCGTGTTCTTGAGATGGAACGATCTTCATGTACCGCGAGCTTTATTAATATAGATGAATCTTATGGAGTGTTCCCCTCTCTATCTTCTTGTGATGAATTGAGTTTTCCCTTTGAAGTTTTCTTATCGGATTGAGTCTTTAAGGATTTGAGAACACTTGATGTATGCCTTGCGATGGGATATCCGTGGTGACAATGGGATGTTCTATTGATCCACTTGATGTATGTTTTGGTGATCAACTTGGGGTTCCGTGACCTTGGGAATCTATGTATAGGGGTTGGCACACATTTTCGTCTTGACTCTTCGGTAGAAACTTTGGGACACTCTTTGAAGTTCTTTGTGTTGGATTGAACATGGTGAATCTGAAATTGTGTGATGCATATTGTATAATCAAGCCCATGGGTACTTGTGGTGACATTGGAGTATCTAGGTGACATTAGGGTTTTGGTTGATGTGTATCTTAAGGTGTTATTTTAGTACGAACTCTAGGGCTGTTCGTGACACTTATAGGGATAGCTCATACAATTGATTGGAAAAGATAACTATGAGGTGGTTTCGTAACCTGCAATAATTTATTTTTTTGTTCTCCGCTATTTGTGACTTTGGAGTGAACTCTTTGTTGCACGTGAGGGATTTACATATGATTCAACTATGTCAGTATTGTGGAGAGAACTTGCACTAGTGAAAGTATGAACCCTAGGCCTTGTTCCTAAGTATTGCAATACTGTTTGTGCTCACTTTTATCATTAGTTACCTTGCGGTTTTTATATTTTCATATTACAAAAACCTATATCTACCATCCATATTACACTTGTATCACCATATCTTCGCCGAACTAGTGTACCTATACAATTTACCATTGTATTGGGTGTGTTGGGGACACAAGAGACTCTTTGTTATTTGGTTGCAAGGTTGTTCGAGAGATACCATATTCATCCTACACCTCCCAAGGATTGATAAACATTAGGTCATCCACTTGAGAGAAATTTGCTACTGTCCTACAAAACTCTGCGCTTGGAGGCCCAACACGAGTCTACAAGAAGAAGGTGTCGTAGTAGACATCAAGCTCTGTTCTGGCACCATTGCCGCGGAGGTGAGTGCTTCAAGGTATATTTTAGATCTTGCAATAAAATCTTTTAGTTTCTTGTTTTTCACCAGTTTGGTTTTATAAAAGAAAACTAAAAATGGAGTTTAGGTTGCATCAATTGTTTCGTCTCTTTAATGTCTTTCGTGAAAATGATGGTTTGAAAAATTGTGCTCAATTGGTAGAGGAAGGATTGATGAAAGTACTTGATGAGAATTCCTTGAATGATGAACATGATAGAAATATTGCTAGTATGAATTCTTTGAATATTCATGATGCTAGTGATATGCAAAGCCACAAGCTTGGGGATGCTATGTTTGATGAATATGATTTTTCTAGTCCCCAAAGTTTTGATGAGCAAAACTATTATGATGATGGCATGCCTCCTATCTATGGTGATTATGATGATGACATGTATGATAAAAAGAGTGATAGTAACCATGAAACTTGTTATCATGATTTTAATATTCAAAGTGGTTATGTCTATCAAGTACCTCATGATAGTTATTTTGTTGAGTTTGCTCCCACTATTATGAATGAGAAGTAATTTTCTTATGTGGAGAGTGATAAAAATTCTATGCTTGTGCATAATGAAGAGAATTCTGTATGTAATAGTTATATTGTTGAATTCCTTCATGATGCTTCTGAAAATTATTATGAGGGAGGAACATATGCTTGTAGTAATTAAAATAATATCAAGTTTCCTCCCTATGTGTTCAAATTTTTGAAGATATGTTTGTTTCTCCTTCCTATGCTAGTTGATTCTTGCTCCCATAAATTGTTTGATAACAAAATTCCTATGCATAGTAAGTGGGTTATACTTAAATGTTCTTGTCATATGCTTCATGATCCTCCCATTTTGTTTCAATTCTTTACTTTTATGCGAGCATCATTGAAATAACCATGCCTAGCTAAAAGGCATTAAAGAAAAGCGTTTGTTGGGAGACAACCAACACTTTTACCTTCTGTTTTTATGTGTTCACATGATTAAGCTACCGTAGTAATCATTTTTTGTGTCTTTTATTTCAATAAAGTGCCAAGTAAATCCTTTGGGATAGTGTGGATACTTGCTTGTTTGATTCTGTGCAAAACCAGAAATTTTTGCGTCCAGTATATGAATTATCTTATTTTACTGGAGATTAAAAAAATCTGAAATTTTTACACAATATTTCTATGCAAATTCTATGATCTTTCCTAAATTTTCAGAATTTTTAGAGTGAGGAAAGTATGGTTATCATTCAGATCTTTACATACTCTTCTGTTTTTGACAAATTCTGTTTTGCATGCATAGTTTGCTTGTTTCAAGTGTTTCCATAGCTTATATTTGGTGATATAAATTGTGGGAATGATATAATACATTAGGTATCATGTGGTAACATATATTAATCTTGTCTTGACAGTACCTAAGTGAATGATTTATCTTTATTACACTAACCCTTCTCACGAAGTTTCGTTAAGTTTTGTGTGATTGAAGTTTTCGAGTCTTGGGTGACACACCGATATGAGGAGAATAAGGAGTGAAAATAACCTAAGATTGGGGATTCCCAAGGCGCCCACAAGGTAATATTCAAGGAAGACTCAAGCGTCTAAGCTTGGGGATGCCCCGGAAGGCATCCCCTCTTTCGTCTTCAACATTATCGGTATATCTTACTTGGAGCTATATTTTTTTCGTCACATAATATGAGTTCTTCTTGGATCATAATTTTATTTTTTTCTCTGTTATGTGTTATTTATAATCTCGTTTTTCAATAAAAAGTTCCAAGAATCATCTTAGGATGCTTGCATTGCATGTTTTGATGTGTGATGTGTAAAAACGGAAACTTTTGCTGTAGTGTTTGAATTTTCATATTTTATTCAAACGTGAAAAGTTTCTGAATTTGAAATTATGTTTTAATATAAATTAAATATCTTTTCCTAAATTTTCGTAATTTTTTGAGTAACAGAAGTACACTGTTTTCATAAATTGCTACAGACTGTTCTGTTTGGACAGATTGCTATCATAGGTTTGTTATCTACTTATCCTGTAGTTTCCATAGCCTATATTGGTAGATATAAATTGTGGAAATGATATTAAACAGAAGATGATGTTTGAAAATTATTGTGCAACTTATCTTGGCAGTACATGAAGTGTTGATTTATTCTTATGTGTACTAACCTATCTCACGAGTTCTTGTTGATTTTTGTGTGGATGAAGTTTATAAGAATTAGGGAAACCATGATATGAGAGGAATTAAGGAGACACAAGAGCTCAATATTGGGGATGCCCAAGGAATCCCTAATTAATATTTCAAGGAGTCTCAAGCATCTAAGCTTGGGGATGCCCCGGTTGGCATCCCACCTTTCTTCTCCAACAATTATCGGTTAGCCTATGTTGAGCCTAAATTTTAATTCGTCCACATGATGTGTGATATTCTTGGAGTGCTATTTTTCTTTCACTTTATGTTGAATAAAATAATCAGATCTGAAAATATTTATTTAGAGAGAGATCCCTCGCATATCTACTTGATTGTTTACCTACTCATTGATCTTCACTTATATCTATTTGGAGTAGTTTGTCAATTTGCTCTAGTGCTTCACTTATATCTGTGTAGAGCATGGCGGTGGTTTCATTTTATAGAAGTTTATGAACTCTCATGATTCACATATATTATTTTCAGAGTCTCTAAATAGCATGGAATTTGCTTAGGTTATGAATAGTCCTAATATAATGGGCATCCAAGAGGGATATAATAAAAACTTTCATATAAAGTGCATTGAATACTATGAGAAGTTTGATTCCTTATGATTGTATTGAGATATAAAGATGGTAATATTAGATACATGCTAGTGAGTAATTGTGGATTGGTAGAAATACTTGTGTTAAAGTTTGTGATTCCCGTAGCATGCACGTATGGTGAACCGTTATGTGACGAAGTCAGAACATGATTTATTTATTGATTGCCTTCCTTTGTGTGGAGGTCGGGATCGCGTGATGGTTAAATCCTACCAACGCTTCCCCTAGGAGCATGCGTGTAGTACTTTGTTTTGATAACTATCGACTTTTGCAATAAGTATGTGTGTTCTTTATGACTAATGTTGAGTCCATGGATTATAGCACTCTCACCCTTCCACCTTTGCCAGCCTCTCTAGTACCGCACAACTTTCGCCGGTGCATTAAACCTATCATATACCTTCCTCAAAACAGCCACCATACCTACCTATTATGGCATATCCATAGCCATTCCGAGATATATTGCCATGCAGCTTCCACCGCTCCGTCTATTATGACACGCACCATCATTGTCATATTGCTTTGCATGATCGTATAGTTGACATCGTATTTGTGGCAAAGCCACCATTCATATTTTTATACATGTCACTATTGAGTCATTGCACATCCCGGTACTACGCCGGAGGCATTCATATAGAGTCATATTTTTTTCTAAGTATCAAGTTGTAATTCTTGAGTTGTAAGTAAATAAAAGTGTGATGATCATCATTATTAGAGCATTGTCCCATGTGAGAAAGGATGATGGAAGCTATGATTCCCTCACAAGTTGGGATGAATCTCCAGAATTTATGAAAAATAAAAGAGGCCAAATAATCCCACCAAAAGAAAAAGAAGAAAAAAGGAGAAAATGAAAAAAAATGAGAGAAAAGAGAGAAGGGGCAATGCTACTATCCTTTTTCCACACTTGTGCTTCAAAGTAGCACCATGATCTTTATGATAGAGAGTCTCCTATATTGTCACTTTCATATACTAGTGGGAATTTTTAATTATAGAACTTGGCTCGTATATTCCAATGATGGGCTTCCTCAAATTGCCCTAGGTCTTCGTGAGCAAGCGAGTTGGATGCACATCCACTTAGTTTCTTTTTGAGCTTTCATACACTTATAGCTCTAGTGCATCCGTTGCACGGAAATCCCTACTCACTCACATTGATATCTATTTATGGGCATCACCATAGCCCGTTGATATGCCTAGTTGATGTGAGACTATCTCCTTCTTTTTGTCTTCTCCACGACCACCATATTCTATTCCACCTATAGTGCTATGTCCATGGCTCATGCTCATGTATTGTGTGAAAGTTGAAAAAGTTTGAGAACACTAAAGTATGAAACAATTGCTTGGCTAAAACCGGGGTTGTGCATGATTTAATACTTTGTGTGATGAAGATGGAGCATAGCTAGACTATATGATTTTGTAGGGATAACTTTCTTAGGCCATGTTATTTTGAGAAGACATGATTGCTTTATTAGTATGCTTGAAGTATTATTATTTTTATGTCAATATTAAACTCTTGTTTTGAATCTTATGGATCTGAACATTCTGGCCACAAGAAAGAAGATTGCATTGATAAATATGTTAGGTAGCATTCACACTTCATAAATTATTTATTTTATCATTTACCTACTCGAGGATGAGCAGGAATTAAGCTTGGGGATGTTGATACGTCTCCAACGTATCTATAATTTATGAAGTATTCATTCCATGTTTACAATAATTCTATATGATTTTATTAGAACTAACTCGGACTAATGTTGTTTTCAACAAAACTATCATGGTGTCGTTTTTTGTGCAGAAATAAAAATTCTCACAATGGGCTGAAAATTTATAGAGAATATTTTTGGAAAATATAAAAAATACTGGAGCAAAAAGATACCGGAGAGGAGTCCCAAGGCAGCCACAAGCCTAGGGGCGCCCCCCTAGGGCGCGCCCCCTGGCTTGTGGGCCCCTCGGGAGTCCCCTTGACGTGAGACCGATGCCAAAAATTCCTATAAATACAAAAAACAAAAAGAAACCTAGATGGGGAGTTCCGCCGCCACAGGCCTCTGTAGACACGAAAAACCTTGGGAGCCCTCTCCGGCACCCTGTCGGAGGGGGTCATCATCACCGGAGGCCATCTTCATCATCCCGACGGTCTCCATGACCAGGAGGGAGTAGTTCACCCTCGAGGCTGAGGGTATGTACCAGTAGCTATGTGTTTGATCTCTCTCTCTCTCTCTCTCTCTCTCTCGTGTTCTTGAGATGGAACGATCTTGATGTACCGCGAGCTTTATTAATATAGATGAATCTTATGGAGTGTTCCCCTCTCTATCTTCTTGTGATGAATTGAGTTTTCCCTTTGAAGTTTTCTTATCGGATTGAGTCTTTAAGGATTTGAGAACACTTGATGTATGCCTTGCGATGGGATATCCATGGTGACAATGGGATGTTCTATTGATCCACTTGATGTATGTTTTGGTGATCAACTTGCAGGTTCCGTGACCTTGGGAATCTATGCATAGGGGTTGGCACACGTTTTCATCTTGACTCTCCGGTAGAAACTTTGGGGCACTCTTTGAAGTTCTTTGTGTTGGATTGAACATGATGAATCTGAAATTGTGTGATGCATATCGTATAATCAAGCCCACGGGTACTCGTGGTGACAATGGGGTATCTAGGTGACATTAGGGTTTTGATTGATGTGTATATTAAGGTGTTATTTTAGTATGAACTTTAGGACTGTTTAAGACACTTATAGGGATAGCTCATACAATTGATCGGAAAAGATAACTTTGAGGTGATTTCGTACCCTACAATAATTTCTTCGTTTGTTCTCCGCTATTTGTGACTTTGGAGTGAACTCTTTGTCGCACATGAGAGATTTACATATGATTCTACTATGTCAGTATTGTTGAGAGAACTTGCACTAGTGAAAGTATGAACCCTAGGCCTTGTTTCTAAGTATTGTAATACCGTTTGTGCTCACTTTTATCATTAGTTACTTTGTTGTTTTTATATTTTCAGATTATAAAAACCTATATCTATCATCCATATTACACGTGTATCACCATCTCTTCGTTGAACTAGTGCACCTATACAATTTACCATTGTATTGGGTGTGTTGGGGACACAAGAGATTCTTTTTTATTTTGTTGCAGGGTTGTTCAAGGGAGAGCATCTTCATCCTACGCCTCCCATGGATTGATAAACTTTAGGTCATCCACTTACGGGAAATTTGCTACTGTCCTACAAAACTCTGTGCTTGGAGACCCAACACGAGTCTATAAGAATAAGGTTACGTAGTAGACATCACTTTCCTCTAAAAATAGTTTAAATAATTAAAATACGTCATGTCAGCTTCAATACCACTATAGAAAATCGGGACAATGGAGCAACAACCTGTGCCGTACCGACTTCATCTAACCATGAAAAGCAAGGTGCCTTTAGCATTGACCGTCTTGTTGATACTACAATAACCCCCTTCACAAAAGGAATGGCATGGAGGTATGCTCGCTAATCCGGCTTCAGATAGAACGATTTGATCTTAAACCAGCGATTGTAAGCACACCTAGTCCGCCACCACCATGACGCATGATGCATGCCGAACTCCACCGTCAATGCACCCGAAACTGAATTGTATTCCATCCGGAATGCAACAAGATGTCCTACTCCCGGCATGACCAACCGACAATTAGCCTAGTCAACTCATGCCGAACACCAGAGTTCCTTGCCATTGCTCAACACATTGGCAATGGATATTTTCGGTTCCACAAATAAGTATATCTCTCAAGTATAATTGTGTATACTACTTATACCGCCTACATGTTTGTCAAGATTCTTGGGTTTGCCCTAATTTATCCATCCACCATTTACAAAGTTGTCACCCGCCCAACCCCATACCCCGACACTCTTTTGTTGGTGTGGCTCTCTTTGTGTTAGGTGAAGAGCATCCACACTCAAATGTTGAACAAAGGAGGAGGCAAAAGGGGAAACAAGAGATTTGGCGCCAACAACCACAACCTTGTCCTGGTTGTTTGAAAATCGATACCTTGTCTCGATACCTCTTTTTTTAGATTTAGTCTTGATACCTCTTAAGCAGCGCTAGCAACCCCAGTCGATGCTCAAGCGCAGATGCTATTGGCCGGCCCAGCTACCCCTGCTCGCTCGCTCCCCTGTTTTTTTTCCTCGAAAAAGAAAAAGACCGATTTACCATTCACTGATCAACTACTTTATCATTGACCGGTCGATTGGTTGACCATTAAATTTTCAGAAAATTTTACAAAAATAAAACAATGACAAACCAAATTTCGTGAGTTTAAAAAAACTTCTATTTAAAAAAATCATGACTTAAAAATGTTCATGAATTTGAAAATAAAATCATGAATTTCGAAAGAAAAAGTTCACGAGTTTAAACAATATTTCAAAATTTTGGAAAAAAACCCAAATTTTAAAAAGTTCAAGAAAATTGAAAAAACAATAACAATAATTTGAAGAAAAAAACTTGAAACTTTTCTTTTCTTAAAAAATAATAAAAATGAAAGAAAAAGGTTCACGGATATGAAAAAAAACACTAACTTGAAAAGTGACTTGGAAAAGTTCATGAAATTTTAAAAAATTAAAGACTTGGAAAAGTTCATAATTTTAAAACAGACCATGAAAAAATTTCACCAAATTTGGAAAAGGTTCACACATTTGAGAAAAAGTTCACATATTTGCATTTTTTTTATAAACTTCACATATTTTTTAAAAAGGAAAAATAAATAGAAAAGCAGTAAGAAAACAGAAAACAGAAAAGTGAATAAAAAGGAGAAACTCAACAAAAGTAGATAGAACAGTAGAAAAGGAAAATAAATGGGTCGAAAGTTTCCAAAACCCAGGCTTGGATTCTTCTGGAAGCTTCCAAAAATCAAGAGGAGTTCCCGGCTAGATCACACGCTACGCCAGATGGGACGGTATTTTAACGAAGGAAACGATCGACAGGGGTGTGAGTGCTAGTTTGCGAACAGAACTAGAAGTGGCGTATAAGGCGCCAAATCGGAGTTGGACCTTGTCTCTCGACTCCGTTGCGCTTAATTATATAATGCCAGACACATACGTGGGCTTAACACGTACGAAGTTACAAGGTTGTTTTGCCCATGACGGCACACACCATCCCAACTCTTCACAAGAGAATCCTAAAGTGGAAAAGGCCAATGGATTCTTGTTTATACTAATTCTCTTCCACTAGTGTCTCCTTGTTACTTCTATTGCATCAGCTAGTGATGAGGAAGTTGATGCTATCTGTCTATCACCGCATCATCCAGTGATGAAGAAGATGATGATATCTGCCTATTTTCTCCGCCTTGCCTTCTTGATGTCCAAAGTAGGAAAGAACATATCTAGTCCTCTCATTATCTCAATATTCACATAATAACACTAATATTCCAATCATCATGAGGCAATTTGATAGGAGGGGTGGTCACAATACACCAATCAATTGAACGAAGCAATGAGCAACATGCAATCAACCAATCAAGCGGCCGGGAGTGGTGGTGGTGGGGTGACTTTACGATTATGTTTAAGAGGTAGTTGAGAAAACTAAAGCTGGAAACAATGGCGCCACATTGTCTACTGGAGTAGTGAAGGTTGCTCCACTTCAGCACAGTCATGCGCCATTGCCTTGTGCCGCCAGCCGGTCTCGTTAGTGGATTACACGATAAGGGAGTGAGGGAGACATATCATTTCAGTCGTCAGGAGCAAGAGTGCATCGACACATGATGCACACATGCTTGTCTAAGATGGGCCCTATCTTTGAGTGGCATAGCTGAAGGTTTGGGGAAGTTAGGAAAAGGGATGTTGTAATGGGTTTCGGTCTAAAATAATGGTGAATATGCCTCGGGATTGTTGGTTGACAGTTTCTTATATAGGTGACAGGTAGGCAGGTAGGCAGTGTATAGGGTCATCTCCTATTTGATGCTTACGGCGCCAATTAATGTACTACTGGTAGGAAGCGCACGCATACATTCTTTACAGGTCGGCCCATATAAGTTTGCCCCTTATTTCTGAATCTATGAGAAGCTTATGTTTTGTTTTTCTTATTGGGAAGTTTCTGCACTGACTTTTAGCCGGTTTTCCCTATGCGTTTTGACCGGTTTTCTTTTATATTTTCGTTTTCTTTGTTTTTCTCCTTCTTAAAAAACCATGAACTTTTTTTCAAGTTGCGAAAATAAATTTGTGTGCTTTTTCGACTTTGTGATCTTTTAACTTCTATTTTTTTACAAATGCGTGAACTTCTTTTACCTTCATGAACTTCTTCAAACATTCAATATTATTTCAAGCTTGTTCACTTTTTTTGAATTTTTTCTAAATTCGTGAAAGAAAATCATGAACCCTTTCAAATTCAAGAAATTTTCACAGGCATGATTTTATAAAAAATGATTTTTTCAGAAATATTTCTTTTTATTATTTTACCATTTGAAAAAAACTGAAGAAAACTGGTGAATCTTTCCTAAAATAACAAACCAGTGAGAGAAAAAAAAACAGAAAAAACCAGTCAGCATTTGATAAGAACAACACACTGTCTAAGCAAGTAATAAAAAACCCTTGCAAGGGTGACCGGGTCCTTACTGGGCGAGCAAATGAAAAAAATAAGCACTAGGGCTCCTGAGCAAGCGAAATAAAATTTACTGGCCCATGTCTCACATGGACAGAGCTATGCGCTGTTGTGCCAACTTTTCTTTTTGAGAAATGCCTGCAACTTTATTCATACTCATAATAATTACAAACACATTGATTTGGACCTAGGATCCAAGAAAATACAAGGTAACTCCTATGACTAAGAATTACGATGACATCCCTTGAAAACAAAATTCTTCATGGTATCAATCTCTACTCGAAGAAATACTCTAAAGACTTCGGTAGAGAGGCTGCAAGTGGACTGGAGTAACGATGTTGTCACTCTTTTACCCGTCCGACATTACCAATAATAATTTTCGAAAGCACCTTGAGTCGCCAATTCAAAAAGATGGGAAGTCCTGATCGATGGACGTACTTGGGTTGGGGATGATCCCCTAAAAGTGCATGCCGTCGAATCACTATATCTTCACTAAGACGTCGACGAAAGATTTCACCTCCACAAAGAATTAGACCCAAAAAAAGCTTGACACGGTGACATAAACTCATCAGATCCGAATAATTAGATCTGTGAGGACGGAAAACTCTCTAACCTCATGGCACCGCCAAAAAAATGAGAGGAGATTTATTCTCAAAAAACTATGATGATCACTAGACGTTGACGAAGAACATAGAGATCTTGAAGATCCGAGATCCCCCCGCCCTCCCCCTCTCAGCGCCAAGATGGCAGCCGAAGGCGGTGGGACCTAGATTTCTCAGATGACAACGATGGCAGCAGCACAAGAAACCCTCCCGAAACTACTCCTCTAGTTGTACTAGTTGTTGTGTCAACTAGCGCACCAGGTACGCGAAGAGGGCCTATGTGACGGGTGTGTGTATAGCTCACTTATAGCGAGTTGTAAGTCCCGATCACATGCAAAGAGCTATTAATGGACCGCCAAATAAGAACTTCCTTGTATTCGCTCGTTCGCTATGGTGGTTCATTGTTCATTTTATTTCCCTTTTCAGTTTTCTAACTTTATTTACATTTTTGAAATAAAATATGATATTTACTTGAAACAAATAAAATTGATGACAGCTTTCAAAAAAAGTATGACGTTTAAACATGTTCATGTGTTTCAAAAACATGTACGAAAGATTTTTGTAGAAATATTTATACAATGAACAAAATGGTCATGTAAATACATTAAGCATGTAAAACAATATATTTTAGATGTATATCAAAAATATACAAATATGTACAAAAACATTAGACATCAAAAGTATATTGGGAAAGATATAAATAATAAATTTAAAAATATGAAACATTATAAAAATGTTTCAGATGTATAACAAGAATGTACAATGTGTACAAAAACAACAGAAATTGAAACATGTATTACAAACTGTTCTTGTTATACATGAAAATATACAACATGTAAGAAAAATGCAAACGTCTGTTGAAAAGAAAAGGAAAAGAGAAGGAAAATCGAAGGAAACAATGAAAACAGATAAAGAAATGCAAAGAAAACCAAAGAAAATCGAATTGAAAAAACAAAGTATAACAAAGGAAAAAATAGATGAAAATATTCAAAAATACAAAGAAACCTCAATTATAACAAGAAAATAAATAAACACAGAAAAGAACGAAAGGAAGAAAATGTCAAAGAAAAAAACAAAAAAAATCAGAACAAAGACAACATCGACGATCGATCGAACGAAAGCACAACCGAGAAAGCACACTACTGGGTTGGGTCATACGCATGGACCCTTCAGGCAAGGGGAGCTACCATCACACTGTAAGCGGAATATAAATTCTGTGTATATGACTCCGGTGATGCTGAAGGGGAGCTACCATCACAAGGGGAGCTAGTTTGGGCCGGCACATGGCGCTCCGTCGCTGAAGTTGTTTCTTTCCTTTTCCCTTTTTTCTTACTATTTCTTTATTTTTATTTTTTTTCCTGTGTATTCTACAAAGTTCATTGTGTATTTCAAAAAAATTATATTTTTTATTACAAAAATAAAAATCCTATATTAATCAAACGTTCACGGTATATTATAGGAAATTACAAAATGCATTGTAAACATATTTATCATATATGAGAAAATTGTTCACAAATACCACAAATGTTCCATTGTGTATTTGAAATGTGTTCAACATATACTACACAAATGTTCAATATGTATTAAAAAAAATTAAAAGTATATTAAAAAGTTCAGTGCGTACTTAAAAATTATCTGGCATGTATATTCATATTTGAAACAAAAACGAGAAAACAAATGGGGTAGTACAGTGAACTGGATGCTGCAGGACCATGTTATTGCAGGATGCTACAGTGACGGGCCACTACAGTTCTTTTCCTTGACTGAAGCAGGACCACTTCTTTAGTGCTGATTCTGTACGTTTAGGTAGTTTTCCTTTAGTTGAACTACAAATGTAAATGGACCGGTCCAATTGTTACGCTCCCTATGCAGGAGCTCTCGCCAAAGAGCTTTGTTAGAGCTATATATCGTCCAAATGATTTGTGATAGGTCTCGCCAATGGCATCCCTAAAATCGGCCTGGCTAATTTTTGTGCACCTATTCAGTTGCTCGTTGTCGTTGGCTCTTTATTTTTCTGTTTTCTTTGGTTATTATTAATTTCTTCCATGGTCTTTATTGGATTTTCTTCTTCTCTTTCGTTCTTACTTGTTTCATAGGGCTTTTTCTGGGTTTTCATTTTTTTCTACTCCTTTTCAACTTTTTTTGTTTTCTTTGTTTCTTTCTCAGCTTTTGTTTGTTTTCTTTAATTTTCATATGCTCAAAGGTTTTCTTTGGTTTTCTCCCGTGTTTGTAGTTTTTATCTTTATCTTCTTTTTTCAACGCATGGTTACTCTTTCACAACAATATACACAAAATACATGATATATATATGATAAATGTTTGGTACGACCGGGTGTAGTTACTCTCACTTTTGTTTCGTATGCTATAGATAGTATCTATCATTTTAAAGTGTATGTACACGTAGTATGTAGTATATAAGAATATTTAGGTAGTATATATACAAATTTTTTGATACTATGTCTCATATTTTGAGCATATACTTTTTTACGTACAAATATGTACGTATTTTATAAATATAATAAAAATATGAGCCAACTTGCAATTTTTTTCCATAGAATTCACTTTGGAGTATCTTATATATATATATGAATGTTTTAACAACTCTAAATACATGATTAGCATTGATTTATATTATTTATTCTAATTATTAATATGCATTATATATATTTTTGTATACATGTGAAATATGTTCTACACAATTGAGATTTTTAGATACATGGTTAAATCTTTTGGTATTATATGTTCTGATGTCCACTCTTTTGCATACATGCTGTGTACTTTTCGCATACATCTGCAACATTTTTTATACATGTTAATTATTTTCCACATAAATGGTTAACATGTTGAAAATATATGTTTTTCCCGCAAAAAAACAAGAAAATATATGTTTTGATTTCTAGTTTCTTTATATAAATTGTATGTTTTTCGTATACGCTTGAAACATTTTTTTGTGCACGTAAGACATTTTTCAAATACATATTTACCATTTCAACACATATTTTTGAATATTTTTAGAAGACGCTTAATTTTTCTAAATACATGTTAAACTTTTTTTTTGAATGATATAAAAAAAATAAACTATGTTAGATTTTTACACTTATTAACATGTTTAAATGCATTATTTTCAAATATATGTTTTGACGTCTACTTTCTTCATACACGTTATATATTTGTGTATACATCATAAATATTTTTGTATACACGTTTAACACTTTTTTTTCAAATGTATGATTAATGTTTTTTTCAAATATATGTTTTGAAGGCATGTGGAGAACCCTTCCTGTATGTTCTGTGCGTGTGCTGAATCAGTACATCACTTATTTTTTGAGTGTATTGTGGCACAACAGTTATGAGATTTTGTTTCTGAGGTCTTTTGTATTGGGAGATTTTCCTGCTTTGAAGAAGTTATAGATAAATGGCATCAGCCTAAGAAAAATGATGTTTTGAACTTGGTTGTGACTGCCTCCTGGTGGAGTATCTGGAAACTAAGAAATGAATTCCGTTTTCAGGGCCGTTCTTGGAAAAGTGTCAAATGCATCCTTGCCAAGTTAGGTGTGTACCTGAATCAATGAAAAGTGCTCTGCGACGATGTTCAAGCAATGCGACCTCCAAAGATGCATCAGGTTGCTGGGCAAGAAACATGAAGAACTGCTGCGAATTCATGGAGATGAAGCAAGGAGGGATTGGAGGAGGGGAGGAGAGTGCCTACTCCTGTTCTTTCTTCTATCCTTTCGTTCCTGTGTCTTGTAATAATGGTTGCGAAAAAAATTGGGCAAGATGTGTACTTTAGTCTTGCTGACAATCTGCTGGTTTAGGTTGGCTGTTAGTCAGGTTTTGTTGTTTTCCTTTTCTAGATGATGTGTAAGACTCTGTTTGCTTCATTATATAAAATGGGACATGGGGAACCCTTTTCTTTCAAAAAAATGTTTTGAATATTTTTTGAATAAGTATTGACCATTAATTCAGATTCACGATTTAATTTTTGAAGTAATCATATGTTTTGAAAACATAAACAAAAGGAATAAGGAAAACTAGCTAACCTGCATGTTGCCGAACTCACACCTACGTGGCGAGGCACGAGGCGATGCGCGGGCAAGGGATTCTTCCAACACGCTACGGGCAAGACACAGCCATGTCCGTGGAACTCTTGTGTATAAGGCACTTCTTTTGCCAGGTCAGGCCAAGCAATCGCATTTCTTAAACGGCGCCCTCAGCGCACGTTACAGGGTGCACACAACCTTGTCCGCGCTGGGCCGGCCCACATTCCTCCTTTTCTGTTTTAAAGGTTGCACACCCCCTTGTCCGGGCTGGGCCGGCCCACATTTCTCTTTTTCTGTTTTAAAGGTTGCACACACCCTTGTCCGCGATGGGCCGGCCCACATTCCTCTTTTTCTGTTTTAAAGACGCAAAAACAACACGTGTACGCAAAAGTCATTCGAAAAGGGGATCGCCTGGTTCAACGTTCGCTTCCATAACCAACCAGCCACACGCTTTGGACGTGTTTAGTTATAGCTTTTTTCTTCCTTTCTTTTTTTTGCTAGACAGGTTTTTCTCGATTTTATTTTTTATTCATTTCCATTTTACTTTTTCTTGCTAAATATTTTTTATAATATACATGAATTCTCGTTGAAATTCGCGAACTTCTTTCAAATTCGATGATTTTTAATTTCACATTTGAGGAAGTTTTTTCAAATTCGATGGTCTTTTTTTCAAATTCGATGAACTTTTTTGAATTTTGATGAAAATATTTATAATTCAAAGAACTTTCTACAAATTCGATGATTTTTTGAAAATTAAATATATTTTTCCAATTTTCATGAACTTTTCCCATTTTTTTTCAACTTCGATGAACTTTTTCAAAATTAAGAACTTTCATTTCAAATTCAAAGATTTCTTTAAAATTGTGAACTTTTTAAAGATTTCAGGTGTATTTTTTAATTTATGTTTTTTTCAAATTTTTGTGTTTTTCAATTTTTGTAAAATCAATAAAACTAGTCAACCGTAACTGGTCAGCGTGATTGACCAAACAAGGGAAACGGGATCAATCAAAGCACCGAAATCAGTCATCATCGAGTTTTGTATACTTCTCAAGGCAGACCCACGAGCTGAGGCACGTGGGCGCCATGAAGCCGAACTAGCGCTTAAGGCGCCCTATAGGAGGTCCCTCAAACAATGTCCGGATTGTCATTGTATGGGGCTAGAAAAAGGCTATACCATCTTGGGCCTACCTCTACGATGTTGATGTGCCTCCCGATTCTTTCTTATCTGGTTTATAAACAAAAATTCGTTCTTGGGGTAACTTTCAGAAGTTATACATGTGTCCCTCTGTTTCAACATAAATTTTAAAAATGAACTTTGATCATTAATTTAACTAGTAAAATATGAGCCATGCGATTTTAAAGTTATAACATAAACATTTTTTTGAATACAAGTTCAATGGTATAATTTTTATCATGCATAACCCACGTTGATTGGTCAACTTGATGATCAATTAAATTTTGAAATGTACTCATGATTTATTCATTAAAATGAAATGAGTATGCGCTAAAACAATTATAGTTTATATTCGAGAGACAAATTGTTCAACTCATGTGAGAGGCGGTTGCATAGGCGACTAGGAAACCCTAGCTGCCACCTGTGTTCCCTCCCTCTCGACGCCATCTAGAAACATCATCGGACAAATCCATCTCAGCGATGGTGTTGGCGAAGGAGATGCATGTTCGAGTGATCTGCCTCAGGCGGTGCTCGACGGCGGTGGTGGTGAAGCTCGTGATGGCTGACGGGATCCAGCGCGGCAATCCTCAATAGCGAGTTGGCTTGGCTAGGTTACCGGAGGACAGCTTAGACGCACGGGTCTGGACGGCGTCATGCTAGACATCATACTCAGACATGTTGTGCAACAACATGGGTGTTTTCTTAAGGTATTCTAAATAAAGTCGTCGTGATTAGTTTTGGGCAGCGAGGAGGAGGCGTTGTCCCATTGTAGGAATAATGTTCTCCCCGCCCTTTACCCATTCTGTTGGTATGCTTATCTCCGACGAAGGGCGGGCAGATATGTGTCTCTCACAGGTTCTCCACGATTTGGTTGGTTTAGGCTGTCGGTGGATCCGTCTGGATTCTATGGTCTTTCTTGATTTTGGAGTTTCTACATGCTCTTATCGGCATTTAATTTTCTTGTCTAGGATGGCGTTCGCGGCCAACGACGTCTCCTGTTCTGCATCAAGGACTTTCCTACCGCTGCTTCTACAAGCTTCAAGGTTTATGAAAGCTTGCTTCATCAAGGCGGAGGTTCAGAGACGGCATCGAGCTATGCTCACGATGCCAAGAATATGTTTTCTTTTAATAAGAGCTAAAATCACTTCTTTTTTAGCTTTTGACCTCATATTTTAGGGTGGATCTCTAAATATAGGAAAGATATCCCTCCATGTTGGATATACGACTTACAACGAATATGGCTTCACGTAAGAGAGGCCATAGATGCGGTGATTTACCCTGTGGTGGATGTCAGCGGTTTGAGTCCGCTTATTTCCAGTCCGTAAACTTAGCGGATACTATGATGGCAATAGCATTGAGTGTTTCCAATTCAGTCACACCGATCGCAATTTGATTGCAATGTTATATTTTTGTTTGGATATGATTGTAAGGACTTGTGATACTTACTACATGGCTTTAGGCCTTTCGCAAAAGAGAAAAAAGAAATGTGCAGCTCATATCCTAACTCATAGTGTCTTACTCACCGGATCTCACATATACATATTTCCTCTCCTTAATGAAAGGACAACGCTCCCACTGGTTCCTAAAAAAGACATTGAAGTCTAACAAAATTACTCGAAATGCAAGTGAGAAAAATCGTGAGACACCGATCAGACCATCTCTAATAGATGATATAGATGCATAAATAACCAAAATTTACATCACGTAGGCCCAAAAACGATACTCCAACATATAATCTAGATGCAAAAAGAAAATTTCTGATTGTTTTTAGATGCAAAATACATCATTTGATAATGTAAATATACATCACAAGCCGCCACCCAAGTAAAACCAAATCACGTCGCGCGAACGGCTAACCACCAAGCAAAAGTTTCTGGCTGCACGCCCGCCCGCCCACCCGCCTACCACCGACTACCATGGACCCCCTCCCCGCCGACCTCGCGGCAGCCACTGCATATCCTTCGCACCTCACCGTGGCCGCCACGGCACCCTCTTGTCTCTCGTCGTCCCCGCCGTAGCCATGCCACCCCCAAATCATCGCCCCCCTTGGCTTGTGGTCGCCTTCTGAATGGGTGTGCCGCGAAAGAAGAAAGTTGTCACAGCCTAACAACATGGTGGTGGCGCGACCCCGCCATCATCGGAATGGTTGCGCCGTCGAAGAAGAAGAAGAAAGGCGATCATGACTGTCGCTACTGCTTCGTAGCCGTTGTCGCCGGCTGAAAGTAATGCTACTGACGGCGTGCCTGCTCCCCCATCGTGTGAAGCCCCGCCACTGGCCATGGAGCATGAGCCATGTCTGTCCCTCCAAAAAATGGAGAATATGAAAAGTTGGAGGCTATGTTTATCTTTATGGTTATGTGCATTTTTATTTCTTGGATCATGAATTATGTTTGCTATGATGCACTGTGAGGACCATTATTTTGCTATGTTGATGTTGAATTTGATATGTTATATAAGTTTATGATAATTTTGATTTAAATATGTGCGGCTATAGTGTTGCTGCTGAACTGTTATACGTTCATGTCGTGCAGCCGGCCTAGTTTTACATTAATTGTTGATGCCGCTGCCGCATGGATGTCCTATACTACATTATGTGTTGGGATTGAAAGGTTTTATGATGAAAGGCACTTATTGATGCTGTATATTCACTCACGCCATAATTTGATGATGTAAATTATGTCATCTATTTGAGATGCTCTTAAGTTAAGGATTTGAGGTGCCCACTAGCCAAGTTATTGTGACGTACAATACATGTATTGTTCAACTCTGTCCTCCAAATAGCATCTCTAGTTTATTTGCGACATGGTTAAATGGTATAGAGACTAAGGCAGCGGCATATATTCGAGTCGGAGTGTGTGTATTACTTTAGTCTATGTGAAATTGTCAGAGTGACGTTATATTTAACAGACACAACATCGTTTTTTTTGCAAGGGATCTTCCAGCCGTTTGAATGGATTCGTGTGTGGTCATTATTCAGCCGTGCAGAAGTCAGAGAGCATGCATATGGAATTACCCAGACCTATTTTTTCACTGGTTATGACGTTTTATTCTTATTCGTTCGACTTTGCTTGTGAACTTGTATTGAACTATGTATTTGGCTGGTATTTTGTCTTATAAAATGATTGTGCATCACTTGATGCACAGAGGCCGTGGGTAATCTTCTTCTTTTTTGAAAAAAAGTCAAGAACTTGAGGCTTATGTGTCTCTATGACCGGATCAACGAACTCAGGCCAACTCCAACGAATGACCCCAAATAGTTTGCCTGTGCCCGCTTTGGGGTAAACGGGCATAAAACCCGACCCAATGCGTAGCAGGAAATGGACATTTATCTGTTTTCCGTCCGCTTTTGTCCGATTCTTGACCTAAATTTGGACCGCCTTTGCGTCGAAGCGGACGATCGGGACGCGCGCTCTTGTCCTCCTCTGGCCTGCACGTCGGGGACACATGATCCCTTTTCTCTTCCATCACCCCTCCCTTCTCTGAAAGTGAAAGAAATATCAATTTTCTTGGCAAGGGGCATGTGAAAGGTGACATTGTCAGACTAGAAGCGGCAACTTCTCAAGATCTTTGGATCTGAAATTCTTTCTTCGGCATGGCTGATTTTAACAATGATATCACCGTGCTTTAGTGTTCATCCGTGTTCGCAAGACTTGCAGAAGGCCACTCTCTAGATCTCAACCTTGAGATCAATGGCCACCATTACAACACAGGGTACTACCTAGCTGATGGTATCTATCCTTAGTGGTCAACTCTTGTGAAGACAATACTCAATCCACAAAAAAAGAAGAGACAGAGATTTTTCCAAATGCATGAGGGTGCTAGGAAGGATGTGGAGCGTGCTTTTGGTGTGCTTCAATTACGATGGGGTATCGTTCGAAACCCTGCACTGATATGGAGCACCGAGAAACCTTTTAAGAGGTGATGACTATTTGTGTGATCATGCACAACATGATCGTGGAGAATGAGCACGATGGCAACATCTACGACCAAGGATTTGATTTTCAGGATGAAAATGTTGAGTCTGAGCACCAAGAACCGGCAACCTTTAAGCAGTTTATCCAACTTTATCGTTAAATGCGTAATTACATACTCATATGCAGTTCCAGAATGACTTAGTTTAGCACATGCAAACTCATATTGACAACCTGTAGATGTATCGGTTCATTTGCTTTTCATATATTTAAAACAATTTTGATTGGATTGTAAAACTATTTGATTTTGCTTTATATTTGAATATTAAACTAAAATTATTTCGATTTGGTTGTAAAATTATTTATAATATTTAGAACCTTTTTCAATTTCGTGGCCTTTTCTCAGGTCATGACGACCAAATGTGTTCACACGTTAAACGCACTACCGACGCATCCGGGGAAAATAACCGAATTTCGTCCATCGCCATATGCAAGCGAACAAAAGTCAGACGAAATCGACGTCCGTCGCGTTGGAGCTGGCCTCACACTGACAAGCACTCTACTGCTGCCCCTGCTACTTGTGTATATGTGAGTGAACTAAGCTCTCTTATTGTTGTACGATTAGCAAGTCCGAGCTAACCATCTCTTTCTCGGTCATGCTTTGCTTCCAGCTTTCCCTTCCCCCGATAAAGAACACACGCACTTCCTGCTTTGTATGTTTCCTCTGCCCGTTGCCCCCATCGAAGCGGGCTTTGCGTTGCCCGCAAGTCTTCCACTGTTTCGATTCCATTTCGACAAGAAGACAAAGCTCCCCCCGCCTCCGCTAAGCATGTCCAGCGAGAAGAACCAGGGCACTGCTAGCGCAGTTAATTAGGCTACGTGGAGGCTGCAGCGACACTGCAAGAAAGAAAAGGAGGGCTAGGAATTAGGGAGCAATCAGAATCAATCATCAACCAAAATACTGCCGACACAGAAGCGTCTGCGAGTTCCATCACACGGCGCACGTTCACTGTGCCCAACGAACGATTCCTTTGCCCCGAAAGATTTATTGTTATATGGTCTGTACTACTAGTTGATAATTAGCTCTTGCCACTGTTTGAAATAACAGTATTTAAACAATAATCTTCTGGTGATGGGCTAATTGGCTGTTTGTCTATTCTGTCAGTGATGACTATTTATATCATCTGTCAGGAGGAGCAAATGCGGCGGGTGTCAGGGGTGAGTCACCCTACCATTTGGGCCGTTCCGTGCAGAGAGGGGCAATGCGGATGGTGATCTAGCTAGGTAGTAGTTGCGGTTTGTGGGGGAGTAAACCTCGATTCCAAACTACTACTGCATGATCATATTCATACGTGGGTTTGGACGTGCTTCGTTTTCGGCATTGGGTAATACATTGCCTTCACCGTTTGATCAAGTAAAGCAAGGAGATGCCTGCATCTAATGGCGCATTTGAGTTTGACAGGCACGATTCAGTCAGCAGTCCAGTGTCAGGGTTCAGCTGACGTGCACAGATCAGCATATAGTCAACTAGTATGAGATATATATGTGTACCACGAGTCCACGAGTGAAGGACGGACCGCTTCTGTCGGTGGTAACAATAGTTCTGTTAAGAAGGTCAGCACTTGATGGTCCCTGTTTGTCAAGAAAATAATCGTGAATGGGTGTAATTGACAATGGCACTGTATGAACTGCTTTGATTGAAAGAAATCTATAGGATTTTTGAAGGATTGAGATCCTTAATTTTTTTTACATTGGTCCTTTGATTCATAGGATTGAATCTCATAGGATTTTTCTTTATGGAATCTTTTATACTACATTTCATAGGAAATCTAACATCCACTTCAATCTTTTTTTACAATTTTTTTGTTTTTACTATGACGTCAAACACTCCTTGCTAATCCTATAGGGTTCAAATGGACATGCCACTCCAACCCTATACTTTTCCTATTCTTACATTTTCAAAATCTTACGGATCAAATAGGCCCTTAAAGGCTCATTTGATTCAAAAGAATTTTATAGAATTTTTGGAGGATTGAAATCCTTAGGAATCTATCCTACATTGGTCCTTTGATTCATAGGATTGGATCCCATAGGAATTTTTCCTATGGAATCTTTTGTACTACATTTCATAGGAAATCTAACATTCATTCCAACCTTTTTCTATAATTCTTTGTTTTTCCCATGGCATCAAACACTCTTGTATAATCCTATAGGGTTCAAACGGACATGCCATTTCAACCCTCTACTTTTCCTATTCCCGCGCTTTCAAAATCCTACGAATCAAAGAGGCCCTAAATTTGCAGGTGAAAAACTCACTCGACGCTCGTCAAAGTTCAGAACTCGGAGCGGGGAAGGTTCGAGGGACCTCTTTTTTACATCTACTCTTTACTACAAGCTAATCATCACAGTACATTTTACAAGAGTATCAACAATCCCTACGGGTGGAAGCCCGCACTAGTTTGGCTAAATTATAGGCAACATAATTAGCCTCTTTAGAAGCATGCTCAAAAATAATATGCAAGGTATCACACGCAAGATGATATATATCTTCAAAAACTGTCAATGATAGTCCGAAAGAGTGAGCTTCATTTTCATTGTCTCTATCACCTCGATGTTGTCGGAGTTCTCCTCTATGAGGTTACACCCGACTGTAATTGCTAAAATGAGACCAAACTTTAATGCCAGTGCCTCGGCCATAAGCGCATCTCCGCACCAATCAATTTCCTCATTTCTTGTCGCGACGAATCTGTTGTTTGTGTCTCTGATGACAATGGCATACGAGCTGCTTGAGTAAATCTGGGTCAAAAGCCCCATCCACGCTTAGCTTCACATAGTTTTTCCTTGGTTTTTTCCAGCCATGTCGCTTGATTGTTGTTTCTGCATCACTCGCCATAGTATAGTTAGCAACCAAAGCTTTAATTGTCACGGCTAAATCTTACGTTCCTGAACCTTTTCATTATGCACTAATTTTCTTCTCTCCCATCACAAATACTAGGAACCAATAGCAATTGCTTTCATTGAATTCCCCCGACCAAGGACCATCCATTCTTCAGCTGTTTGCGGCAATAAATATTCTAGCATAACTTCTCCCGCATGATCCACAACACATGCTTTATCAACAGCAAAGTCCAAACCCAGTAACCGCCATAACTCTTTAGCTTTTGCGCAAGTGAATAATAGGTGATTGGTACCCTCGGCATCTATACCACATGTAGGACATTGCCCAGTGACTTTTATATGTCTCTTAGCCAAAGTCACCCGACATGGTAGCGATCCTAACAAAGTTTGCCAGAGGAAAGTTTTAACCCTGACAGGACAACTTAAGCTTCAAATTGTCCCCCATATTGGTGAATTCTGTGAGAGTCCGACTGTATTTTCTCCTGTTATTTTGTGTCCATATTGGATGTTCCGCTCCGCAAAGCATGCCGATCTCACTGAGAATCTCCCGTTTTTGCACAAGTTCCATGCTATGAAGTCTCACATATCAAATCTAGGCAACGAAATCGCAAGGATCCGCGCCACATCAACTTGCCAAAATATTCTAGAAACCAACTCTTCATCCCAACGGCCCGTAACAAGGTCAATAAGATCACTTGCTTTTGATAGTAAATTGCCTCCACGAGCCTTGATCACTTTGCTAATAGGTGAGTTACGGATCCATTCATCATCTCAAACATTGATCCGACCATTAGCGACCCACCATATATGACACTCTTTTTAGTGTCTCCAACCCCGACATAATACTTTGCCATGTGAATGAGGCTCTCCTTTTCAGAATTGCATTCAAAATATCACAATCTTTATAATATTTGTCTTTGAGAACACGGGCACAAAGGGAATCCGGATTATCAATTAACCTCCAAGCCTGTTTCGCAAGCAAGTCTAGGTGAAAACAATGAATATCTCGAAATCTGATTCCACCTTCTTTCTTTGGCACACACAACTTCCACCAGGCAAACCAGTGCATTCTCCTCCGATTGTCATCATTACCCCACTAATAATGCGCCATCACGTTTGTAATTCCTTTACAAATCTGTTTTGAAATTTTGAAAACCAACATTGCATAAGATGGTATAGCATGTACAATTGATTTGAGTAGCACTTCCTTTCCTCCAGTTGAAAGTTGCCTTTCCTTCCATCCCATAATTCTTTTCATAACTCGATCCACCAAAAACTAGAAACAATTTGTCCTATCTAAACCCACGATGGATGATAAGCCTAGATAAGTATCCAATAGTGCCTCGATCATTATATTCAAACTGCTGCAAATTTGTTCCTTCATCTCAAGTCTTGTATTAGGGCTAAAATACACTCTTGACTTATCCACACTAAACTTCTGTACCGAAGCGGCACAATATGATGCAAGGATTTCTTTCAGACACTCAACATTCTTAGTATTGGCCTTCATGAGGATTAATGAATCATCTGCAAACAACAGATTAGTGATGGAGGATGCTTCCCTACACACATTCACTCCCTCAAGCTTCCCTTCTTCCTCCGCTTTATTCAACAAAGCAGCCAATCCTTCAGTACATAACATAAACAAATAAGGCGACAATGGACCGCCTTCTCTCAAGCCTATAGACGGTTTAAAGATTTATGTTTCTTCTAAGTTAAAACATACATGATATTCCACTGTACGAACACATTGCATAACCAGTTAACCCACTTTTCACGAAATCCTAATTTCAATAGAATACCTTCCAAAAACGGCCATTCAACCTGGACATATGCCTTATGCATCTCGAGCTTCACCGCACACCAACCATTATGGCCATATATCATGTTCTTTATCACATGAAAACTTTCATATGCTACAAAGACATTGTGTGTGATCAGATGCCTAGGAACACTCTGCGTTGGGCTAATAATGTATGGTAAGAAAGCTTTCAGCCTTGCTACTAGCACCTTTGAGATTAATGATATGTCTCCAACGTATCTATAATTTTTGCTTGTTCCATGTTGTTATATTATCATTCTTGGATGTTTTACAATCATTTTACCACAAACTTATATTATTTTTGGGACTAACCTATTAACCCAGAGCCCAATTTCAGTTTCTGTTTTTTCCTTGTTTTTGAGTTTTACAGAAAAGGAATATCAAACGGAGTCCAAACGGAATAAAAATTTACGATGATTTTTATGGACCAGAAGACACCCACGGAGCTTGGAGATGAAGCTAGAATATTCCCGAGGAGGCCACAAGCCCCAGGGGCGTGGCCACCCCCCTGGGCGCGCCCACCAGGCTAGTGGGCCCCTCGGGAGTCCACCGACCTCCCTCTCAGCTCTATAAACCCTCAAATATTCCAAAACCCCAACATAGAACCTAGATCAGGAGTTCCGCCGCCGCAAGCCTCCAGAGCCACGAAAAACCAATCGGGAGCCCGTTATTGGGGAACGTTGCATGGGAAACAAAAAAATTCCTACGTTCACGCAAGACCTATCCATGGTGATGAGCATCTACGAGAGGGAGAGTGGAACTACATACCCTTGTAGATCGCTAAGCGGGAAGCGTTAAGAAGCGCAGTTGGTGTAGTCGGACGTCTTCGCGATCCAAATCGCCGATCGTCCTGCCATCCAATCACGATCCGTCCCGATCAAGCACCGAACAGATGGCACCTCCGGGTTCAGCACACGTATAGCTTGATGACGATCTCGGCCTTCTTGATCCAGCAGGAGGGAGCGGAGAGGTAGATGAGTTCTCCGGCAGCGTCACGACACCGTGGCGATGGTGGTGGAGCAATTCCGGCAGGGCTTCGCCTAAGCACTACAGAAAACCAATCTAGAGGACAAACTATGCACGAGAGGAGAGGGTAGCACGTGGCAGAAAATCTAGTGCAAAACCCATAAAACCTCTAGTATATATAAGAGGAAGAGAGGAGGAGGCTTGGCCCTCAAGGGTCCAGCCCTAGGCTTCGGCCGAACTAAGGAGGAGAGGAGGAATCCTCCTCCAATCCTAGTAGGACTAGGACTCCTTCCTTTTTTGCCTTTTTCCCTTTTTCCACCTTTTCTCTTTGGGCTTTTCTCTCCCAGCCACATGGGCCTTGTGTGGGACTTCCACCAGCCCACTAAGGGCTGGTATTCACTCTCCCACAGCCCATGTAGCCTCTTGGGTCGAAATACCCCTCCCGATGGTCTCCCGATACAGTACTGGCACTCCCGGTACACTACCGATGAGCCCGAAACTTTTCCGGCGACCAAAATAGGACTTCCTATATATCAATATTTACCTATGGACCATTATGGAGCTCCTTGTGACATCCGGGATCTCATCCGGGACTCCGAACAACCTTCGGTCACCACCATGCATAACTCTATACTACCGAAACGTCACCAAACCTTAAGTGTGCAGACCCTGCGGGTTCGAGAACTATGTAGACATGACCAAGACACCTCTACGGTCAATAACCAATAGCGGGACCTGGATGCCCATATTGGCTCCTACATATTCTACGAAGATCTTTATCGGTTGAACCTCTATGTCAAGGATTCAGTTAATCCCGTATGATGTTCCCTTTGTTCTACGGTATGTTACTTGCCCGAGATTCGATCGTCGGTATCTCCATACCTAGTTCAATCTCGTTACCGGCAAGTCTCTTTACTCGTTCCGTAATACAAGATCCCGTGACTAACACTTAGTCACATTGCTTGCAAGGCTTATTGTGATGTTGTATTACCGAGTGGGCCTTGAGATACCTCTCCGTCACACGGAGTAACAAATCCCAGTCTTGATCCATGCCAACCCAACAGAAACCCTTGGAGATACCTGTAGAGTACCTTTATAGTCACCCAGTTACGTTGGAATGTTTGATACACACAAGGCACTCCTCCGGTGTCAGTGAGTTGCATGATCTCATGGTCATAGGAACAGATACTTGACATGCAGAAAACAGAAGCAATAAACTGACACGATCATATGCTACGTTTGTAGTTCGGGTCTTGTCCATCCCATCATTCTCCTAATGATGTGATCCCATTATCAAATGACATATCATGTCAATGGCTAGGAAACCTTAGCCATCTTTGATCAACGAGCTAGTCTATTAGAGGCATACTAGGGACATGGTGTTGTCTATGTATCCACACATGTATCCGAGTTTCCGATCAATACAATTATAGCATGGATAATAAACGATTATCATGAACAAGGAAATATGATAATAACTAATTTATTATTGCCTCTAGGGCATATTTTCAACAGTCTTCCACTTGCACTAGAGTCAATAATTTAGTTCACATCACCATGTGATTCACATTGTTATGAATCTAACACCCAATGAGTTCTGGGGCTCGATCATGCTTTGCATGTGAGAGAGGTCTTATAGTCAACGGGTCTGCGACATTCCGATCCATGTGTACTTTGCAAATCTCTATGTCAAACTGTAAACACTGCTACCACACTCCACTTGGTACTATTCCAAATGGCTGCTCCACTATACGCATCTGGATTGCTACTAAGAGTCATCTGGATTAGTGTTGAAGCTTGCATCAATGTAACTCTTTACGACGAACCCTTTATCACCTCCATAATCAAGAAACATTTCCTTAGTCTTTTAGTCACTAAGGATAATATTGACCGCTGTCCAGTGATCCACTCCTGGATCACTCTTGTACCCCTTGACAGACTCATGGCAAGGCACACACAGGTGCGGTACACAACATGGCATACTATACAGAGCCTATGGCTAAGGCATAGGGGACGACATTCGTCCTTTCTCTTTCTTCTGCCATTGTCGAGCTTTGAGTCTCACTCAACTTCACACCTTACAAATTAGGCGAGAACTCTTTCTCTGATCGATCCATTTTGAACTCTTTCAAAATCTTGTCAAGGTATGTACTCATTGAAAGTCTCATCGAGTATCTTGATCTATCTCTATAGATCTTGATGCTCAACAATTAGGTAGCTTTATCTAGGTCTTCCTTTAAAAAACACTTTTCAAACAACCGTTTATGCTTTCCAGAAATTCTACATCATTTCCGATCAACAATATGTCAACCACATATGCTTGCCAGAAACTCTATAGTGCTCCCACTCACTTTGTTGTAAATACAAGTTTCTCATAAACTTTGTATAGACTCAAAAACTTTGATCACCTCATCAAAGTGTATATTCCAACTCCGAGATGCTTGTACCAGTCCATAAATGGATCGCTGGAGTTTGCAAACTTTGTTAACATTCTCTGGATCGACAAAACCTTCTGGTTGCATCATATACAACTCTTCCTCAAGGAAACCGTTGAGGAACGTTGTTTTGACATCCATCTGCCAAATTTCATAGTCGAAATAAGCAGCTATTGCCAACATGATTCTGACAAACTTAAGCATCGCTACGGGTGAGAATGTCGCATCGTAGTCAACTCCTTGAACTTGTGAAAAACCTTTTGCCACAAGTTGAGGTTTATAGACGGTGACATTACCGTCCGCGTTTGTCTTCTTCTTAAAGATCCATTTGTTTTGAATGACCTTTCGCCCTTCAGGTAATACTTCCAAAGTCCATACTTTGTTTTCATACATGGATCCCATCTCGGATTTCATGGCCTCTTACCATTTCTCGGAATTCGGGCCCATCACCGCTCCTCCATAGCTCGTAGGTTCATTGTTGTCCAACAACATACCTCCAAGACAGGGTTGTTGTACCACTCAGGAGCAGTACACGTCCTTGTCGACCTACGAGGTTCGATAGTAACTTGATCCGAAGCTTCATGATCATCATCATTAACTTCCTCTTCAACTAATGTAGGCTTCACAGAAACATCTTCCTGCGCTACGCTACTCTCTCGTTGAAACAAAGGTTCAACAACCTCATCAAGTTCTATCTTCCTCCCACTCAATTCTTTCGAGAGAAACTCTTTCTCGAGAAAGGACCCAGTTTTAGCAATAAACATTTTATGCGGGATCTGAGATAGAAGGTTCACCCAACTGTTCTTAGGGTATTCTATGAAGATGCATTTGTCCGCTTTGGGTTCGAGCTCATTAGGTGAAAACATTTTCCACACAAGCGTCGCAGCCCTAAACATTAAGAAATGACAGCTTAGGTTTCTATCAAATCCTAATTCACATGGTGTCATCCCAGCGGATTTAGATGGTGCTCTATTTAAAGTGAATGTAGTTGTCTCTAATGTATAACCCCAAAATGATAGTGGCAAAACCATAAGAGAC
This sequence comes from Hordeum marinum, assembly GCA_022496015.1. NCBI lineage: Eukaryota > Viridiplantae > Streptophyta > Magnoliopsida > Poales > Poaceae > Hordeum > Hordeum marinum. Next base: position 402,866,432 of record CM039675.1, read on the forward strand.
ATCATAGTATGCACCATATCTAATATAGCACGAGCATGACGTTCGGACACACCATCACACTATGGTGTTCCACGTGGCGTGAGTAGTGAAACAACTTTCACATTGTCTAAAGTTGTATGCCAAACTCGTAACTCAGATATTCACCTCCACGATCATGTCGCAGACATTTTTATCTTCTTGTCATGATGATCTTAAACTTCACTCTCAATTGGCTTGAACTTTTCAAACAATTCAGACTTGTGTTTCATTAAATAAATATACACTATATCTACTCAAATCATCAGTGAAGGTAAGAAAATAACGGTATCCACCGCACGCTATAAGACTCATTGGATTGCATACATCAACATGTATCATTTCCAATAAATCACTTGCCCGCTCCATCAAACCAGAAAATGGGGTCCTTAGTCATCTTGACCAAGAGGCATGGTTCGCATGTCTCAACCGATTCGAAATCGAATGAGTCCAAAGATCCATCAGCATGGAGTTTCTTCATGCGTTTTATACCAATATGACATTTAGCGACAGTGCCACAAGTATGTGGTACTATTATTATTAACTTTGTATCTTTTGGCATCAATGTTATGAACATGTGTATTACTACGATCAAGATTCAACAAACCATTCTCACTGGATGCATGACCATTGAAGGTATTATTCATGTAAATAGAATAACCATTATTCTCTAACTTATATGAATAACCGTGTTGCAATAAACACGATCTAATCACATTCATGCTCAACGCAAAACACCAAATAACATTTATTTAGGTTCGTCACTAATCCCGAAGGTAGAGAGAGCGTGCGATGTTGATCACATCAACCTTGAAACATTTCCAACACACATTGTCACCTCACCCTTAGCTAGTTCTCCATTTATTCCGTAGCTTTTATTTCGAGTTACTAACATTTAGCAACCGAACCGGTATCCAATACCCAGGTGCTACTAGGAGTACTAGCAAGGTACACATCAATAACACGTATATCAAATATACTTCTGTTGACGTTGCCAGCCTTCTTATCTACCAAGTATCTAGGGTTGTTCCGCTTCAGCAACCGCTCTCCTCATAATCAAAGAACTTAGTCTTGGGTTTAGGTTGCTTCACTAGAGTAGCAACTGACTTGCCATCCATGAAGTTTCCCTCCTTGCCCTTGCCCTTCTCGAAACTAGTGGTTTTACTAACCATCAACACTTGATGCTCCTTCTTGATTTCTACCTTCGCGGTGTCAAACATCGTGAACAGCTCAGGGATCATTATTTCTATCCCTGGCATTTTATAGTTCATCACCAAGTTCTACTAGCTTAGTGACAGTGACTTGGAGAACTATATCAATCACTATCTTATTTGGAAGATCAACTCCCACTCGATTCAAGTGATTGTAGCACCCAGACAAACTGAGCACATGCTCAACGATTGAGCTATTCTCCTTCATCTTGCAGGCAAAGAATCTTGTTGGGGATCTCATATCTCACAACATGGGCACGAGCCTGAGATCCCAATTTGAGCTCTTAGAACATCTCACATGTTCCGTGACGTTCCAAACATTTTGGAGCCTCAATTCTAAGCCGTAATGCATGACAACTAAAATATCAAGTAGTCATCGAAACGAGCCTGTCAGATGTTCACAACATCTACAGACGACGCTAGAGGGGGTGGCGCACTGAGCGGTGCATTAAGGACATAAGCCTTCTGTGCAGCAATGAGGACAATCCTCAGATCACGGACCCAGTCCGCAATATTGCTACCATCATCTTTCAACTATATTTATCTAGGAACATATAAAAATTCAAGGGAGCTACAACATGAGCAAGTAATCTACAACATAATTTGCAAAGACACTACTGACTATGTTCATGATAATGAGTTCAATTAATCATATTATAGAAGAACTCCCACTCAAATTGACATCCATCCGTCCATTCAAGTGATACATGATCCAAATTCACCAACTCAAGTCCGATCATCACGTGAGTTGAGGTAGTTTCAATGGTGAACATCATCATGTTGATCATATCTACTATATGACTCATGTTCGACCTTTCGGTCTCTTGTGTTCAGAGGCCATGTCTATACATGCTAGGCTCATCAAGTTTAACCCAAGTGTTCTACATGTGCAACACTAGCTTGCACCCGTTGTATGTGAACGTAGAGTCTATCACACCCGATCATCACGTGGTGTCTCGACACGGCGAACTTTCGCAACGGTGCACACTCGGGGAGAACACAATTTATCTTGAAATTAAGTGAGGGATCACCTTATAATGCTACCGTCGTCCTAAGCAAAACAAGGTGCATAAAAGGATTAACATCACATGCAAATCATAAGTGACATGATATGGCCATGAACTTGTGCTTTTGATCTCCATCTTGAAAGCATCGGCATGATCTCCATCGTCACTGGCATGACACCATGGTTTCCATCATCTTGATCTCCATCAACGTGTCGCCATTGGGGTTGTCGCGCCCACCATTCTTCTACTACTATTGCTACCGTTTAGCGATAAAGTAAAGCATTACATAGCGCTTAATGATTGACATGCAGGTCATACAATAATTAAAGACATCCCTATGGCTCCTATCGGTTGCTGTACTCATCGACATGCAAGTCGTGATATTCTATACAACACATGATCATCTCATACATCACATATATCTCATCATGTAATTGTCATATCACATCACAACATACCCTACAAAAACAAGTTAGACGTCCTCTAATTGTTGTTGCATGTTTTACGTGGCTGCTACGAGTATCTAGCAAGAACAATTCTCACCTACGCATAAACCACAACGGTGATACATAAGTTGCTTTTCAACCTTATCAATGACTACCTTAGTCAAATCCGATCCAACTAAAGTAGGAGAAACAGACACCCGTCAGCCATCTTTGTGCAACGAAGTTACACGTCAGTCGATGGAACCGGTCTCTCGTAAGCATACGAGTAAGGTTGGTCCGAGCCGCTCCATCCCACAATACCGCTAAACCAAAACACGACCAAGGGAGGAAGCAATTTAAGCATCAACGCCCACAAACTTTTGTGTTCTACTCGAGATCTCATCTACACATAGACCTAGCTATGATACCACTGTTGGGGAACGTCGCATGGGAAACAAAAAATTTCCTACGTTCATGCAAGACCTATCCATGGTGATGAGCATCTACGGGAGGGAGAGTGGATCTACATACCCTTGTAGATCTCTAAGCGGGAAGCGTTAAGAAACGCGGTTGGTGTAGTCGAATGTCTTCGCGATCCAAATCACCGAGCGTCCCGCGATCCAATCACGATCCGCCCGATCAAGCACCGAACGGACGGCACCTCCGCGTTCAGCACACGTACAACTTGATGACGATCTCCGCCTTCTTGATCCAGCAAGAGGGAGCGGAGAGGTAGATGAGTTCTCCAGCAGTGTGACGGCGCCGCGGCGATGGTGGTGGAGCAATTCCGGCAGGGCTTTGCCTAAGCACTGCAGAAAACCGATCTAGAGGAGAAACTATGCACTAGAGGAGAGGGTAGCACGTGGCAGAAAATCTAGTGCAAAACCCCTAAAACCTCTAGTATATATAAGAGGAAGAGAGGAGGAGGCTTGGCCCTCAAGGGGCCAGCCCTAGGCTTCGGCCGAACCAAGGAGGAGAGGAGGAATCCTCCTCCAATCCTAGTAGGACTAAGACTCCTTCCTTTTTTTTTGCCTTTTTTGCCTTTTTCCACCTTTTCTCTTTGGGCTTTTCTCTCCCAGCCTCATGGGCCTTGTGTGGGACTTCCACCAGCCCACTAAGGGCTGGTATTCACTCTCCCACAACCCATGTAGCCTCTTGGGTCGAAATAACCCTCCCGATGGTCTCCAGGTACACTACCGGCACTCCCGGTACAGTACCGATGAGCCCGAAACTTTTCCAGCAACCAAAATAGGACTTCCTATATATCAATATTTACCTCCGGACCATTACGGAGCTCCTCGTGACGTCAAGGATCTCATTTGGGACTCCAAACAACCTTCAGTCACCACCATGCATAATTCTATACTATCGAAACGTCACCAAACCTTAAGTGTGTAGACCCTGCGGGTTCGAGAACTATGTAGACATGACCGAGACACCTCTACGGTCAATAACCAATAGCGGGACCTGGATGCCCATATTGGTTCCTACATATTCTATGAAGATCTTTATCGGTCGAACCTCTATGTCAAGGATTCAGTTAATCCCGTATGATGTTCCCTTTGTTCTTCGGTATGTTACTTGCCCGAGATTCGATCGTCGATATCTCCATACCTAGTTCAATATCGTTACCGGCAAGTCTATTTACTCGTTCCGTAATATAAGATCCCATGACTAACACTTAGTCACATTGCTTGCAAGGCTTATTGTGATGCTGTATTACCGAGTGGGCCCTGAGATACCTCCCCATCACACGGAGTAACAAATCCCAGTCTTGATCCATGTCAACCCAACATACACCCTCGGAGATACCTGTAGAGTACCTTTATAGTCACCCAGTTACGTTGCGACATTTGATACACACAAGGCACTCCTCCGGTGTCAGTGAGTTGCATGATCTCATGGTCATAGGAACAGATACTTGACATGTAGAAAACAATAGCAATAAACTGACAGATCATATGCTACGTTTGTAGTTTGGGTCTTGTCCATCCCATCATTCTCCTAATGATGTGATCCCATTATCAAATGACATCCCATGTCAATGGCTAGGAAACCTTGGCCATCTTTGATCAACGAGCTAGTCTATTAGAGGCATACTAGGGACATGGTGTTGTCTATGTATCCACACATGTATCTGAGTTTCCAATCAATACAATTATAGCATGGATAATAAACGATTATCATGAACAAGGAAATATGATAATAACTAATTTATTATGGCCTCTAGGGCATATTTCCAACACCCGTTCCGGCACCTTGCCGGAGGGGGAAACCATCACCGGAGGCCATCTTGATCATCTTGGCGCCCTCCATGACGAGGAGGGAGTAGTTCACCCTTGGGGCTGAGGGTATGTACCAGTAGCTATGTGTTTGATCTCTCTCTCTCTCGTGTTCTTGAGATGGCATGATCTTGATGTACCGCGAGCTTTATTGATATAGATGAATCATATGGAGTTTTCCTCTCTCTATCTTGTTGTGACAAATTGAGTTTTCCCTTTGAAGTTTTCTTATAGGATTGAGTCTTTAAGGATTTGAGAACACTTGATGTATGTATTGCGATGGGATATCCGTGGTGACAATGGGATGTTCTATTGATCCACTTGATGTATGTTTTGGTGATTAACTTGCGGGTTCCGTGACCATGGGAATCAATGCATAGGGGTTGGCACACGTTCTTATCTTGACGTTTCGGTAGAAACTTTGGGGCACTCTTTCAAGTTCTTTGTGTTGGATTGAACATGATGAATCTGAAATTATGTGATGCATATCGTATAATCAAGCCCACGGGTACTCGAGGTGACACTGGGGTATCTAGGTGACATTAGGGTTTTGGTTGATGTGTATCTTAAGGTATTATTTTAGTACGAAGTCGAAGTCTATTCGTGACACTTATAGGGATAGCTCATAAGATTGATCGAATAAGATAACTTTGAGGTGGTTTCATACCCTACAATAATATCTTCGTTAGTTCTTCGCTATTTGTGACTTTGGAGTGATATCTTTGTCGCACGTGAGGGATTTACATATGATTCAACTATGTTAGTATTGCTGAGAGAACTTGTTCTAGTCAAAGTATGAACCCTATGCCTTGTTTCCAAGCATTTCAATACCGTTTGTGCTCACTTTTGTTACTAGTTACCTTGCTGTTTTTATATTTTCAGATTACAAAAAGCTATATCTACCATCCATATTACACTTTTATCACCATCTCTTCGCCGAACTAGTGCACCTATACAATTTACCATTGTATTGGGTGTGTTGGGGACACAAGAGACTCTTTGTTATTTGGTTGCAGGGTTGCTTGAGAGAGACCATCTTCCTCCTACACCTCTCACGGGTTGATAAACCTTAGGTCATCCACTTGAGGGAAAATTGCTACTGTCCTACAAAACTCTACGCTTGGAGGCCCAACACGAGTCTACAAGAAGAAGGTTGTGTAGTAGACATCAAGCTCTTTTCTGGCGCCGTTGCTGGGGAGGTGAGTGCTTGAAGGTATGTCTTTAGATTTTGCAATTAAACCTTTTAGGTTCTTGTTTTTGACAAGTTTAGTCTATAAAAAACTACAAAAAATGGAATTAAGGTTGCCTCATATGCTTCATCTTTTTAATGTCTTTCGTGAAAATGATGGAAAGGAAAATTGTGTTCAAGTGTTAGAAGAAGAAGTTATTAATATGTTTAGCACTAAATCTTTGAATGATGAGCATGATAGTGATATTGTTAGTATGAATTCTATGAATATTCATGATGCTAATGATATGCAAAGACACAACCTTGGGGATGCTATGTTTTATGAAGATGATATTTTTAGCCCCCCAAGTTTTGATGAGCAAAACTATTATGATTATGACATGCCTCCTATCTATGATGATTATTGTGATGACACGTATGCTATAAAGAGTAATGTAACCATGAAACTTGTCATCATGATTTTAATATTCAAAGTGGTTATGTCAATCAATTATGTCATGATAGTGATTTTGTTGAGCATCTATGCTTGTGCATCATCAAAATAATGATTTATTTGCAGGTTATATTGTGGAAATTCTTCATGATGTTACTGAAAATTATTATGAGGGAGGAACATATGCTTGTAGGAATTTCAATATATCAAGTTTCCTTTCTACATGTTCGAAGTTTTGAAGTTATGCTTGTTTTGCCTTCCTATGCTAGATGATTCTCGTTCCCATAAATTGTTTGCTCACAAAATCCCTATGCATATGAAGTGGGTTAGACTTAAATGTGCTTGTTATGTGATTCATGATGCTCTCTTGCATGTTTCAACTACTATTCCTATACGAGCATCATTGAAATCATCATGCTTAGCTAAAAGGCATTAAAGAAAAGCGCTTGTTGGGAGACAACCCAACACTTTTACTTTATGTTTTTGTGTGTTCACATGATTAATCTACTGTATTAATCATGTTTTGTGTCTTTTATTTCAATAAAGTGCCAAGTAAAGTCTTTGGGATAGTGTGGATACTTGCTTGTTTGATTCTGTGCAAAAACATAAAGTTTTGCGTCTAGTATATGAATTATATTATTTTGCTGGAGTGTCAAATAATTCTGAAATTTTTACAAAAAGTTATATGCAAATTTCTTGATTTCTCCTAATGTTTCAGAATTTTTAGAGTCAGGTAAGTATGGTGATAATTCAGATCTTTACAGGCTATTCTGTTTTTGACAGATTCTGTTTTGCATGCATAGTTTGCTTGTTTCAAGTGTTACTATAGACTATATTGAGTAATATAAATTGTGTGAATGATTTAATAAAGTAGGTATCATGTGGGAATAATTATTAATCTTGTCTTGACAGTACCTAAGTGAATGGTCTATCTTTATTACACTAACCCTTCTCATGAAGTTTCGTTAAGTTTTGTGTGATTGAAGTTTTCAAGTTTTGGGTGAGATAATGATATGAGAGGAATAAGGAGTGAAAATAACCTAATCTTGGGGATTCCCGAGGCACCCCAAGGTAATATCCAAGGAAGACTCAAGTGCCTAAGCTTGGGGATGCCCCGGAAGACATCCCTTCTTTCGTCTTCAACACTATCGGTATATCTTACTTGGAGCTATATTTATGTGCTTTGCTTGGGTCGTCCTTATATTTTCTTATATGTTAGGTGTTATTTATAATCTTGTTTTTCAATAAAAAGTTCCAAGAATTGCCTTTAGGATGCTTGCATTGCATGTTTTGATGAGTGTTGTGTAAAAACAGAAACTTTGGTTGTAGTGTTTGAATTTTTCATATTTTACTGGAACGTGGAAAGTTTCTGAAATTTTTACACAGTATGGTCATATAAATTTTATATCATCTACTAAATTGTCATGATTTTTTGAGTTACATAAGTACACTATTTTCATAAATAGCTACAGACTATTCTGTTTAGACAGATTGCTGTCATAGTTTCGTTATCTACTTATCCTATAGTTTCCATAGCCTATATTGGTAGATATAAATTGTGGAAATGATAGCATACAGTACCTACTGTTTGAAAATTATTATGCAACTTGTCTTGGCAGTACATAAAGAGTTGATTTATTATTATGTGTACTAACTATCTCACGAGTTCTTTTTGAGTTTTGTGTGGAGGAAGTTTTTGAGAATAGGTGAAACCGTGGTATGAGGGTATTGAAGAGATACAAAAGATCAAGCTTGGGGATGCACAAGGCACCCCAAGTAAATATTTCAAGAACTCTCAAGCATATAAGGTTGGGGATGCTACGCATCCCACCTCTCTTCATCAACAATTATCGGTTAGCCTATATTGAGCCTAAATTTTTATTCATTCACATGATGCGTGCTATTCTTGGAGTGCTATTTTTCTTTTGCTTGCTGTTTGAATAAAGTACTCCCTCCGTCCCATAATATAAGACGTTTTTTGACACTAATGTAGTGTTAAAAACGTCCTACATTATGGGACAGAGGGAGTACTTAAGATCTGAAAATATTTTTTGAGGGAGAGAGAGAGTCCTCTCATAGCTCCTTAATTGTTTGACTACTCATATAATTTGAGAGTAGCTTGCCATTTTCTCATGTGCTTTACTTAAAATTGTTTGAGCTTGTCGAAAAAAACAATGGCAATACATGAAACTAGTCCCAAAGTGACAGATATCCAAGGAGGATATAATAAAAACTTTCATGAAGATCATGGGACAAATTAAACTTGATTCTTTGTAATAGTTTAAAAAATGATGATAGAAATATGCGAGTCATGTTAGTGAGTAATTATGATTAGTATGAATATTGGTGTTAAGGTTTGTGATTCCCTATGCATGCACGAAAGTCAATAATTATGCAATGAAGTTACATCCTACTTGTGGTGCATTATTCGGTGATAGTTATGACTCAATGCTCACTTATGAGATTTTTTGTTCCTCGGTTTGGTTGATTCCCAATCTATTTGCTAGCCTTCATTTGTACTAAGTAGAAATACTACTTGTGCATCCAAAATCCTTAAACCAAGTTTTGCCTTATGAGTCCACCATACCCTATATGCGGTATTTCCATGCCGTTCCAAGCAAATTTGTATGTGTCATCTCTAAATCTTCAAAATAATTTTTCTATTTTGTGTGCCCGTACCGCTCATGAAACGGTGGGGAGTATCCAATATTTTTCCATGCTAGGTGTGTTATTCTCACGATATGTGTTGATTCACTCTCATTCATGAGAAAGTGGCTGGTATTCGGGATGCCCAATCCCATGCTCAAAAATCAAATCAAAATATAATGAAACAAAAATCCCCCCAGGAATGTTGTTGGTATGGACGATACCCATGGATTCGGCTCGCCGTGGAGTGTGATTGATTGGTGGAGGGGGAGTAAAAACTTTACTATTGTGTTTGGGAAGCGCCTATAATGTGTCTAGCATGGAAAGTATTGTGAGCTACTTCATCATTTTCGTTGATAGGAAAAGCATGCCACTCAAAATATTTTCTCTCTCAATATAAACCTTGAGCTCTGGCACCTCTACAAATCCCTACTTCCCTCTACGAAGGGCCTATCTATTTACTTTATGCAATTTTTATTTTTTGCTTTGAGTCTCCATCTTCTCTTATAAGCATATAATAGGGGGCAGTATGATCGTAATTGAGCATTGGGCATAGCTAATATTTGAGTGTGTTTCATGAATGGATCAATGATTGAGCATGATGGGCTAGGGATAACTTTCTTTAGTGTTGATATTTTGAAAGACATGATTGCTTGTTGACATGCTTGAGTATTGTTATGTTAAAACTAGGCTATTGATTTGAATCATTTACAAGTCCAAATGTCCATGCTATACAAGAAGAAAAGAATATGATGAACATGCTAGGCAGCATTCCACATCAAAAATTCTGTTTTTGTCATTTACCTACTCAAGGACGAGCAGGAATTAAGCTTGGGGATGCTGATATGTCTCCAACGTATCTATAACTTTTGCTTGTTCCATGCTATTATATTATCATTCTTGGATGTTTTACAATCATTTTACCACAAATTTATATTATTTTTGGGACTAACCTATTAACCGAGAGCCAGTGCCAGTTTCTGTTTTTTTCCTTGTTTTTGAGTTTTACGGAAAAGGAATATCAAACGGAGTCCAAACGGAATAAAAATTAACGGTGATTTTTTTATGGACCAGAAGACACCCACGGAGCTTGGAGATGAAGCCAGAAGATTCCCGAGGAGGCCACAAGCCTCAGGGGCATGACCACCCCCTGGGCGCGCCCACCAGGCTTTTGGGCCCCTCGGGAGTCCACCGACCTCCCTCTTAGCTCTATAAATCCTCAAATATTCCAAAAAACCAAACACATAACCTAGATCGGGAGTTCCGCCGCCGCAAGCCTCCAGAGCCACGAAAATCCAATTGGGAGCTCGTTCCGGCACCCTGCCAGAGGGGGAAACCATCACTAGAGGCCATCTTCATCATCCCGGCGCCCTCCATGACGAGGAGGTAGTAGTTCAACCTCGGGGCTGAGGGTATGTACCAGTAGCTATGTGTTTGATCTCTCTCTCTCTCTCTCTCGTGTTCTTGAGATGGAACGATCTTGATGTACCGCGAGCTTTATTGATATAGATGAATCATATGGAGTTTTCCCCTCTCTATATTGTTGTGATGAATTGAGTTTCCCCTTTGAAGTTTTCTTATCGGATTGAGTCTTTAAGGATTTGAGAACACTTGATGTATGTCTTGCGATGGGATATCCGTGGTGACAATGGGATGTTCTATTTATCCACTTGATGTATGTTTTGGTGATCAACTTGCGGGTTCTGTGACCTTGGGAATCTATGCATAGGGGTTGGCACACGTTCTTATCTTGATGTTCCGTTAGAAACTTTGGGGAACTCTTTCAAGTTCTTTGTGTTGGATTGAACATGATGAATCTGAAATTATGTAATGCATATCGTATAATCAAGCCCACGGGTACTCCAGGTGACATTGGGGTATCTAGGTGACATTAGGGTTTTGGTTGATGTGTATCTTAAGGTGTTATTTTAGTACGAACTCTGGGGCTGTTCGTGACACTTATAGGGATAGCTCATAAGATAGATTGGAAAAGATAACTTTGAGGTGGTTTCGTACCCTACAATAATTTCTTCGTTAGTTCTCCACTATTTGTGACTTTGGAGTGAACTCTTTGTTGCACGTGAGAGATTTACATATGATTCAACTATGTTAGTATTGTTGAGAGAACTTGCACTAGTGAAAGCATGAACCCTATGCGTTGTTACTAAGCATTGCAATACCGTTTGTGCTCACTTTTGTTACTAGTTACCTTGCTGTTTTTATATTTTCAGATTACAAAAACCTATATCTACCATCCATATTACACTTGTATCACCATCTCTTCGCGGAACTAGTGCACCTATACAATTTACCATTGTATTGGGTTTGTTGGGGACACAAGAGACTCTTTATTATTTGGTTGCAGGGTTGCTTGAGAGAGACCATCTTCATCCTACACCTCTCACGGATTAATAAACCTTAGGTCATCCATTTGAGGGAAAATTGCTACTGTCCTACAAAACTCTGCGCTTGGAGGCCCAACACGAGTCTACAAGAAGAAGGTTGTGTAGTAGACATCAATTACCTTGTAAACAACATTGCATAGACTGATAGGCCGGAACTGAGTCACTTTCTCCGGATAATTTATTTTTTGGATCAAAACTATAACGATGTCATTCCACCCCGGTGGGGCTATACTTGAATTGGAGGCCTTCAACACTTCATCAACATGATCTTCTCTAAGCATGGCCCAAAACCTCTTATTTGATGCTAATTGCATCGAATTGGAGGCATGTTGTGCATGGTGGCATGCTCATGGGATGATTGTCCATTTAGTTAGGCATCTATAGCTGTGCAAGCGAAGGTTCGTTCATTCTCGTTTTTTGTTTCCTTCTTGTTTTCTTGATAAATTGAAAACACAAATGCAACCTTTAAACAAATGCTATAGCTATGCAACCTTTAAACAAATGCTTTCAATTTTTTGAAAACACAAATGTTTTTAAATTTTTGTAAGTGGGTTGGGTTCATTAATTGTCTATGATTTTTCAATAAATATCTAGCGATTGCTTTCAATTATTTGAAAACACAAATATTTTTCAATAAACACAAATATTTTTAAAATTTTCAGTAAATGCTTTCAAATATGTTTCAAGAGTGTGATGGGTTCATTAATTTGAATGATTACAAGCTAGACAAGATCGTAGTATAGGTTAAAATTTAGGTAGCCCCACGCAAATTAATGAGGAAACAGTTGGCTGGGAAAGTTGCTAGGAAAGTTGGAGAACCACCTATAATGGTAATGGCGAAAGAGGGTATAATTAACCCCTCAAATTTTTTGAGGGCAAGAGTATATCTCAATATTCATGTCCACTAGGGATATTTGTGTTGATCATCATAAATGAGTGGAAGAAATACCCCATGTACTACAAAAAGCTACCTGACTTCTGTTATTATTGTGGCCCGATGGGTCGCGTTGTGGAACAATGTGGAGATGGTGTTCATAATCTGGAAGAGTGTGAATGGGGAGAATGGATAAGTGGAATTTTTATGTGTCTGGATCCAAGCAAACTGTAGGTCAGGGCATGGAAATAAAGGTGGAGAGGAGAGGGTTGATCCAGGAGGTCATGGGAGAGGATGGTGTAGAGGTGAAAGGGGTAGAGGTCATGTGGCAGGACTAGCAGGTAGAAGAGGAGGAAGGGGACGAGATGAGTGGGTAAGATTGGTGTCTTACTCAGGAGTTGTTGGTATTAGGAGTTTGACCACGTCGATGCTCAAAAAAGAAGTAAAAGTGCATGGAAGAGACTTGTTGGGACAAATGAGTTAGTCAATGTTAATGATCAAAATGTCCCAAGATTAGTAGAGAAGGTGTTGGAGATAGTCATGCTGTAGGAGAATGGAGGGGGATTTAGTGTTGATGTGGCGGCTTCAGAGGTGGGTACCCTAGGGAAAGCACCTATTGTAAAATGGAGAAGGCAAAGTGATGGTTAGAAAGTGAGAGTTTATGATATGGTAAAAAGGTAGCCTCCTTAGAGGAGGCCCACGGGGATCAATGAGTACTTTATGTTGAAACTGTCGTGGTATTGGCGACCTTGCCATGGTTCAGGAGCTTTGCTAGCTCATATGGGAGGTGGCGCATTCGCGGCGAACTGTGGTGTCGAGATGGCTACAACCATCAACAATAGAAGTTGGGACCGGCAAGATTGTTTGCTACAACCAATTGATGTCTACTACACAACTTTATTCTTGTAGACTCGTGTTGGGCCTCCAAGCACAGAGTTTTGTAGGACAGTAGAAAATTTCCCTCAAGTGGATGACCTAAGTTTTATCAATCCATGGGAGGCGTAGGATGAAGATGGTCTCTCTCAAGCAACCCTGCAACCAAATAACAAAGAGTCTCTCGTGTCCCCAACACTCCCAATACAATGGTAAATTGTATAGGTGTACTAATTTGGCAAAGAAATTGTAACATCCCAAAATTTCATTTTGGAATGTTATGAAATATAGCTATGCATCATCATCACTTTGTTTGAATGAAATGAATGGTTGAAGTGCTTCTTTTGAAATTCTGAAAGGCCATTTCAATTTTTCCATGTATTTGTTTCACCTATTTGAAAAACCTTTGGTAATGTTCAAAGAAAGAGGGGAGTAACATGACACTCCACACCAGGGGCATCTTGGTGAAATATTTGAGCAATAAAACCAGGGGGTTATTTGAAAGTTTATCTCAAAAGGATTTAAAATCAATTAGGCATTTTTCTGAAAATAAATTTAAAAAAGATATTCAATATGACAGAGGAAAAATGTTCATTAAATAGCATTTAATCCCCTGATCATTTTGATATATACATTTCCTATGCTTGGAAATGATTTGAATGCATTAAAGATGTTTTAAATGCTCTGTAAATAAATAAGGAAATGAATTAAACAGAAATGGGCCGGCCCACAACCTTTAAGACCCGAAATCAATCCGGGACGGCCACCGATGCGCAGACACTGCGTCCCACCTTCACTGACACGCGGGACCCACCGCCCGACCGCGGCGACAGCGCGCTCGTCTCCTTCACCGCGCCTCCGACGTCGCCGACGATCTCTCCCCACAGATCTCGCTCCTCTCTCCCTCCCCGACCACCGCACCACCCCTATAAGAACCCCCATCCCTCCGCTCTCCGTTCCACCCCGAAACCCCCTCTACCCTCGCCAGAACGCCGCCATGCCACCTCGCCATAGTTCTACCTTCACCCGAATCTCCCCGAGCACGAGACCGTCGCCTCCGTCGTCCCCAGCCCCGGCCGACACCACCAATCGACGCCGAAGCTTCGCCGCCGTCGCCTGAGCACTTCAGACGTCGCCCCCGACCACCGCATCATCGCCTACGACCACCTCCGACCTCCGGCCGCCGTCAAACCTCGCCAGAACCCCGACCCCCTCCTCTGTAAGCCGCCACCTCCACCCGCATCCGTTCGATCTAGATCCAATGCGCCAGATTAGAAGCTTTATAAAACGAATCGGTACGCGCTAAGTTTCGGTCGTCCGCTCGCTAGATCCCGCACACACACTCTCTCAACCTATCGCAGCATGCCACGTAGACCCTGTCCGTTCGATAAGATTTTTTTTTCTTTTCTGTTTTAGAAAACAGAATGTATTCTGTTCTTGTTTTTATTATATCTTTTAAAATATTTAGAGTTTTTGATTGATTCTTTTTGCAGCATGTCACAAATTTGTTGTAGTTTATGTCTGTATACTTTGATTTCAAACTTGAACTTTTAAACTTGAATCTAACCAAATTTGCTTAAATTACTAAAATCTGTATAACTAGAGTTTAAAAATATATTTTTGAGTGAATCTTTTTGCCACTGTTTTGTATTAGTTAGACCTATCATCCTACATAGTTTGAGAATTTTTAGGATAAATTTGGTTAATCTTTTTAACAAATCTAGAATCTGTTTAGTTCTTAATAGATTTTAGTTAAATTGATTTTTGTTTAGTTTGAATCTGAGTTAGTTTAACTTTTGTTGTTAGATTTCATTAGGTTCTGTTGTTTCAACATCAGGTGTATTACTTATTTTCTGTTAATAAAAAATATTTTTTTTAATTTGTTTTGTGCTCTAGTTTGAATAGGTACATCTTATTTTCACCTTTAGTATTGTTTAGAAAAAAGGATTTGTAGTAACTCTTTTTGCACAAAATTTTTATAATGAAATACTTTCTGTTTTCTAATAAAATTTTATATTTACTTTTCTGTTATCTAAATGGCTAGTTGTTCAAAACAAATTTTTGACTTGTCATGTCTTAGTAGAGTTTTGACACCAAAATTTTAGAGTCTTATACTTTGAGTGATTCTTCCTTTTGATTGTGCTTTTGTTTGTTGAAGTATTTGTTTACCTTGCTATTGTATGAATTGTATTTGTGTTTATGCTTATTGTGTATTTTGTTTGATTCGTTAGATCATCTGGAGTGCGAAGCTTGTTATCTAGAGTCACTTGAATATGAGGATCTTTAGCAAGGCAAGTCACTTTGACCATGTATACCTATGTTTTTATTGCATTAGTTCTACCATCTCCCCAATTGCATGCAAAGTAGGTAATTTGGAAACTTGGTTACTTGATGTAGTATCATGTGGTAGGCACTCCTCAACCCTTTGACACATTGGCCTCGGGAAACGTTGATTTAATTTTGCTATGCTATTAGTAGACGAGGTTGGTTGTGTGATTCATGAGAGTCGTGAGTTAATAAATTCAAGACCTACAAGATGATCAAGTCTTCAAGACTCTGAGTTTTCAACATACCTCTGGGTGGATGATGGTTGAACGGCGCCCTGGAGAAACCAGTGGTTAGCCTAGATGTTGCTGGAGAAGTGCCAGTATTCATGCGGAAAGGTCCACTGAGGCACAAAGAGATGGATGGATGCTTCAAGACCCAAGGCTTACTTGCACAACCACAATCCATTATGGGCTTTGGCTTGGTTGGATATCGTGGTGACCCTAGACAGGCGGTGCTACGAGATGTAGAAGAATGGTAGGAAAGGATGGGCACCGATAGAGTCTCAGGGAAACCCTTTAGAAGACCATGTTTTGGTCATCCGTTTCTCAAACACCCTGAAGTGTGAGAAATCCAACGGAGGCGATCAAATCTTGTGGGGAACGTGTGCAAAACTCTGCAGAGTACCCAAACCTAATCGATTAGCCGTGCCCACGGTCATGGACAGTTTGAGCCAAAGGAACTGAAACTATCTGGAACTCTCAACACAATTAATTACATTGATGTGGGTATTAATGTCAACTTTGGTATGAGAATTGGTTGGTGGAACCATCTCATTAATCAACCAACATTGTAGTAATAATTTTCTGCCCTCTCTTGTTGTAGGAAAAAATTGGCTTTATGCAAAAACTTACTACCCCACCTACCATATATGCATATAGACTAGATGATTACTTTACCCCCTCTTTTGTGACATTGCCGGCATATTCAATATGCTGACCTAAACGGCTGCAACGTATCATGTTGCAGAGTACTTTTCCGACCAGGAGTGAGGATACGCTCTACGCTCGGTGAGATGCCCTTGGAGTCAGATGGACTCAACTACCTTTGAAGCTTCCGCAAGATTAGTTATTCTCATGAGTTGGCTTTCAGCCACTTTATTGTAATTCTTATTGTAATAAAGGACTCAATATGAGATTTTTCCGATTATTAAAATCTGTGTGATTTCACTTTGATATATACATTGATGTACCGTGTGTGTACCAGCATGATCTTGGGATGGTACAGAAACACCGGAGATTCGACCTTTCAGGTCGGGTCGCTACAGAGATGGTGATACAAGTGTAATATGGATGGTAGATATAGGTTTTTGTAATCTCGAAATATAAAAATAGCAAGGTAACTAATGATAAAAGTGAGCACAAACAGTATTGCAATGCCTGAAAATAAGGCCTAGGGTCCATACTTTCGCTAGTGCAATCTCTTAACAATACTGACATAGTTGAATCATATGTAAATCCCTCATGTACGACAAAGATATCACTCCAAAGTCACAAATAGCGGAGAACAAACGAAGAAATTATTGTAGGGTACGAAGCCACCTCAAACTTATCTTTTCCGATCAATCGTATGAGTTATCCATATATAAGTGTCACAAACAGCCCTAGAGTTCATACTGAAATGACACCTTAAGATACACATCAACCAAAACCCTAATGTCACCTAGATACTCCAAAGTCACCACGAGTACCCATGGGCTTGATTATACGATATGCATCACACAATTTTAGATTCATCATGTTCAATCCAACACAAAGAACTTCAAAGAGTGCCCCAAAGTTTCTACCGGAGAGTCAAGACGAAAACATGTGCCACCCCCTATGCATAGATTCCCAATGTCACAGAACCCGCAAGTTGATCACCAAAACATACATCAAGTGGATCAATAGAACATCCCATTGTCACCACGGATATCCCATCACAAGACATACATCAAGTGTTCTCAAATCCTTAAAGACTCAATCCGATAAGAAAACTTCAAAGGGAAAACTGAATTCATCACAAGAAGTTAGAGAGGGGAAAACTTCATATGATTTAGCTATATTAATAAAGCTCGCGGTACATCAAGATCATGTCATCTCAAGAACATGAGAGAGAGATCAAACACATAGCTACCGATACGTACCCTCAGGCCCGAGGGTGAACTACTCTCTCCTCATCATGGAGACCACCGGGATGATGAAGAAGGCCTCTGGTGATGGTTTCCTCCTTCAGCAGGGTGCCGGAACAGGCTCCCGATTGGTTTTTCGTGGCTATAGAGGCTTGCGGTGGCGGAACTCCCGATCTAGGTTTCTTTCTGGGGGGTTTGGTATTTATAGGAATTTTTGGCGTCGATCTCACGTCAAGGAGGTGCTCGAGGAGTTCACAAGCCACATGGGTGCAGCCTAGGGGGGCGCCCAGCAGGCTTGTGGCCTCCTCGTCCACTTCCTGGCCTAGCTCTTGTGCTTCGAGGGTCTCTTTTGGTCCATAAAAAATCACCGTAAATTTTCAGCCCATTCCGAGAACTTTTATTTCTGCAAAAAAAAACACCATAGTAGTTTTGCTGAAAACGGCGTTAGTCCGGGTTTGTTCTTATAAAATCATACCAAAATCTTCTAGAATTATTCTAAACATGACATGAATACTTCATAAATTATAGATACGTTGGAGACGTATCAGCATCCCCAAGCTTAATTCCTGATCATCCTCGAGAAGGTAAATTATAAAAGAAATTATTTATGAAGTGTGAATGCTAGCATTGCGCATAAATTTGATCAATGATAGTTCCAAACACTTTTTCTAGCATCATTATATATCATAAACAGTAGCTCATCTCATAAAACTTCTCATGATGAAGTAACAAGCTATTCACATGTTAAAGTATAGACCATAAAGTTTTTTGAAAACTAACAAACTATGCTTTTAGTCGCCAAACAATTGCAATTCATCTTATTTTCAGGAAGGTTCTATGTAAGAGCTTTGATTTAGCAAATTCCACATACTCAACTAGCATATAGTCTTCCATGGTTGCTAACTCCCAAAGCATATTTTTAGAGCAAATGGCATCCGTCGAACACAGAGAAAGATAGGGGCTTAAAGTTTCGCCTCCCAACTTATTTATCATATAGACAATTGTCAACAATAATAATTCATGATCAAATATATTTGAATGGCCATGTATGCTTGGATCTTTCCCCACCACATGATGTTTGCCAAGAGAAAAAGGCGAAATATAGGAAGTCGTGAAGATCACCATGACTATTGTATAAAGGTAAGTACTAGAAAGTAAAATATAGGCCCTTCACAGAGGGAAGCATTGATTTGCAGAGGTGCTAGTGCTTGAGATTTTAAAACAGAGATGAATAATAATTTTTGAGCGGTATGCTTTCATTGCCAACATAACAACTGAGAGATCTCGGTATTTTCCATGCTAGATATATTATAGACGGTTCCCAAACAGAATGGTAAAGTTTTTACTCCCCCTCCATCAATCAATCACACTCCACGGCGAGCCGAATCCACGGTCTAAGAGCACATTTATCCATGTGTGGTTTGGGTAATTGATGACAATCCCTATGGACTAATAGTTTCCTTTAGTTATATTCGAAGGATTTGTCTGTAGGTACTTCTTGAAGTCCATCTGTTGGTTTCAAGGAGTTTATATGGTGTAGGATCGGAAGTAGTGCTAGAGGGGGGTGATAGACTACTTGACCAAATAAAAATCTACCTTTTCCCAATTTTAGTTCTTGGCATATTTCAGCATTCATAGTATGTCAAGTACACCCTACACATGCATGTCTAAGAGTATAGCAGCGGAAAGTAAATACAAGCATGTGAAAGTAAAGAGAGGGTAGGAAGTTCGAACGCAATTGGTGACACGATGATTTTCCCATGGTTCCGATAGGAGGCGCTATCGTACATCCATGTTCATGAAGTGTTCAACCCACAGAGGGTAACGGTCGCGAGAGTCCACGGAGGGCTCTACCCACGGAGGGTTCCACGAAGAAGCAACCTTGACTATACCAGGATGGTCTACATCCATGGAGGACTAGCCTTACTTGGGGTAGATCTTCACGAAGTAGGCGATCTCCTTGCCCTTACAAACTTATTGGTTCACTCCACAACACGAAGTAGGAGGCTCCCAAGTGACACCTAACCAATCTAGGAGGCACCACCCTCCGAAAGCTAATAGGATCGATTGTGTCAATGAACTCCTTGCTCTTGTGCTTCAAGATGATAGACTCCTCAAGACACAATCACTCTCTCACAAATTTGGCTTGGTAGAAGAGATTGATTGGGTGGAAAGCAACTTGGGGAGGCTAGAGATCAAGCTTCTTATGGTAGGAATGGAATGGCATGATCTCAGCACATGAGTAGGTGGCTCTCTCTCAGAAAATCAGTAGATATGAGTGGGGAACTATTGTGAGTGCTTCTCTTACGAGTGAGTGGTGCTAGAGGGGTATATATAGGCATCTCCAAAAATCCAACCATTACACACAAAATGACCAACTCGATGACACCGATGTGTTAATCTCGGTGGTACCGAAGTGACCAAAAGGTGGCAACTTTTGAATCTCGGTGAGACTGATATAGGAATCTCGATTGCACGGATAAGGTGACCAACGGTCAGAATGCCCAATCTCGGCGACGTTGATTCAACAATCTCGGGGGGACCGAAATTGTGAACTTGCGTAACAAAAATTTGGCAGCCTAACTCGGTGGCACCGAATGCAGAATTGGTTGCACCGAAAAGCTAGGGTTTGGCTGAGTCTGTCTAGGGTTTGGAATCGGTGGCACCGAGTGGAAAATGTTGGTTGCACCGATTTTGAATATTTGGCTTAGGACAGACTTTTGTGGAAGAGCTTGTGGGTGTATGTGGTGACTATCACGTGTGCACGTGTGAGCATTTTGTTCACCAATAAAACCTTACCCCCTTTTAATAGTATTGGCTTACCTATGGTATCAAAGTGATTTCTCACAAATTTAAAATGTAGAGTCCTTTGCTTGAAGCTTTGCCAATCTATTCCCTTGCATCTTGGCGTATCCCACAATCCTTTTGCCAACCCATCATTGAACTTTTCCTGAAACATACTTAGTGAAAACATTAGTTCAATGACATATATATTTTTGTTAATTACCAAAACCAACAAGGGAGGAAATGTGCTTTCATATGGTGACCAAGGTGGTATTCAAGGTTTATCCAAAGATTGGTCATGTGGGAGTTGAGCTTATTGCAAGCATGTCTTGAAGAAGAAGATTGTGTAATCATTCATGTTTACCTTCAAGACATCATGTTTATGAAGAGGGAAGATAAGATACAAGGTTGATCAAGACTAAGTCAAAAAGTGAATCAAGTTGATCAACACACAAAGCGTACAAGATGTACCGAGAGGGATCAAGTGATCCCATGGTGTGGTAAGCATTGTCCACTACGCTTTGTGTACTAACCCATGGAATACGTGAAAATTCTTTGTGGGGTTAGGTATAGTTCCATGGGCTTGCATCCAGAGGCAGATCCCATACATCCCATGGAAGATGACATCAAGTGGAGATCGTCATCAAGGTTGTGATGTGCAAGCTCAAGTGAAGCATCATGGAGAGATCATGCTTGAGGCTTGCCGTTCATTGTGGTGACAATGGACTTGTGAAGATGTTTCGAAGAGTGGCTCACCCATAGTGGAGCATTGTGGTCCATCTTGAGGAAGTAAAGATCGTCATCATATAGCTCAAGTGGACTATGCACAAGGAAAAGGTTTGACCTTGATAGGGTTTTCTATTTTACCGGTCTCATGGTGATAGTTGGGAGGCCGGGTTATAGGATTGATTGCCGTACTATCAAGGGGGGCTCTCAAGTGAGTAGCTTGATCGTATCGTTCGTTGAGAGCTCAAACCATTGCATTCTTGTCATCATCATCTTTCTTGGTTCTTGGTTGGATTTTCTTTATGTGTGTTCTTGAGCTTGTGTTTATCTTCGTGACAAGCTCTAGTACATCGAAAACGGTATTGATATGCTTCTTCTCTTGCGTTTTCGGCGTTGGAGGTTTTATTGGTCTTATTCAAGGAAGGGTTCTCACCATTTTATTATGGGACTTTTATAATTTTCTTCTTATGGATATATTTATCAATATTGTGTTATCCCATGTCGTTAGATTTCCAATAAACTTGGTTTCGTTGAATTCGGAGTCCGTTTGCAGAAGTTGTGGCAGTTTTGGTGTTCTTAAAAGTCTACAGCGATACTACCACGGTACAACCGCTTGGAGCGGATGTAATTTTTTACTACCGCTCCAGAGCAGTACTACCGCGGTACAACCGCTTGGAGCAGATGTAATTTTTTACTACCGCTCCAGAGCAGTACTACCGCGGTACTACCGCTCCGGACCAAAATCTCGTGTTTTATCCAACGGTGATAGGCAAGGATGTATTTTTTTAGTACCGTTCGCAAGCAGTAGTACCGCTATCCATAGCGGTAGTACCGTGAGGACGAGCGGTAGTACCGCTCCGGCGGTTCTACTGGCCTTTTGCCTCCTCACTGTTGTTTTTCAAAGGGATTCCACCACTCTAGCGGTAGTACCGCTCCCATGAGCCGTAGTACTGCTCTATGCGGGCCGTGAGCATAATGGTTGAATTTTTTCCCATCTATAAAAGGGGGTCTCCTTACCCATTGAACCTTATCCTTTGAGCTTGAGTTTTCCCCCCATTGTTTACCTTCTTCGAGCTTGCTAACTCTCAATCCCTCCAATGATTCTTGCTAGTTCTTTAGGGAAAAGAGAGAGGAGATCTAGATCCACATTTCCACCAATCACTTTCTCCTCTATGTGAGGGGAACCCCTTGGATATAGATCTTGGAGTTCTTCGTGTTCTTCTTTGTTCGTCCTCTCACTTTCTTCCATAGCATTAGTTGTTTTGCAGGGATTTGGTAGAGAAGGACTTGGGCACTCCGTGTGCCCTTGCCATTGCATTTGGTGCATAGGTTAGAGTTCTCCACGATGATACATGGAAGTGAAATTGAGACGATTATTACGCTTGGGTGTTTGAGCACCCTAGAGCTTGTTCCTCTTGGGTGCTTTGGCACCCTAGACGGTTGGCAGTGCCTCGGAGCTCAATCATTGTGGTGCAAAGCTCCGGGCAAGCGTCGGGGTTTCCAATTAGGTTGTGGAGATTGCCCCGAGCATTTGAGGTCACCTCGAAGCCACAGTCCATTGTGGTGAAGCTTCGTGGTGTTGTTGGGAGCCTCCAATTAAGTTGTGGAGATTGCCCCAACCCAGTTTGTACGGGTTCCATGACCGCCCTAAAGGGTCCCTTAGTGGAATCACGACATCTTGCATTGTGCGAGGGCGTGAGGAGATTACGATGGCCCTAGTGGCTTCCTGGGGAGCATTGTGCCTCCACACCGCTCCGAACGGAGATTAGCGTCCGCAAGGGTGTGAACTTCGGGATACATCGTCGGCTTCGTGTGCCTCGGTTATCTCTTACCCGATCCCATTTACTTATGCACTTTACTTTTTGATAGCCATATTGTTTCTTGTTATATATCTTGCTATCACCTAGTTGTATATCTTGCTTAGCATAAGTTGTTGGTGCACATAGGTGAGCCTAGTTGTTTTAGGTTTTGTGCTTGACTAATTAAACGATAGTTTTATTTCGCATTTGTTCAAGCTTAAACCATAATTATTTTAAAGCACCTATTCACCCCCCCTATAGGCGACATCCACGTCCTTTCAATTTGTATCAGATCTTGGTCTCGCATTATTAGGTTTAACAACCTAGAGAGTAAGGATGTATACTAGGGGATTAGGATTCTTTGACACTCTTAGTTTCAATGGCACAAATTTGATGTTTGGGTCATTCACATGCTTAATCTCTTTAGGGTCATGGACCCGTCTTTGGAGCGAATTGTAGATATGGGTTTTTATCCTCGAGAGGATTCTCCACACCTATCTTTGCAGGATGAGAAAAACTCTTACTTCAATGCTCATGCTTCTATGTGCTTTTTGATTCTTTGAGCAATGTAGTTATATTTGAACTCATGCCATTCCGGGATGCTCATGAGTTGTGGACAAAGCTTCAAGATAAATTTGGTGAGTCCAAGATTTGTAGGGATGAGTGTTCTCCCTCCACCTCCGGTCGTGTTGTCTTCTCTACTTCATCTACTTCACCTACATGTGGATTGCCACAAGGTAATTATATGGTGAGCAGTAATGATCATTGTAATGATGATTGTGGTTTTATTGTTGATAGTTCTTCTTCACTATCTTATTGCAATGATTCATCTTTGGAATTTAACACCTCGAGCACTTCTTGTCCTTTGACAATTGGTATTCCTTTTAAGTGGTAGAATTTGCTAATCATCTTTACATGGGTTTTTGTTTATCCTTTGTCTTCCTTGCCTCTTGTGGATCTTTTTGAGCATGTCTAGTGTTTCTATTGATACAGGGAAAGTGATGATCCCATCGTGTGCATTTTGTATTCAAATGCAAATTCTATGTAATGCACATCTCTTGGGGGAGCTATCCTATTTTCTTTAGAACACTCTCATTATGTATTTATCATAAAATCCTTTTATCTTCTTCAAGTGTGTGTTGGTGGGAGGCAAGCCTTTTCGCTATGGTGCTTTGTGCCATCATGAAAATTTTAGGAGCGTTTGGCTTGTTTGGAACCTAACTCTGTTTTGGGAACTTGATACCTCTTGTTTTCCTTCATTTGGTATCTTGTTTCCTTCTATTTGGCATTTGTCATTGGATATCTCATTCCTTGATGTATCTTTTAGTTGGTATCCGTCAAGTGATATTTTTGTTTGGTATCTTACTTTCCCTTGATACCTTATCTTTCGGTACCTTATCAACTGTATGTTGATTTGATTCTTGAAAGCCTTGAGCATGCATATTTCTACATGTACTTTCGTGGGCATGTTCTATCTCCTTGTCCCAATACATAGGAGATACTCCACTATGACATAGATTGGCTAAAGTGTGAATGAAATTCAATTTCATATCTATATGCACATATTTATTTGGAGTTTTGTCCTGTGTATTGTTGGTCCACTAACTTTTTTGTCCCAATGAGTTTGGGTACCACTTTGTTCGTGGTGTTGTTCCAGGAACAATGTGAGATACATTGGAAACTTGGCTCACTTACAAGGAAGGTGTTGACACCATGTGCTTATTGGATCCATGCTAGGATGATCGATGAACCATTATCTACTACATCAATCCAATGCTATCTCGGTAACAAGTATCTACTTCATGCATACATTTCTTGCATTCAACCTTTTATAGGTTGCATCATGGCATGAACTTCTTGAGTCTTTCTTGTGGTACTTGTTTCCTTTCTCAAAGCGTCTCAACGATGATGTCAAATTGCTAGATGTGATGTCTTTGATGTTCGTGTGTGGGAAATTTAGTTATGTATAATAAGAAAATATTAGGCCATGTGCTATGCTTTCAAGCAAAGATCTTATTGGTATATTTATGACTTCCTTTAGGATGTCTTGTTCGTTCCTTCTTGTAACTATTTCTTGTGTACATCCTTCTTTGTGGATATATATCATCATGATTGTTTTCCACCAAGTTTCTTTTTCACATGAGAGAAGTTACATCTTGAGTTGATATCTTCGTTTCTTTCACGTCCACTGTTGCATTCCCTTTTATTTCGTTGGTGGTTTCGTGAAAGAATTTGTCTTGAGTGTGGATCTTATATCCTTACATCTTGAAGCACTATTTGGTGGTGAAGATTATTTTCCTCATGCTTGTCTAAACGAGGGTTTTGCCATCTCAATTGGTATCCCTCCTTCTGTTGGTTTCAAGGAGTTTACATGGTTACCAAGGTGGTATTCAAGGTCTATCCAAAGATTTGTCATGTAAGAGTTGAGCTTACTGCAAGCATGTCTTGAAGAAGAATATTGTGTGAGCATTCATGTTCACCTTCAAGACATCAAGTTTATGAAGAGAGAAGATAAGATATAAGGTTGATCAAGACTAAGTCAAAGAGTGAATCAATTTTATCAACAAACAAAGCATACAAGATGTACAGAGAAGGATCAAGTGACCCCATGGTATGGTAAGCATTGTCCATTACACTTTGTGTACTAACCCATGGTTTACATGAGTCGTGAGTGTTCTTTGTAGGGTTAGGTATATTTCCATGGGATTGCATCGAGAGGAAGATCCCATACAACTCATGGAAGATGACATCAAGTGGTGATCATCATCAAGGTTGCGGTGTGCAAGTTCAAGTGAAGAATCACGAAGAAATCATGCTTGTAGATTGCCATCCATTGTGGTGACAATGGACTTGTGAAGGTGTTCCAAAGAGTGACTCACCCATAGTTGAGTATGGGGGAGCAATCAACTAGCCTTCATCAATCCGACGCAATCACGAAAGGTGGTCCAACTTGAGGGAGTCAAGATCGTCATCATCTAGCTCAAGTGGACTTCGTGCAACGCAAAGGTTTTCCCTTGATAGGTTTTCTATTTTGCCGGTCTCATGGTGATAGTTTGGAGACCGGGTTATAGGATCCATAGCCGTACTATCAAGGGGGGCTCTCAAGTGAGTAGCTTGATCGTATTGTTCATCGAGAGATCAAAATATTACATACTTGCATAATATTTCTTGATTCTTATTTCTATTTTCTCTTTGTGAGGTTTTAGATATTGTGGTTATCTTCGTGACAAGCTCTAGTACATCGAAAACTGATTTCATATGATTCTTCTATTGCATTTTCGGTGTTGGAGTTTTTACCGGTCTTATCCGAGGAAGGGTTCTCATCATTTTCTTATGGGACTTTTCTAATTTTCTTCTTATCGATATTATATCAATATTGTGTTATCCCATGTTGTTAGCTTTCTAACAAACTTGGTTTCGTTGAATTCAGAATCTGTTTGCAGAAGTTGTGGCAGTTTTGGTGTTCTTAAAAGGCTGCAGCGGTACTACCGTGGTTACTACCGCTTGGAGCAGATGTAATTTTTTACTACCACTCCAGAGCGGTACTACCGCGGATCCAGAGTGGTAGTACCGCTCTAGACCAAAATATCATGTTAGGTCCAGCGGTAGTAGGCACGGATGTAATTTTTTAGTACTGCTCACAAGCAGTAGTACCGCTACCCTTAACGGTAGTACCGGTATCCTTAGCGGTAGTATCATGAGGACGAGCAGTAGTACTGCTCTGGCGGTTCTACTGGCATTTTGCCTCCTTGCTGTTGTTTTTCAAAGGGCATCCACCGCCCTAGCGGTAGTACCGCTCCCATGAGCGGTAGTACCGCTCTGTGCGGGCTGTGAGCATAACGGTTGGATTTCCCCCACTTATTAAAGGGGGTATTCTTCCCCATTGAACCTTATCTCTTGAGCTCGTGTTCTTCCCCCATTGTTGACCTTCTTCGAGCTTTCTAACTCTCAATCCCTCCAATGATTCTTAATAGTTCTTGACAGAAAAGAGAGAGGAGATCTAGATCCACATTTCCACCAATCACTTTCTCCTCTAAGTGAGGGGAACCCTTGGATCTAGATCTTGGAGTTCTTCGTGTTCTTCTTCGTTCTTCCTCACATTTTCCTCCCTAGAAATTGTTGCTTTGGTGGGATTTGTGAGAGAAGGACTTGGGCACTCCGTGTGCCCTTGCCATTGCATTTGGTGCATAGGTTTGAGTTCTCCACAGTCATACGTGGAAGTGGGAAGTTGAGAAGCTTATTACTCTTGGGTGTTTGACCTAGACGGTTGGTGGTGCCTCGGAGCTCAATCATTGTGGTGCAAAGCTCCGGGTATGCGTCGGGATCTCCAATTAAGTTGTGGAGATTGCCTCAAGAATTTGAGGTCACCGTGGAAGCCATAGTCCATTATGGTGAAGCTTCACGGTGTTGTTGGGAGCCTCCAATTAAGTTATGTAGTTTGCCCCAACCTTGTTTGTACGGGTCCAGTGACCACCCTCAAGGGTCCCTTAGTGGAATCACGACATCTTGCATTGTGGGAGGGCATGAGGAGATTACGATGGCCCTAGTGGCTTCTTGGGGAGCATTGTGCCTTCACACCCCTCCGAATGGATATTAGCATCCGGAAGGGTGTGAACTTCGGATACATCGTTGTCTCCGCGTGCCTCGGTTATCTCTTACCCGAGCCCATTTACTTATGCACTTTACTTTATGATAGCCATACTATTTCTGGCTATATATCTTGCTATCACTTGGTCATTTATCTTGCTTAGCATAAGTTGTTGGTGCACATAGGTGAGCCTAGTTGTTTTAGGTTTTGTGCTTGACTTATTAAATGTTAGTTTTATTCCGCATTTGTTCAAGCCTAAACCGTAATTATTTTAAAGCGCCTATTCACCCCCCCTCTAGGTGACATCCACGTCCTTTCAATTGGTATCGGAGCTAGGTCTCTCATTATTAGGTTTAAAAACCTAGAGAGTAAGGATGTCGACTAGGGGATTAGGATTCTATGACACTCTTAGTTTCAATGGCACAAATTTTGATGTTTGGGTAATTCACATGCTTAATCACTTTAGGGTCATGGACACAAATTTAGAGCAAATTGTAGATATGGGTATTTCTCCTCCAAAGGATTCTCAACACATATCTTTAGAGGATGAGGAAAAATCTTATATCAATGCTCAAGCTTCTAATGTGCTTTTTGATGCTTTGAGAAATGTAGTTATATTTGAACTCATGCCGTTCCGGGATGCTCATGAGTTGTGGACAAAGATTCAAGATAAATTTGGTGAGTCCAAGATTTGTAGGGATGATTGTTCTCCCTCCACCTCCGGTCGTGTTGTCTTCTCAACTTCATCTACTTCACCTACATGTGGATTGCCACTAGGTAATTATATGGTGAGTAGTGATGATCATTGTAATGATGATAGTGGCTTACTGTTGATAATTCTTCTTCACTATCTTATTGCAATGTTTCATCTTTGGACTATAACCCCTCGAGCACTTTAAATGTTGCACATGTTTGTATTGACAGTCCTTGCATATCATGTACAAGTTGCTTGACTAAATCGCTGTAACATCCCAAATTTTGGAATGTTATAATAAATATTAGAATGAGTGTTTGTTTGCTTGAGTGATTGAATTGAGTGAAATTTGAAACTTTTAAAAACTTTTGAATGAGAGGGAATGACATGACTTTCCCATGTGCTTTTGAACTCAAATTCTTACATTTCAAATCAGTGAGAGAAGATGACATGACTTCTTAAAAATAAAAAGATTTGAAAAGTGAATTTGAAAACTATTTGAAAATTTCTGATATGGAGTTCCTTTCATATTTGAATTCCTATTTGAAGTTTGAAAACCCCTTGACCAAAAATTTGAGAGGAGTAATGTGACACTCCAAACCAGGGGGTATTTTGTGAAGTTTTTGAATTATAAAACCCAGGGGGTTATTTGAAAAATTACTAAAAAGAATTAAAACCAATTTAGGCATTTTCTGAAAATATATTTTTTAAAGTATTTAATTTGGCCATGGAAAAATGTTCATTAAATGGCATTTATTTCCCTGATCACTTTGGTATAAAAAAATATTTTTTGGAAAGGTTTTGAATGCCTTAATGAGTTTTTAATGCCCTGGAAAATAGAAAAGGAAACGAAATTAATGGGTTATTAAAACGGGCCGACCACCTGCCCTTAACCCTCCCGAAACTCCTCTGCAACGGTCACCAACGCCGCTGACCGCGCCCCCTCTATCACTGACACACGGGACCCACCGCCCGACCGAGCCATCTCCGCGGTCACCTCCCTCCTCCCGCTCCCCTTTGCACGCCGGCGAGATCATCGCGCCGGATCTCCCTCCCCCTTCCTTCCCCAACCACCCCGAGGCCCTATAAAAGCTCCCTGCCCTCTTCTCTACCCATTCTGCCCCTTTCCCCCTGGTTCGACCCTCTCCTCTCGCCGGAATCCCTCACCGGAGATAACCACGGCCGCCACGCCATTGCCGCACCACCGCTCCACCCAGACGTCCCCGACGCCGTCTGAGCCCACCATCCACTTCGCCGTCATCGTCCGCACCTCCCCAACCATTCACCAGAGCCCCACACTCACTGGAGCCCCTCTCCCCGTCGACGCCCGAGCACTGCCGCCACCTCCGAGCTCACCGTCATCGCCATCGTCGCCCCCTAGCCCCACTGACGCTACCAACGGAATCGCCATGCTCGTCCGCATCACCTGGTGCTGACGCCGTCCCTGGAGGACCCCTGGAGCACCGTCCCCGTCGACTTCGCCGCCTCTACCTCGCCGGAGCATCGCCAGAGACCCCCTCCACTGCGGTAAGTCGCCGGAGCCCTCTCCTCCGTTCGATATATCATGTGCGGTGTAGATTAGAAGCCCCGTAACCATTCGGTTTAGTATTAGTGAACCGACCGGTTTTCTGCAAATTTTATTAATCGAATCGTTTTCCTTTACAGTGCGGTCATTTGCTCGTTTAGACATCGCGTGCACACCTCTCGGCCAATCACAGCATGCCACGTCACCCACTGTCCGTTAGTTAGATTTTTCTTTTTTCTGTTTTTAAAATAGAATAGTTTTGTTTTTGTTTTCTTTATAACTTTTATGTTTTTAATTATTTTTAATTGATTCCTTTTGCATCTTGTAACAAATTTCATATAGTTTCTGTAGATATAAAGTTTGACCATATTTGAATAATTTAAAATTGAATTCAAACAGATTTGATTCAAATCTTATTTTCTGAATATCTTGAGTTTAAAAAATTATTTTTAGTTGATTCTTTTTGCTACTTGTCACTAGTGACCTTAGTTATCAGTAGGTTAAACTTTATTTTTTTTTGAAAATTTTAAATTAGCATCGTTAACAAAACAGATTCTGTTTTAGTTATTTTTAGCTTTATTTCTAATTCTTTTGTTTTAAATTGTTTTAATTTGTTTTTCTTTTATATTAGTTAATTTATTTTAACTTGTTTTCTGTTAGTTAGCAATAGAACTTCAAACAAATTTATTTTTATATTATATATTATATTTTAACATTGAAATCAATTCTAGTTTCATAGTAACTTGCATATTGATTTCATTGCTAGTTTGATTTCTTGCAAAAAGCTTCACCCAGACTCACAGAGACGGATGAATACTTCATGCCCGGAAGCTTACCTGTGTAGCCACAAGTCATTATGGGCTCTGGCTTGGTTGATCTTTGTTGTGACTCTGGCTGGGCAGTGCTACGAGATGTAGTCGACGTTAGGAATGGATGGGCACTGACAGTAGTCAGGGAAACACTCTGAGAGACCATGTTTCGTTCATCCTGTTCTCAAACACCCGGCAGTGCGAGGACTTACCAGGAGGGAATGAATCTTGTGGGTAAAGTACACAACACTCTGCAGAGTTAAACCTAATCGATTAGCCGTGTCCCCGGTTACAGACAATTTGAGCCTTTGGACTTGGATCTATCTCTGAACTCTCAACACTGGACTGATAATTAATTGTGGGCAACTTATGATACTTGTGGGCATTAAGACATCGGTTGGCGGAACCATGTCTTGTTAGGTAACTCTATAGTGAAACTCCGGATATTCCTTTGTTGTAGGAAACGAATATAAAAAAACAGCTTTTATGCAAAAACTAAGAGACAGAGCCACAAAGCCTTACTGCATATAGAATAGTTTTTATCTTCTGTTTCTTCTATGGTGATCTTGCCGGTAAATTCAATGTACTGACCTACATGGCTGCAACGTCTTATGTTGCAGATAAGCTCTACGACGGGTAAGAGTACGATTCAAGGTTACGGTCTACACTCAACCTACCATTGGTGTTTATTGGGACTCCACTCCCGTTGACTGTTTCCGTTGAGATTTTAAGGTATATATCAACTTTACGTTAATTACATGTGATTGCACTTTGATATATACATTGATGTACTGTGTGTGCCCGCATACTGATCCAGGGATGGCACAGAACACACAGAGGCTTGACTCGTTTTGAGTCGGGTCGCTACAGAAATGGTATCAAAGCACATGTTGACTGTAGGACGTGACCCTAGAAACTGGAAAGCCCTTAGGAAATGATTTCTCAAAAAACTTTGTTTTCAAAAGACCCTTTACTTCTCATCTTATTTGAGCTTTATCGAATGATCTCTCTTACCTCAAATAGTTAGAAAATACCCTTTCCCCTTTGGCCACACTAAGGATCAACTGAGACCACTTAGAGAAGGACAAGATATCGAAACAACTGATGGTCACTTCAAAGTAAAGAAGATTTCACCATGCATTAGAAGAGTTGAAGCTACACGAGTTGAAGAATGTGAAGACCCGAAGAAATTGAAGACCATGAAGAATTTCCAAGATATTATGCCCTAGAAGACCAAACCCCTGTTGTATACTTACATTAGATACGATGATTTCTGAGCTGTCATTTGTGTGTAAATTTTTTCGACATCCACAAACAAATCCCATTTTCAAAACTATATTGTTTGTATTGTGTGTATCTCTCTCGATCCCTCTCTTGTATCTCATGCCAAACCCTTGGACCCAATAGATGCTGAATGAAGCTGGACTCATGTATTCCGGATCGATGACTCGATTAGAGATAGAAGAATGGATTCAGAACATGGAGGATCATCTAAGGAGTAACCATGTTGCAAGGAACGAGATGGTCCAGTATGTTTTTCGGTAGTTTGCAGAAGGTGTTGCACATTGGTGGAAGATGCATGAAGCTACCCATGATACGCAAGCAACAATCACTTGGGAAGAATTCAAGATGACTCTGCAAAAATCTCATGTTGTCACCAACACCCAGAAGCCCCATCTCAAATATGTGAAGAAGATTTACGCATGCAAGATATGTGGAGAGATAGGACACACCCAAGAAGAACACAAGGATGGATGTCCTTATTATGAAGAAAATCACCCTCCTGAGGAATGCCCAACTGGGCAGGTGACATGTTTCTTGTGTGAAGGAACTACGCATTAATCGGCTCAATGCCAAATGTACCCCAAGGTACAAGAAGTCATCAAGCAGCAGAAGGAAGCCATGAAGGAAGCCTTCAGAGAAAAATTAGGAGAACTTGTGATGAAGGAAGATGTTGAAGACCCTAATGGAGAAGGCCTAACCAGATTTTACTCCAATGCCTGCTATTCATGTGGAGAAGAAGGACATTTCTCACAGGACTGTACGAAGGAAAGAAAAGAGTATCTGGGAAACTTTCCGACAGAAGAAGTGGAGTTTGATCCACAGGAAATTGAAAGTTTGATCGGAACAAAGAAGCCCAGGAAGAGAAACCGAAGACGTTCTCAGAACAACCCAATTTCTACAAAGAAGGATCTGAGTCAGATCATGTGTTTTTGGTGCAAGAATTTAGGCCACTATGCCGATAAATGCCCAGAGAAGAAGGTTAAACATGAGTAGTTTGAGTTTTGGATTTTCGAAGTAATAAATGTAATAGGTAGCACTCTTACCATTTTGAAGTTGTGTAACGGAAGTCTCGGAGTTTGTAATAAAATTCATGAGATCAATGGAATTTATGATGTCATGATTCTCCTGTGTTGAATTATATGAGTTGCCACTCTAAGAACAAGGATCTCTAACCAATTTTAGAGGATATGAGAAAATATGGTCTATGCAGGCATGCGTGCATTTCATTTTAAGTGTGGTAGCAACCATAGGGACAAATGAATGAAGAAAATACCATTCATGTTAAGGAGTTTGGATAAGTGAATATAGGTGAAGAGAATGTGGAACCATATCAAACTATGTGGATGATAACCTTTGTTACAAAGTGCTTTTGAAGCTGGAATATTGGAAAAAGGAATGATTGTGATGAAACCATACCCAAGGTTAAACAGACCAATGGAAAGGAAAATGAATTTCGCAGAGTGGGATCTAGACAAGAATAAGTCTGTGAATTTGTTACCTCAAGGGTATGGTGGAGTGAACTGAAGGTAATATGGAACGATAGTAACCCCAAGAGTGAGTTAAAGCTATCCAAGTATTCAAGTGAACCCACAAATCACTGACCTCAGGATTGATAAAGATCAAGCCCTACCTTTGTGAAGGAAGAAACTTGGAAGAAGCTATCACTGTTTAGCAAAACGTTTTTCTTAGGAGCATTGCGAAAACCTGAGAGTTGTGAAGAAACGATAGATGTTTTTGCTTAGCTTGCAGAATCAATGAATTTAACCGAACTTCGTTCGTTGACAAGAGAAATTTCTGCAATGCTTGTGAGGAAGCCCAAGTTTTAGAATACGAGATTCACTAAACCTTATACAAGGTAATGATTTCAGTGCGACATGGCTTGGCCACCATGATGACTTACTCTTATCATTCTCTTTCTATTCGGAATGGTAAATCTGAGTGACTTACCCATAGTAAACAGGCGACGCTCTTTGAAGCCTTTTGTTTAAGCCTTAGAATGGTATGAAGAAAACCCCTTGTACATGACAAGTTGTTGTCACACGTAGGAATTTTATGGTGAGGAATGAAGCCAAGACCCATTTCATTGTAGGATAACCACAAATGGTAGACCACCATGAGATATTCGATAAGTTATTTAGAATGATCACGAGACTTGTCAGCTAAGAAGACCCAGTATCAGATGAAATATCTTTTGTTATGAGAACACAAGATTTTGATTTAAACGGAAGAGCATCACCGAAGGAGCTATCGTGAAGAATGTGAACAGACAGATGCACCCACATGATCGCCATGACTTTTGAAGAACCA
The DNA here is from genome assembly GCA_022496015.1 of Hordeum marinum. Taxonomy (NCBI): domain Eukaryota; kingdom Viridiplantae; phylum Streptophyta; class Magnoliopsida; order Poales; family Poaceae; genus Hordeum; species Hordeum marinum. Next base: position 402,900,743 of record CM039675.1, read on the forward strand.
GTAACTCTCATTTTAAGTGTGGTAGCCCCACACTTGCAGGTCAATGGATTTGCTAGAAGACCCCAAACCCTAACCTATTATTTCTAGCCCTTTAGAATCTCGAGGACGAGGTTCATTTTAAGTGTGGTAGATTTGTAACATCCCAAATTTTGGAATGTTATAATAAATATTAGAATGAGTGTTTGTTTGCTTGAGTGATTGAATTGAGTGAAATTTGAAACTTTTAAAAACTTTTGAATGAGAGGGAATGACATGACTTTACCATGTGCTTTTGAACTCAAATTCTTACATTTCAAATCAGTGAGAGAAGATGACATGACTTCTTCAAAATAAAAAGATTTGAAAAGTGAATTTGAAAACTATTTGAAAATTTCTGATATGGAGTTCCTTTCATATTTGAATTCCTATTTGAAGTTTGAAAACCCCTTGACCAAAAATTTGAGAGTAATGTGACACTCCAAATCATGGGGTATTTTGTGAAGTTTTTGAATCATAAAATCTAGGGGGTTATTTGAAAATTTATTGCAAAAGAATTAAAACCAATTTAGGCATTTTTTGAAAATATTTTTTTAAAAGTATTTAATTTGGCCGTGGAAAAATGTTCATTAAATGACATTTATTTCCCTCATCATTTTGGTATAATTTTTTTATTTTTTGGAAAGGTTTTGAATGCCTTAATGAGTTTTTAATGCCCTAGAAAATAGAAAAGGAAACGAAATTAATGGGTTATTAAAACGGGCCGACCACCTGCCCTTAACCCTCTCGAAACTCCTCCGCAACGGTCACCGACGCCGCTGACCGCGCCCCCTCTCTCACTGACACACGGGACCCACCGCCCGACCGAGCCATCTCCGCGGTCACCTCCCTCCTCCCGCTCCCCTTTTCACGTCGGCGAGATCATCGCGCCGGATCTCCCTCCCCCTTCCTTCCCCGACCACCCCGAGGCCCTATAAAAGCTCCCTGCCCTCTTCTCTACCCATTCCACCCATTTCCCCCCTCGTCCGACCCTCTCCTCTTGCCGAAATCCCTCACCGGAGATAACCACGGCCGCCGCGCCATTGCCGCACCACCGCTCCACCCACACGTCCCCGACGCCGTCTGAGCCCACCATCCACTTTGCCGTCATCGTCCGCACCTCCCCAACCATTCGCCCGAGCCCCGCACCCATCGGAGCCCCTCTCCCCGTCGACGCCCGAGCGCCGCCGCCGCCTCCAAGCTCACCGTCGTCGCCATCGTTGCCCCCGAGCCCCACTAACGCTACCAACGGAGTCGCCGTGCTCGTCTGCATCCCCTCGTGCTGACGCCGTCGCCGGAGGACCCCCGGAGCACCGTCCCCGTCTACTTTGCCTCTGCCTTGCCGGAGCATCGCCGGAGACCCCCTCCACCGTAGTAAGTCGCCGGAGCCCTCTCCTCCGTTCGATCTATCATGTGCGGTGTAGATTAGAAGCCCCGTAACCGTTCGGTTTAGTATTAGTGAAGCGGCCGGTTTTCTGTAAATTTTATTAGCCGAATCGTTTTCCTTTACACTGCGGTCGTTTGCTCGTTTAGACATTGCGTGCACACCTCTCGGCCAATCACAGCATGCCACGTCACCCACTGTCCCTTAGTTAGATTTTTTCTTTTTTCTGTTTTCTGTTTTTAAAACAGAATAGTTTTGTTTTTGTTTTCTTTATAAATTTTATGTTTTTAATTATTATTAATTGATTCTTTTTGCATCTTGTCACACATTTCATCAGGTTTTTGTAGATATAAAGTTTGACCATACTTGAATAATTTAAAATTGAATTCAAACAGATTAGATTCAAATCTTATTTTCTGAATATCTTGAGTTAAAAATTTATTTTTAGTTGATTCTTTTTGCTACTTGTTTCTAGTGACCTTAGTTATCAGTAGGTAAAACTTTTAATTTTTTTTGAAAATTTTAAATTAGCATTGTTAACAAAACAGATTCTATTTTAGTTCTTTTTAGGTTTATTTCTAATTCTTTTGTATTAAATTGTTTTAATTTGTTTTTCTTTTATATTAGTTAATTTATTTTAACTTGTTTTCGGTTAGTTAGCAATAGAACTTCAAACAAATTTATTTTTATATTATTTATTATATTTTAACCTTTGCTCTAGAATTATCTAGATTAAGGGAATCCCATGAAAGAGCTATCAAGGTGGATAACGATTTTATAACTAAAAATGATAAGCTTGAAGTTGCACATGCTAAACTTCTTGAGGACTTTGAGCACCTCGAAAATGGATCAAGGGTCGTTAAGAGCTCGCTCATTGAACTCACCGAGTCTCATGCTCAACTTAAAGTTTCATATGCTAAATAGCTTGCCAAGTTGGCTTCTCCTCTTGTTGTTAATGATGATGCGTGTGCTACTTACTCTATTTCTTGTGAAGCATCCATATTAAAGGAGAATGTTGAGCTAAGGGCTCAACTTGAGTTGCTATCTAGAAATTATGGGAAATTGGAAGAAAGTCATGAAAAGCTTTCTAGCTCTCATGGCGATCTTCTAGTATAGCATAATATACTAAAGATAGCTCACGAGGCTAGCACTACTAAGGTAACATCTAGTGAGTCTCATGTGGACATTAGCACTACATCTAGTAGAAATACTTTATTGCCATGTGCTAGTTCTCGTAGTTCACCTACTCATAATGTTGGTACATCTTGTGATGAAATACTTTCCTTGCCTTGATGCTCTAATGATGAAGCTTATACTTCCTCTAGCACTTGTGTTGATTCTAACCATGTAGAGGAAATCAATGAGCTCAAGGCCCAAATCACTTCTTCGAAGAAATACGTGGAAAAGAGTCACGAAGGGAAGTACACACTCAACAATATCTTGAGTGTGCAAAAATTCCTAAATGACAAAGGTGAAGTTGGATTCAACTCCAAGAATAAGAAGATGTCCACGAAGTATAAGAAGAAGGGCCAAGAACAAGTCAAGAATTCGGCCAAGATTATTTGATTCAAGTGCAAAATAAAAGGGCACCATGTAAGATCTTGCCCATTGAAGAAGAAGCCTCAAAGTAACAAGCAACAAGGGAAGCGGCCACAAGTTCAATCGCATGCTCAACCACAAGTTGAAGAAAGGCCTCCTCCCAAGAAGACCCAGGTCAACACTCCTCAAGTTGAGAAATCAATTGAGAAGAAAGTAAAGGGTATATGTTGCTACTTATGTCGTGAGAAGGGTCACTTCGCTTCTTCTTGCATGAAAGGTAACTTATCCAACCCAATCATTATTGATGATATCTATTCTCTTGGGAATGATAAGCTTGGCAATGTGTTTGCCAAATGTGTTGGTACTCATAGTAGTGTCAAGAAAATAACCATTTGCGTAGCGAGGCCTATTATGACTAACTTCTTAGGACCAACTTGATTGGGGAGCAACAAGCTCAAACTTGATCAATAGGTGTTGATGGAGGGCATTGGTGACTTGGCTACATTATGAAGAATTAAGGGTTCTTCATCATTCATATTGTCTCAAGCCAAGTCATGTGGATCATCAAGTGTCTATCATATACCAATGTTCCTCCTTGCGGTAACTTGTACTTAAATTGAATACATTGTTAGTTAGTTGCCCCTTTGCATGTTGTGGTTTTGTACCTTGCATGTGTTTGTATATGTTGTGATTCCTATTTGTTTATCTTGAGAAATCAAGTATGTATGATGGGTTGCACATCATGTATGCGTGAGTCTTGTGTAGAGTCTTTTTGCATTATGTTTGTATCTTAGTTGGCTCTATGTGAGAGATTAATGGATTATCCCATTTTTAGGGAGTGATGTGCTTATGCAATTCATGACCCTAAAAATGTGTGTTCATGAGGAATACCACTTAGTATGGATATTACAAGATTATCTAGCTTCTATTTGGTATGTCTTCTCATGAGAAATTCAAATTCTAAATGGTCCATTAATCATCTCTTGTTGGATTTCTTTTGCCACTTGTTAATAATGTTGGGTTACCACATTCTGGGGGAGTAATATACTATGTGCATATTACAAGCCCAGATAATGTGTACATTTGAGATATTGACATATAGAGTTGATATTATAATCTATCTTGTTCCTAGGTGGCATGCTAGCTCTACAAGTGTCATTTTCTTGTGATTTAGGAGTAAAGATGATGTTGGATCTATTTGAAATCTTCCAATGGGAATTATTACCGAATACTTCTTTTCCTTTGACAATTGTTATTCCTTTTAAGTGGAAGAATTTGTTAATCATCTTTGCATAGGTTTTGGTTTATCCTTTGTCTTCCTTGTCTCTTGTGGATCTTCTTGAGCATGTCTAGTGTTTCTATAGATATAGGGAAAGTGATGATCCCATCGTGTGCATTTTGTATTCAAATGCAAATTCTATATAATGCACATCTCTTGGGGAGCTATCCTATTTTATTTAGAACACTCTCGTTATGTATTTATAATAAAATCCTTTTATCTTCAACAAGCGTGTGTTGGTGGGAGGCAAGCCTTTTCTCTATGGTGCTTTGTGCCATCATGAAAATTTGGAGAGGTTTTGGTTTGGTTGGAACCTGTCTCTCTTTCGGTAAGTTGATGCCTCTTGTTTTCCTTCATTAGGTATCTTGTTTCCTTCAATTTGGCATGTGTCATTGGATATCTCATTCCTTGATGTATCTTTTAGTTGGTATCTATCAAGTGATATTTTTGTCGTTTGGTATCTTATTTTCGCTTGATACCTTATCTTTCGATACCTTATCAACTGTGTGTTGATTTTATTCTCGAAATCCTTGAGCATGCATATTTTCTACATTTACTTTCGTTGGCATGTTCTCTCTCCATGTCCCAATATATAGGGGAGACTCCACTATGACATAAATTGGCTAAAGTGTGCATGAAATTCAAATTCATATCTATATGCACATATTTATGTGGAGTTTTGTCCTATGTATTGTTGGTCCACTAACTTTTTTGTCCCGGTGAGTTTGGGTACCACTTTGTTTGTAGTGTTGTTCTAGGAACAATTGGTGATACATTGGACACTCATCTCACTTACAAGGAAGGTTTTGACACCATGTGCTTATTGGAACCATGCTAGGATGATCGATGAACCATTGTCTACTACGTCAATCCAATGCTATCTCGGTAACAAGTATCTACTTCATGCATACATTTCTCGCATTCAACCTTTTATAGGTTGCATCATGGCATGGACTTCTTGAGTCTTTCCTATGGTACTTGTTTCCTTTCTCAAAGCATCTCAATGATGATGTCATATTGCTAGTTGTGATGTCTTTGATGTTCGTGTGTGGGAAGTTCATTTATGTACAACAAGAAAATATTAGGCCATGTGCTATACTTTGAAGCAAAGATCTTATTGGTATATTTATGACTTCCTTTAGGATGTCTTGTTCGTTCCTTCTTGTAACTATTTCACGTGTACATCCTTGTTTGTGGATATATATCATCATGATTGTTTTCCATCAAGTTTCTTTTTCACATGAGATAAGTTACATCTCTAGTTGATATCCTTGTTTCTTTCACGTCCACCGTTGCATTCCCTTTTATTTCATTTGTGGTTTCGTGAAAGAATTTGTGTTGAGTGCGGATCTTATATCCTTGGATCTTGATGCACTCTTTGGTGGTAAAGATTATTTTCCTCATGCTTGTATTCATGAGGGTTTTTTCCATCTCAATTGGTATCCCTCCTATTGACAAGGCTATTATTTCCTATCTTCACCAGGGGTTGTCACAAGCTTTGGTTTTTAATTTTCTTATTAGTAAGCTTGTGAACCCATTTGCTAGTGGTTTGTGTGTGGGAAGGATATGTATTGCACTTTGTGTCTCATTTCATCAAGACTATGTTGATGCTTAATGCTCATCCTTATACTAGTCTTCTCAAGTGCTTTGCCATGACACACACACATCATTTTGGTTGAGCCTATTCTTAAAATGCCTACTTTACCTGTTACTCAACGATATGTTTAGTGCATGTACTATGCTCATTGTCTTATCTACTTACCTGGACTTGTTGTGTGTTTATATTGATTTTGGGGGAGTCGTGATCCTATTTTGTGCACTTGTATTCAAATACAAAAATTGTTATTTATTGACAAACCATTGGGAGCTACTCTAGTTTCTTTATAAACACTCTTTTCCCCATATCATAATATCCTTTATTCATGTGGATGGTAGGACCATGTGATTGATTGTTCGAATTGGTATCTTTTGATTGCTTGCTTCTCTCTAGTGTATGTCTTTGTGCCATATGATCCTTTTTGCAATCTTTGAGTTCTCAATATAGTTTGTCTTCCTCCAACTACTTATCATTGGATATGTGTATTTCTTTGCACACGTATTTTGAGAAATACAAACTTTTTGGAGGAACACCTATTATATTGGGTTTCAAAACACTTCGTCCATTTTGGCAATCAATGCCAACGGGGGGAGTTTAGAGAGTTTAGTTTGGAAATCTTAGAGAGTTTTTCTTTTGTTGCTTCAAAATTTGCATTTCAAATCCATGCATTCCTTTTCCTTTATGTGTGCTTGGTTGTGCTTATTTACTTATATAAACTCTCTTGCAAGTGGTTGTCATCAATTACCAAAATGGGGGAGATTGTAACAGCACATTTATCCATGTGTGGTTTTAGTAATTGATGACAATCCCTATGGACTAATGGTTGCCTTGAGTTATATTCGAAGGATATGTCCGTAGGTACTTCTTGAGGTCCATCTGTTGGTTTCAAGAAGTTCATATGGTGACCAAGGTGGTATTCAAGGTTTATCCAAAGATTTGTCCTGTAAGAGTTGAGCTTACTGCAAGCATGTCTTGAAAAAGAAGACAGTGTGAGCATTCATGTTCACCTTCAAGACATCATCTTTATGAAGAGATAAGGTAAGATACAAGGTTGATCAAGACTAAGTCAAAGAGTGAATCAAGTTGATCAATACACAAAGCGTACAAGATGTACCGAGAAGGATCAAGTGACCCCATGGTATGGTAAGCATTGCCCATTATGCTTTGTGTACTAACCCATGGTCTATGTGAGTGTTCTTTGTAGGGTTAGGTATATTTCCATGGGATTGCAACGAGAGGAAGATCCCATACAACCCATGGAATATGACATCAAATGGTGATCGTCATCAAGGTTGCGGTGTGCAAGTTCAAGTGAAGCATCACGAAAAAATCATGCTTGTACCTTGCCATCCATTGTGGTGACAATGTAATTGTGAAGGTATGCCAAAGAGTGACTCACCCATAGTGGAGTATGGGGGAGAAATCAACTAGCCTTCATCGAGCCAACGCAATCACGAAAGCTGGTCCAACTTGAGGGAGTCAAGATCGTCATCATCTAGATCAAGTGGACTTAGTGCAAGGCAAAGGTTTTCCCTTGATAGGTTTTCTATTTTACCAGTGTCATGGTGATAGTTTTGAGACCGGATTATAGGATCGATAGTCGTACTATCAAGGGGGGTTCTCAAGTGAGTAGCTTGATCGTATCGTTCGTCGAGAGCTCAAACCATTGCATCCTTGCATAATCTTTCTTGATTCTTATTTGTATGTTCTATCTTTGAGGTTTTAGAGCTTGTGGTTATCTTCGTGACAAGCTCTGGTACATCGAAACGGATTTCATATGCTTCTTCTATTGCGTTTTCGGTGTTGGAGGTTACCAGTCTTATCCGAGGAAGGGTTCTCACCATTTTATTATGGGCCTTTTATCATTTCCTTAGTATTGATGTTTCTATCAAGATTGTGTTAGCCCATGTCGTTATCTTTCGAACATACTTGGTTTCATTGAATTACGAGTCCGTTTGCAGAAGTTGTGACAGTTTTTGTGTTCTTAAAATGCTACAGCGGTACTACCGCGGCTACTACCAGTTGGAGTGGATGTAATTTTTTACTACCATGGCTCCAGAGTAGTAGTACCGCTCCGGACCAAAATCTCGTGTTAGGTCCAGCGGTGGTAGGCATGGCCGCTACCCTTAGCGGTACTACCACTATCCTTAGCGGTAGTACCGTGAGGACGAGCGGTAGTACCGCTCTACCGGTTCTACTGGCCTTTTGCCTCCTCGCTGTTGTTTTTCAAAGGGCTTCCACCGCCCTAGCGGTAGTACCGCTCCCGTGAGCAATAGTATCGCTCTGTGTGGGCTGTGAGCATAACGGTTGGATTTTTTCCCACCTATAAAAGGGGGTCTTCTTCCCCATTGAACCTTATCTCTTGAGCTTGTGTTATTACCCTATTGTTGGCCTTCTTAGAGCTTGCTAACTCTCAATCCCTCCAATGATTCTTGCTAGTTCTTGAGGGAAAAGAGAGAGGAGATCTAGATCCACATTTCCACCAATCACTTTCTCCTCTAAGTGAGGGGAATCCCTTGGATCTAGATCTTGGAGTTCTTCGTGTTCTTCTTCGTTCTTTCTCTCATTTTCCTCCCTAGCATTAGTTGCTTTGGTGGGATTTGGGAGAAAAGGACTTGGGCACTCCGTGTGCCCTTGCCATTGCATTTGGTGCATAGGTCTGAGTTCTCCACAGTGATACATGGAATTGAGAAGTTGAGAAGCTTATTACTCTTGGGTGTTTGAGCACCCTAGAGCTTGTTCCTCTTGGGTGCTTTGGTGCCCTAGACGGTTGGTGGTGCCTCGGAGCTCAATCATTATGGTGCAAAGCTCCGGGCATGCGTCGGGGTCTCCCATTAAGTTCTGGAGATTACCCTGAGCATTTGAGGTCACTGCGGAAGCCATAGTCTATTGTGGTGAATCTTCACGGTGTTGTTGGGAGCCTCCAATTAAGTTGTGGAGTTTGCCCCAACCTTGTTTGTACGGGTTCGGTGACCACTCTCAAGGTCCCTTAGTGGAATCACGACATCTTGCATTGTGCGAGGGCGTGAGGAGATTACGGTGTCCCTAGTGGATTCTTGGGGAGCATTGTGCCTTCACACCGCTCCGAACGGAGATTAGGATCCGCAAGGGTGTGAACTTCAGGATACATCGTTGTCTTCGCGTGCCTCGGTTATCTATTACCCGAGCCCATTTACTTATGCACTTTACTTTATGATAGACATATTGTTTCTTGCTATATATCTTGCTATCACTTAGTTGTTTATCTTGATTAGCATAAGTTGTTGGTGCACATACCTGAGCCTAGTTGTTTTAGGTTTTGTGCTTGACTTATTAAACGTTAGTTTTATTCCGCATTTTTTCAAGCCTAAACCGTAATTATTTTAAAGCACCTACTCACCCCCCCCCTCTAGGCGACATCCACGACCTTTCTCTATCTTCACTAGGGGTTGTCACAAGCTTTGGTTTTTAATTTTCTTATTAGTAAGCTTGTGAACCCATTCGCTAGTGGTTTCTGTGTGGGAAGGATATGTCTTGCACTTTGTGTCTCATTTCATCAAGACTATGTTGATGCTTAATGCTCATCCTTACATTAGTATTTTCAAGTGCTTTGCCATGACTCACACACATCATTTTGGTTGAGCCTATTCTTAAATTGCCTCTTTTACCTATTACTCAACCATATGTTTAGTGCAAGTACTATGCTCATTGTCTTATCTACTTACTTGCACTTGTTGTGTGTTTATATTGATTTTGGGGGAGTCATGATCCTATTTTGTGCACTTGTATTCAAATACAAAAATTCTTATTTGTGCACAAATCATGGGGAGCTCCTCTAGTTTCTTTATAAACACTCTTTTTCCCTGATCATAATATCCTTTATTCATGTGGCTGGTAGGACCATGTGATTGGTTGTTCCAATTGGTATCTTTCGATTGCTTGCTTCACTCCGGTGTATGTCTTTGTGCCATACGATCCTTTTTGCAATATTTGGGTTCTCAATATAGTTTGTCTTCCTCCAACTACTTATCATTGGATATGTGTATTTCTTTGCACACGTATTTTGAGAAATACAAACTTTTTAGAGGAGCACCTATTATATTGGGTTTCTATACTTTTTGTCCATTTTGGCAATTGATGTGAATGAGTGAGAAGTTTAGAGAGTTTAGTCTGGAAAGCTTAGAGAGTTTTGCTTTTGTTTCTTAAGCATTTGCATTTCACATCCATGCATTGCTTCGCATTTATGTGTGCTTGGTCGTGCCTATTTACTTATATAAACTCTCTTGAAAGTGGTTGTCATCAATTACCAAAATGGGGGAGATTGTAAGAGCACATTTATCCATGTGTGGTTTTGGTAATTGATGACAATCCCTATGCACTAATGGTTGCCTTGAGTTATATTCGAAGGATTTGTCCGTAGGTACTTCTTGAAGTCCATTTGTTGGTTTCAAGGAGTTTATATGGTGACCAAGGTGGTATTCAAGGTTTATCTAAAGATTGGTCATGTGAGTGTTGAGCTTATTGCAAGCATGTCTTAAAGAAGAGGATTGTCTAAGCATTTGTGTTTACCTTCAAGACATCATGTTTATGAAGAGAGAAGATAAGATACAAGGTTTATCAAGACTAAGTCAAAAAGTGAATCAAGTTGATCAACACACAAAGCGCACAAGATGTACCGAGAGGGATCAAGTGATCCCATGGTGTGGTAAGCATTGCCCATTATGCTTTGTGTACTGACCCATCGTATACGTGAGAGTTCTTTGTAGGGTTACGTATATTTCTATGGGCTTGCATCAAGAAGCAGATCCCATACATCCCATGGAAGATGACATCAAGTGGAGATCGTCATCAAGATTGCGATGTGAAAGCTCAAGTGAAGCATCACGGAGAGATCATGCTTGAGGCTTGGCGTTCATTGTGGTGACAGTGGACTTGTGAAGATGTGCCTAAGAGTGGCTCACCCATAGTGGAGCATGGGGGAGCAATCAACCAGTCTTCATCAAGCCAGCGCAATCAAGAAAGGTGGTCCATCTTGAGGAAGTCAAGATCGTCATCATCTAGATCAAGTGGACTATGCACAAGGCAAAGGATTTACCTTGATAGGGTTTTCTATTTTACCAGTCTCACAGTGATAGTTGGGAGACCGGGTTATAGGATTTATTGCCGTCCTATCAAGGGGGGCTCTCAAGTGAGTAGCTTGATCGCATCGTTCGTTGAAAGCTCAAACCATTGCATTCTTGGCATCATCATCTTTCTTGGTTCCTGGTTGGCTTTTGTTTATGTGGGTTCTTGATCTTGTGGTTATCTTCGTGACAAGATCTAGTATATCAAAAACGGAATTCATATGCTTCTTCTATTGCGTTTTCGATGTTGGAGGTTTTACCGGTCTTATTCGAGGAAGGGTTATCACCACTTTCTTATGGTACTTTTATAATTTTCTTATTATTGATATTTCTATCAAGATTGTGTTATCCCATGTCGTTAGCTTTCCAACAAACTTGGTTTCGTTGAATTTGGAGTCCGTTTGCAGAAGTTGTGGCAGTTTTGGTGTTCTTAAAAGGCTACAACAGTACTACAACGGCTACTACCGTGGTACTACTGCTTGGAGTGGATGTAATTTTTTACTTCCGCTCCAGCATGGTACTACCATGGCTACTACCGCGGTACTACCACTCTGGACCAAAATCTCATGCTTTATCCAGCGGTGGTAGGCACGCATGTATTTTTTAGTATCACTTGCAAGCAGTAGTACCGCTACCCTTTGCGGTAGTACTGCTATCCCTAGCGGTAGTACCGTGAGGACGAGCAGTAGTACCACTCCGGCAGTTCTACTGGTCTTTTGCCTCCTTACTGTTGTTTTTCAAAGGGCTTCCACCGCTCTAGCGGTAGTACCACTCCCATGAGCGGTAGTAACGCTCTGTGCAGGCAGTGAGCATAATGGTTGGACTTTTTCCCACCTATAAAAGGGGGTCTTCTTACCCATTGAACCTTATCCTTTGAGCTCGAGTTTGCCCCCCATTATTGACCTTCTTCGAGCTTGCTAACTCTTAGTCCTTCCAATGATTCTTGCTAGTTCTTGAGGGAAAAGAGAGAGGAGACCTAGATCCACATTTCCACCAATCACTTTCTCCTCTATGTGAGGGGAACCCCTTGGATCTAGATCTTGGAGTTCTTCATATTCTTCTTTGTTCTTCCTCCCACTTTCTTCCATAACATTAGTTGTTGTGGAGCGATTTGGCAGAGAAGGACTTGGGCACTCCGTGTGCCCTTGCCATTGCATTTGGTGCATAGGTTTGAGTTCTCCATGGTGATACATGGAAGTGAAGTTGAGAAGCTTATTAATCTTGGGTGTTTGAGCACCCTAGGGCTTGTTCCTCTTGGGTGCTTTGGCACCCTAGATGATTGGTGGTGCCTCGGAGCTCAATCAATGTAGTGCAAAGCTCCGGGAAAACTTCAGGGTCTCCAATTAGGTTGTGGAGATTGCCCCGAGCATTTGAGGTCACCTCGGAGCCACAATCCATTGTGGTGAAGCTTCGTGGTGTCGTTGGGAGCCTCCAATTAAGTTGTGGAGATTGCCCCAACCTTCTTTGTATGGGTTCGCTGACCACCCTCAAGGGTCCCTTAGTGGAATCACAACATCTTGCATTTTGCGAGGGCGTGAGGAGATTACGGTGGCCCTAGTGTCTTCTTTGGGAGCATTGTGCCTCCACACTGCTCCGAACGGAGATTAGCATCCGCAAGGGTGTGCACTTCAGGATACATCGTCATCTCCGCGTGCCTTAGTTATCTCTTACCCGAGCCCCTACTTATGCACTTTACTTTGTGATAGCCATATTGTTTCTTGTTATATATCTTGCTATCACTTAGTTGTATATCTTGCTTAGCATAAGTTGTTGGTGAACATACGTGAGGCTAGTTGTTTTAGGTTTTGTGCTTGACTAATTAAGTGATAGTTTTATTCCACATTTGTTCAAGCCTAAACCGTAATTGTTTTAAAGAGCGTATTCACCCCCCCCCCTAGGCGACATCCACGTCCTTTCACACGGGTACCATCCATACAAACAACAATCCTGGGAGAGTTTTGTTTCATTATATTTTGATTTGATTTTTGAGCATGGAACTGGGCATCCCGAATACCAGCCACTTTCTCGTGAATGACAGTGAATCAACACATATCATGAGAATAACCCACCTAGCATGGAAGATACTAACATCCCTACTCACTATATGAGCGATTCGGGCATACAGAACATAATATTATTTGAAGGTTTAGAGTTTGGCACATGCAAATTTACTTGGAACGGGAGGTAAATACCGCATATTGGTAGGTATGGTGGACTTATATGGAACAACTTTGGGTTTAAGGGTGTCTGGATGCACAAGTAGTATTTCTACTTGGTGCGGAAGTTTTGGCTAGTATGAGATGGAAGCAAGCACCACATGTTGGAGGATCCATAACAATATAACTTCGGTACAAATATACCCAAGCATAACTCATTACATTATCTTCCTTTTCCAACTTCAACTAATTTTCTCAAGTTTGAAAATAATTAATGGGTATTCACAATCATTGAAGATGTCCAAGATAGTATATTTATATGTGAAATCTCTCTTCCTTCAATATTCTTTCATGAATTGTTCAAGTGACCAATGCGGTGTTTGCTAACTTTAAAAAACATTTACCACCTATACTTCTTATATGTGAAGTCATTACTACCCATGGGATAAGCATATAAAACATATATAATTTCATATTTATGATATTAAATTCATTCAACCATTTACTCATAGGATATGAGTGAAGCATGAGAGCAAACGACAAAACTACTCCAAAATATATAAGTCAAGATCAATGAGTAGTCAAACAATTAAGTAGATATGTGAGGAATTCTATCTCTCTCTCCCAATAAATATTTTTCATATCTGAGTATTTTATTTAAACATCAAGCAAAAGAAGAATAGGGCACATCATGTGAATGAATAAAAATTTAGGCTCGACATGGGCTAACCGATAGTTGACGAAGAGAGGTGGGATGCGTAGCGTCCCCAAGCTTAGATGCTTGAGACTTCTTGAAATATTTACTTGGGGTGACTTGGGTATCACCAATCTTGAGCTTTTGTATCTCGTTCAATCCTCTCATATCCCCGTTTCACCTATTCTCAAAAACTTCATCCACACAAAACTCAAAAAGAACTCGCGAGATAGGTTAGTACACATAAGAACAAATCAACACTTCATATACTGCCAAGACAAGTTTCACAATAATTTTCAAACATTAGATACTGTATACTATCATTTCCAAAATTTATATCTACCATTATAGGTTACGGAAACTGTAGGATAAGTAGATAACAAAACTATGACAGCAATCTATCTACACAAAATAGTCTATAGCAATTTATTAAACCAGTGTACTTATGTAATTCTACAAATTATGAAACTTTATTACATGCTAAATAATTTACATTAAAACACTTTGTAAATTTTTTAGAAACTTTCCATGTTCCAGTAAAATATGAAAATTCAAACACTACGGCGGAAGTTTCTGTTTTTTACACAACACACATCAAACATGCAATGCAAGCATCCTAAGGCAATTCTTGGAACTTTTATTGAAAAACAAGATTATAAATAACACAAAAAATATAAAAACAAAATAAAATTATGCTCCAAGCAAAACTCATATTGTGTGACGAATAAAAATATAGCTCCAAGTGAGATATACCGATAGTGTTGAAGACGAAAGAGGCGATGCCTTCCGGGGCATCCCCAAGCTTAGATGCTTGAGTATTCCTTGTATATTACCTTGGGGTGCCTTGGGAATGCACCATCTTAGGTTCTTTTCACTCCTTATTATCCTCATATTAGTGTCTCACCCAAAACTTGAAAACTTTAATCACAGAAAACTTAACGGAACTTTGGGAGAAGGGTTAGTGTAATAAAGATAGATCATTCACTTAGGTACTGTCAAGACAAGATTCATAATTATCCCCACATGATACCTACTATATTCAATCATTCCCACAATTTATATTACTCAATATAAGCTATAGGAACACTTGAAACAAGCAAACTATGCATGCAAAACGGAATCTGTCAAAAACAGAACAGTTTGTAAAGATCTGAATGATCACCAAACTTCCCTGACTCTAGAAAATCTGCAAAATTAGGAAATATCAAAGAATTTTCATATAAATGTTGTGTAAAAATTTCAGATTTTTTTACTCTTTGGTAAAATCATATAATTCATATACTGGACGCAAAACTTTCTGTTTTTGCACAGAATCAAACAAACAAGTATCCACACTATCCCAAATGCTTTACTTGGCACATTATTGAAATAAAAGACACAAAACATGATTACTACAGTATCTTAATCATGTGAACACATAAAACATAAGGTAAAAGTGTTGGGTTGTCTCCCAAGAAGCGATTTTCTTTAATGCCTTTTAGCTAGGCATGATGATTTCAATGATGCTCATATAGAAAAAATAACTAAAACATGAAAAATAGCATTATGAATATCATGACAAGCACATTTAAGTATAAATCACTTCCTATGCATAGGGATTTTGTGAGCAAACAATTTATGGAGCAATAATTAACTAGCATAGGAAGGCAAAACAAGAATTACTTCAAAATTTTGAACGCATAGAGAGGAAACTTGGTATTGTTGCAATACCTACAAGCATATGTTCCTCCCTCATAATAATTTTCAGTAGCATCATGAAGGAATTCCACAATATAACCAGCACATAAATCATTCTTTGCATGATCTACAATCATAGAAATTTTACTACTCTCCACACAAGAAATTTTCTTCTCATGACTAATAGTGGGAGTAAACTCAACAAAATAACTATCATGTGAAGCATAATCCAATTGAAAATTAAAATCATGACGACAAGTCTCCTGGTTATCATTTTTCTTTATAGAATACAAGTCATCACAATAATCATCATAAATAGGAGGCATGATTTCATCATAATAAATTTGGTCATCAAAACTTGGGGGACTAAACATATCATCTTCATCAAACATAGCATCCCCAAGCTTGTGGCTTTGAAAATCATTAGCATCATGGATATTCAAAGATCATACTAACAATATCACTATCATTCTCATCATTAAAATATTTAGTTCCAAACAATTTAATAACTTCTTCTTCTAACACTTGAGCACAATTTTCTTTTCCATCATTTTCACAAAAGACAATAAAAAGATGAAGAATATGAGGCAACCTCAATTCCATATTTTTTTGTAGTTTTATTTTATAAAACCAAACTAGTAACAAACCAAGAAACTAAAAGATTCAATTGCAAGATCTAAAGATATACCTTCAAGCACTCACCTCCCCGGCAACGGCGCCCGAAAAGAGCTTGATGTGTATTACACAACTTTATTTTTGTAGACTCATGTTGGGCCTCCAAGCGCAGAGTTTTGTAGGACAGTAGAAAATTTCCCTCAAGTGGATGACCTAAGGTTTATCAATCTTTGGGAGGCTTAGGATGAAGATGGTCTCTCTCAAACAACCCTGCAACCAAATAACAAAGAGTCTCTTGTGTCCCCAACACACCCAATACAATGGTAAATTGTATAGGTGCACTAGTTTGGCGAAGAGATGATGATACAAGTGTAATATGGATGGTGGATATAGGTCTTTGTAATATGAAAATATAAAAACAGCAAGGTAACTAATGATAAAAATGAGCACAAACGGTATTGCAATGCTTGCAAACAAGGCCTAGGGTCCATACTTTCCCTAGTGCAATCTCTCAACAATACTGACAAAGTTGAATCATATGTAAATCCCTCATGTGCGACAAAGAGATCACTCCAAAGTCACAAATAGCGGAGAAAAACGAAGAAATTATTGTAGGGTATGAAACCACCTCAAATTTAT
This sequence comes from Hordeum marinum, assembly GCA_022496015.1. Classification (NCBI taxonomy): domain Eukaryota; kingdom Viridiplantae; phylum Streptophyta; class Magnoliopsida; order Poales; family Poaceae; genus Hordeum; species Hordeum marinum. The sequence goes on from CM039675.1 coordinate 402,917,440, forward strand.
CTTTTCCGATCAATCGTATGACGTATCCCTATAAGTGTCACGAGCAGCCCTAGAGTTCGTAATAAAATAACACCTTAAGATACACATCAACCAAAACCCTAATGTCACCTAGATACTCCAATGTCACCACGAGTACCCATGGGCTTGATTATACGATATGCATCACACAATTTCAGATTCATCATGTTCAATCCAATACAAAGAACTTCAAAGAGTGCCCCAAAGTTTCTACCGGAGAGTCAAGATGAAAACGTGTCCCAACCCCTATGCATAAATTCCCAAGGTCACGGAACCTGCAAGTTGATCACCAAAACATACATCAAGTGGATCAATAGAACATCCCATTGTCACCATGGATATCCAATTGCAAGACATACATCAAGTGTTCTCAAATCCTTAAAGACTCAATCCGATAAGAAAACTTTAGAGGGAAAACTCAATTCATCACAAGAAGATAGAGAGGGGAAAACTCCATATGATTCATCTATATTAATAAAGCTCGCGGTACATCAAGATCATGTCATCTCAAGAACACGAGAGAGAGAGATCAAACACATAGCTACTGGTACGTACCCTCAGCCCCGAGGGTGAACTACTCCCTGCTCGTCATGGAGACCGCCGGGATAATGAAGATGGCCTCCGGTGATGGTTTTCCCCTCCGACAGGGAGCCAGAACGGGCTCCCGATTGGTTTTTCATGGCTACAGAGACTTGCGGTGGTGGAACTCTTGATCTAGGTTTAATTCTGGGGGTTTTGGTATTTATAGAAATTTTTGGCGTTGGTCTCACGTCAAGGGGGTGCTCGAGGAGTCCACAAGCCACAGGGGCGTGGCCTAGGGGTGCGCCCAGCAGGCTTGTGGCCTCCTTGTACACTTCCTGGCCCAGCTCTTGTGCTTCAGGGGTCTCTTTTGGTCCATAAAAAATCACCGTAAATTTTCAGCCAATTTCGAGAACTTTTATTTTGCAAAAAAAAGACACCATAGTAGTTTTGCTGAGAACAATGTTAGTCCGAGTTAGTTCTAATAAAATCATACCAAAATCATATAGAATTATTGTAAATATGGCATGAATACTTCATAAATTATAGATACATTGGAGACGTATCACCAATGGAGTGATGTTGGGGCAACGGCGAGGGTTGGTGCCATGATTGTTGTAACTGACAACCACAAAATCAATCGACAACCAATGGAGTTTTTTCACTTGCGATGGAGAGGTAAGAAATTACAACCAGTGAGGGGAGAAAAGCTATGACCAGCATGTAGCAATTCTACAATAGATGAGGCAAGAAGCTGGGGCCAAGGAGCTGTGCACTGGAATTAGTGGGGGAGAGGTGCTGCGAAGGCTACATGCATGATGTCGTGCTTGAATCAACAAGGTGAGGGTGCTACGAAGACGAAGACATGGATGCTGAGACCAATGATGGGGTGGCGCAGAAAAAGAGAAGCTGAGGTGTTCATATGTTGGGACCACTAAACGTAATCTTGTGTAACAAGTATAGGTTGTTGGAGATAGAGATATGAGAGGCTACAACTAGTTCTATTGTTTTTATTGTGTTTATCTCTTCTCCACGATCTCCTGAAATATCTCTCGCTCTGTTACAACAACCAACACCTTCCTATGTAAAGCTAACGAGACTCCTCTCATTCTCAATTAGTACATAACTGAGGGCTATCCTTGTATGGAGAGTTGAGACGGTCCACTATTGTTCACATGGTATACAGAGCGACACATTTCCACCATATATAGCTTCGATCTATCACTCTATCCTTCACAACAACCGTTGTGGCTTCATCTTTGCCACATCCCGCACCCGGACCAGTCAACCCTCATACTCCCTGACGAGGATATGTACCTAGGGTAGGGTCCTAGGCCTGACCTACATACCTACCTAAGGACACTATATTGGAGGACTTGAAGATTACAAGAGAGATTCCGACTAGATTCTCCATGGCGCTCAAGTCACTCGACAATTAATCCACTCAGAAGCTTCTCCCTCCACTCGACAGTGTCTTGTCACTCAGCAGATCTCGCTACCAGTCGACGTCAGAAGACTAGAAGCCACCCCAGGGAGGCCAACAGGCAGGCGTTCGACCAGTCATCATTAGTAGCATTTATTGTGTACATTACCAATAATGCTCGTCTTTATTCCCATGATCGAACCCTTGGATGCCTCGCACTTATGAGGGGAAGCATAATCTATATAAGCCACCCCTCCCCTCTGGCACAAGGGTTCGCACCTTCTGTAACACATACTATCCACACGGCAAGAGCTCCCGAGCACTGAGACGTAGGGCTGTTACCTCCAAGAGAGGGGCCTGAACTCATACATTTGTGTGTACATCCTCGTCGTAGATAGGACTCTGCCCTCTCCTTACGTACCCCTATCTTCTACTGCCAGACTCGTTCCCACGATAGTTGGCGAAAAGTTGTCAGAATCGCGACTCGAGTCTTAGAATCTTACGATCCACATTAGCCCCTCCGATTCTACGATTTTGCTCATAGAATCTTAGTTTCTACGATCCTGATAGTTATGATTCTACGATTCATGATCCTAGCAACAGAGTTAAGATCCGATTTAGAATCGCGATTCTGACAACTTTGTTGGCGCCCACTACGGGGCAGGCATCTACGCGACTTCCGGTGAGGTTGCATTTGTTTCCCCTTCGTCATGTCTTCCGGCGGTGGATTGTTCCTGGGTCACGAGATCCGTCTCGGAGCGCTCACCTTCATCGCCGACGATTCGGCATGGATTCCGGAGGTGCCTCTAGATGTTGAGGCGCTCCTGATCTGCGAGGCGGCGCACTTCCGCATGAGCACCTGCGGTGTTCTTCTGCGGCAGCCGTTGACTCCATACTCTACGGCCCTCCCCGCTGTTCGTCGCCGCAAGCGATCCAGTCGCACACGGTTCCAGCATTGGGTGAGGCATGTGGTGGCTCGCCAAGTTTCATCTCCGTAGATTGCGGTAATCGAACCTGCCGAATCACTTCACGGTGTGTTCAACTCGGAGTCAGATCAGTCTGACGTTCCCTCCGAGTGTGAGAGCTGTGACCCTGCAGCGGAGGTCCTTATGGCTGGTTCACATTAGAGCCCGCCGCCTGACTTCGTGCGCGTCAGGCACTGGTGGGGGCATCGAATGACCAGTCGCATTGGGATGAAGAGGTCCTCCACACGCCCATCGTCGGTGCGACCGCTGAGGCTCAGGTCTTGGAGGCCATGCGCATTCGGCTCGAAGAGCTTCAGAAGGAACTCAACGAGCATGCTTGCCAGCGTCCACCACCTCCTAGTCGACGTCAACGACACCTATTTCCGAGTGGTTCCCAGAAGACATTGAGGTATACCGCACTCTAGTCTTAAATGTTGCAGCTGTCACATGCCTAGCTAGCTTACTTAGGACAGCATGTGTGTGCATCATGTTTCACTTTTTGCATCAATTTGAAATGGGGATTAACAGAAACCCCAAACACCTCATATGAATCAAACCAATTTAATGATTGTGAAAAACTAGCAAATCCAAAATGCCCACCAAAAATGTCCCCTATGTCTGATAAATGTGGACACGAACATTCCAGGGGTATTTTATGCCTAGCATTTGTGCCTAAAAATCAATAAAACAAATGTCAGAAAAATAAAACAGAAACTAGAATTTTAAAAAAAAAGGAGGAAGCCACCTGGGCCGCCCATCTGGCCCAGCATCGTCGTCGTCCTCCTGGCGGCCAAGAGGACGAGTGTGTACTCGTCGTGCGCCCGTGCCAGTGCTGCCACGCAGATCCCTGTGTGCCTGCATCCCCCGCTGCGCTGGCGAGAGGATGAGGACGCCGCTGCCGTCCCCATCGCTCTCTCTCTCTCGCCCATTCGCTCCCCTGCTTCTTCCCTCTCCTCTGCCTGCCATGGCCACCGACTTCTCGATGTCGTAGCTGCCGCTCCAGTCGCTCCCTCTCGCCCCTAAGCCCCCTTGTAGCTCCGCCTCAACATGTTGAACCTCTCCGCCGAAAGAATTGAGCCCAGAGGCCCCCAGCATCGACCTCGGCGTCTTCTTCCTCCTCGGTCACCGGAGACCGCCGCCGTCCGTTCGTCGCAAGCAAGACCTCCCCGAGCCCGCCCTCGTCGCCGTCGTATCCGCTGTGAGATCCTGCTCCTTCTCCCCCCTTCTCCCCCTTCGCTAGCGCATTCTAGCGTCGGATCCCCTCGGGTCCAAGAGCTCCTCTCTGCCAGCGAGGACGTGGTCGTCGCTGCGGCGGCCCAAGCTCGCACCTGAGCACGTAGTCGTGCTCAGGAGGAACCTAGGTAGCCTTAGGAGCCCGTAGTTGGGTCATTCGAGCTCCGGCTCGACGAGCCCATGCTCGCCCGAGCTCCGGCAGCCACCGTGCTCATCGTCGGCGCCTATTCCGGCCATTCCAGCCCCTCGGAGGCGTCGAGCTCGACGCGCGCGAGCACGCAGAGCCGATCGATGCCCTCTGCCGCCCATTTGGTCGTCGTCAGAGGAAACCCGATCCCCTCCGCCGTCCCTAACGTCGCCGGTGGCTCAACACCGGCGAGTCAACCAGTTTGACCACCGGGGGTTAGTCCCCTGGGTCATTGGCAAGTGGGGTCGGGCTCTACTAATTAGGATTAGTTTAAATAATTAATTAATCAATTTAATTAAGTTAATGACCCACAGATAGTGGGCCCTACGCTAACTAATTAGTAATTAGTATTTTAACTAACTCTGTTAGTAGCTGGGTCACTGCACGGTGGACCCACACTGGCCAGGTTTGACGTGTCAACGGTCTATTGACCAGGTTACGTCATGATGACGTCATGCTGATGCAATAAAGAATTTTCTGAATTAAATTAATTTCAGAAACTATTTTGAACTTAGAAAATTCATAGAAATTAATCTATAACTCAGATTGAAATAATTTATATATGAAAATTTATCAAAAAATGCAATGAATCCAATGGTGCTGTTATCATGCATGTTAGAGCAACCTATGTAGATGAACATTGACATTTACTAATAGGTTAACATATGAAATATGAAATGGAGAATGATTTTGAACCTATATTCAAAATCACTTCATTTAACTTGGACTGTAGTTGCATTAGCTCATCCATACATGCTGCCATGTCATGATCATGCATCATATTGTTGCACTTGTTGTGAATTGATTGTTATTTATCTGCATTGCGGTAGGCCCTGCTTCTGAGGATACCTCTGAGTATTCCAACGAAGCAGAAAACCTTCTCGCTTCCCAACAAGGCAAGCAACCCCATTGATCATTCTGATAACATCCCATTCTCTCGCCCCTGCTCTTGATTATTGCATTAGGACAAACGTTCACTTGTATGTCATACACGGTAGATGAACTCATTCCTTTGCATGACCTGTCATTGTCACAGTAAATAGCTAAACCTTGCAACCTAGCATACTTGGTAGATGCTTGAGCCATGTTGTGCTTTACCTACTTTGCCTGCTATGCTTAGATTTGTGTCAGGTCTGCTTCATTTGGGTGATGAACTAGAGTGAAACAATACTGTTCTGATGTGATAAGCTTATGATGAACCCGATTTGGTAAAGGTAGCGATGAGAGGCTATGTAGGAGTACATAGCGGGTTGTCTCATTGAGACCGTTCTTAGGAACTTCCGTGTTTGTGATCCAAGGCTAGTTACTACCACATGCTGGGCCCTGAAATATGACCCTGCTCAACTTATCAATCGCTTAGTCCTTGGTCTAGGAGTTGCAAGTAGTTTCTGGTGTTTATAGCATGGTGGAGGCCATGCATAGTGCTGACCCTAGGGGTGGGTTATGATGTGGTAGTGGCACGGTGTACCAAGGGTCACCAGAATGGTGAGCTTGGGAACCCTACGCACATCGTTTGGGGCCGTAGCGGAAACTTTGGTCGGACTTCCATGCGGGTTCAGTCTCAAATAGGCGATAGCCTGGACTAGAGGTCTTATGTGATTGACGGTCATGGCCGACTCCCTCGTTGGGCTTCCGCTTGAAGGTTGCCAAGGTCCTTGGTTTTATGAGCACACAGTGATAAGTGGTGAGAGCGTGTGTGAAGAAGTACACCCCTGCAGGGTATGAAACTATTTGAATAGTCGCGTCCTCGGATATGGACTACTTGGAGAACTTATGTTGTTCATAGATAATTTAATGGATACTCATAAAAATATCAAGAAAAGTGTGAGTACCGTGGATGGCACTCTCGTAGGAGATGGAAGTGAATCCATGGTGGTGTATTGATGTGGAGTTAGTGGACTCGTGTGTGATATCTAAAATCTAAACAAAGAGTTAAAATGGTGTAGTATAGGTTAGCCATGAGTCAAAGCTGGCATTGCTGCATAAACTCCACCACTCCCCTTGTTGATACTTGATCATGAATAGTCTAGGTCTGCTTTAAAGACTTGTTGAGTACGTTTGTACTCATGTTTGCTTAATAAATGTTGCAGATGAGACTCATGACCCATCAGGTGGGTTCTATCTAAATGTCGATGACGCTAAATAGCTGGTGTCCCAGCTATGATCTTATGCCCTGTGGTGGGCTATAGATAGTTAGGCCATGTGCCTTTTTTACCCTTTCAATTGTCTATACTCAGACAGCTTTATGATTCAGCTTGGTTTGTATGAACTTGCTTGTATGACTTGAGTGTCGGGTCTTGTGACCCCTACCTGTAAGAACATATTATGCAAGGCTCTTCTGAGCCTCTTAAATAAAAGTTGTGTTGTTGTATGGTTATGTTGTGATGCCATAGTTGTATCTATGCATACCGGGCATGTCGTGCGTATGTGTGACGTGCAACGGTATGTATGGGATCTGACACCTAGTCATGTGTCTTTAGTAGTACTCTTTACGGGAAACTGCCTCTATGTGCTTGCACCGAGCCTTGGTAGCTTGCTACTGCTCCAGACACATTGATTGACCGGCATGTATCCTTCTTTGCTGTTGTGTCAGGGAAATGTCTCACAGTGTAATGGAGTCCCTGTAGCCTGCTACGACTTGTCTACGTGCGGTGATGACATTTATGTCCCACGGCGTAATGGAGTCCTTTTAGCTTGCTATGACTCATCTACACACGCTTGAGGCCGACACCTGCATTGCTGGGTTACGTATGCCTGTTTCCGTATGGATGTGCCACTTGGGTTCTATGACTAGTCATGTCGGCCCGGGTTCTCTGTCGTTTGATTGCCAGCGACATGTTCACATACGTGGGCCAAAAGACGCAAACGGTCCTGGCTAAGGTAAGGCTGTAGCCATGGAGTTTACCGTGCGTGAGGCCGCAAAGTGATGTGATGTGTTACAGTCTGGATTCATATGACTTAGGATCGGGGTCCCGACAGTGTTGGTATCAGAGCCTGACTGACTGGAAGACTACCAAGCCAAACTGGTCGAAGTTGAGTCTAGAAACACTATAGAAAAGTAGGGGAATTGATTGTGGAAGGGAACGTAAGGCTCTTTTTACCCCTCTTCCCAAGTTATTCTATTCTGAGTCACCCTCATCATTTCTACGGGGTTAAGAACTAGGATTCTCATCTATTGCTTAGGATGACGAGTTATTAACCATGGACTATTAGCTAGTTTGTTCGCAAGTGAACTTTAGTACTTGAGTATTGTTGGTGTGAAAACAGTTGGAGAAGAGATTTGAGTCTAGGTAGTCGAGTGGTTATGCTATCCAATCTTTTGCAGTTGTCTTAAAATCTTTTTTCAGCAATTACAGCCATTATGCTGTCCAATTTCTGCTAGAATCTCTAATGTCTTGCATCATTCTCTATTTCAGATGCCCCCTCGTCCTTCTCGTCAGGTGGTCCGTCTGACCAGGTGCATCGATGTACCTGGCCACACGGCCATGTTGGTTAGAGTTATGATGGAGGCTGGATACCATTGGTACCCAAGGTACACAATGAAGGAGCAGTATCGAGATTTCAACCAGAGCCAGTATATGTGTACTTTTAAGATATATCCATCATATCCTGGAGCTGTAGAGCCGCTTCATTGGACTTATGGATTAGGTGTCACCATAGACATGGCAGTTTAGGAGGCCGCCTACACCATGCTGACTATCATGAGGTTTCACCATGGTCTGCTTCAGAACACAGAGTTTTGTTATGTTCCTGCTTCTCTAGGAGGAGAGAATAGTTACCTTAGCGCAGCCTATTATGATCATTCTCATGAGGACCCGAGGCTGCAGGTGACTACTCAGATGTTGGAGAACAGGGATCGTGATGCATGTGCCCTTCGCATGGAGGTATATGCTACTCGTGCACGTCTTTGGACAGCCCTGGCGCAGCTAGCACCTATCGTGCAGGCAGGCTGTGGAGATTTGGAGATGCTGAACCCATCGCAGACTCATCTGCCAACACACGTAGACTGGCCCGATGTTGGAGGCATCAGCCCTCTTCGAGGACCGCTGTTGCCACCAACAAGGGGACCGAGGCCACATCTGTGTCCTTATGGTTTCCAGGGATCGCAGGCTAGGGTGTTTCCAGATCCTTAGGTTCGGCTTCTAGGCCACGAGGGTAACCTATATGAGGCATTCTACGGCGATGCTTGAGTACGTGGATGTTAGTACTAGTATGGTAGTAGTCGTATTGCCACAGTCATGTGTATCTTGTGGGATATGACTGAGGTTGAGAGCTGAGTTCTGGAGGTGTAGATAGATAATGTATTGGAAGCTTGTAATGCCTCCGATGAGTTGTGTCATCTCTCTGTAGTTTGTATTTCAGCTTGGGCTTGTACTGAACTATGTCATGGTGTGTATGAATCATGGTGTTCATATGGCAGTTGTTGTTACCATGTTGATCAGGTGTTTACCCCTGCATGCCATGTTGCCTAGTACATTCCTTATCTCATGTCTTAGAGTTGGTGTCCTCTATGTCTAAGCTGCGGGTTTATTTTCCCAGGATGGTGTCAACTAGGAATAACCACATGCATGCCCCCGAGCAGGGTGAGGGAAGCCAACCAAGGCAAGAGAATCTGCCACAGGCGCCCTCCCTGGCAGAAGTGATGCTCGAACCTGAGAGGAATAAAAGGGAGACCAACAGGCTGTTAAAACGTATTGAGTAGAACATAGCGCGTCCTCCTCGCAATGATTGCAATGATGGTGTGCCCCTCAATGACTTCGTCAAGTTGTGCCCACCTAAGTTTCATCATTCGGTCGACCCGCTCGACGCGGATGACTCGCTGACCAGCATGTCCCACAAAATCCGAGTTGCCAATGTATCTGAGGCCAACAAGGTGACCTTTGCTACATACTTTCTGGAACGACCCACCAATCTGTGGTGAAAATAATGAAGCCATGCGTCCCGCAGGCCCCGCACCAACTTGGCCAGATTTCAGTGAGGCATTCCGTACCCATCACATTCCGGAAGGGTTGATGGATCGCAAGAGAGAGGAATTCTGTGCTTTCACCCAGGGCAAACTGACAGTGGATGCTTATAGCCGTGAGTTCGGCAATCTTGCTCGTTATGCTCCAGAGGAAGTGTCAACCGATGCCAAGAAACAAGTTAGGTTCCGCAAGGGACTTAGTCCTGAGCTCCGTCGAGATCTACGTCTGCATGAGTGCAATTCTTTCCAGGCTCTCGTCAACAAGGCTATCAATGACGAAACTGGACAGACTGACTACGAGGCAACTAATAAGCACACCCATGACTTCAGCCCCACATCTGGCTCGGGCTCCAACAAACGCCGGGTGTGGTGCCCAACGCAGCTCTGCCGCCAAGGTACACCGCGAGGCCATCCTTCCAGGCGCCTCGCCCAACTCAGCCTAACCCTCCAACCAGGACATTTGGAGGCCCCCCTGTCAATGCTGCTCCCCGTGCCACTGTTGTTTGCTACAAATGTGGAGAACCAGGACACTATTCTAGTGAGTGTCCCCAGAACAATGCCAAGCCGTCCGGACGTGGAAAGCCGGGAAAAGCCTTCTATGTGAAGCCAACTCCTGCTCGTGGTCGAGTGAATTATGTTTCTGCGGAAGAAGCCCTTGACGATCTTGATGTTATCCTAGGTACGCTCCTTGTCAATAGTCATCCAGCATCTGTTCATTTGATACTGGGGCATCTCATTCATTCATCTCGGAAAGTTATGCACAGTTGCATAACATGTCTTTTTGTGATATGCCTACTCCTTTAGTAGTTCAGACTCCTGGTTCAAAATGGCAAACTTCTAGAGTGAGCCATGACAATGGGATTCTTGTGGATAGGCTAGTCTTCCTAGCATCTCTGATAGCCCTCAAGTCTTCGGACATCAATATCATCTTAGGCATGGACTGGATGAAAGCCCACTATGCTAAGATTGATACTCATACTAGGAATGTTCAACTTACATATCCCTCGGGTGAGATAGTTAATGTCTCCACTCGAGCAGCCAAGCGCCAATTCTATTCTCTCAATGCTAGTCCTCTTCTAGAATTAGAAGATATTCTAGTAGTCCGTGATTTTCCGGATGTCTTTCCAGAAGAACTGCCAGGAATTCCACCTGTCAGAGATGTTGAGTTTGTGATATAGCTCATCCCTAGGACTATCCCAATAGCCAGAAGACCCTATAAGATGGCACACTTAGAACTAGCCGAACTTAAGAAACAAATCGATGAGGCTTTGAAGAAAGGTTTCATCCATCCTAGTTCTTCTCCTTGGGCTTGCCCCGTCCTCTTCGTTAAGAAGAAAGATGGATCGGATCGGATGGTTGTGGATTATCGGCTAGTGAATCTGGTCACCATAAAGAACAAGTATACGCTCCCCAGGATCAATGATCTGTATGATCAACTCGCTGGATCCTCTGTCTTTTCCAAAATGGATTTAAGGTTGGGATACCATCAAATCGGAATTAGAAACGGGGACATTCCAAAAACGGCTTTTGTTACTCGTTATGGCCAATACGAGTACACCGTCATGTCCTTCGGTTTAACCAATGCCCCAGCCACCTTCTCTCGCTTGATGAATTTGATCTTCATGGAGTATTTGGATAAATTCGTCGTAGTATACCTCGACGATATACTCATCTACTCGAAGAACGAATAGGAACATGCCGAGCATCTAAGGTTGGTATTGATGAAACTTTGAGAGCATCATTTGTATGCCAAATTCTCCAAGTGTGAATTTTGGTTACCAGAAGTGACCTACCTAGGCCACGTGATCTCTGGTTAAGGTATTGCTGTCAATCTCGAGAGAGTTCATGCCGTCCATAATTGGACTCGAACTGAATCGGTTAAACAAGTTCGTAGTTTCCTTGGCTTAGCGAGCTATTGTCGCCGCTTTGTCGAGATTTTCTCCAAGGTTGCGAAACCTCTGACTGAACTCCTCAAGAAAGATAAAAAGTTCGAGTGGACTCCACAATGCGAGCACAGTTTTTAGGAGTTGAAAAGACGCCTGACCTCTGCTCCCGTTCTGGTGCCACCAGACTTCTCTAAGGACTTTGTTATCTATTGTGACGCCTCGCGACAAGGATTAGGTTGCATTCTCATGCAAGATCGTCATGTGATTGCATACGCATCTCGACAGTTGCGCCCACATGAGGATAATTATGCAACACATGATCTTGAGCTTGCAGCTGTGGTCCATGCACTGAAAAACTTGGCGACATTACCTTCTGGGTAATCGTTGCAAAATTTACACTGATCACCAAAGTCTGAAATATATTTTCACCGAGCCAGATTTGAATCTGAGGCAAATACGGTGGGTTGAGTTGATTATAGATTATGACTTAGGGATAACTTACACCCCGGGGAAAGCCAATTTCATGGATGATGCACTAAGCCGTAAGTCTTATTGTAACAACCTGATGTTACAACAAGGTCAACCACTTCTCTATGAGGAATTTCGGAAGCTGAACCTCCACATTGTCCCTCAAGGATTACTTTCCAACCTGGTGGCGAAACCTAATCTTAAGGATCAAATTATAGCTGGCCAAAAGCGTGACAAGGGTATTTTTCGGATCAAAGAGAACCTCGTTAGCGGTATCGCTAAGGATTTCTCTATCGATGATCAAGGTGTGGTGTTATTTCAGAACCGTTTGGTGGTTCCCAAGAACCAACATCTTCGGCAGCTGATCCTTAAGGAGGCTCGTAATTCTCCTCTCACAATTCATCCAGGTAGTACCAAGATGTATCAGGACCTACGCTAGAGGTTCTGGTGGACTAGGATGAAGAGAGAAATTGCTCAGTTTGTTGCTAACTGCGACGTTTGTCGTCGCGTTAAGGCAGAACATCAAAGGCCTGCTGGCACCCTTCAACCTTTAGCTATTCCTGAATGGAAATAGGATAAGGTCGGTATGGATTTCATTATTGGATTTCCCAGGACTAAGAGAGAGAATAATGCTATCTTTGTGGTCATAGACCGCCTTTCCAAAGTGCCTCATTTTCTTCCTGTTCGGGAGAGTATAACTGCAAGCCAGCTAGCGGAGTTATATGTTTCTCGAATAGTTTCTTTTCATGGTGTTCCATTGGAGATTAACTCAGACCGCGGAAGTATCTTTACTTCTCGATTTTGGGAAAGTTTCCAAACCGCTATGGGGACTCAGCTATCCTTTAGCACTGCTTTCCATCTGCAGTCAAGTGGTCAAGTTGAGCGAGTCAACCAAATCCTCGAAGACATGCTCCGAGCTTTTGTTATATCTTTCGGTATGAATTGGGAGAAATGTCTTCCATTTGCCGAATTTTCTCATAACAATAGTTATCAATCAAGCTTGGGCAAAGCCCCTTTTGAAGTTCTCTATGGACGAAGGTGTTGAACACCTCTTAACTGGTCAGAAACCGGAAAGGGCAACTCTTTGGCCCGGATATGATCTAGGATGGAGAGGATCAAGTTCGCATTATTCATGAAAACTTGAAAACAGCCCAATCTCGTCAAAAGAGCCACTACGATCGTCATCATAAGGCTGTGAACTATGAAGTTGACGAGAAGGCTTATCTTCGGGTTACACCTCTGAAGGGTACCCATCGATTCGGTATCAAGGGAAAGTTGGCTCCTCGTTACATTGGACCTTTTCACATTCTTGCTAAACGAGGAGAGGTTGCCTACCAATTGGAACTTCCGCCACACCTTTCCAAGGTTCGTGATGTCTTCCACGTCTTGCAACTCAGCCGTTGCTTCTCGGACCCTGTCCGCGAACTAGACCACGAAGCGCTTGATCTCCAAGATAACCTTACATATCGAGAATACCTTGTTCGTATTCTTGATCAAGCTAAGCGTACCACTCAGCATTGAAACATCAAGTTTCTCAAGGTTCAATGGTCACACCATTCTGAGAAGGAGGCCACATGGGAAAGAGAGGATCGTCTTCGACTAGAGTACCCCGCGCTCTTCCCGATGACTTCCAAATCTCGGGACGAGATTCTTTTGAGTGGGGGTGAGTTGTCACATCCCTAGCTAGCTTACTTAGGACAGCATGTGTATGTGCATGATGTTTCACTTTTTGCATCAATTTGAAATGGGGATTAACAGAAACCCCAAACACCTCATATGAATCAAAACAATTTAATGATTGTGAAAAACCAACAAATCCAAAATGCCCATAAAAAATGTCCCCTATGTCTGATAAATGTCGACATGAATATTCCAGGGGTCATTCTAAATATTTGAATATTTATAGAATTTCAAAAATAAATATTAAAGCTATTGAAAATGCCAAATAAAGCATTATAATTATTTTAATTTTCAAAATATTCTGAAACTTTTTATAGAAGTTTGAAATATTCAAACTAAGTTCTATAAAATAATTGGGATATTTTATGCCTAGCATTTGTGCCTAAAATAAATAAATCAAATGTCAGAAAAATAAAACAGAAACTAGAATTTAAAAAGAAAAGAAAAGGAGGAAGCCACCTGGGCCGGCCCATCTGGCCCAGCACCGTCATCGTCCTCCTGGCGGCCAGGAGGACAAGCGTGTGCTCGCCGTGCGCCCGCGTCGATGCTGCCACGCAGCTCCCTGTGTGCCTGCATCCCTCGCCGCGCTGACGAGAGGATGAGGACACCGTTGCTGTCCCCATCGCTCTCTCTCTCTCGCCCATTGGCTCCCTTACTTATTCCCTCTCCTCTGCCCGCCATGGCCGCCGCCTTCTCGCCATCGTAGTTGTCGCTCTAGTCGCTCCCTCTCGCCCCTGAGCCCCCCTGTAGCTCCGCCTCGACGTGCTGAACCTCTCCGCTAAAAGAATCGAGCCCAGAGGCCCCCAGCATCGACCTCGACGTCTTCTTCCTCCTTGGTCACCGGACTGCCGCTGTCCGTTCGTCGCAAGCAAGGCCTCCCCGAGCCCGCTCTTGTCGTCGTCGCATCCGTTGTGAGCTCCTGCTCCTTCTCCCCTTTTCCCCCTTCGCTAGCGCATTCTAGCGTCGGATCCCCTCGGGTCTGAGAGCTCCTCGTCGCCAGCGTGGACGTGGTCATCACTGCGGCGGCCCAAGCTCGCACCTAAGCACATAGTCGTGCTCATGAGGAACCTAGGTAGCCTTAGGAGCCCGTAGTTGGGTCATTCAAGCTCCGGCTCGACGAGCCCGTGCTCGCCCGAGCTCCGGCAGCCGTCGTGCTCATCGCGGGCGCCGATTCCGGCCATTCCAGCCCCTGGGAGGCGTCGGGCTCGACGTGCGCGAGCACGCAGAGCCGATGGATGCCCTCCGCCGCCCATTTGGTCGCCGGAGGAGGAAACCCGATCCCCTCTGCCGTCCCTGACGTCGGCGGCGGCTCAACGCCGGTGAGTCAACCAGTTTGACCACCGGGGGTTAGTCCCCTGGGTCACTGGCAAGTGGGGCCAGGCTCTGCTAAGTAGGATTAGTTTAAATAATTAATTAATCAATTTAATTAAGTTAATGACCCACTGACAGTGGGCCATCCCTAACTAATTAGTAATTAGTATTTTAACTAACTATGTTAGTAGCTGGGTCACTGACCAGTGGACCCCACTGGTCAGGTTTGACCTATAAATGGTTTGTTGAGCAGCTCACATCATGATGATGTCATGCTGATGCAATAAAGAATTTTCTGAATTAAATTAATTTTAGAAACTATTTAAAACTTAGAAAATTCATAGAAATTAATCTATAACTCAGATTGAAATAATTTATATATGAAAATTTATCAGAAAAATCCAATGAATCCAATGGTGATTTTATCATGCATGTTAGAGCAACCTATGTAGATGAAAATTGACATTTACTAATAGTTTAACATATGAAATATGAAATGGAGAATTATTTTGAACTATATTCAAAATCACTTCATTTAACTTGGACAGTAGTTGCATTAGCTCATCCATACATGCTGCCATGTCATGATCATGCATCATATTGTTGCACTTGCCATGTATTAATTGCTATTTATCTGCATTGCGGTAGGCCCTGCTTTTGAGAATACCTCTGAGTATTCCAACGAAGGAGAAAACCTCCCCGCTTCCGAGCAAGGCAAGCAACCCCATTGATCATTCCGATAACATCTCATTCTCTCGCTCCTGCTCTTGATTATTGCATTAGGACAAACGTTCACTTGTCTGTCATACACAGTAGATGAACCCATTCCTTTGCATGACCTGCCATTGTCATAGTAAATAGCTAAACCTTGCAACCTACCATACTTGGTAGATGCTTGAGCCATGTTGTGCTTTACCTACTTTGCTTGCTATGCTTAGAGTTGTGTCAGGTCTGATTCATCTGGGTGATGAACTGGAGTGAAACAATACTGTTCTGATGTGATAAGCTTATGATGAACCCGATTTGGTAAAGGTAGTGATGAGAGGCTATGTAGGAGTACATGGCGGGTTGTCTCATTGGGACCGTTCTTAGGAACTGAGTTCTGTGTTTGTCATCCAAGGCTAGTTACTACCACATGATGGGCCCTGAAATATGACCCCGCTCGACTTATCAATTTCTTAGTCCTTTGTCCAGGAGTTGCAAGTAGTTTCTGGTGTTTATAGCATGCTGGAGGCCGTGCGTAGCACTTACTCTAGGGGTGGGTTACGACGTGGTAGGCAGTGGCACGGTGTACCAAGGGTCACCCGAATGGTGGGCTTGGGAACCCTGCACACATTGTTTGGGGCCGTAGCGGAAACTTCGGCCGGACTTCCGTGCGGGTTCAGTCTCAAATAGGCGATAGCCTGGACTAGAGGTCTTATGTGATTGACGGTCGTGGCCGACTCCCTCGCTGGGCTTCCGCTTGAAGGTTGCCGAGGTGCTTGGTTTTATGAGCACACAACGATAAGTGGCAAGAGCGTGTGTGAAGAAGTACACCCCTGCAGGGTATGAAACTATTCGAATAGACGCGTCCTCGGATATGGACTACTTGGAGAACTTATGTTGTTCATAGATAATTTAATGGATACTCATAAAAATATCAAGACAAGTGTGAGTACCGTGGATGGCACTCTCGTAGGATACGGAAGTGAATCCATGGTGGTGTATTGATGTGGAGTTAGTGGGCTCGTGTGTGATATCTAAAATCTAAAGAAAGAGTTAAAATGGTGTAGTATAGGTTAGCCATGAGTCAAAGCTGGCATTGCTGCATAAACTCCATCACTCCCCTTGTTGATACTTGAGCATGAATAGTCTAGGTCTGCTTTAAAGACTTGTTGAGTATGTTTTTACTCATGTTTGCTTAATAAATGTTGCAGATAAGACTCAGGAACCATCAGGTGGGTTCTATGTAGATGTCGATGACGCTGAATAGCTGGTGTCCCAGCTACGACCTTATGCCCTGTGGCGGGATGTAGATAGTCAGGCCATGTGCCTTTTTTTACCCTTTCAACTGTCTGTACTCAGATAGCTTTATGCTTCCACTTGGTTTGTATGAACTTGCTTGTATGACTTGAGTGTCGGGTCTTGTGACCCCTACGTGTAAGAACATATTATGCAAGGCTCTTCTGAGCCTCTTAAATAAAAGTTGTGTTGTTGTATGGTTATGTTGTGATGCCATAGTTGTATCTATGCATATCGGGCATGTCGTGCATACGTGTGACATGCAACGGTATGTGTGGGATCCGACAGCTAGTCATGTGCCTTTAGTTGTACTCTTTACAGGAAACTGCCTCTTTGTGCTTCCATCGAGCCTTGGTAGCTTGCTACTGCTCCGGACACATTGATTGACCGACATGTATCCTTCTTTGCTGTTGTGTCTGTCCCTTCGGGGAAATGTCTCACAGTGTAATGGAGTCCATGTAGCCTGCTACGACTCGTCTATGTGCGGTGATGACATTTATGTCCCATGGCATAATGGAGTCCTTGTAGCTTGCTATGACTCGTCTACACATGCTTGAGGCCAACACCTGCATTGTTGGGTTACGTATGCCTGTTTCTGTACGGATGTGTCACTTGGGTTCTATGACTAGTCATGTCGGCCCAGGTTCTCTGTCGTTTGATTGCCAGCGACATGTTCACATACGTGAGCCAAAAGACGCAAACGGTCCCGGCTAAGGTAAGGCTGCATCCGTGGAGTTTACCTTGCGTGAGGCTGCAAAGTGATGTGATGTGTTACAGTCTGAATTCATATGACTTAGGATCAGGGTCCCGACAGCAGCGGCAGCTAGGATCGCAGATTCCATTCAGCCGTCATGTTTAGAGGCTGGTAGAGGTTTGCTACAGATTTGAGCGTTTCTTGATGCAGCTCAGTGCCAGAACTCAATCGTTTCTTAGTCGCGCAATAGAATACACATCAATTCACCAAAAGCCGACACTATTCAGTTGGCTCACAGTCCGGGTTCGCCTCTGGGTCACAGGGGCGGAGGTTTCCATGAAGATTAGTATTGGGATTAGGGACGAGATTAGTTTCACCGTGATGACCACCGTTGAGTGCCTACTCCTCCGTGGAGCGGTCCGTATGTGCCCCGACACCAGGATGATAGGCACCCGTTTGGTGAGGAGCGGAATCCAGGGTTTGATGCAAGAAATGTCCTCACTCAGAGGCAGATCGACAGAGGCAGAGCCCACAGAGATGGTTATGACAGAGATTACCCGAGTGGCAGCAGTGCTGTTATTTCTAGTCCCGAGCGTTTTAGCAGAGCCATTTGTTCTGTAGAGATTCCCCCCAACTTCAGGTTGGTGGAGGGGATAAGCAAGTTTTCTGGCGAGTCAAAGCCGGAAACCTGGTTGGATGATTACCGAGTGGCCATACAGATCGGTAGAGGCAATGAAAACATAGCAATGAAGCATTTGCCCTTGATATTGGATGGTTCGGCATGAGCGTGGCTGAACCGCTTGGCTTCTTCTAGCATCCACTGCTGGGAGGATCTTGCCCGAGTGTTCATCAAAACTTTCGAGGGCACCTACAAGCGTCCTGCAGGTTTGATTGATTTGTAACATTGTGTTCAGAAGCCCAATGAATCCTTGAGAGATTACATTCAGCGGTGGTCCACTTTGCATCATACGGTTGAGAATGTTTCTGAGCATCAGGTTGTTTGTGCTTTCAAGGCCGGAGTCAAGTAAAAAGAGCTTTACCTAAAGTTTGGGCGAATAGGTGATATTTCACTAAGTAAGATGATGGAAATTGCTACTCGATACGCTAATGACGAAGAATAAGACCGCCTCCGTAGCGGCAAAGGAGAAGCAGTCGACAACGATGTCGGCGGCAATTCCTATCGGAAGCAGAAGCTGAAGGCTGATGGCACTGTTTAGGTAGAGGCAGACACTCTCGCAGCGCAAGGAAAAAATAAGGGGAAGTCCAAGGGATAGTTCGCCCCCAAGAAGGGAAAAATCAGTCGGGAACTGATGTTCTGGATTTACAGTGTGCAATCCACATGAGGAAATATGAAGATGGTAATTTGATATTGCCCAAACATACCACTCGACAGTGCCGTCTACTAATCCAGCAGTTCAAGGAAGGTCAGTCGAGTGAGAACTCCTAAGAAAGAGGATGATGAAGACAAAGAAACTTTTCCCGATGTCAACGCCACTCTGATGATTTTTGCTGATGTTGAAAGCAAGAGTCGATTGAACGTTATCAACAGAGAAATCAACATGGTTGTTCCTACAACCCCCACATACCTCAAGTGGTCTCAGACTGCTATCACGTTTGATCAGTCAGATCACCCTGCTCATGTTTCTACTCTCGGTCAGCAGGCTTTGGTTGTGGATCCCATATTGGGGGCACTCGACTCCGCAAGGTCCTCATGGATGGAGGGAGTGGATTGAACATTCTGTATGCCGATACCCTCAAGGGAATGAACATCCTGATTTCCCGGCTCAGTGAGAGCAATATGTAGTTCCATGGAGTCATCCCAGGGAAGAAGGCCAAATCACTCGACTAGATTGCATTGGAGGTGGTGTTCGGCACCGATAAGAATTTTCGTAAAGATAAATTGACGTTTCAAGTCGTGGACATCCAGAGCACGTACCACGACATCCTTGGTCGGCCAGCTTATGCTCGTTTCATGGCTCGTCCATGTTATGTGTATCTCAAGTTGAAGATGCCTGACCCTAGGGGTGTGATCCCAGTCACTGGCAATCAACAGAGGGCTGAGGAGTGCCTCTAGCAGGGCTCCAAAATTGCTGATCATCAGATGGCTATGGTCGAGTTGGAAGAGTACAAGAAGAGCGCTAACCCTGCTGAGTTGCTGCGCGCTAAGAAGCCTGCTTCAGAGTCAGCTTTCCAGTCGGCAGGAGAAGTGAAGAAAGTACACATTCACTTGACAGACCCTGATGCTGCCCCGACCAACATATCGACGACACTCGACAGTAAATAGGAAGCCGAGCTCATCCAGTTCCTCCGTGAGAACTGCGATATCTTTGCATGGAAGCCTGCTGACATGTCGGGTGTACCTAGGGAACTGGGTGAGCCCAGCAGAGAGTTTATCTGAAGGCCAAGCCTGTCAAAGAGCACTTGCGTCGGTTGACAGCACAAAAGCGGAAGGCAATCAGCAAAGAGGTGGATCATCTCTTGGTGGCTAAGTTCATTCGAGAGATTTACCACTCCGAGTGGCTCTCGAATGTCGTCATGGTCCCCAAGAAGGACAAATCACTCTGCATGTGTATTGACTTCAAACTTATCAATCAGGTCTGCCCGAAAGATCATTTTCTGCTCCCTCGCATCGATCAGATTGTTGACTCGACTGTGGGGTGTGAGCGTTTCTCATTTCTAGATGCATACTCTAGTTACCATCAGATCCGTCTGTTTGGTCCAGATGAAATAAAAATAGCCTTCATCACCCTATTCGGGTGTTTCTGCTATATCACCATGCCTTTTGGTTTGAAGAATGCTGGCGCTACTTTCATGTGCATGATTCAGAAATGTTTACTCGACCAGATCGCTCGGAATGTCGAAGTTTACATGGATGATATTGTCGTCAAGTCCCGCAAAGGTTCCGATCTGCTGGCTGACTTGGCTGAGACATTCGCAAATCTGAGGAAGTATGACATCAAGTTGAATTCATCTAAGTGCACTTTCGGTGTTTCGGGTGGCAAGTTACGCGGTTTTCTTGTTTCCGAACGAGGAATCGACATCAATCCTGAGAAGATCAATGCCATTACCCGAATGAAAAGCCATGTGCGAGTGCACGATGTTCAGAAGCTCATAGGTTGCCTAGCGGCGTTGAGTCAATTCATTTCTCATCTCGGGGAGAAGGCATTGCTTCTGTAACGACTGATGAAGAAATCTGATACGTTCGAGTGCACTCCAGAAGCCGAAGCAGCATTTGTCGAGATCAAAGCCCTGCTTTCTACCCAGCCGGTGCTTGCTACTCCGCACAGCAAAGAGCCCTTGCTCCTGTACATTTTGGCCACTAATCAGGTCGTCAGTACAGTTCTCACCATCGAGAGGAAAGAAGAAGGCAAGGCTTACAATGTCCAACGACCAGTCTTTACATTTATGAAGTGTTGACCCCTTCGAAGCAAAGGTACCCGCATTACCAAAAGCTTGTCTATGGTATTTATCTGTCAGCAAAGAAGGTGGCACACTACTTTCAAGATCACTAGATTTCAGTCGTCAACGATGCTCCATTATCTGAGATTCTCAACAATCGAGATGCGACTGGTCGAGTGGCCAAATGTATTGAGCTCCTCTACTTTGACATCAAGTTTCAAGCTAAAAAGGCGATCAAGTCTCGGGCACTTGTTGATTTCTTGGCCGAGTGGGTTGAACAGCAGCAGCCAATCCAAATCCACTCGGCACACTGGACCATGTTCTTTGATGGCTTGAAAATGCTGAATGAGTCTGGTGCTGGTGTAGTTTTGGTATCCCCAAAAGGCGACAAACTCAGTTATGTCATGTAGATTCACTTGGATTCCTCCAACAACAAAGCAGAATATGAAGCACTCTTGTACAGGTTGCGTATGGCCATCTCACTCGGTGTCAAGCGCTTGATGGTTTACGGTGACTCTGATTTGGTGGTCAATCAAGTGATGAAACAATGGGATGTCAGGAACCCCACTATGAACGGATACTGCAATGCTCTGAGAAAGCTTGAGAAGAAGTTTGAAGGCTTGGAACTCCATCATGTTACCCGAGTGAAGAATCAGGAAGCTGATGAGCTAGCAAAGATTGGATCCACTCGGAAGCCTGTTCCCAGCAATGTGTTTCTTGAACACCTGCATGCCCCTTCGGTGCAGGAGGACCCCTTCATTGAAGAGCCCCCTCAAGGTATAAGCGCCACTAATCCGACTGAAGTTGATGTCCCTGTGGTCATATTTCTTGTCATGGAGATTCTGGTCATCACGCCCGACTAGGCTATGCCTTATATTGCGTATATCCTGAGGCAAGAACTCCCAGAGGACGAAGCTGAAGCTCAACAGATTGTTCGCATATCTAATGCTTTCACTGTGATAGATGATCAGCTCTACAGAAAAAGTGTAACTGGTGTGATACAGCGGTGTGTCTCCTCTGAAGAAGGTCGAATGATCCTGGAAGAGATCCACTCGGGGACTTGCGATCGTCATGCGTCGTCCTGGACGATTGTCGCCATAGCATACCAAGCTGGTTTCTTTTGGTCGCGTGCTAATGAGATGGCCAAGCACATTGTTGATCACTGTGAAGGATGCCAGTTTTACTCAAACTTGTCACGCAAGCCTGTGTCTGCCTTGAAGACAATTCCACTCGTCTGGCCGTTTGATGTCTGAGGTTTGGATATGGTTGGTCCCTTTCGGACAGGACAAAGTGGATTTACTCATTTGCTTGTTGCAGTCGACAAGTTTACGAAGTGGATTGAGGCCAATCCTATAAAGAAACTGAACTCTCGCACTGTGATCAAATTCATGAGAGAGATAATCTACCGGTATGGAGTTCCCCACAGTATTATCACAGACAATGGCTCAAACTTTGACTCGAAAGAATTCAGACACTTCTGCTTCTCCCAAGGCACTCGGGTGGATTATGCATGTGTTGCACACCCTCAAACTAATGGCCAAGCTGAGCGAGCCAATGGCCCGATCCTTCACGGGCTGAGGCCTCGTCTCATGCGAGATCTGGAGCATGTAGCTGGAGCCTTGGTGTCTGAGTTGCCATCTGTTCTATGGGGCTTGAGAACAACTCACAATCGGTCGACTGGACACACACCTTTCTTATTGGTGTATGGAGCGGAAGCCATTTTGCCGAGTGATCTCCTTCACAATTCCCCTCATGTAGATCTTTACTCCGAGGCTGAAGAGGAACGAGCACGTCAAGATGGCGTGGATCTCTTGGAAGAGGAGCGCGACATGGCTTTGATTCGGTCGACTGTATATCAGCAGGACCTATGCCGCTTTCATGCAAAACATGTCAAGAGTTGGTCATTTTATGAAGAAGATCTGGTGCTCCGAGTGGATCAACAGCGACCTCACTAGCTCGCACCTGTATGGGAAGGTTCCTTCGTCATCACCAAAGTACTGAAGAATGGAGCTTACCACCTCTACAACCTCACGAAGAAAATCGACGAGCCGCGGGCCTGGAATGCAGATCTACTTCGACGTTTATATACTTGAAGATTGAGTTGTTTTGATGTAATAAGAGTACTCCAAACAATGTCGTTTATGCAAGTTTTGACTTCCATAGTCTTTTGTCGATTCCGATCGCACAATCCTACATTTGGGAACACTCTGAGTGACGAGCAATCCTCTTACTCGGGGGCTTAGCTGCGAACCAGTTTTCGCCTAAGTTAAAAACCCTTCCGAGTGGATAGCAATCCATTCACTCGGAAACTTAGCTACGAACCAGTCTAAGTTCAAAACTTCTCCAACTGATGAGAAATCCTCTCACTTGGGGGCTTAGTTGCGAATCCGCTTTCTCCTAAGTTAAAAACCCTTCTGAGTGGATACAATCATGTTCACTCGGAAACTTAGCTACAAATCGATCTTCGTCTAAGTTCAAAAACTTCTCCAAGTGAGGAGCGATCCTCACACTCGGGGGCTTAGCTATGAGCCAGTTTTCGCCTAAGTTAAAAACCCTTCCGAGTGGATAACATCATGTTCACTCAGAAACTTAGCTACAAAACGATCTTCATCTAAGTTCAAAAATTTCTCCAAGTGATGAGTGATCCTCACACTCAGGGGCTTAGCTGTGAATAATTTTTGCCTAAGTTAAAAACCCTTCCGAGCGGATAACGTCATGTTCACTTGGAAACATAGCTACGAATCGATCTTCGTCTAAGTTCAAAAACTTCTCCGACTAATGAGCAATCCTCTCACTCGGGGGCTTAGCTGCGAACCAGCTTTTGCCTAAGTTTAAAAACTCTTTTGAGTGTATAACATCATGTTCACTCGACTTAGCTATGAATCAATCTTCATCTAAGTTCAAAAATTTCCGAGTGACGAGTGATTCCCTCACTTGGGGGCTTAGCTGTGAACCATCTTTCGCCTAAGTTAAAATTTCAGTCAAACAAATTCAGTCAAACAAATGATTGAAAAGTAGAATGCAAGTAAATCCAAAGGTTCCAGCGCGAATGAAGGTTGTGCGTGCAAACAAAGGTACTCAGGCTTAAGTCCTGAATGAAGTTTTAAGGCGGTTACATATCCACTCGGCATTCGAAGGCGAATAAAGTTTTTTAAGCACCAGTGGAACTTGCTGGCTCAACAAAGGTATCCAAGTCGATCCTGTCTGCGATCCGAGTGGCTGCATCGATGAAGGTCTCCATGAAGTCCTCGAACTAAAGTTTCTTCGTGTTAATCACCCAGAGATCCTTTAACTTGTCCTCTCTCACCTCCTCGCAATGGACTCTGACGAGCGAAAGCGCCACGTCGGCTCTGCAGCGAGCAGCTGATTTCTTCCAAGCTTGCACTCGACTAGGGATCTCATTGAGGCGAGTCATGATTGATGCAAGGTCAGTCTGGAGGGTGTCTTCGGGCCACAATTCCTTGTCAATCTTCTCCAGCACAGACTTCGGTCGAATGATGTATGCTTCACCACTCTGGAGATGGACATTGAGGCGGAACATGTTCATTGCCACAGCATATCCAACGGGCGACTTAGTGGGATCTAGATTCAGTTCGATCTCTTCGGTCTCTTTCTCAAAGTCCTGGCAGAATTCTATATGGAGGAAGGAAGAGAAAGATGGTTATATTACTAGCCTATGGGATTTAAGGAAGTTCACTCGACAAGGAAAGTTACCGTCAAGCATGATGAACATCTTCTTCACGAAATCTCCCAAATGGTTCTCCAGACCATTACACCTCCTGGTCAGTTGTTTGGTCTTCTTGATAAACTCAGCCTGTTCCAACTTCAGCTTGGACTTTTCTTCCTCTATTTTCTTGACTGCGGAAAGCTTCTTCTCAACGGCTTCAGTCTTCTCCCTTGCCACCTTTTGAGCATCAACGAGCGCCTTGTCCTTGTCCTCTAGCGCTTTCTTCATGGTATCTAAAGAAATAGCATTGCTGAGTCGCGCTTGGAGTCGACGATTTTCATCACGCACGTCTGTTTGAGTGAGAGCACTCGGTTCAAAGGATGGAAGGGGAAAGTAAGACTGCATTTGGTCGACAAGAATTACCTCCTAGGGTCCTCAACTCAGTCTGCGCTCGTTCCAGGTTGTTCTTGGAGACTTCCAGATCCAATCGCAGTTGGTTCCTCTCCTTTTCCAGGTCTTTGTACTAGGTGCCAAGTTCACAAGCTCTCTGAAATCAACAAAAAAACAGTTCAGTTGACATGAACATTTCTCCACTCCGAGTGGAAAGGATCAAGAATAGTCGACTGGATGGCGGCCTGCCGCCCCACCCCACATCCCTGAATAGTGTCATATCATGGTTGATGGAAATGATGTCCATGAAACCTGCGTCATATCATGGTTGATGGAAATGATATCCATGAAACCTACGGAGTAGGTTCGGATTTCTCTGTCCCTAAAATAAGCATTCGAGAGTGGAAACACTAAGGCCAAAAATTCACTCGACAAGTCGAGTGGCAAGCGTACTCCACGTACGATAAAGGACCCTGAGTCCAAGTTCTTAAGACTACTGCTCATCATCAACGATTAACAGTGGTCTCGGGGACTACACCCAGTGGGTGCACTCAGCATTCCCCCACTGGTTTCGAAATCACTCGACCAGGTCCGTCCTGTCCGAGCAGAAAATGGTCTCTATCAGACCCCCGCCGATGCAAGCACTCGACGGCGGTCTCGGGGACTACACCAGTGGGTGCACTCAGCGTGCCCCCACTGGTTTTGAAATCACTCGACCAGGTACGTCCTGTCCAAGCAGAAAATGGTCTTTATCAGACCCACGCCAATGCAAGCACTCGATGACGGTCTCGAGGACTACACCCAGTGGGTGCACTCAGCGTGCCCCCACTGGACCTACTAACACTTGATCAGTTGAGTGGCAAACAAATAAAAAAATGTGCGCAAGCATGTAAACATCATCTCTATTAAGACCCCCGCCGGTGCAAGCACTCGACGGCGGTCTCGGGTACTACACCCAGTGGGTGCACTCAGCGTGCCCCCACTGGACCGAAACTCACTCGACTAAGACCTGAGCTACTCGAGAGGATAACATACAAGTATGCTTCAAAAGAAAAACACCCACTGTGTGTACAATCAAGAAAGACAGGAATTCAATCAGAAATGCACTTAAAATCGCACTTACTCGGACGTTGGTGCGAAGCGCCGTGCTGGCATCATAAGCCAGCTTGCTTGCTTCATATGCCTCCTTTGTGCGCATCATCATCTGCTCCTTGGTCTTCTGGGACATGATGCAGAGGAAAGACAGTCGCCGGTTGAATCGATGTTGCGGCTGGAGTAGCTGAGGTGGCCTAGGGTTGTTCGATTGGTGTCGAGGCCACAATGGTTGAAGCATCTGGTGGGGCACTCGACAACGGAGCTGCGAGCTCAGTTCTAGCTCGGGACGAGTCGCCTATCCCTTGAGACAACACGGCTGTTGGCCTTTGAGGAGTTTGCGCTGATGACGTTCTTCGGGCGTGTACGTGCGGGGTGCGTGAGGTCACACCTTCACCCCTCATACCCCGAGGTGGCTCTTCATCGTCCTCCAGTTGAATGATCTCTGCAAACACCAATCGACAACATTACCTTATTCAATCGACAATTCATTTTCAAGAAACAAAGCTGAGTGAAGATTTGTTATACCTCGTTGGGAAGTGGTCGCATCACCAGTATCCACATCCATTTGCTCATCTCCGTCTCGTGGAGGCGACGTTGCTGAGGTAGCAGCTCTGGTAGACCAAATTCCACTCAGTCAGCAAGAATACGAAGTTCCATGCAACAGCGAAAGAAGAAAACAAACAATTACGTTGAGACAATAGGTACAATGATCTTCATACAGGGCAAAGCCTTCCGAGGTTTCGGCACGTCAGACCTGGGCTGCTTTGCGGCCCGTTCACTCGACTCAACCGTCGAGGTTCGGCCCCGCTTAGGGTTCTTGCCACTCGATGCCAAGGTCCTGCTTGGGGCAGTCGCAGGGTCCTAACGCTGCTTGGAGTGATGCTTAGTGCGCAGAGGAGACTCGACTTCTTCTTCGTCCTTGCCCGAGTCCTCATATTATTCCTCGCTGTCGTCGGATAATCAAAATCCATGATGCCGCCCTCGCTCTCCCCTCCGTCTTCGGGCTGATTTCCATTCGGCACAGGCGAATACATGTTCGTCCACTCTTGCAAAATTCAAACAATAAAGTCAGTCGACCAAAGACTCGGTCACTCGACAGAACAGTACGACAGTCGACAAAGATATAATTTACCATATTCGTTGGTGGATTCTCAGCAGAGAAGGGCTTGATCCTTTTGGCTCCCAGGGGATTGTCGTAGGTTCCAGTGGTGCTCCGAAGCCACTGCTCGACAGTTTTCTCTCGGACTTCCTCTGGGTGCGTCCGAGTCGTGTCCTCAGGGCCTGAGTAGTGCCACATGGCATGGTCCCTTGCTTGGAGGCGCTGGATCCATCGATGGGGCATGTCTCCAGTAGATCCATGCCAGTCACTCCGCCACGAACAAGAGCCACTACATCCACTAAGATCCCCACCTAGACTTTCTCCCCTTCTAACACTGATAAGGATTTGGGATTGGTGGGTCAATCTAGCGTGAAAGGGGAAAGACCAGTCGACCTGTTGGGAGAGGCTACATCTTTGCAGTAGAACCAAGTCGACTGCTAACCCCTAAAAGATTCTGGAAAGGTCATAGATGGAAAAGCACTCCTAGCCCTCTTTTGGATCCCCAAGCCACCACATAATTGGATGACATGGGTCTTCTCATCCTCAGGGTTGGCCTTTTTGACCGACTGGGACCTAATAGTGAAGATATGCTTGAACAAGCCCTAGTGGGGAGGACAAGCCAAGAAACATTCGCACATGGTGATGAAAGCAACGAGATAATAAATGGCATTCAGAGGAAAAAATGGAGTTGAGCTCCAAACAAATTCAGAAACCCTCGGAAGAAAGGATGGGGGGCATGGAAAAACCTCGCTCGACGTGGGTGAGGATAAGGACTCGCTCCCCCTCACGCGGCTCCGGCTCAATCTCCCCCTCCGACAGCCTCCATGAGCCTTCGGCCATGAGCCCATCGATGAAGATTTCTCGACATCCATCGTCGTGACCGTCGACGGGAGGAAATCCCCATGGATCCACCCCGCCGGCGCTGTAAACCAAGCACCGGATGGCTTCTTGCCCTTGCCCTTGATGGCTCCCTTCTTGGCACGCTCGAGCTTCTCGGCCTTGTTCTTCGTCATCGCGGCGGCGATCGTCGGGACGGAGCCGAGTGGCGCGCGTGGAGCGGCGGAGGCGGAGGAAACGAGTGGATTTGGGAGAAGAGTACTATGTTGTCCGCAGCGCAACGAAGTCTTATATCACCGAGTGAGTCACTGACCTGCGGGCCCACTACATCTCTGGATATCTCCGCTGCTGGACTCGCGTTGTACGTGGCGTAATGGGCGGCATAGTAATTGAGGCGTTGCGCCCTCACTTGCCCCAGTCATTACGATATCTCCGCACAGCGCGCGCTTCTCAAATTTATCGAATCCCATGAAATCCGCGCCTAGCAAAGTGACCCATCGCATCAGATGATCCTGATGGTTCACTCGGAACATATTTGATGCTTAAATTCATTCGGACATTTATCAAGGCAGAATCGATCAGGGCGAATGACAAAGATTTCAATCGACGTAGATTTCCTTGAAGCCCCGAAGTACATTCGGAATTTCGGTGTATTATCAGAGCTGGCATCAATTCCCTTTTTCACTCGAACCCCAATCCATTTGGGGGATAATGACGAGGATATTTACCTAGGGTAGGGTCCTAGGCCTGACCTACATACCCTACATAAGGACACTATATTGGAGGACTTGAAGATTACAAGAGAGATGCCGACAGGATTCACCATGACGCTCAAGTCACTCGACAATTAATCCACTCGGAAGCTTCTCCCTCCACTCGACAGTCTCCTATCACTCGGCAGATCTCACTACCAATCAACGTCAGAAGACCAGAAGCCACCCCAGGGAGACAAACAGGCACGCGTTCGGCAGGTCGTCATTAGTAGCAACCCTTGGATGCCTCGCACTTATGAGGGGCAGCGTACTCTATATAAGCCACCCCTCCCCTTGAGGGATCACTAGAAGAGTGTCTAGAGGGGGGTGAATAGATTACTAGCAGAAATTTAAAACCTAACCTTTTCCCAAGTTAATTGGTTGGCAGATTTTAACAGTTTTAGCAAACCTAGAAAGTCTAACATCCCTACACATGCATGTCAACAAATATGGCAGCGGAAAGTAAAGGCATTGCATATGAAGTAAAGTGTTGACATAAGTAGGAAGATCAAATGCAGTTGTAGACATGATGATTTTTCCCATGGTTCCGATAGGTGGCGCTATCGTACATCCACGTTTATGGAGTCTCAACCCACGGAGGGTAATGGTCACGAGAGTCCATGAAGGGATCCACCCAAAAGGGTCCACGAAGTAGTAACCTTGACTATTCCATATGGCTTCCGTCCACGAAGGACTAGCCTCACTATGGGTAGATCTTCACGAAGTAGGCGATCTCCTTGCCCTTACAAACTTCTTGGTTCACTCCACAACATGAAGTAGGAGGCTCCCAAGCGACACCTAACCAATCTAGGAGGCACCACCCTCCAAAAGGTAATAGGCTCGATAATGACGATGAACTCCTTGCTCTTGTGCTTCAAGATGATAGACTCCTCAGCACACAATCACTCTCTCACAGATTTGGCATGGTAGAAGAGATGGTATTGGTGGAAAGCTACTTGGGGAGGCTAGAAATCAAGATCCATATGATTGGAGTGGAAGATCTTGACCTCAACACAAGGGTAGGTGGTTCTCTCCCAGAAAATCTGATAGGATAGGTATGGAATAGTTCTGAGTGCTTCTCTTTCGAATTGGTTGTGGTGAAGGGGTATATATAGGCATCCCCAAAAATCCAACCGTTACACACAAAATGACCAACTCAGTGACACCGATGTGTTAATCTCGATGGTACCGAAGTGACCAAAAGGTGGCAACTTTTGAATCTCGGTAAAGCCGATATAGGAAACTCGGTTGCACCGATAAGGTGACCAACGGTCAGATTCCCAATCTCGGTGACGCCGATCCAACATTCTCGGTGGGACCGAAAATGTGAATTTGCGTAATAGAAAGTTGGCAACCTAAACTCGGTTGCACCGGTATGGAATCGGTTGCACCGAAGTGGCTAGGGTTTGGCTTGAGTCTGTCTAGGTTCTGGAATCGGTGGCACCAAAGTGGGAAAGTTGGTTGCACCGATTTTGAGTGGTAGGTATAGAACAGACTTTGGTGGGAGAGTTTGTGGATGTTTTTGGCGACTATCACTTGTGCACGTTTGAGTATATTGTTCACCAACAAAACCTTACCCCCTTTTAATAGTATTGGCTTTCCTGTGGACTCAAGGTGATTTCTACAAATATAAAATGTAGAGTCCTCTTGCTTGAAGCTTGGCCAAACTATTTCCTTGAATCTTGGGGTATGTCCACAATCTCCTTTTGCCAGACCTCTCTATAGACTGTATCTAAAATACACTAGGTAAAAATATCAGTCCAAGAGACAATGTATGTTGTCATGAATTATCAAAACCACCAAGGGAGTATGTTGTGCTTTAAATCTCCCCCCTTTTGGTAATTGATGACAACATACAATCAAAGCTTCAATTAAAGATATGCATGGTTATACTGAACACTTTGAGAAACACATGACATAGACTTGCTCCACCTAAGTGTGCAGTCCTTTAAAGGATAGTTGCTTTTGAATGCATGAACACACATAAGGTAGAAGGAATATAACAGGTCATGTGTATCTTGGCTATATGCATCAAATATATATGAATGAGATGTATCTTTGTTCAAGACATCACTCTTGCAAACAATATCTGCAAGAAGCAAGAGATCATCTTGACCAAGTATATGATGCATATACTTACCTTGAGTTCTTGAGCATCCTGGTAATAGAAACACACTTGAGAAAACAATGTTAGGAAACACAAGAGTATTCTACCAAACAGCAAGGCAATAGAACTCAAAATTGCCAAGATATGGAGGACATATAGAAAATAGTATTCATTAGAATTGATATGTCTCCAAGATCATTTAGAATTTTCTCACCGTAGATATGAAAATAGATTATCCTCTCCCCCTGAATCTTAGCATGTAGATATTAGGATTGGATAAGGTGAGAAAGGTCAAGAATTTCTTCTCCCCCTACTTTGATATTCTCCCCTTGTTTATAAAGATATGAGAAGTCTCTCCCCCTTGATCATATCTCCCCTTTTGCATAAGCATGTATCACTTTTAGCATGAAGCTTTGGATATCTACCCTTTAGCTTGAAGCTTTGGTCTTCTCCCCCTTTGGCATTAATCTCCAAAAAGGTCAAAAACAGGGATAGATACACGGATCATTGACTGAGAAGGGATCCTTGAGAACAAGGGTCATAGAAATGTAGGATTCATAGAAATGAAAACTGAGAGAGGCATTGAAACTGATTTGTTCTTCTCTTCCTTTCTTCATTGAAGATAGGGATCCTTGAAGAAAGAAATTCTCTCCTTCAAATTAACTTTTGTTCTTCTCCCCCTGAGTAATACAATTTTCTTAATAATAGGGGATCATCGAAGTAACAGAAGTATCACAAGAAAGATCACTAAGAAAACACAGTTGCAAAGACGAATTCAAAAGAGATAGTGTGAAAATCGGTGACGCCGAGATATCTAAGTCAGCGACTCCGAAAGAGAAATCAAGTTTCTGTTTTTCACAGAGTCAAGAGAAAGAGTTTCAATGAAATGTAAAGTTTTTCACAATGGACATCAGCTAGAGAAGATTGGAGTAGTTATGAGAAATCATGCAATAGAGAGCAAACCACACCAGTTTCTTAACTAGATGATGGGCAGTGACTAGGTCACCTATATTAGAGTATATTGAATTAGGAGCCAAGCAAGAATACTTGATCATAGGTCATACTCTATGTTAATCTCGGAATGGGGTTACCATTTTTCGATTAAGTGTTTTTAATGTCTTCATATCGCTTGAGTTGCTTTAGCTCATTTCTTGGAGTAAATCCTTTTCAAGTACATGAGTACATACCTTTGAGTGATGTTGATGACGTAGCTTGTAGATGAACTTGTTGAGGATGCTCGAGGTTGATGAAGATCATATTTAGTTTTGAGCAATCCTTCTTGTTCTAGTACACTGGTTACCTACAAAGATTAGTCATGCAAGGAAGAACAATAGATATATCCCATTGACATGATATCAATTGAAAGTGTGCAATTTTAATCAAGTATATGTCAAGGATGTGGTTGAGTGGCCTTCTTCCTTCCATCATCAAGAGGGGTTGTGGATACTTGGTAATGACAAGATTGCTTGTGATTAGAGTTGATGGCAATCTTGTGGAATGAAGTTTTTCCAAGTACCTACAAGAGATTAGATGCAATACAAGGGAGCATAGAATTCCATGGCAAAAGATGAAATGTTAAGACACATGGAAATATCAAGAAAGCTCATGCCCTTGCATGCAACCGAGTGAGTCTAGCTCAAGTTTGAAGCATCGATCATGTTCAACTCACTCCTCAAGTGACAAAATGTCTTCTCATCAAGTGGCTTAGTAAAGATATCTACCAATTGCTTGTTAATGCGAACATGCTTAAGATTAATATCTCCTTTGGCAACATGGTCACGAATGAAATGATGTCGAACTTGAATATGCTTAGTTTGAGAATATTGCACAGGATTATGACCAATTTTAATAGCACTTTCATTGTCACAAAGTAATGGAACATTTTTAACATGAATTCCATAATCCTTAAGTGTTTGTGTCATCCATAGTAATTGCGCACAACAAGATCCAGCAGCAATGTACTCAGCTTCGGCAGTTGATAAAGATACCGAGCTTTGTTTCTTAGAGGACCAAGATACAAGAGATCTGCCCAAATTGACAAGTTCCCGAGGTAGATTTTCTATCAACCTTGTCATCGGCATAGTCCGAATCGGAATAGAAAACAAGGTCAAAGGAAGATCCCTTGGGATACCAAATGCCAAAACTTGGCGTTTGTATCAAGTATCTCACAATGCATTTTACTGCTAAAAGATGACATTCTTTCGGTGCAGCTTGATATCTAGCACACATGCAAACACTAAGCATAATATCGGGACGAGATGCACATAGATATAGCAATGAACCAATCATAGATCAATAAACTTTCTGATCAACCGGCTCATCCTCTCTGGTGAGATCAACATGTCCGCTAGTAGGCATAGGGGTTTTCATACCTTTGCACTCATGCATGTTGAACCTTTTGATCAAGTCCTTGGTATACTTAGTTTGAGAGATGAAAGTTCCTTCTTTTGATTGCTTGATTTGCAAGCCAAGAAAGAATTTCAGCTCACACATCATAGACATCTCATACTTCTCGGACATCAACCTTCCAAATCTTTCACTAAATTGAGGGTTAGTTGAACCAAAGATAATATCATCCACATAAATTTGGCACACAAATAATTCACCATTAACTCTCTTAGTGAACAAGGTTGCATCAATTTTACCAATTTCAAAACTTTCTCGATAAGAAACTTCGTTAAACATTTGTACCAAGCACGAGGGGCTTGCTTAAGACCATAAAGAGCTTTACGAAGTTTGTAAACATGATTAGGTTTCTTAGGATTCACAAAGCCAGGCGATTGTTTAACATAAACCTCTTCTTCAATTTCACCATTTAAAAATGCACTTTTAATATCCATTTTATAAAGCGTGATATCATGGTGATTGGCATAAGCAAGAAGAATGCGAATAGCTTCAAGTCTAGCGACGGGGGCATAGGTCTCACCGTAGTCCATACCTTCGACTTGCGTATATCCTTGAGCTACGAGGCGAGCCTTGTTGCGCACGACTTGACCGTCTTTGTCTTGCTTGTTCCAAAATACCCATTTGGTTCCGATGATGTTGTGTTCATCCTCGGGATTCTCCACGAGTGTCCACACCTCGTTCCTTTTGAAGTTGTGAAGCTCTTCATGCATAGCGTTAACCCAATCTGTGTCTTCAAGAGCTTGTTCTACCTTCAAGGACTCAATGCTAGAGATGAAAGAATAATGCTCATAGAAGTTTGCTAGACGAGTTTTAGAGCGGGTGATTCTCCCTGTGTGTATATCACCAAAGATTTGGTTTAGGGGATGGTTCTTGGTCACTTGTGCTCGAACTCGGGTCAGCTTCCGATTGTTGGTTGGTGGACCTTCTTCTTCATCATCATCTTCGTTGTTGTCGAAGGTGTCGTTCCCTTGAGGTGGTGGTGAAGGAGGTTGTGGTGGATCTTCATGATGCACTTCCTCCTCTTCATCATCTTGCCGTGTACCACTTGTGGATGCCTCCATATCATCGTGTGGTTCACATTGTCGTGAAGCTGGGGCTTCCACTTGAGTTGATGAAGTACTTTCCTTCACCTCCATGGGACGAATCTTGCCGATGGGTAAATCTAGGATAGCTTCCGAAGGATTCTTATCACCTACATCATTTGGCAATTGTTCGACTTGCGAACCATTAGATTCATCAAACTTCACATCTACCGTCTCTTCAACTTTTTGAGTGAAGTTGTTGTTGACACGGTAAGTGTGAGAGTTCGATCCATAACCAAGTAGGAATCCTTCATGAGATTTAGGAGCAAATTTAGTACGACGATGCTTATCAGGAATGTAGCACTTGGAGCGGAATACCCGAAAGTATCCAACTTGGGGTTTGTTACCGGTGAGTAGCTCGTATGTCGTTTTACCGAGAAGCTTGTGCAAGTAAAGTCGGTTTGTGGCATGACATGTTGTTTCCACGGCTTCTGCCCAAAAGTGTTTTGGCGTCTTGTATTCGTCAAGCATCGTTCTTGCCATCTCAATGAGTGTCCGGTTCTCCTCTCAACAACTCCATTTTGTTGAGGTGTGTACGTAGCCGAGAACTCATGTGAAACACATTCTTCATCAAGAAAAGTATCCACATGGGTGTTCTTGAACTCAGCTCCGTTATCGCTCCGAACCTTCTTGATCTTCACTTCAAACTGATTTTGCGCTTTGCGAGCGAAGTTCTTGAAGATCTTTTGAACCTGTGACTTATCATCAAGAAAGAATACCCACGTAAATATGGAAAAATCATAAACTATAACTAGACCATAGAAATTTCCACCGAGACTCTTGTAAGCATTGGGACTGAAAAGATCCATGTGAAGTAACTCGAGTGGTCTCCTAGTAGTCATGATATTCTTAACAGGATGACTTCCACCTACTTGCTTTCCATCTTGACAAGCACTACAAAGTTTGTCTTTGTCAAAGATAACATCTTTAACACCAAGTATATGATCACCTTTGATAAGTTTGTCTAAGTTACGCATACCAACATGTCCTAATCTTCTATGCCAAAGCCAACCTTTAGAAGATTTAGCAATTAAACAAGTGCGAGGTTTGGATCTTTTGGTGAAATCGACAATGTATAGATCACCTCTATAGATACCGATAAAGACAATTTTATGATTATCTTGACGAAACACTTGGCAATCTACTTTCCTGAATAGAACATTGAAACCGAAATCAGCAAGTCTAGATACGGAAAGAAGATTGTAACCAAGGGATTCAACAAGCATAACATTTTGAATAGAGCTATCATGGGATATGGCCACCTTATCAAGGCCGAGTACCTTACCCTTAGAGTTGTCTCCAAAGGTCACGTACCGTCGAGGACCTTGATTAGGCGTGATTTCTTGGAACATGTCTTTATCACCAGCCATATGATCCGTACATCCGCTGTCGAGAATCCACTCTTTTCCTCTAGACATGTAATCCTTAAGGTTTTGCCATAAGACTCAGATTCTTCATGATCTTCTCATACTCGATGTCAAACAACTCATCTTCTTCATAATAGCCATGTTCCACATTGTCATCATCAAGTGGGAAATCCTTGTCATAAAGAACAAGAGATTCGTTAAAATAGTAATCATGACAATGTTCAAGTTTATGAGTGTGAATGGCTTCAAAGATAATGTTGTTGATAGTGGTGACTGTTGGGGAACGTCGCATGGGAAACAAAAAATTTCCTACGCACACGCAAACCTATCCATGGTGATGAGCATCTACGAGAGGGAGAGTGGATCTACGTACCCTTGTAGATCGCTAAGCGGGAAGCGTTGAGAAACGCGGTTGGTGTAGTCATACTTCTTCGCGATCCAAATCGCTGAGCGTCCTGCGATCTAATCACGAACCATCCCGCGAACCAATCACGAACCATCCCGAGATCTCGTCATGATCCGTCCCGCGATTTGATCATGAACGTCCCGTGGCCTTGATCACGATCCTTCCGATCTAGTACCGAACGGACGACACCTCCGCGTTCAGCACACGTGTAGCTTGATGACGATCTCCACCGTCTTGATCCAGCAAGAGGAGGCGGAGAGGAGGAAGAGTTCTCCGGCAGCGTGACGGCGCTCTGGCGATGGTGGTGGAGCTATTCCGACAGGGCTTCGCCTAAGCACTGCAGAAAACCGATCTACAGGAGAAGCTATGCACTAGAGGAACGGGTGGCACGTGGCTGAAAATCTTGTGCCAAAACCCTAAAATCCTCTAGTATATATAGGAGTAGAGGAGGAGGAGGCTTGGCTGCCAAAAAGGCAGCCCTTGGGTCGGCCAAACCAAGGAGGTAGGAGTCCTCCTCCTCCACTCCTAGTAGGATTAGGACTCCTTCCATATTTGGCCCTTTTTTTGCCTTTTTCCACCTTTTTCCTTTTGGTATTTTCTTCCCAGCCTCATGGGCTTTGTGTAGGACTTCCACCAGCCCACTAAGGGCTGGTATTCATCCTCCTACATCCCATAAATCCTCTTGGGTCGAAATACCCCTCCCGGTGGTCTCCCGGT
This sequence comes from Hordeum marinum, assembly GCA_022496015.1. Classification (NCBI taxonomy): domain Eukaryota; kingdom Viridiplantae; phylum Streptophyta; class Magnoliopsida; order Poales; family Poaceae; genus Hordeum; species Hordeum marinum. The sequence goes on from CM039675.1 coordinate 402,954,112, forward strand.
ACACTACCGGCACTCCCGGTACACTACCGATGAGCCCGGAACTTTTCCGATGACCAAACTGGGACTTCCTATATATGAATATTTACCTCCGGACCATTCCGGAGCTCCTCGTGATGTCCGGGATCTCATTCGGGACTCTGAACAACCTTCGGTCACCACCATACATAACTCTACACTACCGAAACGTCACCGAACCTTAAGTGTGCAGACCCTGCGGGTTCGAGAACTATGTAGACATGACCGAGACACCTCTACGGCCAATAACCAATGGCGGGACCTGGACGTCCACATTGGTTCCTACATATTCTACGAAGATCTTCATCGGTCGAACCTCTATGTCAAGGATTCAATCAATCCCGTATAACGTTCCCTTTGTTCTTCGGTATGTTACTTGCCCGAGATTCGATCGTCGGTATCTCCATACCTAGTTCAACCTCGTTACCGGCAAGTCTCTTTACTCTTTCCGTAATGCAAGATCCTGTGGCTAACATATTAGTCACATTGCTTGCAAGGCTTGTTGTGATGTTGCATTACCGAGTGGGCCCTGAGATACCTCTCCGTCACACGGAGTAACAAATCCCAGTCTTGATCCATGCCAACTCAACAGACACCCAGTTACGTTGCGACGTTTGATACACACAAAGTATCCCTCCGGTGTCAGTGAGTTGCATGATCTCATGGTCATAGGAACATATACTTGACATGCGGAAAACAGCAGCAATAAACTGACACGATCATATGCTACGTTTGTAATTTGGGTCTTGTCCATCACATCATTCTCCCAATGATGTGATCCCGTTATCAAATGACATCTCATGTCCATGGCTAGGAAACCTTAACCATCCTTTGATCAACGAGCTAGTCTATTAGAGGCATACTAGGGACATGGTTTTGTCTATGTATCCACACATGCATTTAAGTCTCCGATCAATACAATTATAGCATGGATAATAAAGGATTATCATGAACAAGGAAATATGATAATAACTAATTTATTATTGCCTCTAGGGCATATTTCCAACAGTGACATCTCCTTTAGCACGCATAAGATCACGGAGTTCAAATAGGCATTTATCAAAGTTTGGATCACTAGGCTTCATTTTGTGAAAAGCAATAGCTTTATGAAGAATTTCATCTAGACTCCCTAAGGAAAGATTTGGATATCGTTTATCCAAATCAGTCCATAAGGTATAAGCACATGCAAAGTTCTTCATTTGAGAAAGCACGAATCTTGGTAAACCTCTAACAATAAGATTGGAAGTTCTTAGGTTACCAATCATGTTAATTTCCTCTTCGTGTGTGGGATGCAATTCATCAATAGGAGGCTCATAGGGGCACATAACATATTTGCTCAATTGAAATTCATTAAACAGCTCAAGCATCAAAAACTTTCATTGACTATAGTACTCTCCATCAAGAATGGGCACTCTACAACCCAAACTCCCTATACTAGACACATCCATCTTCCTCCTCGGTGATTAAACCAAAGCAATGGAGACCAATGCTCTGATACCAATTGAGGGATCACTAGAAAAGTGTCTAGAGGGGGGCTGAATAGATTACTAGCAGAAATTTAAAACCTAACCTTTTCCCAAGTTAATTGGTTGGCAGATTTTAACAGTTTTAGCAAAGCTAGAAAGCCTAATAGCCCTACACATGCATGTCAACAAATATGGCAGCAGAAAGTAAAGACATTGCATATGAAGTAAAGTGTTGAGATAAGTAGGAAGATCAAACGCAGTTGTAGACACGATGATTTTTCCCGTGGTTCCGATAGGTGGCGCTATCGTACATCCACGTTTATGGAGTCTTCAACCCACGGAGGGTAACGGTCGCAAGAGTCCACGAAGGGCTCCACCCAAAAGGGTCCACGAAGTAGCAACCTTGACTATTCCATACGGCTTCCGTCCACAAAGGACTAGCCTCACTATGGGTAGATCTTCACGAAGTAGGCGATCTCCTTGCCCTTACAAACTTATTGGTTCACTCCACAACACGAAGTAGGAGGCTCCCAAGCGACACCTAACCAATCTAGGAGGCACCACCCTCCAAAAGGTAATAGGCTCGATAATGACGATGAACTCCTTGCTCTTGTGCTTCAAGATGATAGACTCCTCAGTACACAATCACTCTCTCAAAGATTTGGCATGGTGGAAGAGATGGGATTGGTGGAAAGCTACTTGGGGAGGCTAGAAATCAAGATCCATATGATTGGAGTGGAAGATCTTGACCTCAACACAAGGGTAGGTGGTTCTCTCTCAGAAAATCTGATAGGATAGGTATGGAATAGTTCTGAGTGCTTCTCTTTCGAGTAGGTGGTGGTGAAGGGGTATATATAGGCATCCCCAAAAAACCAACCGTTACACACAAAATGACCAACTCGGTGACACCGATGTGTTAATCTCGGTGGTACCAAAGTGACCAAAAGGTGGCAACTTTTGAATCTCGGTAAAGCCGATATAGGAAACTCGGTTGCACCGATAAGGTGACCAACAGTCAGATTCCCAATGTCGGTGACGCCGATCCAACATTCTTGGTGGGACCGAAAATGTGAATTTGCGTAACACAAAGTTGGCAACCAAAACTCGGTGGCACCGGTATGGAATCGGTTGCACCGAAGTGGTTAGGGTTTGGCTTGAGTCTGTCTAGGTTCTGGAATTGGTGGCACCAAAGTGGGAGAGTTGGTTGCATCGATTTTGAGTGGTAGGTATAGAACAGACTTTGGTGGGAGAGTTTGTGGATGTTTTTGGCGACTAACACTTGTGCATGTTTAAGCATATTGTTCACCAACAAAACCTTACCCCCTTTTAATAGTATTGGCTTTCCTATGGACTCAAGGTGATTTCTCACAAATATAAAATGTAGAGTCCTCTTGCTTGAAGCTTGGCCGACCTATTTTCTTGAATCTTGGGGTATGTCCACAATCTCCTTTTGCCAGACCTCTCTATAGACTGTATCTGAAATACACTAGGTAAAAATATCAGTCCAAGAGACAATGTACGTTATCATGAATTATGAAAACCACCAAGGGAGTATGTTGTGCTTTCACCCCTCTGGCACAAGGGTTCGCACCTTCTGTAACACATACGATCCACACGACAAGAGCTCCCGAGCACTGAAATGTAGGGCTATTACCTCCACGGGAGGGGCCTGAACTCATACGTCTGTGTGTACATCCTCGTCGTAGCTAGGACTCTGCCCTCTCCTTTTGTACCCCTTTCTTTTGTTGTCAGACTCGTTCCCACGACACTTCCCTCCGCCTACGACCACACTATCGCATCTTCCCCGGATCATGTTCATTCTCGTCCGAGGCCTCACCGTAGTCCTTCGTGTTGTTGTGGTCGTCGCGACACCGATGTATGGCGTTGTCAAGATGGTCAACAAACGAGAGTAATAGGGTGAGGACTGTACATGAAGAGAATGACAATAGGGACCCCAGGTTTCTCCTAATGGTTTGCTGACATCTAAGCCCTACGACATTGTCAACGTAGTCGATAAATGAAAGAATTGCACAAGGAGTGGTTGTCACCTGGGACCTAGCAGCTCGACCAATTTTTTGTTGTTGTGAGACTGGGCAGGGTATCAACTAGTTTAGGCGGTATTCGTGGTCTGTCTAGCCCAGGCTTTTATTTTATTATTTACAACATTACCATCCTAGCTATTTTCTCTTTGTGAAAATGACTAGCTTGGCCTTTTTATCGTAGAATCCCCTACACAAGCCGATTTGTTTTTTTCCGTCCTGTGGGTTGCATATTTTTCAAGACGACGAGAGATACATTTGGCCTGCCCAGAAAAAAAATGGGATGTAAATCTTGAAAGTAATATGAAATTGGGTTGTAAATTTATTAAAAAACACATAAAATTGACAATCAGTTTGAAATTTCGGATTTACTTTCGAAAGGGTAATGTATTTTCACAAAACAGTGAAATACTAAACCTAATAGCACCAGTTTTTAATCAATGATAACTTTTATCCATTTGTCAACTCCTTTACCCTTTTCCTTTTGCGCTCTCCTCTTCTGCGTCTCCTCTCGCATGATGGGTTCACTGCACGCAGGTTCCCATCTATACAACGAATTGATTTTTTGCTTGAACGGCTATATATACAGACAACGGGTTGTTTTGCATCGTCAACTCTCCACATGCATTTCAATTTCCAGGAACATGTTTGCCCATTCTTTTATTTATTGCTCCACACAACGTCTAGAAAAGAAACCTGTCCGAATCGCACATTGACGCTCCTTCGGCCGATCGTCTCCACACATCCGCTACAAATACTAGCTTACGAGGAAAGTAAAATAGTATAAGAAAAACTCGAAGCAACGTCTAAAACTTTTCTTTAAGAGCAACTTCAATGGCCGATCCATTTCGTCCGCCGTAGTTTGTTTGGGTCGGCACGGACATAAAAGGCGGCCCAACGGCCGACCCAAACGGACGCGCGTCCGCTTTTCGTCCGTATGGCGACCCATTCCCGACTCAATTTTAAGCCGGATTCGCGTCGGCGCGGACACGAGACGGACGCGCGCGCCTACTTCTCTGCTCGGGCCCGCCGGTCGGTGATAGCCATCCCCATTTCCACCAAAAACCCTCCCGTCCGCGCGCTCCCGCCGCACACCCGCCATGGACTACGCCATCGACCTCGACGCCGCCGCTGGCCTCGCCTCCCTCGCCTCGTCCAGGAAAGACAAACCTCATGCCCCGCGCAAGACCGCCGCCGCGACCAAGCTAAAGAAGACGCTGACGCCCGAACAGCGGGCAAGGGATTCGACCAAGAGGAAGGACCAGAGGCACGCCGCGGACGCAAGGGCTGAGGCCGCCGCGCAGGCCGCTGTCGTCGCCGCCATGCAGCACGAGGTCACCAACGCTCGCGTCACCGCGGCAACGAGGGAGACGCTCTACATGCTAGGGTTAAACCCTATCCAGCATGGCCTCGTCCAAGCCGCCATCGCCGCGGCCAGCACCGGCTCGTCGGCGTTTCCTCGGATGGTGCTGCCCAACTCGCCCCGCGCGTCGGCTTGCAACCCGATCAGGCGGCCTTCATGCGTGATCAGGTCGGCTTCGACCTGGACGGCTTCCCACTCGACCACGAGTTCCCAGACGACTACGGGCTAGAGGACGAGGACGAGTGCGACATCGAAGTGGAGCCTTTGTTCGAGGACGAACTCGCCAACCAAGCCGTCGGTCCTAAGCCGAAGCGCAAGAGCAAGCGCATGAAGGCATACACGGCGGCCGAGGACAAGCTTCTTTGCGAGTGTTGGAGAGACATTGGATTAGACCCCAAGTCTGGCGCCAAGCAAAAGCATTCTACCTTTTGGATTTGTGTCCACCGAGAGTTTCATGAGCGCAAGAAGTTTCCGCCATACCAATTTGTGAGCACGCACGGGTGGGTCTCCATTTCCAAGCGATGGAGGGTGATCCAACAAGAGTGCAACAAGTTTTGCGCCACTCTTGAGAGCGTCAAGGCCCGCCCCGTGAGCGGCATCGGCATGCAAGACATGGTATGATAGCAAGCCGTCCTCTTTTGTGTCATCAAGTTCATCATTTGCGTGTTCATTTGCATATCATTTGTCAATATGCTTGCATGGAAACATTTGTAGGCATTTAAAGCTTTGAAGGCATTCAAGGTTCAACACAATGGCAAGTGTTTCAACCTCTCCCATTGCTTTCGGGTCATCAAGGACGAGGAGAAGTTCAAGGCGTATTAAGCCGCACTCAAGTCGCGTGGGGGGGAAGCAAGCCGTGGAGGATGTTGGGGAGGGTGAGCCGGCACGGCCGCGGGGGAAGAACAATTCCAAGAAGGAGGACAAGCGGGATGCGGCCTCCAATGCCTTGATCGCAAGCATGAAGGGCATGATGAATAAGAAGGACTCAAGGGAGGAGGAGCGTCGGCGTCTCAAGGCGAAGCAAATGGACGCTTTCATGGAGATCCAAAGAAGGAGGCTTGAGATGGAGGCCGAGAAGCAAGCCAAGATGTTCGAGCTAGAGGCGGAGAAGCAAGCCAAGATGCTAGAGAGAGGCCGCCAACGCCAAGACCAAGACGAAAGAAGTGGCTCTCGCGAGCATGATGATCGGGGTGGAGATCATGAAGGTGGATCTCAACACCGTGTCGCCAAGGAAGAGGTCGTGGTTCGAGAAGATGCAGGCTGACATGCTCGAGTTTGACGACGAGTGATCTATGACGGCGAGCGCCATCTTTTTTGTATGCCGGCAGGTGTGCTGCCATGACCACAGGAACCGTGATGGCGTGGTCGAACTCAAGTCTCACCTTTTTTTGTGTGCTGACATGTGTGTCGACCGGCTGGCGAGTGCGCCAGCATGAACTGTGGTGATATTTTCTAAAACCGGCATTGTATGCCGGCGCTGGCATGGTGCCGGCATGAGACATGATCGCTGGCATGATCGGCTGCGGACCTTTTTTCAAAAAAGTTGAGTGCGGATATGAAATGGGTCGGCGCGTTGGACGCACTGCCGACCCAAATACAAAACTGAACGAACGTTGGACGGGCGACCGACCCAATCGGACAAAAAGCGGACAAATATGTCGTTCGTTTGGATCGGCCTGTTGTTGGAGTTGCTCTTCGCTTCAATATTTAAAGAAATAATACTCAAACCAACGTCTCTACTCGCAACTTGCAAGCATTATTTTAGCAACAACAAAAGAAAAACACCACGAAGCCCAGATCAGTTCCTCCCTGCCCCTTGACCTATGGCGAATATATCAAATCGAAACCTCGGGCGGCCGGCGCACGTCACATCATTGCAGCCAAACGGGAATTTCACAGCTCACTCTTGTAGTAACCCATATGCGCGGAGATGATGCGTGTCCGATCCACCCAGGTCACTCCTTCACGTGGCTGCGCCGGGGATGTGCTGTTCCTGTGCGCCACCAGTGCCATGGAACGGGAAGCAAGCACACGGAAAGAATTCCAATGCGGGACTGTCACCCGACTCCGTTATAAGAATGTCGCGGATGGATTCAGGTCTGGATTAGGTGAGCAGCTGAGGACGTCCACGCAGTGGCCAACATATACGGGGTTGGCTGACTGGCTAGCAAATCGGCGAGACAAGTCAAAAGGTTTCATCTCCCCTTGGTCATCGGAGCTGTACCAACTCTGATCAGACAACTTTTTGATAATCGGTCCCTCTTTTTTCCTTTCTTTGTTTCTAATAATCGCAAGCATGCCACAATACTACAGTAGTAAATTTGTAATTCAGTTTTGAACGGCTACTACGTATTGAACTCAAAAACGTTCGAAATTAAAGTCGAATAAACTTTCGATAGAGACTCCAAACTGGATTAAACTAATTCGTGATGAGGGCAGGAGAATCTCACGAAGCATTTCCAGCAGGAGGCGGCCGAAGCCACACAAAAAAGGCAGGGCCTTTCAGCTGTATGCCAGGAGGGAGGGAAGCGGCGCGCACCGCTTCACTGTCCAGCCGACAGGGCTGGTCGAGCAGCGCACACTGGCCAGCCTAGCTCTTCGCTTCCTGTAATTCTTAATGCTGGGATCATCTAAAAATATACTTACCGCTGCTGATCACTGGTAATACAAGTAGTTGTATAAAACACTGCAGAATTGCATCTGTTTATTACACTGAGGTTGACGCGGCAAGGAAATCACAAGCCAGCATGCATGCCCGAGCATTCCAGCTGGTTTGACACGCGACGGCTGGTCTGTACTGTCGGTTCGCCGGCGTATCGTTGTAGTACTCGTACAAAACCGGGTTGCACACAGGCGATCTGAATTTAGCCAGCCACATTCCACAGACAATGTATAGATGATGATGTCTTGCTGCCGCACTGCTCGCCGAGTTTGACAATCCAGTCAGCGTCATCCAACTGCACAAGTAATTTTTTTAAAATAGAGGAGGATCCCGGCCTCTGCACATATGATGCATGCAGTCATTTTATTAATTATTCACACAAAACCTTATAAAATCATACAACATTAAGACTGAAGTCACCGTCTAAGCAACAAAAATATCGTTACTCCTATCCAATTGACGAAGGGATGCTGATAGTCTGGACCTAGTATCAAACAGACCTCACAGCCAAACCTAACATTTAAAACCTAAGATCTCAACTAAGACACCTGCCGGGTATAAACGCAACGCTACGTACACGACCTCTGGGCCGGGCCGGGTCTCTCTCCGTCGCCGTGTTACTTCGAAAGCACTCTCGGAAAAAGAAAGAGGACGCCCATGTCCGACGTCTCCTCCGACCTACCACCATACCCAAGACCAGTAGCCGATTCACAGGCCGGGTACTAGACGCCACAGGCGGAGCCATCGATCGAGCGGCGAGTGACGGGCAAAAGGAGGCTGATCACGGTAGGAAATGGCCAGCCCAACAACCATTAACAACCGAGATCGGTCGATTAGACGAGGTGAAAGTGAGGGAGGTAGGCAGGCAAGCAATGCAGCAAAGCGTCGGCAGCGAAAGCCTAGCTACCGCAACAAATCACTTGGTGTTTTAAATAAGCAAGCAAGCATTACAACAGCTGGTACTATCAACGGTGGCATCCGTGGGTCGTCCTTAGGTACAGTACAGGCATCATCCATGTGTTACTTTCCAAGAATCAAAGCTTACAGTAGTGACTGACATGTGCTATAGAACAGAATCAAAGCCCGTGAGAAAAAGAAGAAGAAAAAAAAGGGGCCAAAAAGGAGAAGAAGATGAAAGAAAAAATGAAGACATGCACAAGTTGCTGATGAACGAGGGCCAAAAGGTAGCCGCGGCCCGGGGGAGGGAGGGAGGAAGAACTGAAGAAGATCCATGCAAAGAACTAAGCAATTTCCTTTCCAACTGATGAATTTCCGTTCGCTGTGGAGGACGAATCTCGGTCGATCAATGCCGGTCGGTCGGTTACAGGGAAGGCTCGTCGCCCTCGGGGGCGGGGGTGGCCCCGCCGTCTGTCGTGGTGGCCTGCTGGGCGGAGGAGGCGGAGCGCCGGATCTCGTCGATGCGGGCGGCGGCGTCGGACATGTTGGGCCTCCGGTCGGGGTGCTGCGCGGAGCAGTCGATGGCGAGCTGGAGCAGCTGCACCATCTCCTCCTCCACGTTCTGGTACCTGAGGAGCTCCTGGTCGAACACCTCGGCGGTCCACTCCTCCCGGACGACGGACTGCACCCAGCGCGGCAGGTCGAGGCCCTCCTCGTTGACGACGGCGTGCGTGGGCGCCTTGCCGGTGAGCAGCTCCAGCAGCAGCACGCCGAAGCTGTAGACGTCGGCCTTCTGCGAGACGCGCCGGATGTCGGTCACCTCCGGCGCGCGGTAGCCCGACACCCGGGTGGGGGAGAAGGAGGGGCCGACGAGCGTGGGCAGGCCGTGGTCCGACACCCGGGCCTCGTAGCTCTTGGTGAGCAGCACGTTGGAGGACTTGATGTTGCCGTGCGACGCCGTCGGCCCCGTGGAGTGGATGTGCGCCACCCCGCGCGCCGTCGCCAGCGCGATCGCCGACCGCGCCTCCCAGTCCAGCGGCGTCAGCCCCGACGACCGGTTCCCTGCACGCACACGAGGACATGAAAATTAACACACATTTCATCACAGTTTACCGCGCTGGCGTGCAACACGGTTGTTTCTTTCTTTCACTTTGGCTTCCGTTGTTTTTACGTTTCATGCGCATGTGCATGGCATGTCAGCCATGTGTTGTTATCTACTCCTACTCAGTCCGGGCTCACGAATGATCGTTTTAAATCTGTGTGAGCGTACGCCAGCCATTATTAGCTCGAGGAGGGGGAGGAATCCCGAGGATGGGAGCAGTGGCGCCAACTAAATGTCACATGGACGCATATAAGTTCATCAACCACCCTGCCCCGGCCTTCTTCCCCGCTCACATCACAAGCGCAGGCAACTTGCAAGAAATTTTACGACTACTCCAGTACCACCAGGAAATCAATCTGCAACTAATAACTCCGCGTACGTGCTCGCATAGTTGTATGGTAGTAGTACCACGGCCACGACTAGTAGCGTCGCTCGAGGGTTTCAAACGAGTCCATGGACCACGAGCTTAGCTAAGCTCGCCTCACAACAAGGCAAGTTGGCCGCAAATGCCAAGGGCAGTCATGGCTGTCACGTTGCTCGCTGCCTTAAACAAGTGGATTAGATCCCACGCAACTCAGCTGGCAACGCTGAACCCGACAACTCTACTATACTACTAGCGTACAAATTGCAGTTCGAGCGTCTGCAGTGTACACCTTGGCAACGGCAGAGCCATAAAGAAACCGGGCCGGGGACGCGGCGCGGGTAGGTCAGGTCAGGTCAGGCGCGGCCGTGACGTGAGCCACAGCCAGCGAATGGATCGTGTCTAGTGGTTAAAAGGGAAACGGAATGGATCGGGCGAAAGCGACGCGGCACCGCTCGGCCTTGGTTGGACTTTTTTCGCGCCGGCGACGGAATATCGCCAGCCTGTTTGGATCGATCCATCCACCGACAGGACGGCAGCCGGGATAACGAACCGGCCCGGCGCGAACCTGTAAAATGTACTGCTGTGAAAAATAAGTTTTTTGTTTTTTTTACCGTGGAGGAGGGCGGAGAGGCTGCCCATGGACATGTAATCGTAGACGAGCAGCTTCTCGTCCTTGCTGAAGTAGTAGGCGCGGAGGGGCACCACCAGCTCGTGCTGGACGGCGCCGATGGCCGCGATGCGCTCGCGGAACTCCGGCTCGGGGAGGTCCACGTCCTTGAGCCGCTTCACGGCCACCGCCGCGCCGCTCTCCATCACCGCCTTGTACGCCGTGCCGAACGCGCCCTTGCCCAGCACCTCCGCCGACGCGCGCAGCAGGTCCTCCAGGTCGAACGGCGGGGCCGCCGCCATCGGCCCGAAGTAGATCAGCTTCTTTGAGCCCGCCGTAGAGCCTCCTCCGGACTTGGCCGCGGCGACGGCGGCAGCGGCCGCGGCGGCTGGCACGGCGGCCCCGGCCCCGGTGCCGTGGACGCCGTTGCCGTTCTGCCCCTTGGGCTCGGCGTCCAGCGGGCCCATGCCCAGGTCCCGCCCCTTCTCCACCGCCGCCGTGGACCTCGGCGCGCTGCTGGACTTCTTCTTCCGGCAGAGGAAGAAGAGCAGGGCGAGCAGCAGCAGCAAGCCGAACACGCACGCGATGGCAATGCCGGCGATGGCGCCGCCGGAGAGCTTCTTCTTCTTGCCGCCACCGACGTCAGCGACGGCGCCGCCGCCAGCGCCTGGCTGGGCCCCCGGCGAACCGGCCGGCGTCTCCGCGGTCTCGCCGGGGCACAGGCCGAGCGGGCCGCCGCAGAGCCCGGTGCCGAGGAAGGAGTCCTTGGGCATCCTCCGGAGCTTTTGCGGGATGGAGCCGTTGAGCTTGTTGAACGAGACGTTAAACTGCTCCAATGTGGGCAGGTCCAGCTTGGGGATCTCGCCGGAGAAGTCGTTGCTGTCGAGGAGGAGCGAGCCGAGCCTGTTGAGCTTGTTGAAGTCGGGCGAGATCTCGCCGGAGAACTTGTTCTTGGCGATGTTGAGCCGCACCAGGTTCCTGAGCGTGAAGAGCGACGCCGGGACCTCGCCGGAGAAGTCGTTGTGCTGGAGGTACATGGCCCGGAGCTCGGTCATGCGGGAGACGTCGTCGGGGACGGGGCCCGTGAGCGCGTTCCAGCGGAGGGAGAGCGTGCGGAGCGCGGTGAGGTTGCCGAGCACACCCGAGGGGAGCGCGCCCATGAGCCCGGCGCCGGGGAGCCGGAGCTCCACCACGCGGCCGTTCTCGCAGGCCACGCCCTGCCACTGGCACGTCTGCGTGCTGCTGTTCCACGACGGCAGCGCGGACCGCCCCACCGCCTTGCGCAGCGCCTCCAGCGCCTGCGCGTCCGTGTTGAGGTCGTCGGAGCGGTACGCCGGGAGCACCGACACGAGCACTAACACCGCAAGGACCAGCCTCGCCGGCCCCCGCATTGCCGCCATCGCCGGCGGCGTGGAGCGGGAGTAAGGTGGGCGGCGAGAGTCCTTTTACTCTTCTCTCTCTCTTAGCTCGAGGAGAGCGCTGGCATGGCCATGGAGGGGAAGAAAAACACACTCTCTGTGTGGTGGTAGTACTGGCAGTAGTAGAAATAGAGTGGGCAGGGCAGAGGGGGCAGGGGAATCTTGGATTATAATGGAAGGTTTGGTTAGCCCGGCCCAAGGAGCTGGAACGGAGGCCCTGATTGGCGCAACGGGCTTGATTGCTTTAATGATGGGTTGATTAATTATTAACCGGGTGGCGCTTACTGGAGCCTAGTTGGAGAATTCCGCCTTTCCTCTTTTTCTAATCCAAAAAAGCTCAGCGCGGAAAAAGGCAGATTAGCAGGTGGAGTCTTTTGAGGCCCGATGAAAGGCTGGACGCGGGACCGGCCCGACAAAAGACACGAGAAAAATAATAATAATACAACAACTATTAGTAAACAATTTCCGTGATGAATGAATTGTTTACGAAATCGTGAGCTAGACAGATGAACTGTGCTCGCTTTCACCGGGAATTCCATCGAGGGGAGAAATTTCCTAACCACCGCGCGGCAGAATCTTTTGGAGTTGAGTGAATTCCAAGCTTCCAACCACGAGCAAAAGGTTTGTGAGTAGTAGTACTGTACTGCTGTTTACTGCCGCTGCTGCTGCTGGCCACTCGGCCGGTGCCAGTGGTGGTACGTACCCGAGCATCGCATGTTATCCAGTTCACGGGCATTTATCGGCCAGTTCCCCGGCCAAGCTACACGGGCACGGCCCTCGTGTTAGCGTACGTACGTTACTTGAAATTTTGGGCAATACGTACCTGAAAACGCAGCAGGTTCACGGTAATGTCAGAGAGAAAATTTAACTGGGCAGGTTCAGGGTCGCACGCTTGACAGGCTTTTGGTTTCGGTCAAGGACTCGCCTGCTCAGCTGCATCATCACGCTCGACGGCTCGAGACTCGACTACTCGAGGGGAAAGTATGGTGGCCAGTGGCCGGCTGATCGGGCCAACTTGCTCGTGTCCCGGGAGAACAAGAGCGACGAGCTCTGGCAAATGATGATGGCTATGGCCCAAGGAAGCCTACTAGCACATATATTTTGTGTGTTGGTTTAGCAATGATCGACGGTGCGTACGGTAGGTCTTTCCCGGGCAGCAGGTATCGTATCGGGTACAACGAACTCCGTAGTTGTTTCATCCGTTGGAAATTGTGAGATGGGCTCCGCCCCGCCCACCAACTAGATTCTTTCTTTTGTCTGCCCAAGCAAATCGGTCCAGCCCAAATGCCCAATCGTTTAGCAAAGCTTGCTGAAGATGCATTGACCAACTGGTTAGGTTTTGCTAGGGGCTTCCTCTGTTTTCGTTTCTTCCATTTCTACCTGCCTTTCTCCCTTCAAGATTGTAGTGCTACTACCACTCCCTCCGTTCCTAAATATAAGTTTTTTAAAGATTTCATAAGGAGACTACGTACGAAACAAAATGAGTGAATCTATATTTTAAAGTATGTCTATATACATCCGTATGTAGTTTCTTAATGAAAACTCTTAAAAGACTTATATTTAGGAACGAATGGAGTATATGTCTATATGCATGCAGGTTGGTTGAAGGCTTGAAGCTGAAACAATTCCAACATAGTGCTGATAATAATGCGTACGGGGGAAAGAAGAAGAACCCAGACTGCAATGGATTCCGTAGAATGGCTACAGACAGGGCTGAAAGACATCGAGGAGACAAAGATAATACAGACGTAGAGGAAGTCAGCAACCGACAATGATGTTTTTTAATGTCATTTGACCAAAGCAACCTAAAAACTGCTTTCAAAATTGCGGCATGTTCCGAGAAATGAAAATGACAAACCATCACACGAGATCAGTGTGAAGCTATGTAAATCGGATCAAGTGCCGAATTTCAAAAGGGACAACTAACACTAGAGGATGATGCAGATGGTTACCTACTTAGTACTTACCATGCTGAACCTGAACTGGTCGTAAAAAAATGCTGGAGCTTGTGGGCAGCCATCAGATAGAGGCAGTTCTTAAGATGCTGACTCTTTTTCTTAGGAACGAAGATTTGTCCTGCGAGATGTAACGACTTAAGCTGGGCAGAAAGACGCTTATAATCAGCTGATAAACTCATGTGCATGCCTTTGGATAATTGAATTCCACCAAAATCAACATAACTGCGCAAATTTAAAGATGACGCCCTTGTTTATTTTTCATATCCAGATATTTGCAGACACAATACCATCAGCTATGGCGGAGTCATTCAGCATTGCACCATTCCTGACGAATTAAGGAGTTGTTCGGCAACACACCCGCTCCATAAAAATTAAGGATCTGCGAAGCACCTATTCCCCTGCTCCGTGATTTTTCACTTCAGCTCCGCCAGCTCCAGAGCTGAGTCGCGGAGCGGTGGGAAGCCGAACACGTCCTAAGAGCATCTCTCAACCACCCTCCCAACAGGCTCTCAAAGGCCGTTTTTTTGCGCCGACGGTCGAAAATCGGTCCAGTCGCGTCCCCACGAGCCCATTTTTCACCGGTTAGGGCCTAATTTAGCGTCGGCGTACCCAGGCCGAACCCGGCGCGCTGGGGGACGCCTGGGGGCGCCGGGCGAAACGATTTGACGCGAAAACAGGGGTGGGTCTGCCGAGTCAGCGACCGAGCGCCGTCGTCGTCCTCATCGCCTCGGTTTCCCGCGGGGAATCAATGCAAGGCTGCCGCCGGTCAGCCTTCCATTGATGTCGCGCCTTCACGAGTCGGCGTTCACGGGCGGCGCAGTCAGTACGGGGCGACACGCGTCCACACCTCGCCTCCCACGCGTCCACACCGCCCGCTCGCCTGCTATAAAAGGCGACCTCGCCGGTATTCGCCACACCTCGTCGCCTGCCCCCAATCCCACCAGCGACGCTCTCTCTCTTCCCAGCAATCTCCTCTTTTCCTCTCCTCCCGCAATGGCCGAGCGCTACCCTGGCGACGGCGCGGCCCGCAACGGCTTCGGCCGCCGGCACCTCCACGAGGACGAGGCCCGCCTGTTGTTCGAGGCGGAGTACCCGATGCCACCGGACATGCGGGCGCCCGATGCCTGGAGGCTCAGCGCGGGCGGCGTCCCCGTGCCATCGGTGCCCACCGGAGCCGAGAGGCGCGCCGAGATCGCCCGAATCCGGTCCTCCCTGTCCGAGGAGCATCGCCAGCAGCCGAGGTACGCCCCGGACAACACCTCCCTCTGGACGGCCTACTTCGAGCGCCGCCGCGACGAGCAGCTCGCCTCCACCAACGGCGGCCCCGCACTCGGCCGCAACAACAGTGAGGGTCGCCGTCTTTGGTGGGGCGTGCCCGGACGCACTCTCGAGGCCGTCCTCGAGCACATCGAGGGCGGCAACGAGTCGTGCCTCGGGTACCCGGAGGCGACGTCCGTCTCCCGCCGGAGGGGCTCGTCGTGGCAGCCACGGCGTATGGAGGCGCCGTCGTCGTCGTCCTCGCACTCCTCCCAGTCCTCCCACTCCTTCGGCACAACGCGCACGCCGCTCGTCGCCGTTAAGGCCGAGCCCGCCTTGTTGTCGCCGCTCACACGCAGCGGACGCAGCAACGGCGGCATCACCATCAACGAGGGTCGTCGCCGCGAGCCCTTGCCTCCTCGCAGCCACCTCCGCCTTGTCAGGTCGAAGACGGAGCCTGGCACGCCGACGGTGGTCAAGCAGGAGCACCTGGACATGGCCACCGCCGATGACAAGGCCGCCCTGAAGTGGGCGCGGGACGACTACGTCCGGGAGGAGGTGGAGCGGCAGCGCCGGGCCCTCGAGGAGATCGTGCCCGACGCGAGGAGGAGATCGCCGGCCTCATCATCCTCGACGATGACAGCGACAGGGAGGCGCCCGGGCCCTCCAACCCCGACCTGCACCGTTTTGACGATGCAGGACAGGGCTGCAGCAGGGACGACGGCCGCGGCGCGCCGGACGGCGACGGGACGGGGACGACGACGGCAACTACACCGACTTCTACAAGTTCCTCGGCATGTAGAATGCGGCGCGCGACCATGGGACGGCGACGGCGGGACGGCTACGTAATCTTTTTTTTATTTTAGCTTCTGTATTATATTTCAATAAAAAATTAAAACTTTTTAACTTTTTTGATCGATTCTATGCTCATAATGGGCTGAAAGAGACGGTTGGGAGGCGACCCCGGTGGCGCAGCTAGGAAGCCAAGCCGCTTCAGGCCGATTTTAACACCGGCTGCCCCAGGCGGCACTAAAATCGGCCCCGGCTGAAGATGCTCTAAATACCCATTGATACAACGCCAGCAACTATGGCGGACATGTTCAGCTTCACACCATCTCTGAGGAATTGAACACCTTCCAAGATCCTTCAATGTAGAGGCTACCCGGCACCTGAAGTCAACCGAGAGCAAAATATTGCCGACACATAATGAGGCTGAGGCACCTCTCCGTGAAGAAGTTGACTGATCACAGGACGGCAGCTATGCTATTTCGAAAGAGTGGACCACCCGAATAGTTTTTCACACTTATCACAATCGCAGAGTTAAATCAACGAAATATTGTTCAACGAAATGAATCGGGAAGATATATTTAAGCATTTGACACAGCTAAATCTCTCAGGAAGTCAGGATTGACGATGTGCCTGGTACTGATTCTGAAAGCATGTTTGCATAATTGTCAAATATGCCTCCCAAGCCTTCTCATCAGTGGCAAAAATTATTATGAGCCCATCTTCTTGACTTGGCATTTATTATCTGAAAATGCAGAGGGTGTCGGTCGAGAAATCCTGCCATGCTTTTTGTGTGTATGACATATGGGTCTTATTTTTCATAAAAAGAACCTTGCCTAAGGTGTGGTTAAAACCAAACACTCACCTAACTTGAGGTGTGGCTGTGTGACAAAGTGTGGCTAGAAACCAAACAGCGCAGAAGTGATGTATTTCCTGACCCCTTTTTAGTCCTTCATTGGCAGTAAAACCTGGGTGTTGACATAAACTTCCGCAGATTATTGTTCTGGGTGCTTCTTTCTTGTCTGAACCCTTTCCTTTGCCTACCTAACACTAGCAGTGATCTAAATGAATCAAAAATATGGGTTCTCTATAGCACCTGATATTTGCATATCTGACTTGCTTCATTATCTTCGGATGTCTTATTATCAAGTCTATTGGGAAATCAGAGAGACATGACAATGGAAACACAGGAATGACTTGAAAATATATATGTCGGATCTGTGACTAAGAATTTCTTATAAATATATCTACTTCGTACTGCAACATAAGGATACACCATATGTTAGGAAACATTACAGTTTACTGTTTACAGCAGACTTGGGGAATGTTTCTCTGTTCACTCCATTGCAAGAAAGTATAAATCCTTCATGAGTAGCTGAAGGAACCCTTCACACCATCCAAGCTTTCTCCAAGGGATACCCTGAAAAGAACAAAAGTAAAAAAACACAAGTTGGGGCACCGGAGCAAGAGCAGCTAACCAAACTAAAATGGCACAGAGTCAATGGTCAAATGATAAAAAATGATGCAATGAGACAATAAGGATATAAGTTAGATCCATTACAGTACAAAAACGAGAAAAAAAAAATCATACCTATACAGCAGACTGAATAATAAAAGTAGCAGCATGTAAACTCTAACGTAAATCAGAACACCTCAGTTCGAAATAAAGTGATTTCGATTTTCCTTTACGCGGACAGCATGGGCTTGCCCCTCATATGTCCGTCCCTCTCATTTCCCACTCCCCAAATCCATACAAAACCATGCAACGTCGATCATGTAGGAAAAAAGGTCATACATAAACACATAGAGGATGCATTGGACAACCAAAAGATCAACATAGTTCATCATCGGACAACCAAAAGAGCGTGCTAGTTCATCCCCAGACAGGACAGTTCTACATACATGAATTTAAAGGACAGGACACGAATTCACCGGTGCAGCGCCTTGCCCTTCCCCTTGTCATCTCCGCAGTGGCCGTAGTACATAGTGAAGATCGCGTAGGGGTCGATGTCCGCACCCGATGAGGTCCACGGCAGCCTGGCGAGACGCCGCCTACTGTGCAGCTAGGCAGCGGGCTTTGGCCGTGGCAGCCTCTTTCTCAGCTGCCACCTACTAGGACGCCTTGATGCCCTCCCACAAACACAACGCCTTCGCGTCCTTGCGGCAGCAGCAGTGGGCGACCATCTCTACGGAGGTTAGGGATCGACGCAGGACCTTGCGGAGGACCTTGTCGTTGTCGGATGTCAGATGGCAGGCAGAAGATGGGAGCAGAGCCACACCGGCTAGATCCGGACGCCTTCCTGGTTGATTGGGTCGGACCCGCTCCGGAGCCGACCATGGGGAGGGGAGGGGACGGGCAGTGGAGTGGAGCGGTCGAGAATGAGTGGACTAGGGTTTGGTCCGAGGTGGGTAGGAAATGGGATGGCATTCAATTCTAACTTAGGGATTCTCTTCTTCCTGAACATACATGAAAAGGACTCTGGCTTTAATGCTAAAGTTTAGTACTGGGCCAAGCTTACTTACCTACTAGGACTAGGCGGGAGCCTTGAGTTTCTAACCAACTCATATAAGTCAGGGCGTACATGTGGGGTTGGGCTGGGCCAGCTTGGGACGGTCCGGCGTGAGCCGTGTCCAGACCGCCCCATATCTGGGCCCCATATCCGCCCCAGATATGGGCTGGGTTTGGCGGGTGCCGGACAGCCCGAACGTTTGGGTTGCTATGAGGGGTCCGGTTGGGTGGCTTTTTCGGTCTGGGCAGTGACCGGGCTGTCCACCCAGTCCCAGACGTTTGGGGAGGGTTTGAGGGGTCCGATAGATGCTCTAATATCTCAGCAAATAACATATGATGATGGGAATCAAAGTGATACTATGGGAAGTAGAGGTATTTAGTATTTACAATGTGAGGAGCACCAGTAACAATTTTTGTTCTTCTGGAGAGGTAAAACTGCAAGAAGTAGTAACAACTTAAAACTGCAAGATATGGCAAAAAGAACTTGAAACCCAATGCACATGACCTAGAAGGTTACCCTTGATGAAAAGTTATACTACCCACATAGGATGGGTCAAGTTCTTGGTTAGCCAAATTAAATGCACAGCATTGTGGACTGTAGACTCCAAGCGACAAGTGAGTAGAATACATAAGGACCAAACCTTCGTTCTACTGCAGATCATGGAGATTGTAAAATGTGGATGATGAGAACTTGAGCAGACTAGCATAATGATTTGCTTGGTGGGAATAAATTTTCGTGAGTGCTGTGTGCTTGCTGCTTGCGAGAGCTATTGGGCACAATGTAATCTCCTTTACTCAATTATCACTTGAACAGACAACACACCGTAAACAAGATGAGATGGGTGCAACATATTCTCCCTTACTCAATTATATCCACTTGGTTAACATAAAATGGCAGGCTTCAAGGTCAAGATTTTAAAACAAGGCGTCACAAAACTTACTTGTTTGATGTGCCCATAACTAACTGTTCCACCATAAGTACAACAAGCCTAATCATTACACCAACTTGTGCAGTTGCATGAGTTAGAACAGCACTAGCTGTTTACAGTCATCAGAAAGATATACTCCCTCCATCCCTCAATACGTGGCGCGCATGAAAAATAGTTATAAGAAATTGGTATGTTGTGAAAATTGCCAGAACTGTACTCGGCTATGTTCCCGCCCTCTCCTAAATACACCATCTGACAGGAGACGTTACTCGGAAATTATTTTGTTCCTTTTCCACCCTCTGCACCAAAAAGAGAGCAAAACAATGCAACCCTTTACGATGCTAGGTAGATATGTAGTACTACAATTCAGCAGCGTATATCCAGAAACATTAAAGCTACACATCGAATATACTGTACTACTGATGTCTTACTTGTGCATGCAGTACTTGTACTCATGGCTGCGGACATAGTCCAACTCCCCTTCCTCAAGCTGCCGCAACACAGTAAAAAAAGTTCCCCGTCAGAAATCAAAGCAAGCATCGAAGAAGCGGCTAGCCTTCCGCATCGTGCCCTCCGCTCACCGGATCGCCGCCGTATATGAGGCTGTAGCACTCCGGCGAGAGGCAGCGCAGCACGCAGTTCTCCTTCTCCGCGGCGGACGACCTGCACGCGAATCCCCACAGCCCGCTGCGCGGAGCAAAGAGAAACGAGACGTCAGATGCGTTCCCATCGAGCGCGAGCAGTATACACGGCGGCCACGTACTTCTCGACGTCGGTGTAGCAGGCGGCCTTCTTCTCGCGGATCTCCTTGTCCTACAGCGCGGAATCGCAGGGTGAGAGAGACGGGCGGGTGGCGGGGAGAGGTGTGGGGAAAGGTCAGGTGAGGAGACGTACGGTGATGGGGCGGCCAGAGGACTTGGCGGCGGCGGCGGGGGAGATGAGGAGAGCGAGGAGGAGCAGGAGGCAGCTGCAGGCGGCGGGGATCCGGTGGAGCGGTGGACGCGGACGCATGGCGGGTGATGCTGATGGATGGATCTGGTCGGCAGCGGTAGCGGCCGGTGAGACGGATGCGGTGGTGTCTGCCTCTGCCAGTGCCCCGTGTGGACCAACAACCAATCAAGTGGAACGCATTACAAATGCTGCTACCGTATTTCAATCTCTTTGAAATATTTGAAACATGTTTTAAAAGCTTGCATCTCATTTGTCACTAGCTTCTTCAAATATACACCTTTCCGGTTTTATAAGGCTTACGCGCAGAGAATGGCGTTTTGGCACCCGGGATCCATAGGGACCGAAATTTTTGTAAAATTCAAAATTCAAAAAAATTGATTTCAAAAGATCTGAAAAAAATTATACAAGTGTGATCCGTGTGTATGTAAAATTTCAACTCGAAATACTTTGAAATGCGACCTGTACGAAAAAAAACAAATTCGTGGTCTAGAAAGATGAATAGCGTCATGTGTTAAAAAGACTCAGATTTGTCTTTTTTACATAGCCCTTATTTCAACGTATTTTATTCTGAAAATTTACGTACTTGTGTATTATACCTTCATCTATCTTTGTATTTTTTCAGAATTTTTTGAATTGTTAAAATACAAATTTTCATGAAATTTGCAGTTTGCATTTGGAGGCCTTCATGGAGCTCGGTCTCCAAAAGCAATTTCCGTTACGCGCATCCCTAGACCTGTAATTTGACCAACATAAAATGAGATGTATAGTCTAAAAATTATACATTAAAAAGTAGACTTTTTGAAGTTTCTAATGATTTTTTTTTATGAAATATAACTTGTATTACATTGGTGTATTTGTCAATCCAGATATAAGCAAGCCTAATCCAGATATATGCAAGCCTTATAAACCGGAAAGGAGGTAGTACTAGTTTGAAAATGTATTTCAATCTCTTTTGCATGTAACATGTTTCATTCTTTGAGTCAACAGCTAGATGTTCTATGTTCACTGATATTACTCTGGCTCCTGATTCTCCCCGGCTTCCCACACAAGAACAAAACTGGCGGGGTGCAAACAATATAATCACCAATCTGTCCAAGAAACAGATTGCGCAACCGGATTCTGATCTAAGTATTACACTATGAACATCCAACGAACATCACTAGCGAATTTCACTCTCCGTCTTCAGGTTTAGTCGTGCGATCATCCCTCTTTGGATAAAACCTGAATTTACCCCTTCTGCATATCACGAAGATGAGTGCTGCGATCATGAAGCATCCTCCTAACAGCGGGGCAGCAGGATGGATTCCGCGTTGATAAGTCCGCTGTGGAATAACAGATTGTGCGCTGATTGAAGCAAATCTCTGATCCCCTTCATCACCCCTGGCATGGTATGAATGACACTGTTAAATTTGAACAAAATGACCTATAGTTCTACAGAAACAGAACTAGGGGATGCTTATTAGTCAAAATACTAAGCTTCGGTCCTTTTGGCCATGGACTAGAAGATCACGAGGTTGGCTTGGCACTTACAATGTAAAGGCGGTACTATCAACGTATCAATACGACAGACCCACTGTTGCATTTTGTTGCAATAAAAGCTAATAAGATATTATATGTACCTGAACAGATTCCTGACAGACCCCCAAAACGATGTTTTCTTCCTTGCCGACGAATGATGGCTTCCGTCTATCGAGTTTCCTCGGTCTATAGTTTCTGATTAAGCCAAAAGGTTAGGCAGCAAAAAGGTGCTAACTACAATTAACTCAGAAACAGTACGATGTACCATCACTAGGAACTGAAATGTCCTGAGTTCCCTTTAGTGCGGCAAGATCTTCAACAAGTGAACGTGCCTGATCACTGCATAAATAATAAACACAATGAGAAAGTAACACAACAAAAGTGACTATGGTGTTAACAATAGAAAAACTAACAAGCAATGCTACTGATTTTCTGTTCAGCCTCCCTGAAAGACCACTATGAGTAGCAGCAGGCTTATAGTTTCCAACCGGTAATGCCAAAAAAGAGCAAACAACAAAAGGAAGACAGGGAAGGTCAGATGAAATATAAGAACTGTCATGTGATGGTTGTTGTCTGTTGAGCCCTGCAGTCAAGCATGTCCAATTTGGTTCACTTTTTGAACAAGATATCAGCTAGTTCTTAAAACTTTTGGAAATTAATATTTAAGTGATGGTTTTGGTAATAGCCAAAGTTTGATAAGATATCAACTCATCAGAGAGTAAACACAAGTCAGCAGCTCGCATGCTGTTAGAAAACACTGGCAATTCACACCTGATATTCCTCGGGATCTTCACCTTTATCACAAAGTTGTGATCGCCTCTATGGTTAGGCCTCTTAATGTCCGGAGCTCCCAGTTGTGCAAACTTCAACTTCTCCCCAGGCTGAGTTCCAGGAGGAATATAAAGATCCTTCAATCCCTCTATTGTCTCAACCTGAAATAACAAGATTGCTTTCTCGGTTAAGCTTAAGTGGGAGTGTTTCTAGGCAAAACGAGAATGTTTGCAGCATGATGGCATTAACAAAGGATATACTTCAGTTATAAGACAACACGTAAGTTTTGTGTGATCTAACTTGAGGACAACGATTACGTGTCAAATATGGTTTCGAGCTTTCAAGTTTTGACAGCTTACCTTCACCGTTGTTCCTAAAATTGCATCAGTGTAATCAATCGTGACATCCGAACACAAATTGAGACCTTCTCTATGGATGCCTTGTTTTTCTTCAACACGAACAAATATATACAAGTCACCACTTACACCCCTGCATGACAAGATAGAAATGGATAACAATAATAATAACGATATCTTTTACCAGTAAGTGGACCCTAATAAACTTAACTGAAATGCGAATAATGCTTTATTCAGACTGTACTACTCTACTTAAAGTACACAAATAGACAAGTATAAGCACCTTGTCAATTGGCAGAAATTTCAGTATGGATAGCCTAGGTATAGTTTTGACCAAGTAACATGTTTAAATTAAACATGCGGAAAACTACATAAGGGGTTCATGAATTTACATGATAATGTATTAATTGCCCAGTGCTTGCCTTTGCTTATCAACACTACCTCCTCCGGTAAGTCGAATGGCTGAGCCATCCTCAATACCTCCCGGTATGTCTACTTTTATACTTCGTTCAACTTGGACTTTGCCTGAACCATAACAGCTTGTGCAATGTTCAGTAATTATCTTCCCACTGCCATCACAATTTAAGCAAGAAGATATCTGCAGAACGTAACAGCAAGATGTAGTAATTTAAAGAGTCATACATCAAAAGATACTAACTAAAGTGTATCATTCTGAACTTCAGGAAAGAGAGGACTTTGCTAAGTATGCCAGCCAGTAAACAGTGACAAACAGACCAAATTATGTGGTAAGTGCACCGAACAATGGATTATGACATATTAAACATTTAAAAATTATTGCATGTAAGATTTCGTTTTTCATACACCAATAAGAATTTATGCATGTCCAGAAGACAAGAGTATCCCAGGCTAGTTAACTGAGCAGAATCTAACACTTGATATACGGTGGTTTTCTGCAATAGATATCTCTTCTCCCATATTCAATGAAATACAGAGTCCAACAGTAACCCCCACATTCAATGAACAGTATCCCTAGTGGCCCAACAGAAAAATTAAATTCTAGAGAGTCAAACTTCATTCAACAGACAATTTGTATATCGTAGGCTCTAATAAAGGTGCACTAAATTTGCAAAAGCCATGTAGTAAACTCAGGAAGCCAGTCTCAAACACAAGTTACACAATGATAGGAAATACAATGTTCCAGTAGAATGTCTAGGTCACCTGAGATACTATACCAAAAGGTGTCCTCTGAGACTTCATCGACCTGCCTTGACCTCTACATTGTGTACATTCTGTTATGCTATTGCTAGATTTAGCTCCAGATCCATGGCAAGTGCCACAGGTTTCATGTTGAGAAATACAGATCTCCCGTTTGCCGCCAAGGATTGATTCTTCAAAAGGAAGGAGAAGATCATAGCTGTAACACAGATAAAAGGGCGTAAACAGCTATCCAAGAATTAATTTTCCCTGCTCTAACGGGAGGCTGAAATTATTTACCGAATATCAAGTCCCCCGTTATTCCTGATATTTGAACTGTAATGAAATCGCCCTGGACCCATGTTATCTCCAAAGAACTTGTTAGAACTACCAAAGAATGCATTGAAGAGTTCATACGGATCAACCTGCAAAAGAAAACAAAAGGCCGAAGATCATGTATATTAGCTTTATTCGACTGAGACCTTCCATGTGAAGTGGCTTGTTAGTTAGGATGAAGGATGTACACAACATACAGCTATTTGCAAGATAATCTCACATAAATGAGAATCACATGCTGTTGCTGGGTTTTTTTTCTCCATTGCATTGCATCCTATGGATAACTTTGTACTCTATTGGATAGATTCTCTAGCTTGATTTTCCAATTAGGTTTTTACTTGGTGTTTATCTGTATATTCTTTCCACGGGTTTCCTGTAAATACAATTGTACATATCCTGTAAACCCTTTTCATTATTAATAATATATATACTTTCAGCGCCTCCTCTACAGTTCTCTGTCAAAAAAACTCTGTAGTTTGTTTACTTCAGCTGTTAATGCAATTATTATAGGCTTACAGCAGAGTTCGCTAGTCCCTCGGAAAAAAAATGAGAATCACATGCCAATGTATATAATAGAGAATATAGAATGTATGTGGAGGGTAAAGTGAGAAACATTTTTACAATTCAGCCCATAATAATTTCACGATCGAGCCTATCTAACTGCTATTACATAAATTGTTAAACATGAAATCCAATTTAGACAACAATTGTTGTTGTAAATTGAAGAATATAATTAGCAAGAGAAAACAACATCTAGTAGTAGAAAAATAAAGTTATACCCTAAATTAGGAAAATAGCTTATTGGAAGCAAAACCATCACTTGGGTTTTCAATAAGTAAATACCCCATGTGCACTGAAATCTCCACCTCCATAATCTGCATGAAGTCCTGTTTCTCCAAACTGATCATACAAAGATCTTTTCTCTTTGTCCGACAGAACCTAAAAGAGGCTAGAGCATAAGTGAATCACATAAAAGCATAGTCATCTGATAACATTGTCAAACATCACAGTTTGGAAGTATATGGTCATCTAAGACTCTTTGATTACAACAACAACAACAACAACAAAGCCTTAGTCCCAAACAAGTTGGGGTAGGCTAGAGGTGAAACCCATAAGATCTCGCGACCAACTCATGGTTCTGGCACATGGATAGCAAGCTTCCACTCACCCCTGTCCATGGCTAGTTCTTTGGTGATGCTCCAATCCTTCAGATCTCTCTTTACGGACTCTTCCCATGTCAAGTTCGGTCTACCCCGGCCTCTTTGATTACATCACAACTATAATATAGTATATTACTTAGATTTCGATTCAACAATGTTGTTGATAAACAAGGAACCAGTAAGTATAAGGGTCACTGTTAGTGTTAACCCCTTGACACAGTGGATTAGCAGTGTGGATTAGCAGTGTGTGTAGTAATTAGCAAGGGTACACGCACAAACTAAAAGTTAGGAATGTTTCAAACTGGCCCTCATTAGATTGAGTTTCATCTATAGCAGATAAAGGGGAAAAAATAATGTTACATCTGCACAGTAAAAGAAAACAACAGAGACACAGAAAACATAGCATTGTAAGTAATAGGTTTTTTAAGTGGCTTCATGAAATTGCTGTAACCATTCCAGTATAACATATCTCCAAGATGCAGAGAATATCACTTCATCGGGCTACAGTGCACATAAAGTGCAGCACACTGTAAAAAATTGTGTCACTTCACTACAAAGAGTAAAATAATAACTAAATCTCGGTATAATAGCCTAACACTCAGCATATACCTAGCACTTCAGCAGAGACCAGAGAGCAGACAATACCTCGTACGCAGCACTTATCTCCTTAAATTTTTCTTCTGCCCCAGGGCTCTTGTTCATATCCGGGTGGTACTGAAATACAAAACAAACCAAGAACGTGTTTTCTTCACGGTCTGTAGCTCTAGCACCACCCATACATTGGTGGAATCTTGGAAATCAACACCCCATGTGATAAAATACGAGTAGGGTCTACCTGAAGAGAACACCCAAAAATGCACAATTTGGAGTTAATTTGTAAACTGTACTACATATGTATAGCTCGGTAATCTTCAACACAAAGAGGCACAAATATGCAGGATTATCATCTTACAATTCCTAAAACCCAGTATCTTGATTCAAGCATACAAAACTGAATGTATTTGAAAATTAGGACGAAACCAAAAAAAAAAAAGTTGCAAACTACATCTAGTATAGCTTTTGAGAATCCCGTGAAGGATAGAACATCGCTATCATATTACTTCATGGATGATGCATTATTGATGTAGTCATCGTGTGAAGCTTAATTTACACCTGCATTATCCACAACGCTGGACATTCGTCTAGTTCGTCACCAGTGAATTATTACTAACTAACTATGTCATCTCTACTACTAATCTTTATGAGAGCTTACTTTTGACCAGGCCAAATCCCATCAAGTCAGAAAATGCTCACGCTGTAACATTGCAGTGCTGTCACCACCACCCAGCTTTCTGAAATGTTACCTCATTTTTAATAAAAGATCAAAGTAGTGAAATAGGTGCACATGCTGATAATTCCCCAGGCTGGCACAGGAGAATTGTGCAAGCGGCTCAACCTCAACTTAATCATACCACATTATCTCTGTCACTTCTAGTCTCTGTACGCTCATATAATTAGAGACAGGCAAACTGTACTGGATGTAACAGAATAGCAGCAGCTAGCAGCCGAGAGAGGGGCATGGGAGGGGAAGGAAGAAAGCAGTACCTTGCGCGCGAGGGTGCGGTAGGCGCTCTTGACCTCCTTCAGGGTGGCGTCGCGGCGTACGTTCAGCGTGGCGTAGTGGTCCTTCCCTCCGCGCTCGGCCGCAGCCGCCGCCGGCGGTCGCCTCCCGAACGCGCCGGGGAGATGGGTTCGAGCGCGGGCACGACGGGGCACCAGGCGGGGGCGGAAGTGGCGCTTGCCGGAAGTGGAAGGCCGCGGCAGCGGGTGGCGAAGGGTTGAGGTGGGATTAGGCAGAGGATTTGGGTTCGCCGGGAGGTAAAGCGCGGCGGCCATTGAACGAGGTGGTGGCTGCCCTGCCCGCGCACTCCGAACTGACCCGTACGAGTCCGGTTGCGGTGAAACTCGCAACGCACTGTCGCTTGATACAACCGGACGCCCCAAACGCGCTTTGTATAGTTCGTTCGGTCACTCTTCCGCCTTTAAATTTCGATTTAGATGGACCTTTTAAATAGGCCTTAAATGTTTGGACCGACCGATATTTTTATATTCAACTCAAATATAAAACGAATATAAAGATGTCCGGACACATCCGTTATGTTAAAACTGACAACCCGACTTACCATAACTTGCACCAAATTCTTTAAACCCTTCCTTCCTTCTTCTTTCGCCGCCCTGCAACATTTCCTGCACGCGAGCCTTCGCCGTCCGCCACCTTTGCTCTTCATCCTCACCATCGGTCCCGATCTACCGGCGTGATGTCTTCCAGCCCGTCCCCGACTGTCGCGGCGGAGACGCGGTCCGCTTCGTCTGTTGGTGTCCCTTCCTCCATTGCGTCTTGCAAGACGGAGAACGTCGCCCGAAAACTGCGGCATCACCGACAGCGAGAGAGGGAGACAGTGGCAGCGTCACAGGTAGGTGCAGACATGGTGAAGGAGATGTCTCCCCTGCCACGCCTGGCTCCCCGCACCCCATCCATCCAAGCGTCATCACGGATTATGCCGTCCGGCACCCTTGAGACGGAGGAGGATTCGACAACCGGTTGGGTCATTCCTGATAGCTTTCTGCCCACGCAGAAGCCGACGGTCGATGAATGTGAGTCGTCGTAGCTCGTTCGGGAGCGGATGAGCACGAACACCGGCGACGTCCGGGTTGCACTCGACATGTTCGACGGAATGATAGAACAAGACCGGGTACATTTTATTTGCTCCTATTCGATTAAATGTTCAATGTTTTGCATAGACCACTAGTTGGCACACGATGAATGCTTGCAAACCATGATCATCTAGGAGGCCTACTTGTCAAGCATGATTAATAACAATGAAGATCCGACCGAAATGAATGATGAATAGGAGGCCACCATCGCATTTGAAATTGGGACAACATCTAATAACAATCCGAGTAAGAAGAAGAAGAACACCAAGACGGCTAAGGCAAGAGGTCCGACTTTCTCAAGATTTAAGGACATCTTGTTGGTCAAATCTTGGTTGACCATAACAATGGATCCAATATGCGACACCGAGCAAAAGGAAAACACGTATTGAGAGAAGATTTGGAAGGAGTATCACGAACGGAAGGAGTATGTGGAGCCGCATCCTATCGTGACCACCCGCATTGTGGCATCTCTCCAACATCGATGGAGGATCATTCAATGACAAGTGAACAAGTACGTCGGCTACTACTCACAAGTGACCAAACACTCTCAAAGTGGGATGGGACTGGCAACTCACGTAGGCTCAATTGCCTCATCTTGTTGTCATTTGAATATGCTTCTTGTGTTTGCATTCTTGTGCTCATACATATGTTGTTTGCTAGACGGCAGTGGCACACACTTCATATCACGAGGTAGAGAAGTCATTTGCTTTGATCCATTGTTGGATCATATTGAATGACAAGGCAAAGTGGACACAAGTTATGGCTGATCTCGAAACCGGCGAGAAGAGGAACGATGACTCAAGCTCCCACCAATCCATTGGGTTGGACGATGAAGACGACAAGGTTGTCGTCACCAATGGAAGATCTACCATGCGAAAGTATAACCGACAAGTCATGGGAAACAAGTGGGAGAAGGCAAGGATCCCCCGTGATGCCACGGCTACAAAAATATTGTCCACATGGACGGGCATTTTGTCGGCAAGGGAGAACAAGAAAGAGGAGAGGTACAAGCTAATGTTGGATGCACAAAAGGAGATGATGGAGTGGGACCGGATGAGAGTGGATAGAAGGCTTGAAATTGAGATGGAGAAGATCGAGTTGGAGAAGCAAGAGGCGGCGATCAAATGGGAACTCGAGAAGGCCAAGACATTTGGAGAGATTGAGCTCGAGAAGGAGATGTTGCAACTCACACAGGACATGGAGGATGCGAAGATCATGTTGGCGGACGAAACCCTCTTGGATGCGCATGTGAAGAAGTGACTTGCGAAGAAGAAGGAGATCAACGCCCGTAGGACGCAGGAGGCGGCGAGGGCGGCAGCGGATCATGCGGCCAGGATGCAAGCGAAGCACGTAGTCCGGATGCAGGCGGAGTAGGACAAGCCGGACGAGCAGGATGCATGGATGCGTCCAGTCAGCGATCTGACAAGCATCCCTTGTCGCTCAGACATTGATTTCATTCTGGCATGTCCGGTTTTGTTGAATTGTGATTCGATTTGCTTTTATTTTGAACTGTTGAATTCGTACAATTTGTATCGGATGATCGACGTGCATGAATTGCATGGCAGATGAGCTAGGGGGTGGGGGCGTTTATAGTCAACTAAACGATGCCCCGCGCGTTGCTGCGGGAACCTTGTTAAAACAATGTATGATTAAGTGATATAAGACTAAAATTAGTGCAAAAATATATAGAAGTGTCTTACATGACTTAATTCCCTAGAAGAAAAAGGCATGCATGAGGTGATATGATTTGCATGAAGAGATTAATGGAAAAAGTAACTTCTGACTCTATGCATGACTTGGTGATGTGGCATTGTTGCATGGAAAGGAAAATTGGGTTGTGGGTTATATCTATTTAAGAATAGAGGATTATTGTTGGATAAGTGATAGAAAAGTGCATAGTTATGCGATTTCATGGCATAATTCATATATAAGCATTACGTCTGTGACAAGTAGACCGTTAATCTTACTAAATCTACTACTATTACTCCATCCATCAACCACTATCCAATATGCATTTTGAGGTATTCAGTTCATAACAAACAGAGTAATGCTTGGAGCATGATGCCATAATGTAGACAAAGTAAAATCAATTAATATGATTGAACCTCGTCGTTTTAGCCTTAGTAGCAAAAATACAATACATGCCTTGCAACTCCTCCTATCACAAAGTAATGACACCGTAAAATTGAACCCTCTGCTGTGCACCATTGCCTATGTCATCAACTTGGCCAAAAAACTCATTGATCGGAAAGTATACATAACTATCAAATTGCATATAATTGTTGGGGAACATTGCATGGGAAACAAAAAATTTCCTACGCACACGCAAGATCTATCCATGGTGATAAGCATCTACGAGAAGGAGAGTGGATTTACATATCCTTGTAGATCGCTAAGTGGGAAGCGTTAAGAAACGCGGTTGGTGTAGTCGAACGTCTTCACGATCCAAATCGCCGAGCGTCCCGCGATCCCATCACGATTCGTCCCGCAATCTCATCACGATCCATCTCGCGATCCAATCACGAATCGTCTCGCGATCTTGATCACGGCCCTTCTGATCTAGTACCGAACGGACGACACCTTCGCGTTCAGCACACGTACGGCTTGATGACGATCTCCGCCTTCTTGATCCAGAAAGAGGGAGCGGAGAGGTAGATGAGTTGTCTGGTAGCGCGATGGCGTTGCGGCGATGGTGGTGGAATAATTTCAGCAGGGCTTCGCCTAAGCACCGCTGAAAACTGATCTAGAGGAGAAAACGATCTAGAGGAAGAAGAGGGCAGCACGTGGCAATTAGGGTTAGATCTTCCCTCTAAATCCTCTAGTATATATAGGAGGGAGGGAGGGGAGGAGGCAGCCTCAAATTCTCAAGATCTGGCCGAAATTGGAGGTGGAGGAGTCCTACTCCAATCCTATTAGGAGTAGGCTTCCTCCTTTCCACTTGAAAACTCTTTCCACCTTTCCACCTTTGGATTTTTTCCTTCTTAAACCTCACGGGATTTAGTGGAGGCTTCAGACAGCCCACCAGGGGCTGGTTTGTCTCCTCCAACAGCCCATGAGGCCCCTCGGGGCGTGACACCCCTCCCGATGGTCCTCCGGTACCCTCCCGACGCTCTCGATACACAACCGATGAGCCCGGAACTTTTCCGGCGACCAAAACAAGACTTCCTATATATCAATCTTTACCTACGGACCATTCCAGAGCTCCTCGTGATGTATGGGATCTCATCCGGGACTCCGAACAACCTTAGGTCACCACCATACATAACTCTATACTACCGAAACATCACCGAACCTAAAGTGTGCAAACCCTGCGGGTTCGAGAACTATGTAGACATGATCGAGACACCTCTACGGTCAATAACCAATAGCGGGACCTGGATGCCCATATTGATTCCTACATATTCTACGAAGATCTTTATCGGTCGAACCTCTATGTCAAGGATTCAGTTAATCCCGTATGATATTCCCTTTGTTCTTCGGTATGTTACTTGCCCGAGATTCGATCGTCGGTATCTCCATACCTAGTTCAACCTCATTACCGGCAAGTCTCTTTACTCGTTTCTGTAATACAAGATCCCATGACTAAAACTTAGTCACATTGCTTGCAAGGCTTGTTGTGATGTTGTATTACCGAGAGGGCCCTGAGATACCTCTCCATCACACGGAGTAACAAATCCCAGTCTTGATCCATGCCAACCCAATAGACCCCCTCGGAGATACCTGTAGAGCACCTTTATAGTCACTCAGTTACGTTGCGATGTTTGATACACACAAGGTACTCCTCCGGTGCCAGTGAGTTGCATGATCTCATGGTCATAGGAACAGATACTTGACATGCAGAAAACAGTAGCAATAAACTGACATGATCATAGGCTACGTTTGTAGTTTGGGTCTTGTCCATCACATCATTCTCCTAATGAAGTGATCCCGTTATCAAATGAAATCTCATGTCGATGGCTAGGAAACCTTGACCATCTTTGATCAACGAGCTAGTCTATTAGAGGCATACTAGGGACATGGTGTTGTCTATGTATCCACACATGTATCTGAGTTTCCGATCAATACAATTATAGCATGGATAATAAACGATTATCATGAACAAGGAAATATGATAATAACCAATTCATTATTGCCTCTAGGGCATATTTCCAACAATAATATATCTAAAAATATGCAATTACTTTCAATGAATAATAATCTGAACATAAACCCACAATTCAGGTTCCCAACAAACACATTGTGAGAATTGCATTGAATAAATCTCCGAAGAGAACATGATATTGAAGATCAGAGAGAGAGAGAGAGAGAGAGAGAGAGAGCTAACTGCTATGGACCCATAGGTCATGTGGAGAATTACTCACACATCATCATGTAGGCAGTAAGGTTGATGAGGACAACCTCCATGATGGATTCCCCCTCTGGCAACTCCAGAAAAAGCCTTTAGATGGGACCGCAGAAGAACAGAGGCTTGCGACGGTGATAAATTGTTTTGGGTCTCGCTCTCGTTGTTTCTGGATTTTAGGGAATTTATGAAGGTGGAATTAGGTCAGATAGAGCCACGAGGGGCCCACGAGCCCATGCGGTACCCCCGGGGACAGGCCATGTGAGTTTCTGGCTCCATGGAACACCATCTGGTGCCACCCCAAAGCTTCTAGGGTCGCTTCTGGTCCAGAAAAAATCACCACCAAAATTACATCGTGTATGGACTTCGTTTGGTATGGTTTTTATGCGAAACATAGAAATAGGCAAAGAGAGGAAATGTCACTGTACACTAAGTTAGTAAGTTAGTCCATAAAAACAATATAAAATAACACATAAAGCATATAAGATTGGTAATATAATAACATAAACCAATAAAAAATATTGATACGTTAGAGACGTATCAGCATCCCCAAGCTTAATTCGTACTCATCCTCGAATAGATGATAAAAACAGATTTTTTATGTTGAATGTTGCCTAGTATGTATACTCATGTAATTCTATACAGTATGAATATTGGGGAACGAAGACCTAATATATATTAAAACGATAATATAAAGAAGTGTTAGCTAATAATCATTAACTTTCAAAATAAAGAGTACTAGAGAACTTTATTCTTATACATCTCGTTATGTAAGCAATGTCATAGATCAGTCTTTCTAACGTAAATCATAGATCATGAGTCATCCCTGTGTCAACCAAGCATTTGCATCATACTTTTTCTCGCTTCAACCTTTTCAACTACACTCAACTTATGAGCTTGAGCTATAGACTTAGCACTTGGGATGACAAAAGAGAATGTTGGTAGGGGTTTTAGTGGAGAAGACAAAAAATTAAGAAAGTCTCGCACCAACTCAACGGATTGTTAGGCAATGGAGAGGCCTTACAAACGATATTAATGTGAGCAGTAGTGTCTGTCATGCAACGGATGCACTAGATATATAAGTGTATGAAAGCTTCATATGAAACTAAGTGGGTGTGCATCTAACTTGATTGATTATGAAGACCTCGAGCATTTGAAGATTATACGAAGAACATGATGCTACTTTGAAACCCAAGTGTGAAAAAAGGATAGTAATGTTGCCCATTTCTTTTTTTGACTAATTTTTTTTCTTGTTGGTGGGAGCTTTGTCCTCTTTGTTAAGGGAATTTTATCCTATTTTTTATCCTCACAGATAGGGGCAACACTCTAATAATGATCATCATATTTTTATTTACGCACAACTCGATAAACTGAATAAACATGACTATATGACTGTCTCTGGTAGTGTATTAGGATGTGCAATGATCTCGTGTAACATGTATAATAATGATGAAGGTAGCTTTGCCATAAATATCATGCCATCTCTATATGATATGCAAAGCAATATGTAAAAGACTAACAAATATAAAGTTTCAGTTTAAGCAACAAAACTACGAAGTTTCAACAATATCAAAATAAAAAAACTATTTAAAATCATGATAATCATGTATTTAGAATAGCCTACCGGAACTAGGAAATACATTGCATTCTACTGAAGGATACACCTTCAGGATTTCGTGTATTTTTGCGCACTTGTCGTCGTTACTTGTTGTGACCTCATGTGACGGTCTCACTGTCATTCTTTTCAGCCTTGATGCACATTTCAATATCAGCCTCAAGAAATCAAATTCATGATCCTCTCCTCCGAAGTCTTTGATTTCCACTTCTTCGAGATTGATCAAGGGGATAGTTTCGCTTCTCCAGTTCCGAGGCTCATCACAGGGACAATTTACTGGGCATGCTTTTCCTTTCTTTCCCTAAAAGAAATATGAATAACAACAATTATTGTACTCCTCAAAGACACCATCTTGAAATTGTACATGGATTTTCCATTTGCTACATATATATTTCAGATAATAATAATTAAGCAGAGGAAAGAATTACCAGCCCTATCTTAAGGGTTTTTGTAGCAGTAAGAATCCAATGAATCCTAAGGAGGTGAAACACGAATGCTCCAAAAGCATGCCCAGTTGTGTTGAAATGTATATCCAAAACGGAGAAGGTTGTAACAACTAGATGCTTCTCTATTTCTTGCGCAAGGCTGAGCTCGGTCTGTGGAAAACTAAATGAGCCCTGCAAAAAAAAATTGACAGTCAGTGTAATATATCCATCATAATAAGTTTAATACTACGTACTAGTTTAGTCGGCAACTCAGCAAGTAAATTGAGCAAGAGACAAAGAGACGAACAAGGCTGCTGTCGTCCGACTCCATCCACAGGCACAAGGCATTCCTCTCCGCCGTCGTCTCGAAGCTCACCATTGCAAGGCCCCAAGGACCAATCCCAGCAGCCGCCTTGGAATAGCAGCATCGCCAGAGAGCCTTCTCCACCATAGGTGCCGAGATGGACAATCTGAGCTCGCCGCGAGTGTGTATGGACAGTGTCAATTTCTTAAGCGCGGGAACGTCGATGTGCACGCGACCTGTCGACTTGTGCTTGTTCTCCAGAAGGAGCTCCTGCAGGGATGCCGAGCGGATGGTGTGGCCGAGGGAACAGCCGGTCGCCCTGAGCACGCGCAGGCGCGGGCAACGGAGGAGCAAGGCGGCGGCGTCGACGTGGCAGCCAGAGAGGGACAGCACCTCGAGCTCGGGGAACATGCAGCAGCTTGCCCGCGGGTCGCCGGCGGAGAGGAAGATGTCCAACCCGCTTAGGTCGATGGATGTGGCCCGGTGGAAACCGGGCAGGTTGATGGGAGGGGGAAGGAACAGCATGTCGCGTGCCCGGCTAGCACGCGGGCGGCGAGAGACGTTGAAGCGGAGCTCCACCGGCGAGAGCGCCGCGGCGGCGCGGAGCAGTGAGGCGACGTCGGCCACGTACAGCATATCGTATAGAGGAGAAGCGGGGGCGCCTCGGGAACGTGGACGTCGAGGAGGGACACGTCGGGGACGTGGACGAGGGAGTCGAGCGCGGGTCGGAGCAAGCGTGGCTCGACGTCGCGGAAGGTGAAACCGGCGAGGCGGCTCCAGAGGCGGCTCCACTGGCGGGAGAGGAGGCTGGTGCGCGCGGCGGCGCGGGCGCAGGGGAGGCGGTCGAGGACCTGGAGGAGCAGATCGTCCGGGAGGGGGCTGATGAGATCGGCTCCTCCTCCGGCTGGGCCTAGCTCGGGAAGGCCGCCATGGCGCGCTCCTTCCTCCATGGCCATTGCGAACCCTAGTGCGTATTGGAATTTGTCTAGGATCGATTACGTCGAAATCATGAACAACTCGCACACAAAAACTTTCAACGCGAATCTATCTATGTTTCATAGTGCCCAGCCTGAGGCCCCTCTTCAGATTTTGACACGTCATTCCCTGCACACATCTCAAAGCTATTCAAAAGCCCCTAATCAGCTGATACGTATTTTAGTCTAAGAACAGCAGTATGGATACGATACACTATCAATCGGATCGATACTTTCCATCTAACAAACGCAACCAGAAGGTAGCGATCTTCTCGCGCAGTCTCCGCCGCGCCAGACGTCGAGGCGCCGTCGTCCTAACCTGTCCCTCATGGCGACCTCTCCATGCGTCGGTCATCATGACGTGCTCGTCGTCCCTCACGGAAGTGGCGGCGCCGTCGCAACCTCTCCCAGCGCCGGTGACGGCTACGTGTTCCTCGTCGTGATGATATCCACTGTCTCCATGACCACAAACCTGACATTGTTAACATCGAGACCTGTCTCCCATGGCTACCCGTCCATGCGCCGGCGATGAGGACCTTCACGGAAGCGGCGCCACCGTCGCGACCTCTCCCAGCGATGTTGTCGACGACGTGCTTGTCGTCCCTAGCGGAAGCAGCAGCAGACATGCACAACGATGGGTTTCCAACCACCACGTTTGCCACCCAAGACGACAACACATGCGCCGGCGCCGGCGGAAAGCCAGCCATCTCCCCGTGGCGACGTTGGCTGATTTCTGGTCATTGTGACATTCGAGATGTGAAAATTCAGAGATCTTCAAACAAAAACATTCAGAGTTCCTTGATCACATCATTTATGTGTTGTAGGGTGTAAACATTCGATATTTTACCACATTAGAAATGATCTTGAGCTTCTTCAAAATTCCACCAGTGGTATGTAAAATGTTAAGTCTGAATGTCGACATTGGCAAAAAATAGAAAGAAATTCCATCTACAACTTTCTTATATTTGTAAATGTACTGCTGCTGATGGACAGTCAATTTAAGCGTGATTAAAGCCGACGTGACGTATTGTATAACAGAGCCTGGCTATGGCAAAAATGAAAGCTAGTGCTGATGCTGATCAGGATCACATCTACTACATTCAGAAGTTCAATTGAAAAGAAAGTGATGGGAAAAATAAAACTGCTAAATGAATACAAATTAAGACCTGGCAAAAATAAATGGAACTCCAGTGCGAAAATTCTTATAATTAAACTGGGAAATATAATCTCACTCATGAGAGTGCAGCATTACATATATTATTTCAGTTTTGAAAGAAGCTCAATATATTGGTCACCGTCGACAAGAGGAAATAAAATGTACTGCTGCTGCAATGCTACTTCTTTGATGCGTAAGGAAGGGTTCACATTCACATCATCAAAAATCTAATCTTCTTGGAGTGTGAGACAGCTCTGAAGCTTGATCAGCTTGAAGCAAAAGTTGTGTATATCCTCCAGGGATCAATGGAATAAACATGCTCGAAGGATCCCCGTTAAACATATCATTTGCGACGATTTGTATTCGAGTATTAGAACTTGTGCCTGCCTTGGAATATCCCTGTTGCATAATAAGACAACAACTCTTTAGAACTGTTGCGGTACAATTAAACTTCCTGAAGTATGTTCAAGAACTTACAGTAGATTGTTGAGGAACTTCTGCAGCAAAATCATATGTAGTTACTTCGTTTTCAAATCCCTGTGCCTAAGTAAGTAGGAAACTGCTTACAACAAAGTTATTTTTGGAAGACATAAAAAAACATTGCTCAATTTATCTTACACTCGATTTTCCATGACATTCTTCAACCGGATCTATTCTTGTAACTTTCTTTCTACCTCCTCCTATTCATACATAAGAACATGCAATACATTACTATCTATTCAATAATCAGAGGTGAAAAGTAAGAAAAAATGTGGTTGTAATACCTTTCTTTTGGGTGGGTTTTGACTTCTTCGGTTTCGCCTTTTCCAGTGGATTTTTTATTCCTTTTCCCTTTGGACCTTTTATCGCTTCAGGGACTCTAAATGATATTTTCCCTGTTAATATATCTTGAGTATTTTGAGGAATATTATTGCAAGTATGCTCATTAGTATTTTGAGGAATATTGTCATGTTTAGCACGCCTTTTTTCGCTTAGCAAATCATCTGCCTCCAGATCTAATTTATCTATAGCTTCCTCCAATTTTGCAAGTAGTTCTTCTGAAACTGAACACTTCATTGCAGTAGATGTTGCTTTCCGAGCTATGCGTGCCGCACGTGTCTGCAAAGTTTCCTTCTCACTTTGGACGTTCTGTGTCGACAATCCTCTCTTCGCATATTTTGTCCATCGGTGTAGTATATATGGAGATGGCAAAGTGAAAACCTCGTTGATGTTCAACACTCGCAGAGCATGCCTGCACAGAATACCTATCACATAGTTCATACGTTCATACAGATTTAATGACAACTTTAATGTAAACTAGTAAACTAGTAAAATAACAAAATGTAATTTCTTACCTATGGATTCAAACCTTCTGCAAGAACATGAAATGATGACATTCTTGGAATTGAATGCAACTACTGCCTCATCCTCATATTTCCTAGGTGACACCATGTAAGTTTTAACTATCCCCACAGTGGAAACTAACTGACACTTGGCAGAAAATTGTTGCTTAAACTGCTCCTCAAAATCAACATAAAGGCTTCTTGTATACGATTCAGCAGCAGTCTTCAACATAGGTAAGTTTGTGACGCAAGTCACCGGTTTGGACTGACGTGATTTAAAGTCCTCGTCCAGTTCATTTTCCCGAAGACTAGCGACACACTTATCATATTCTACTAGGAGTTCTGAAAGGCATAGTCTCTTCCGAAATCTTTTCTTAAACACATTATTCATACCTTCACTCCTTTGAGTTGAAGTCATGTTGGCGCAAAAGGAATCACGGCGGTAGACAGTAGCCCACTTCTCACGCAGATTATAGAGTTGTTGTAACCATGTGTTATCCTGAAGGTTGTAAGCACTCAACAATTCTTGCCACTTCATTTCAAAGTATGCCACTGACCTTTCCTCATAGACACATCTCTTAAAATCAGCAAGGAACCGAGGATGGTCTGAAATTACATGGCTAAGATGCTTAGCAGCATTTTGATAAATGCGCCACAAACAGAGGCGATGCTTTGTATTTGGGAGAACAATGCTGATTGCTTTTGCCATGGCAGCACACTGATCGGTGAAAATGGTTGCAGGTGCCTTGCCAGACATGGCGGTTAAGAATGTGTTGAAGAGCCAGATGAATGAATCTTTGGTTTCATCACATAACAGTGCAACTCCAAAAAGAATGGTCTGCTTATGATGATTTGTTCCAAGTAGTGGCGCAAAAGGCATTTCAAACTTGTTTGTCTGAAATGTTGTGTCAAAGGACAAAACATCACCAAAGCAAGCATAGTCCATGATAGCTTGACCATCTGTCCAAAAGAAATTAGCTATCCGACAATCCTGTTCGTATAATTGTATAGCATAAAAAAAAGAAGGATCATTTAACTGCTTGTTCTTCAAGAATTCCAGCAATGTTTGTGCATCATTAACTTCGAGATACTTCCTGCGCTCACGACCAATATGGTTATTGGAATCCATCCGCGAGAAAGGTACATTATGGTGTCCTTTATACCATTGCTTGAAAAAATTGTACACTTCAGTTGGCTTTATTCCGG
Organism: Hordeum marinum; assembly: GCA_022496015.1. NCBI lineage: Eukaryota > Viridiplantae > Streptophyta > Magnoliopsida > Poales > Poaceae > Hordeum > Hordeum marinum. The sequence goes on from CM039675.1 coordinate 402,993,769, forward strand.
CTTCACGCATCTCACCAATCACAAGTTTATCAGACGCTGCAATACGACGTTGCTATCTCAACAGGTGCCTCTTATCTGGACTTGCGAAATTATGGTTGTGCTCAAGAAGAACCTTTTGCACATTCCAAACGCCATCAGGAGAAATACTCAGCTGAACACGGGCACTGCAATCACACCTTGTGGTCGCATTTTCTTTCTTTGTGTGATGTGATGAATGAGTTTCTCGTTCACCTTCTTTGCTGCAAACCAAATGTTTCTGATAAACTGTTCCATCTCGTCTCAACTTCGTGTGGCTCCTTCGAATGCTGAAGCCAACTTTACAAGCATAATTATTATAAAAATCGTATGCCTCATCCTCAGACTTAAATGCCATTCCAACTCTAGGAACAGGTATGGATTCAATATTTACGTCCCCCAGTGTAGTACAATCATACACAAAGTAAATTTGGTTCAGCTTTGTCATGCGCACACAATAATGTACAGATCGTTTATATACCTGTGCTACTGAAACCGGAGTAGATTGCACTGCATGATCATGCATTTGTTGGCTATTTGAAGCTTCAGATTGCATCATCGAGGAAGACGGTGGAACTATAAAACCAAGTATCTGCTGACTATCTGATGCTCCAAGCTGTCCCATCAATGATGCAGCAAACGTGGAGCTCGTTGAAAGTGGAGATCGCTGGCTTTCCGCCGGCGCCGGCGTTATGGTGTTGGGTGGTGAACTCGGCACTGTGCCTGTTGCCGCCGCTTCCATGAGAGTTGATGATGCAACGAAAATGGCGTGCGTGTCCGCGGGCATCTCCCTGTGACCGTCGCCGCTGCTTTCGTGAGGGACGACGAGCACATCATGATGACCGGCGGAGGGAGAGGTCGCCATGAGGGACAGGTTGGGACGACGGCGCCTCGACGTCTGGCGCGGCGGAGACTACGCGAGAAGATCGCTACCTTCTGGTTGCGTTTGTTACATGGAAAGTATCGATCCGATTGATAGTGTATCGTATCCATACTGCTGTTCCTAGACTAAAATACGTATCAGCTGATTAGGGGATTTTGAACAGCTTTGAGATGTGTGCAAGGAATGACGTGTCAAAATCTGAAGAGGGGCCTCAGGCTGGGCACTATGAGACCCCGTCCCATAGAATTTTCTTCCGGGTTAAACCGGGCGCTCCTAGGATATTATTTTTTTGAGACAAGCTCCTAGGATATATATACGCGGGCATTGCCCGCGCGAGATGGGCCTAGCCCAACCAGATGGCACACGTCAGTTGTTTCGGTTCCCCTAAAAAATAGTTTTGTTTCGGTCAGTTTAATTTATAATTTGATTTTGAAACAAATTGATGAATACAAATCAAAAGGTTGTGAATTCGAAAAAAGATTCACACGTATTCAGAAAATGTTCATGAATATGAAAAGGTTTGTGAACTAAAAAATGTAGGCAAATTCAAAGGACGTTCGTGAATTAAAAAACATATATCATAAATAAAAATATATCCATAAGTTTATAAGAATATAAGAAAATTCTAAAATTTCACGAATTCATAATTATGTTAAAAGTAAACAATTCCTCAAATTGTGAACAATTTTTGAAACGCCAAACATTAAAATAAAATGAACAGTTTTTTAAAATGTGACCTATTTTTTAAATTATTTTCTTTAAAACATAAATATTTTTAGAAAACTCAAACGATTTTTTATGAAGATTTCAAAAAAAATATTTGCGACATTCTGAAAGAAAAAAACAAAAGAAAAAAGTAAAATAATAAGAAAAAACGAAAATAATTATAAAAAATAAGAAATAAAACGAAAAGAACAGGATATAAACAGCCTGGAATCTTCCCAAAACCAGCATCAAAGCTTCCAGAAGCTTTGTATAACAGGTTGCTCACGAACGCCCCATAGCGCCAGTAAATGGGCTGGCCGGCGAGCGCGCGTGGCCGAGCAGAGTTTTAACGCTTGCAGCGGATGCTACATATCAGTTGTGGTTATTTTCTTTGTCTAAAAAAAACTTGTGGTTATTTTCTAGGAAACTTCAAAATAGTTAAATAAAACGTATAAAAAAGGTTACCATTGGCAAAACAATGAACATTACATGGTTGCATTACATAGTTACCATTGGCAAAATTATAAAGTCGCATGACTAGTTTAGGAATTCATGTGTCCTAAAATTATGGCAAATTATTGGTCACATGGAAATTGTAGCAATTTGTCCTCTAAAAGCATGGCAAAATTTGGAAAATGTTTATAGTGGTCACATGACAGTTTGTAGAATCTTGTTTTTCAGAAATCAACGCAAGTCTAGAAAATACTGTAAAAAATAAAAAAATCACATAAAATTTTTGTAAAATTAAATTTCATAAAACATGTAAAATTAAGAAATTTTGAAAATGGTGACAAGAAAAATTTAGAATGTTTGTTCTGCAAAACTCGGCAAGTTTTTTGTAAAATATACAATGATCACATGGGAAATTTAAATTGTACATCATGACAAGTTATTTATTTTTATATAAATTCTGGAAACTCTAGAGTTTTTTGTTGCTAACACATATCAATTTTTTTCGAAAATGTTCGCAGTGGTCATGCGGCAAATTATGAGTTTTCAGGGCATGGTTTTTTTTTTACTAAGCACATGCATTTTTTTGTAAAAATGAATTTTTTTTATTATTAAGAGATGTCACTTTTATATTAATAGATGAGTTTTTTATTATTAAGAGATGGAAAATTTTATCTTTATTAAGAGATGTCATTTTTTATTATTTAAGAGATGGCATTTTTGTTATTAAGTGATGGCATTTTGGTATTTTTTGCTGGCATTTTTTGTTTATTAAGAGATGTTACTTTTTTTAACATGGCATTTTCTTTCTTTCTTTTTGTGTTCACATGGCACTTTTTTGTTGATGGCATTTTTATCCTGATGATGGCATTTTTCATTTTTGTAGTTCATACAACTTCTTTTCAATCATACTCATTGTATATTTAAAAATTAGAGAGATGGAATTTTTTATAAAGTATTATGACATTTTTTCAGAAGTTAAATCATGGCAATTCAGGGTTTTTTGTTGTTGTTAATGGCATTGTTTTTTAATTTTTTTTGTTAAACTGGGCCTCTAGCAAATAGGGGTTCGCCCTAGGCCTCCTTCCTAGCAATCGATCGGGGCGACTGAAATTGTTCGCTGGGAGCTGCTCCCTGGCGAACGAAAACGTAATAATAGGTCCATCCCCACGACAACAGATGCAGCAACAAACAAATAAATACACTGAACTGGTCACATCCATTATATGAATAATTCCAATACATGAGATTCTTTTATTTCAGTCATCAATCATGATTCCGTATATACCCACTGTATACAATGATGATTCGCGTCCAACATGTGCATGTACAATGAACATATGTATGCATTCATCTTCGGTCTCTCACGGGCAGATGCGTGCATTTCTCAAAACAAAACAAAAAATGTATGCTTCACAGCTCTAATAGCAAGACTATCAGGTCACCTATTCCTCTACTCTTCTAATACCGTACAAGCTCAAGCAGACAACCTGCAGGGCAAAAGCTTTCGATGGCGCCAAGTGAAGGATCCTCAGCCTCCGAGATTATTATTCTCAACAACGTAATCCTCGGCGCCCTTGCCAATAGCTGTTCGACAACATAAAGTTGAGCTGGAGTCCCTAAGTAGTTGATGATATCCACTTCTGTCAGAGCACTCAACGGAACAGCCTCAACTTCTGGTTCTGTGTCGCAAATGCAGCCTTGTAAACAGTAATTTTCCACCTGGAATGAGAACACGCCTAAGTGTGTTAGGAATGAACAGAGAAAAGTAGATGCATGACTCCATGGGCATTGTAAAAGCTTTGCAATGATACAGAATAAGCAAATGGTAAGAGCGACAAATCTTTACTCTACTGCTATCATTTGGGAGCAATATAATATCAGAGGTTCCAACACCATAAGGAAATAGGAGTACCTGAGACTGAGATGCAGTCATCATGATATCAAGATCATATTCAGGAAATCAAGCATAAGCTTATACTCCCTCCGTAAACTTTTACAAGACGTTCTAGATCAGTACTTTAGTGATCTAAAACGTCTTATAAAAGTGTACAGAGGTTGTATTTTTTAAATTCTACATCTTATAGACTGCCACTATAGATGATACTTCCTCTTTATACATTACACAAGACAAGAAGTGCAAAAACTGTAAAAGAAAGATATACCTGATAAATAGTTCTACACTTCATACTAACTATTCCTAATAGTTTTTTTTATCTGAAAATGATGGATCACCCCCCGACCTCTGCTACTATTCCTATTTAATGTATAAAGAGGTGATCAAGATCTCAGTTCAATCATATCATAATGTTAAACTATCTTAATGCTCTTGTTTTTCAAGTTGCATGTCCTTAGCATGTCTATGCTCTCCTAGTCTAAACAGAGAATGGAACTTTAGTTCTATTCCAACAGCCAATGGGCATTCTTGTTCATGGACACCATTTGACACCAGCTATACTTGAATTTCTATATCACATCGAAATCATTAGTATGTTATGGTTCCCAAATATGTATTAAAAAAATGCACTGCCCGACTCCGTTATCCAACACGAAGTAGCCATACGATACTAAAAATATTGAACACAAGTATATTACAGAGGGTGTGATTACCTCATCTAGAACTTGGAATGATAACATTTGCTTTGTTATACAGGAGCACTTTGTGAGCAATCGCAGTACACTTCTTTCAAATGCATGCCCATTTGTTTCTAAGGATAACACCAAGACATTCACATCAGGGATGGTTAAGTCTCCCATCAAGAGGAGTGACCCTTCCATCTTCGGCTGATTCATTGCAAGTCAACAAAGGTGAGCTCATACAAAATGAAAGGGAGAGTAATCAAATATACACGACAGGGAACCATAGACTACCTTGACATACATGTTTGCACCACCCAACATCCAGAAACAGAAATATAAGTAGTTTCAGAATTACCATTTGCCAATACAACATGTGAAGTCCAGTCATGAGACAATGAAGTAGCTTGAAAGTAAAGATGTTCTTTATAGTCTCGAGAACCAAGAGAGACTATATCTAAAATGTGTACACTCCCAATTAAACTAGCACGCTCAGTTGTAAACTTCAGTTTCCACACCAAAGACAAGTGACAGTGAGTTGAAGGCAACAAATAATCCTTTGTCGAGAACTCAATGACTAGCATCAATTTCCGAATGAAATTTTCTTCACCGCACTTCAGAAATGAATGAGATACTGACTGACCAAACTTTTTCCAGGCTTCTTTTACTGATCCTCGATGAATTTACACTCAGTGAACATTTGAGAAACTGCATCAGCCTTAACTTTCGATATTTTCCTTCTAGACTCTCTGACAACCTTGGAATATATACATATCTAGAAACCAACAATAGCATATCATTCAAAACCAACAATGTCGCTCCTGAAGGATACTTGCACATGTATAAAAGTGCAAACTCAAACCACTAAAGTGTATCCTACAATACCGACAGTGCTGTTTCTGAGCTCCTATTTTCCGCTGTCCTGGAGGATATTTTCACATGTATAAACGTGCAAACTCGAACCGCTGAAAGTATATCCTACAATGACAACACTGCTGTTTCTGAACTCCTATTTTCCGCTTTCCTCGAGGATACTTTCACATGTATAAACGTGCAAACACAACCACTGGAAGTATATCCTACAATACCAACCATGCTGTTTCTGAACTCCTATTTGCTGAGGATACTCGCACATGTAAAAGTGTACAAACTCAAACAACTGGAAGTATACCCTACAATACCAACAGTGTTGTTTCTGAACTCCTATTGCTTCTTTTCTGCTCCAGTTATGCTTGTGCATTTCATACTAGTCAATAGTTATTTTTGAGCAAACCTCATGTTGCAACAAGATCTTGCTTCGTCACAACGCAATTCAATCTCAGTGGCACACTGTGACATTATTGAAAGGGAGAATCAATTCTATCATTTCTGAGCAATTTAAGTTCAAGAGGAGACTGTAGAAAAAAATGCATCCAAGAAAGAAGCACTCACGCCAAGACTCATTTGAAGCTCCAGATGATTAACTGCTGGAAAGCGTTTTAGAAATCTTGCACAAATCTGAGCCATCTGAATTCCTTGCCATCGAAACGTGAAGATGGGAGGGGCTCGGAGCCTCCAGACGAATGGCATCTCTCCAAGGTGAACAAACCCTGCATCATAAGGCCCTTCCCAGCTGAGAACTTGCAACCTCTCTGCATCAATGTTGCCAACTGGTATAGGCGCATCATAAAAGCAGTGCGCCACCTCTAGCTGCTGGAGTCCTGGAGCCACGATGGCAAGCTGCTGGAGTAGCATCAAGTAGGATAGGTGAACAGATATCAGGAAGTTGGAGTTGATCAGCACGTTCAAGCAACGGCCCCTGTTCATGGTCAGATGTTGCAACGACGGAAGCATCATATCGCTGATGACAATCTGGCCTTGGCATCGAAAGTTATGCAGGAACATTGACCTAAGCGCCTCGAAGACGCCAACTGGTGGCAGCGCTGGGGCAAGAAACGCCAGGTCAAGCCGAACCTCCGTGGCTCTCTCGAAGCAGGGGAACTCCAAAGCCTCCTGGTCATCGTCCTCGTCCCCCATGAGCAGATTATCCAATGCGTCCTTCGAAAGAGCACAGCTGATGTCCAAGTCTAGCGGGACGGAGAGGAGGGGCGCGGCGAGGGCAAGCCAGGCGGAGGTCTCCTGCCCGTCCACCTGACTGGGTGAGACGGCAAGGCGCTGGATGTCGAACGCGCCGAGGTCCTGGTACGAAGCGAGGGCACGGGCGGGCGCGGAGGGGTCGACGCCGTCGAAGTTGAGGTAGGGGAGCCCAGCCCATACGGCGCGCCACCGCCTGGAGAGGACGGTCGTCGCGACGGCTTCCTTGGTGCGGAGGCGGAGGAGGATGTCGACGAGGAGGTGGTCGGGAAGGCTGCTCAAGAAATCCCTCCCGCCGCCGCCTCCGGGGACGGCCGCAAGGGAGCGCGCGGCGGCCTCGTCGCTCTCCATGGGAGGGAGCTCGGGATTTGGGGATTCGCCCCCTCTCGGTTCTTGGTTCTTTGAGGTTTGAGCGGCCGGGCTCCGGGTCGAATGTTGAGGGGGCGGGAGGCTGATGAAACCTCCCGCTTTCCTTTTCCTTTTTCTATAAGAAGAATACAAAATCAATGAAAAAACTATTTTAGATAGAGCAATGTTACGGGTGGGCCGGCAGATTTTTTTAGATCAGTTGCCACGCCAACCGTAGATCTGGTGTCAACCATGGGCCAACTTTATCCTTACCATTGCAACAACAATTATATTATAGAATCTTGTGTAACAAAGATGATGTTGTAGAAACTATTGTATTAGAGATTGTGTTGTAAATATTGCAAAGGACGTCTTGTTGCGGATTTTTTTTCAAACCTTTTTCTTTTACAGAAACGTTTGCAACATAAGTCCTATTGCAGAACGTTGTTATAACACAACATTTGTTACAGAACTGCTTCTGTTTCGAGATAGAACAGAGTAGGCCTAAAAAAGGCACGTGGCAAGCGGATGGGGCGGCGGATGCGGTCGAGCTATCCGCGAGCTGATTGTTAGTGTTTCCCTTTCAGATATGCTTTTTTTGTGTGAATACATTGAGCAATGTATCATTTCACTGATAGATGGAAAAGAAGGTACAAGGTGCCACCTCACAGGAGTACATGATTCGACGTCTGGAAGGTTTAAAGAACAAGCACAAAGAAAGGAAAGGTGAAGGCAAGGCTGGCTGGAACCGAAACAGGGGAGCGGCTCCCGTGTCGTCCTCCTTGGGCGACCCGAGGGCGACTATTAGGCACTCCTCTCCTTGCCACCACTCGAGGTACACCAGGAAAACCTAGGCGGCTGCCGATGAAGGTGGCGGCGAGGCCTCCCGTCGCTTCGTCCCCCAAGCGAAGGGCCACAAACGCCGGGGCGGCGGCCCCGGACGACAAAGCGGCGCCGCCTCCGCGGCAGGCGGCGTGCGTGGGATGTGGCGACCAGACTCCTCGGCTGCTCGGGCAGCATCGAGTCGGCAGGTGGTGGTCGTGGCACAGCCTTCTTCCACACCAGATCTGAAGGTCAGGCTTTCTCCTCCTGTGCTTACTCCTCCCCTCCGGCCCTGTTCGTTTCTGCAGCTTTGGCTACCAGTTCCGGTTGTTGGCAAGGTGCTGATGGCATAGTTCGAGTTTGAGGGAAACCCTTGGTCGGTTTTGTGGCCACGGCGGTGGCGGCGCGTGCGCGCATCGCCTTTCTCCTGAGGCGCCGTTGAGGACGCATCTATCCATTCCCATCCCAGATCCCGGGTGAAAGCCCAAAACTTGTCTCGGCTTGGGCGGCGGCAACGCCCTGCGTGTCATCCCCTCCTTGGAGGCGTCGCCTGTGGGTGTCTGGTTTCGGGAGAGTGGAGTTGAGCTAGGTGAACGCCCGACGTTTGAGAATCCAAGCAGAGGCTTTTCTATGGAGGGTGTTGGTTCGTGCAGGTGTGCGAGTAGCCGCCTGGGTCTGCAGACACTGGAACGGTCCCTAGTTCTTCCATTCTTCGCCTTTGGGTATTTGCAGCTTGTTTCTTCGATGATCCTCCCAGCTGCTTTCCTTCTGTTCTCGGTCTCCCAGGGGAGGTGGCAGTGCAGCTGGTGTGGGTGGGCCTATGGCGTGGTGAGGACCGTGAGCTATGCCTGCTCTGGGGTTTCGGTCGGCTCCTGCTCTAGCTCTCGGGTGAGCGCCCAACGATTCGACGGTGCGGTGCCTTCGAGCCTAGATGAGAGGATATGATTTTTCTTCGACGTTGCAAGACAAGTGTTTGTTGTCCCAAGCCATGATCAGGCAGCTCTCAGTGCTTGCATGCTAATGACATATCCTCGACGCTTCTTTGCTTCCCTATTCTTGGTGTTAATGTGTAGCGGGCATCAACATTACTAGAAGGACTTTTCATGTATTTTCTTTGTGTGCAGTAGTGTGCGTTGCGTTCTAAGTTGCTTTGTCAGCTCCCTTGTATCTTTGGTCGCTCATGCTTGGTGGCCTTGTGTAATCCTGGCATGTTGATGGCTTTCTTAATTCAAAGTCGGGCACTCCTTGAGCCTTCGTTCTAAAAGTGGATGCTCAGCCTTGGTACATAGAGTTCAGGCTATAGGTATAAATGTGGATAGTCCCTTGGCGCCCGCCTTGGCCCATAGGTGAGTATCATCTTTGATCGAGGCTGCAAGGTGGTCGGTGGAGGGTCGTAGGCCATCGAAGACGGCCGCATTGCGGTGCTTCCAGATAGCCCAGGCAGTCAACGAGCAAAGAGGCTTGTCACGTTGTCATTGGGGGGGGGGGGGGGGGAAACAGCAATATGAGAGTATTTCGTGCTGTTTTTGTTGAGAATTTATTTAAGCTAATGCAGTCTATCTATAGCATACACAGCATGGTACAAATTAGTACAAAAGACAACAAATTTTAAAATGAGAGACAAAATATCACCCTTCACCCCTTCTTGCCCCCAACCTCCTCCGCTCTCGACCTTGCCCCTCCGCGCTCCAACATCACCCCTCCTCACAATGTCGATACTCTTCTCATCACCTACATGTTCACTAATGCCTCCCGCACACCAGCACATGCTCGCCTGTAATCAATGGCAAAACATCAACTCAACGAAGGGTTGGGGTATGATATACCGACAGGGCGATGAGAAAGTGTAACTGTCCTCCCCACCAAGACAAAAAAGAGAGATCAACTCTCTCTCTCTCTCTCTCTCTCTCTCAGTGTGCCCTACTGCAGCTCGTCGTCCTCGACTCAATTTCGTCTTGCCGCAATATGGCTATCCCAAAGGAGTGAACCTACAGTGTGAACTCAGACCCTCCACCCCCCGCAACTCCGCTGCACCATCTCGCTCGAAACAATAAGCAAAGTTATGGCGGTTGTACTAAGCTTCCTCATCCGAGCCAATAAACGGTGAGTTGTTCTCACCCACTCCCATCTCGCCCCCATACACCATCTTTGGAACTGGCATCCCCGTGGGTGATGTTGCTGCCTCGACGGGGTGGCAGGTCCTCGGCAACGAGCCGACGACTACGACAAGTCATGGGCGATCCAGTGCCTCGGAGTGGCAGGGCCACGACGATGCCTACCGGCCTACGACAAGGCATGGGCAAACCGGGTGCCCAAGCATCCTCGTGGTCGATGTTGCTGCTTTGAATGTCACCCACCTACAGTCTAGACTTCCATCCCGGCCTCAGATGCTATGCGCGTCACAGAGCCTAACAAGGGCATCATGCAAGTCACCACCCACAATATACATATGGAGGTTAACGATTATACTTCACAATTTTATAAATCTGCAACAGTTCAACTATAGAAACACTATTTTTATCTGGTTCGCCCCTTTCGTTTGTGTGCAGAGTGGAAGGATCGAAGGACGACATCAAATAGCAGCACAAGTCAATGTTGATCTACTGGAGTATAGAGGAAACAATGTGATAGTCATAGCCGTCCTATGAGAACGACTCTATTTTCCATCAAGTTAGACCCCTTTAAGAAGATGACACATGTTCATCATGAATCTGGAAGAAACTCAGTGTCTTCTTCCTTGAAACACCGATCCAGTCTCATCAATAGCATGTTTGTGGAGAAATAAAAGATGTTGAGTCATCTATTGATAAAAAATAGACATGAAATCCATAGGTATATGTTAAATCAATTAAATCTTCATGCTAATTATACATATACTGATTGTGCATGATGATTATGAGTTGATAATTAAATTTTGTACCAAAGTTACTGAAGTACCGTGCAAATGAAGCTAAAGACAACATTCCTCACCTTATATGGGAATTAGAGCATCTACAACGGGACTCCTCAAATTGAGCTGACGGATGCAAGACCACTGACCGGACAAGAGAGGAAGGGGGGGAAGTTGACCCAACTGGACCCCTCAAAGCCTCCTTAAATGCGTGGGATGAGTATGAGGAGTGTTCCGGTGTGTCCGACAATTATCCTATGGCCGCCACATAGGATTTGGCCAGCAATGAAGCATATTTCCTTTCTTTATTATTACTTTATTTCCCTCTCCGTCTTCATCAATCACATGCATTTGACCAGACATTTAAGGATAAAAGTGAGGGACATGTCTGCATGAAGGGACAAATAATGATTCAAAACGGAAATGCCCGAATATTGATCAGGCGCGTTCGTGCCGTGTTTGCCAAGTCCGACTATGGATGCTTTTAAACACATCAAATAGATCTTAATTTTAACATACAATTATTTGAAGCATTACTCTTTATGTATACATCGTCGAGTTACATTGCTGGTGAAATAGATTTCAATTATTTTTTATTGTCACGGGCTATCTTTCCTATACACGTGAAATATGATATACATTATATGTGCAATTAGAAATAATCTATACATGCAAAATTCGATATGCATTGTATTGATAGGTGCAATGGAAAAATAAACAAAATAGTAACCCATAGCAACACACAGATGTTCTACTAGTCAATATAAAAGTCAAATGAAGTCCCTCAAGAGAGGGCATGTCAACATACATGTAACTTAGATCAAATAGCTCAGCAGGTAGAATCCTCCTCGAAGCAGTTCGACCCTCTTTATAAATAAAGCAACAATAGAACAAAGTACATGGCCAAACGATACAAGACGGTGAGGAAGCCCTCATATAATGTCGATCCTAAGATAACTGGATCACGCAGAGCGCACGCGACTACGCTACTGACAAAGAACATAGAAAGAAGAGTACACAACCATGCTACACCCTATAGCACCTAAGTCCCCCGACAACGCCCTCAGGAGGGAGAATAGTGCCAAGTGTCACCACTGTCGAGTCTGGAGCAGACAAGGGTTTTCACTCGGAACCCTGGCACCGCGAGGAGCACCACAATGACGTCTTTAAGAAGAAAGTGACGCCCGCGAGCGTCGCCGTCGTCTGTGATTTATAATGTTTTTATGCATAATAATGCTTTGGGAAGTAATTCTAATGCCTTTTCTCTCACAATTTGCAAGGTTTACATCGAGAGGGAGAATACCGGCAACTGGAATTTAGCACCTCGAAAAAGCACGTCAGAGATACCTATTCTGCACAACTCCAATGAAGCTGAAAATTTACAAAGAATTTTTATGCAATAAATAAGAATTACTAGAGTAGAGAACTACCGGAGGGGGGACACAAGGTGGCCACCCTCCACCAGGGCACACCAGCCCCCCTAACCGCGTCCTGGTGGAGGGTGGGCACCCAGACCCATCTTCGGAGCCCATCTTGTGGTAAAAAATCCTAAAAAAACCTAAAAAATCGGAGGAGGACTTTCGGGACGAAGCGTTGTCACCTCAAGGCGTAACTTGGGCAGGATCACTTTTGCCCTTTGGCGGAGCGATTCCGCCGGGCTAACTTCCCTCCTGGAGGGGGAAATCGAAGCCATCGTCATCACCAACAACCCTCTCATCTTGGGGAGGTCATTCTTCATCAACATCTTCAACAACAACATCTCCTCTCAAACCGTAGTTCATCTCTTGTGTTCAATCTTTGTACCGGAACCTCAGAGTGGTACATGTGGGTGACTAGTAGTGTTGATTACCTTGTGTAGTTGATTGCTATATGGTATATTTGGTGGAAGATTATATGTTCAGATCCATCATGCTATTCAATACACCTATGATCTTGAGCATGCATATTATTTGTGAGTAGTTACTTTTGTTCTTGAGGTCACGGGAGAAGTCATGTTGTAAGTAATCATATGAATTTGATATGTGTTTGATATTTTGATGATATGTTTGTTGTGATTCCCTTAGTGGTGTCATGTGAACGTCGACTACATGAAACTTCACCATCCTTGGGCCTATGGGAATGCATTGTGGAGTAGTTATTAGATGTTGGGTTGCTAGAGTTACAGAAGCTTAAAACCTAGTTTATGCGCTACTTTGATTTGGCTCCACATGTTTAATGCTATGGTTAGGCTTTGTATTAATATTTTTCTCATAGTTGCAGATGCTTGCGAGGGGGTTATGTAACACCCCAAAATTTTAATCATGTTCTATCAATTAAAAATTTGCCAGAAATAATTATTTCTATTTTTTGGATTTTCTATTAACTTGAGAGCCACTCCTTTTGTCTGATTTACAAAACGCTTCTCTCCTATTTGATAACTTTTGAATAATGTTGTGGGACTTGGATGTTTTATTAAAACATTTTATTTCATTTAATAAAACCAATGGAATTATTTTTATAATAAAATTTACCAAGTTTTAGTTCTTTTATTTGCATTTTCGTCCTTTTAAAGGCTCCTGTTGCACTACAACCATTTGATAACCTCATTCATAAACCCATAAAAAATTGTAGGAGTCATGTAATGCCCCCACATTACTTTTATGGAAAACCCCAACCATGTGTTTTGTAAAATTATAGCATATCATCCTATTTTCTATTCTGGTCCAGTTTAAAGTTTTCTACTGCAACCCCATTTTACTTTACCCTAATGTCCTTGGGATTTTCCCTACATATAGTACACCCTACCAAACCCTTAAATCCAGGAGCTTAGCCCCATTGAAATAGCTTAAGTCCATGCAATTGAATCCTTTTGTTTCTGTCCAGAATTGAAGTTTTGTAAAACTTGCACTAGCAAGTTTCTGATTTTACCAAACAAACCATGCCATCACTCTTAGCATCCAAAGAGACTACAACCTGGAAATTATGGTGGCCAGTAAGATGACCTAGATGACTTTGGCATTTCATCAAGCAGGTTGTATGTCTGGCCAGAATTGATATGGTCTTGGGATTACATGGTGAACCTGCTCATATGGCCTAACCAGCATGTCTCTTAGACCCCCTATATCCATTAGCATAATCCTGTTAAGTTTCATTGGCATCAGTAGGGTTTGAACGTGCTAGCATTTTGTCGAACGCCTGGCGCGCGTGCCCAGAGCCCGCCCAGAGCGCTCGCATTGCAGCCACGTGTTCGAGCTACCGCATCCCACCTACCCGGAACCCCAACCCCTGCTAGCTCAAAGGGACATGCCCCGATCTATCCAGCACCGCAGAGACACTCCGGCCGTCCCCTGGCGTCGTGCAACGCCGCCTTCAGAAGCTCTTGGCGGCATGCCTTCGGCAACAGCTCGCCTCTGCCAGGGCCGGCACCGCCCAAGCCACCATAGCGTGCCAGCTATTCCCGGGAACAACGCAAGCTCATCCACAAGTTCGTGTGCTAGCGCCCAGCATCGCCATGTCGCCCCTGTTGCAACAGTGGCGGCGCATCGCCGGTCTTATCCCCGGCCGCGGCGGAACCGACCTCGCCGGTTATAGAAGGACCCCAGAGCATGCTTGCGGTCGTCGTCAGCCTCAACCCAGCGTTAGCCACCTTCCCCAGCCACAAATGGAGCAGAGGAGGTCGTCTTGCTCGCCTCCGGTAGCTTCGGTCGCCGCCACTCATCGGTTAAATTCGAGCAAGCCAGGGCATCCCCCTCTTCGTTCACGTCATCTTCTACCCTCCCTTGCCCCCACGGAGTCGTCCCACCTTCCCAAACCTGGTCGAGAGCCGCTATAAGCCACTTCCCCATTTGCTCCCGAACCGTCATCCGCCTCGGAGCTCGCCGCCGATGGACCTGCCCACTCCTCCGGCCATGTCGACCTCCGGGAGGATCGCCCTAGAGTGATGGATCCATCCCTGCCCGCGGAAGGCCCCTAGGAGCCGTCATCCGCCGGCGAGGATCGCCGGAGCCCCACCTTTGCTCGACAAGAGAAGGAAGAAGGTAGCGGGAGGACTGGTCAAACCTGACCAGTGCGCCCGAGGACCCCACTATCAGTGTCTGGCCAAGCCCACCGAAGCGTTTTTAGTGAAAGCGTATTGTCCCTCGGTACGTCGCTCTATTGCGAAAGCGTATTGTGTTCTGAAACATTTTTTTCTGCTTTATTTAAAAATAGAACTTTGACCAATCTTTGACTGGCTATAATTTCTAAAATAAAACTCCAATTAATCTGATTCTTTTTCCCACCTCTCTAAAATTTCACCTAGTTTATTTTAGGATTTTTTTGAAAATATATATAAGACGACTTTTTGTACTGTTTTCGAATTATGTGATAATTAGAATATTTTCAAAATAGGAATTTGGAGTGAAGATAAAAACTTCCAAAAGTTTTGGAGTGTACCTCAACTACCTACACACTGAAGGCAAGCATTCTGAACCTTGGTATACTATATGTTGTGTGATTGTCTGATGTGACCAATAAAACTACAACACCTAGTTGACTTGGAATGTGCATTATTTCATGTGATGATGTGATCATATTTACAAGTGCATACTGAGAATTCCTTGCTATTGGAATTGAAATGCTTGTGAGAGCATTCATCCTATTATGCCTCTCATGCCTACCTAAAGGAATACAAAGAAGTCTTTGTCTCGGGTAGACACGAGCATGGTACTGACATTTCGTTGGACGAGAATGATCAGTAAGGCATGGTGAGGTATGATGAGTGGTGATTCTATTTGATGGTGTGGAATATATTTGTTATGCTAATCATGCAAGAAACACATAACCTCTTGTTTCGGCCGTAGATCGAGTCTTGTGCCAGTAACCCCCATACTTGTTTCGTACTACCACTTGTCCCTGCCACAGGTAGGGTATGGTCGAGTAAGTTGTTAACCCCTTTCTCTCACACACCGTACAGAGAGGACGCGATGATGGTCTCGAGGATCCAGGAATAATGTCAGTCATCGGGTCAGGGGGCATGGGTGTTTCCGGTTGAGGCCGAGAGGGGGCACTTCTTAGTTTGCACCCGGTATAAATTTTGATCCCATGCTACTCGAGGTGTTGGCCTCCCCGGCTTAGAGTTTTCCTTGAATGATGTGTTGGATGATTCCAAGCATCGAGATGTTAAGCTAGTGTGTGCGGGTCAGGTTTGTTATCAGCCTAAAGACCATAATCGGAATTAGTCAACGTCTCGAGTTGACTAAAGAAATCCGTTACTCGTGGGTAAAGAGTGCAACCTCTACAGAGTATACATCTATTTGAATAGCCGTGTCCGCAGTTAAGGACCACAGTCTGGGATATGTCAAGTGTCGGTCTTAGTGTCGGTCTTCGAAGGAATTCTTCTAAACTGGAATAGTGATCATGAAGCACGATGAATGATGATTATGATTATTGTTATTATGGACTAACCATTTATATCATTTGGAATATTGAGTATCCCCGGGATGGTTCTATCTCCTGGATACTTATTGTGATTATTATTTTATAAGCCCTTCATGTGGTGTCGCACAGACGCCCGACTGTGGCATGCTTATATTTATTTTCCTTGTAAGCCCTTTATGTGGTGTCTCTCAAACGCCTAACTATGGCATGCTTGTTACTTATTTTCTTTATAATCCCTTTATGTGGCGTCGCTGAGACGCCCGACTGTGGCAAACATCTTACTTATTTTCCTTATAAGCCCTTTCTGTGGTGTTGCTTAGACGCCCGACCGAGGCATGCTTCATGATCTTAACCTTTCGAGGCGTCGCTTCACACGTGTGATTGGTATAATTTATTTTTGATTTCCCTGAATGCTCATTTATATTTAATATGAATGATTTGCTTGTTTGCATCATGATTTTTATTTTGTGACTGACTAGATGATCATAAATTGTTTCAGTGTTGATTTTCACATGTTATATTATATTTGTTTCATGATGTTTGCGAGTACATTCAAAGTACTCACTGGCTTGTCCCTGGCTATTGTCTTGCCAGATTTCTTGCTTGGAGAGAAGCGCAATGATGACAGCCCCGAAACCTAGGCAACAGAGACACCAGCCATGCGAAGATAGGAATTATCCAGGTCAGCCGTTCTTGTGGGAAATGGAGTCCCATAGACGTTGATGATCCACGAGCCGCTTCCGCCAGCAACCACTAGAAACGTTGTTGTACTCTAACGGGGTTATTACCCCTAGGTCGGCCAAAGCTACAAGGTTCTCCCCTCCGCTTCAAGAAAAATCACGTTGCCGGCTCGTCCTTAGCCGACTGGTACGTTGCCGGCTGCCTCGCGGCCGACAGGATCATTGCTGGCTAGCTCATGTCCCGCTGGCCAAGGAGCCGGCTCGGCCTTGGCTGGCTGGGCCATGACCGGCTCCCTCCAGGCCAGTTCCTCCATTGACCCTCGAACGAACATGCTCCCGTCCCATCTCTCTGCGCACGGGTACGGCGGCAAGACAAGACCCCCATGACGAGCCCCGGCGTGGCCACAGTAATCGCTGACACGCGGACGCGCATGGCTACAGAGCAGCCGATCATATCGCTGACCTCGGCTGACCGCGACCAGGCGGGGCAACAGTGTCGGCACGCCCCAACGTACTCCATTACTTGCCTCCACGTGGCTACAGCGCTGCCGGCCGTACCAGAGACCTCGACCGGTTGGCGCTAAGCGACGCCATTTGGGGCAGCCCGTGCCGCAACAGGTGAGCTCGGGCCAATCACGGAGCCGGCCGGCGGGCCCCAGAGGGCGACGGGACCATGCTACCGGTGGGCCCTACCAATGACAAGACGGCTCGACGGGCGGACCCCTTGGCTGGCCGGAGAGGCTGCCATCTGGGTCCCCACGCCCAGTACTTTAGAAATATTGTAAGCCGGGGGTTTGGCCTATAAAACCTCCCGAGCCCCCCCATACAGGGGAGAGACACAAGCACACCAGCGAAGGAAAGCTTCGCCCCATATCCACCCACGTAGCAAGGGAAGAGGAGCTGGCTGCTCCTTCTTTCACCTCCAGACAACAACTCGAGGAGCACCATTGTAATCTCTTCCACCGATCAACTAGATCCGACAGGACTAGGGGTATTACCTCCCACGGAGGGCCCCGAACCTGGGTACATCGCGTGTCAATCACCGCTTGTGCCTAATCCTGCTCCTGGAGCCCGTCGGCGTCCTTCGGCCCCAACCACCTTCGATAAGCCTACCCATGGCATCTGTCGTGAGAAAATGACGATAGTTGGCGCCCACCGTGGAGCCGTACGCGGCGCAGGCCGGAGTCACGCGCCGGGCGGAACCCTTCACCACCACCTCCGGCCGCTCCGCGTTCGGATGGAACCGCACGCGCGTGGGGCTTGCTCCGGCAGGCCCTACGGGCAACAATGTTGGCTTCCCTGACAAACGCCTCGGCGACAACCTCTCGCTTGACATTGCCGCGCTCACCGAGTGCTTCGGCAAGCTGAGCCTCACCGACGAGCCAACAGCCGACGAGTACCCTAGCCAGGTGCTCTGTTGCATCGATCCGCCCTCGTCCGTTGGGGCTCTTCTCCCGGTCGAGTCCAACGGCTCCCACGTCCGTGTGGGGGTGATGGTCACTGCTTCATCCACCTCCTCTGGCCGTGCACAGGCCGAGGCCCACACGACCGTTGCCCGCACCGACACCTCGGATCCGCTCGGTGCTACCTCAGGGGGCTAAGCACTCCCATTGCCCTGATGGTGAACCCAGATGCCGCCGCAGCCGAGCTGGAGGTGGCTCGCCGCCTGCTGTTCGAGGACGCCAGCATCCTCGTGGCTGAGCGGCGCCGAATGGAAGCCGCTCAGCAGGAGTATGTCTCCACTTACGGTCTCACCCCGGCTAGCACCGAGCCCAGCCGACGCGGGGCTATGCGCGACTGCGGCCGCGTGGTCGTGGAAATCCTTGGCGGCAACTTGCCCGTCTACGACACCCCCGCGGCCAACCTGCGGGCGGCCAAGGTAGCCTACGTGGACTTGGCTACCTTGGTAGGCGAAGAGCACGCCTCACGCGAGCGACACATCAAAGATCTTATCGACACCGCCAACGAGCAGGAGCTCCTGCTCACCCTCGGTGGAGCCGCCTCCGAAGGTCCCCGTCCCGAGGGCGAGGGCATCGAGGCTGCTGGCCGTCAGCCGGGTCAGCACTCCTGCTCCCCTCGCATCTCCGGCCGGCGGGCCGAGGCAAGCAATCCCCGGTGCTCCCAGCTGCCTGGGAACGAGCGGCCGGCTGTGAACAGCCGCTACGGCAACAATCCGGCTCGCAGCAACCGCCGCAACAAGGTGCCGGCTGGCGGTAGCCGGCACAACCGCAGGCACACGCCACCTTCGCGGCACGAGCCGGCACAGTCAGTCCCGCTGGCCGTTTGCCCAGGGCTCGCGGCCCGGCTCGGACCATGGGTCCCTCACAGCAGCAACGATGCACGCCTCCGTCTCGACCGGCTGGACAGTTGGCCCTCCTCGAGGAGGTGGGCTCGATCGGTCCGGCGTGCTTTGGCCCCCGTATCCGTAACAAGCCGTTCCTGACCAACTTCACTCTTCCCCGGGATACCCTGAAGTACAATGGGGCCGCCAAGCCCGAGGATTGGCTGATCGACTACACCATCGCGGTCGGCATCGCCGGGGGAACAAGCATGTAGCCGTCTGCTACGCTCCCCTCATGTTGATCGGCTTGGCTCGCACATGGCTCAACAGCCTGGCAGCCGACATCATCAACACCTAGACCAACTTCGAAGAAGTGTTCGTCCGCAACTTCACCGGCACCTACAAGCGTCCAGGCCGTCCCTACGAACTAGCCATGTGCATGCAGGGGCCGGACGAGGCCCTCTGTGACTACCTCACCCGATGGACCGAGCTCCGCAACTCCTACGAAGGGGTGCATGAGGTGCAGGTCATCCAGTACTTCATCGAAGGTTGCCGCGACGACACCTACCTCAAGCACAAGCTCCTGTGTTCCGAGTTGGCTACACTAGCGGAACTCATGGCCAAGGCGGACGAGAACGCCATGGCCGACTCCACAATCCGGGTCAAGACAAACACGCCTGCCAAGGCGACACCGACACCGACGCCGTAAATTGTTTTAGTGTTGATTTTCACATGTTATATTATATGTGTTTCATGATGTTTGCGAGTACATTCAAAGTACTCACTGGCTTGTCCCTGGCTATTGTCTTGCCAGATTTCTTGCTTGGAGAGGAGCGCAATGATGACAACCCCGAAACCTAGGCAACAGAGACACCAGCCATGCGAAGATAGGAATTATCCAGGTCAGCCGTTCTTGTCGGAAATGGAGTCCCATAGACGTTGATGATCCACGAGCCGCTTCTGCCATCAACCACTAGAAATGTTGTTGTACTCTAACGGGGTTATTACCCCTAGGTCGGCCAAAGTTACAAGGTTCTCCCCTCCGCTTCAAGAAAAATCACGTTGTCGGCTCGTCCTTAGCCGGCTGGTACGTTGCCGGCTGCCTCGCTGCCGACGGGATCGTTGCTGGCTAGCTAATGTCCCGCTGGCCAAGGAGCCGGCTCGGCCTTGTCCGGCTGGGCCATGACCGGCTCCCTCCAGGCCAGCTCCTCCATTGACCCTCGAACGAACATGCTCCCGTCCCATCTCTCTGCGCACGGGTACGGCAGCAAGACAAGACCCCCATGACGAGCCCTGGTGTGGCCACAGTAATCGCTGACACGCGGATGCGCATGGCTACAGAGCAGCCGGTCATATCGCTGACCTTGGCTGACCGCGACCAGGCGGGGCAACAGTGTCGGCACGCCCCAACCTACTCCATTACTTGCCTCCGCGTGGCTACAGCGCTGCCGGCCGTACCAGAGACCTCGACCGGTTGGCGCTAAGCGACGCCATTTGGGGCAGCCCGTGCCGCAACAGGTGAGCTCGGGCCAATCACGGAGCCGGCCGGCGGGCCCCAGAGGGCGACGGGACCATGCTACCGGTGGGCCCTACCAATGACAAGACGGCTCGGCGGGCGGACCCCTTGGCTGGCCGGAGAGGCTGCCATCTGGGTCCCCACGCCCAGTACTTTAGAAATATTGTAAGCCGGGGGTTTGGCCTATAAAACCTCCCGAGCCCCCCCATACAGGGGAGAGACACAAGCACACCAGCGAAAGAAAGCTTCACCCCATATCCACCCACGTAGCAAGGGAAGAGGAGCTGACTGCTCCTTCTTCCACCTCCAGACAACAACTCGAGGAGCACCATTGTAATCTCTTCCACCGATCAACTAGATCCGACAGGACTAGGGGTATTACCTCCCACGGAGGGCCCCGAACCTGGGTACATCGCGTGTCAGTCACCGCTTGTGCCTAATCCTGCTCCTGGAGCCCGTCGGCGTCCTCCGGCCCCAACCACCTTCGATAAGCCTACCCATGGCATCTATCGTGAGAAAATGACGATAGTTGGCGCCCACCGTGGAGCCGTACGCGGCGCAGGCCGGAGTCACGCGTCGGGCGGAACCCTTCACCACCACCTCCGGCCGCTCCGCGTTCGGATGGAACCGCAGGCGCGTGGGGCTTGCTCCAGCAGGCCCTACGGGCAACAACGTTGGCTTCCTTGACAAACGCCTCGGCGACAACCTCTCGCTTGACATTGCCGCGCTCACCGAGCGCTTCAGCAAGCTGAGCCTCACCGACGAGCCAACAGCCGACGAGTACCCTAGCCAGGTGCTCTGTTGCATCGATCCGCCCTTGTCCGTTGGGGCTCTCCTCCCGGTCGAGTCCAACGGCTCCCACGTCCGCGTGAGGGTGATGGTCACTGCTTCATCCACCTCCTCTGGCCGTGCACAGGCCGAGGCCCACACGACCGCTGCCCGCACCGACACCTCGGATCCGCTCGGTGCTACCTCAAGGGGGCTAAGCACTCCCATTGCCCTAATGGTGAACCCAAACGCCGCCGCAGCCGAGCTGGAGGCGGCTCGCCGCCTGCTGTTCGAGGACGCCAGCACCCTCGTGGCTGAGCGGCGCCGAATGGAAGCCGCTCAGCAGGAGTATGTCTCCACTTACGGTCTCACCCCGGCTAGCACCGAGCCCAGCCGACGCGGGGCTATGCGCGACTGCGGCCGCGTGGTCGTGGAAATCCTTGGCGGCAACTTGCCCGTCTATGACACCCCCGCGGCCAACCTGCGGGCGGCCAAGGTAGCCTACGAGGACTTGGCTACCTTGGTAGGCGAAGAGCACGCCTCACGTGAGCGACACATCAAAGATCTTATCGACACCGCCAACGAGCAGGAGCTCCTGCTCACCCTCGGTGGAGCTGCCTCCGAAGGTCCCCGTCCCGAGGGCGAGGGCATCGAGGCTGCTGGCCGTCAGCCGGGTCAGCACTCCTGCTCCCCTCGCATCTCCGGCCGGCGGGCCGAGGCAAGCAATCCCCGGTGCTCCCAGCTGCCTGGGAACGAGCAGCCGGCTGTGAACAGCCGCTACGGCAACAATCCGGCTCGCAGCAACCGCCGTAACAAGGTGCCGGCTGGCGGTAGCCGGCACAACCGCAGGCACACGCCACCTTCGCGACATGAGCCGACACGGTCAGTCCCGCTGGCCGTTTGCCCAGGGCTCGCGGCCCGGCTCGGACCATGGATCCCTCACAGCAACAACGATGCACGCCTCCGTCTCGACCGGCTGGCACAGTTGGCCCTCCTCGAGGAGGTGGGATCGATCGGTCCGGCGTGCTTTGGCCCCCGTATCCGCAACAAGCCGTTCCTGACCAACTTCACTCTTCCCCGGGATACCCTGAAGTACAATGGGGCCGCCAAGCCCGAGGATTGGCTGATCGACTACACCATCGCGGTCGGCATCGCCGGGGGGAACAAGCATGTAGCCGTCTGCTACGCTCCCCTCATGTTGATCGGCTTGGCTCGCACATGGCTCAACAGCCTGGCAGCCGACATCATCAACACCCTGACCAACTTCGAAGAAGTGTTCGTCCGCAACTTCACCGGCACCTACAAGCGTCCAGGCCATCCCTATGAACTAGCCATGTGCATGCAGGGGCCGGACGAGGCCCTCTGCGACTACCTCACCCGATGGACCAAGGTCCGCAACTCCTACGAAGGGGTGCACGAGGTGCAGGTCATCTAGTACTTCATCGAAGGTTGCCGCGATGACACCTACCTCAAGCACAAGCTCCTATGTTCCGAGTTGGCTACACTAGCGAAACTCATGGCCAAGGCGGACGAGAACGCCATGGCCGACTCCACAATCCGGGTCAAGACAAACACGCCTGCCAAGGCAACATCGACGCCGGCTGCATTGCGACGGACTGCCAACAACCGACAGCCGAAGAACAACAAGTGCAAGACCAACCAGCCCGACTCTCGCTACGGGAGCTGGCAGGTCGCCACCATCGAGGAAGAGGAGCCGGCTGCCCAGCCTTCCGGCCAGCGTCAGCGCACTAGCAAGGCTGCCTGGCAGCCCAAGCTCACGTTCGAGCAAATGCTCGACCTCGCCTACAAGAATCATTCTGGAGCCAAGCCCTCCATGCTCACGCTCCGGCAGTGCAGCTTCTCGCAGTGACTGGCCTAGGGGGACAACCTTTCGGCTCCACACCGCCGCCTGCCCGGGCCTCGGCGTCGGTTCCGACTCCCGCTCTGGCACCGTCTCCATCTCCGGCCCAGAACGACGGTCGCCTGCTCGACCAGTTCCCCAACCGAGACGGTTCCTATGCCGTCTTCACCATTGAAGAGACGGACAAGCATGCTCAGCGCTAGCTCCACCGCAAGGTGAATACCAGCATGCCCGCGACTCCCCAGTTCATGCACTGGTCCAAGAAGCCGGTTACCTGGAGCCGGGAAGACCACCCGGCCGTGATGCCAAACCCCGGCAGCTACGCCCTTGTCCTCAAACCCGCCATCGCCTCCGAGAGATGCACCTGCCGCTTCTCGCGAGTGTTAATTGATGATGACAACAACATCAACATCCTCTACCTCGACATGATGCTAAAGCTGGGGCTCAAGGTAGAAGATCTGCAAAAAGCCAGACCGTTTTCCACAGCATCGTGCCAGGAAAGTCCTGCACCACCATCGGCAAGATCAAGCTCGACGTCCTCTTTGGCGGTCCCAGCCACTTCTGCCGCGAGCTGATATGGTTTGAGGTGGTGGACCTCGACAGTCCCTAGCACGCGCTGCTTGGCCGGCCGGCTCTCGTCAAGTTCATGGCTGTCCCCCACTATGCCTACCTAAAGCTCAAGATGTCGGGTCCCAAGGGGAGCATCAGTGTCGCCGGCGACTACAAGATGTCCATCGCGTGCGCGCGAGATGACAACCGACTGGCCGAGGCCCTGGAGATAGCAGAGGAGAAGCGGCAGCTCGACCGGCTCGTGGCCCTCACCGCCAGCCAGCCGATCGTGCCGGCTCCTCCTCGTAGTCGGTCGGCGAGGCTTCGTTTTAGCCGTCTAAGGACACTAGGCAGGTACCGCTCGACTCGGCCAACCCCGAACAGTGCATCACCATCGGCTCCCGCCTCGACAGCAAATAGGAAAGTGAGCTCGTCGACTTCCTTCATGAGAATCGACACATCTTTGCGCGGTCCCCCAAGGACATGCTGGGTGTTCTGACGAAGTTCGCCGAGCACAAGGTTCACGTACGACTGCACGCAAAACCGGTCAAGCAACCCCTACGTCGTTTCTCTAAGGAGAAGCGACATACTATAGGAGAAGAGATCGCCCGACTACTCGCAGCCGGCTTCATCATGGAAGTTTTCCACCCGGACTGGTTGGCCAACCTAGTCCTAGTGCTGAAGAAGAACAAGACCTAGTGCATGTGCATCGACTACACTAGCTTGCGCAAGGCGTGCCCCAAGGACCCGTTCGCCCTGCCGCGGATCGATCAGGTCATCGACTCCACGGCCGAATGCGATCTGTTGTCTTTCCTGGACGCCTACTCTGGCTACCACCAGATCAAGCTAGACCTGAACGATCGGCTCAAAACCTCCTTCATCATCCCCTTCGGGGCCTATTGCTACATCACCATGTCCTTCGGCCTGAAGAATGCAGGTGCTACCTTCCAGCGCTGCATGCAGAAGTGTCTCCTGCCTCAGATAGGCAGGAACGTCCACGTCTTCATTGATGACATCGTCGTCAAGACCAAGAAGCACTTCAACCTCCTCGACGATCTCTGCGAGACATTCGCGAACCAATGCGAGTACAAGATCAAGCTCAACCCGGAGAAGTGCGTCTTTGGCGTCCTAGCCGGCCAGCTTCTGGGTTTCTTCGTGTCCGCTTGCCGCATCGAAGCTAACCCCGAGAAGATCAAGGCGATCAAACGTATGCCCAAGCCGACCCGGCTCCGCGACGTCCAAAAGTTCACCGGCCGCCTCGCCTCGCTCAGCCGATTCATCAGCCGGCTGGGAGAGAAGGCTCTGCCCCTCTACGGGCTCCTGCGGAAGATGGCACTGGTCCAGCCGGGTGTCACACCCTGTGTTTTTGTCACATTGTAATGTTTGGGTTTATAAAATATGGAGCCAACTAAAACTTTTTCTATGTGCTTGTGCTTGTGCTTGCTATGTTGTCTGTTTGCTTGATGATTATGGTGTGGCACTACTAGGTTCTATTCCACTTCAAATTCATCTTCCATGTCCCCAAACCTCTTGCCCAATGATCATGCCATGTGAATAGTGCCCAAAAATATTTTATCAAATTTTGTTTTAACCAAAAATGATTTGTTCAAATTAGGTTTTCAAAACCCCCTAAAATGAGGTTTGCACTGCAAGTCTTCAAATTAGGTGGACCCTTCTTTTCCAAAGGCTTTATTTCAAACCTAATATATATATGACTTTCCAAAACCACTAAATATTATTTTTAAAGATTATTTTCATATTTTATTTAAAGGCTTTTTATTTAGGCCAGAAATGGCTTTTCCTAGGGAAAAATCATTTAAATGCTTTGAAAATATTTGAGAAAATTTAGAGGAACTCAGTGGACATATATTGTCCATATATATGAGTTTCAACACAAGGGAATGATCAAATCATGGGAAAACCCCCTCAAAACCCTTTTTGTTCAAATCAAACTTTTGGAATATTTCTATAAGAAATATTCTCAATAAATTCCAGGAAAATTCCAGCAAGTCAACACTATCATAGGTGATGATCTTGCAAAGTTTCATCTCCATCCAAGTTGATTTGGTTCATCAAACCATCCCAAAACCATTCCTGTCCAGAATCAAATTTGAGAAACTTTACATTGTGAAGTGCCTCCCCTTGGCCTCAAACTTTGTGGGCATGCTCTAATGGCCAAATAGTGATGATACACTAAGTGGTGCATCAAGGATTAAAGCCTAGCATCAATGGATCTACAGAAATCTGATTTTGCTAATTTTTAGGTTCATCAAAATTCCATTATCAACTTTGCTCAATTAAGCTCAAACTTGGTGATCAAGCTCAATTATTACCACCACTTCATCCTGTTAGGTTTTATCTCCATTGGGGGAGCCTAGCATGCCCTAGAGCTGACCAAGCACCTTTAGCTGAGTCCAAGAACCAATTATTGAGCCCCTCCGCCACTCTCCTTCACCCCAAATTTTTACCACAACATCATGCAGTCCCTCCCCACCTCCAGTAAAGTCCCTGGCGCCAGAGAGCATGAGTGCGTGGGGTAAAAGCTCCATTTCCCTCTCTGGACAACATCTTTTCTCTCTTCTCTTACTTCTCCCTCTCACTCATGGCTACTCCAGAGCATCCAAGGCTCTTTCCCACTTTCTTTATTCCCCCTTCAGCTGCGGGACACAAGTGGACACGCCAGAGCGCATCAAAAGCACTGGCATGCCGGCCAAAGTCGCGCTTTGGAGCGTGCAACCATGCTCCAGAGGGTTGACCTCCCTCTCCTACCCATACCCGACCACCTCGGGCCTTCCCCTCGCGCCAGTCGATGCACCTCGATGTTCGTAACACGCCAGGGCAACGACCCCCTCTCTCCCCTCTTCTCCCCTCCTCCCTCGCGTGCGCACGGCACCGCCCGAACCGGCCAGTGGCCACGCTCGCACGCGCGACGCGATCGGCCCCCCTCTGCCTATCCGTGCTCTCCAGGGCATCTCCCGTGGGCCCCCAGCCCTGCCGTCACCCCATCCTTTCCCTGTCGTGGCTCGACGGTGAGCGCCCGAGCTCTCCCGCGCTCGCCACTCCCCCTGCCTTCGCCTCGCCTATTTAAAGGGGCCCCGAGCAGACCCTCTCTCTTTCCCTGGACTCCTTCCACTCCCAATCCCCCCTAAGCCACCCTAGAGACCGCTTGGAGCCCCTGTGCTCGGGATCGACCGAGGCACCGCCGCGTCGGGGCTTCGTCGATCTCGGGCTACCGACCCGCTCCGGCCTTCCTTTCTCCTCCTTTGAGCCCGCAGCTCACCCCTGGCTCGTTTCCCCCTCTCTCCCGCTCATTTTGAGGCAAGAAACACCGGCTCCGACCCCCTCCCGAATCTCCTCCGCCATGTCCATCTCCCCGCCGGCGACTCCGACCACCTTCGGCCACCCTTCCACCTCAAGAGGACCAGCAGATCGACGCTGAACCCGTTCCCGCCTCCAGATACCCTCGCCGCGCCTCCCCTCATAGTCGGTGAGATCTCCCCACTTCTTGTCTCGAGGTGGGAGAAGGACCCGACAGGTGGGGCCCACCTATCGGCCTCTCTTCCTCCCTCCGGCCCTCTCTCTGTTCCCCCTCGTGTCGCTGACGACCAGGCCCCGCGCGTCAGGTTTGAACTATCGCGCGCGAGGCCGGCTGGATGGCCAGCTGGGCCGGCCCAGCCTCTGGCCGCCTCTGGCCCAGGTCCCAGTGGCCTTTTTCTTTTCTTTTCTTTTTTCCTTTTCTGTGGGATTTTGCAAAAATCCCATAGGGCCCAAATTAAATCCTATGAAAACAATTATTTCACCTAAATTCTTAGTATAATCCCTAGAATTTAATAGTGCCATTTGTAAGAATGTTTGAAAATATTTTTAGTACTGTTTCATTTTAAAACCTATATTTAGGCACCTTTTTACCTCTGTTAATTTATTTCCAGACTGTTTTTGACAACAAAATCCTAGGGGGATATTTTTAGTATGACATCGGGTATTTTTCAGAATAGATTAGCATTTTCAATAAGTAGTTGAGTGCTCAGTTTTTGTGTGTTGCTTATTTTATCGTTATTTTATCGCGACGATAGATTGCATTGTTGACGAAGAAGTTGGACCCGAAGACTTCGAAGACCCCGGAGACTTTGTTGAGCCAGGCAAGCGGCCCTTTGACCATGATGAGAAACCATTTTTATTGCATGTCATATAGCACTTTACTTTCATCATAATTGATCATGTGATGTGGTGTTCCCCTTTCGGTGGGATGCCTCCGATACGTTTCGATTGACACTTGCATCGTGCATGACCCTACCACCTTATGAGGGTTATGCGGGTGGGTGTAGATAGGATGCTAGTAGATGCTACGCAAGTGGGATCGGGAGTATGCATAGTGATGAAAAGAGAGAAATGATTTCAGGAACTTTCGAAAACCCCGTCGAGTGCCACTAATGCTCGAGGGAGATATTGATGAGATGGGCGACCACTTGAGAAAGAAGTGGTGTGCCGGAACAAGTAAGTATATGGTTTCGAAAACGGAGAGTTCTAAGGTCTGCTGACCATCCCAACCTTACATGTGCAACCACGATACCCCTTATGGGATGGGGCTTTGCTTATTACTATGGTTGGTACTAGCAAGGAGCCTGCATTACTAGTGGAAAGAGTGAAGTGGTCACTCTTGAGACGGGGTCGTCCCAGAGAGGAAGGTCATGCGCTGTCTTTACAGGCACCGGGCACACCGTTGCGTGCCCTCATGGATGATACGAGTGATGTATATCATGAGGGATGGCACCAACGAGTGGACTCTTTGTTTAGTGTCACCATGGGAAAGGCATTGTTCGGGTGCTTACCTCGGGTATGTTATATACCGCGAGTCGTGGATGACACGGAAGTTCCCCGAGTCTTGTGGGTAAAGTGTGCAACCTCTGCAGAGTGTAAAACTATTCGAATAGCCGCGTCCGCGGTCATGGACAGTCGGAGGTCCTTCTTAGACTACGTCCGGATGTTTTCATAAATCTTGGTGTGAGTATGGGTGTGGTGGTGACAAGGGGTCACATGAGCTAAGTCCGATGACTTAGCGTGAGGATTGAACTAAGTCCGATGACTTAGCGTGAGGATTAAAATAAGTCTGATGACTTAGCGTGAAGAGTGAACATGAGATGTTCAACCAATACTTATGATGATATTTGCAATTTGTTCACATGGATATCTGCTAGTTCTTAATGCACGCCCACTAGTTACTTGATCATGTCATTTGCATACAAAATTAGCTTTCCGCAAATTTACCTACTTAGTGCTATATCATGCATCATTATTACCTTGTTCCACAACTTGGGTTGCTTGCGAGTACATTCAAAGTACTCATTGGCTTGCCACTGGTTATTTAATTGGCCAGGAACGGAAGAAATAGGAGTATGTTGTAGAGTTCGTTGGAGACGAACATGCGAACTAGGACGCTTCCCGGTCAGAATGCCTATAGGTTAAGGCAGATGTCATGGGTTCACGCTTTCGACCAAGATTTCCGCTGCTTGTTCTGTTTTAAGTGTTTGGCTCGTGTGGCCCTATCTATGTAAGACTAAGACCTTAATGGTCATTAATTGTGTAAGACGCTAAATGTGGATGTAAGACTCTTGTTATCCAGCTTCTGTGTGTTCAATGAGCATTGATCTCTGGGATCACTGTACGCGTGCATTTGGTGATCACGACTTATGAGTCAGGGTCCCCACAAAGCTAGTATCAGAGCCATCCTGACTGTAGGAAGCCCTTAGTTAGCGTGGATGTTAGTTAGGATAAAATCGACTCTCAAAACTACACCTAGCATTTGTACTTAGGAAATCTGCACTATTTACCTCTTCTCATCTTCACACAACCCTCTGCTGACTCTCCTCCTTTCAAACATTTGTAGATGGCCGTCGTACCCGAAGCCCTCCTGACATCTGACTTTCCCTTACTCCTTGGGGATAGCCTGGAGAAGTGCCAGTTTTGCCAATCACCCATTTTCCTCTACCACGAGCACTGGGTCGATGCCGTGACAAAGGAGTACCACGTAGATGTGGTCGTGAAGGCAAACGACTCCCCGACCAGTTGGTTCTTTGAAGGACCACGGATGGAGACCATGATGTTTGCAGTCGAGACAGCTGCACGCAAGGCACTCCTACACCTTCGAGACATCATTCTAGAGATGGCTGACGAGCCAGCTACTCGCTACCTTCCCTTCAGGAAGGATGACTTTGGCGAGAGTTGGACACTGATTCCAACCAAGGAGGATGGCACACCACTCAGGTTCCAGACCTACTTTAGCCTCTCCATCGATAGTCTGGTTCACCACTTGGTTAAGGAGTTCGTGAGGCTCCGTGAGGAACTTCACCACACCCGAGAGCTACTTCGACAATCCAAGACGAAGCCAGACAAGATCAAGAAGGATGGAGCCCCCAAGGGATGACCAGCTGTCGCTTACAGAGGAGGAGTACCCCAGCTAGTGACGCACCCACCCATCGTCATCGCATGAGTGCGAAGGAGTACCGTGAGCTCTTCACCAACACGCCAGCAAAGCGTCGTCAGGATGGACCTCCTTGTTCCCCCACCCCTTCGACTGGGAACGATGCCCGTTCAAATGATGAACCGGAGGAATACCTAGAGGAGCGTGACTACGAGACCGAGCACTCCACCACCTGAGTCCGAGAACCCCTAGGGTAGGATCAGTCATGTACCCCTCATGCGAAGTCGAGTCTGTGTAATGGTTCACATGAAACCATGTGAGCTTGTTGTTTGTGTTCTGATGCAAGTCACGCTTTTGCCTTAGGCAACATGTAAGTGACTCCATAGTCTATCTTAATATATGTTGGTCTTTCTACCTTTGTTTTAGCACACTTGCACTTGACCGACCCCCTTAGGCATGCTTTTCCATATTTTTTATCCTCTTGTCAATCCCAGTTGTTTGACTTGGCTGCTCCAAACAGGATGGTGACTGCTACCCGCAATAGCTCCTTCACCAACCCTGAATCCGACAACTCAAGCTAGCAACAGGGAGCTGGTGGGGCTGCTCACGCTGGAGGACACCAGGAGCAGCTACAAGGCGACATTCCCCCACCATCACCTCCGCTGGAGAACATGACCATAGCTCAGTTTCTCCAAGTTCTCTGGGAGGAGTGCCAAGCCAACAATGCTGCTATCCAGCAGATGGCTCAGGCCCTTGTGAACAACCAGCAGCAAGGCAGGAACAGCAATGGCCGCTCCATGCCGTCTGAGTTCATGAGGAACTCGCCCCCAACCTTCACCGAGACTGCCAAACCATTGGATGCTGATGATTGGATCCGCACCATCGAGGACCTCCTTGCACTGGTCAATTGTAATGAGGATCGTGAGAAGATGCTCTATCCTCTCACTGCCTCGGAGGTACCACCCGAGCTTGGTGGGATGGATTCAAGGTCATGCAAGGGGAACGTGTGATCACGTGGAATGACTTCAAGGAAGGATTCCGCACTGCCCATATTCCTTCTGGGATCATGGCTATCAAGAAGAGAGAATTCCAAGCGCTGAAACAAGGAAGTGGCTCTATCAAGGAGTACCTGAACCTGCTGTCAAGGTATGCACCTAAAGATGTCAGCACGGAGGCTGCCAAGAAGGAGCGCTTCATGGAAGGACTCCAACAGGTCCTGCAATATCAGCTCATCATCTACGACTGTCGCACTTTCTTCGACTTGGTGAACAAGGCCCTCATGCTGGAAGACAAGCGTCATGCCATCGACGACACTCGCAAGCGCAAGATGATCAGCAAGGGTAGCCCCAGCAACCAGAAGCCTCGCCCCTGGCAGCCAGGCCCAGTCAAGCCGACCTATCAGCCACAGCAGGCCAGACCTCCTGCACCTCGTCCGAGCTACCAGCCTCAGTAGTATGCCAATCCCAGCAAGCTTACAAAAAAAATCTCAATAACAACAACGGTGGCAGGAACTTCAACAACAACCCTGGGCAAGTCACTTGCTTTGGATGTGGTCAGTCTGGGCACATCTCTAAGCTATGCCCCAATAGGAAGCCAGATGCACCACGCCCCAATGCGCCAAATCAAGGTCAGGCTCGTGGAGCACCACCAAGGAACCCAGCTCCCCGCAACCAGCCCAACAATGGCAAGGGTCATGTGAATCACGTCACCGTAGAGGAAGCCCAGGAAGACCCGGACGTCATACTGGGTAAGTTCCTTGTCAACTCAACCCCAGCAACATTATTGTTTGATTATGGAGCTTCGCATTCTTTTGTCACCCAAAAGTTTGCACTAGAGAGTGGCATGAAACCTACACCCCCGGGTAGTCTTATGTTGATACAAACCCCGAGATCAGTTATGAAGTCTGGGATAGGGTGTAAGGGAGTGAAGATTGACATCAACGGGGTAGACTTCCTAGTAGACCTTACAGTTCTGGACTCACCCGACTTGGATGTCATCCTTGGCATGAATTGGTTGACTAAGCACCAAGGCATGTTAGACTATGCCAAGAGAATTGTTACCATGACCAACAACCAAGGAGTGGAAGTCAAGTATGTTCCCAACCCTGCCTCCACTCAAGCACCTCAGGCTAACTGCCTATCGGGAGTTGAGTTGGATCAAGTGCCAGTGGTATGTGAGTACCCGGGTGTGTTTCCTGATGAGCTGCCCAGAATGCCTCCTGACCGCGACATTGAGTTCATCATTGAGCTTATGCCCAGATTAAGGACCATCTATAAGAAGGCCTATAGGATGGGATCCGAAGAGTTGGATGAATTGAAGACGCAACTGGCAGAGCAGCTCAGAAAGGGATTTATTTGCCCTAGTGCCTCTCCTTGGGGATCGCCTGTTCTATTTGTGTCAAAGAGGGACGGAACTATCAGACTCTGTGTCGATTATCGTTCTCTTAGTGAAGTCACAATAAAGAACAAGTACCCACTCCCCAAGATTGAAGACTTGTTTGATCAGTTGAATGGAGCCAAGGTGTTCTCCAAGATCGACCTCAGGTCTGGGTACTGCTAGCTGAAGATCAGACCCCAAGACATTCCGAAGACGGCATTTGTAACCCGGTATGGCCTGTATGAATACACGGTCATGTCATTTGGGTTGACTAATGCCCCTGCCTACTTCATGTACCTCATGAATAAGGTCTTCATGGAGTACTTGGACAAGTTCGTTGTTGTCTTCATTGATGACATACTCGTCTTCTCCAAGTCTGAGGAAGAACATGAGGAACACTTGAGATCGGTCCTAGAGAAGCTTCGAGAGCACCAGCTTTATGCCAACTTCAGCAAGTGTGAATTCTGGCTGCATGAAGTTGGATTCTTGGGTCATGTGTTGACTATAGAAGGATTATCAGTGGATCCTGCCAAGATTGAAGCCGTGAAGGAATGGCAAACCCCAACCACCGTGAGGGAAGTCAGGAGCTTCCTCGGACTCTTGGGGTATTACCGCAAGTTCGTGGAAGGGTTCTCAAGCATTCCCCGACCCATGACCCAACTTTTGAAGAAGGACAAGAAGTTCGAATGGACAGCTAAGTGCGAGGAAAGCTTCTAGGAGCTCAAGAAGAGATTGACCACAACCCCCGTTTTGGCCACCCCCGACATTCACAAGGAGTTTGTGATATATTGTGATGCTTCAAGAACCGGACTAGGAGGTGTTCTGATGCAAGAAGGCAGAGTCGTAGCATATCTATCCAGACAGCTACGTCCTCATGAAGAGAGCTACGCAACTCATGATCTCGAGTTGGCAGCCGTGGTTCATGCCTTGACCTGGCGGCATTACATTCTGGGGAAGCGATGTGAGATATTCACATACCACAAGAGTTTGAAGTATATCTTCACTCAAAGGGAATTGAACATGAGGCAGCGGAGATGGTTGGAACTAATCAAGGATTACGACCTCAGTGTTCAGTACCACCCCGGAAAGGCCAATGTGGTAGCAGACGCCTTAAGCAGAAAGGCTTGTTCCTTGAATGCTATGATTAAGGAAAGGCTACCCGTCCTGTATGAAGAACTTGAGAGCTTCGGCTTGGAACTGGTTGCACCAGGATTCCTTGCCAACCTTGAAGAAAATCCTACCTTGATGGATGATATCAAGGAAGCCCAGAAGGGACACGATATCATTGAAGGCATCAAGAGGAAGATCAAGGCAGGCAAGGCCCCAGGATTCTCGGTGGACTAACAAGGAGTTGTATGGTTCGGGAATCACATCTGCGTACCCAACAAAGAGGAGCTCAAGAACCTGATCTTGCAAGAAGCTCATAACACTCCCTACTCCATCCATCCTAGAGGAACCAAGATGTATCAAGACCTCAAGACAAGATTCTGGTGGCATGGTATGAAACGGGATATAGGCACCTTTGTCGCCAAGTGTGACATATGCCAGAGAGTCAAAGCTGAGCACCAGCGACCCGCTGGGCTATTGCAGGCTCTCAAGGTGCCTGAATGGAAGTGGAATAAAGTCGGGATGGATTTCATCACCGGTTTACCAAGGTCAAGCAAGGGACATGATTCCATTTGGGTCATGTCGACCACCTGACCAAGGTAGCCCATTTCATTCCCATCAAGACCACCTATGACGGTAACAAGTTAGCCAGCCTCTACATCGAGCGTGTCGTGAGCCTTCACGGAGTTTCAAAGGAGATTGTGTCAGATCGTGGCACCTAGTTCACCTCAAGATTCTGGAAAATGTTTCAAGTAGCTATGGGAACCAAGCTCTCCTTCAACACTGCTTTTCACCCCCAGACTGGCGGGCAAACGGAACGAGTAAATCAGATACTCGAAGATATGCTCCGCGCTTGTGATTTGGCATATGGAGCCAAGTGGGAAGATTGCCTACCATTCGCCGAGTTCTCATACAACAACAGCTATCAGTCGAGTCTTCAGATGGAACCATTTGAGGTGTTGTATGGACGCAAGTGCCGTACTCCCCTCAACTGGTTAGAGACCGGAGGAGGATTAATTTTTGGACTAGACATCCTCCGCGAAGCCGAAGAGCAAGTTCAACTTGTCTGTGAGCGCTTCGAGATCGCTAAGTCAAGACAGAAGAGCCATGCCGACTCCCACCGCCGAGAAGTGAACTTCTGTGTCGGTGACCATGTCTACCTCCGGGTCACGCCTCTCAAGGGAACTAAGCGCTTCCACGTCAAAGGAAAGCTCGCACCAAGATACATTAGCCCCTTCAAGATCACCGCTACACGTGAAGAAGTTGCCTACCAGTTAGAGCTACCTTCCGAGCTGTCGGATGTGCACAACATCTTTCATGTGTCACAACTCCGGAAGTGTCTGCAAGTTCCCAACCGCCCCAACCTCTACAAGGACATCGACCATCAAGCCATCGATCTTAAGCCAAATCTCACTTATCGTGAGAGGCCAGTTCACATTTTTTATGAAGCCGAGCGCTGCACCCTAAGCCACACCATCAAGTACTTCAAGGTCCAGTGGAGAAACCGCACTGAAGCTGAAGCAACCTGGGAGCGTGAAGATTATCTTAGATCGGAGTTCCCTTATCTTTTCAGCGCTTAGCCCAGGAATCTTGGGGACGAGATTCTTGTAAGGGGGGAAGGTCTGTCACACCCTGTGTTTGTGTCATATTGTTATGTTTGGGTTTATAAAATATGGAGCCAACTAAAACTTTTTCTATGTGCTTGTGCTTGCTTGCTATGTTGTCTGTTTGCTTGATGTTTGTGGTGTGGCACTACTAGGTTCTATTCCACTTCAAATTCATCTTCCATGTCCCCAAACCTCTTGCCCAATGATCATGCCATGTGAATAGTGCCCAAAACTATTTTTATCAAATTTTGTTTAAACCAAAAATGATTTGTTCAAAATTAGGTTTTCAAAACCCCCTGAAATGAGGTTTGCACTGCAAGTCTTCAAATTAGGTGGA
Source organism: Hordeum marinum (assembly GCA_022496015.1). Lineage (NCBI taxonomy): Eukaryota > Viridiplantae > Streptophyta > Magnoliopsida > Poales > Poaceae > Hordeum > Hordeum marinum. The sequence goes on from CM039675.1 coordinate 403,029,429, forward strand.
CCCTTCTTTTCAAAGGCTTTATTTCAAACCTACTATATATACGACTTCCCAAAACCACCAAATATTATTTTTAAAAATTATTTTCATATTTTATTTAAAGTCTTTTTCTTTAGGCCAGAAATGGCTTTTCCTAGGTAAAAATCATTTAAATGCTTTGAAAAAATTTGAGAAAATTTAGAGGAACTCAGTGGACATATATTGTCCATATATATGAGTTTCAACACAAGGGCATGATCAAATCATGGGCAAAACCCCTCAAAACCCTTTCTGTTCAAATCAAACTTTTGGAATATTTCTATAAGAAATATTCTCAATAAATTCTAGGATAATTCCAGCAAGTCAACACTATCATAGGTGATGATCTTGCAAAGTTTCATCTCCATCCAAGTTGACTTGGTTCATCAAACCATCCCAAAACCATTCTTGTCCAGAATCAAATTTGAAAAACTTTACATTGTGAAGTGTCTCCCCTTGGCCTCAAACTTTGTGGGTGTGCTCTAATGGCCAAATAGTGATGATACACTAAGTGGTGCATCAAGGGTTAAAGCCTAGCATCAATGGATCTACAGAAATCTGATTTTGCTAATTTTTAGGGTTCATCAAAATTCCATTATCAACTTTGCTCAATTAAGCTCAAACTTGGTGATCAAGCTCAATTATTACCACCACTTCATCCTGTTAGGTTTTATCTCCATTGGGGAGCCTAGCCTGCCCTAGCGCTGATCAAACACCTTCAGGCTGAGTCCAAGAACCAATTATTGAGCCCCCTCCACCACTCTCCGTCACCCCAATTTTTTACCACAACATCATGCAGTCCCTCCCCACCTCCAGTAAAGTCCCTGGCGCCAGAGAGCATGAGTGCATGGGGTAAAAGCTCCATTTCCCTATATGGACAACATCTTTTCTCTCTTCTCTTACTTCTTCGTCTCACTCAAGGCTACTCCAGAGCATCCAAGGCTCTTTACCACTATTTATTCCCCCTTCAGCTGCGGTACACAAGTGGACATGCCAGAGCGTGTCAAAAGCACTGGCATGCCGGCCAAAGTCATGCTTTGGAGAGCGCAACCGCGCTCTAGAGGGTTGACCTTCCTGTCCTGCCCATACCCGATCACCTCGGGCCTTCCCCTCGCGCCAGTCGATGCACCTCGACGTCTACAACACGCTAGGGCAACGACCCCCTCTCTCCCTCGCTCTCCCCTCCTCCCTCGCGTGTGCACGACACCGCCTGAACCGGCCAGTGGCCGCGCTCGCACGCGCAACGCCCTCGGCCCCCCTCTGCCTATCCACGCTCTCTAGGGCATCTCCTGTGGGCCCCCAGCCTAGCCGTCGCCCCCTCCTTTCCCTGTCGTGGATCGATGGCGAGCGCCCGAGCTCTCCCGCGCTCACCACTCCCCCTGCCTCGGCCACGCCCATTTAAAGGGGGCTCGAGCACCCACTCTCTCTTTCCCCGGCCTCCTTCCACTCCTAATCCCCTAAGCCACCCTAGAGACCGCCCGGAGCCCTTGTGCTCGGGATCGACCAAGGCACCGCCACGTCGGGGCTTCATCGATCTCGGGCTACCGGCCCGCTCCGGCCTTCCTTTCTCCTCCTTTGAGCCCACAGGTCACCCCTGGCTCGTTTCCCCCTCTCCTCCGCTCATTTTGAGGCAAGAAACGCCGACTCCGACTCCCTCCCGAATCTCCTCCGCCACGGCCATCTCCCCGCCGGCGACTCCGACCACCTCCGGCCACCCTTCCACCTCAAGAGGACCAGCGGGTCGACGCCAAACCCGTTCCCGCCTCCAGATCCCCTCGCCATGCCTCCCCTCGCTGCCGGTGAGCTCTCCCCCTTCCTGTCCCGAGGTGGGAGAAGGACTCGACAGGTGGGGCTCACCTGTCGGCCTCTCTTCCTCCCTCCCGTCCTCTCTCTCTTCCCCCTCGTGTCGCTGACGACCGGGCCCCGCGCGACAGGTTTGAACCTGACCGCGCGCGAGGCCGGATGGCTGGCCAGCTGGGCTAGCCCAGCCTCTGGCCGCCTCTGGCCCAGGTCCTAGTGGCCTTTTTCTTTTCTTTTTCTTTTTTCCTTTTCTATGGGATTTTGCAAAAATCCTAGAGGGCCCAAATTAAACCCTATGAAAATAATTCTTTCACCTAAATTCTTAGTATAATCCCTAGAATTTAATAGTGCCATTTGTAAGAATGTTCAAAAATATTTTTAGTACTGTTTCATTTAAAAACCTATATTTAGGCACCTTTTTACCTCTGTTAATTTATTTCCAGAATGGTTTTCACAGCAAAACCCTAGGGGGATATTTTTAGTATGACATTGGGTATTTATCAGAATAGGTTAGAATTTTTAATAAGTAGTTGAGTGCTTTGTTTTTGTGTGTTGCTTATTTTATCGTTATTTTATCGTGACGATAGATTGTGCTGTTGACGAAGAAGTTGGACCCGAAGACTTCGAAGACCCCGGAGACTTTGTTGAGCCAGGCAAGCAGCCCTTTGGCCATGATGAGAAACCATTTTTATTGCATGACATATAGCACTTTACTTTCATCATAATTGATCAGGTGATGTGGTGTTCCCCTTTCGGTGGGATGCCTCCGATACGTTTCCATTAATACTTGCATCGTGCATGACCCTACCACCTTATGAGGGTTATGCGGGTGGGTGTAGGTAGGATGCTAGTAGATGCTACACAAGTGGGATCGGTACTATTCATAGTGATGGAAAGAGAGAAATGATTTCAAGAACTTCGAAAACCCCATCGGGTGCCACTAATGCCCGAGGGAGATATTGATGAGATCGGCGACCACTTGAGAAAGAAGTGGTGTGCCAGAACAAGTAAGTATATGCTTTCGAAAACGAAGAGTTCTAAGGTCTGCTGACCATCCCAACCTTACATGCGCAACCACGATACCCCTTATGGGATGGGGCTTTGTTGATTACTATGGTTGGTACTAGCAAGGAGCCTGCATTACTAGTGGCAAGAGTGAAGTGGTCACTCTTGAGACGGGGTCGTCCCAGAGAGGAAGGTCATGCGCTATCTTTACAGGCACCAGGCACACTGTTGCGTGCCCTCATGGATGATACGAGTGATGTATATCATGAGGGATGGCACCAAGTGGACTCTTTTTTTAGTATCACCATGGGAAGGGCATTGTTCGGGTGCTTACCTCGGGTATGTTATATACCGCGAGTCATGGATGACACGGAAGTTCCCCGTCTTGTGGGTAAAGTGTGCAACCTTTGCAGAGTGTAAAACTATTCGAATAGCCGCGTTCGCGGTCATGGATAGTTGGAGGTCCTTCTTAGACTACGTCCGGATGTTTTCATAAACCTTGGTGTGAGTATGGGTGTGGTGGTGACAAGAGGTCACATGAGCTAAGTCCGATGACTTAGCGTGAGGATTGAACTAAGTTCGATGACTTAGCGTGATGATTGAACTAAGTCCAATGACTTAGCGTGAAGAGTGAACATGAGATGTTCAACCAAACTTATGATGATATATGCAATTTGTTCACATGGATATCTGCTAGTTCTTGATGCATGCCCACTAGTTACTTGATCATGTCCTTTGCATACAAAATTAGCTTTCCACAAATTTACCTACTTAGTGCTATATCATGCATCATTGTTACCTTGTTCCACAACTTGGGTTGCTTGCGTGTACATTCAAAGTACTCATTGGCTTGCCACTGGTTATTTAATTGGCCAGGCATGGAAGAACAGGAGTATGTTGAAGAGTTCGTTGGAGACGAACATGCGAACTAGGACGCTTCCCGGTCAGAATGCCTGTAGGTTAAGGCAGATGGTATGGGTTCATGCTTTCGACCAAGATTTCCGCTGCTTGTTCTGTTTTAAGTGTTTGGCCCGTGTGGCCCTATCTATGTAAGACTGAGACCTTCATGGTCATTAATTGTGTAAGATGCTAAATGTGGATGTAAGACTCTTGTTATCTAGCTTCTGTTTGTTTAGTGAGCATTGATCTTTGGGATCACTGTACACGTGGATTCGGTGATCACGACTTATGAGTCGGGGTCCCACATCGGGCTACGCCTCCCGAAGAAGCTGACCATGTTTGACTGGCCCGACGAGGCGGACGAGGCCTTCTGTGGCCTCAAACGGGCTCTCACTAGCGCACCCATCCTGGTCACGCTGGTCGAGAAAGAACCCTTGCTCACCTACATCGCGGCGACCACACGCGTCATCAGTGTTGTCCTGGTGGTCGAGTGGCCAGAGAAGGGCAAGACGTTGCCGGTCCGGCACCCCGTCTACTACCTCAGAGAGGTCCTCTCTGCCTCCAAGCAGAACTACGCCCACTACCAAAAGATGTGCTACGGCATATACTTCGCCGCCAAGAAGGTCAAGCAGTACTTCCAGGAGCACACCCTCACTATGGTGAGCACGACCCTGCTCGGAGAGATCATGAGCGGCCGGGACTCCACCGACCGGATCGCCAAATGGGTCATCGCCCTCGCCGACCATGAGATCCGATATGTACCCCGCACCGCCATTAAGTCGCAGGCGATGGCCAACTTCCTCGTCGACTGGGGGGAGCCGAATTTGTGCCGCCTTCCCTAGACTCTACTCTTTGGTGCATGCACTTCGACGGCTCGAAGATGAGGACCGGCCTGGGAGCCGGCATAGTCCTCTCCTCCCCGAAGGGAGACCAGCTCAAGTACGCTCTCCAGATCCACCTCACCGCCTCCAACAACGTGGCTGAGTACGAGGCACTCATCCATGGCCTTCGACTCGCCAAGGAGATTGGCATTAGGCGCATCCTATGCTTCAGCGACTCCGACCTCGTGGTGCAGCAGGTCTGTAGCGAGTGGGACGCCAGAGACGCCAACATGGCTAGCTATCGCTTCCTTGTCCAGCAGCTCACCGGCTCCTTCGAGGCTGTGAGTTCCACCACGTCCCCTGGGCGGAAAGTGAGGCGGCCTATACGCTAGCAAAAAACGGCTCCATCCGGCAGGCCATCCCAGCCGGCATCTCCGTCGAACGGCTGCTCAAGCTGTCGATCAAGCCCTCCCCCGAATCAAAGTCCATCTTCGTGTCGGCCAACGCTGCCGGCCCGTCGACAGTTCTGGATGCTCTGTCGGCGCCATTGCCATTGGCTGCATCGTCAGCCCCACTGGCTCCGGCTGCCACGCCGGCACCTTCGGCACCGGCTGCCCAGCCGGCATCACCAGCTCCAACCGGTGAGCCAGCCGCATCCGAAGCGGCCTGCTCCAATGCTGTGGCGGTCATGATGGCGATCGACACCCCTCTCGCCGCCTTAACCCCGGGGGACTTGCGAGCTGGTCCCGAGGGCTATCTCCCATGCCCGGGGGCTCCCGAACCAGCCCCTATGTAGGCTCCCTCATGGGCCCTGCCCATCATGGCTTTCCTCCTACGCAGTAACCTCCCTCCTGACGAGGCCATGGCAAGGCAGATCCAACACCAAGCCCCGTCCTACAACATCAGCAACCGCGAGCTGGTTCATCACAGCACCACCGACATTTTTCAATGATGCGTCGAGCCGGAGAAGGGACAAGAGATCCTCCTTGACATCCACCAAGGCGAGTGCGGGAACCATGCCGCCTCCAGGACCCTGGTGGCCAAGGCATTTCGCCATGATTTCTACTGGCCGACTGCCTTGGAGGAGGCCAAGCAACTGGTCGACAAGTGCGAAGGCTGCCAGCGCTTCAGCACATAGAGCCACCTGCCGGCTATGGCCCTCCAGACCATCCCCCTCTCATGGCCCTTTGCCGTTTGGGGGCTGGACATGGTGGGCCCCTTTAGAACTGCATGGGGCGGCATGACACATTCGTCGGTAGCTGTCGACAAGTTCACCAAGTGGATTGAAGCCAGACCGATCAAGAAGCTAGATGACCCCATAGCCTTCCGGTTCATCGAAGACATCACGGTCCACTACGACGTCCCCCATAGCATCATCACCAACAACGACACAAACTTCGGCAAGGGCGTGCTAGCGCACTTCTGCGCCAAGCAGGGCATCCGGCTCGACCTAACATCCGTCGCTCATCCACAGTCGAATGGCAAGGTCGAGAGGGCGAACGACCTAATCCTGGCCGGCATCAAGCTCCGGCTTGTGGCGCCGCTGGTCAGGTCAGCCGACTACTGGATCGACGAGCTACTAGCTGTCCTCTGGAGCCTTAGGACAACGCCTAACCGGTCGACCAGCTACACCCCTTTCTTTCTCGTATACGGGTCCGAGGCAATCATCCCCACCAACATCAAATTCGATTCACCTTGGGTCGCCCTGTATACGGAGAAGGACACGAAGGAGGCAAGGGAAGACGGCATCGACCTACTCGAAGAAGCACGTGAGCTGGCTCTGAGCCAGGAGGCAATCTAACAGCAGAAGCTCCGGCACAACCACAGCAAGCGGATCCAGTCAGTCTCTTTCCGCGAAGGAGATTTGGTGCTAAGGCGGATCCAACGAACCGCCGGCCAGCACAAGCTATCCTCCCCATGGGAGGGCCCGTTCATCATCAGCAGAGCATTGCACAACAACGCGTACTACCTGATAGACACCCAGAAGCCACATAAGCACAAGAGAGACGCCTCCGACGAGAAGACGGAGCGCCCGTGGAACGCGGCGCTCCTTCACCCGTTTTACTGCTGAAAAACCAGTGTATGTATGTATCCTTCCCTTTTTGGGCTCGTGAATGCAACAGGTGCCCCAAGCCAGCTCTTGGGACACGCCCCTTCCGTTTCCTTCCAAGTTTGCTCAATTCACCGGCTCCTGGACCCGGCTCCCGGTCCCGGGGGCTCGCCAGTTAGTCCTAGGCATCCTCCCCCGAAACCGATCAAGTAATGTGAACTAAAAAAGTCCTCCCACCCTCCCAGCTACAGACCGGCTCCTGGCTGTCTGGTTGATGGGTCCTCAGGGTGGCGAAACTCAGCGCACACGAAAAATCGATCGCAAGGGGATCGGCGGCTAGGTCTATCCGAAGCACTTTCTCGCCTCTGTCACTTGCCTTACCAAAAAAACTCTTGTGGTTTCCAAACTCAGAACCGACTCCCTCGAGGCGGACAACCCGTCCAACTGCAGGCCGACTCCCGGCTGTCGGGCTAGCGGGGCCAAAACCGAGGGGGACAAGGGTTTGAGCAAACGGAACCAAGAGGGCAAAAAAGGGGTAAGGACGAGCCGACACGCATAAAACAACATTACAGCAACCAACATCACAAGTTAAGACGATAAGGCCATAGGCCATAGGTTCATTACAATACACCCCCAGTGGGTGGCAATGCGTCTTAAAAACAGTACTGCAACAAAGGAAGAAACAAGTAAAATGCGCGGGGTAGCTTAGGCTGCCGGCGCGTCGCCAGCCGGCTCGACGCTTCGCCCAGAAGAAGCTACGGCCTTCGGGTCCGCCTATGTGATCTCCGTGGCCTTGGCGCCGCCACTAGTGCTAGAAGCGGTGCTCTTGTCAGCAACCTCCTCATCCTCCGGGCCTTGGGGGTTGTCGAAGGAGTCCTCGGCGATCGGCTCTCCATCCTCGCCGAGAGCCGGTAGAAGTCCGTCTGGGTCGACATACGAGGCAAGCTCTTTGGCCCGGGGGACAAGGGCGCCTTCACGAGCCGCTTGTTCTGCCTCCGGCATGTCCCGCATGGTGGCCAACCGGTCCAGGTCAACATCGCAATACCACGACATGACGAATTGGAGTGCCATCTATGCGCCGGCTCGAGCTGTCGACGCTTTCCATACCTCGAGTCGGGCCATGACGTTCTCCAGCCAAAGCACCACGCGGCTATCCGGGGCCCCATGACCCAGCCACAAGGCGGCGATCACCTCCCTGCCGGCTGTCTTCGGCCACTCAAGGCTGCGCTGGAGGTGGATCAGCCGGTTCTCCATGGCCAACCCAAGCTCCGCCACGTCCCAACCGGCGTTCTCTACAAGCTCATGCCCACGCTCCCGTAGATACTCCCGATGTTCCGCCATGGCTCGCTCAGCGCGGTGCTGGGTTTCCGGAAAGCGCTCTGGAGCGAGAGGGTCCTCCCTAGGCTCCTGACTTCGAGGCTCGCAGTTCCGCGAGCCTCCTCTTCTCCTCACACAGCGTGGCTGCATGCTCCTGAGCTAGCCGGCTGGCCGCCTCCGCCGGGCCGGCTGTTGACTCCACATCATGGAGCTCGATGGGGTCCATGGAGCAAGCAAATACTCAAACGCCTATCAGCACACGATTGACAGAGAGAAACCCACACAAGAAACGAAACACTTACCCGACGACAACGGGCAGGGCCCGCTTGGCACGGGCCGGCAACTTCGACGCGACCGCCTTTGCTTGCTCGCGAGCCGGTCTCTTCCCCTGGCTGGAGGCCTCGGCCGCCTGGGCGCGCGCCGGCTACTCCTCGCTCCGCCCGCGCGAGCCCTGCCGAGCTGTGTGTGTGTGTGGGGGGGGGCATTCAGGATCCGAACGTCATCATTATTGGTCCAATCTTTGATCATGGGCCGGGAGGGGAAATCACCAGGCACTCTGGACCCGCCGGTCCCGGGTCATCCGCCGCCTCAGCCGCCTTGGCCTCTCCCGAGGAGTCGACCCCCTCTTTGGCTCCGCCTCCCAGTTCATAGTCCTCGGAGTTGGACTCGGCGCGCTCCGCCTCGAAGATATGGGGCCGCGGACTATCCGACATGTTCTGCCGTATGAAAAGTTGCGGTCAGCGTGTCAAATGAGATCGGGGGCTGTCCGGAAGGATTCAAAGAGAAAGAAAAATCACCTCGATGGGGAGTACCAGGGGTGCCGGGCCGTGCCGGTCATATGCCTCCTTGCCAAAGGACCAAGTCCCTGGCGCCATCTTGAAGGTCGTGATGGCGTTCACCCACGCAGCCACTCGAGCCGGCGTTAGATCAATGGTCAACAACCGGCAGGGGTCCCGATGGCCGAACATATCATAGATCCAGTGCGGCCTCAGCTGGAGAGGCAGCACCCGTCGTGTGATGAAGGCAGCCACCAGGTCGGAGGCGACCAACCCTTCCCCACTCCTCATGGCCTGGAGCCGGCCCAGCTCTTAAAGTGCGGCCTCGCATGGGGTAGACCCTGACCAATTCACTCCGGTGGACGGGGCATTGACGAACGTCGTCAGCCGGATGTAGTCTTGCAGCGAGTTGGCGTTATTCACGTAGAAGAACATCCGGTTCCATCCTTTGACGGAGTTGATGAGGCTGAAGTGGGGAAAACGCGAGCCAAGGCAGCACACCACTGCGCCCCCGCAGGCGTACGGTTCCTCGTCGTTCTTCATAGCCGTGAGATAGAAGAGTTTCTTGAAGATCTCCACGTAGGGAAGCATCCCAAGATAGCCCTCGCACAGGGTCACGAAGCCCACAATGTAGAGAATGGCATTGGGGCTGAGGTGGTGCGGTTGGAGATCAAGGGTATCCATCAAAAGACGGAAGAAGAGTCTGACCGGCAGACCGAAGCCACTCGAGAAGTGGCAGGCAAAGATGACGTGCTCCCCCGCCCGCGGCTCAGGCACCACCTCGTCGCCTAGTGCGCGGGCGACCACGCGCTCCTCCAACGACAACATATGGGTGCAGCGGAGCTCCGCGATGCTATCCTCTGTGACGATGGAGCCAACCCAGCTTCCGAAGGGGTCGTCAGCCATTGCTGTGTCGGGACGGCGTGGGGACACGAGCGGGCAAAGCGACGAGTGAAACGGGCGGCGACGCAAGACAAGCTAAGAAGGCGAAGAGAAAGAAGATGATTGAGGCAAGTGGAGCATGGCAGCCTCCGTCGCTCTCCCTTCCCCTTTAAATAAGGGGCGACATCCGGGGGAGGTGGGGATTAACTGCACCCACTCCCTTGGGATACCCGCGCGTTCGTGGGCGCCTCGGGCTGCAACCGCCGCGATCTGGGCGCAGAAGATCTCGGCCTGCGGCCCGAGGCCTACTAGGCTACACTGGCGGCCTTGTGGGCTAGGCCTAGGGCGATGTCCCATCTTCCCACAGGTGCGGGCCCCATGGCATCATCACACCCCGTGTGGCGCACCTCGGGCCAGCATGGGCCCCGGAGCGGCACGACGGAGCTCGAGGCATCGGGGACAACCGCTGGCTCGATCGGCCATTCGGCTGTATGCAGGAGGCGAGCGCCACGTGAGGGAAGCCACCGGCTCCCCCTCGTTTGGCAGACGTTGGCCCCCACCAGCTTTGGGGACTACTGACGGGGTTATTACCCCTAGGTAGGCCAAAGCTATGGGGTTCTCCCCCCGCTTCAAGAAAAATCACGTTGTCGGCTCGTCCTTGGCCGGCTGGTACGTTGCCGGCTGCCTCGGGCCGGCTAGCGCATGACTGATATGTCTCCAACGTATCTATAATTTTTGATTGTTCCATGATATTATATTATCTGTTTTGGATGTTTTATATGCATTAATATGCTATTTTACATTATTTTTGGGACTAAGCTATTAATCTTGAGCCTAGTGCCAATTTCTGTTTTTTCCTTGTTTTTGAGTTTCGCAGATAAGGAATACTAAACGGAGTCCAAACGGAATAAAACCTGCAGAATGATTTTTCTAGAACGAAAGGAAACTACAAGACTTGAGAACCAAGGCAGAGGAGCCACCGTGGGGCCACAAGCCCTAGGGGCGTGACTAGTGGGTAGGCCATGCCGGGCAGGCTTGTGAGCCCACGACAGCTCCCCTAACCCTAGTATTCGGCCTATAAATTCCTGAATATTCCATCATTATTAGAACAAGCCACGAAAACACTTTTCCGCTGCCAGAAGCCTGCGTTCCCAAGAGATCCAATCTTGGAGACTTTTTCGGTAATCTACCGGAGGGGGATTCGATCACGGAGGGCATCTACATCAACTCCATTGCCCCTCTAATGATGCGTGAGTAGTTCACCACAGACCTACGGGTCCATAGCTAGTAGCTAGATGGCTTCTTCTCTCTCTTTGCTTCTCAATACCATCTTCTTCACGATCTTCATGGAGATCTATCCGATGTAATACTCTTTTGTGGTGTGTTTGTCGAGATCCGATGAATTGTGGGTTTATGTTCAGATTATCCATGAATATTATTCGAGTCTTTCCTAAATTCTTATATGCATGATTTCATATCTTTGCAAGTCTCTTCGATTTATTGGTTTGGTTGGGCCAACTAGATTGGTAATTCTTGCAACGGGAGAAGTGCTTAGTTTTGGGTTCAATCTTGCGGCGTCCTCACCCAGTGACAAAGTAGGGGTAGCGAGGCATGTATTGTATTGTTGCCATCAAGGGTAAAAAAGATGGGGTTTTCATCATATTGCTTGAGTTTATCCCTCTACGTCATGTCATCTTACTTAATGCGTTACTCTGTTCTTCATGAACTTAATACTCTAGATGCAGGCAGGAGTCAGTCGATGTGTGGAGTAATAGTAGTGGATGCAGAATCGTTTCGGTCTACTTGTCACGGACGTGATGCCTATATGCATAATCATTGCCTTGGATATATTCATAATTATTCTCTTTTCTATCAATTGCTCGACAGTAATTTGTTCACCCACCGTAATACTTGCCATCATGAGAGAAGCCATCTAGTGAAACCTATGGCCCCCGAGTCTATTTTCCATATTATACTTTTAGATCTAAAACCAAAAATACCAAAAAAAATACTTGCTGCCCTAATTTTTAGTTTTACTTTCTGTTCAACCATCCTATTATATCTATCTCTATTATATCTCATCCTTGCAAGTAACCGTGAAGGGATTGACAACCCCTTTATAGCGTTGGGTGCAAGAGTTTGATTCTTTGTGTAGGTACATCTATTGGTGACTTGCTGGTATCTCCTACTGGATTGATACCTTGGTTCTCAAAAACTAAGGAAAATACTTATCTACTTTGCTGCATCAAACCATTTCTCTTCACGGGAAACCAACACATGCTCGAGAAGTAGCAACGGCCGACAGGCTCGTTGCCGGCTAGCTCATGTCCGGCTGGCTGGTCCATGACCGGTTGCCTCCAGGCCGGCTCCTCCGTTGACCCTCGAATAAACAGGCTCCCGTCCCATCTCTCTATGCATGGGTACAACAACAAGACAAGACCCCCACGACGAGCCCCAGCGTGGCCACAGTAATCGCTGACACGCGGGCACACATGGCTACAGCGTAGCCGGTCGTACAGCTGATCTCGGTTGACCGCGACCGGGCGGGGCAACAGTGCCTACATGCCCCAACCTACTCCACTACATGTCTCTGCGTGGCTATAGTGCTGCCGGCTGTATCAGAGACCTCGGCCGGTTGGCGCTAAGCAACACCACTTGGGGCATCCCGTGCCACAGCAGGTGAGCTCAGGCCAATCACGGAGCCGGCCAGCGGGCCTCGAGGGTGATGGGACCATGCTGCCGATGGGCCCTACAAACGATGAGACGGTTCGGCGGGTGGACCCCCTGGTCGGCAGGAGAGGCTACCAACTGGGTCCCCATGACCGGTACTTTAGAAATATTGTAAGCTGGGGGGTTGGCCTAAAAAACCCCTGAGCGCCCCCATGTAGGGGAGAGACATAAGCACACCAGCGAAGGAACACTTCGCCCCATATCCACCCATGTAGCAAGGGAAGAGGAGCCGGCTGCTCCTTCTTCCACCTCCAGACAACAGCTCAAGGAGCACCATTGTAATCTCTTCCACCGATCAACTAGATCCGGCAGGACTAGGGGTATTACCTCCCATGGATGGCCCCAAACCTGGGTACATCGCGTGTCAGTCACCGCTTGTGCCGAATCTCGCTCCCGGAGCCTGTCGGCGTCCTTCGGCCCCAACCACCTTCGATAAGCCTACCCATGGCATCTGTCATGAGAAAATGATGACATACTCCATAGACCACCATGATCTTGTACCTCAATTTTGTAAATTGCTTGGAATTCTGTATCAAGGATGTGTCCACCAGCTAACAGTAATCTTGGGGCTGGTGAGCACAAGGACCAGTTACTGGGAAATTAATATCCTAGAAATCCGGTCCTGAAAGGTTAATCATAAGTAGGTTGTTAGTTCAAGTCAGAACAACACCTTAGCACAAGTCCACCCACATATCAAATTATGAAAGTAGCGAACACAAATCAAACCAACATGATGAAAGTGACTAGATGAAATTCCTGTGTACCCTCAAGAACACTTTGCCCATCATAAGAGATACTTTTGGCATGTCCTTTGCCACAAAAGGATTGGTCTACCTTGCTGCACCTTTCTTGTTAGTGTTACTCGCTCGTTATAATTTGCCTTGCTATCAAACTACTTGGTATTTACAATTTCAGTGCTTGCAGAAATTACCTTGCTGAAAACTGCTTATCATATCCTTCTTCTCCTCATTGGGTTCAACACTCTTACTTATTGAAAGGACTATGATTGATCCCTATAATTGTGGGTTATCAGTCTGCGTCAAAGCGCAGAGCTTTCGCTCGGCAGCTCCTCCGTGCCACCACGAGGTCACCAAGACAAGAGCTACATGTCCAGATCCATAGGTCCGAATCGAGTTGTAGCCACCTGCCAACGAGGGCACGCCCGAGCCAGCCACCATTACACCTCTCGTCATCCACACGACCAAGAGGGAAAGCCACCATCATAGAGATGCTGCCCGTCGGAGAGCCAACCATGCGGACCGCCATTCGAATCCGCCGCCCCATCATCCATGTCCGAGACACCACTACTCGTCTGCATCATGATGCATCAACCATGGAAGGAAGAGTATAAGGTACCTCCTTTCACTCCTAGCCAGTCCTGATGGACCGGGGGATACACAATCCCATGGCTACCAACGGCCATCGACGAGCAAACTCACACAACGCCATGCCCATGGTCATCACACCGATCTGCCTCGACAGAGAAGGGAGGTCCCCGACCACCACCAATGCCCACGCCCGCAAGGCACTACAGGCACATCCCAGACTGAGCCCCATCATACCTACCTGGAGCACAACTCCGATCTGCCTCGGGCCCAAATCAAGCCTGCCCAAGCACGAACCCGAGATCCCCGCCTCCCCCATCACACATACGGCCGGCACCACCGGCACCCGCCCAACCCCGTATACTGTCGGCTTGGATCTAGAAGAAAGAGATGGCCACCACCCGACCGCCTGTTGGACCTCGGTCGCCGCACCACCGTAGCCGCCACAAGCCTGACCCGCCGGCCCGCCCCAATGTGGCCAAGAGCAGCTGCACAAGGAGTAGGGAACCGTCGCCACAGTTGGCAACCACTGCCAGAATACGGCAGAGCAGCCACCAACACCCGCCGCCGCGGCCCGCACTGCCTGCCGGCTTGATCTGACCAGTGCAGCTAGGGGCGCTCCACCCTCCAGCAGCCTGATGTGCCGTCGAACCCACCAAACGTCGCTGCCGGGAGGTGAGACACCGCGCCACCGCGCCCCACCCACGCGTGACTCCCGTGGCCCGTCGTATCTGGCCCGCACTAGACACCACGCGCGCCCGCCAATGCCGGTGCCAGCCGGGCTTCACCCGGTCACACTCTATGGTAGCAACGGGGGTGGGGGGTGGGAGGGGCTCGAGGAGGGAGCGCCCGATGGCGGCTGCTGCTAGGGTTGCCCTCCTCGTCGCCTACGGGGACTATGCGGGAGGGGAGAAGGAGCAGGTAGAATTGACACTAGCGTAATATCTCCATTGATCAATAAGGGCATGTTCAACAAAGTATTCACTCTCCTAAATCATTAACATAACGACTTTGCATCTGATGATACTTTATTTTTGATTTTCATATTGATAAAACTATAGAATCATAGAAAGATCGAATGTAAAGTATCGTGTGTGTAGAACCACTCTATCATCAACTACTCTTCCCAACTTCTATATCGAGATTTTCCCATTGTAAAACTGGGAGTTGAAATCCATTTCGCAACAAAAACTCCCAATCATAGTACTAATTTCGGGTACCCATTAGAGCATCTACAGCCGAACATAGCAAATTCAAGCCCTTAAACGCCTGCAGATGCGTTCGGGCACGTTCGCCGGCACTGACTGGGCACACCTAATTTGTTAGATTTCACACCCTCGTTCCTTATATCCGAATCTTCAAAACCATACAACCCATGCATTGCTACATAAAATTAGATCAACACACAGTTCATTGGATCGCATTGCATCGCCGGACAAAAGGAACATAGTCCATCAAAGTTCAACGACAAATCCATACTACAAACTACCTAAAATATACTTAAAATATAAACAGAGAGGGGATGGACGAAGGAAATCACCATTTCCTCACCGACCCCTTCCCCTTTCGGTCATCGACGTGGCTATACCCCTCCTCCATGTAGGTATCGGCGTGCGAGGTGCGTCATCTTTGGAGCTAGAGGTGGATTTGTCCGTCAGGTCGGAGCCGGAGGTGCACCTGATGCCCGAAAGCTTGCAGAGCAGGCGCTCCTCCTCCTTCGCATGGCGGTCTGCCATCGCCTTCGCCGCCGCCTACTTGTTTACTTCGTGCTCCGATGCTTTGTTGGCAATTTGGAGCACCTTGGCATTCTTTTGGTGGAAGCGCCGCGCATCCGTCTCCACCATCGTGAAAGAACGGCGATGGACCGACGCGAGCAGTGCGTCCTCGGGATCGACCAACGTGCTCGCGTGCGAACAGCGTGCCCACTGCCGCTCGTGTTTGGCTGCACATGCCTTGTACTCGGGAGTCCTCGTGCGCCCCGGCCTAGGCGCAGGCACGAGGACCAAGCATTGGCCAGGCACCACTTCCAGACCAGAGGGTGGTGGAGGTGGGAGTCGTACCTGAAGGAGGGAAGCGGACCTGCCGGAGATGTGCGTCAGGCAGGAATGGCCAACAACGTCGCTGGCGATGTGTCGACGGGCGTCGGGCACTGAGGAAGATCCACCGGGGCCGCCTTTCTCGGGCAGCGACCTCCTAATAGCGACGTGGAGGGAGAGCTCCTCCTCATCGATAGTCGAGGCATCGGACTCTCTGCTAGAGCCACTACTGCTTCCGTCGCGAGCAATCGGATCAGAGAATAGGGGACTGGAAGTGGAGTGGACGAAGACACAAGTGAGTGGAGTTCGGATTGACCGATGCCTAGGTTTTACTGGATGGGGATGTTTGTGGGGTCGGGATGGGCCAGGCTGGGTCAAGCCGACGTGGCAGACATGCTCGGACATGCCCGAGATGCCCTCGTATCCATCCCATATTTGGAGTGGATATGAGGGGTGCCTATCAGCCTAGGCATCAGTGGCTCATTTGTGGTGCCCACCTGGATTAGATTTTCGTGATCGGTTAGTGATCGGACAGGCGGCCCGGGCGTTTGAGACCGGTTTGGGGCACCTGACAGTAGATGATGTTAGGCATGGATGTGGCCTGCTCCTCAAGTGTACTTTCATGCCTAATTGGCTAGGGCCGGTCCGAATGGGCAAAAAAAGAATTGTTGTGTTGTATTAGGGCATCTCCAACGGTGACCCGCAAATTTCCTTCGCTGTCCATCTACGGATGACGTGGCTTGAGACTGCGTTGGTATTTCCCCAAAGAGGAAGGGATGATGCAACACAACTACAGTAAGTATTTCCCTCAGTTATGAAACCAAGGTTATCGAACCAGTAGGAGAACCAAGCAACACTATGTTAACGGTACGTGCACACAAAGAACAAATACTTGCAACCCGACGCGTAAGATAGGTTGTCAATCTCTCCACGGTAAAATAAGATCGGTCTGTATGAGTTTGGATAAATAGATCACGGAAGAACACAAAATAAAATAATTAGATAAAAAAAGTGCAGCAAGGTATTTTTTGGTTTTTGGAATAGTAGATCTAAAAGCAAATGCGGAAAAAGATAGATCGGAAAGCAATATGTTAAAACATAGACCCAGGGGACGTAGGTTTCACTAGTGGCTTCTCTCATGAGTATAGCACACGGTGGGTAAACAAATTACTATTGGGAAATTGATAGAAGATCAAATAATCATGACGATATCCAAGGAAATGATCATTATATAGGCATCACGTCCAATATTAGTAGACCGAAATGATTCTACATCTACTACTATTACTCCACACATAGACCGCTATCTAGCATGCATATAGTGTATTAACTTCATGGAGAAATGGAGTAATGCAATAAGAATGATGACATGATGTAGACAAGATCTATTAATGTAGGAATTGACCCCATATTGTTATCCTTAATATCAACGATACATATGTGCCTCGCTGCCCCTTCTGTCACTAGGAGAGGACACCACAAGATCGAACCCATCACAAAACACCTCTTCCCATGGCAAGAAAAATCGACCTAGTTGGCCTAACTAAACCAAATATTCGAAGAAGAGATACGAGGCTATAAGTAATCATGCATATAAGAGATCAAAGAAGACTCAAATAATATTCATGGATAGAAACTGATCATGAACTCAAAATTCATCAGATCCTAACAAACACACCACAAAATATCATTACATCAAATAGATCTCCAAGAGACCATTGTATTGAAAATCAAGAGAGAGAGAGGAAGCCATCTAGCTACTGCCTACGGATCCGTAGGTCTATGGTTGACTACTCACGCATTATCTGATAGGCACCCATGAAGATGATGCACCCCTCCATGATTGGTTTAGATTGGAATTCATGGTTCTGGAACTTGCGGCGGCTGGAATTGTGTTTCGTCGAGTCCTCTAGGGTTTTTGGAATATTTGGGTATTTGTAGAGCTGATAGGCAGTGGAGAGGCGTCCCGAGGAGGGCACAACCCACCAGGCCACGCTAGGGGCCTCTGGCATGCCCTGGTGTCTTGTGGCGTCCTTGGCCCTCCTCTCCGGTGCTTCTTTGGTCCTCCAGGTGTCGTCTAGCCCAAAAAAATCTCCAAAAAGTTTCATAGTGTTTGGGCTTCGTTTGGTACTGATATTTTGTGAAGTAAAAAACAAGAAAAAACAGTAACTGGCACTTGGCACTATGTCAATAGGTTAGTCCCAAAAAATGATGTAAAGTTGCTAGAAAATGATTGTAAAACATCCAAGATTGAGAATAAAACAACATGGAACAATCACAAATTAGAGATACGTTGGAGACGTATCAGCATCCCCAAATTTAATTCCTACTTGTCCTCGAGTAGGTAAATGCTAAAAAACATAATTTCTGATGCGGAATGCTGCCTAACATGTTCATCACATATTCTTTTCTTTTGTAGTATGGACATTTGGACTTTCAGATGGTTCAAAGCAATAGTCTAGTTTTGACATGAAGACTTCAATACTCAAGCACATCAACAAGCAACCATGTCTTCCAACATATCAACACTAATTAAAGTTATCTCTATCCCATCCTGCTGAACAATTGATCCATTCATGAAACACACTCAAATATTAGCTACACCTAATGCTCAAGTACGATCATAGTGCCCCCCTAGTTGGTGCTTTATAAGAGAAGATGTAGACTCAAATAAAAGTAAAAAATAGCATAAAGTAAATAGATAGGCCCTTCGCTGAGGGAAGTAGGGATTTGTAGAGGTGCCAAAGCTCAATGATTAAATTGAGAGAGAAAAATATTCTAGGTGGCATGCCTTTCCTATCAAGGAAAATGACCGAGAGCTTTATATACCTTTCCATGCTAGATATATCATAAGCGGTTCCCAAACAGAAAATAAAGTTTATTAATTTTTATACCATCCTTTCACAACCCATGGCTAGCCGAATCCACGGTTGCCTTCCATACAAACACTTTCAAAGGAATTTATTATTTCATAACGTAAAGTAAATTTCTTTTTCATTTCGGGACTGGGCATCCCTATTACCGTCATACTCTCATGCAATGACTGTTGGAAATATGCCCTAGAGGAAATAATAAAATGGTTACGATTATATTTCCTTGTTCATGATAATTGTCTATTGTTCATGCTATAATTGTATTAACCGGAAACCGTAATGCATGTGTGAATACATAGACCACAACATGTCCCTAGTGAGCCTCTAGTTGGCTAGCTCGTTGATCAATAGATGGTCAAAGTTTCATAACCATGGACATTGGATGCCGTTGATGACGGGATCACATCATTAGGAGAATGATGTGATGGACAAGACCCAATCCTAAGCGTAGCACAAGATCGTGTAGTTCGTCTGCTAAAGCTTTTCTATGGTTATAAAGGTACACTACAGGTATCCTCGAAAGTATCTGTTGGGTTGGCACGAATCGAGACTAGGATTTGTCACTCCGTGTGACGGAGAGGTATCTCTGGGCCCACTCGGTAAGACATCATCATAATGAGCTCAATGTGACTAAGGATTTAGCCACGGGATGATGTGTTATGGAATGAGTAAAGAGACTTGCCGGTAACGAGATTGAACAAGGTATAGGGATACCGACGATCGAATCTCGGGCAAGTGTCATACCGGTAGACAAAGGGAATTGTATACGGGATTGATTGAATCCCCGGCATCGTGGTTCATCCAAATATATCATCATGGAGCATGTGGGAGCTAACATGGGTATCCAGATCCCGCTGTGGGTTATTGACCGGAGAGGTGTCTCGGTCATGTCTACATGCCTCCCGAACCCCTAGGGTCTACACACTAAGGTTCGATGACGCTAGGGTTATAGGGAAATAATGTACGTGGTTACCGAAGGTTGTTCGGAGTCCCGGATGAGATCCCGAACGTCATGAGGAGTGCTAGAATGGTCCGGAGGTAAATATTTATATATAGGAAGTGAGGATTTGGTCGCTGGAAGTGTTTCGGCCATCACCGATAATGTACCAGGACCAGCGGAAGGGTTCCAAGGGTCCACCGGGAGAGGCCACCAGCCCCGAAGGGCTACATGGGCCAAGAGTGGGAGGGAACCAGCCCCTAGGTGGGCTGGTGTGCCTCTCACCTTAAAGCACATTTGCTCCCTTGGTGATTTTGGTAATTAATAACAACATATAAGTCATTGAACTAATGTTTCCACCAAGTATATTTCAGGAAATGTTAAATGAAAGGATTGGCAAAAGGAGATTGTGGAGAAACCCCAAGATGCAAGGAAATAGGTTGGCCAAGCTTGAAGCAAGAGGACTCTACATTTTATATTTGTTAGAAATCACTTTGAGTCATAGGAAAGCCAATACTATTAAAAGGGGGCAAGGATTTGTTGGTGAACAATATGCTCAAACGTGCACAAGTGATAGTCACCAAAAACATCCACAAACTCTCCCACCAAAGTCTGTTCTATACCCAACACTCCAAATCGGTGCAACCAAGTTTCCCACTTTGGTGCCACCGATTCCAGAACCTAGTCAGACTCTGCCAAACCCTAGCCACTTCGGTGCAACCGATTCCATACCGGTGCCACCGAGTTTAGGTTGCCAACTTTTTGGTACGCAAAATCACATTTTCGGTCCCACCGAGAATGTTGGATCGGCGTCACCGAGATTGGAAATCTGATTGTTGGTCACCTTATTGGTGCAACGGAGAATTGTATATCGGTCCTTCCGAGATTCGAAAGTTGCCACCTTTTGCTCACTTCGGTACCACCAAGATTAACACATAGGTGTCACCGAGTTGGTCATTTTGTGTGTAACGGTTGGATTTTTGGGGATGCCTATATATACCCCTTCACCACCACTTGCTTGATAGAGAAGCACTAAGGACTATTCCATACCTATCCTATCAGACTTTCTGAGAGAGAACCACCTACCCTTGTGTTGAGGTCAAGATCTTCCACTCCAATCATATGGATCTTGATTTCTAGCCTCCCCAAGTTGCTTTCCACCAATCCCATCTCTTCTACCAAGCCAAACCTGTGAGAGAGAGATTGTTTGTTGAGGAGTCTATCATCTTGAAGCACAAGAGCAAGGAGTTCATCGTCATTATTGACCGTATTACCTTTTGGAGGGTGGTGCCTCCTAGATTGGTTAGGTGTCGCTTGGGAGCCGCCTACTTCGTGTTTTGGAGTGAAACAAGAAGTTTGTAAGGGCAAGGAGATCGCCTACTTCGTGAAGAACTACCCATAGTGAGGCTAGTCCTTTGTGGACGGAAGCCGTTATGGAATAGTCAAGGTTGCTACTTCGTGGACCCTTTTGGGTGGATCCCTCCGTGGACTCTCGTGACCGTTACCCTTCGTGGGTTGAAGACTCCATAAACGTGGATGTACGATAGCACCACCTATCGGAACCACGGGAAAAATCATCGTGTCTACAATTGCGTTTGATCTTCCTACCCTATCCCTTCTATACATGCTTGTTGTTACTTTCCGCTGCTATATACTCTTAGACTTGCATGTGTAGGGTGTACTTGACTTGCCATGAAACACTAAAAACCATCAACCCTAGAACTTGGCATAGGCAAAACTTTTAATTGGTCAAGTAGTCTAATCCCCCCCTCTAGACCTACTTTCGGTCCTACAAGTGGTATCAGAGCCTTGGTCTCCACTGATTAGGTCTCACAACCTAGGAGAAGTATGGCGTCTAGTGAGGGAAGTTATCACCGTAGAGGTCCATACTTTGATGGTACTAATTTTGCTAGCTGGAAGCATAAAATGAAAATGCATATTCTTGGTCATAACCCCACCATTTGGGCTGTTGTTCGTGTTGGCTTGCAAGGTGAGTTCTTTGCGGATGGACGGGAACCGGATCGTGAAGCGACCGCGGATGAATTGAAGATGTTGCAACTCAATGCTCAAGCATGCAACATTCTCTTCAACTGCTTATGACCCGAAGAATTCAACAAAATCAGCCATCTTGAGAATGCAGAAGAGATTTGGGATACTTTGGTTGATATGCACGAATGTATCGAGTCCGTGAGATAATCCAAGTTAGATGTTCTTCAAGGTCAGCTTGACAAGTTCAAGATGAAGGATGGTGAAGGAGTCGTAGAGATGTACTCTAGGCTAGCTCTCATCACCAATGAGATTGCCGGCTTAGGAAGAGAAGAAATGACTGACAAATTCATTATCAAGAAGATACTTAGAGCTTTGGATGAGAGATATGACACCGTGTGCACATTAATCCGAATGATTCCAAACTACAAAGATCTCAGGCCTACGGAAGTCATTGGAAGGATTGTTGCTCATGAGATGACACTTAAAGATAAAGAAGAGCTTCATCAGAAGTCTAGCGGTGCTTACAAAGCCACAAGTGATGCTCCCACATTTTCAAGCAACAACTTTGTCACCAATGAAGAGATAAGCCTCATGGTCAAGAAATTTAACAAGTTCTACAAGAATAGAAGCAAATAAAGAAACTCCAACTCAAGATATGAAGAGAAGCGTTTGTCAAGTCGTGACCAAAATTGCTACAGTTGTGGGAAGCCTGGACACTACTCAAATGAGTGCACGGCTCCCCACAAAAGAAGAGAAGAGTCACCTCAAAGACGAAGCTCAAGGATTGAATCACCACAAAGAGAGAAGGAGTAAAGATGATCGTTATGAACGAAGACAATCAAGGAGAAGTAGAGATTCGGAGAAGAAGCACAAGCACACCAAGAGCTAAATAAGAAGAAAACATCAAGCTCATGTTGGTGAATGGGTTTCAGGCTCTGACTCCGACAACCACTCTGAGAGAAGCTATCACTCCGACTCCGACTATAGTCAATATGAAGGTGTTGCCGGAATTGCTCTAGTGACTACCAACTCCTACGATCTATTTGATTCACCAAACGAAGGGAGTGGAAGTTGCTTCATGGCTAAAGGCCCCAAGGTATCACACCCCGAGTATCTTGATTTTGATAGTGATGAAGATGATTTACTTTGTGATGATGACTTGCTTTGTCATAAAACTAGTGATATTGATCTAAATGAACTTGATAATTCTCATGCTAGTCAAGATAAGTCATTTGATAATAAGATGAAAATAGAACAACTAACTAAAGAACTAAACACTCTTAAGTTAGCTCATGAATGTACTCTCGAAGATCATAGAGAGATTGTGAGAACTCATGAGAAGCTACGCTTTGAGAAGCCCAACTTGGAGCAAGAGCATGAGTTTCTCAAAGCCATCAATGACGATCTCCGAAAGAAGACCTCATCTTATCTAGCCAAACGACTACTGTTGTCTACTTTCATGCCTCAAGTTAAAACTAAGCAATCTAGTAACAAAGGCAAGAAAGGTTCTTCATCTAGTAGTGAAAATAGAAATGCTAAACCCAATGATGTTGCTTCTAGTAGTTCTATTGATTCCACTAATGATGATTCTCTTAGCCAAGTCACACTTGAGCAAGAAAATGTTTTATTGAAAGGAATTATAGAAAAGGGTATCTACAAGAGTCTTGCCGGATGTAAGCAATTTGAGGAAATTGTACGCAAGCACGGAGGATACCGGAAGAATCATGGTGTTGGGTACTTCAACGCTAATGGAGTTGAGTGGGAAGAAGGTCAATATCCCAAGCCCAAGTTTGTTCCTCAAAAGCAGAAGTATGAAAATACTCTTCCCAAGGGGACAAACACTCAAGATGACCTTCCACCACAAGACCACATGATCAAGGGCAAGAACAAGCTTCAAGAGGACATTGACTCATATGAAGATGAATCCCTAGCTTTGGTGGAGTGGGTTCCCAAGGCTACTTCAAGCTCAACTACTACAAAGGCTACTTCAACACCAAGGATCCCCATCAACTTGATGTGGGTTCCCAAGAAGAAGAACTAGTAAGTTCTTGAGCGGTGACTCCGCCAATGAAATTCACTCACATTCATTATTGGCAAGAACTTTTTGCACTCAACACCAACTCAATGCAATAGTTCAAGGAGTCACACATTCCCTCAAAGGTAAGCAAGGGACATGGTAATCAACAAATCAATGGACATCATAACACATGCTTTGCACTCCATGTCCATAGATATTCTTGTATTTATCTCTTGTGTGTTGGGACTAACCCATGCAGGTGAGAGGAGTAAGGAAACTCCCAACTCTTGGTGATCTTCATCAACATTGAGCATCCACAACTACCTCACCAACATGAAGTCTTCATCGACAAAACCCAAGGTTAGTTTACCCCTCTTATGGGGGGATGTCACATTAAGGGGGAGCTTTACTCTAATTCTTGAGTCAAACCATCTCTTAGTACGTGACAACATTAAATGCTTTATGGAAAGTGGTAACCCCACTTGTGCTTAAACGATGAGTATGACCTATGATCAAGTACTCTTACTTGGCTCCTAAGTCAAATACTCATATATAGATGACTTTGTCATCACCCAAGTGCTTGTTAGATGCTAGTGTGTTTTTGCATGTTCGTCATGATTTCTTTTGACATCTTATTGTGTGAGCATGTTGGTCTGCATTTATTTTCTCATTCGAGGACATCCAATTGTTGCTTTGGCTTTTGATTTATCTTTTGCCAATTGGTTGGACAAGAATGCCTATGACCACTCTTTAGCTATCTCTGCTTTCTCACCTCGTATTCCATTCATGCTGCATCACAAAGTTTTAACATGTGCTTTTTGACCCCTCTGTGTGTGGAGCACTCGGAGTTCCGTATCGACAAGGACTGACCATTAAAACCTCCCAAGTGCAACTTGGTGGAACCAACTCCACAATCTCGGTCTCACCGATTGCCTAGGGTTGATCTGGTTTTTCAATCTCGGTACAACCGATTCCATTTTCTCGATTACACCGAGTGTCCTTGTCAGCTGACAGATGAGGCACTCGGTGACACCGAAAACTTAGAATCGGTGTCACCGACAGTGGTGGGTATATAACTCTGGACCCCGACGCTTTGAAATTCCATCTTCATACATCGCGCTCCAAAACCCTAAGCTGCCGCCCCAAAGACCCCTGGTAATCGCCCTTGACTTCCTGAGCTCCTCCGCCGCTGGGAATCATCGCCGTCAACGTAATCTTCACCAACGTTGCCGCCGTAGAGGATCCGTGCCAAGCTAGGTACGGATTCGATCTCTAGTGCGCTCCCATTCTGATTCTTGCGCATTGGACCTAGTTTTCTCCATAAGCCACCTATTGCTCATACATCTATCCACTAGAAATTGCAAAATCCCGAGTTAGATGGATTTTCTAGGGTTTTGCCGTCCGGCCAAAAATCTCGGTGGAATCGAAACGAAAATATCGGTCTCGCCAATATGCTTTTCTGTGTGGCTAAGAACTGACTCGGTGGAACCGAGTGGCTCTTTTCGGTCCTACCGAAAAGGCTACCAAGTTCCTCTTAAGGAGTTGGTCTGTCTCGGCCCCACCAAAAATTTCTATTCGGCTGCACCGATATCTATTTGACAGATTGCAAAACTTTTGAAAACTCATTGCTCAATTTTCAAAATCCACCCTCATTTTGTGATGACTCATCTCCTTCTACTCATCTACACTCTATTCACAGGGTCAACATGTCAGGTTCTGAAGACAGTCAGAATAGGTCAGAGCAGAGAGCAGACATGAGTTCAGGCACAAGCCCAGAGCCCAGTTCATTCTTAGATCCCAGCACCCCCAACTCTCATGGGTTGCCCAAGGCTGCCACCAGGACCAGGAAGAGGTTGAACTCAGATGAAGAGGATTCAGACTTTGTGCCTGAGGATATTCTTGCTAAGAAGCAAGAGAAGGCTGCCAAGAAAGCTGTAACTGAAGCTACTTCCTCAAGAAGAGTTGTCAGCAAAATATATGCACCAGCTTCTACCTTCAAGGTCCATGAGACTGCCAGAGCAGCAATGTCTGTTGAGATCCCCAAGAGAGCTATGCCCAAGAAGGCAGGAGAGAAAAAGGCCAGGAAGAGGATCATTCATGTGACTGGCAGGCCTACCTCCATGTTTGAGGATCCTGAAGAAGCTGCTGCTACTAAAGAAGAGGAGGTTGAGCTAGCTACAAAGGCTCCTCCCAAGAAGAAGGCAAAGAAGTTGATGTCTGATGCTATGCCTAAAACCAGCACATCCAAGAAGGCTGCTAAAAAGCCCAAGAGGACAACCAGGAAGATTCCAGCTTCTGAGAAGAACAAAGGGACTGGCTCTAGAATTGAAGCTGATTATGATCTGACAACATTAATGAAGCTCAGACCACACCTCCCAGTTCATAATGCCAGCTATCCACTAGATAAGGACATGAAGAAGAGGAAGGACTCAGGACTGAGGGCATGGAGAGCTATTGATCCTTATGCCCACAGGAAGAAAACAGCTATGGACTACAGGTTCTATACCAGAGAGCAGCAGGACTTCTATGAGAGTGTGCTCTTTGACAAGAGTCTAGCTGTCAGCGATATGCGATACGTTGATTGGAAGTACATCAAGGAGAATGAGGACTACTTTCCAAGTGTCCAGGACAACTTCCATTGTATAGGTCTTGTTGAGTTCGTTGGCAGAGAATTCACAACATGGAATGACGAGATGATCATGCAGTTCTACTCCACTGCACACTTCTACGAAGATGGTAGAATTGTGTGGATGACTGAAGGTGCAAGATACGAATCAACAGTGGAAGAATGGGCTGAGATCTTAGGAGTTCCTGAAGCACAGGATGGTGACCTGGATGTCTACTCAGAATCCAAGGCTAGTCACAATGCTATGGACAATATGTACAAGGAGATCCCTGCTGACAAAGTGAAGTCTCACCAGCTAGGGTCTATTTACTTTCTCCAGGCTGGCCTACGCACTATCAACACCATTCTGAGGCATACCTTGATGCCCAAGTCCAGAGATGACAAGATGACCCGAGGCCACTCCATCAACTTGTTGATCCACCTTAACACTCACACTAGGATCAGAGTCATGGACTTGATTGTAGAGACAATCAAGAGGGTTGCTGCTGATCAGAAGCGCTCATGTTGTTACGCACCCTACATCCAGATGCTCATAAACTCAAGACTAGAGAAGCACATCTTTGCCCTGGATCACCCACATTTGCCCCTATAGCCAGATCTGGAGGACAATGTTGTGGTGAGGGACGCTAATCATCTCACTTCAGCTACAGCTCAGGCAGAGGCAGAGGCAGCAAGAGCCACTAGTGCTCAAGCCCCTCGATCCAGGAGCGAGCAAATGGATCTGTTGATATCATCAGTTCAGGGCATGCAAAAGGACATTAAGGGGATTCTGGACAACCAGAACAGTCTCGTCAGGATCTTTGAGACCAGAATCAAGACCCTTACTGATAAGGTGGACGGGCTGACGAAGATAGTCACAGAACTTTAGCATGGAGTTGACTCCGTGCAGATCCCTCGGTTCTCTTCTACTTCAGATGAGGATGATGATGATGATGATGAGGATGATTCACCTCTAGGGCCAGGCACTCAGTTCACTACTCAGGCCAAATCAGCCATAGTGCTAGCTCCAACAGCTCCATCAGCTCCATCAACTTCAGCTCCATCAATGACCACTCCATCTCCATCTACGACGTTTACAGAAATCTTTGCCAACGCTATCATCTCGACTCCTTCATCAACAATCGGAGGAGATATGCCCAATAACGCTTAGATATATGCCTTTGAACTTTTTGGTAACTTGTTGCCAAAGGGGGAGAAGTGTATATAGATCTTTAGGCTTCGAGCGAGAGAGCGATTTGGTTTTTATTGGTTTTCAAAAGCATTTGGTTCTTTTGGTTTGATGTGAGATACGTGTGTGTTATGCTACTATGTTATTATGGGTGATGCTACTATTTCCTATCATCTTAATGCTCATGAGATGATTATTCACCTTTGTTTGATTGTGTTGTGCGTTGTTATTCATTCTAATTATTCTCGCACACCACCAAGTTGTATGTGACATGGAAGAAGTGCCCCATATACCTAATCGATTGTGCATTTGCATTCAAACGCAAATTCAAAATAATGCACAAATTTAGGGGGAGCTCTTGCTTATCACATACTTCTCAAAGCGATGATTAATTTCATTGATTTTATCATATGTCGAAGCTTTGATCTATATGTTGTCATCAATTACCAGAAAGGGGGAGATTGAAAGCACATTTGCTCCCTTCGTGATTTTGGTAATTAATAACAACATATAAGTCATTGAACTAATGTTTCCACCAAGTATATTTCAGGAAATGTTAAATGAAAGGATTGGCAAAAGGAGATTGTGGAGAAACCCCAAGATGCAAGGAAATAGGTTGGCCAAGCTTCAAGCAAGAGGACTCTACATTTTATATTTGTGAGAAATCACTTTGAGTCATAGGAAAGCCAATACTATTAAAAGGGGGTAAGGTTTTGTTGGTGAACAATATGCTCAAACGTGCACAAGTGATAGTCACCAAAAACATCCACAAACTCTCCCACCAAAGTCTGTTCTATACCCAACACTCAAAATCAGTGCAACCAACTTTCCCACTTTGGTGCCACCGATTCCAGAACCTAGACAGACTCTGCCAAACCCTAGTCACTTCCGTGCAATCGATTCCATACCGGTGCCACCGAGTTTAGGTTGCCAACTTTCTGTTACACAAATTCTCATTTTCGGTTCCACCCAGAATGTTGGATCGGCGTCACCGAGATTGGAAATCTGACCATTGGTCACCTTATCGGTGCAACTGAGAATTGCATATCGGTCCCTCTAAGATTCGAAAGTTGCCACCTTTTGGTCACTTTGGTACCACCGAGATTAACACATCGGTGTCACCGAGTTGGTCATTTTGTGTGTAACGGTTGGATTTTTGGCGATGCCTATATATACCCCTTTGTTGGAAATATTCCCTAGAGGCAATAATAAAATGGTTATTATTGTATTTCCTAGTTCATGATAATTGTCTATTGTTCATGCTATAATTGTGTTAACCGAAACCGTAATGCATGTGTGAATACATAGACCACAACATGTCCCTAGTGAGCCTCTAGTTGGCTAGATCGTTGATCAATGGATGGTAATGGTTTCATGACCATGGACATTGGATGTCCGGGATCACATCATTAGGAGAATGATGTGATGGACAAGACCCAATCCTAAGCCTAGCACAAGATCGTGTAGTTTGTTTGCTAAAGCTTTTCAATGTCCGTATCGTTTCCTTAGACCATGAGATTGTGCAACTCCCGGATACCGTAGGAATGCTTTGGGTGTGTCAAATGTCACAACGTAACTGGGTGGCTATAAAGGTGCACTACGGGTATCTTCGAAAGTGTCTTTTGGGTTGGCACGAATCGAGAATGGGATTTGTCACTCCGTGTGATGGAGAGGTATCTCTGGGCCCACTCGGTAAGACATCATCATAATGAGCTCAATGTGACTAAGGAGTTAGCCACGGGATTATGTATTATGGAAAGAGTAAAGAGACTTTCCGGTAACAAGATTGAACAAGGTATAGAGATACCGACGCGAATCTCGGGCAAGTATCATACCGATAGACAAAGGGATTTGAATACGGGATTGATTGAATCCCCGACATCGTGGTTCATCCGACGAGATCATCATGGAGTACGTGGGGGCCAACATGGGTATCCAGATCCCGCTGTTGGTTATTGACCGGAGAGGTGTCTCGGTCATGTCTACGTATCTCCCGAACCCGTAGGGTCTACACACTTAAGGTTCGATGACGCTAGGGTTATAGGGAAATATTGTACATGGTTACTAAAGGTTGTTCGGAGTCTCGGATGAGATCCCGGACGTCACGAGGAGTCCCAGAATGGTCCAGAGACGAAGATTGATATATATGAAGTGAGGTTTTGGTTACCGGAAGTGTTTCGGGCATCACCGGTAGTGTACCGAGACCACCGGAAGGGTTCCGGGGGTCCACCAAGTGGGACCACCGGCCCCAGAGGGCTTCTTGGGCCGAAGGTGGAGGGAACCAGCCCCTAGGTGGGCTGGTGCACCCCTCCCACCTGGCCCAAGGCACAGGAAAGGTGGAGGGAGGGGAAACCCTAGGTCCGGATGGGCCTAAGGCCCACCTAGGGCTGCGCCCTCCTCTCCTCCCCCTCTGCCCCCCACACTAGATTGATCTGGTGGGTGCCGCACCACCCTAGGGTGGAAACTCTAGGGTGCAGCCCTACCTCCTCCTCCTCCTATATATAGAGGTGCCCTTGGGGCTGTTTGAGACACGGTTCTTTCTCCCTCTCAGGCACAGCCCTACCTCTCCCTCTCCTCGTACTTCGTAGCGCTTTGCGAAGCCCTGCCGGAGTCCACGCAGCTCCACCATCACCACGCCGTCGTGCTGCCGGAGCTCTCCCTCAACCTCTCCTTCCTCCTTGCTGGATCAAGGCGTAGGAGGCGTCACCCGGCTGCACGTGTGTTGAATGCGGAGGCGCCGTTGTTCGACACTAAGATCAGAGTCCACTGTGATTTGAATCGCTATGAGTACGACTCCACCAACCGCGTTCTTGTAACGCTTCCGCTTAGAGATCTTCAAAGGTATGAAGATGAAATCTCTCCCCACTCATTGCTGGTTTCTCCATAGATAGATCTTGGTGATACATAGGATTTTTTTTGATTTACTACTACGTCTCCCAACAGTGGCATCATGAGCTAGGTCTATGCGTAGAATCTATGCACGAGTAGAACACAAAGCAGTTGTGGGCGTCGATTTTGTTAATGTGCTTACCAGTACTAGTCTTATCTTGATTCGGCGGTATTGTGGGATGAAGCGGCCCGGACAGACTTTACACGTATGCTTACGTGAGACTGGTTCCACCGCCTGACATGCACTTGTTGAATAAGGTGGCTAGCGGGTGCCTGTCTCTCCCACCTTAGTCGGATTGGATTCGATGAAAAGGGTCCTTATGAAGGGTAAATTGCAATTGGCATATCACATTGTGGTTTTGACGTAGGTAAGAAACGTTCTTGCTAGAAACCTATAGCAGCCACGTAAAACTTGCAACTACAAATTAGAGGACGTCTAACTTGTTTTTGCAGCATATGCCTTGTGATGTGATATGGCCAAAAGGATGTAATGTGATGCATTGTGATGTATGAGATTGATCATGTTCTTGTAATAGGATTCACGACTTGCATGTCGATGAGTATGACAACCGGCTGGAGCCATAGGAGTTGTCTTATTTTATTGTATGACCTGCGTGTTAATCATAAATGCCATGTAATTACTTTACTTTATTGCTGAACGTTAGCCATAGTAGTAGAAGTAATAGTTGGCGAGACAACTTCATGAAGACACGATGATGGAGATCATGATGATGGAGATCATGGTGTCGTGCCGGTGACAGTGATGATCATGGTGCCCCGAAGATGGAGATCAAAGGAGCAAGATTATATTGTCCATATCATGTCACTATATTGATTGCATGTGATGTTTATCATGTTTATATCTTATTTGCTTAGAACGACGGTAGTAAATAAGATGATCTCTCAATAAAATTTCAAGATACGTGTTCACCCTAACTACACACCGTTGCTAAGGATCGTTGTTTCGAAGCACCACGTGATGATCGGGTGTGATAGGTTCTAACGTTCGCATACAATGGGTGTAAGCCAGATTTACACACGTGGAACACTTAGGTTGACTTGACGAGCCTAGCATGTACAGACATGGCCTTGGAACACGGATGACCGAAAGGTCGAACATGAGTCGTATAGAAGATGCGATCAACATGGAGATGTTCACCAAGGATGACTAGTCCATCTCACGTGATGATTGGACACGGGCTAGTTGACATGGATCATGTAACACTTGGATGACTAGAGAGATGTCTATCTAAGTGAGAGTTCATTAAATAATTTGATTATGTGAGCTTAATTATTATGAACTTAGTCTAAAATTTCTTTACTATCTATATTGTAGATCCAATGGCCAACGCGAATGTCACCCTCAATTTCAACGCGTTCCTAGAGAAAACACGGCTGAAAGATGATGGAAGCAACTATGCGGACTGGGTCCGTGGCTTGAGGATCATCCTCATAGCTTCCGAGAAATTGTATGTCCTTGACGCACCGCTAGGTGACCCACCCCTTCTCCCAGCAGAGCAAGGCGTTGCGAACGCTTGGCATTCTCATTGTGATGACTACTCCCTTGTTTAGTGCGACATGCTTTACAGTTTAGAATCGGGGATCCAAAAGCGTTTTGAGCAACACGGAGCATATGAGATGTTCCAAGAGCTGAACCTGGTTTTCCAAGCTCATGCCCAGGTCGAGAGATATGACATCTCCGACAAGTTCTTTAGCTGTAAGATGGAGGAGAACAGTTCTGTCAATGAGCACATCCTAAAGATGTCTGGACTGCACAACCGCTTGACTCAGCTGGGAGTTAATCTCCCGGATGACTCGGTCATTGACAGAATCCTCCGGTCGCTTCCACCTAGCTGCAAAAGCTTTGTGATGAACTACAACATGCAGGGTATGGAGAAGTCCATTCCCGAGTTGTACTCGAGGCTGAAATCAGCAGAGGTCGAGATCAAAAAGGAGCATCAAGTGTTTGTGGTGAATAAGACTACTAGTTTCAAGAAAGGCAAGGGTAAAAAGAACTTCAAGAAGGACGACAAAGCTGTTGCCGCGCCCGGTAAGCAAGTTTCTGGGAAGTAGAACAAGAATGGACCCAAGCCTGAGACTGAGTGATTTTATTGCAAGGGTACCGATCACTGGAAGCGGAACTACCCCAAGTACTTAGCGGATAAGAAGGACGACAACGTTAAAGGTATATGTGATATACTTGTTATTGATGTATACTTAACCAGCGCTCGTAGTAGCTCCTGGGTATTTGATACCGGTGCAGTTCCTCACATTTGTAACTCCAAGAAGGAGCTGCGGAATAAGCGGAGGCTGGCAAAGGACGAGGTGATGCGCGTCAGGAATGGTTCCAAGGTTGATGTGATCGCCGTCAGCACGCTGCCTCTACATGTACCTTCGGGATTAGTTTTAAACCTCAATAATTGTTATTTAGTACCAGCTTTGAGCATGAACATTGTATCTGGATCTCGCTTGATGCGAGATGGCTACTCATTTAAATCTGAGAATAATGGTTGTTCTATTTATATGAGAGAAATGTTTCATGGTCATGCCCCGCTGGTCAATGGTTTATTTTTGATGAATCTCGAACGTGATGTTACACATGTCCATAGTATGAGTACCAAAAAGTGTAAGGTTGATAACGATAGTCCCACTTACATGTGGCACTGCCGCCTTGGTCATATTTGTGTCAAACGCATGAAGAAGCTCCATGCTGATGGACTTTTGGAGTCTCTTGATTTTGAATCATTTGACACGTGCGAACCATGCCTCATGGGCAAGATGACCAAGACTCCGTTCTCCAGAACAATGGAGCGAGCAACTGACTTGTTGGAGATAATACATACCGATGTATGCGGTCCAATGAGCGTCGAGGCTCGCAGTGGCTACCGTTATGTTCTCACCCTCACCGATGACTTGAGCAGATATGAGTATGTCTACTTAATGAAACACAAGTCTGAAACCTTTGAAAAGTTGAAGGAATTTCAGAGTAAGGTAGAGAATCAACATGACAGGAAAATAAAGTGCCTACGATCTAATCGTGGCGGAGAATATTTAAGTCATGAGTTTGGCACACACCTTAGGAAATGTGGAATTGTTTCACAACTCACGCCGCCCGGCACACCTCAGCGTAATGGTGTGTCTGAACGTCATAATCGCACTCTATTGGATATGGTGCGATCTATGATGTCTCTTACCGACTTACCGCTATCATTTTGGGGATATGCATTAGAGACTGCCGCATTCACTTTAAATAGGGCACCGTCAAAGTCCATTGAGACGACACCATATGAACTGTGGTTTGGAAAGAAACCTAAGCCGTCGTTTCTAAAAGTTTGGGGATTCGATGCTTATGTGAAGAAACTTCAACCTGAGAAGTTTGAACCCAAAGCAGAAAAGTGCGTCTTCATAGGATATCCCAAAGAGACTATTAGGTATACCTTCTACCTCAGATCCGAAGGCAAAGTGTTTGTTGCCAATAATGGATCCTTTCTCGAGAAAGGGTTTCTCTCGAAAGAAGTAAGTGGGAGGAAAACAAAACTTGTTGAGGTAATTGTCCCTCCACTCGAAACGGAGAGTAGCACAACATAGGAAGTTATTTCTGTGGAGCCTACACCGGCTGGAGAGGAAGTTACTGATGATGATCATGAAACATTAGATCAAGTTACTATTGAACGTCGAAGGTCCACTAGGACACGTTCCGCACCAGAGTGGTATGGCAACCCTGTCCTAGAGATCATGTTGTTGGACAATGGTGAACCTTTGAACTATGAAGAAGCGATGGCGGGCCCGGATTCCAACAAATGGCTTGAGGCCATGAAATCCGAGATAGGATCCATGTATGAGAACAAAGTATGGACTTTGGTGGATTTGCCTGATGATAAGCGAGCCATTGAAAATAAATGGATCTTTAAGAAGAAGACTGACGCGGACGGTAATGTGACCGTCTATAAGGCTCGGCTTGTCGCTAAGGGTTATCGACAAGTTCAAGGAGTTGACTACGATGAGACTTCTCTCACCCGTAGCGATGCTGAAGTCTATCCTAATCGTGTTAGCAATTGCTGCATTTTATGATTATGAGATCTGGCAAATGGACGTCAAAATGGCATTCCTTAATGGCTTCCTTAAGGAAGAACTGTATATGATGCAGCGAGAAGGTTTTGTCAATCCTAGAGATGCTAACAAAGTATGCAAACTCCAGCGCTCCATCTATGGGATGGTGCATGCATCTCGGAGTTGGAACATTCACTTTAATGAGGTGATTAAAGCATTTGGGTTTTTACAGGTTTATGGAGAACCCTGTATTTACAAGAAAGTGAGTGGGAGCTCTATAGCATTTCTCATATTATATGTGGATGGCGTACTGATAATGGGAAATAATATAGAACTCTTGGAAAGTGTAAAGGCCTACTTGAATAAGTGTTTTTCAATGAAGTACCTTGAAGAAGCTACTTACATATTAGGTATTAAGATCTATAGAGATAGATCGAGACGCCTCATAGGTCTTTCACAAAGCACATACCTTGAAAAGATATTGAAGAAGTTCAATATGGATCAGTCCAAGAAGGGGTTCTTGCCTGTGTTACAGGGTGTGAGATTGAGTACGACTCAATGCCTGACCACGACAAAGGATAGATAAGAGATGAGTGTCATCCCCTATGCTTCAGCCATAGGCTCTATTATGTATGCCATGCCGTGTACCAGACCTGATGTGAACCTTGCCACAAGTTTGGTAGGGAGGTACCAAAGTGATCTCGGAGCGGAACACTAGACAGCGGTCAAGAATATCCTGAAGTACCTGAAAAGGACAAAGGACATGTTTCTCATATATGGAGGTGCCAAAGAGCTCGTCGTAAAGGGTTACGTTGATGCTAGCTTCGACACAGATCCAGACGACTCCAAGCTGCAAACCGGATACGTGTATATTTTGAACGGAGGGGCAGTCAACTGGTGCAACAACAAGCAAAGCGTCGTGGCGGCATCTACATGTGAAGCGGAGTACATAGCTGCTTCGGAAGCAGCAAAGGAAGGAGTCTGGATGAAGGAGTTCATCACCAACCTAGGAGTAATTCCCAATGCGTTGGGCCCGATGACTCTATTCTGTGACAACACTGGAGCTATTGCCCTTGCGAAGGAGCCCAGGTTTCACAACAAGACAAGACACATCAAGTGCCGCTTCAACTCCATCCGTGATTACATTCAGGAGGGAGATATAGATATTTGTAAAGTGCACATGGATCTGAATGTCGTAGACCCGTTGACTAAACCTCTCTCACGAGCAAAACATGATCAACACTAGAATGCTATGGGTGTTCGATTCATCACAATGTAACTAGATTATTGACTCTAGTGCAAGTGGGAGACTGTTGAAAATATGCCCTAGAGGCAATAATAAAATGGTTATTATTGTATTTCCTAGTTCATGATAATTGTCTATTGTTCATGCTATAATTGTGTTAACCGAAACCGTAATGCATGTGTGAATACATAGACCACAACATGTCCCTAGTGAGCCTCTAGTTGGCTAGCTCGTTGATCAATGGATGGTCACGGTTTCATGACCATGGACATTGGATGTCGTTGATAACAGGATCACATAATTAGGAGAATGATGTGATGGACAAGACCCAATCCTAAGCCTAGCACAAGATCGTGTAGTTCGTTTGCTAAAGCTTTTCAATGTCAAGTATCGTTTCCTTAGACCATGAGATTGTGCAACTCCCGGATACCGTAGGAATGCTTTGGGTGTGCCAAATGTCACAGCGTAAATGGGTGGCTATAAAGGTGCACTATGGGTATATCCGAAAGTGTCTGTTGGGTTGGCACGAATCGAGACTGGGATTTGTCACTCTGTGTGACGGAGAGGTATCTCTGGGCCCACTCGATAAGACATCATCATAATGAGCTCAACATGACTAAGGAGTTAGCCATGGGATGATGTTTTATGGAATGAGTAAAGATACTTGCCGGTAACGAGATTGAACAAGGTATAGAGATACCGACGATCGAATCTCGGGCAAGTATCATACCGATAGACAAAGGGAATTGAATACGGGATTGATTGAATCCCCGACATCATGGTTCATCCGATGATATCATCGTGGAGTTCATGGGAGCCAACATGGGTATCCATATCCTGCTGTTGGTTATTGACCGGAGAGGTGTCTCGGTCATGTCTACGTATCTCCCGAACCATAGGGTCTACACACTTAAGGTTCGATGACGCTAGGGTTATAGGGAAATAGTGTACATGGTTACCGAAGGTCGTTTGGAGTCCTGGATGAGATCCCGAACATCACGAGGAGTCCCAGAATGGTCTGGAGACGAAGATTGATATATAGGAAGTGAGGTTTTGGTTACCGGAAGTGTTTCAGGCATCACCAGTAGCGTACCGGGACCACCGAAAGGGTTTCGGGGTCCACCAAGTGGGACCACCGGACCCAGAGGGCTTCTTGGGCCGAAGGTGGAGGGAACCAGCCCCTAGGTGAGCTGGTGAGCCCCTCCCACCTGGCCCAAGGTGCAGGAAAGGTGGAGGGAGGGGAAACCTTAGGTCCAGATGGGCCTAAGGCCCACCTAGGGCTGCGCCCTCCTCTCCTCCCCCTCTGGCCGCCGCACCAGATTGATCTGGTGGCTGCCGCACCACCCTAGGGTGGAAACCCTAGGGTGCAGCCCTACCTCCTCCTCCTCCTATATATAGAGGTGCCCTTGGGGCTGTTTGAGACACGGTTCTTTCTCCCTCTCAGGCGAAGCCCTACCTCTCCCTCTCCTCGTACTCCGTAGCACTTGGCGAAGCCCTGCCGGAGTCCATGCAGCTCCACCGTCACCATGCCGTCGTGATGCCGGAGCTCTCCCTCAACCTCTCCTTCCTCCTTGCTGGATCAAGGCGTAGGAGACGTCACCGGGATGCACGTGTGTTGAACGCGGAGGCGCCGTTGTTCGGCGCTAAGACCGGAATCCACCGCGATTTGAATCGCTACGAGTACGACTCCACCAACCGCGTTCTTGTAACGCTTCGGCTGAGCGATCTTCAAAGGTATGAAGATGCAATCTCTCCCCACTCGTTGCTAGTTTATCCATAGATAGATCTTGGTGATACGTAGGATTTTTTTTGATTTACTACTATGTCTGCCAAGACCCTTCACCACCACTTGCTCGACAGAGTAGCACTCAGGACTATTCCATACCTATCCTATCAGACTTTCTGACAGAGAACCACCGACCCTTGTGTTGAGGTCAAGATCTTCCACTCCAATCATATGGATCTTGATTTCTAGTCTCCCCAAGTTGCTTTCCATCAATTTCATCTCTTCTACCAAGCCAAACCTGTGTGAGAGAGATTGTGTGTTGAGGAGTCTATCATCTTGAAGCACAAGAGCAAGGAGTTCATCGTCATTATCGAGCCTATTACCTTTTGGACGGTGGTGCCTCCTAGATTGGTTAGGTGTTGCTTGGGAGCCTCCTACTTCGTGTTGTGAAGTGAACCAAGAAGTTTGTAAGGGCAAGGAGATCGCCTACTTCGTGAAGATCTACCCATAGTGAGGCTAGTCCTTTGTGGACGGAAGCCGTTATGGAATAGTCAAGGTTGCTACTTCGTGGACCCTTTTGGGTGGAGCCCTCCGTGGACTCTCGCGACCGTTACCCTTCGTGGGTTGAAGACTCCATAAACGTGGATGTACGATAACGCCACCTATCGGAACCACGGGAAAAATCATCGTGTCTACAATTGCGTTTGATCTTCCTACCCTATCCCTTTTGTACATGCTTGTTGTTACTTTCTTCTGCTATATACTCTTAGACTTGCATGTGTAGGGTGTACTTGACTTGCCATGAAACACTAAAAACTGTCAACCCTAAAACTTGGCATAGGCAAAACTTTTAATTGGTCAAGTAGTCTAATCCCCCCTCTAGACCTACTTTCGGTCCTACACCACCTCAGACCAAGGCACAACAAGGATGGAGGGGGGAAAACCCTAGGCATGGAGGGCCCTAGGCCCACCCTAGGGCACCGCCCCTCCTCCCCTCTCTTGGCCGCTGCCGCCCTAAGGGCCATCTAGGGCCGGCAGCAACCCTAGGGTGGGAACCCTAGGGGATGCACCCTCCCTCCTCCTCCTCCTATAAATAGAGGAGGGTTTTGGGGCTGCCGTCAAGCACATCTCTTTCTCTCTTGGCGCAGCCCTACCCCTCCTCCTCCTCGTCCTCCGTAGTGCTTGGCGAAGCCTTGCCAGAGTACCACGCAGCTCCACCGTCACCATGCTGTTGTGCTGCCGGAGCTCTCCCTCAACCTCTCCTTCCTCCTTGGTAGATCAAGGCGTAGGAGACGTCATTGGGCTGCACTTGTGTTAAACGCAGAGGCGCCGTTGTTAGGTGCTTAGATCGAAATCCACCGCGATATGAATCTTTGCGAGTACGACTCCACCAACCGCGTTCTAGTAACGCTTCCGCTTTGCGATCTTCGAAGGTATGAAGATGCACTTCCCCCACTCGTTGCTGGTTTCTCCATAGATTGATCTTGATGACACTTAGGAATTTTGTTGATTTACTACTATGTCTCCCAACAGTCGCATCGTGAGATAGGTCTATGCGTAGATTCTATGCACGCGTAGAACACAAGTTGTTTTGGACATCGATTTTGTTAATTTGCTTGCCGTTACTAGTCTTATCTTGATTCGGCGGCATTGTGGGATGAAGCGGCCCGGACCGACTTTACACGTACGCTTACGTGAGACTAGTTCCACTGCCTGACATGCACTTGTTGAATAAGGTGGCTAGCGGGAGTTTGTCTCTCCCACTCTAGTCGGATCGGATTCGATGAAGAGGGTCCTTATGAAGGGTAAATAGCAATTGGCATATCACGTTGTGGTTTTGTGTAGGAAAGAAACATTCTTGCTGGAAACCTATAGCAGCCACGTAAAAACTTGCAACAACAAATTAGAGGACGTCTAACTTGTTTTTGCAGCATATG
This sequence comes from Hordeum marinum, assembly GCA_022496015.1. Classification (NCBI taxonomy): domain Eukaryota; kingdom Viridiplantae; phylum Streptophyta; class Magnoliopsida; order Poales; family Poaceae; genus Hordeum; species Hordeum marinum. The sequence goes on from CM039675.1 coordinate 403,068,544, forward strand.
CCGTGTGATGTGATATGGCCAAAGGATGTAATATGATATATGTGATGTATGAGATTGATCATGTTCTTGTAATAGGATTCACGACTTGCATGTCGATGAGTATGACAACCGGCAGGAGCCATAGGAATTGTCTTAATTTATTGTATGACCTGCGTGTAAATAAAAAACGCCATGTAATTACTTTACTTTATTGCTAACCATTAGCCATACTAGTAGAAGTAATAGTTGGCGAGACAACTTCATGAAGACAAAATGATGGAGATCATGGTGATGGAGATCATGGTGTCATGCCGGTGACAATGATGATCATGGTGCCCCGAAGATGGAGATCAAAGGAGCAAGATGATATTGGCCATATCATGTCACTATATGATTGCATGTGATGTTTATCATGTTTTACATCTTATTTGCTTAGAACGACGGTAGCTTAATAAGATGATCTCTCACTAAAATTTCAAGAAATGCGTTCACCCTAACTGTGCACCGTTGCTAAGGTTCGTTGTTCCGAAGCACCACGTGATGATCGGGTGTGATAGGTACTAACGTTCGCATACAACGGGTGTAAGCCAGATTTACACACACAATACACTTAGGTTGACTTGACGAGCCTAGCATGTACAGACATGGCCTCGGAACACGGGAGACCGAAAGGTCGAACATGAGTCGTATAGAAGATACGATCAACATGGAGATGTTCACCATTGATAACTAGTCCTTCTCGCGTGATGATCCGACACGGGCTAGTTGACGTGGATCATGTGTCACTTGGATGACTAGAGAGATGTCTATCTAAGTGGGATTTCATTAAATAATTTGATTATGTGCACTGAATTATCATGAACTTAGTATAAAATTGTCTTTACAATCTATATTGTAGATCCAATGGCCCACGCTAATGTTGCCCTCAACTTCAACGCGTTCCTAGAGAAAACCAAGCTGAAAGATGATGGAAGGAACTATACGGACTGGGTCCATAGCTTGAGGATCATCCTCATAGCTTCCAAGAAATTGTATGTCCTTGATGCACCGCTAGGTGACGCACCCACTTTCCTAGTGACTCAAGACGTTATGAACGCCTGGCAGTCGTGTTGTGATGATTACTCCCTGGTTCAGTGCGGCATGCTTTACAGTTTAGAACCAGGGCTCCAAAAGCGTTTTGAGCAACACGGAGCATATGAGATGTTACAAGAGCTGAGAATGGTTTTCCAAGCTCATGCCTGGGACGAGAGATATGATGTCTCCGACAAGTTCTTCAGTTGTAAGATGGAGGAGAATAGTTCTGTCAGCGAGCACATACTCAAAATATCTAGGTTGCACAACCGCTTGTCTCAGCTGGGAGTTAATCTTCCGGATGACTAGGTTATTGACAGAATCCTCCAGTTGCTCCCACCTAGCTACGAGAGCTTTGTGATGAACTACAACATGCAAGGGATGGAGAAGTCCATTCCTGAGTTGTACTCGATGCTAAAATCAGCGAAGGTCGAGATCAAAAAGGAGCATCAAGTGTTGATGGTCAATAAGACCACTAGTTTCAAGAAAGGCAAGGGTAAGAAGACTTCAAGAAGGATGGCAAAGCAGTTCCGCGCCCGGTAAGCAAGTCGCCGGGAAGAAGAACAAGAATGGACCCAAGCCTGAGACTGAGTGCTTTTATTGCAAGGGTACCGGTCACTGGAAGCGGAACTGCCCCAAGTACTTAGCGGATAAGAAGGCCGACAACGTTAAAGGTATATGTGATATACTTGTTATTGATGTGTACCTTACTAGTGCTCGTAGTACCTCCTGGGTATTTGATACCGGTGCAGTTGCTCACATTTGTAAGTCCAAGCAGGAGCTGCGGAATAAGCGAAGACTGGCAAAGGACGAGGTGACGATGCGCGTCGGGAATGGTTCCAAGGTCGATGCGATTGCCGTCGGCACGCTACCTCTACATCTACCTTCGGGATTAGTTTTAAACCTCAACAATTGTTATTTAGTACCAGCTTTGATCATGAACATGGTATCCGGATCTCGTTTCATGCGAGATGGTTACTCATTTAAATCTAAGAATAATGGTTGTTCTATGTATATGAGAGAAATGTTTTATGGTCATGCCCCGCTGGTCAATGGTTTATTTTTGATGAATCTCGAACGTGATGTTACACATGTTCATAGTGTGAGTACCAAAAAGTATAAGGTTGATAACGATAGTCCCACTTACATGTGGCAGTGCCGCCTTGGTCATATTGGTGTCAAACGCATGAAGAAACTCCATGCTGATGGACTTCTGGAGTCTCTTGATTTTGAATCATTTGACACGTGCAAACCATGCCTCATGGGCAAGATGACCAAGACTCCGTTATCTGGAACAATGGAGCAAGCAACTGACTTGTTGGAGATAATACATACCGATATATGCGGTCCAATGAGCGTTGAGGGTCGCGGTGGCTACCGTTATGTTCTCTCCCTCACCGATGACTTAAGCAGATATGGGTATGTCTACTTAATGAAACACAAGTCTGAAACCTTTGAAAAGTTCATGGAATTTCAGAGTGAGTTAGAGAATCAATATGACAGGAAAATAAAGTGCCTACAATCTAATCGTGCGAAGAATATTTGAGACATGAGTTTGGCACGCACCTAAGGAAATGTGGAATTGTTTCACAACTCACTTCGCCTGGCACACCTTAGCGAAATGGTGTGTATGAACGTCGTAATCACACTCTATTGTATATGGTGCGATTTATGATGTCTCTTACTGACTTACCGCTATCATTTTGGGGATATGCATTAGAGACTGCCGCATTCACTTTAAATAGGGCACCGTCTAAGTCCGTTGAGACGACACCGTATGAATTATGGTTTGGATAGAAACCTAAGCTGTTGTTTCTGAAAGTTTGGGGATGCAATGCTTATGTGAAGAAACTTCAACCTAAGAAGCTCGAACCCAAAGCGAAAAAGTGCGTCTTCATAGGATACCCCAAAGAAACTGTTGGGTATACCTTCTACCTCAGATCTGAAGGCAGAGTCTTTGTTGCCAAGAATGGATACTTTCTAGAGAAAGAGTTTCTCTCAAAAGAAGTAAGTGGGAGGAAAATAGAACTTGATGAGGTAATTGTACCTCCACTTGAACCGGAGAGCAGCGCAGCACGGGAAGTTGTTTCTGTGGAGCTTGCACCAGCTGGAGAGGAAGTTAATGATGATGATCATGAAACTTAAGATCAAGTTGCTATTGAACCTCGAAGGTCCACAAGGACACGTTCCACACCAGAGTGGTACGGCAACCCTATCCTGGAGATCATGTTGTTGGACAACGGTGAACCTTCGAACTATGAAGAAGCGATGGTGGGCCCATATTCCAACAAATGGCTTGAAGCCATGAAATACGAGATAGGATCCATGTATGAGAGCAAAGTATGGACTTTGGTGGACTTGCCCGATGATAAGAGAGCCATAGAAAATAAATGGATCTTTAAGAAGAACGTGGATGGTAATGTGACCATCTATAAGGCACGATTTGTCGCTAAGGGTTATCGACAAGTTCAAGGAGTTGACTATGATGAGACTTTCTCACCCGTAGCGATGCTGAAGTCCGTTTGAATCATGTTAGCAATTGCCGCATTTTATGATTATGAGATGTGACAAATGGACGTCAAAATGGCATTCCTCAATGGCTTCCTCAAGGAAGAACTGTATATGATGCAGCCGGAAGGTTTTGTCGATCCTAAGGATGCTAACAAAGTATGCAACCTTCAGCGCTCCATCTATGGGCTGGTGCAAGCATTTCGGAGTTGGAACATTCACTTTAATGAGGTGATTAAAGCGTTTGGATTCATACAGGTTTATGGAGAACCCTGTATTTACAAGAAAGTGAGTGGGAGCTCTGTAGCATTTCTCGTATTATATGTGGATGACATATTGTTGATGGGAAATAATATAGAACTTTTATAAAGCATAAAGGCCTACTTGAATAAGTGTTTTTCAATGAAGGACCTTGGAGAAGCTGCTTACGTATTAGGCATCAAGATCTATAGAGATAGATCGAAACGCCTCATAGGTCTTTCACAAAGCACATAACTTAACAAGATATTGAAGAAGTTCAATATGGATCAGTCCAAGAAGGGGTTCTTGCCTATGTTATAGGGTGTGAGATTGAGTACGACTCAATGCCCGACCATGACAGAGGATAGAGAAAAGATGTGTGTCATCCCCTATGCTTCAACCATAGGCTCTATTATGTATGCCATGCTGTGTACCAGACCTGATGTGAACCTTGCCATAAGTTTGGTAGGGAGGTACGAAAGTGATCCCGAAGCAGAATACTGGACAACGGTCAAGAATATCCTGAAGTACCTTAAAAGGACCAAGGACATGTTTCTCATATATGGAGGTGCCGAAGAGCTCGTCTTAAAGGGTTACGTCGATGCTAGCTTCAACACAGATCCGGATGACTCCAAGTCAGAAACTGGATACGTGTATATTTTGAATGGAGGGGCAGTTAGCTGGTGCAGCAGCAAGCAAAGCGTCGTTGCGGCATCTACATGTGAAGCGGAGTACACAGCTGCTTCGAAAGCAGCAAAGGAAGGAGTCTGGATGAAGGAGTTCATCACCGACCTAGGAGTGATTCCTAGTGCATCGGGCCTGATGACTCTATTCTGTGACAACACTGGAGCTATTGCCCTTGCCAAGGACCCCAGGTTTCACAAGAAGACAAGACACATCAAACGCCGCTTCAACTCCATTCATGATTACATTCAGGAAGGAGATATAGATATTTGTAAAGTACATACGGATTTGAATGTCGCAGATCCGTTGACTAAACCTCTCTCACGAGCAAAACATGATCAACACCAGAACTCTATGGGTGTTCGGTACATCACAATGTGACTAGATTATTGACTTTAGTGGAAGTTGGAGACTGTTGGAAATATGCCCTAGAGGCAATAATCAAATGGTTATTATTATATTTCCTTGTTCATGATAATTGTCTATTGTTCATACTACAATTGTATTAACCGGAAACTGTAATGCATGTGTGAATACATAGACCACAACATGTCCCTAGTGAGCCTCTAGTTGGCTAGCTCGTTGATCAATAGAAGGCCACGGTTTCATGACCATGGACATTGGATGTCGTTGATAATGGGATCACATCATTAGGAGAATGATGTGATGGACAAGACCCAATCCTAAGCATAGCACAAGATCGTGTAGTTCGTCTGCTAAAGCTTTTCTAATGTCAAGTATCATTTCCTTAGACCATGAGATTGTGCAACTCCTGGATGCCGTAGGAGTACTTTGGGTGTGCCAAATGTCACAACATAACTGGGTGGCTATTAAGGTACACTACAGGTATCCCCGAAAGTATCTATTGGGTTGGCACGAATGAAGAGTAGGATTTGTCACTCCGTGTGACAGAGAGGTATCTCTCGGCCCACTCGCTAAGACATCATCATAATGAGCTCGATGTGACTAAGGAGTTAGCCATGGGATGATCTGTTACGGAACGAGTAAAGAGACTTGCCGATAATGAGATTGAACAAGGTATAGGGATACCGACGATCGAATATCGGGCAATTGTCATACCGGTAGACAAAGGGAATTGTATATGAGATTGATTGAATTCCCGACATCGTGGTTCATCCGATGAGATCATCGTGGAGCATGTGGGACCCAACATGGGTATCCAGATCCCATTGTTGGTTATTGACCGTAGAGGTGTCTCGGTCATGTCTACATGCCTCCCGAACCCGTAGGGTCTACACACTTAAGGTTCGATGATGCTAGGGTTATAGGGAAATAGTGATTGTTGTTACCGAAGGTTGTTTGGAGTCCTGGATGAGATCCCGGACTTCACGAGGAGTTCCGAAATGGTCCAGAGGTAAAGATTCATATATAGGAAGTGAGGATTTGGTCACCGGAAGTGTTTCGGGCATTACCGATAATGTACCGGGACCACCGGGAGGGGCCACCAGCCCCGGAGGGCTACATGGGCCAAGAGTGGGAGGGAACCAGACCCTAGGTGGGTTGGTGCAGCAACGGTGGAGGGGGAAAACCCTAGGCATGGAGGGCCCTAGGCCCACCCTAGGGCACCGCCCCTCCTCCCCTCTCTTGGCCGCCGTCGCCCCAAGGGCCATCTAGGGCCGACCGCAGCCCTAGGGTGGGAACCCTAGGGGATGCGCCCTCCCTCCTCCTCCTCCTATAAATAGAGGAGGGTTTTGGGGCTGCCGTTAATCACATCTCTTTCTCTCTCGGCTTAGCCCTACCCCTCCTCATCCTCGTCCTTCGTAGTGCTTGGTGAAGCCCTGCCGGAGTACCACGCAGCTGCACCGTCACCACGCCATTGTGCTGCTGGAGCTCTCCCTCAACCTCTCCTTCCTCCTTGCTGGTGTTGGGGAACGTCGCATGGGACACAAAAATTTTCCTACGCACACGCAAACCTATCCATGGTGATGAGCATCTACGAGAGGGAGAGTGGGTCTACATACCCTTGTAGATCGCTAAGCGGGAAGCGTTAAGAAACGCGGTTGGTGTAGTCGAACATCTTCGCGATCCAAATCGCCGAGCGTCCCGCGATCTCATCACGATCCGTCCCGCGATCCAATCACGATCCGTCCCGTGAACTCATCACGATCCGTCCCGCGATCTCATCACAATCCGTCTCACGATCTTGATCACGATCTGTCCCGCAAACTCATCACGATCCGTCCCGCGATCTCATCACAATCCGTCTCACGATCTTGATCACGGTCCTTCCGATCTAGCGCCGAACGGACGGCACCTCCGCGTTCAGCACACGTGCAGCTTGATGACGATCTCCACCGTCTTGATCCAGAAAGAGGAGGTGGAGAGGAGAGAGAGTTCACCGGCAGCGTGACGGCGCTCCGGTGATGGTGGTGGAGCAATTCCGGCAGGGCTTCGCCTAAGCGCTGCAGAAAACCGATCTAGAGGAGAAACTATGCACCGGTGGAACGGGTAGCACGTGGCCGGAAATTCTGTCCAAAAACCACCCAATCCACTAGTATATATAGGAGGAGAGGAGAGGAGAGGCAGCCAAGGCCTTTGGGTCGGCCGAAATAGGAGGTGGGAGCAATCCTACTTCACCTCCAATCCTAGTTGGAGTAGGATTGCCTCCTATTGGCTGATTTTCCACTTTTTGCTTTAGGACTTTCTCTCCTGCGCCATGGGCCTTTGTGGCTATTTTCCCAGCCCACTAAGGGCTGGTTATTATTCTCCCACAGCCCATGGACCTCTTGGGGTCGAAATATCCCTCCCGGAGGTCCCCCGGTACACTACCGGCACTCCCGGTACACTACCGATACTCCCGGTACACTACCGATGAGCCCGAAACTTTTCCGGAAACCAAACTGGGACTTCCTATATATGAATCTTTACCTCCGGACCATTCCGGAGATCATCGTGACGTCCGGGATCTCATCCGGGACTCCGAACAACCTTCGGTCACCACCATACATAACTCTACACTACCGAAACGTCACCGAACCTTAAGTGTGCAGACCCTGCGGGTTCGAGAACTATGTAGACATGACCGAGACACCTCTACAGTCAATAACCAATGGCGGGACCTGGACGTCCACATTGGTTCCTACATATTCTACGAAGATCTTTATCGGTCGAACCTCTATGTCAAGGATTCAGTTAATCCCGTATAACGTTCCCTTTGTTCTTCGGTATGTTACTTGCCCGAGATTCGATCGTCGGTATCTCCATACCTAGTTCAACCTCGTTACCGACAAGTCTCTTTACTCGTTCCATAATACAAGATTCCGCAACTAACAATTAGTCACATTGCTTGCAAGGATCATTGTGATGTTGTATTACCGAGTGGGCCCTGAGATACCTCTCCGTCACACGGAGTAACAAATCCCAGTCTCGATCCATGCCAACTCAACAGACACCATCGGAGATACCTGTAGAGCACCTTTATAGTCACCCAGTTACGTTGCGACGTTTGATACACACAAGGCACTCCTCCGATATCCGTGAGTTGCAATGTCTCATGGTCATAGGAACATATACTTGACATGCAGAAAACAGTAGCAATAAACTGACACGATCATATGCTATGTTTGTAGTTTGGGTCTTATCCATCACATCATTCTCCTAATGATGTGATCCCATTATCAAATGACATCTCATGTCCATGTCTAGGAAACCTTAACCATCCTTTGATCAACGAGCTAGTCCATTAGAGGCATACTAGGGACATGGTTTTGTCTATGTATCCACACATGCATTTAAGTCTCCGATCAATACAATTATAGCATGGATAATAAACGATTATCATGAACAAGGAAATATGATAATAACTAATTTATTATTGCCTCTAGGGCATATTTCCAACAGTCTCCCACTTGCACTAGAGTCAATAATCTAGTTCACATCACCACGTGATTCGCATTGTTATGAATCTAACACCCAATGACTTTTGGGGCTCGATCATGCTTTGGATGTGAGAGAGGTCTTATAGTCAACGGGTCTGTGATATTCAGATCCGTGTGTACTTTGCAAATCTCTATGTCAAACCGTAAACACTGCTACCACACTCCACTTGGTACTATTTCCAAATGGCTGCTCCACTATACGTATCCAGATTGCTACTACTAGTCATCCGGATAGGTGTTAAAGCTTGCATCGACGTAACTCTTTACGACGAACTCTTTATCACCTCCACAATCAAGAAACATTTCCTTAGTCCTCTGGTTACTAAGGATAATTCCGACCGCTGTCCAGTGATCCACTCCTGGACCACTCTTGTACCCCTTGGCAAACTCATGGCAAGGCACACATAGGTGCGGTACACAACATGGCATAATATAGAGCCTATGGCTAAGGCATAGGGGACGATGTTCGTCCTTTCTCTTTCTTCTGCCGTTGTCGAGCTTGGAGTCTCACTCAACTTCACACCTTACAAATCAGACGAGAACTATTTCTCTGGCTGAACCATTTTGAACTCTTTCAAAATCTTGTCAAGGTATACACTCATTGAAAGTCTCATCAAGCATCTTGATCTATCTCTATAGATTTTGATGCTCAACAATTAGGTAGCTTTATCCAGGTCTTCCTTTGAAAATCACTTTCCAAATGACCGTTTTATGCTTTCCAGAAACTCTACATTATTTGTGATCAACAATATGTCATCCACATATACTTATCAGAAATTCTATAGTGCTCCCACTCACTTTATTGCAAATACAAGTTTCTCGTAAACTTTGTATAAACATCAAAACTTTGATTACCTCATCAAAGTGTATATTCCAACTCCGAGATGCTTGCTTCAGTCCATGGAAGGATCACCGAAGCTTGCACACCTTTTAGCATCCTTAGGCCTGACAAAACCTTCTGGTTGGATCACATACAACCTTTCCTCAAGTAAACCGTTAAGGAAACGATGTTTTGACATCCATCTGCTAGATTTCATAATTGAAAACACAGCAACTGCTAACATAATTCCAACAGACTTTAGCACCACTACGAGTGAGAAAGTCTCATCGTAGTCAACTCCTTGAACTTGTCACAAACATCTTTGCAACAAGTCGAGCTTTACAAATAGTGACATTCACCATCAGTGTCTGTCTTCATTTTAAAGATCCATTTGTACTCAACGACCTGCCGTCCAACGAGCAAGTCTACCAAAGTCTACACTTGGTTTTTATACATGGATCCTATCTCGGATTTCATGGCCTCTAACCATTTGTCGGAATCCGGGCCCATCATCGCTTCTCCATAGCTCGTAGGTTCATCGTTGTCCAACAACATGATCTCCAAGATAGAGTTGTCGTACCACTTAGGAGCAGTACATATCCTTGTCGACCTACGAAGTTCGATAGTAACTTGATCCTGAAGCTTCATGATCATCATCATTAACTTCCTCTTCAACTATCGTAGGCTTCACAGAAACATCTTTCTGCGCTGCGCTACTCTCTGGTTGAACAAAGGTTCAACAACCTCATCAAGTTCTATCTTCCTCCCACTCAATTCTTTCGAGAGAAACATTTCCTCGAGAAAGGATCCGTTTAAGCAACAAACATTTTGCACTAGGATCTGAGATTGAAGGTTCACCCAACTGATCTTAGGGTATTCTATGAAGATGCAATTTGTCCGCCTTGGGTTCGACCTCATTAGGTGAAAACATTTTCCACACAAGTGTCACATCCCAAAATATTAAGAAATGACAGCTTAGGTTTCTATCAAACCATAATTCACATGGTGTCATCTCAACGGATTTAGATGGTGCCCTATTTAAAGTGAATGTAGTTGTCTCTAATGCATAACCCCAAAATTATAGTAGTAAAACGACAAGAGACATCATATTACGCACCATGTCCAATAGAGCATAACTATGATGTTCGGACACACCATCACACTATGGTGTTCCAGGTGGCGTTTAGTTGTGAAACAACTTTCACATTGTCTTAAGTTGTATGCCAAACTCGTGACTCAAATATTCACCTCCACGATCATATCGCAGTCATTTTTATCTTCTTGTCACGGTGATCTTTAAACTTCACTCTGAATTTGCTTGAACCTTTCAAACGATTCAGACTTGTGTTTCATTAAGTAAATATACACTATATCTACTCAAATCATCAGTGAAGGTAAGAAAATAATGATATCCACTGCACGCTACAAGACTCACTAGATTGCATACATCAACATGTATCATTTCCAATGAATCACTTGCCCGCTCCATCCAACGGGGTCCTTTAGTCATCTTGCCCAAGAGGCAAGGTTCGCATGTCTCAACCGATTCGAAATCGAATGAGTCCAAATATCCATCAGCATGGAGTTTCTACATGCGCTTTATACCAATATGACATTTAGCGGCAGTGCCACAAGTATGTGGTACTATCATTATTAACTTTGTGTCTTTTGATATCAATGTTATGAACATGTGTAATACTACGATCAAGATTTCAACAAACCATTCTCACTGGGTGCATGACGATTGAAGGTATTATTCATGTAAACAGAATAACCATTATTCTCTAACTTAAATGAATAATCGTATTGCAATAAACATGATCTAATCATGTTCATGCTCAACGCAAAACACCAAATAACATTTATTTAGGTTCGTCACTAATCCTGAAGGTAGAGAGAGCGTGCGATGTTGATCACATCAACCTTGGAAACACTTCCAACACATATCGTCACCTCACCCTTAGCTAGTTCTCCGTTTATTCCGTAGCTTTTATTTCGAGTTACTAACATTTAGCAACCGAACCGGTATCCAATACCCAGGTGCTACTAAGAGTACTAGCAAGGTACACATCAATAACTTGTATATCAAATATACTTCTGTCGATGTTGCCAACCTTCTTATCTACCAAGTATCTAGGGTTGTTCCGCTTCAGCGACCTCTCACCTCATAATAGAAGCACTTAGTCTCGGGTTTGAGTTCAACTTTGGGTTGCTTCACTGGAGCAGCAACTGACTTGCTATCCATGAAGTTTCCCTCCTTGCTCTTGCCCTTTTCGAAACTAGTGGTTTGATTAACCATCAACACTTGACGCTCCTTCTTGATTTCTACCTTCGCGGTGTCAAACATCGCAAACAGCTCAGGGATCAATACTTCTATCCTTGGTGTATTATAGTTCATCACTAAGTTCTAGTAGCTTTAGTGACAGTGACTTGGAGAACTATATCAATCACTATCTTATCTGGAAGATCAACTCCCACTTGATTCAAGCGATTGTAGTACCCAGACAATCTGAGTACATGCTCAACGATTGAGCTATTCTCCTTCATCTTACAGGCAAAGAATCTTGTTGGAGATCTCATATCTCGCAACACAGGCACAAGCCTGAGATCACAATCTCTGCTCCTAGAACATCTCATATGTTCCGTGACGTTCAAAACGTTTCCGAGCCTCAATTCTAAGCCGTAATGCATGACGCACTAAACTATCAAGTAGTCATTGAAACGTGCCTGTTAGATATTCACAACATCTATAGACGACGCTAGAGGGGGTGGCGCACCGAGCGGTGCATTAAGGACATAAGCCTTCTGTGCAGCAATGAGGATAATCCTCAGATCACGGACCCAGTCCGCAATATTGCTACCAACATCTTTCAACTCTATTTCTCTAGGAACATATAAAAATACAAGGGAGCTACAGCGCGAGCTAGTAATCTACAACATAATTTGCAAAGACACTTTGACTATGTTCATGATAATGAGTTCAATTAATCATATTACTTAAGAACTCCCACTCAAATTGACATCCCTCCGACCATTCGAGTGATACAAGATCCAAATTCACCAAGTCAAGTCCGATCATCACGTGAGTTAAGGTGGCTTCAATGGTGAACATCATTATGTTGATCATATCCACTATATGACTCATGCTCGACCTTTCGGTCTGTTGTGTTCCGAGGCCATGTCTGTACATGCTAGGCTCGTCAAGTTTAACCCGAGTGTTCTGCGCGTGCAAATCTGGCTTGCACCCGTTGTATGTGAACGTAGAGTCTATCACACCCGATCATCACGTGGTGTCTCAACACGACGAACTTTCGCAACGGTGCACACTCGGGGAGAACACAATTTATCTTGAAATTAAGTGAGGGATCACCTTATAATGCTACCGTCGTCCTAAGCAAAACAAGGTGCATAAAAAGGATTAACATCACATGCAAATCATAAGTGACATGATATGGCCATGAACTTGTGCTTTTGATCTCCATCTAGAAAGCACCGGCATGATCTCCATCGTCACCGGCATGACACCATGATCTCCATTAACGTGTCGCCATTGGGGTTGTCACGCCCTGCATGCTTCTACTACTATTGCTACCGTAGCGATAAAGTAAAGCATTACATAGCGCTTAATGATTGACACGCAGGTCATACAATAATTAAAGACAACCCTATGGCTCCTGCCGGTTGCCGTACTCATCGATATGCAAGTCGTGATAATCTGTACATCACATGATCATCTCATACATCACATATATCACATCATGTAATTGGCCATATCATATCACAACATACCCTGCAAAAACAAGTTAGACGTCCTCTAATTGTTGTTGCAAGTTTTACGTGGCTGCTACGGGTATCTAGCAAGAACGATTCTCACCTACGCATAAACCACAACGGTGATACATAGATTGCTTTTCAACCTTCTCAAGGACCGCCTTTGTCGGATCCGATCCAACTAAAGTGAGAGAAACTGTCACCCGCAAGCCATCTAAGCAACAAGTTGCATCGAGGGAACCGGTCTCTCGTAAGCGTACGAGTAATGTTGGTCCGGGCCGCTTCATCTCACAATCCCGCTGAACCAAAATCCGACCAAGGGAGGAAGCAATCTAAGCATCAACGCCCACAAACCTTTTGTGTTCTACTCGAGATCTCATCGAACCATCAACCTAGCTCATGATGCCACTGTTGGGGAACATCGCATGGGACACAAAAATTTTCCAACGCACACGCAAACCTATCCATGGTGATGAGCATCTACGAGAGGGAGAGTGGATCTACATACCCTTGTAGATCGCTAAGTGGGAAGCGTTAAGAAACGCGGTTGGTGTAGTCGAACATCTTCGCGATCCAAATCGCCGAGCGTCCCGCGATCTCATCACGATCCGTCCCGCGATCCAATCACGATCCGTCCCGTGAACTCATCACGATCCGTCCTGCGATCTCATCACAATCCGTCTCACGATCTTGATCACGATCTGTCCCGCAAACTCATCACGATCCGTCCCGCGATCTCATCACAATCCGTCTCACGATCTTGATCACGGTCCTTCCGATCTAGCGCCGAACGGACGGCACCTCCGCGTTCAGCACACGTGCAACTTGATGACGATCTCCACCGTCTTGATCCAGCAAGAGGAGGTGGATAGGAGAGAGAGTTCACCGGCAGCGTGACGGCGCTCCGGTGATGGTGGTGGAGCAATTCCGGCAGGGCTTCGCCTAAGCGCTGCAGAAAACCGATCTAGAGGAGAAACTATGCACCGGTGGAACGGGTAGCACGTGGCCGGAAATTCTGTCCAAAAACCACCCAATCCACTAGTATATATAGGAGGAGAGGAGAGGAGAGGCAGCCAAGGCCTTTGGGTCGGCCGAAATAGGAGGTGGGAGCAATCCTACTTCACCTCCAATCCTAGTTGTAGTAGGATTGCCTCCTATTGGCTGATTTTCCACTTTTTTGCTTTAGGACTTTCTCTCCTGCGCCATGGGCCTTTGTGGCTGTTTTCCCAGCCCACTAAGGGCTGGTTATTCTTCTCCCACAGCCCATGGACCTCTTGGGGTCGAAATACCCCTCCCGGAGGTCCCCCGGTACACTACCGGCACTCCCGGTACACTACCGATACTCCCGGTACACTACCGATGAGCCCGAAACTTTTCCGGAAACCAAACTGGGACTTCCTATATATGAATCTTTACCTCCGGACCATTCCGGAGATCCTCGTGACGTCCGGGATCTCATCCGGGACTCCGAACAACCTTCGGTCACCACCATACATAACTCTACACTACCGAAACGTCACCGAACCTTAAGTGTGCAGACCCTGCGGGTTCGAGAACTATGTAGACATGACCGAGACACCTCTACAGTCAATAACCAATGGCGGGACCTGGACGTCCACATTGGTTCCTACATATTCTACGAAGATCTTTATTGGTCGAACCTCTATGTCAAGGATTCAGTTAATCCCGTATAACGTTCCCTTTGTTCTTCGGTATGTTACTTGCCCGAGATTCGATCGTCGGTATCTCCATACCTAGTTCAACCTCGTTACCGACAAGTCTCTTTACTCGTTCCATAATACAAGATCCCGCAACTAACAATTAGTCACATTTCTTGCAAGGCTCATTGTGATGTTGTATTACCGAGTGGGCCCTGAGATACCTCTCCGTCACACGGAGTAACAAATCCCAGTCTCGATCCATGCCAACTCAACAGACACCATCGGAGATACCTGTAGAGCTACCTTTATAGTCACCCAGTTACGTTGCGACATTTGATACACACAAGGCACTCCTCCGATATCCGTGAGTTGCATGATCTCATGGTCATAGGAACATATACTTGACATGCAGAAAACAGTAGCAATAAACTGACACGATCATATGCTATGTTTGTAGTTTGGGTCTTATCCATCACATCATTCTCCTAATGATGTGATCCCGTTATCAAATGACATCTCATGTCCATGGCTAGGAAACCTTAACCATCCTTTTATCAACGAGCTAGTCCATTAGAGGCATACTAGGGACATGGTTTTGTCTATGTATCCACACATGCATTTAAGTCTCCGATCAATACAATTTTAGCATGGATAATAAACGATTATCATGAACAAGGAAATATGATAATAACTAATTTATTATTGCCTCTAGGGCATATTTCCAACAGCTGGATCAAGGTGTAGGAGACGTCATCGGGTTGCACGTGTGTTGAACGCGGAGGCACTGTTGTTCGGCGCTTAGATCGGAATCTACCGCGATTTGAATCGCTGCGAGTACGACTCCACCAACCGCGTTCTAGTAACACTTACGCTTTGCGATCTTCAAAGGTATGAAGATGCACTTCCCCCACTCGTTGCGGGTTTCTTCATAGATTGATCTTGATGTCACGTAGGTATTTTTTTGATTTACTACTACGTCTCCCAATAATGACAAGTGAATAAACACTCATCTTGAGAATAATACATCTAGCATGGAAAAATATCGGTCACCCCCTTCCGCTTCATAAGAGGTACGAGCACACAAAAAGGAAATTCATTTTGAAAATCAGAGATGGCACATACAAATTTGCTTGGAACGACATGGAAATACTGCATATAGGTAGGTATGGTGGACTCATATGGAAAAAACTGGGTTTAAGGATTTTGGATACACAAGTAGTATTTCTACTTAGTACAAGTGAAGGCTAGCAATTAGATTGAGAAGCAACCAACCAAGAAATGAAAATTCACATAAACGAGCAGTAAGCATAACTAACACCGAATAATGCACAATAAGTAGGATGTAATTTCATTGCATAACTATTGATTTTCGTGCATTGATAGAGAATCACAAACTTTAACACCAATATTCTTACTAAAGCATAATTACTCACCAACATAACTCACATATTACTATCATCATGTCTCAAAACTATTACAAGGAATAAAGTTTAATTTGTCCATTGATCTCCATGAAAGTTTTTATTATATCCCTCTTGAACATCTATCACATTGGTACTAGTTTCATATATTGCCATTACAAGCTCAAATAAATTTAAGTGAAGAGCATGAGCATACAAATTTCATCTCCCAAAATAAAATAAGTGAAGCATGAGAGAATTTCTTGAAAATTCAATAACTCTCAAATAAATCTAAGTGAAGCATGAGAGTATTTCTTAAAAAATACAAAAAATAAAGCACGTTGTGCTCAAAAGTATATAAGTGAAGTACTAGAGCAATTCCATGGATCCAAAAAATTAAGTGAAGCATGTAGAGCAATTCTAACAAATCATAGTATAATTTTGGCTCTCTCAAATAAGTGTGTCCAGAAAGGATACTTGTGACAAAATACAAACAAAATCAAGCAAAATACTCATATAATACAAGATACTGCAAGCAAAACTCATGATATGTGACGAATAAAAATATAGCTTCAAGTAAAATACCGATGGTCGTTAGAAGAAAGAGGGGATGCCACTCGGGGAATCCCCAAGCTTAATTGCTTGTTCATCTTTGGATATTATTTTGGGGTGCCATATCATCCCCAAGATTAGGCTATTTTCTCTCCTTATTCCTTCATCCATCGTGATCTCACCCAAAACTTGAAAACTTCAATCACACAAAATTCAACAAAATCTTCGTGAGATCCGTTAGTATAAGAAAGCAAATCACCACTCTAAGTACTATTGAAAATCCATTGATATTTTATTATTGAATTATATATACTGTATTCTAACTTTATCATGGCTTATACCCTCCAATACAAGCCATAGATTCATCAAAACAAGCACGCAATGCAACGAAAACAGAATCTGCCAAAAACAGAACAATCTATAGTAATCTGTACTCTAACCATACTTATGTAACTCAAAAATTTATGAAAAATTAGGACAACGTAAGAAATTTGTATATAAATCTTGTGTAAAAAATTCAGAAGATTTTGTCGCTTCTGTGATTTTTAAGAATTCTTTTACTGGACGCAAAAGTTTCTATTTTTGAAAAAGATCAAATCAACTATCACTCAACATGATCCTAAAGGCTTTACTTGGCACAAACACTAATTAAAACATAAAAACTACAATCATAACAGTAGCATAGTTTTTTAAACACTTAAGAACAGAAATAAAAATGTAAACTAAATTTTATTCATTGGGTTGCCTCCCAACAAGCGCTATCGTTTTACGCCCCTAGCTAGGCATAATGCATAGATTAAAGTATTGTCATCTTTAGTTTTTGCTCCATAGGAGACCCTCATGATTGATTCATATGGTGGATTAATTATTTTTCTAGGGAAGTGTTCCATACCCTTTCTAAGTGTAAATTGATATTTAATATTGCCTTCTTCCATATCAATCATGGCGCCTATCATACGTAAAAACGGTCTACCAAGTATGATGGGACAAGCCGTATTACAATAAATATCAATAACAATAAAATAGATGGGCACATAGTTCCTATTTTCAAGAATAAGAACATTATTAATTCTTCCCAAAGGCTTTTTAATAGTAGAATCCGCCAAGTGCAAATTAAGAGAACATTCTTCAATATTGGTAAGACCAAGCACATCAATAGAGATTTCAGAATTGTGGAAACACTAGCACCCAAATCACATAAAGCAAATCATTCATAATTTTTAATCTTGACTTTAATTGTAGTGTCCCATTCATCATGTAATTTTCTAGGAATTTAAATCTCTAACTCCAACTTTTCTTCTAAGGATTTCATCATGGCATCAACAATATGTTTAGTAAAAGTTTTATTTTGTTCATAAGCATGGGGTGAATTTATCATGGATTTAAACAAATAAATACATTCAATCAAAGAGAAACTCTCATAATTAAAGTCTTTGCTATCCAAAATAGTGGGGACGTCACTAGTTAAAGTTTTGACCTCTCCAAACCCACTTTCATCAAATTTTTCATTAAGATTTCCCCCCTCCAAATCAAGGGGACACCTTATACATAAAGTTGACTCTTATTTAGTCCCTTTATAATCAATTTTATTATTACTAAACAAGGAATCAATAGAACAAACACCAATCATTTTAAGATCTTCATCATTCTTATGAAAGAAATCACTAGAAAATGCTTTTTATAAAATTCTCTTTTAGCTATAAGCATAGCGGTTCTTTTCTTACTTTCATCCATAGAAACATATAAAGCTTTAATTTATTCATTAATCTTACGTGGAAAAGCTTGCAACTTGAGATTTTCTACATCGTAAGAAATTCTATCAATGCTTCTAGACATATCATCAATCTTATTCAACTTTTCTTCCATTGTAGTATTGAAAACCTTTTGAGCATTGATAAATTCTTTAAAATTAATCTCAAGATCAGAGGGATTCCTATTATTATTGTAAGAAGAATTACCATAATTATTAGAGGAATTTCAGGAAAAGGCCTAGGATTAAAATTACCTCTATCAACATTGTTATTAAAAAATTGCGAGATGAAATTCACACCTACGGAATTTCTATTTTGCTCAATCAAAGTAGAAAAAGGCACATCATAAAGATTAATAGGAGCATTTTTACTAGCAACCAACTTCATAAGAGCATCAACTTTTTCACTCAAAGTACTAATTTCTTCAACCGACTTAACCTTTTTACTAGTAGGTTCTCTTTCAGTATGCCATTGTGAATAATTTTCCATAATGTTATCTACAAATTTAGTAGCTTAACCCAAAGTAATTTACATAAAAGTACCACCCACGGCGGAATCTAGAAGATTTCCACAGACAAAATTCAATGGCGCATAAAAAAATTGTATGATCATCCAAAGATTTAAACCATGCGTAGGACAATTTCTTAGCATCAATTTCATTCTTTCCCAAGATTGTGCAATATTTTCATGCTCAAGTTGCTTAAAATTCATGATTTGAGTTCTAAGGGAAATAATTTTTGTGGGCAAAAAAATACTTATTAATGAAACCATACTTGCACTTATCCCAAGAATCGATACTTTTGCGAGGCAAATAAGAAAACTAATTTTTTGCATGATCCCACAAGTAGAAAGGAAATAATTTCAACTTCACAATATCATTGTCCACATATTTTTTTTGCATATCACACAATTCTATGAATGTCTTTAGATGGGATGCGACATCCTCATTAGGAGTACCAAAAAATTGATCTTTCATGACAAGATTCAACAAAGAGGCATTAATATCACAAGACTCCGCACTAGTGGCGGGAGGAGCAATCGGACGGCTAATAAAATCATTATTATTGGTATTGGAAAATCACACAATTTGGTATTTTGTTGAGTCATAGTGACTACGCAAACACGAATGCAAGCAAACAAGAGATCTGACAAGAAAAGGGAAAACGAAATAGAGGGTGAATAAAATGACAAATTTGGTGAAGTGGGGGAGAGGAAAATGAGAGGCAAATGGAAAATAATGTAAATTGCAAGGAGATGGGATTTGTGATTAGGAACCTGATAGATGTTGATAATGTCTCCGTGGCAATGCCGCCATAAATTCCTTTGACGTGGCTTGAGACTACGTCGGTATTTCCCAAAAGAGGAACGGATGATGCATCAAAGCTACGGTAAGTATTTACCTTAGTTATGAAACCAAGGTTATAGAACCGGTAGGAGAACCAAGAAACAGTATGTAAATGGTATCTGGAGAAAACGAACAAATACTTGCAACCCAACGCGTAAGAGAGGTTGTCAATATTTCCATGGTAAAAGATAGATCGTGTTGTATGAGATTGGATAAATAGACCGTGTAAGAACACAAAATAAAATAATTAAATAAAAAATTGCAACAAAGTATTTTTGTGTTTTTGGAATAGTAGATTTGAAATCAAGTGCGGAAAAAGGTAGATCGGAAAGTAATTTATTAAAAGATAGACCCGGGGCCGTAGGTTTCACTAGTGGCTTCTCTCATGAGTATAGCACACGGTGCGTAAACAAATTATTGTTGGGAAATTGATAGAAGATCAAATAATCATGAAGATATCCAAGGCAATGTTCATTATATAGGCATCATGTCCAAGATTAGTAGACCGAAACGATTCTGCATATACTACTATTACTCCACACATCGACCCCTATCCGGCATGCATCTAGTGTATTAAGTTCATGGAGAAACAGAGTAATGCAATAAGAATGATGACATGATGTAGACAAGATCTATTCATGTAGGGATATACCCCATCTTGTTATCCTTAATATCAACGATAGATGCGTGCCTCGCTGCACCTTCTGTCACTGGGAGAGGACACCGCAAGATCGACCCCATCACAAAGCACCTCATCCCATGGCAAGACAAACCGATCTAGCTGGCCTAACTAAACCAAAGATTCGAAGAAGAAATATGAGGCTATAAGTAATCATGCATATAAGAAATCAAAGAAGACTCAAATAATATTCATGGATAGAAACTGATCATGACCTGAAAATTCACCGGATCCCTATAAATACACCGCAAAAGTCATTACATCAAATAGATCTCCAATAGACCATTGTATTGAGAATCAAGAGAGAGAGAGAGAGGAAGCCATCTAGATACTGCCTATGGACCCATATGTCTATGCTGGACTACTGACGCATCATCAGAGGGGCACCCATGAAGATGATGCACCCCACCGCGATGGTGTTAGATTGGATCTCGTGGTTCTGGAACTTGCGCCGTATGGAATTGTGTTTCGTCGACTCTCCTAGGGTTTTTGGAATATTTGGGTATTTATAGAGCTGATAGGCGGTGGAGAGGCATCCCGAGGAGGGCACAACCCACCAAGCCGCGCCAGGGGCCTCTAACGTGCCCTGGTGTCTTGTGGCCTCCTTGGCCCTCCTCTCTAGTGCTTCTTTGGTCCTCCAGGTGTCTTCTGGCCCAAAACAAATCTCCAAAAAAATTCGCGGTGTTTAGGCTTTGTTTGGTACTGATATTCTGTGAAGCAAAAAGAAACAACTGACACTTGGCACTATGTCAATAGGTCATTCCCAAAAAATGATATAAAGTTGATATAAAATGATTGTAAAACATCCAAGATTGATAATATAACATCATGGAACAATAAAAAATTATAGATACATTGGAGACGTATGAGCGGACAGGGGGAATCAGTCAGTAGACACGAATGCAGGCGGGCGACATCCAACCGTAGCCGCATACATTTTGACAACTACTCAGACCAATCAGATGAAAATCATGCAAACACGTTCGAAGTTCATGCAAACATGACGAATTCCATATAAACACGATGGATTTCATAACATTTACCTCCTAGTCCGACTTTGGAGTTATAATTAACACCTTATATAAATGGTCGCCAATGCTCATTTCCCCTACCCGGCCATGAACCCTGAGAAGTGAAACTTTTCCTTCTATAACTCTGCCTCAGCGATCTCCAACTCCGCCTCTATAACCTCCTCCTTTGGAGTCCCAGAAATCGCAGATGTCCACCTTCACATTGTCACCAAGCGACTAATCGACCGCCGATGTTCAGCTCACCAAGCTTGGCATCAATGTGGGGGGAGAAGCGATGGCCTTCCTAGGACTAGAGCGGCGGTGACCTCCCATGCACTACTCTTCATCACTGCCGACGGCACTTGCGGACGCGTAGACTTCATTGGGCCCAGCCTTGATGTTATCCTCCTTATTGTTTTCAGTATCTTCGAACATCGACACACCCTCCTCCTTGTCGTTGTCCTTGGACGTGGCCACCACCTCCCCCACCCACTACCAATACTGCAGGCGGGCGAGGCAAGTCTCGTGGGTGGAGTGATAGGACTCTAGGAGCGCCTCCTGCTCTGCCAGGTCTGCATCGAGCGTGACCACCCTTTTGGCGCTAAGTTTCTCCTTCGCGTACAGGTGCTCCTAGAGGAGGTGGTGATTGTAGGCGGTGTCGGCATGCGCCTCTTGGAACTGCTCTTCCCGCGCCATGTCCATGTAATGGGAATGGGTCGCCGATGGTCATGGTGTAGTGCACTAGAGAGGGAGGCACGGCAGAGGAGGAGGGTGGCGCAACAGAGGAGGAAGAGGAGGGTAGTGTCAGATCATCGTCGACTTCATCCTCCATTGGGTTGTCGACATCCTCCGGCTTCCTTCCAGCATGCCAATGGGTAGCAATGCTGACCATCTCCTTCTTATGGTTTGGTGGCAACCCGTCCCAAAGAGCTTCTACAGGGGAGGAATCCCTGGAGGGATTGGTGCAAAGAGGGATCGAAGGCTATGGCTGCATCTATGATCGGGGCAGCGACTTATATAGCAATAGCGGGTGTCAGACGGACGAATGAGTGGTGTCGAAGGAGACGCCTCAGGAACCGCATGCCATCAATGTGGGCGATAGACGGACAGAGGGGCGATCGTCACGTTGTTTGAATGCACCACAATCACTTGCACCAAGAAGCGGCACGCGCGGCACTCTTTTGGTCGGCTCGCCGCTTTAATGCCGGTGCCAGTGAGCGGCCACTTCTGCTCTGGATGGGCAAGAATGCGGGCACTGACGCTCTAGAGCGGTGCTGACGTTTTGCATGGGAGGTAGGAGGGGATTTTGGTAGGCGAGGGCGGTCAGATTCGGGCGAAGTAACAGTCTGGACTCCCGCAAACCTCCCCCACATTTATCTCTGGTTTCCGGGAGAAACCTTGTCCTGACTGCTCTGGCAACCGATACAAGACCACGTTGGACGGCTTCCGCAGTCCAAACAACACAGTCCGAATGGTTAAGGGAGGTTTGAGGGTTTGTGTTGGAGATGCCCTGACATCCATGTCTTTGGAGGTCATGAACCATTAAGGAGGAGACCTCATATTTCTAAGATATCATGGGAAGATCATCATACAATTAAACAAATTATAGGATGGCCCCATATCTTCTGGAAATGACAAAGAAGGCCCCAAACGACTAGATATTTTACAAAGACCTCCACAAAGTTTATAAAAACTATGGGGAAGAAGCCCATGACAGACAAGATCCCTTAGCAGGTTAGCCCCCTTCTCTTCTATAAAATTACAAAGGGCCTCCTTTTGTGAAGTACCTCTAGAAAAAATAAACTCTAGAAAAAAGTCCACGTCTGAGAATCCATAAAAATATCAAGAGCGCCGACAAAAATACGAATGTTTTAGGAAAAGTCAAGAGAAGACCCCGAGAGGCACTTGTAAGCATAAAAGCAATCAGGGGTTCCTTCATTTCTCACTCGAGCACACTTTTCCAATGTTTTCTTGTCTCGGAAGATAGTTGTCTCTCCCTTTGAATGCCTCTGAAGTCGAAGCCTATCGATGATCATTGCAATATGCTCCCTAAATCAAGGAAGGAAACCACACTCCCAGGACCAAAAAGTGTTGACCCGTAGCCACGACAATGGGGGCTAAGCACACTTTTAAGTAAGGCAAGAAAAATATCAACATAAGTCAATACTTCTTCACGATCAACAAGTTAATAAAGGGAAAATATGTGGGATCGAGAAGTGGCGTATATAGGGGGGAGGGAGGCGTGGGCATTCGGTATAAAACAAAAATTCGGTTTCTACCATTCGTTTTTTGTTTGTAAAATCGATTAGAAAAATTGAAAACCGAAATGAACACCCCAAAATAGATAATCGAAATTTTGGTTAACCGAGATTTTTGGTTTGGTAATCGATTTATACCTTATTTTCTCAATGTGCGAGAGAGTTAACTATGTGACTAGCTACCCTGCCACATGCGGTCTTATATAACTTGACTATCCACCTCTCTGTGTGTGGCAGATCGAGGTTTTTTTAGAGCTATAGCTAAGCTTTATTGATCATAGTCCACATGAAGTGGTATACAAAAAGGATGATGGGATGGATCAAACACAAATGTCATCCCGTATCAAGAGTATTTGAAAACTTACCTAACCTATCTGCATCAGTATTTGATGCGCGACCTTCAAAAGTAAACTTATAATTAACTAAACTAGCTCGCCGCTTTATCTCGCTAATGATACAACCATAAGTACTATTAGTTCCTCTCTCAATGGCATTCACAACCTGCTTTGATTCGGAGCCGATTATAAAATTTTGAATCATCAAATCTTCTGGAAGAGCCAATGCCTCTCTACATGCCATCGCCTCGAGTGTAGCTACATCGGTGATCCTCGGACAATGAGAGATGAGTTGCGCAAAGGGCAGCACCACAACAGTTTGTACATATGTTCACATGTCTAGAAAAAGTATCCCACTATAGCTGGCCACCTTGGGCCTTGCGTGCAACTCGTCACTTTAGCCCATGGATTTTTTCCACAAAAGCATGCGCACACGAGGCTATCTAGCGCGGGAGATTGCCGTAAAAAAATACTAGCAATGGAGCAGTTCCTTTGGCAGTACGTTCATGCACCCTCACCTATGTTCGGTTTCTTATTCGGTTAACTGTGCTAATATTGAACCGAACGATTTAAGTTCAGTTAGCATACATAAAAACCAATTTTTTTGTAGGAACAATAAAAACCGATTTTTTGGGTTTTTTGGTTTCGGTTTTGGTTCAGTTTTTGGTTCATCCGTTTTATGCCCAGGCCTAGGGTTAATAGACACTTAACATGTCATATGAGCAATATTTAGTTTGCTTGTGTTTTATGTAGATTTTTGCCCAAGTTAAGTTGCATCCAATAGTTCCTACACATGCATATCTAGAGATCAATCAATGGAATGTATATATCATGTATTTGCAATAAAAATAAAAGGATGGTAGAGTTGGAAGATCAAACGCAATGAAGACACAACGATATTGGCATGGTTCCGATAGGTAGTTCTATCATATGTCCATGTTGATGGAAACTTTAACCCACGGAGGGTAACGGTTGCTCAAGTCCATGGAGGGCTCCACCGACGAAGGTTCCATGAAGAGGCAACCTTGTATATTCCACCATGGCTTACGTCCACGAAGGAGTAGCCTCACTTAGGGTAGATCTTCACGAAGTAGGCGATAACCTTGCCCTTTCAAACTTCTTGGTTCAACTCCACAAGATTTGGAGGCTGCCAAGTGACACCTGACCAATCTAGGAGATACCACTCTCCAAAAGGTAATGTATGGTGTATAGATGATGACTCCCGCTCTTGTGCTTTAAAAGATAGTCTTCTCAACACTCAATCACTCTCTCACCGAAATTGGCTTGGTAGAAGAGAATGATTGGGTGGAAAGCAACTTGGGGAGGCTAGAAATGAAAACTCATATGGTAGGAATGGAATATCTTTATCTCAACACATGAGTAGGTGGTTCTCTCTCATGAAATGGATGATGGAAGTGTTGGTTTGTTATGAGGGCTCTCTCTTTGAAAAAGAGGATGGTGGAGGGGTATATATAGCCATCTCCAAAAATTCAACTATTCCAACATTATTTCCCAACTCGATGGCATCGAAGTTAAATCTCGGTGAGACGGATTCGGCTTAACCTAGGTATATCCAGTACTTCGGAGGTTCCGAAAATGAAATCTCAAAAATTCCAAAACTCAAAATCTCGACCACAAAATGTTGGCCACTGCTTTTTCGTTCCACCGAGGTGCTAGGGTTTGACATAGGTTTTGTCATGGGCTAACTCGGTGAGACCGACGTGAAATATTGGTTCCACCGATTTGGATATTTTAGGGTTTTGGACATAATCTTTTGGGAGAATTTGGTTGAGGATTTTGGTGATATATCTCTAAGCACTTGAGCAACCAGATCATCATGAGTACCACATCCCCTTTTAATATTATTGGCTTTCCTATGGACTCAATTATGATTGCTCACATAATACAAAATGCAGAATCTTGGAGCTTTTTTCAATGGGTGTTCTTTGCGTCTTAGGGGACCCTTCTCACAATTCCTAGCCAATTCAGTCTTTTGACTTTTTCTGAAATATACTAGATGAAAATGTTAGTCCAAGATATAATGTATCTTGTCATGAATTATCAAAACAACTAGGGGGCATTTGTGCTTT
Organism: Hordeum marinum; assembly: GCA_022496015.1. NCBI lineage: Eukaryota > Viridiplantae > Streptophyta > Magnoliopsida > Poales > Poaceae > Hordeum > Hordeum marinum. Next base: position 403,094,597 of record CM039675.1, read on the forward strand.
CAAAAGGATAAAAATACCAAGTCAAAAGGGTGAAGGTTAGAAAAAAAATGAAGATTCAAGACCAAGAATAGAAGGTCGCCTTGGTGTAATGAGTTGATGGTGAGAATTGAAAGAGAAAGAACAAATCCGAAGGATGTAATGAGAGTTACATGATTACAGAAGTCCAAGGATCACACCACTCTTAAAGTTGGATGATTTTTCTATGAGTAGGAGAAATATTGGAAGTAAAACTATAAGAAGTAAAAAGGCAGAAAGAAAGAAGCTAGAATGTCCAGCTCGGGTATGAATGTCATACAAGTTATGGGGTGTAGAGAAAATTAGTCAAATAAGTATCATTCTTGGGAATATGATTAAAGTTTTATCACTAAATTCATCGGGATTGTGGTTAAAAGTTAATCACAAGGATACCGACTCGATTGCATGTTTTTGTGAATCGATGCAAGAACTACTACATCCCATTGTTCAAAAAATCGTTCGATTGAGCGATTTATCGCTACTCGTGGGATGACTGGTAAGATTATGCCTTATCTTCACCATTTATCTTTTGGCCAATTTATCGCTCTGACAAGCGATTTATCGGGAAACTTCTGATAAATCAAGCCTATTCCTAGCGCTATGTTCGGAAAACATTATCTTTATTTGTGTTTTTGTGGACTTTGTTATGCAATATGTACTATTTCCCTATTTTGTTTGTCGTTATACAAGGATTTGGCGGCTAGGAATCAAGGTAAAACTTCTATCCAATATATTTTGGGTGTTAAATATAGCATATTTCAGTGTTGGGATCCTAGGATTTGCAAAAAATGGCCGATTAATAGTCGACCGATAAAATTGATTAATCGGCCGATTTCCGATTAACCTCTAATCTCCAGCTGACCGAGACGATAGCGATAAGCGATATCCTCAACATTGCTACATCCTAAATGACCAACAAATAATAAGGTTAAACTATCTGATGCAAACTTTGTAATAGTTACAGTACTTACCATCAACATATTACCTCTGTATTTATTATCATTATTCAGTTTAGAGTTTTGTACACTCTAGCCCATTGCATAGAAGTTGCAAGGAGGTTGTCCATGAGACAACAATAGTTGTTTGATGTTATCAACAAAAGGCCCTACTCCTATGTGAATAGGATGTATGTTATGAACATTGATGATAAAATTGAATATTTGTAACACTGGCCCTAAATGTCGAAGACTATAAAATATACCACATATCTATTATGTATGGAACCGCATTTAATAACATTTGAGAAACACGCATGGAAAAATTCCACAGTGATGGATTAGACCTGGCCAAACGGGCCGGGCCGGCCCGGCTGTAAACGGGCCTGGCCTGGCACGGCCCGCCCAGGCACATTTAGTAAAGGGTCATGCCGTGACCGCCTGTGGGCTGCGCTTTCAAACCTAGGCATGGCCCGATTACTAAACGGGCCGGCACGTTGGCCCGTTTAGCACGACGGGCTATACTTTTTCAGTTTGTTGGGCTAATATTTAGGCCTATTGGGCTATATTTTACCTATATATATTAAAACAACTAAAAATACATAAAAAATAAACGGGTCGTGCCGTGCCGACCCGCGTGCCTAGCCTCCAGGTCCAGGCATGGCCCGAGGCATGACGCGTGCCGATCCCGGTCTGTTTACGATCGTGCCGTGCCTGGCCCATGGCGGGCCATACCGGCGTGCTCGCGGGCTGGCCTATTTAGCCGGCCCATTTGGCCAGCTATATGATGGACTTTGAAGTCATCTGATTAGGAGTCATGTGACACTTGCAACTTTTGTCCAAATCACGGATAGCACCTGCCGGGTTCTGGGCCATGTTTTGGCACCACCATACCCACACCCAACCCTTCTCCCCGCGTCATGACCCGCCCCATACCCACTGCCAAGTCCCATTCTTCACCATATCCATGACCTGCCGGGGTTGCGATACCTGCCTGGTACCCGACGGTGGCGGAGCTCGAGGAGCTGGAGCAGGGAACGAGGTGATCTCAGCGACAGCGGCTCATAGGTAGAGCCATCGTCTTCTTGGAGCAGGCTCTCATCGGAGTTGCTGCCCCTGTCCGGATCAACCGGCTCGGATTCCATGGCTGTGCGGCAGGCCAGCGGTGTCGTACAAGTGGCTCAGGGTCGGGGTCGGGGCCGACGGCAGCGCAGGGTCCACGGTGTAGGGGCGATGATGCAGGGTGGTGGCGTAGGGTCGGGGTTAGGAGCGGGCAGGGCCTTCGGAGTCTGGAGTGTGGATGCGGCTAGGGATGTGGCAAGCGGGGTTGAATGACGAGGGGATTAGGATTATAGCTAGCCTAACGGGTTGGGCTAAACAGGCCGGCCTGCGAGCACGCCGGCACGGCCCGCCATGGGTCAGGCACGGCCCGACCGTAAACGGTCCGGGCCCGGCACACGACACGCCTCGGGCCATACCTGGGCCTGGAGGCTGGACACGCCAGCCGGCACGGCACGACCCATTTATTTTTTTATGTATTTTCAGATTTTTTTGAATATATATACTTAAATATAGCCGAATAAGTCTTAAAATGAGCCTAATAGGCTTTTTTTGACCTAGCGTGCTAAACAGGCCAACGGGCCGGCCCGTTTAGTAAGCAGGCCGTGCCTGGGCCGGGAGGCGCAGCCCACGGGCTGGCACGACACGACCCGTTTACTAAACGTGCCTGGGTGGGCCGTGCCGTGCCAGGCCTGTTTATGACCGGGCCGGGCCGGGTCGGGCCATGCCGGCCCGTTTGGCCAGGTCTGATTAGGATTAGTGGCCTAGCCGCCTGGGTTAGGTTTTTTAGACAATGACTTGTAGGGTCCACTTTTCATAGCCGAGTGTCCGAGTTAAGTGTATGGGGTTGGCACCCTACCCGCCCCCATAGACCCGATGGGTTTGGTTTTTTCCCGATAGGCACACCCACGGTTTTTTCTTAGCCAAACCCTCCCCATTTCATGCGGGTACCCGTCGGGTTAGCGGGTATCGGATACCCATTGACATCGGGAGTCCAAATAGTGATGTAAATTCAATATCGTTCATAGGCCATAAAGAACGAACAACAAAATAATTGGAAACATGCATATCCATGTGTGGTGTCCAATAAGTGTTGTTGCAAGCAGCAAATTTATCTATCTTTAAAGATGACTCATATATATATTTATATATTTAGTTATTGAGACATAAAATCTGGATCTTTTGAAATGTTTCAAAAGGTTTTCAGAATGAAGTAGAAATTATTGTAACAATAAAACTATGTTTCTACAATTGGATTCCAGAAAAGAATATTTGAGTTACAAGCTTAGCGAATGTCTGATGAGCTGTGAAAAGAACTTTATAGCTTGCACTTCCCAAAACATTACTAAGAGTAGAATGTTGAGTAGATCTAATCAAACTATGCGTGACATGGTAGGATCAAAGATGAAATTAATCAATTTGACAATATACTTTGTAATGTGATGCTTCGAGACTATGACTTTTACATTGAAAAGAGTACCATCAAATTTGTTGAAATGACAACATATAAGATATAGAATGGTATGCAAAACCATTTGGTCTTTTCTTAACATTTGGCAATACGAGAGATAAGTAGAATATTTACAAATTTATATTCCAAATAAGATAACTACTACTCTGTTGGTTATCGCAAATGGTTGGGTATCCTCTATCACTACGCCAAGACAAAGTGTTTTGTCAAAGTATAAATTTTTATGTAGAATTTTTTTGATGTAAAAGAGTGAGCGGCATGACAGTGCAACTCGATGAGATTACAGAATCTTCGTAATCAGGTCAAAGAAAAGAAACACTAAAAGTGGTTCTAGAATTTCTTATCATGACTGATACGGAAGCCTCTACACGAGATATACAGGCTTCGGTCATACTTGCAGATGAACTATATAGCGTGGGCAAATTCGTGTAGGCCTTCATATTATAACCACAATATGGTTTTTCTAGCACAACCAATTCCATGATACATATGGAAGTTTTTATTATACCACTCTTGTATACCATGGCGGAGTAGCATCTCACCGCCGGCATGGTGATTGTGTCGGAAGTGGACCTGGCGGAGCAGGCGGCGCTGCTTGAGTCCTACCACTCCACCCGCGACATCTGCCTCGCCCGATAGCGTTATCACCAGCGGTAGGCGGAACTAAAGGCTGCCTACAAGGAGTTTAACGAGGCGGCAGACGAGGTGTGGGGAAAGACTGGTGAGGCAGAGGACATTGTCGGCTCCATCAAGGACGCGCCCCTCCTCCATGACCACGAAGTCGGCACGTCTGTGGGCGCCACTGACAACGAGGAAGGGTCAAGCATGGTAGGTCGTCGTCGCTCGGGTCTCAAGAATGTTGTTCTTCCTTCCATCCCGTTGAAGCAAAACTTGGTGGGATCAACATTGTCGGTTGATTATCCACTTCGTGGCAACTGGAGGCAGGCAACTTCACTTCCCGATTCTCCAAGAGCGGAGGTTATAGAGGCAAAGCTAGAGAGCGTCAAGGCAGAACTGGAGAAGGCGAAGGTTCAGTTCTCGGGGATCTTAGACGAACATGGGGAATGGGCGCCGGCGGTCATCGACTAGGTGTATCAATTATACCTCCAGAACCGGACGAGCACCGCTTAGTTGACGTAAATATAATGAAATGTGTCATGTTTATATGAAATTTGGCATTGAAAGTGCATATAGTCCCCATGTGTGGTTTTGGTATTTGATGACAATCCTAATGAACTAATGTTTGCATTGAGTTATACATTTGAAGGAATGTTCTATTTGCAATGCATGAATAATATTGGATGAATTGCAGGATGTTTGTTCCATGATGATGCAAGAAGGACCTCGAATGAATTCTAAATGAACATCATATACATATTGTTGAGCATGCATCAAGGATTGTTGGAAATATGCCCTAGAGGCAATAAATAAAGTGTTTATTATTGTATTTCCTTGTTCATGATAATCGTTTATTATCCATGCTATAATTGTATTAATTGGAAACATGGATACATGTGTGGATACATAGACAAACACAATGTCCCTAGTATGCCTCTAGTGAACTAGCTCATTGATTGAAAGATGGTTAAGGTTTCCTAGCCATGGACATGAGATGTCATTTGATAACGGGATCAGATCATTAGGAGAATGATGTGATGGACAAGACCCAAACTACAAACGTAGCTTATGATCGTGTCAGTTTATTGCTACTGTTTTCTGAATGTCAAGTATATGTTCCTATGACCATGAGATCATGCAACTCACAGATATCGGAGGAGTACCTTGTGTGTATCAAACTTCGCAACGTGACTGGGTGACTATAAAGGTGCTCTACACGTGTCTCCGAGGGTATCTGTTGAGTTGGCATGGATCAAGACTGGGATTTGTTACTCCGTGTGACGGAGAGGTATCTCAGGGCCCACTCGGTAATACAACATCACAATAAGCCTTGCAAGCAATGTGACTAAGTGTTGGTCACGGGATCTTGTATTACGGAACGAGTAAAGAGACTTGCCAGTAACGAGGTTGAACTAGGTATGGAGATACCCACGAACGAATCTCGGGCAAGTAACATACCGAAGAACAAAGGGAACATCATACGGGATTAACTGAATCCTTGACATAGAGGTTCGACCGATAAAATATACTCGTAGAATATGTAGGAATCAATGTGGACATCCAGGTCCCGCCATTGGTTATTGACCGTAGAGGTGGCTCGGTCATGTCTACATAGTTCTCGAACCCGCAGGGTCTGCACACTTAAGGTTTGGTGACGTTTCGGTAGTATAGAGTTATGTATGGTGGTGAACGAAGTTTGTTCAGAGTCCCAGATGAGATCCTGGACGTCACGAAGAGCTCCGTAATGGTCTGGAGGTAAAGATTCATATATAGGAAGTCCTGTTTTGGTCGCCAGAAAAGTTCCGGGCTTATCGGTAATGTACCGGGAGTACCGGTAGTGTACCGGGAGACCTCCGGGAGGGGTATTTCGACCCAAGAGGATTCATGGGCTGTGGGAGAGTGAATATCAGCCCTTAGTGGGCTGGTGGAAACTCCCACACAAGGCCCATGTGGCTGGAGAAGAAAACCAAAAAGGAAAAAGGTGGAAAAAGGCAAAAAGGAAAAAAAAAGGATGAATGCTAATCCTACTAGGAGTGGAGGAGGTGGACTCCTCCTCTCCTAGTTCGGCCGAAGCCTAGGAGGCTTGGAGGCCAAGCTGCCTCCTCTCCTCCTCTCCTCCTATATATACTGGTGGTATTGAGGGTTTTTGCACTAGATTTTCAGCCACGTGCTACCCGTTCCTCCAGTGCATAGTTTCTCTTCCAGATCGGTTCTCTGCAGTGCTTAGGCGAAGCCTTGCCGGAATTGCTCCACCACCATCGCCGGAGCGCCGTCAGGCTGCCGGAGAACTCTTCTTCCTCTCCACTCCTTCTTGATGGATCAATACGGTGGAGATCGTCATCAAGCTGTACGTGTGCTGAACGCGGAGGTGCCGTCCGTTCGGTGCTAGATCGTAAGGATCGTGCTCAAGTTCGTGAGACGGATCGTGATCAAGTTCATGGGACGGATCATGATCGGATCGCGGGACTGATCATGATTGGATCGCGGGACGGAGCGTGATTGGATCGCGGGACGCACGGTGATTTGGATCGCGAAGACGTTCGACTACACCAACCGCGTTTCTTAACGTTTCCCGCTTAGCGATCTACAAGGGTATGTAGATCCACTTTCCCTCTCGTAGATGCTCATCACCATGGATAGATCTTCGTGTGCGTAGGAATTTTTTTGTTTCCCATGCAACGTTCCCCAACAGTGGCATCATGAGCTAGGTCTATGTGTAGATGAGATCTCCAGTAGAACACAAAAGGTTTGTGTGCGTTGATGCTTAGATTGCTTCCTCCCTTGGTTGGATTTTGGTTCAGCGGTATTGTGAGATGAAGCGGCCCGGACCAACATTACTCGTACGCTTACGAGAGACCGGTTCCCTCGACGCAACTTGTTGCCTAGATGGCTTGCGGGTGACAGTTTCTCTCACTTTAGTTGGATCGGATTCGACAAAGACGGTCCTTGAGAAGGTTGAAAAGCAAATTATGTATCACCGTTGTGGTTTATGCGTAGGTGAGAATCGTTCTTGCTAGAAACCCGTAGCAGCCACGTAAAACATGCAACAACAATTAGAGGACGTCTAACTTGTTTTTGCAGGGTATGTTCTGATGTGATATGGCCAATTACATGATGTGATATATGTGATGTATGAGATGATCATGTGATGTATAGAATTTCACGATTTGCATGTCGATGAGTACGGCAACCGGCAGGATAGGGTTGTCTTTAATTATTGTATGACCTGCGTGTCAATCATTAAGCGCTATGTAATGCTTTACTTTATCGCTAAACGGTAGCAATAGTAGTAGAAGCATCCAGGGCATGACAACCTCGATGGCGACACGTTGATGGAGATCAAGATGATGGAGATCATGGTGTCATGCCGGTGACGATGAAGATCATGCCGGTGCTTTCAAGATGGAGATCTAAAGCACAAGTTCATGGCCATATCATGTCACTTATGAATTGCATGTGATGTTAATCCTTTTATGCACCTTGTTATGCTTAGTACGGCGGTAGCATTATAAGGTGATCCCTCACTTAAATTTCAAGATAAAATTGTGTTCTCCCCGAGTGTGCACCGTTGCGAAAGTTCGTCGTGTTGAGACACCACGTGATGATCGGGTGTGATAGACTCTACATTCACATACAATGGGTGCAAGCCAGTGTTGCACGCGCAGAACACTCGGGTTAAACTTGACGAGCCTAGCATGTACAGACATGGCCTCGGAACACAAGAGACCAAAAGGTCGAACATGAGTCATATAGTAGATATGATGAACATAATGATGTTCACAATTGAAGCCACCTCAACCCACGTGATGATCGGACTTGAGTTGGTGGATTTGGATCATGTGACACTCAGATGACCTGAGGGATGTCAATTCGAGTGGGAGCTTTAGTAATTTTATTAACTAAACTCATTATCTTGAAAAATAGTCGAAATGAACTTTGCATATTTATGTTGTAGATCAATGGCTCGCGCAGTAGCACCCCTGAATTTTAATGCGTCCCTAGAGAAAGCTAAACTGAAAGATGATGGAAGTAACTTTGTTGACTGGGCCCGTAATCTGAGGATTATCCTCACGGCTTCCCAGAAATCATATGTACTTGATGCACCGCTTGGTGACCAACCAGAAGACATGACCTCCGAAGACGTTAAGAACGCTTGGGAGGCACGTAGTGGAGATTACTCAATAGTTCAGTGTGTAATATTGTATGGCTTAGAACCGGGACTTCAAAGACGTTTTGAACGTCATGGAGCATATGAGATGTTCCAAGAGTTGAAGTTTATCTTTCAGAAGAATGCCCAGATCGAGAGGTATGAAACCTCCAATAAGTTCTATGCTTGCAAGATGGAGGAGAACGGGTCTATCAGTGAACATATACTCAGAATGTCTGGGTATTCAAATCGTCTAGCGGAGTTGGGAATTGCCCTTCCGCCAGAGGCGATCACTGACCGAGTTCTTCAATCACTGCCACCTAGTTAAGAGAGCTCTGTGATGAACTATAACATGCACGGGATGAACAAGTCAGTCGCCGAGCTGTTTGCGATGCTAAAAGTCGTTGAGTCTGAAATCCAGAAAGAACATCAAGTGTTGATGGTCAATAAAACCACTAGTTTCAAGAAAAATGGCAAAGTCAAGGGCAAGGCCAAGAAGGGTAAAACCAAGAAGGATGGCAAAGCAGTTGCTTCTCCTGCAAAGAAGCCCAAGCATGGACCCAAGCCAGAAACTGAGTGCTTTCATTGCAAAGGAACTGGTCACTGGAAGCGGAACTGCCCCAAGTACCTGGCTGACAAGAAGGCGGCCAACGACAAACAAGGTATATATGATATACATGTTATTGATGTGTACCTTACTAGCTCTCGTAGTAGTGCCTGGGTATTTGATACCGGTTTGGTTGCTCACATTTGCAACTCAAAGCAGGAACTACGGAATAAACGGAGGCTGGCAAAGGACGAAGTGACGATGCGAGGGGAAATGGTTCCAAGGTTGATGTGATTGCCGTCGGCACGCTCTCTCTTCGATTACCATCGGGATCAGTGATGAAACTGAATAATTGTTATTTAGTGCCTGCGTTAAGCATGAACATTATATCTGGATCTTGTTTATTGCAAGACGGTTACTCATTTAAATCAGAGAATAAAGGTTGTTCTATTTATATGAGTAATATCTTTTATGGTCATGCACCCAATGTTAGGGGTTTATTCATATTGAATCTTGATAGTGATGACACACATGTTCATAACATTGATGCCAAAAGACGTAGAATTGATAATGATAGTACCACTTTCTTGTGGCACTGCCGTTTAGGTCATATTGGTGTAAAACGCATGAGGAAGCTCTATGCTGATGGAATTTTGGAGTCACTTGATTTTGAATCACTTGACACATGTGAACCATGCCTCATGGGCAAGATGACTAAAACGTCGTTCTCTGGAACAATGGAACGGGCGAGTGACTTATTGGAAATCATACACACTGATGTGTGTGGTCCAATGAATGTTACAGCGCGTGGTGGATATCGTTATTTTCTCACCTTCACTGATGACTTAAGTACATATGGGTATATTTACTTAATGAAACACAAGTCTGAAACGTTTGAAAAGTTCAAGCAATTTCAGAGTGAAGTTGAGAATCGTCGTAACCAGAAGATTAAGTTCCTGCGATCTGATCGAGGAGGTGAATATCTGAGTTATGAGTTTGGCAGTCACTTAAGACAGTGTGGAATTGTTTCACAGTTGACACCGCCCGGAACACCGCAGCGTAATGGTGTGTCCGAACGTCGTAATCGAACCTTATTAGATATGGTGCGTTCTATGATGTCTCTTGCTGATTTGCCACTATCGTTTTGGGGTTATGCATTAGAGACAGCTGCATTCACTTTAAATAGGGCACCATCCAAATCTGTTGAGACGACGCCATATGAATTGTGGTTTGGCAAGAAGCCAAAGTTGTCATTTCTTAAAGTTTGGGGATGTGATGCTTATGTCAAAAAGCTTCAGCCTGAAAAGCTGGAACCCAAAGCGGAGAAATGCGTCTTCATAGGATACCCGAAAGAGACAGTCGGGTATACCTTCTATCTCAGATCCGAAGGCAAAGTGTTTGTCGCTAAAAACGGAACATTTCTTGAGAAAGAGTTTCTCTCGAAAGAATTGAGTGGGAGGAAAATAGAGCTTGATGAGGTTATTGAACCTTTACTACAACCAGAAAGTAGCATAGCGCAGAAAGATGTTTCTGTGGAACCTACGACGGTAGAAGAGGAAGTTAATGATCATGATCATGAAGCTTCAGATCAAGCAACTATTGAACCTCGTAGGTCGACAAGGCCGCGTACTACCCCTGAGTGGTACGGCAACCCTGTCTTGGAGGTCATGTTGTTGGACAACAATGAACCTACGAGCTATGGAGGAGCAGTGATGGGCCCGGATTCCGAGAAATGGTTAGAGGCCATGAAATCCGAGATGAGATCCATGTATGAAAACAAAGTATGGACTTTGGAAGTATTACCTGAAGGGCGAAAGGCCATTCAGAACAAAAGGATCTTTAAGAAGAAAACAGACGCGGACGGTAATGTCACCATCTATAAAGCTCGACTTGTGGAAAAGGGGTTTTCACAAGTTCAAGGAGTTGACTACGATGAGACTTTCTCACCCGTAGCGATGCTTAAGTCTGTCAGAATCATGTTAGCAATTGCTGCCGATTTCAACTATGAAATTTGGCAGATGGATGTAAAAACAGCGTTCCGCAACGGTTTCCTTGAGGAAGAGTTATATATGATGCAACCCGAAGGTTTTGTCGATCCAGAGAATGCTAACAAAGTTTGCAAACTCCAGCGATCCATTTATGGACTAGTGCAAGCATCTCGGAGTTGGAATAAGCGCTTTGATGAGGTGATCAAAGCGTTCGAGTTTATACAAGTTTACGAAGAAGCTTGTATTTACAAGAAAGTGAGTGGGAGCTCTATAGCGTTTCTAGTATTATATGTGGATGACATATTGCTGATTGGAAACAATATAGAAATGCTGGAAAGCGTGAAGGAATATTTGAACAAGTGTTTTTCAATGAAGGACCTAGGAGAAGATGCTTTCATATTAGGCATTCAGATCTATAGAGATAGGTCGAGACGCTTAATAGCACTTTCACAGAGCACATACCTTGATAAAGTTTTGAAGAAGTTCAAAATGAGCACATACCTCAGGGCCCACTCAGTAATACAACATCACAATAAGCCTTGCAAGCAATGTGACTAAGTGTTGGTCACGGGATCTTGTATTACGGAACGAGTAAAGAGACTTGCCAGTAACGAGGTTGAACTAGGTATGGAGATACCGACGATCGAATCTCGGGCAAGTAACATACCGAAGAACAAAGGGAACATCATACGGGATTAACTGAATCCTTGACATAGAGGTTCGACCGATAAAAGATCTTCGTAGAATATGTAGGAACCAATGTGGACATCTAGGTCCCGCCATTGGTTATTGACCGTAGAGGTGTCTCGGTCATGTCTACATAGTTCTCGAACCCGCAGGGTCTGCACACTTAAGGTTTGGTGACGTTTCGGTAGTATAGAGTTATGTATGGTGGTGACCGAAGTTTGTTTGGAGTTCTGGATGAGATCATGGACGTCACGAGGAGCTCCAGAATGGTCCAGAGGTAAAGATTCATATATAGGAAGTCCTGTTTTGGTCGCCGGAAAAGTTCCGGGCTTACCGGTAATGTACCGGGAGTACCGGTAGTGTACCGGGAGACCTCCGGGAGGGGTATTTCGACCCAAGAGGCTTCATGGGCTGTGGGAGAGTGAATATCAGCCCTTAGTGGGGTGGTGGAAACTCCCACACAAGGCCATTTGGCTGGAGAAGAAAACCCAAAAGGAAAAAGGTGGAAAAAGGCAAAAAGGGAAAAAAAAGGATGAATCCTAATCCTACTAGGAGTGGAGGAGGTGGACTCCTCCTCTCCTAGTTCGACCGAAGCCTAGGAGGCTTGGAGGCCAAGCTGCCTCCTCTCCTCCTCTCCTCCTATATATACTGGTGGTATTGAGGGTTTTTGCACTAGATTTTCAGCCACGTGCTACCCGTTCCTCTAGTGCATAGTTTCTCCTCTAGATCGGTTTTCTGCAGTGCTTAGGCGAAGCCCTGCCGGAATTGCTCCACCACCATTGCCGGAGCGCCGTCAGGCTGCCGGAGAACTCTTCTTCCTCTCCACTCCTTCTTGCCGGATCAAGATGGTGGAGATCGTCATCAAGCTGTATGTGTGCTAAACGCGGAGGTGCTGTCCGTTCGGTGCTAGATCGTAAGGATCGTGATCAAGTTCGTGAGACGGATCGTGATAAAGTTCGTGGGACGGATCGTGATCGGATCGCGGGACAGATCGTGATTGGATCACGAGACAGATCGTGATTGGATCGCGGGACGCACGGCGATTTGGATCGCGAAGACGTTCGACTACACCAACCGCGTTTCTTAACGCTTCCCGCTTAGCGATCTACAAGGGTATGTAGATCCACTTTCCCTCTCGTAGATGCTCATCACCATGGATAGATCTTCGTGTGCGTAGGAATTTTTTTGTTTCCCATGCAACGTTCCCCAACAAGGATGATCTCAATTATTGAATCAAATATGATACGATCAAGATGAATTCCATGTGATGAACAAGATGTGATCTATGTGGAGTTCATTAAGGATCTCAGACGTTCTCATGCGTTGGCTTATGGTTTGAACCATGATGGATCAAGATCTTAAGATAATAATTAAAGAGAATAATTCTACATATGTCTTGAAAATAGAATCATTATGAGCTCATATGTTGAGTCATGGATGATTATGTCGTCAAGCAAGTAATTCAAGTGAAGAATTCATTGTGCCTCTCAAGAGACTATGTTTGTATAATGAAACACAATAAGAAATCAATAGGTCCTTCAAGACATCAATATTAATCATGGTTCAAAGATAAATGTTGACCAAGATGAGGGTCAAATATTAAACTCAGAGTTGGTCATCACACAAGCGCAAATGATGTACCACATGAGATCTTGTGGTATGGTAAGTAAATGTTAATTGCACTTTGTGTACTAACCCATACGATGTGTTGTCTATGTTTATGAGGGTTAGGTAATTCTCATGGGCTCGAATCGAGAGAGAGATATTCCAAATGTCCATGAGAGGACGATATCAAGTGTTCATGATCATGGTTAACAAGGGCAAGTTCAAGATAACCGTCCCGAAGGATTACATGCTTGAAGCTTGTGGATGTTCACATGATGAACAAGTGAAGATGAATATAAAGTAAGGCTTTCCACATCGTGTATGGGAGAGCTATTTGAATACTTCACCAATGTATTGCCTTCAACTTGAGCTAACAAGAAACAATAACATCAAGCTCAAGTGAAAGGCTCAAGTCAAAGGTATTAGTTCCTTTGACGTTGGTGGTTTGGAATGATGACCACCGACGAAATATATTCACTCAAGAATGGATTCTCGATAGCTATGTAGTGTAGCTCTTTTATGATTCTTGAGTTATAGTTATCCCTCACTATTAAGAGGGGATCAAAGGGGTTCGTGATGGATTTTCTCAAGTCAACATCTTCTACACACAAATCCACTCCCATCATATATCCCAAGGTAAAACCATACGCCAAAAAGGGTTCTCCAGTTTCTATGCTCAAACCTTTGCATTAGTTGCATCATCCATTTTTTTATATTGGGTGGTTCTCTATGTGAGGACCTCGGGCTTTTCAATAGCTACAAAATGAGCCCAAGATCATCAAAATCGGAGTCCGTATGTAAAAGTTATGCATGTTTTACTTTTAGTATGCTGGCTGTTTATTGGGGGGGGGGGGTTCCGGCTTGACACCCTGGAAGTTCCGGTCTAAACAGAAAGTTTACGAAAATCTGGCCCCAAGGGAGCCGGGAAGTTCCGGGGGCCAGAAGTTCCGGGCAGGTTTCAGGGCAAGTTCCGAGCTAACCAGAAAGTTTACACCATCTGCCCCAATAAGGAGTTCGGAAGTTCCGGGAAGCCCAGAAGTTCTAGGCTACGTTTTTGTGTGCATAACAGACAGATTTGGTGGGGCACTATATAAGGTACCCTTCTTCCCCAACGAGGTAGAGCTTTTGGATCTAATATTTCCCCATTGTTTTGAGCTCTCTCGTCCTCCCCCAAGCCTCAAAGCTCCAATCCATTTTGGGAAAAATTATCCCATGGATCTAGGGTTCCTTTGTTGACCTCCTCCATTGTTCCTCTCCTCTTCCATCCCTGCATAGCATTAGTTTCATTTGGTGGGATTTGAGAGAGAGGGGTTTGAGCATTCTTGTGTTAAATCCCGCGAGTTCTTGAGAGAGATTTCATCCAAGCATACATCCACTACTCCTCTCTCTTTTGACCAAAGCAATTTGTGATTTGAGCAAGTCTTGAGCATTTTCCCCTTGATCTTGTTACTCTTGGAGGTTGGAGACTCCTAGGCGGTAGGAGTACTCCGGTGAGGAATCAATTTGTGATTTGTCCCCCAAAAAGTTTGTGAAGGTTTGGAGGCCGCCACAAGGTCTACCACTAGTGGTTGGGAATCGCCTTCATGGTGATATCTCAAGGAGAATAGGGTGATCCTTCATGGCATTGGTGTGCCTTCATGGTAACATCCACCTCTCTAATGGTGACTAGCTTCCCTGCAAGGAAGTCAACATAAGGATACATCCTCATCTACATGACTTCAGTTATCCCTAACCCTAACTCCTTGCTTGTGGTTTACATTGGTTACTTGAGCGTACATTCACTACATATTGTTGTCCTCATTATGTTGTGTTGGATATTTCCTTGTAAAGATTAATTATTTAGGCCTACACTCTATATCCCGCAATTCATACTTCCTACTATTGGTATATTTTGTGTTTAGTGTGAATTGGTATCTTGTGTCATACACTTACATATCTTATGATATTGCTCAAGTAAGTTTGTGTAACCTACTTATGCTTGTTAGTAATATTGTTGTGCCCACCTCATTTATATTAAGTTGTTGGTGCACTTAGTTAAGCCTAGTTTATTTAGGATTTGTTCTTGAAAAGTATCCTCTTAGTTTGTTTTATCTATGAGATTGATAAAATTCTTTGTAGAGCTAAAAATAACGCTTATAAAAGGTTTCAAGATGTTCTTGCTTACTTTGAAAAATGTAATGATTTATTTATTAATGAGCAAGCTAAAAGTGAACAACTTGAACATGAACTTGATATGGCTCATCAAACATTTAGAGACTTAAGATCTTCAAAAGGAGAGATTGAAATTGCTCATGGTAAACTTAAAGAGGATTTTGATATCCTTCTCCTTGAATGCAATAATGTCAAGGAAGAGCTCATCAAAATCTCTAAGATTCATGAGGAGCTTCAATCTACTCGTGAAAAGTCTCTAATTGTTGCTTGCTCCTCTCATATTGTCGATGATACTTGTGCATCTAACTCTACCTCATGTGAAGCATCAGCTTTGAAGGAGTATGTTGAGCTATGTGCTCAACTTGAGTTGCTAACAAGCAATTATGGGAAATTGGAAGAAAGTCATGAAAATCTCTCAAGCACTCATGAGGATCTTCTATTCTCTCATAATGAGCTAAAATTAGCACATGAGACTATGGCCACCAAGGTAAAATCTTGTGAGTCTCATGTAAACATTTGCGCATCTACTCTAAATGCTTTATTGCCATGTGCTAATCCTTGCAATTCATACACCTCTCATATTATTACCACTCGTGATGAATTTCTTGCCTTGTCTTGTTTCTCTAACCATGAAGTTTCTACTTCCACTAGTCCTCTTGATCTAGTGTTGAAACTAACCATGTAGAAGAAATTAATGAGCTCAAGGCCCAAGTCACTAGTTTGAAGAAAGACTTGGGAAAGTGCGATGATGGACATAGTTTTCACTCCAACAAGAAGAAGTCCAAGAACAAGAAAAAGGGACAAAACCAAGTCAAGAGCGAGTCCAACATTTCTTGCTTTAAGTGCAAAAAGGTTGGACATCATGTGAGATCTTGTCCATTGAAGAGAAGGGCTTATAAATAACAGTTACATGGGAAGAGGACTCAAGCTCAACATCAAGTTGAAGAACAGTCACTATCCATGATGAACCATGTTATTGCTCCCCACATTAAGAATGTAACGAAGAAAAGAAGGGGGAGTACATGTTGCTATATTTGTCGTAGGAAGGGACACATAGCTTCATCATGTCCCAACGGTAACATCTCTATGCCTCCAATTATCAATGATCATTATTCACTTAGGAAGGATATATTTGGCAATTTGTTTGCCAAGTATGTTGGTTCCCAAAGTGGTTTGGAAGTGGATAAGACCATTTGGGTTGCCAAGCCTATTGTTACTAATTTTTTAGGACCCAACTTGGTTGGGGACCATCAATATCAAACTTGATCAATAGGTGTGTGGAGGGCATTGAAGACTTAGCTAGTTCATGAAGACAATTATTTTCACCATCTATTACGGTTCAATCCAAGTCAAGAAGATTATCATCGTATTTGTCGTTCCAACGCCTCTCCTCACGGTAACTTGTATATATTGTCCACATTGAAAGTTACTAGCCCCTCTCATGTTTAGGTTTTGTACCTAGCATGTGTTTGTATATGTTGTGCCTCCTAATATGCTTGATTTGTGTTATCTAGCATGTGTAGGTTTTTATGCACATCATATAGTTGTTGTTGTTGTGTGTGTGTGTGTGTGTGTGGTCTTGAGCCTTCATTGCATCTTGGTTGCATCTTATCGAGCTCTTTTGAGATATTGACGGATCATCACATTATGGGGGAGTGTTATGCTCTACGAACATCACAAACCTAAAATGTGCATATATTGGACACCACCTAGTATTTATAGTGCAAGATTATCTAGTTACTATGTGGTATGACAAGTTGATTTGAAGTTCAAATGCTCAACCATTCATCATCTTTAGTTGGAATTCAATGGCCTCTTGTGGACAATACACATATTAACACATTATGTGGGAGTGATATGCTCTGTGCATATCACAATCCTTGTTAATATGAACTTTGTGTGTTATCATATGTTGATTTGCCACTTTGATTTATCTTGGACAACGTGAACGATTAGTGATGTTATTGGAAGTATTAACGGTTATGTGTTCATTTGTCCAATTTGTATCTTTTTGGATTTTGGTAGGCTTGTGCATACATATTCACTATGTGTAAATTCTCATGCCTTGTTTACTTTATTCTACTCCAATATATATATGGTAAATCTGTCATATCCTTAACAGCTAAGATGCATAAAATTCAAATTCATATCTATGAGCACATAATCAAATGGTTTTTGCCCTATATTTTGTAGTTAGACTAACTACTTCGGAACCAATAAGTTTGGGGACCATATTGTACTTAAAAGTGATTTAGGTACATTGGAGAAGCATTGTTGTCTTGGCTTATTAATAAACAAGGTGGTGTCACCACAAGGGAATTAGAGCCAAGATTATATGACTCATTGATTACTACTCCATACCAATGCTTTCTCGGTAACAAGTATTTATGCCCTGCATGTATATAAGTAGAGTCAACCTTGTGTAGGTTGCATCATATCATGTATAGTACTTATTGTATGTGTGTTTTCTTGCATGTTCTTACAAACACTCTATTGCAATGGTTAGAAGTTTGAGTAGGAGCATATAATGGGGATTAATAAAATCATATTCACTTATCCCAAAATATGCCAATTAAGCAATTCATTGCATATCAATTCCTAAAATAACAATCCTATTCAAACAAAAGTGGGGTCAGTCTTTCTCACACACTCTTTACCCCACTATGTCTCAAAAGAATTGTATGTTGAGGGTAGCCGGATGTTCGGCTCCTATGTTCTCTCATGTTTTTTCAATTGCAAAAACACTCTATTTGCTTGTGGTATTTGCCGCCTTTCTGAGTAATTCATTGTTATTGAAACTAGGTCAATTTGTGCCATGTACTTTTTGCCATGTGCCTTGCTCTTATTCTAGGATCACGAGTGTAAAATAATGGAGTCACTTGTGCATATCATGTTCTTATCTACTACGACTATTTTATGAATGCATGTTTCTTTGTGGATACATAGACTACTATTGTTCACTCAGAAATTTCTTCACATTAGTAAGTTCACATATTTCCTTGATATCACTTGATCCTTGTCTGTCACTTGGTTGTTTCATTATTGATTCATTGGTAGTCTCAATAAGAGGTTGTGAAGTGAGCGCTTGCATGTCTTTTCATATAATCTAGCACACTCATGTGTTTTGGATGTATTTTGGTGCTATACTTACCATGATGATTGAAATGAATATTCTTATTATGTCTTGCCCAAATTCTCTAAATCCCGAGCCCCTCAAATTCCTCATCATTGAATATGTACATTTTATTTTACTCACATATTGTAATATGCAAAATTTTGGAGGAACTCATAGTCTTCGAGATTTTTCCCATTTTGGCATTTGTTGCCAATGGGTGAGAAGTTGAGAGGATTTAAGATAAATTTTAGTGCTTATTATCATTTATGCATATCTATTCTAGTTATATATTCTTGTGCATGAATGAATATAAAGGGAAAAGTCCATCTAGTTTATGTCAATTCATATATGCAATGAAATTCAACGTTCATTCATACATGCATATATTGTTGGAGAGTTTGCTCTATATATCATGGTTCTACTAACATCAAATGCTTGTGTAGTGGTTTGATGTTGGTACACCTGGTTGTGATAGCATCAAGTATCTTTGTGACACTTTGTGCTATCAAAACCATCCCAAGTATACAATTTATCCACGTAGAAATTGCATGTTTGTTTAGAAATTCGTTATATAAATCCTCTTGTTGAGATTGCCATCAACTACCAAAATTGGGGAGATTGAAAGTGCATGTAGTCCCCATGTGTGATTTTGGTATTTGATGACAATCCTAATGAACTAATGTTGGCATTGAGTTACACATTTGAAGGAATGTTCTATTTGCAATGCATGAATAATATTGGATGAATTGAAGGATGTTTGTTCCATGATGATGCAAGAGGACCTCGAATGAATTCTAAATGAACATCATATACATATTGTTGTGCATGCATGAAGGATGAGCTCAATGATTGAATCAAATATGATACGATCAAGATGAATTCCATGTGACGAACAAGATGTGATCTATGTGGAGTTCATTGAGGATCTCAGACGTTCTCATGCTTTGGCTTATGGTTTGAACCATGATGGATAAAGATCTTAAGAGAATATTAAAGAGAATAATTCTACATATGTCTTGAAAATAGAATCATGATGAGCTCATATGTTGAGTCATGGATGATTATGTCGTCAAGCAAGTAATTCAAGTGAAGAATTCATTGTGCCTCTCAAGAGACTATGTTTGTATAATGAAGCATAATAAGAAATCAATAGGGCCTTCAAGACATCAAGATTAATCATGGTTCAAAGATAAATGTTGAGCAAGATGAGGATCAAATATTAAACTCAAAGTTGGTCATCACACAAGCGCAAATGGTGTACCCAATGAGATCTTATGGTATCGTAAGTAAATGTCAATTGCACTTTGTGTACTAAACCATACTATGTGTTGTCTATGTTTTTGAGGGTTAGGTAATTCTCAAGGGCTCGCATTGAGAGAGAGCAATTCCAAATGTCCATGAGAGGACGATATCAAGTATTCATGATCATGGTTTACAAGGGCAAGTTCAAGATAACCGTCCCGAAGGATTACATGCTTGAATCTTGTGGATGATGACATGATGAACAAGTGAAGATGAATATAAAGTAAGGCTGTCCACATCATGTATGGGAGAGCTACTCGAAGACTTCACCAATGTATTGCCTTCAACTTGAGACAACAAAAAACAATAACATCAAGCTCAAGTGAAAGGCTCGAGTCAAAGGTATTAGTTCCTTTGACGTTGGTGGTTTGGAATGATGACCACCGACGAAATATATTCACTCAAGAATGGATTCTCGATAGCTATGTAGTGTAGCTCTTTTATGATTCTTGAGTTATAGGTATCCCGCACTATTAAGAGGGGATCAAAGGGGTTCGTGATGGATTTTCTCAAGTCAACATCTTCTACACACAAATCCACTCCCATCATATATCCCAAGGTAAAACCATACGCCAAAAAGGGTTCTCCAGTTTCTATGCTCAATCCTTTGCATTAGTTGCATCATCCATTTTGTTTTATATTGGGTGGTTCTCTATGTGAGGACCTCGGGATTTTCAATAGCTACAAAATGGGCCCAAGATCATCAAAATCGGAGTCCGTATGTAAAAGTTATGCATGTTTTACTTTTACTATGATGGCTGTTTATTGTGGGGGGGGGAGTTCCGGCTTGACATCCCGGAAGTTCCGGGCTAAACAGGAAGTTTGCGAAAATCTGGTGCCAAGGGAGCCCGGAAGTTCTGGGGGCCAGAAGTTCCGGGCAGGTTCCGGGGCAAGTTCCGGGCTAACCAGAAAGTTTACACCATCTGCCCCAATAAGGAGCCCAGAAGTTCCGAGCTACGTTTTTCTGTGCATAACGGGCAGATTTGGTGGGGCACTATATAAGGTACCCTTCTTCCCCAACGAGGTAGAGCTTTTGGATCTGAGATTTCCCCATTGTTTTGAGCTCTCTCTTCCTCCCCCAAGCCTCAAAGCTCCAATCCATTTTGGGAAAAACTATCCCATGGATCTAGGGTTTATTTTTTGACCTCCTCCATTGTTCCTCTCCTCTTCCATCCCTACATAGCATTAGTTACTTTTGGTGGGATTTGAGAGAGAGGGATTTGAGCATTCTTTTGTTAAATCCCAAAGAGATTTGTGAGAGTTCTTGAGAGAGATTTCATCCAAGCATACATCCACTCCTCCTCTCTCTTTTGACCAAAGCAATTTGTGATTTGAGCAAGTGTTGAGCATTTCCCCCTTGATCTTGTTACTCTTGGAGGTTGGAGACTTCTAGGTGGTAGGCGTACTCCGATGAGGAATCAACTTGTGATTTGTACCCTGGAAAGTTTGTGAAGGTTTGGAGGCCGCCTCAAGGTCTACCACTAGTGGTTGGGAATCACCTTTGTGGTAACATCCACCTCTCTAACGGTGTCTAGCTTCCCTCAAAGGAATTCAACATCGGGATACATCCTCGTCTACGTGACTTCGGTTATCCCTAACCCTAACTCCTTACTTGTGGTTTACATTGGTTACTTGAGCATACATTCACTACATATTGTTGTCCTCATTATATTGTGTTGGCTATTTCCTTGTAAAGATTAATTATTTAGGCCTACACTCTATATCCCATAATTCATACTTCCTACTATTGATATATTTTGTGTTTAATGTGAATTGCTATCTTGTGTCATACACTTACATGTCTTATGATATTGCTCAAGTAAGTTTGTGTAACTTACTTGTGCTTGTTAGTAATATTGTTGTGCTCACCTCATTTAGATTAAGTTGTTGGTGCACTTAGTTAAGCCTAGTGTGTTTAGGATTTGTTCTTGAAAAGTATCCTCTTAGTTTGTTTCCACATTAGGATAAGGCCAAATCCGTAGAAGTTTTTAATAACCGTCTATTCACCCCCCCCCTAGGCGACATCGTGGTCCTTTCAGGCATGTTTATATGAAATCCAGCTATGTTTGCATGAATTTTGTCTGGTTTGGATGGTGTTTAAAATGTATGTGTATAGCGTTGGATGGCGGCCTCCCGCATTCGTTTCCATGGACTGGTCCCCTCTTGTCGACGGACTAATGTTGGAGGAAATTTGCGGGTCACGTTTTGTAACAGCCCGGGACCGATGCTCCAGAAGATTCTAGAAGATTCCCCTTTCTTTCCATTCTCATCTGTTTTTCATTTGGTTGTCTCATTCATCATCACATCATTCGCATCATCGGCATAGCATCGTCACTTGTTTTTAACACTTGCATCCGTTCGTAGTTGTCGGTTCTCTACGTTCTCGTCGCTGACCATTTTGAGACCAACCACACGTGCACATGCCCGCGGCATCGTTTTGAAAATGTTTTAAAAGGCGCGCTAAAATATTCTTGGATTGGGTCGAAACTTGGCGTGTGGTCTTGTTATATTGTAGGTAGACCGCCTGTCAAATTTTGTCACATTCTGAGCTCGTTTGTTACCCCATCGGTCAACCGTGGCAGTGATGTCATCAGGTTATTCGTCGGACATTTTCGGTGTTTTAAAACCCTTGTGTCACGGGCCACCATTCTCTCTCTTCTCAGCCTTAGCCCACTCCACACACATCCCATCACCCATGCCCCGATCCGTCCGTCCAATTATGATCGCACGGCCGAAATCGGCTCCGAAAACCATCAACCATAGCCCCTAAAACTATAAATAGACCCCCACCTGCCTAATTTGGCCGAAACCCTAATCCCTCCTCGAATCCCGTGCCAAACCACCCACCAGCCTCCTCCCAGCCGCAGCTCCTCTCTCCTCCAGCATGCAGCTCGCCTGAGCCCGGTCGAGGCCCGCTCGAGACCATCTGGGCCCGGGTCAACCGCCGCCGCCGAAGCTCCCGACCTCCCCGTGCCTGCCCATGGCGCCTCCTCGCTAGCTCCCCGGTGACCACCTCTCCGGCCCCACCGTCGCGCCCCTCCGGTCGACCAGCCCCACCGCCAGCATCGCCGGAGGTCCTCCTTGCCGCTTCCCGCGCCATCCGCCATGGAACGGAGCTCCTCAAGCCGCCGTTGGCCACAAGCCTGTCGCTCGTGCTGGATCCGTCGGATCTCGCCGCCGGAGGTCCATCCCCGCCGAATCTCCGCATCCCCGGAGTCCCCAGCGCCCCCCGTCGGCCTAAGCGCTTGGGTGCACCATCACCGCCTCCTGAGTGCCGTCATGCCCCCGCTCGTGCAGAGCACGGGAGGAAGACGAACCCAACGCTCGTCGCCCGCTCGCGTTGACCGCCGCGCGCCCGCATGGGCCCAGTAGCCCCGGCCCAGCTCACCCCGGCCTCCCTCCGCCAGGCCCAGCTCCTGCACCGAATGGGCCAAGGCCCACGAGGTGAGCAGCCCCCCCCCTGCGCCGTTTTTTTTCTGTTAGGCCCGTTGTATTTTCTTAATTACTGTTTTTGCATAATTTAAATTGCTAATAGATAATTAATCGTACGTCCTGTAAAAAAATGTTTTATATATGTAAAATGCTCAGAAATATGTGTGGATTAATTATATAGCATTTTCATGCATGATGAAATATTGGGGTGATTGTTGCATTTAAACGCATGAATTACTTGTTAATCGGTTTATGCCATAAACTTGCATAATTAATTGTGATTATTTTTCCACATGAACCTATGCATATTATATATGTTTTCGGGGTAGAAAAATCCTTAGAATTTATCTGTGCAATTAGTTTTGTCATTTGATCATTTTTGTGTGCATGTTATTTGTTGTGATGCCCTTTTGTTATTTTCGTGTGATTTAATACGTGCATGATATGAAATAATTTTGAACATGAGATATGCCCTTTGATATGTGTCCTAGCCCCTGGACATTTTGCTTGAAATAGAAATGCATGTATAGGTGTTATTTTCTTGTTGACAACATGCTAAAAATTCTGCTGTTTTGAGGGTCCAAAATATTTCTAAGTATGCAATCTGTAATATTTTGTTGCTGTCCTGCCATGTGTTTTGCTAGTGATCTAGAACTCCTTTGAGGTTGGTGTAATGGAGTTATTTGTAGTAGATAGTGTCCTTTAGTATGCTGTTAAGTTTCATGACATAATATGCCCTGTAGCATATAGTTTCACTGCTGTCAATATGCCTTCGTGATAAATAATGCATTGTCAAAACTGCTATTTTCACTAAGTCTGAAACTGGTTTCAAGCAGCCACCTTGTGAGCTTCCTACCATGTGATCCATGCATGTTTTGAATATGATATGTGCAGATGAAATGAAGTATGTGTTATATGCTACTGCCCCATGCTTAGTTTGGGCATTTTAGAAAAGTGTAACTTGTTGTTTTCATGCGTGCAAAATGCTAAGTTGCTGTTTTGGGCAGATTCCAACTAAAACTTGTGTTGGTTGTATTTGGGGAACCGTAGCTTCGTTTTGAACATGTTGCATATGAGACTTGATTAGAATCTCATGTAGTTTCATAATAACTTGATGCATTCATGATTTTAAATGTTTGTGATTGTATTTTCCATGCATTTGCATTCATGACATGTGCATCTTGTGTTGCTCATATCTTTTAGACCGTAGCTCCGTTTGAAATGTTCTATATATGTAAATCGATTAGAATGACGTGTAGAATTGCATGGTATACTTTATTGTGTTATTTAACAAATATAAAATACTATTAGTTCAGATCTGGACCAATTTCTAAATTAACATATGAGGTCATTTCGGAAATACTATAAGTTGTTTCCGACCTCATTTAAGATGCCTAGATAGTGTAGTTTACTTATGCTTCACCTCTTGCCATGCCTAACAACATTTAACATTGATGAGTACCTAACAAGATTGAACTAAATATTTCGAACGTGGAGTTTCGTCAATATGCAACTCGTTGCATATTGAACTTCACTTAATGTGTAGTAGTTGTTTGTTGTTCTTGCCTTGTCATGCCTTGTATAATTAAACTGGACATGCATCATATTTGGTTGCGCATCAGGTCATGCATATGTTGTGGTGTATCTTGTGTTGATTGTTTGTTTTGGTTTCCTTCTTCTTGATAGAGTTCCGAAAGCGTTCGGAGTGTGAGGATTCATTCGTCTACGTTGGCTCGTCTTCTTCATGGACTCGTTTTTCTTCCGAGCGGGATCTCAAGCAAGATGGCACATTTCCTTGGATACCACTACTATCATTTCTATGCTAGTTCTCTCGCTTTTATCGTTATGTCTTGCTACCTACCACTTGTTTGTCAAGGCTCCCAACATTACCATGAAAAGCCTCTAACCCCTCGACATCCCAGCAAACCTTTGTTTGGCTATGTTACCGCTTGCTCAGTCCTTCTTATAGCGTTTCTAGCTATAGGTGCAATTGCTTCCATGTGTCAACATGGACATTCTTTTGTTATATCACATTATTACTGCTATTTAATTTAATGCACATATATACTTGGTAAAGGTGGAAGGCTTGGCCTTTTTCTCGGTGTTTTCTTCCACTCTTGCCACCCTAGTTACTTGTGAACCGGTGTTATGTTCCATAATTGAGCGCTCCTAACATGCTCGGGGTTGTTATGGGGACCCCCTTGATTTTCGTTTTAGGATAAAGCTTGTCTGGCAAGGCCCAACATTGGTACTACATTTGCCTAATGACTAATAAAATTGCATAGGGACCCGCCGGCACCCGCGGATAATTAATCAACAACCCAGACCAATGCTCCTCATGAGTGTTGGTCCAAACTAGAGCACTGTGCGGGGCCAACCCGGGGCAACTCAGGAGATTTCTATCAGGCCACTGTACACTAGCTTATCCGTCGTGTCCTGAGAACGAGATACGCGGCTCCTATCGGGATCGTCGACACGTCAGGAGGCCTTGCTAGATTTGTTTTACCTTTCTCGAACGTCTTGAGTGAGGAACTCTGATCTTCTTCGGGCTATCTCGAGGTGTCGGATTTCCTTTGGACTTGCCTAGGATGATCACGAGATCCGTGGTCGAGGTTATTCCCGCTGCGTGTGATTAATTTGTGATGGATGAGTTGGAGCACCCCTGCAGGGTTAAATCTTTTAGAGAAGCCATGCCCGCGATTTTGTGGCAAACTTGGATACTTTGTTTAACACCCGGTCATAGCAAACTCGAAGTAAACTCTAATAAAATACACCAATTGTGTGCGTAACCGTGACTGTCTCTTCTCGTGAGTCCTTATCCGAAAGAGAACACGGTGGGGTTATGATTGACATAAGTAGGTGTTCAGGATCAGTTAGTGATCATTACTAGTTCACGTCCGTTATGCGTAGACCACCATACTTTACTTTCTGTACTCGTAAGTTAGCCACTCAAATAAATGCTTAGTCGCTTGTTGCAGCCTCACCACTTAACCATACCTCACCCATTAAGCTTTAATAGTCTTGATACCCTTAGAAATGAGATTGATGAGTCGCTGTGGCTCATAGATTACTACAACAACAGTTGTAGGTACAAGTAATGTGATGATTGAACATGAGCGCGATGTTTGATTTGATTTGGAGTTCTTCTTCTTCGTCATCATCAATCTAGTATGGGTTCCAGGCGGCAGCCTGTGATAGCAAGGATGGATGTCATTTTGTCGTTTGTTTTCGTCTGTAGTCGGACCCCGCTCTTCTATATGATGTTTGAGTATGTTGTTGTATTGATGTGACTCTGATGTAGCTTGTGGCGAGTGTAAGCCAATTCCATATACTCATCTCTTTTGTACATGTACTCGTAATGATATGCATTCTTGCAACATGACGAGATGCACTTCTATCCCTGTCGAGGCCCTCGTGCCAAAATAAGGTTAGGACTGCATCTTGGGCGTGACACGTTTGGAGATGCTCTTATACACCAATGTAATCCTCTGCGTGAAGGTATCCCCTCGCTATGAATAACAATAAGAAGCGGGATGCAGGGTATTAATTTTCGGAGGACCCCGAACCTACGTAACATGTGTGTGTGCAGACCCCATCCTCGTACTTCTGACCTCGTCATGAACCCTGCCGAGGGATCCGACGGTATTTCACTCCATTAGGGGGTGATGGTGTCCTAGACTAGGGGGTAGTCACCATGTCGTCTCCCGGCCAAGAGGGTCAGGCCAAGTGTTGTGGTTTCGTCACGGCAGATGCCATAGGTAGGCTTATCGAGAGGGGCGGAAGGATGCCGGCGGGCTCCGGGAGCGGGGTTAGGCACAAGCGGTGGTAGACACACGATGTACCCAGGTTCAGGGCACTCCGTTGGAGGTAACACCCCTAGTCCTGCTTAGTCTAGTTGAGACAATGGTCGGATTACAATGGCACTCCTTGAGTTGTATGAATCGTGGAGAGCGAAGGAGCTAGCTCGCTCTTCTACCTCTCTATGTGTGTGTGTGGAGTGGAAGTGGAGAGAACCGAGAGATCAACCGAACGACCCCTTACATGGGGGAGGCCCGGGGGGTTTTATAGGCCAACCCCCCGGATTACAATACAAATAGAAGGTCATAGGGGGCCCCAGCCAGTAGCCTCTCTGGCCGGCTGTGGGGGCCGCCGGTTGTGGGGTCCTGTCGCCGATAGGCCCCGCCGACTGAAGGGTCCCATCAGGAGCCGGCGGGGCCGCACGGCGGGCCCCGACGTTGGACACGTCACGGCACGGGCCGCCCGTTGTGGCATCGTCTTGCGGCGTCCAGCCGAGGTCAGCGGTGCGGCTGGCCGCCCGGTAGCCATGCCGGGGCAGGTAATGGAGTGGTTGGGGCGTGCCGGCACTGTTGGAAGCCCGGTCACCATCCGCCAGGGGCAGAGGCCCTGACGCCTTCACTGTGGCCCTACGAGCGCTGACCCCCGATGGGATGGGGGCCACTATCGCCACGCATGCCCTGACGATGGTATCCAATGCGCAGCCGGCTGGGGGGCCAGGCGGCAACGCCCCTAGCCGGGCGGCACATCGTAGCCGGCGGGCTCTGGCCGGAGGGCCGCTACCGGCAGGGCATAGGCGAACCGCAGGGGGAGGCGGCCCGCCCTTCGATTGCGTTAGAAAGCTGGAGCAAAGGGGGCGCCTGAGGCTACCCTCGGGTCATCCCCCCGTCAGTAGTCCCCAAAGCCGGGGAGGCCCACCGATGAACCGTGGCGGTCCTCGCCGGCTTGAAGATCGTCCTTGCGCCGCGGGGTGCCTTGAGAGTCGAGCGACGCGGACAAGCGACGGCCGGCTCCACAGCCCGCCGATGCCTCGCGTGCCGCCTCGGGTTCCCCACCGGGTAGAGAAGATGCGCCACGTGGAAGACACAGCGGGCCGTGGCCTGACAGGTCACGCGGCGGAAAAGACTGGACCGCGGGGCAGGGCCCTCCACGATCGCGGCCTCGGCCCACGCGCAGGGATCCTTTGCGGCGTAGGTGGACGGTTGGCGTTCCCGAGCACCATAATATCCGCCCCGCATGCTACGGGAATCGTGGGGGTCGTGCACGATGGATGCGGCCCCCACGATCACCCGTGCAGGGTTTCAATGGTGAGAGGAGGGGAGCAGAACGGCCCATTCGCTACCCCCACCCCGTCGGATCGTCTTCGTCGCCCCCCTCCCCCCGTCACGAGAGAGAGGGAGAGAGGGAGGAGGAGGTCAGAGCACGCGGGCTGGCCACGCCGCCGTCCGCCATCGTAGAAGGCCCGAGCCACCGCCGAGCACCCGCGCCCGTCGTCGCGACCGCACGCCCCCTTGGCGATCATGGCGGGCAAAGGTGCATGGGACGGCCACGACGTGGATGAGTCCTTCATTGAGCACCTCCGCCACCGCCGCAAGCTCCCGGCGGAGGCACACTTGGATGCATGCCCAGCCAGGCCGGAGAACTCCCCGGCACCGCGGGAGGGCGAGGTGTTCGTCTTCGCCGATCATTTCCTCCGCGGGCTTGGGCTGCCGACGAGCGCCTTCTTCCACCGCTTCCTGACGTGGTTCGGTCTGCAACCGCACCACCTCCCCCCAATGCTGTCTTGCAGCTGGCGGCGTTCGTCACCCTTTGCGAGGGGTTCTTGGGGGTTGAGCCAAGGCTTGACTTTTGGTGCCGGCTCTTCTTCCTCAAGCGACAGACAACGAAGGATCCGGCGATGAAGCATATGGTGATGACCGCCTGCGGAGGCACCATGATCCATATCCGCAAGGGGACCGGCTTCCTGAAACTCCCGCTGCACGAGTCGGTGAAGCGCTGGCAGCGGGGGTTCTTCTATGTGAATAACGTGAAGCTGGAGGAGGATCACATCAACCTCCCCGACTTCGCCAACCACCCGCCGACCATGATGCTGAACTGGCGTGCGGTTCCACCTCAGGTGCCCGAGATGGCGGACCGGCTCTGTGAGTGCCTGGTCATGATGACCGGGACGGAGGGGCTAAAGGCCACTGATCTGCTGGCCGCGATGGTGGCGCGCCGGGTGCAGCCGTTGCAGCACCGGCCGCACCTCATCTGCCAGATGGGAGGACGCCACGACCCCTGCCGGCTCTCCACCAAGGAGCTGAAACTGGCCCACGTGGCGAGGAGGGTGAACGCCATCTCGACGGCAAAAATGAAGGAGGGCGAGTGGCAATGGGGGGAAACCCCGTACAGCTGGAGCCGCCTGGCACCGCGGGTAAGTGTCTAGCCGCCTCCTTCCCTCCATCTTTCTTCAGAGGCAGTGCCCCCCCCTTTGGCCTGATGGCACGCCGCCCCGCCTGCCTGCAGATTTTCCTGCTACTGTAGAACTACGGGGAGCCGGCCCCGACACGGCGGAGTCGGACCCCGAGGAGGTCGAGGATGCCGACGACGTGGAGCCGGCCGACTCCGGGCGAGCCAACGCGTCTGAAACCAGCGACGCAGAGACAGAGACGGAGGGGCCGAAGAGGCCGAATCGACGGGTGAGTCTCCTCCCCAGAAGCACCTATGGGACTGGACCGATGATGACGCTGAGGCGGAGGCGTCGTGTGTTGCAGAAGCTCCGGAGGAGCCCGAAACTTCGGAGGACGAGGTCACGGCGCCGCGGAGGCGCCAACCTCGAGCCGGCGGCGGCTCCATCCGGGGAGGCCCGAACGCGGACGACAAGGGGAAACGGCCGGTTTCCACCAAGCCGGTGCCCAAGCGCACGGCGACTGGGCAGCCGGGCGGCAGCCGCAGAGGCGGGGGCAAGAAGCAGAGGGTCGCCTAGGCGGGACCCACGAGGAGGGCGGTCCCCGTCGTCGTTGGGTAAGTCC
Organism: Hordeum marinum; assembly: GCA_022496015.1. Classification (NCBI taxonomy): domain Eukaryota; kingdom Viridiplantae; phylum Streptophyta; class Magnoliopsida; order Poales; family Poaceae; genus Hordeum; species Hordeum marinum. The sequence continues at coordinate 403,124,475 of CM039675.1, forward strand.
ATCTCCTCCCCCACCTTGGTCCGTTCCGTCTTCCCCCTAGTCCCTTATTTCGTCGTTACCAGGGAGGCGCGCGCCCTGGGGAGGACCCCGGGTGGCGGGACGAAGAGGGGCGCGCCGCCGACGGCTGCCGAGGAGAGGGAGCGCCAGGCGTGGCTCGACCTCAAGGCGGCCGAGCAGGAGCGGTGTGTCGAAGAGATCCGTCCATGGGAAGAGGCGGTGAAGAAGCGGGGAGGAACCACCGGGGAGGCCGCTGGCAGAGCGTGGGAGCCGTTCCCCCGTGGCCGGGAGAGGAGGTCGAAGGACCACCATGGTCCCGGGCGACGGGCGGAGGCGGGGGCGAAGGCCGCGGAGGACATGGCGGGGATGGATTGCGACGCCGTGCAGCCGGTGGCGAACGACGTGTCGCCGGGGACGGACGACGTGCCACCAGGGGCGTAGGTGCCGGCCCCAAAAATGCCGGCTTCGGAGGCGCCGGCTCCAGAGGCGCTGGCACAGGAGGCGAGTTGGCCAGGAGCCGTCGGAGGCGGAGCGCCGGAGGTGGGGGCCACGATGGCCGGGGAAACGGCCGCCGCAGGCACATCGACGGCGGCCCCCGGCGTGATGGCGACAGGAGGAGCCGGTCCCATCATGGTCTCCGACAAGGGAGGACCCGCGTACAGGGGCCGGCCGCAGCAGACCTGGGCGGCGGCCGGGAGCCCGGCCCCTGGCGAACCATCGAGCGCCCTTGGGGCGGTGGTGGCCGCCGTTGTGGATGCGTTCGCTGCTTGTCGTGCCCAGACTTCGTAGGACGCTCGGGCCGCCAACGACCGGCTGGTGAACTTGGAGCAGGCGGTCGCGGTGAGCTCTCTTCTTTCCTTCTTCTCTTGACTCGACGTTTTCTGTCTTTTCCAGTGGGGGCGCGCCAGCGCACCCACTGGGTGTTGCCCCCGAGGCTCGAGCCAGCTGGGGCGCAGGCGGGTCGAGCCTAAAGTTGTTGTGTACACTTGTTGTTTTGCAGGCGGCGCATGACCGCCGGGTGGCCGCGTACAACACCCTGCTGGGGTTGTACCGAGGAGCCGAAAATCGGCTCGCCGTCGTGTCCACAAATTTGCGAGGTATGTGCTCTTGCGATCTTTCAGTGGGGGCGCGCAAGCGCACCCATTGGGTGTAGCCCCCGGGAATCAGGCCGGCTACCCCGGAGGCGGGCTGAATCCTTTCTTTGCTTGATTCTGACAGCGGTGACTTCTTCTCGTGTAGCCACCCATGCCGAGACGGTCAGCCTCCGGCGCCAGGTGGTGCGTCTTTACAAGGAGCGGAACCTCCTGACGACGGAGCGCGACCAGCTCCGTGGGGAGGCGGACCAGGTGAAGGCAGAGCGGGAGGGGCGCGAGGCGGCCCACCGCCAAGCGCTGGTGGACCAAGGGGCGGCCCTTCGTCGGGAGGCGGAGGAGCGGGAGAAAGCTCTCCACGAAAGGCTGGAGGCCAAAGACGCCGCGCTAGCCAAGGCGGCCGAGGACACGCAGGCGGCCCGGAATGAGCACGAGCGCCAGTGCCAGGAGTGGTCAGCTAGGGAGGTGCAGCTGCAGGAGCAAGGGCATGAGGTGGATCGGATGCTGCACGGTAAGCTTCTATCGCCTTGTTCTGTTTGCGCCTTCCTTTTGGGTTTTCTGGCTTGCCTTCCCGCTCATCCCTTGTCTTCTTCTTAGGGCTTTTCCCCGGCACGCGGGAGATCGCGGAGGCGGCCGTGGAGGCCGACCGTGAGGCCTGGCGGGCGCAAGGAGAGGCCGTTGGGCAGTTTGCCCCCTGGACCCTGGACGAGGTGGGGATCGCCGCCGAGGCGCGTCTGTTGGAGGTAGTCCGTGCCCTGAAGCGGCTCCAAGCGGCCAGCTTGGCGCTGGTTCGCACTCTTTGGCCCGACGCGGTGGATCCGGGCTCCATGAACCGGCTGTCGAGGTGGCTAGTGTTTTGGACTGCGTGGGTGAACGCCTAGAGGGCCTCCGTAGCACGCGCCGGTGCGGACATGGCGCTTCGCATATCCAGGTCATGGTACCCCGAGCTAAACTTGGGTTTGCTCAGGGCCCAGCGTGCCGGCACCGATGCGGAGTTGGAGGCGGTGGCCGACGAGCTGTTAGTGAGGGCAAGCGACCTCGCGTCCTTCGCCGCGTGGGACGAGTACGTCCCGGAGCGCGGGGCGGACGGCGTGGTGATCTCGGAGGACCAGTACGGGCTCGCCCTGGACGACCCGGAGGGGAGCGCCGCCGAGACGGCCGATGGAGAGTCCGACACTGACGACTATGCCGAGTCCGAGCCGGCTCCAGACGTGGGGGCGGGGACTTCTACCTCAGCTACCCCGAAGGCGCCGGCACCGCCTGCTCTAGAGGCGTCAGCACCGCCGGCTCCAGAGGCGTCAGCACCGGAGCAGGGCCGGCCCGAAGCTGCCACCACTTAGGATTTTTCTTTCCTGTATTTTGTTTTAGACTGGGATTCCACCCATTGGGGGTGTATATGTAATGAACTCGTGGCCGTGGGCCTTTTATCGTTATGACTTATGTCGTTTCTTAAAAAAGAATGTGCGTGCTGACTCTTCTTTCACCTTTTGCCTTTTGACTTGTGTTCACGCGCCGGGATTCCTTCCGGCTTCTGCCCCGCCTGCCAGCTAGCCGGGAGCCGGTCCGGAACAGGGACGGGGCTTCACCCTTGGGGAAAACCAGCAAGCTCTTAGAGTCAACCGGCTAGGGCTAGGTTGAGCCGGCAGAGGCCGGTTACTAGGAGTAACATAGCTCGGCTGGGCCGGGCCGGCTGCCGCGCATCGGCTGACCTCTGTGTGAGAAGTTCCTTCGTACCCCATGGTCCTTCAGTCGGACAGCCGGGAGCCGGTCTGTAGCTGGTTAGTGAGGGGAGGCGAGGGATTGCTTGCTCACACTATTTGTCCGCCTCGGGGGGAGTCGGGCGAGCCCCCGGGCCCGGGAGCCGGACCCGGTTGACGTGCCTTAAATAATAGGAAAACTTTGGAGGAATCAAAGGGGGCGTGCCCCAAGTGCCGGCTTAGGGCTGCTGTTGCATTCATAAGCCCGAAAGGGGAAGGATACATACACTGGTTTTAGCAATAAAATAGACGGAGGACCGCCGCGTTCCATGGGTGCTCCGTCTCCTCGCCGGAGGCGCCTCTCTTGCGCTTCTATGGCTTCTGGGCGTCTATTAGGTAGTACGTGTTGTTGTGCAGCGCCCGGCTGACAATGAACGGGTCCTCCCATGGGGAGGACAGCTTGTGCTGGCCGGCAGTTTGCTGGATCCGCCTGAGCACCAAGTCTCCTTCGCGGAAGGAGAGTGGCCGGATTCGCTTGTTGTGGTAATGCCGGAGCTTCTGCTGGTAGATGGCTGTCCGGCTCAAGGCCAGCTCACGGGCCTCCTCGAGGAGGTCGACGTCATCTTCCCTTTCCTCCCTCACGTCCTTCTCGGTGTACAGGGCAACCCGAGGCGAATCGAACTCGATGTCAGTGGGGATGATCGCCTCGGACCCGTAAACGAGAAAGAATGGAGTGTAGTCGGTCGACCGGTTGGGCGTGGTCCGGAGGCTCGAAAGGATAGCCGACAGCTCCTCGACCCAACAGCCGGCCGATCGGACCAGTGGTGTCACGAGCCGGGGCTTGATGCTGGACAGGAGGAGGCCGTTTGCCCTCTCAACCTGGCCGTTCGTCTGCGGGTGGGCGACGGACGCCAGGTTGAGCTGGATGCCCCGCTTCGAGCAGAAACACGCTAGCGCGCCCTTGGCGAAGTTCGTGCCGTTGTCGGTGTTGATGCTGTGGGGGATGCCATAACAAACTGTGATGTCTTCGATGAACCGGACGGCCGTGGGGCCGTCCAGTTTCTTGATGAATTTGTCGACGGCTACCAGCAAATGTGTCATGCCGCCTCATGCGATCTTGAAGGGTCCCACCATGTCCAGCCCACAGATGGCGAAGGGCCACGAAAGGGGGATAGTCTATAGGGCGGTAGCCGGAAGATGGCTCGGCATGCTGAAGCGCTGGCAGCCCTCGCACTTGTCAACCAGTTTCTTGGCCGCGTCTACAGCAGTCGGCCAGTAGAAACCATGACGGAATGCATGATGCCCGCATTCGCCCTGGTGGATGTCGAGGAGGATTTATTGCCCCTTCTCCGCCTCGACGCAGCGTTGGAAGACACCGGTGGTGCTGCGATGAACCAACTCGTGGTTGATGATGCTGTAGGCCAGGGCCCGACGCTGAATTTGCCTTGCAGTGGCCTCATCAGAGGGAAGCTCGCCGCGCTGAAGGAACGCCAGGATGTGTTGGGCCCATGAGGGAACCGAGACAGGGGCCGGCTCAGCCCCCGGGACTGGCTCGTCAGCCCCAAGGAGTGAGGCAGCGGCAGGAGCGTTGACCGTCATCATGACGGTGACGGGCCCGAGGCCGGCGTGCGCAGACGTAGCCGGCTCAATTGCCATGGCAGATGGCGCCGGCTCGGCAACCGGTGGTGGTGGAGCCGGCAGAGCTGCCGCAGCCGGCGGGGCCGGTTGGGCAGCCGGTTCTGCCGAGGTGCCGGCCGCGTTTGCCGGTACGAAGATGGACTCCGATTCGGGAGATGTCTTGATCGAAGGCTTCAGCAGCCGCTCAAGGGAGACGCCGGCTCAGATGTCCTACCGGGTGGAGCCAATCTTGGCCAGCGTGTCGGCCGCCTCGTTGTCCGCACGGGGGACGTGGTGGAACTCGCAGCCCTCGAAGGCGCCGGTGAGCTGCTGGATGAGGAAGAGGTAGCTGGCCATGTTGGCGTCCCTGGTGTCCCATTCGCCAGAGACCTGTTGCACCATGAGGTCGGAGTCGCCGAAGCAAATGATGTGCTGGATGTCGATCTCCTTGGCGAGCCGGAGGCCGTGGACGAGGGCCTCGTATTCGGCCATGTTATTGGAGGCGGCGAAGTGGATCTGGAGGGTGTAGCAGAGCTGGTCTTTTCTAGGAGACGACAAGACGATGCCGGCTCCCAGGCCGGCTCGCATCTTCGAGCCGTCGAAGTGTATGCGCCAATGCGTGGAGTCGGGCGGAGGCGACACGAACTGGGTTTCGGCCCAGTCGACGAGGAAGTCGGCCATTGCCTGGGATTTGATGGCGGTGCGCAGCTTTTACCGTATTTCGTAGTCCGCCAGGGTGATGGCCCATTTGGTGATCCGGCCGGTGGTGTCCCGGCCGATCATGATTTCACCCAGCGGCGCTGTGCTCACGACGGTGATGACGTGCTCCTGGAAGTACTACTTGATCTTCTGGGTGGCGAAGTATATGCCGTAGCACATCTTCTGGTAGTGGGGGTAGTTTTGTTTGGAGGCGGAGAGGACCTCGCTGAGGTAGTAGACAGGACGCTGCGTCGGCAGCGCCTTGCCTTCCTCCGGCCGCTCCACCACCAGGATGACGCTGATGACGTGTGTGGTCGCCGCAATGTAGGCGAGCAGAGGCTCCTTGCCAGCTGGTGCGGCCAAGATGGGCGCGCTGGTGAGAGCCCGCTTGAGGCCACGGAACGCCGCATCCTCCTCGTCGAACCAGTCGAACAGGGCCAGCTTCTTCGAGAGGTCCTGGCCCGTCTCGACTAGGGCCGACTTGCGTAAGAGCTCGTAGAGGGGCAAGGCCTTCTCGCCCAGTCGGCTGATGAACCGGCTGAGGGAGGCAAGGCAGCCAGCGAACTTCTGGACGTCGCGGAGCCGGACCGGCTTGGGCATGTGCTCGATCGCCCGGATCTCCTCGGGGTTAGCTTCGATGCCGCGGGCGGACACGAAGAAACCCAGGAGCTGGCCGGCTGGGACGCCGAAGACACACTTCTCCGGGTTGAGCTTGATCTTGTATTTGTGCAAGTTGGCGAATGTCTCCTGGAGATCGTCGAGGAGGCTGAAATGCTTCTTGGATTTGATGACGATGTCGTCCACGTAGACATGGACATTCCTGCCAATCTGAGGTAGGAGACACTTCTGCATGCAACGCTGGAAGGTAGCGCCTGCATTCTTCAGGCCGAAGGACATGGTGATGTAGCAGTAGGACCCAAAGGGGGTGATGAAGGAGGTCTTGAGCCGGTCGGCCGGGTCTAGCTTTATCTGGTAGTAGCTGGAGTAGGCATCCAGGAAGGACAGCAGATCGCAGCCGGCCGTAGAGTCGATGACTTGATCGATCCGTGGCAGGGCGACTGGGTCCTTGGGGCATGCCTTGTTCAGGCTTGTGTAGTCGATACACATGCGCCAGGTCTTGTTTTTCTTCAGCACCAGGACCGGGTTGGCCAACCAGTCCGGCTGGAATACTTCCACGATGAAGCCGGCTGCGAGCAGTCGGGCGATATTTTCTCCTATAGTACGTCGCTTCTCCTCAGAGAAATGGCGCAGGGGTTGCTTGACCGGCTTCGCATCCGGCCGTACGTGTAGCTTGTGCTCAGTGAACTTCCTCAAAACACCCGGCATGTCCTTGGGGGACCATGCAAAGATGTCCCGATTCTCACAGAGGAAGTCGACGAGCTCGCTTTCCTATTTGCTGTCGAGGCGGGAGCCGATGGTCACGCACTGGGTGGGGTTGGCCGAATCGAGTGGCACTTGCCTGGTGTCCTTGGATGGCTGGAACGAGGCTTCGCCGACCGACTGGGACGGAGGAGCCGGCACGGCCGGCTAGGCAGAGGCGAGGGCCACCAGCCGGTCGAGCTGCCGCTTCTCCTCCGCTATCTCCAGGGCCTCGGCCAGCCGGCTGCCGTCTCGCGCACACGCTATTGACATCTGGTATTTGTCGGCGACGGTGATGATGCCCTTGGGACCCGGCATCTTGAGCTTGATGTAGGCGTAGTGGGGGATCGCCATGAACTTGGCAAGAGCCGACCAGCCCAGCAATGCGTGGTAGGGACTATCGAGGTCCACTACCTCGAACAAGAGCGGCTCGCGGCAGAAGTGACTGGCGTCGCCGAAGAGGACGTTGAGCTTGATCTTGCCGACAGGGGTGCAGGACTTTCCCGACACGATGTCGTGGAAGACAGTCCGACTTGCTTTCAGATCCTCCACCTTGAGCCCCAGCTTGAGCAGGGTGTCAAGGTAGAGGATGTTGATACTGCTGCCTCCATCAATCAACAACCATGAGAAGAGGCACGAGCGTCTCTCGGAGGCGATGGTAGGATCGAGGACGAGGGCGTAGATGCCAGGGATCGGCATCACGGCCGGGTGGTCCGCCCGGCTCCAGGTGACCGGCTTCTCGAACCAATGCATGAACTGGGGAGTCGCACACATGGTGGAATTAACCTCACGATGGATCCGGCGTTGAGCGTGCTTGTCTGTCTCTTCGCCGGTGAAGACGACGTAGCAGCCGTCATGTTCGGGGTACTGGTCGAGCAACCGGCCGTCGTTCCGAGCCGGGGACGGGTCCGCCTGGACCAGACCGGGAGCCAGAGCCGGAGCCGGAGCTTGTTGGAAATATGCCCTAGAGGCAATAATAAATTAGTTATTATCATATTTCCTTGTTCATGATAATCATTTATTATCCATGCTATAATTCTATTGATCGAAGACTTAAATGCATGTGTGGATACATAGACAAAACCATGTCCCTAGTATGCCTCTAATAGACTAGCTCGTTGATCAAAGATGGTTGAGGTTTCCTAGCCATGGACATGAGATGTCATTTGATAACGGGATCACATCATTAGAAGAATGGTGTGATGGACAAGACCCAAACTACAAACGTAGCATATGATCGTGTCAGTTTATTGCTACTGTTTTCTGCATGTCAAGTATATGTTCCTATGACCATGAGATCATGCAACTCACGGACATCGGAGGAGTGCCTTGTGTGTATCAAACATCGCAACATAACTGGGTGACTATAAAGGTGCTCTACAGGTATCTCCGAGGGTGTCTATTGAGTTGTCATGGATCAAGACTGGGATTTGTTACTCCGTGTGACAGAGAGGTATCTCAGGGCCCACTCGGTAATACAACATCACAATAAGCCTTGTAAGCAATGTGACTAAGTGTTAGTCACCAGATCTTGTATTACAGAACGAGTAAAGATACTTCCTGGTAATGAGGTTGAACTAGGTATGGAGATACCGACGATCGAATCTCGGGCAAGTAACATACCGAAGAACAAAGGGAACATCATACAGGATTAACTGAATCCTTGACATAGAGGTTCGACCGATAAAGATCTTCATAGAATATGTAGGAACCAATATGGGCATCCAAGTCCCTCTATTGGTTATTGACCGTAGAGGTGTCTCGGTCATGTCTACATGGTTCTCGAACCCGCAGGGTCTGCACACTTAAGGTTCGGTGACGTTTCGGTAGTATAGAGTTATGCATGGTGGTGACTGAAGGTTGTTTGGAGTCCTAGATGAGATCCCGTACGTCACGAGGAGCTCCTGAATGGTCCGAAGGTAAAGATTGATATATAGGAAGTCCTATTTTGGTCGCCGGAAAAGTTTCGGGCTCATCGGTAGTGTACTAGGAGACCATCGGGAAGGGTATTTCGACCCAAGAGGCTACATGGGCTGTGGGAGGATGAATACCAGCCCTTAGTGGGATGGTGGAAGTCCCACACAAGGCCCATGCGGCTGGGAAGAAAAGCCCAAAAGGAAAAAGGTGGAAAAAGGCAAAAAAGGCAAAAATAAGGAGGAGTCCTAGTCCTACTAGGATTGGAGGAGGAATCCTCCAATCCCACTAGGTTCGGCTGACCCAAGGGCTGCCTCTTTGGCAGCCAAGCCTCCTCCTCCTCTCCTCCTATATATACTAGAGGATTTTAGGGTTTTGGCATATAATTTTTAGCCACGTGCTGCTCGTTCCTCTAGTGCATAGTTTCTCCTCTAGATTGGATTTCTACAGTGCTTAGGCGAAGCCCTGCCAGAATAGATCCACCACCATCTCCGGAGCGCCTTCACGATGCCAGAGAACTCTTCTACCTCTCCGCTCCCTCTTGCTGGATCAAGAAGGCGGCGATCGTCATCGAGTTGTACGTATGCTAAACGCGGAGGTGCCGTCCGTTCGACGCTAGATCGGAAGGACCGTGATCAAGATCGCGAGAAGGATCGTGATGAATTCGGGGGATGGATCGTGATGAGTTCACGGGACAGATCGTGACGAGATCACGGGACGGATCGTGATGAGTTCGCGAGACGGATCGTGATTGGATCACGAGACGGATCGTGATGAGATCGCGGGACGCTCGGTGATTTGGATCGCGAAGACATTCGACTACACCAACCACATTTCTTAACGCTTCTCGCTTAGCGATCTACAAGGGTACGTAGATCCACTCTCCCTCTTGTAGATGCTCATCACCATGGATAGATCTTGCATGTGCGTAGGAATTTTTTTCCCATGCAATGTTTCCCAACAGAGCTGGTGCCGGAGCGTAGGCTGGCTGCACGGGGGGAACCAGGAGGCCGTCCCCCTGGGCCAATCGCTGTGAGAAGCTGCATCGCCAGAGCGTGTGTGTGGCCGGCTTGGCACCGGAGTGGTTTTTGCAGGGGAGGTCAAGCATTTGCTCGAAAGTTAGCTTGGGCTGCCAGGCGGCCTTGCCGGTGCGCTGGCGCTGACCGGAGGCCTAGCCAGCCGGCTGCTCCCCCTCGATTGAGGCGACCTGCCAGCTCCCGTAGCGGGAGTCGGGCTGGTCATTCTTGCGCTTACCATTCTACTGCTGCCGGTTGTCGGCCGCCGACCACGGCACGGCAGGGGGCGTAGCCGGCTTGGCCAGTGCCTTAGCCTTCATCCTCATCGAGGAATCGGCTGTGGCATATTTGTTTGCTTTGGACATCAGGTCCGCCAGAGAGATTGGCTCGGAGCACAAGAGCTTATGCTTGAGGGGGGTGCCCTCACAGCAGCCTTGATGAAGTACTGGAAGGCCTGCACCTCGTGCACTCCCTCACAGGAGTTGTGGAGCTCGGTTCAGCGCGTGAGGTAGTCGCGAAGGGGCTTTTCCGCCCCCTGGACGCACATGGCCAGCTCGCGGGGCCGGCTAGGCCGTTTGTAGGTGTCAGTGAAGTTGCGGATGAAGGCCTCCTCGAAGTCCGTCCAGGTGTTGACGCTGCCGATAGCCAGGCTGTTCAGCCAGGTGCGGGCCGAGCCGATTAGCATGAGGGGCGCGTAGCGGACGGCTACGCGCTTGTTCCCCCTGGCGATGCCGACGGCGGTGGTGTAGTCGATCAGCCAGCCCTCCGGCTTGGCAGCCCCTGTATACTTCGAGGTGTCGCGGGGAAGTGTGAAGCCGGGCGGAAAATGCTCATTGCGGATCCGCGGACCGAAGCAAGCCGGGTCAATCGAGCCCTCCTCCTCGAGGAGAGCCGACTGCACCAGTCGGTCAAGACAGAGCCAGGCGTCGTTGTCGATGTGGGGGACGCGTGGTCCGAGCCGGGCTGCAAGCTCAAGACGGACGGTCGGCGGGATGGACCGCGCCGGCTCCTGCCACGGAGGCGGAGTATGCCCGCGGGTGCGCCGGCTGCCGCCCACCGGCGCCTCGTCGTGGCGGTTGCTGCCAGCCGGGTTGTTGCTGCGCCGGCTGTTCACAACCGGTTGCTTGTTCCCGCGTGACGGGGGGCGCTGAACGTTGCTCCCCCGGGCGTTTCGGCCGGAGGGACGAGGGGTGCTAGAGTGCTGACCCGGCCGGCGGTTAGCAGCCCCAGTGTCCTCACCCTCGGGACGGGGAAACTCGGAGACGGCCCCACCGGGGGTGAGGACGACCTGTTGCGCGTTGGCGGTGTCGATGAGGTCCTTGATGTGCCGCTCGTGTGCAACCCACTCCTTGCCCTCCATGGTTGCCAAATCCTCGCAGGCAACCTTGGCGGCGCTCAGGTTTGCCGCGGGGGTGTCGTAGACGGGGAGGCGGCCGCCGAGGATTTCTGCGACCACGCGGCCGTGTTCCCGTACAGCCCCACGCCGGCTGGGCTCGGGGCCAGCCGGGGTGAGACCGTACGCGGAGTTGTATTCCCGCTGCGCGGCTTCCATACGGTGCTGCTTGGCAACGAGGGTGCTGGCGTCTTCGAAGAGCAGGCGGCGGGCCGCCTCCAGCTCGGCTCTAGCAGTCGCCGGGTCCGCCATCATGGCGATAGGAGTGCCCAGACCCCGGAGGGTGGCGGCGAGTGGGTCAGAGGTGCCGGCGCGAGCGGTGGCCACGGCGGCCTCGGCCGCCCGCACACGGCCTGGAGTGGTGGAGGAGGCGGTGACCATCACTCCCACGCGGGGGCGGGAGCCGATGGCCTCGCCCACGGACGAAGGAGGGTCGGTGCAGTCGAGCACCCAACTAGGGTACTCATCGGTCGCCGGCTCTCCGGCGAGGCTCAGCTTGCTGAGCCGCCCAGCGAGTGCGGCGACGTCGAGCGCGAGGTCGCGGCCGAGGCACTCGTCAGAGACGTCGGCCGCGTTGCCTGCAAGACCTGCCGGAGCAAGCCCCACGAGCACGCGGTTCCGCCCGGACGCGAGGCGGCCGGGGGAGGTGGTGAAGGGCCCCGCCCGAAGCGTGACTCGGGCCGACGCCGCGGACGGCCCCACGGTGGGCGCCAACTGTCGTGGTTTCGTCATGGCAGATGCCATGGGTAGGCTTATCGAGAGGGGCCGAAGGACGCCAGCGGGCTCCGGGAGCGGGTTAGGCACAAGCGGTGGTAGACACACGATGTACCCAGGTTCAGGGCCCTCCGTGGGAGGTAACACCTCTAGTCCTGCTTAGTCTAGTTGAGACAATGGTCGGATTACAATGGCGCTCCTTGAGCTGTATGGATCGTGGAGGAAGAAGGAGCTAGCTCGCTCTTCTGCCTCTCTATGTGTGTGTATGGAGTGGACGTGGAGAGAACCGAGAAATCAACCGAACGACCCCTCACATGGGGAGGCCCGGGGTGTTTTATAGGCCAACCCCCGGACTACAATACGAATAGATGTTCGTAGGGGCCCCCCAGCCGGCAGCCTCTCTGGCCGGCTGTGGGGGGCGCCGGCTGTGGGGTCCTGTCGCAGGTAGGCCCCACCGGCTGAAGGGTCCCGTCAGGAGACGGCAGGGCCCGCGTGGCGGGCCCCGACGTTGGTCACGGCACGGCACGGGCCGCCCGTTGTGGTGTCTTCTTGCGGCGTCCGGCAGAGGTCAGCGGTGCGGCCGACCGCCCTGTAGCCATGTCGGGGCAGGTAATGAAGTGGTTGGGGCGTGCCGGCACTGTTGAAAGCCCGGTCACCGTCCGCCAGGGGCAGAGGCCCTGACGCCTTCACTATGGCCATACGGGCGCTGACCCCCGATGGGATGGGGGCCACTGTCGCCACGCATGCCCTGACGATGGTATCCAATGCGCAGCCGGCTGGGGGGCCAGGCGGCAACGCCCCCAGCCAGCCGGCACATCGTAGACGGCGGGGCGTAGCCGGCAAGCTCTGGCCGGAGGGCCGCTATCGCTAGGGCGTAGCCGGACCGCAGGGGGAGACGAACCGCCCTTCGATTGCGTTAGAAAGTTGGAGCAAGGGGGGCGCCCGAGGCTACCCCGGGGTCATCCCCCCATCACCAAGGACCCCGTGGCGGTTAATTAGTGGGTCTCTTCAGGTAGCCCATGAAGTATGCAAGGGAGATTTAGCTCCGCCAGGGGATAGAGTTGCGGCATCTCGATAGTTCAGACGACGAACATCAAAAAATTTCATGGGTGTGCGAAAGGGAGTTTAACTTATTGGCAAGGGGCAACCGCCCAAGCCAAAAATGGTCGGGGTGGCAATGGGGAGGTGGCGACGCTCACCGTGGAGGTCGACAATTAGGATGAACTTTTCAAGTCGACCAACCAGATATGGGTTACATACTTACATGTGATCAAAATATATCGTTGAATTAATATTTGAAAAAACTTTTCAATTGTATAATTTGTAAGTCACAATATCTATACTTTTAATCCAAATTACGATCCAAGTTGAATTTGGAAATGCATATGCGCCTTATCCTCTATCCTCTATTCCTAAATAGCTACAACCCACTACCTAATGTTTCTAGCCATGCAATCATGACACATAAGAAAATATGCATGTAAGACATAAAAAACATCTTTTGCACTACTTTACGCATGCAATGGTGTCACATCATCAACTCATGAAATTAGTCATAAGTAGGTTTTTGCATTAAAGTTCATCCTTCATATTTTATTAGAAATTACATTGTAACTATAATTTTCACTCTCTTTGTACGCTTTGTATTTTATTGTTTTTAAGCATACATTCGTTTTTTCATAGTTTTAGAATTTTTTATAAAAACTATTTATCAATTTTTTAGCAATGTTTCCGCAGCAACGTGCGGGGCATCATCTAGTTCTTTGAAACGGAGGGAGTAAGTAATAAAACCCATCCTCTATTTTAAATTTGTATAAGTCAGGTTGGAACAATGAGAGAACAAAGGTAGCCACTGTACATTCACAGGCTGATAAGAGTCTTCAAAGGAAAATATTCAGCCATGGTCAGATCGCCAAACGATTATAAGAGCAACTCCAATGAGAGACCCATTTCGTCCGCCGCCGTCCGTTTGGGTCGGCGCGGACACAAAAGACGGCCCAATGCGCCGACCCAAACGGACGCGCGTTCGCTTTTCGTCCGCGGGCAACCCATTTCCGGCCCATTTTGAGCCGGATTTGCGTGCGCGCGCTCGTCCTCTTCCCTCCCCGGGCCCGCTGGTCGGTAGCACATTAGCCTCCACTCTCCCCCCAGCCAACATCAACCCTCGCCCGCCTCCTTTGTCGCCGCCGCCGCCGTCTCCACATCCGCCCATTTTTGCCGGTGACTCTGCCAGCTGCCGCCGCCTCCACATCCACCCAGCAACGCCGCCAACTCCCCCCGTCGCCCGCCACCACCGTTTTGCCGTCGGGGAGCAAACTGCTTCCCACCGCCGCTCCCCCACCACGCAGCCGCCCGCGAGCAAGAAGCTGCCTCGCCGCCCCGGCCAGACCTGACCGGCACGCTCGTCGGACGACGGCCCACTCGTCGGACCACGGCAGGGCAGCTAGCTGATCTATGCGCGCCACGACTCCCCTCGCCGGCCGTCTCCTTCTTCGATGCTCGCAAGCTGTTCGACAGTTTGCCAAGGTACGAAATGGACTCCGCCGATGAGTTCTTCTTCCACAATTTCCTTTGCGACTCCGACGATTCGTCGTCCGACGACGAGGAGGAGATATTGGCTGCCGTGTTGGTCCATCACCACCTAAACAGCCAGCGGGCGTTGTTCCGTGGCTCCATTCTGGGCCACCTTCCGGCGTTGAATCGCAACCGAGAGAGTGGGCATTTCCTTCTCTGGAAGGGCTACTTTGATACAACAAACCCGTTGTTCAAACATCAAAAATTCCGCCGCCGTTTTCGTATGAGTAGGCATGTTTTCAACCGTATTAGAGAGGGAGTGGTCAGCTATGATGACTATTTCGAGTGCAAAGAGGATGTCGTCGACAAGATTGGTTTCTCCTCTTATCAGAAATGCACTGCCGCCATCCGGTGATCTCATTGACGAGTACGTCCGTATGAGCGAGTCTACATGCCTAGAGTCCCTGTATAAATTCTGCAAGGCTGTTATTGCTGTTTCGCCCTGAGTACTTGAGAGAGCCGACAGCTGAAGATACAACCCGTTTGTTGGCGATGAATGCCAGAAGGGCTTCCCAGGGATGCTTGGCAGCATAGACTGTATGCACTGGGAGTGGAAGAACTGTCCTTCTGCTTGGCAAGGGCAGTATAAGGGACATGTTGAGGCTTGCACTATCATACTAGAGGCCGTGGCGTCTCAAGATCTCTGGATCTGGCACTCTTCCTTTGGCATGGCTGGATCACACAATGATATCAACGTGCTTCAGCGCTCGCCGGTGTTTGCTAGGCTTGTCGAAGGCAACAGCCCACCGGCGAACTTTACTGTCAACGAACACAACTACGACAAAGGATACTATCTGGGTGACGTTATCTATCCTCAGTGGACCACTATTGTCAAGACAATACCAAACCCTGTCGGAGAGAAGAGGAAAAGATTTGCCCAAGAGCAAGAGAGTGCTAGGAAGGATGTCGAGCGTGACTTTGGTGTTTTGCAATCTCGATGGGGCATCGTTCGGTATCCTGCTAATACCTGGAGCACGCAGAAACTGTGGGAGGTGATGACTGCTTGTGTGGTCATGCACAATATGACCGTAGAAGATGAGCGCCCGGAATGTCTGTACGATCAAGGCTTTCAGTTTCAGGGTGAGAATGTTGTGCCTGAGCATGGAGTAGCGGCAATGTTTGAACAGTTCATCCAATTTCATGAAGACATGCGTGTTTGGGAAACTCACGTGCAGCTGCAAAATGATTTGGTTGAGCATATGTGAGCTCATGCTGGCAACCAATAGATGTATCTTTCATTCGTTTGCAAAACTATGTGAAACATTTTTATTTGTATCCGACTTGTAAAACTATACTATTTTATTCGATAAACTATGTTATTTGACAATATATTTGAATGCAAATCATTGTAATATTGGGCGGCCAACCGGCCACGCCGGCGCATATGGGTCGGCGCGTTGGGCGTGTTGCCGACCCAAATCTCAAAGAGGACGGACGCCGGACGGGCGGCCGACCCAAACGGATAAAAAACGGACGAAATCGCCGTCCGTTTGGATCGCCCCATTAGAGTTGCTCTAAGCTACTCCTATATGTGTTTTTTTTTAAGGGAACCTATATGTGTAAATTTTGGATCACAGGCGACACCAAAAACTCAATCAATGTACAATAGAAATCAGATAAAGAACAACTGAGGGGGATACAGCCCCGTGCATCTGGGACACGTACACGGTCTCCGCTTCTCTGCCTCACAGTATCGATCTGCTGCTTCTCCTGTGGAGATCGCCTTATATATCTTCTACAGTCATCATCTTCCCGTATCCCTGTCATAACGATCAACTCCTGATCTTCATTTACACACACACAAAAAAAAACTCCTGATCTTCTTCGTTCATATTTAATCATCCCTTACGCCTGCTCTTGCTCTTCTGCTTGCTATAGTCACTATTATTGCATCTACTAAAGCTTCGATCACTAGATCTATCGGAACTGATGTGGTCATGGTGCCTCCGACCCCCTTCCTCGCTAGTATGGCATTTATCCCTGTTGTTCCCATCACGATCACGCTTATGTGGTAGCTCTGACCTCCAATCATCCAATTTCTGGGCCTTTCTTCGATCAGCATTCCGATGATCTTGCTTATTACCAGCGATAGCACCCTCGTCATCAAAGACTAAATCATAACTTCGACGGTTACTGCCACGTCGTTGACTGTTTTCATCTTTCAGAACATAATCTCCGTCCTTGTTTTTCTTCTCAGGACCCTTATCCCGATCTCGGGTTCGGTAATCAGGGGCATGACGCTTGAAGCACCCATCTTTATTTGCACCGCATGCCCTGTCTGAACTGATGCCACAGCTTTGAAACGCTCTGGCTAAAATCAACTTGAATCCTGCGGTCATCAATCAGGCAACTGTTCCTATCCCTGTGTGCACGCTCGCAGGCCGCCTTTGCCTCAAACTCAACAAAGGCATAGCACAAGCTGTCACCAGTCTTGTAATCGCGGATTGTTTCGGCCGATATCACGGTTCCGAAACGAGAAAAGATCGTATACAGGTCCTCATCCTGTGTCACTGGGTTGAGTTGACAAACAAACAAGACATTGTCTGGTGGCTTGACCTCGGCGTCTGGAATGTCTCCAATACTCGCAAGGATCACGGCATTGGTATGTGCTTCTTTAGAGCGGACCATCTCCTCAAGCTGTACAGGGTTCATTGTTTCATCTAGAGGGACCCAGGTATCCTCCAGGCGCTCCTCTGCAATCTCGCCGATCGGCTTTCCAACGGGAGAATTTGGAGGAATAAGTTCAGCAAGCTGGGCAGGATCGTCGTCAGGGTCGTACAAGACATATGTATGCTTAATCCTTATGTCCTTGAATGGTCTCCCCTCACCATCAACATATGATTCGTTTATCTTCGTCAGTGTGTCAAGACCTTCACCTTCAGCAACTACCCCAAACACGATGTGTTTATCATCGAGGTATTCCACGTTGCCCCGCAGTGTGATGTAGAACTGCGAGGCGTTGTGGTTTTTGCCGGCGCTTGCCATGGCAACGGTGCCAATCTTTGAATGCCTCAGTTCCGGGTGGATCTCGTCGTCGAAGAACCGAGCCTGGTCACCGTGAAGGAACTTGTACACGGAGTCACCGCCGGTGCCGGGTCCCGGTCGGGTCCCCGGTCTGGGCCACGGAATCCTTGGCCACCTTGTGGAAGAGGCATCCGTTGTAGTACTTCATCTTGCAGAGCTTGAGGAAGTTGTAGGCGGTGCGGGGGCACCGATCGGTGTGGAGATCCACCACGAGATCGCCAGACACCCCTCGCGTCGTCTCCCCTCGGGCAACGCCAACGCCAGGGGTCCCCAAACCCTAGCCGCCACCGCCGCCAAGCACTCCCTCCCCCTCTCCCTTCGCCGCCGTCGGGGGACGCTGTCGGGCTAAGTCCGGGGGCCGACGGCGGTGGCGGGGGATCTCCTCCCTCACGCGTCTCCGGATTGGGGCGGGCCCCTAGGCGTGTGATGGCGCGGCCGATCTGGCAGGTGGCGGGTGGCCGACCCGTCCTCGGACGGCGGTGGCTAGGCGCGGCGGGCGGCCCAGCCATGGATGGCGGCGTGGGTTGCGGGCGCAGCGGACGGTCTTTTCGGGCGTCGGTGGCAGTGGCTACGGTCGGCGGCGACGGCCGGCTAGGCTGCGGTGACGTGCAAACTGCCTTCAGATCGGCAGCAACGGTATGGAGGGCCTGGTGGCCTCGTCGGCAGCACATCCGGTCAGATTTGTTCTGAACGATACGACCGACGGTGGTGGTCATCTCTTCCGTCAGAGGTGGCCGGCCTGAGGCTGGGTGTTCGGATCTCCGGATCCGTGATCCAGTACTGGCTGCGAGTCGGGGAGACATAATTGCCGGTGAAAACCGAGCCGACGGCGAGCGATGGCGGCGTTCTACGTCGTTACCTTCATGAAAGCATCGTTGTGTGACTTATGTCGACCCACTCGTACTGCTCTGGGGGAAACCCTAGGATCTGGTCTTCCAGATCGGACGATGACGACACTGCGGTGTCGTTTCTCTCTTGGGAGCATCGTTTGTGGAACAATGCTGGTGGTCAGAGGCAGGAGGTGGAGCGGCTTCATCTTGCACGGAGCTTCGGTGGAGATGTCAAGTCATGCCTGACCGACAGGTGCTACGCTTTGTCATGCCTGCTCGGCAGGTGCTACGCACGACAGATCTTCTAGAGACTTCAAGTTGTGTCGGCTGGTGGTACTTGGCGGCATGGGGCTGAGGTGTATCGGCAGCGACCGCGACATGCTAAGCAGTTCGCGCGCAGGGTGGTGGTGTCGTTGGGCGCCGTGGTGGCGTTGACGGCAGCTAGACCAGACAAGGATGATGCGTCAGTACAACTCTGAAGATGGAGTAGTGGCAGTTGGCGGCGGCGGCCTCTGAGAGCGCGCCGGACCGGTGGGTGCCCCATACCTGGCAAGTGGCTTGGTTGGAGCCTCAGGTCTTAGATGTTAGGCTTGTCTGCGAGGTCTGTGGTATTAGGCCTAGACTATCAGCATCCCTTTATCATATGGATAGGAGTAGTGACAGTTGTCGCCTAGACGGTGGCTTCAGACTTATTGTTGTATTTCTTTGTAAGGTCTTTTGTGAATAATTAATAAAATGGCTGCATGCATCGCCCAGATGCAGAGGCCGGGGGCGATCCTCCTTCTCTAAAAAAACCACGAGATCGCCCACGCTGGTCACGATTAAGACCGACATACCCGCGGTGCTCCCTTAGCCCCCGGCTGTAATGGGATGGCGACTTGTACCGGGACGGAGCCACGGAGGCGGGTGGGAACGAGGAGAGCGGAGGATTGAAAAGCGACAACGGCGACGGCGACGGCGGGCGGGCGAAGAGAGGAGGCAGGGTTATTAGGCGTCAGCCATCACACTTGACCATTAAACAAGGCGGTTACAACGAACCGACCTCAGGGGATACTTCGAGTTGGTCAAAAATATGTGTTTAAAAAATATATTCAGAAACATTGGACCCTTGTCACAAGCGAAACGCACGGCAATTGCAAACGAATTGCATGACAATCTATATTGACTGATGATGGCAAATTCAATTGATAAGCATGGCAAATCCGATCAAGTTTATCTTTTTTATCAAGGTTTGCCGTGCTTGTTAACTGAGATTGTCATCCTTAGTCGTACTAAAGTAATTATAATTAATATGGACCGAAAAGAGTACCATAAAAATATTCGATTTGTCATCCCTACCGGTGAACGTCAGCTGGAAAGCACTATCGAAAACATTATATTTTGCCCGAATGGTTAATCGTGCAGCTGCATGATTCCATTGCGCCGCAACTGTGTGATGTGCAGATCGTGTCCGATATCTCCACATAAGTGGCGACAGAGGAGGAGGCGGGTGCACGGTTTAGGGTGGGCCCGACAGTAATTTCAGGCAAAACAACCTCCACTTCCGCTCATCTTGTTCGGAGAGTGTATCCCCTCCCTCGCTTCGGAACTGCTATCCCTGCTCTACTCCCCCTACATCTAACGACGGCTTGCGCGGTGTTGCGGTCATGGGTTCCACGGAGATTCGCCGGCTCTGGAGGCCGTCCGAGGGCGCGCGCGTCATCGGCGACAGACGTAGGTAATCCCCGTCTCTCCACGTATGGGTCCCCACTTCAGATTTGTTGTGCTGTTCGTTCCAATGGCGAGGCTAGCGTTTAGGTGGTTTTGCGGGGATGGGTTTGGGGTGGTCGTCGTCATGTATAAGCAACGAAGTACGTCGGATATCCATGGAGGGCGCGAGTTCCCGTTCCTATTCCCGTTGGATTTGGTGGGGGTTAGGTATGGGAGTATGGCGGGTGGTGGCTTGAATTGGACAAGATTGTGGGGGGAGGGGATAGTAATGGGGCGACAGTGGTGGTGGATGTGAACAAATCGCCCCGGTCGGATTTGTTCGGATGTTGTTTGGATCTTAGAGGGCAGTTGCATAGCAATAGGACGGTAGTTGCTCATTTCTTACATCCAATAGTAGCACTTGTGATTTGGGGACTTTCTTCGTCTGGGCAGTTGCATAAAAATACGACAGTAGTTGCTCGTTTCTTAACATCCAGTAGCAGCGTTCGTTTTTTGGGAAATGGCATTGGTACTTGCATAGGAATAAGACAGTAGTTGCCCATTTTTGACATGCAGTTGTAGGGTTCATCTTATTTTTGGGGGATTTTTTTACTAAATTTCTTCACACTGGTAGTAGCTTAGATATTCAATGGTAGTATGTTAGATATTCAGCAGTGTCGCGTGGGGACTCTGAAAGAATTTGTAAACGTGTGCCCCATGATCCTAAGGCCATCGGAGACGATGCGGACCGACAGCGACGTTGACAGGAGGTGAAGGATCCCTAAGAATTTTGGAGGAGAGGAGCCTGGAGGCGGCGGCGATTTGTGATCCTTGATGGCTCTAGTTAAAAATGATCTTCACATTGTCCCTAAAAGAATTCTTCACGTGACAATCAAAGAACAACAGACGCATTCAAATGACAAATGACACTTGCAAATTTTTAGACAAAAAGGTTAAGCATACCGGTTTGTGTAAAAAAACAAATTGAATACCAAAAGAGACCCTAAAATGGCATCCCAATTTTTTTCCGACTAAACACCTTCGCTCTGTTTAGCAAGAAAATTGTCATGGATGCTTGTGATACTAACCTAAACATTTACAAAAAAATCAGAATCTTTTGAAAACATTTAATATTTTTTTTGGGTTACTGTTCATGTTGGATTTTTGCTATCAGGCCTTTGGCCCAAAGTCCATCCAAAAATCGAAAACTCTCATGGCCCATTTGTGTTGGTTGTTGGTGTAGTGTGGGTGGGACTAAAGTTGGAGAGAGAGCTACACCTCTTTATAAGGTGAGCTCTTCTACCACTTGTAAGAGAATGGGAAGAGAAGACGCCCTTGCACACTCCTCCTCCTCGCTCGCCTCGTCAAGACGCGACGCGACTTGCGGGATTAAGCCGAGTCGAGCGCATACCTACGCGCTTATTTTTGTCGGTCGGGAACGAAGAGTCCTTAACAGACGCGTCACGATCTGAGACGTCGGATCGTGGGCTATAACCGACTCGGACGTGGGTCTAATCCACGTCTCTCTACCCTGGCCAACCCTAGTCGCCGTCACAACATATGGTTTTGTACCGTTCCAGATCATTGCGCCGCCATCCAAGTCTTCTCCATCCCTCCTTTCGACGTGCACCGCGAGAAGGGACCGCAGGTCTTCGGAACCCCACCTCTCGTGATCTTGTACGGGAGAGGGGCGATCAGGTTTTTGGGGAGCGCACTCGCGCGACTGCTGGCAGCGACGACTTCCTCGACGACGACTTCTTCCCCGATCTCGGCAACCTCTTCCTCAATGACATGGGCGACAACATCAACGCTAGCGGTTCTACTCCCGCTGCACTGTATGCAATCTTGTCCTCTTTGTTTGATATCATGCTAGAATTTGTGTGTCTAGTTTGTGCCGTAGATTCGATATACTCGTTTATGATACTAGTCTGCATGATTAGTTTAGTCTATGCTCTTGTTGTCGTGATTTCCTGCTTATTCGGATTAAATATTGTAGTAATTTGCTCATATACTCAACAATCCAAAAACCTGATATTAGGCAATTTACTCCAAGTGGTTTTGTTGCGCATCTAAAGCCGCCCAGCTTCAAGGAGGTGCAATATAAGAGGTGGCGCACTAGAGCAGTCTACTGGTTTCAGACTATGTACTGCTATGACGCCACCAAGGGTAATCCCGAGGGAGATCCTAATCCTGCATAGCAGGAAGCTTTTGAGAAGATCGACCCTCTTCAAGGGCGCCCTTCTGAGTGTTCTTGACAACTCCATTGTGAATTCGTATATGTCGTTTGACAATGGCAAGGACATGTGGGCTGTGTTCGAGGCCAAGTTTGGGGCCTAGGACGCTGGCAGCGAGTTGTACGTCATGGAACAATTCTATGATTACAAGACGATTGATGAGCGCTCTATTGTTCAACAAGCTCATGAGATACAGTCTGCCGTGAAGGAGCTTGAGTACTTCAAGTATGTGTTGTCGTACAAGTTTGTGGCCGGAGGCATCATTGCCAAGCTTCCACCTTCGTGGAACAATTTTGCTACTTCTCTGAAACACAAGAGAGACGAGTTTTCCGTTTCGGATCTCATTGGAACGCTTGATGTTGAAGAGAAGGCAAGAGCAAAAGACACATGTGTTCGAGCTGTTGAGGGAGCTTTTAGTGCCCACGTGCTACAAAATAAGAACTTCCATCTCAACAAGCCCCAAAACAACAAGAACAAACCTCAGGGCGAAGGCAAGTTTGTTGCAAAGAACAAGCCATCACAATCTACCAACTTCAAGAAGAATTCTCATAAGAAGGGGAAGGGGCTATGCCATGTCTGCGGTGATCCTAATCACTGGGCTCCGAGATGTCCTAACCGTTATGAGGAGCGTGAACATGAGAAGAGCGGCAAGTCCGCTAATGTTGTCATCGGTGATAATGAGATGAAGGATTCTGGGTATGATATTTTTCCTACTATCCTTTTAGTATTTCATACTCCAGATTGGTTAATTGACACTAGTGTCAATGTACAAGTTTGTGCTGATGCTTCCATGTTTTCTTCTTATCAGGTCACAGGGACTTCTCCCGTGCTGATGGGGAACGGGTCACATGCCACTGTTCGAGGTGTCGGTATGGTCGATCTGAAGTTTACTTCGGGGAAGATCGTGCGCCTGAAGAATGTTCATCATGTGTCCTTCATAAATAAAAATCTCGTCAGCGGTTCCCGTTTATGTCGAGATGGTTTTAAGTTGGTTTTTGAGTCCAATAAAGTTGTAATTTCTAAGTATTAACAATTTGTTGGAAAAGGCTATGAGTGCGGAGGCTTGTTCCACATGTCTTTGTTACATATTTGCACTAAAGTTATTAATAATGTTTGCCATGATAATGAGTCTAATATTTGGCATTTGCGACTTTGTCATATTAACTTTGGTTGCATGACGCGGTTAGCCAATATGAGTTTATCTCTGAAATTCATTCCTGTCAAGGGTTCCAAGTGCCAAGTGTGTGTGCAAGCTAATCAACCTCGCAATTCCCATAAGACTGCAGAGGCGAGATACTTGGCACCACTAGAGCTTATCCATTCTAATCTTTGTGAGATGAATGACGTTTTGACAAAAGGTGGAAAGAAATATTTCATGACGTTGATTGATGACTCCACTAGATATTGTTATGTTTATCTTCTGAAATCAAAAGATGAGGCTTTAAACTTCTTCAAAAACTATAAAGCTGAAGCAGAGAACCAACTTGATCGGAAAATTAAACGGCTTAGGTCTGATCGTGGTGGAGAGTATTTTTCCAATGAATTTGATTCGTTTTGTGCGAAACATGGTATAATCCATGAGAGGACGCCTCCCTATTCACCTCAGTCAAATGGGGTAGCCGAAAGAAAGAATTGTACTAACTGATTTGGTTAACGCCATGTTAGACACATCGGGTCTCTCAAAGGCATGGTGAGCGGAGACGCTAATGATTGCATGTCATGTCCTAAACCGAGTTCCCACAAAACATAGAACCATTACTCCGTTTGAGGAATGGGAATGGAAAAGGCTGAAACTCTCTTATTTACGTACTTGGGGTTGTTTGGTGAAAGTCAATATACCAATTCCCAAGAAGCGCAAACTTGGACCAAAAATCGTGGATTGTGTTCTTCTGGGCCATGCTTTTCATAGCATAGGCTATAGATTTATGATAGTAAAATCTGAGGTATCCGAGATGCATCTTGGTATGATTATGGAGTCGAATGATGCGACTTTCTTTTAGGACATATTTGTTGGAAATATGCCCTAGAGGCAATAATAAATTGGTTATTATCATATTTCCTTGTTCATGATAATCGTTTATTATCCATGCTATAATTGTATTGATCAGAAACTCAGATACATGTGTGGATACATAGACAACATGTCCCTAGTATGCCTCTAATAGACTAGCTCGTTGATCAAACATGGCTATGGTTTCCTAGCCATGGACATGAGATGTCATTTGATAACGGGATCATATCATTAGGATAATGATGTGGTGGACAAGACTCAAACTATAAACGTAGCATATGATCGTGTCAGATTATTGCTATAGTTTTCTGCATGTCAAGTATCTGTTCCTATGACCATGAGATCATGCAACTCACTGGCACCGGAGGAGTACCTTGTGTGTATCAAACGTCGCAATGTAACTGGGTGACTATAAAGGTGCTCTACAGGTATCTCCGAGGGTGTCTGTTGGGTTGGCATGGATCAACACTGGGATTCATTACTCCGTGTGACGGAGAGGTATCTCAGGGCTCACTCAGTAATACAACATCACAACAAGCCTTGCAAGCAATGTGACTAAGTGTTAGCCACGGGATCTTGTATTACGGAAATGAGTAAAGAGACTTGCCGGTAACGAGGTTGAACTAGGTATGGAGATACCGACGATCGAATCTCGGGCAAGTAACATACTGACGAACAAAGGGAACATCATACGGGATTAACTGAATCCTTGACATAGAGGTTCGACCGATAAAGATCTTCATAGAATATATAGAAATTAATATGGGCATCCAGGTCCCGCTATTGGTTATTGACCGTAGAGGTGTCTCGGTCATGTCTACATAGTTCTCGAACCCGCAGTGTCTGCACACTTAAGGTTTGGTGACGTTTCGGTAGTATAGAGTTATGTATGGTGGTGACCGAAGGTTGTTCGGAGTCCCAGATGAGATCCCAAACGTCATGAGTAGTCCGGAGTTAAAGATTGATATATAGGAAGTCCTGTTTTGGTCGCCGGAAAAGTTTCAGGCTCATCGGTAGTGTATCGGGAGTGCCGGGAGGGTACCGAGGGACCATCGGGAGGGGTATTTCGACCCAAGAGGCTACATGGGCTGTGGGAGAAGGAATACCAGCCCTTAGTGGGCTGGCCGAAGGCCCACAGGAAGCCCATGCAGCTGGGAAAGAAACCCAAGGTGGAAAGAAAGGCAAAAGTGGAAAAAAAAGGAAGGAGTCCTAATCGTACTAGGAGTGGAGGAGGAGGACTCCTCCCTCCACTTCGGCCGAAGTGGATTTGGCTCCCTTGGGAGCCAAGTCTCCTCCCTCCCCTCCTCCTATATATACTAGAGGTTTTGAGGGGTTTTGACACAGAAAAACAGCCACGTGTTGCCCTCTTCTCTAGATCGTAGTTTATCCTCTAAATTGGTTTCAACGGTGCTTAGGCGAAGCCCTACTGGAATAGCTCCACCACCATCGCCACAACGCCGTCGCGCTACCGAAGAACTCATCTACCTCTCTGCTCCCTCTTGCTGGATCAAGATGTTGGAAATATGCCCTAGAGGCAATAATAAAATGGTTATTATTGTATTTCCTTGTTCATGATAATTGTCTATTGTTCATGCTATAATTGTGTTAACCGGAAACCATAATACATGTGTGAATACATAGACCACAACGTGTCCCTAGTGAGCCTCTAGTTGGCTAGCTCGTTGATCAATAGATGGTCACGGTTTCATGACCATGGACATTGGATGCCGTTGATAACAGGATCACATCATTATGAGAATTATGTGATGGACAAGACCCAATCCTAAGCATAGCACAAGATCGTGTAGTTCGTCTGCTAAAGCTTTTCCAATGTGAAGTATCATTTCCTTAGACCATGAGATTGTGCAACTCCCGGATACCGTAGGAATGCTTTAGGTGTGCCAAACATCACAACGTAACTGGATGGCTATAAAGGTGCACTACGGGTATCTCCGAAAGTGTCTGTTGGGTTGGCACGAATCGAGACTGGGATTTGTCACTCCGTATGATGGAGAGGTATCTTTGGGCCCACTCGATAAGACATCATCATAATGAGCTCAATGTGACTAAGGAGTTATCCACGAGATGATGTGTCGCGGAACGAGTAAAGAGACTTGCCGGTAACGAGATTGAACAAGGTATAGGGATACCGACGATCGAATCTCGGGCAAAGTATCATACCGGTAGACAAAGGAAATTGTATACGGGATTGATTGAATCCCCGACATCGTGGTTCATCCGATGAGATCATCATGGAGCATGTGGGAGCCAACTGTTGGGGAACGTCGCATGGGAAACAAAAAATTTCCTACGTTCACGCAAGACCTATCCATGGTGATGAGCATCTACGAGAGGGGGAGTGGATCTACATACCCTTGTAGATCGCTAAGCGGGAAGCGTTAAAAAACGCGGTTGGTGTAGTCAAACGTCTTCGCGATCCAAATCGCCGAGCGTCCCGCGATCCAATCACGATCCGTCCCGATCAAGCACCGAACGGACGACACCTCCGCATTCAGCACACGTACAGCTTGATGACGATCTCCGACTTTTTGATCCAGCAAGAGGGAGCAGAAAGGTAGACGAGTTCTCCGGCAGCGTGACGGCGCCGCGGCAATGATGGTGGAGCAATTCCGACAGGGCTTCGCCTAAGCACTACAGAAAACCGGTCTAGAGGAGAAACTATGCACTAGAGGAACGGGTAGCATGTGGCTAAAAATCTAGTGCAAAAACCCTAAAACCTCTAGTATATATAAGAGGAAGAGAGGAGGAGGCTTGGCCCAAGGGCCAAGCCACCTTGGCTTCGGCCGAACCAAGGAGGAGTGGAGGATTCCTCCAATCCTAGTAGGACTAGGACTCCTCCTTATTTTTGCCTTTTTGCCTTTTCACACCTTTTTCTCTTTGGGCTTTTCTTCCGAGCCTCATGGGCCTTGTGTGGGACTTCCACTAACCCACTATGGGCTGGTATTCACTCTCCCACAGCCCATGTAGCCTCTTGGGTCGAAATACCCCTCCCGATGGTCTCCCGGTACACTACCGACACTCCCGGTACACTACCGATGAGCCCGAAACTTTTCTAACGACCAAAATAGGACTCCCTATATATCAATCTTTACCTCCGGACCATTCCGGAGCCCCTCGTGACGTCTGGGATCTCATCCGGGACTCCTAACAACCTTCAGTCACCACCATGCATAACTCTATACTACCGAAACATCACCAAACCTTAAGTGTGCAGACCCTACGGGTTCGAGAACTATGTAGACCTGACCGAGACACCTCTACGGTCAATAACCAATAGCAGGACCTGGATGCCCATATTGGTTCCTACATATTCTACGAAGATCTTTATCGATCGAACCTCTATGTCAAGGATTCAGTTAATCCCGTATGATGTTCCCTTTGTTCTTTGGTATGTTACTTGCCCGAGATTCGGTCGTCGGTATCTCCATACCTAGTTCAACCTTATTACCAGCAAGTCTCTTTACTCGTTCTGTAATACAAGGTCCCGTGACTAAAATTTTTTCACATTGCTTGCAAGGCTTATTGTGATGTTGCATTACCGAGTGGGCCCTGAGATACCTCTCCGTCACACGGAGTAACAAATTCCAGTCTTGATCCATGCCAACTCAACAGACACCCTCAGAGATACCTGTAGAGCATCTTTATAGTCACCCAGTTACGTTGCGACGTTTGATACACACAAGGCACTCTTCCGGTGTCCGTGAGTTGCATGATCTCATGGTCATAGGAACATATACTTGACATGTAGAAAATAATAGCAATAAACTGACACGATCATATGCTACGTTTGTAGTTTGGGTCTTGTCCATCACATCATTCTCCTAATGATGTGATCTCGTTATCAAATGACATCACATGTCAATGGCTAGGAAACCTTGACCATCTTTGACCAACGAGCTAGTTCACTAGAGGCATACTAGGGACAAAGTGTTGTCCATTTACCCACACAAGTAATGTGTTTCCAATCAATACAATTATAGCATGGATAATAAACGATTATCATGAAGAAGGAAATATAATAATAAACACTTTATTTATTGCCTCTAGGGCATATTTCAACAGTCTCTCACTTGCACTAGAGTCAATAATCTAGTTTCACATCACTATGTGATTTATATTGTAATGAATCGAACACCCATGCAGTTCTGGTGTTGATCATGTTTAGCCCTTGGAAGAGGTTTAGTCAACGGGTCTGCAACATTCAGATCCGTGTGCACTTTGTAAATATTTATGTCCTTTTCCTCGATGTAATCGCAGATGGAGCTGAAGCATCGCTTTTATGTGTCTAGTCCTCTTGTGAAACCTTGGTTCCTTGGCCAGAGCAATGGCACCAGTGTTGTCACAGAACAGGTTCATTGGATTCAGTGCACTGGGCACTACTCCAAGATCTATCATGAACTGCTTCATCCAGACACCTCCGAGGCTGCGATGTACTTCGCTTCGCACGTAGAATCGGCTACCACGCTTTGCCGCTCACCCATTATGAATAATTAGGTATCCGGTTTGTGACTTAGAGTCATCCGGATCAGTGTCAAAGCTTGCATCGATGTAACCCTTTATGACGAGCTCCTCATCACCTCCATAAACGAGAAACATTTCCTTAGTCCTTTTCAGGTACTTAAGGATATTCTTGACCGCTGCCAGTGCTCCATTCCAGGATCACTTTGAAACCTTCCTGCCATACTTATGGCAAGGCTGACATCGGGTCTTGTGCACAACATTGCATACATGATAGAGCCTATGGCTGAAGCATAGGGGGTGGCACTCATCTTTTCTCTATCTTCTGCAGTCACTAGGCATTGAGTCTTACTCAACTTCACACCTTGTAACATAGGCAAGAACCCCTTCTTGGACTGATCCATTTTGAACTTCTTCAAAACTTTATCAAGGTATGTGCTCTGTGAAAGTGATATTAAGCATCTCGATCTATCTCTATAGATCTTAATGCCTAATATGAAAGCAGCTTCTCCTAAGTCCTTCATTAAAAAACTCTTGTTCAACTTTTCCCTCACGCTTTCCAGCATTTCTATATTGTTTCCAATCAGCAATATGTCATCCACATATAATATTAGAAACGCTATAGAGCTCCTACTCACTTTCTTGTAAATACAAGCTTCCCCATAAACTTGTATAAACTCAAACGCTTTGATCACCTCATGAAAGCGCTTATTCCAACTCTGAGATGCTTGCACCAGCCCATAAATGGATCACTGGAGTTTGCAAACTTTGTCAGCATTCTCTGGATCGACAAAACCTTCGGGTTGCATCATATACAACTCTTCCTCAAGGAAACCGTTGAGGAACGCTGTTTTGACATCCATCTGCCAAATTTCATAGTCGAAATAAGCAGCTATTGCCAACATGATTCTGATAAACTTAAGCATCGCTACGGGTGAGAAGGTCTCATCATAGTCAACACCTTGAACTTGTGAAAAACCCTTTGCCACAAGTCGAGCTTTATAGACGGTTACATTACCGTCCGCGTCTGTCTTCTTCTTAAAGATCCATTTGTTCTGAATGGCCTTTCACCCTTCAGGTAATACTTCCAAAGTCCATACTTTGTTTTCATACATGGATCCCATCTCTAACCATTTCTCGGAATCCGGGCCCATCACCGCTCCTCCATAGCTCGTAGGTTCATTGTTGTCCAACAACATGACCTCCAAGACAGGGTTGTCATACCACTCAGGAGTAGCACGCGTCCTTGTCGACCTACGAGGTTCAATAGCAGCTTGATCCGAAGCTTCATGATCATCATCATTAACTTCCTCTTCAACCATCGTAGGTTCCACAGAAACATCTTTCTGCGCTGTGCTACTTTCTGGTTGAAGTAAAGGTTCAATAACCTCATCAAGCTCTATTTTCCTCCCACTCAATTCTTTCGAGAGAAACTCTTTCTAAACAAATGTTCCGTTTTTAGCGACAAACACTTTGCCTTCGGATCTGAGATAGAAGGTATACCCGACTGTCTCTTTTGGGTATCCTATGAAGACGCATTTCTCCGCTTTGGGTTCCAGCTTTTCAGGCTGAAGCTTTTTGACATAAGCATCACATCCCCAAACTTTAAGAATCGATAACTTTGGCCTCTTGCCAAACCATAGTTCATATGGCATCGTCTCAACGGATTTTGATGGTGCCCTATTTAAAGTGAATGCAGCTGTCTCTAATGCATAACCCCAAAACGATAGTGGCAAATCAGCAAGAGACATCATAGAACGCACCATATCTAATAAGGTTCGATTACGACGTTCAGACACACCATTACGCTGTGGTGTTCCAGGCCGTGTCAACTGTGAAATAATTCCACACTGTCTTAAGTGACTACCAAACTCATAACTCAGATATTCACCTACTCGATCGGATCGCGGGAATTTAATCTTCTTGTTACAATGATTCTCAACTTCACTCTAAAATTGCTTGAACTTTTCAAACGTTTGAGACTTGTGTTTCATTAAGTAAATATACCCATATCTACTTAAGTCATTAGTGAAGGTGAGAAAATAACGATATCCACCATGCAATGTAACATTCATTGGACCACACACATCAATATGTATGATTTACAATAAGTCACTTCCCTGTTCCATTGTTCCACAGAATGACGTTTTAGTCATCTTGCCCATGAGGCATGGTTCACATGTGTCAAGTGATTCAAAATCAAGTGACTCCAAAAGTCCATCAGCATGGAGCTTCCTCATGAATTTTACACCAATATGACCTAAACGGCAGTGCCACAAGAAAGTGGTACTATCATTATCAACTCTACATCTTTTGGCATCAATGTTATGAACATGTGTATCATCACTATCAAGATTCAATATGAATAAACCCCTCACATTGTGTGCATGACCATAAAATATATTACTCAGATAAATAGAACAATCTTTATTCTCTGATTTAAATGAGTAACCGTCTCACAATAAAGAAGATCTAGATATAATGTTCATGCTTAACGCAGGCACTAAATAACAATTATTCAGGTTCATCACTAATCCTGATGGTAATCGAAGAGAGAGCATGCCGACGGCGATCACATCAACCTTGGAACCATTTCCCAGGCGCATCGTCACTTCATCCTTAGTCTGCCTTCGTCTATTCTATAGTTCCTGTTTTGAGTTGCAAATGTGAGCAACCGAACCGGTATCAAATACCCAGGCACTACAATAAGAGGTAGTAAGGTACACATCAATAACATGTATATCATATATACCTTGTTTGTCATTGGTCGCCTTCTTGTCAGCCAGGTACTTGGGACAGTTCCGCTTCCAGTGACCAGTTCCCTTGCAATGAAAGCACTCAGTTTCTGGCTTGGGTCCATGCTTGGGCTTCTTTAATGGAGTAGCAACTGCTTTGCCATCCTTCTTGGTTTTACCCTTCTTGCCCTTGCCCTTGACATTCTTCTTGAAACTAGTGGTTTTATTGACCATCAACACTTGCTGTTCTTTCTGTATTTCATACTCAGCGACTTTTAGCATCGCAAAAAGCTCGGCGACTGACTTGTTCATCCCGTGCATGTTATAGTTCATCACAAAGCTCTTGTAACTAGGTGGCAGTGATTGAAGAACTCTGTCAGTGATTGCCTCTGGCGGAAGGGCAATTCCCAGCTCTGCTAGACGATTCGAATACCCAGACATTCTGAGTATAAGCTCACTGATAGACCCGTTCTCCTCCGTTTTGCAAGCATAGAACTTATCGGAGGTCTCATACCTCTCGATCCGAGCATTCTTCTGAAAGATAAACTTCAACTCCTGGAACATCTCATATGCTCCATGACGTTCAAAACGTCTTTGAAGTCCTGGTTCTAAGCCATACAATATTGCAAACTGAACTATTGAGTAATCTCCAAAACGAGCCTCCCAAGCGTTCTTAATGTCTTCGGATGACATGTCTTCTGGTTGGTCACCAAGCGATGCATCAAGGACATATGATTTCTGGGAAGCCGTGAGGATAATCCTCAGATTACGGGCCCAGTCAACAAAGTTACTTCCATCATCTTTCAACTTAGCTTTCTCTAGGAACGCATTAAAATTCAGGGGTGCTACTACATGAGCCATTGATCTACAACATAAACATGCAAAGGTTGCTTAGACTATTGTTCAAGATAATGAGTTTAGTTAATCAAATTACTAAAAGCTCCCACTCAAATAGACATCCCTCAGGTCATCTGAGTGTCACATGATCCAAATTCACCAACTCATGTCCGATCATCACGTGAGTTGAGGTGGTTTCAATGGTGAATATCATCATGTTGATCATATCTACTATATGACTCATGTTCGACCTTTCAGTCTCTTGTGTTCCGAGGCCATGTCTGTACATGCTAGGCTCGTCAAGTTTAACCCGAGTGCTCTGCATGTGCAACACTAGCTTGCACCCGTTGTATGTGAACGTAGAGTCTATCACACCCGATCATCACGTGGTGTCTCGACACGACGAACTTTCGCAACGGTGCACACTCGAGGAGAACACAATTCATCTTGAAATTTAAGTGAGGGATCACCTTATAATGCTACCGTCGTCCTAAGCCAAACAAGGTGCATAAAAGGATTAACATCACATGCAAATCATAAGTGACATGATATGGCCATGAACTTGTGCTTTTGATCTCCATCTAGAAAGCACCGGCATGATCTCCATCGTCACCGGCACGACACCATGATCTCCATCATCTTGATCTCCATCAACGTGTCGCCATCGGGGTTGTCACGCCCATCATGCTAGTACTATTATTGCTACCGTTTAGCGATAAAGTAAAGCATTACATAGCGCTTAATGATTGACACGCAGGTCATACAATAATTAAAGACAACCTTATGGCTCCTGCCGGTTGCCGTACTCATCGACATGCAAGTCGTGATATTCTATACAACACATGATCATATCATCCATCACATATATCACATCATGTAATTGGCCATATCACATCACAACATACCCTGCACAAACAAGTTAGACGTCCTCTAATTGTTGTTGCATGTTTTATGTGGCTGCTACGGGTATCTAGAAAGAACAATTCTCACCTACGGATAAACCACAATGGTGATACATTAGTTGCTTTTCAACCTTCTCAAGGACCGCCTTTGTCGAATCCGATCCAACTAAAGTAGGAGAAACTGGCACCCGCTATCCATCTATGCAACAAGTTGCAGTTGAGGGAACCGGTCTCTCGTAAGCATACGAGTAATGTTGGTCTGGGCCGCTTCATTCCACAATACCGCTGAACCAAAACAAGAACAAGGTAGGAAGCAATCTAAGCATCAACGCCCACAAACTCTTTGTGTTCTACTCGATATCTCATCTACACATAGACCTAGCTCATGATGCCACTGTTGGGGAACGTCGCATGGGAAACAAAAATTCTCCTACGTTCACGCAAGACCTATCCATGGTGATGAGCATCTACGAGAGGGAGAGTGGATCTACATACCCTTGTAGATCGCTAAGCGCGAAGCGTTAAGAAACGTGGTTGGTGTTGTCGAACGTCTTCGCGATCCAAATCGCCGAGCGTCCCGCGATCCAATCACGATCCGTCCCGATCAAGCACCGAACGAACGGCACCTCCGCGTTCAACACACGTACAGCTTGATGACGATCTCCGCCTTATTCATCCAGCAACAGGGAGCGGAGAGGTAGACGAGTTCTCCAGCAGCGTGACGGCGCCGCGGCAATGATGTGATCTCATTATCAAATGACATCACATGTCAATGGCTAGGAAACCTTGACCATCTTTGACCAATGAGCTAGTTCACTAGAGGCATACTAGGGACAAAGTGTTGTCTATTTACCCACACATGTAATGTGTTTCCAATCAATACAATTATAGCATGGATAATAAACAATTATCAAGAACAAGGAAATATAATAATAAACACTTTATTTATTGCCTCTAGGGCATATTTCCAGTACCAACATGGGTATCCAGATCCCGCTATTGGTTATTGACCGGAGAGGTGTCTCGGTCATGTCTGCGTGTCTCTTGAACCCGTAGGGTCTACACACTTAAGGTTTGATGACGCTAGGGTTATAGGGAAATAGTTGACGTGGTTACCGAATGTTGTTTGGAGTCCCGGATGAGATCTCGGATGTCACGAGGAGTTGCAGAATGTTAGATATATAGGAAGTGAGGTTTTGGTTATCGGAAATGTTCCGGGCGTCACCGGTAACGTACCGGGACCACCAGAAGGGTTTCGAGGGTCCACCGGGAGGGGGCCCGGGCCCCGGAGGGCTGCATGGGTCGAAGGTGGAGGCAACCAGCCCCTAGGTGGGATGGTGCACCCCTCCCACCTGGCCCAAGGCAAAGCAAGGAGAGTAGGGGAGCAAACCCTAGGCCTAGATGGGCCCTAGGCCACCCTAGAGCTGCTAGGGCTGCCGCACCACCTCTTCCTCCCTTGGCCGCCGCCCAAGTCCCATCTAGGGCTGCCGCCGGCTCCTAGGGTGGGAACCCTAGGGCGCAGCCCTCCCTCCTCCTCCTCCTCCTATATAGTGGTGCCCTTGGGGCTGTTTGAGACACGCGTCTCTCTCCCACGGCGCAGCCCTACTCCTCCCTCTCCTTGTTCTCTGTAGTGCTTGGCGAAGCCCTGCCGGAGACCACACAGCTCCACCATCACCATGCCGTCGTGTTGCCGGAGCTCTCCCTCAACCTCTCCTTCCTCCTTGCTGGATCAAGGCGTAGGAGACGTCACCGGGTTGCACGTGTGTTGAACGCGGAGGCGTCGTTGTTCGGCGCTAAGATTGGAGTCCACCGCGATCTGAATCGCTACGAGTACGACTCCACCAACCGCGTTTTTGTACCGCTTACGCTTAGCGATCTTCAAAGGTATGAAGATGCATTCTCCCCTTACTCGTTGTTGGTTTCTCCATAGATAGATCTTGGTGAACACGTAGGATTTTTTTTGATTTACTACTACGTCTCCCAACAGTGGCATCATGAGCTAGGTCTATGCGTAGAATCTATGCACGAGTAGAACACAAAGTTGTTGTGGGCGTTGATCTTGTTAATTTTCTTACCACTACTAGTCTTATCTTGATTCGGCGGTATTGTGGGATGAAGCGGCCCAAACCAACTTTACACGTACGCTTACGTGAGACCGGTTCCACCGCCTGACATGCACTTGTTGCATAAGGTGGCTAGCGGGTGTCTGTCTCTCCCACCTTAGTCGGATTGGATTCGATGAAAAGGGTCCTTATGAAGGGTAAATAGAAATTAGCATATCACGCTGTGGTTTTGGCGTAGGTAAGAAATGTTGTTGCTAGAAACCTATAGCAGCCACGTAAAAACTTGCAACTACAAATTAGAGGACGTCTAACTTGTTTTTGCAGCATATGCCTTGTGATGTGATATGGCCAAAGGATGTGATGTGATGCATTGTGATGTATGAGATTGATCATGTTCTTGTAATAAGATTCACGACTTGCATGTCGATGAGTATGACAACCGGCAGGAGCCATAGGAGTTGTCTTATTTTATTGTATGACCTGCATGTCAATCATAAACGCCATGTAATTACTTTACTTTATTGCTAAACGTTAGCCATAGTAGTAGAAGTAATAGTTGGCGAGACAACTTCATCAAGACACGATGATGGAGATCATGATGATGGAGATCATGGTGTCGTTCCGGTGACAATGATGATCATGGTGCCCCGAAGATGGAGATCAAAGGAGCAAGATGATATTGGCCATATCATGTCACTATATTGATTGCATGTGATGTTTATCATGTTTAGATCTTATTTTCTTAGAACGACGGTAGTAAATAAGATGATCTCTCAATAAAATTTCAAGAAATGTGTTCACCCTAACTATGCACCGTTGCTAAGGATCGTTGTTCCGAAGCACCACGTGATGATCGGATTCGATAGGTTCTAACGTTTGCATACAACGGGTGCAAGCCAGATTTACACACGCGAAACACTTAGGTTGACTTGACGAGCCTAGCATGTACATACATGGCCTCGGAACACGGAAGACCGAAAGGTCAAACATGAGTCGTATAGAAGATACGATCAACATGGAGATGTTCACCATGGATGACTAGTCCGTCTCACGTGATGATTGGACACGGGGTAGTTTACATGGATCATGTATCACTTGGATGACTAGAGAGATGTCTATCTAAGTGGGAGCTCATTAAATAATTTGATTATGTGAACTTAATTATCATGAAATTAGTCTAAAATTGTCTTTACAATCTATATTGTAGATCCAATGACCAACGCTAATGTCACCCTCAACTTCAACACATTCCTAGAGAAAACCAAGATGAAAGATGATGGAAGCAACTATGCGGACTGGGTCCGTAGCTTGAGGATCATCCTCATAGCTTCCAAGAGCCTGTATGTCCTTGATGCACCGCTAGGTGACCCACCCATTTCCCAGCGGATCAAGACGTTACGAACGCTTGGCAGTCACACTTTGATGATTATTCCCTGTTTTAGTGCGGCATGCTTTACAGTTTAGAACCGGGGCTCCAAAAGCGTTTTAAGCAACACAGAGCATATGAGAAGTTCCAAGAGCTGAAACTGGTTTTCCAAGCTCATGCCCGGGTCGAGAGATATGACGTCTCCGACAAGTTCTTCAGCTGTAAGATGGAGGAGAATGGTTCTATCAGTGAGCACATACTCAAAATGTTTGGGTTGCACAACCGGTTGACTCAGCTGGGAGTTAATCTCCCGGATGACTCGGTTATTGACATAATCCTCCAGTCGCTCCCACCTAGATACAAGAGCTTTGTGATGAACTACAACATGCAGGGTATGGAGAAGTCCATTCCTGAGTTGTACTCGATGCTAAAATCAGTGGAGGTCGAGATCAAAAAGGAGCATCAAGTGTTGATGGTGAATAAGACCACTAGTTTCAAGAAAGGCAAGGGTAAGAAGAACTTCAAGAAGGACAGCAAAGCTATTGCTGCGCCTGGTAAGCAAGTTGCCGGGAAGAAGAACAAGAATGGACTCAAGCCTGAGACCGAGTGCTTTTATTGCAAGGGTACCGGTCATTGGAAGCGGAACTGTCCCAAGTACTTAGCAGATAAGAAGGCCGACAACGTTAAAGGTATATGTGATATACTTGTTATTGACGTGTACCTAACCAGCGCTCGTAGTAGCTCCTGGGTATTTGATACCGGTGTAGTTGCTCACATTTGTAACTCCAAGCAGGAGCTGCGGAATAAGCGGAGGCTGGCAAAGGACGAGGTGACGATGCCCGTCGGGAATGGTTCCAAGTTCGATGTGATCGCCGTCGGCACGCTACCTCTACATCTACCTTCGGGATTAGTTTTAAACCTTAATAATTGTTATTTAGTACCAGCTTTGAGCATGAACATTGTATCTGGATCTCGCTTGATGCGAGATGGCTACTCATTTAAATCTGAGAATAATGGTTGTTCTATTTATATGAGAGAAATGTTTTATGGTCAGGCTCCACTGGTCAATGATTTATTTTTGATGAATCTCGAACGTGATGTTACACATGTTCATAGTGTGAGTACCAAAAAGTGTAAGGTTGATAATGATAGTCCCACTTACATGTGGCACTGCCGCCTTGGTCATATTGGTGTCAAACGCATGAAGAAGCTCCATGCTGATGGACTTTTGGAGTCTCTTGACTTTGAATCATTTGACACGTGCGAACCATGCCTCATGGGCAAGATGACCAAGACTCCGTTCTCCGAAACAATGGAGCGAGCAACTGACTTGTTGGAAATAATACATACCGATGTATGCGGTCCAATGAGCGTCGAGGCTCGCGGTGGCTACCCTTATGTTTTCACTCTCACTAATGACTTGAGCAGATATGGGTATGTCTACTTAATGAAACACAAGTCTGAAACCTTTGAAAGGTTCAAGGAATTTCAGAGTGAGGTAGAGAAACAACGTGACAGGAAAATAAAGTGCCTACGATCTGATCGTGGCGGAGAATATTTAAGTCATGAGTTTGGCTCGCACCTAAGGAAATGTGGAATTGTTTCACAACTCACGCCGCCTGGCACACCTCAGCAAAATGGTGTGTCTGAACGTCGTAACCGCACTCTATTGGATATGGTGCGATCTATGATGTCTCTTACCGACTTACCGCTATCATTTTGGGGATATGCATTAGAGACTGCCGCATTCACTTTAAATAGGGCACCGTCAAAGTCCATTGAGACGACACCGTATGAATTATGGATTGGAAAGAAACCTAAGCTGTCGTTTCTAAAAGTTTGGGGATGTGATGCTTATGTGAAGAAACTTCAACCTGAGAAGCTCGAACCCAAAGCGGAAAAGTGTGTCTTCATAGGATATCCAAAGAGACTATTGGGTATACCTTCTACCTCAGATCCGAAGGCAAAGTCTTTGTTGACAAGAATGGATCCTTTCTCGAGAAAGAGTTTCTCTCAAAAGAAGTAAGTGGGAGGAAAATAGAACTTGATGAGGTAATTGTACCTCCACTCGAACCGGAGAGTAGCGCAGCACAAGAAGTTGTTTCTGTGGAGCCTGCACTGGCTGGAGAGGAAGTTAATGATGATGATTATGAAACTTCAGATCAAGTTACTATTGAACGTCGAAGGTCCACTAGGACACGTTCCGCACCAGAGTGGTACGGCAACCCTATCCTGGAGATCATGTTGTTGGACAACGGTGAACCTTCGAACTATGAAGAAGCGATGGCGTGCCCGGATTCGAACAAATGGCTTGAAGCCATGAAATCCGGGATATGATCCATGTATTAGAACAAAGTGTGGACTTTGGTGGACTTGCTTGATGATAAGCGAGCCATTGAAAATAAATACATCTTTAAGAAGAAGACTGACGCGGATGGTAATGTGACCATCTATAAGGATTGGCTTCTCGCTAAGGGTTATCGACAAGTTCAAGGAGTTGACTACGATGAGACTTTCTCACCCGTAGCAATGCTGAAGACTGTCCGAATCATGTTAGCAATTGCCGCATTTTATGATTATGAGATCTGGCAAATGGACGTCAAAACGACATTCCTCAATGGCTTCCTTAATGAAGAACTGTATATGATGCAGCCGGAAGGTTTTGTCGATCCTAAAGATGCTAACAAGGTATGCTAGCTCCAGCGCTCCATCTATGGGCCGGTGCAAGCATCTCGAAGTTGGAACATTCGCTTTAATGAGGTGATTAAAGCGTTTGGATTTATAAATGTTTATGGAGAACCCTGTATTTACAAGAAAGTGAGTGGGAGCTCTGTAGCATTTCTCATATTATATGTGGATGACATATTGTTGATGGGAAATGATATAGAACTTTTGGAAAGTGTAATGGCCTACTTGAATAAATGTTTTTCAATGAAGGACCTTGGAGAAGCTGCTTACATATTAGGTATTAAGATCTATAGAGATAGATCGAAACCTCATAGGTCTTTCACAGAGCACATACCTTGAAAAGATATTGACGAAGTTCAATATGGATCAGTCCAAGAAGGGGTTCTTACCTGTGTTACAGGGTGTGAGATTGAGTACGACTCAATGCCCGACCACGGCAAAGGATAGAGAAGAGATGAGTGTCAACCCCTATGCTTCAGCCATAGGCTCTATTATGTATGCCATTGTAGCGACCCGACCTAAAAGGTCAAGTCTCCGGTGTTTCCGTACCATCCCAAGATCATGCTGGTACACACACGGGGGGTGGTAAGTTTTTGCGTAAAGCCAAGTTTTTCCTACATCAAAAGAAGGGTTAAGCAAAATATTACTAAGTTGGTTGATTAATGAGATGGTTCCACCAACCAATTCTCATACCCAAAATTATTAAATTCCCACATCATCATATTAATTGTGTTGAGAGTTCCGGAAGTTCCAATTCCTTTGGCTCAAGTCGTCCATGACCATGGACACGGCTAATCGATTAGGTTTGAAAATACTCTGCAGAGTTTTGCACACGATCCCCACAAGATTTGGTCGCCTCCGTTTGATTTCTTGCACTTCAAGGTGTTTGAGAAACGGATGACCAAAACATGGTCTTCCAAAGGGTTTCCCTGCGACTCTGACGGTGCCCATCCTTTCCTATCGTTCTTCTACCTCTCGTAGCACCGCCTGTCCAGAGTCACCACGATATCCAACCAAGCCAGAGCCCATAATGACTTGTGGCTGTGCAGGTAAGCCTTGGGTCTTGAAGCACCCATCCATCCCTTTGTGCCTGGGTGGACCTTTCCGCGTGAATACTGGCCATCTCCAGCATCACCTAGGCTAACCACTGGTTTCTCCAGGGCGCCGTTCAACCATCATCCACCCAGAGGTATGTTGAAAACTTGGAGTATTGAAATCTTGATCATTATGTAGGTCTTGAAATTATTAACTCTCTCAACTCTCATGAATCACACAACCAACCCCGTCTACTAATAGCATAGCAAAAGGTAAAACAACGTTTCCCGGGGCCAATGTTGTCAAAGGGGGGTTGAGAGAGGTATCTACCACATGATACTACTACAATGTAACCAATTTTCCAACTAACCTATCTTGCATGCAACTGGGGAGATGGTAGAACTAATGCATATAAAACATGGGTAACATGATCAAGGTGACTTGCCTGATTGATGATCTTCGTACGTGAGTGACTCTAAGTAACAAGCTTCGCACTCCGGATAATCTAACGAAACAAACAATGCACTCAAATAAGCATACAACCATAATAAGTACTCATAACATTCAGCAAAGAAGTACTAAACAAACAAGGCAAACAATGCACAAAAGTCTCTAGCAAGAAAAACACACAAAGTTTTGTTTTCCAAAAGGTGAGGGATGAAAACACTACTGACATAATAAAACTATTTTGAAATAACAAGACAATTGTTGTCAGCAAAGAAACAATAGAATATTTTATTAATAAACAGAATATAATCAATTTAAGTTTGTTGGGAAAACTTTAGTAGAGTTTATACAAGTTTGTGATAAACACTATATGAATCAACTATAGTTATATTAACAAAAGAATGAAAACTAAACTTATTATTTATTAGCAAAACATGTTCTTGATAGGAAATAATTTACAAATAAACCTGTTTTAGGAAAACAGAATTAAACTATGTAAAACTTTGTTGAAA
Organism: Hordeum marinum; assembly: GCA_022496015.1. Taxonomy (NCBI): domain Eukaryota; kingdom Viridiplantae; phylum Streptophyta; class Magnoliopsida; order Poales; family Poaceae; genus Hordeum; species Hordeum marinum. Next base: position 403,165,398 of record CM039675.1, read on the forward strand.
ACAAAACTATTACTAGTTAGTTGTTTTAATCAAATTATGCCTATTTGAAAAGAAGTTGTGATTCCTATGTTAAATAAAATTAAACTAAGCAAATTTATATTTTTATTAACAATGAGTAAAAACAATAAATGTTTTTTTAACAGAATCTAATAAACAAATAAAACCTAATTCTAAATCAAATTAATTAAAATTAAGTTCATAAAACTATGTTATAAGCAGATTCTGTTTTTGGTTAGAACACTCATCAAATATATCATGAAAATCCTCAAACTAAACATGAAGATAGTCCTAACTAATATCAAACAGTAGCAAAAAGAATCATATGAAAATCTATTTTCAAACTCTAGTTATTCAGATTTGAAGATTTTGAGCAAATTTGATTACATTCAAATTTTATAGTTCAAATTTGAAATTTGAAAGTACAGGGTGGAAATACATGAAAAATGTGAACTAATGCAAAAAGAATCAACTTAAAACACTAAATAGATTAAAAGATATAGCTAAAACAAAATTAGAATAGGTTCTGTTTTCTAAATAAAATCAGAAAAAGGTGAAATTCTACCGGTCGGCCAGGGGGTGACGTGGCGCGATCCGATTGGTTAAGGGGGCGTGCGGTAGGTGAATTAGAGCGGGCGACCGATCGATATAAGAAAACGGTTCGGACTTAAGTCCGTTCTAATCTTAGCCGTTGGTTCGGGATCCGACGGTCGAGGGGGCTTACGGAGGGAGGTTGCCGGCGTCGGGGTACTCCGGCGAGTCCGGTAGCGGCGATTGCGACGGCGAGGTGTTCCGGTGGTCGGGGAGGTCGGGGGAGTGGTCCGGGCGACGGCGATGGTTCTCCGGAGTCGATTGGTGGCGACGGCGAGGCGAACGGTGGTCGGAGGTGGTGGCTACGGTCGACGGCGACGTTCGGTGGTGGTGGCTACTCCGGCGAGCAATCGACGGCGTCTCGGCGAGAGAGAAAAGGGGCTCGGGGGGAAATGGATGCGGGGCAGTGGGGCTCTTATATAGACGCTCGGGGGGTGCGGGGGAGGAGAGAGGGGAGAGATCCGGTGAGAGGGGGAAGCGACCGGCGTCGGGTCCGGCGCGCGCGGGGGAGGGAGAAGACGACGACCGAGCGAGGGAAACGGTCGGATGAGTGGGGTCCAGCGTCAGAGAGAGAAAGGGGCGTCCGTTGCGCGCGGTCGGCCGGCTCGTAATTATTGCGCGAATAAAACCTGTGGGCCGGCCCGTTTAATACCGGAAACGGTTACCGTTACTGTTTTTTCTAATTTACCAGAGACATTCAAAAGCTTTTAAAACATTCAAATCGTCTCTAAATATAAGGGTATTATATATCAAAATTAACAGAATAATAAATGCTATTTAATGAACATTTCTATTCTGTCATTTGAACACTTTGAAAATAATAATATTTTCAGAAATGTCCTAATTGTTTTTAAATCCTTTTTGCAAATATTTTCAAAATAGCCCCTGGTTATTATTGTTCAAATATATCACCAATTAGACCCTGGTGTGGAGTGTCATGTTCCTCCTCTCTTATTTGAACTTTTAACCAAAATTTTTAAATAGGTGGAAGCAACTTAGGAAAAGTAGAAGGGGACTTTCTGAAAGTTGGAAAAGGCATTTCAACAAACACATAAAATCAAGCAATGATGATGATAGATGCATAGCTATAATCATAACATTCCAAAATGAAATTTTGGGGTGTTACAAACCTACCCACCTTAAGATGAATCTCGCCCTCGAGATTCGGGTTGGCTAGAAAATAGGTGCGGATGGTCTCTACGAAGATCTTCTTCGCGTTCCCAGGTGGCTTCTTCCTCGGTATGGTGACTCCACAAAACCTTGCAGAACTTGATGATCTTGCTGCGGGTAACTCTGTTGGATGTCTCGATTATCTTGACAGGCTTCTCCTCATAAGTCAGATCACTTTCAAGCTGTATGGCCTCTAGGGGCACGGTGTCTCGCAAAGGGATGTCAGCCATCTCTGTATGACATTTCTTCAGCTGGGACACATGGAACACATCATGAACTTCGGATAATCCTTCCGGCAATTCCAGTTTGTATGCAACTTCACCTCTACGTTCAAGAATTTTGTAGGGGCCTATGAATCTGGGTGCTAATTTTCCTTTAACACCAAATCTCTTGGTTCCTCGAAGCGGGGATACACGAAGATATGCTCTGTCTCCCACTTCATATGTCACTTCTTTGCGCTTGCTGTCAGCATAACTCTTCTGTCGAGACTGAGCTATCTTGAGTCTGTCACGAATCAACCTGACTTTCTCTTCCGAATCTTGAATAAGGTCGGGACCAAAAAGTTGTCTGTCTCCAACACCATCCCACGTCAGTGGTGTTCTGCACCTCCTTCCGTATAAAGCTTCGAAAGGGGCCATCTTTAGACTAGTCTGGTAACTGTTGTTGTACGAGAATTCTGCGTAAGGCAAGTTATCATCCCAACTAGATCCATAATCTAGCGCACAAGCTCTCAACATGTCTTCCAGAATCTGGTTGACTCTCTCAGTCTGTCCATCTGTCTGCGGATGAAAAGCTGTACTAAACTCTAGCCTTGTACCCAAAGTTTCATGTAACTGATGCCAAAACTTTGAGGTAAATTGTGTTCCTCTATCTGACACGATACTCCTCGGAACTCCATGCAGACATACGATCCTGGTCATATATATCTTGGCTAGCTTAGCACTGGTATAGGTGGTTTTCACTGGAATAAAATGAGCTACCTTGGTCAAGCGATCTACCACTACCCAGATGGAATCATAACCTGAACGGGTCCTGGGCAATCCTGTGATGAAATCCATACCAAGCTTTTCCAATTTCCACTCGGGTATCGGCAAAGGTTGGAGTAACCCTGCTGGTTTCTGATGTTCTGCCTTTACTCGCTGACAAACATCACATATCGCAACATGCTCTGCAATATCTTTCTTCATACCTGTCCACCAATAACTTTCCTTTAAATCCAGATACATCTTGGTGTTGCCTGGGTGTATCGAGTAAGGTGAATCGTTGGCTTCCTGAAGTATCAACTTCCTGAGCTCTGGTTCATTGGGCACATAGATTCGGTTCTCAAACCACAAAGTTCCGTGTTCATCCTCACGAAAACCTTTAGCTTTACCATCTTCCATTCTCTGTTTAATTTCAGCTATCTCCTTGTCCGATTTCTGGGCTTCTTGAATTCTTTCGGTCAAGGTGGACTGAATTTCCAGTGTAGCAACATATCCTCTTGGAACTATCTCTAGCTTGAGCTCTCTGAGATCATCGACTAACTCTTGAGGTAATCCTCCAGCTGTGAGTGTGTTCACATAAGTTTTCCGACTCAAGGCATCGGCTACAACATTAGCCTTACCTGGATGGTAGTGTAATCTCATGTCATAGTCCTTGATTAACTCTAACCATCTCCTCTGTCTGAGGTTCAACTCTTTCTGCGGGAAGATATACTTCAGGCTCTTATGGTCGGTGTAAACATCACAACTATTTCCGATAAGGAAATGTCTCCAAGTCTTGAGTGCGTGCACTACGGCTCCTAACTCCAAATCATGCGTGGCATAATTTAACTCATGAGGTCGTAGTTGTCTGGAAGCATAGGCTACAACTTTTCCATCCTGCATAAGTACTCCTCCAAGTCCTTGACGTGAGGCATCACAGTAGATTTGGAAATCCTTCCGATTATCAGGCAAGATCAATACTGGGGCTGTGACCAAACGTTCCTTCAACTCCTGGAAACTGGTTTCACATTCCTCGGTCCAAACATACTTGGATTCTTTTTTCAACAACTCTGTCATGGGCTTGGCAATCTTTGAGAAATTCTCAATGAACCTCCGGTAATATCCAGCAAGTCCGAGGAAACTGCGGATCTCCTTAACTGAGGTGGGTGACTTCCACTTGGTGACGGCTTCAACCTTAGCGGGGTCCACTGCTATTCCATCTCCGGAAATAACATGTCCAAGGAATCCGACTTCCGTCAGCCAAAATTCACATTTACTGAACTTGGCATATAACTGATGCTCTCTTAGCTTTTCCAGAACTAAACGCAAATGTTCCTTATGCTCTTCCTCATTCTTGGAGAATATCAGAATGTCATCGATGAACACCACAACAAACTTGTCTAGGTATTCCATGAATACTTTGTTCATCAAATTCATGAAGTAGGCAGGAGCATTAGTCAATCCAAAAGACATGACCGTATACTCATACAAGCCATACCTCGTGGTGAAAGCTGTTTTGGGTATATCCTGTTCACGAATTTTCAACTGGTGATACCCTGATCGAAGATCGATCTTGGAGAATACTTTGGCTCCTACGAGCTAATCAAACAAATCATTAATCATCGGCAGAGGGTACTTGTTCTTGATAGTCACCTCGTTCAAGGCACGATAATCGACTACCATTCTCAAGGTTTTATCCTTCTTCTCCACCAAAAGAACTGGGGCTCCCCAAGGTGAAGAACTTGGGCGTATATAACCTTTGTCCAATAACTCCTTAATTTGCTTCTTGATTTCCAACAGATCATTTGCGGGCATCCGATAGGGTCTCTTGGAAATTGGGGCTGTCCCTGACTATAGCTCTATTAAGAACTCAATCTCCCTATCTGGTGGCATTCCTGGTAATTCTTCCGGAAATACATCTGGAAAATCTTTTACCACAGGTACTTCCTCCTGAACAACTCCCGTGAGAGTGTTTAACCTAGCACTCATACGTGTGCGTCGGGATACATACTTAATCCTCTTGTTCTCCGGGGTGGTGAGTGAAACAGTCTTGCTAGGGCAATCAAGATTTCCTTCATACTTGGTCATCCAATCCATGCCTAGGATTACATCCAATCCTTGTGACTCTAAGACGATGAGGTCGGTGGGAAAAACATGGTTTCCTATATTGAGTTTCAAGGCATGGCATCCTATCCCTGCCATCATCATACCTCCTAGGGAACTGACCTTAATGGGCTGACTAAGGGTTTTGGTGGGCAAACCATACTTATCCACAACTACCCTTGATATGAATGAATGAGTTGCACCAGAATCAAAAAGTACTGTAACAGGACATGAATGCAATAAAAACTTACCAACCACAGTCTCGGGTTGATCATAGACTTCTTCCACGTCGATGTGATTCACTTGAGCACGGGGAAACGGATTGGGTTTCTTGGCTGCGGAGTTGCCGTTGTTGTTGCCGTTTCCACTGCCTTGCTTGCTCTGGGGACACTCAGTAGCATAGTGCCCTGTCTTCTGGCACTTGAAACAGGTAATGTGACTCAGATCCTTCTGAGCAGGAACTTGACGGTGCTGGTTGTTGCTCCCATTCCCATTGTCAGTCTTGAAGTTACCATGGTTGAGACGGTTGTTCCCATTTCCTCCATGATGGTGGCCTCCATGGTTATGCACAGTATGAGTGTGCTTTCCAAACTTACTGTTTCCTGATTCGGTATTCCCTGAGTACGGGGAGTAGCGGGGCTTCTGATGAGCTCCAGAGTTGAACTTCCCCTGAGTGTACTTCCGCTTGCGGTTCTCAATCTGCTGTTGTTTACCCTCCAGAATAAGGGCCTTGTCCACCAGCTCTTGGTAGTTGTTGAAAGTAGCCACTACCAGCTGTATGCTCAACTCGTCGTTGAGTCCTTCCAGAAACTTTTCTTGCTTGGCCGCATCATCGGCCACATCTCCTGGGGCATAACGGGCCAACATGTTGAACTCTTCCACATATTGGGCCACAGAGCGATTACTCTGGCGCAAGTTGCGAAACTCGCGCTTCTTTAGACTCATGGCTCCAGCTGAAACATGAGCGGTGCGGAAAGCAAGCTTAAACTGCTCCCAAGTCACATCTGCAATAGGATAAGTGGTGGTGTAGTTCTCCCACCATGATGCTGCTGGTCCTTCCAATTGATGTGCGGCAAATCGCACTTTCTCAGCGTCAGTGCATCCAGCGGTGACAAGTTCTCTCTCCATCTTGCGGAGCCAGTCATCTGCCACAATGGGTTCAGTGCTGCTGGAGAAAGTTGGAGGGTTCAACCTCAGAAAACGGGTGAGATTGTCAGTCTGGGGTGGATAGTGGTTGTTGTTGTTGTTCTGGTTGTTGGTCTGTTTCTGAATCAATAGTTGCATCAGTGCATTCTGCTGTTGAAGGAGTTGAGTGAGTTCCGGCGGAAAAGTGAAATCGGTCTCACGTCGTGGAGGCATCTTGCTGTTTTCAGAGGGATGAGAATTTAGAATAGAACAAGGGTCTAGAAGAAATTCATTACCCATATGCAATGCAACAAACATATCACACCAAACACTCATTCATTTATTCAATCAATGTCAAACATCGGGAATACAAATCTCAAACAACTAAGCATCGTCCTACGCTTTAATGACGAAAATAAAAGATACATGGAGGGCATAACTAATGTTTTTCCTCAGAAGTGCATAGTCGTAGGTCCTCCGGTGGTGCTTTCTTCATAGTCTTCATCGTCGCTGATGAAGGGTGCCATGTCTCCTTCGGGGTGAAGGTTTTCTCCCATGTCTAGATGCTCCTCCAGAGTGGCGATGCGTGCATTCTGCTCATCAATCCTCTCTAGGAAGTCCTTCACTTCATGCTCGTGTTCATAGTTGGCCTCTCGCAGATCAGCTTCAAGGTCCAGCTCGCGGTTCGTCAGATTCTTGATAGTCTTCGTGTCAGCACGAACTCGAAGCTCCAGAGTCCTGATGTGAGTCTCCAGGGTCTGGATATAGGAGATAGTGGTGTCTGCAGTGGGATTGGTGATGATGTTGCCATGGGCATCTCTGCGGCAAACCATGCTGAGTCCTGGTGAAATGGTTCCACCTCTGTATTCCTCCTGAATACGTCCAAGGGCACGATGAATGGCCATGTCTCTCCCAAGTATCCAACTGGGTGCCACGAACTAGAGGTCGATGGGTTCCTTCCGGTTTCCAAAAGTCTTCCCTGGGATATGCACCTCGATCCTGTAGCGTCCATCTTGTGGAAATGACATGATAGGAATCCCGGTGATGCTCGGCAAAGCAATCCTTATGTCCTTGACGATCCTCATCAGCTCCTTACCAAAGGGCATCGTTGCGTCAGGCTGGCAAAACTCTGTGATCAACACTGGGATGAAGGTGGCCATCTATAAATTTTGAAATAATCGGAGAGGAGTCAGAAACGAATAGATGAGAGTATAAGATATTTAAAGACAAAGAGAAACAATCCTAAGGCTTTCCAATCCTAGAGGTTACGTCCTATGGTCAGCGAATGCTCTGATACCATTTCTGTAGCGACCCGACCTAAAAGGTCAAGTCTCCGGTGTTTCCGTACCATCCCAAGATCATGCTGGTACACACACGGTACATCAATGTATATATCAAAGGGAAATCACACAGCATTATATTAATCGAAATCTCATATCGAGTCCTTTATTACAATAAAAATTACAATAAAGTGGCTAAAAGCCAACTCATGAGAATATCTAAATCTTGCGGAAGCGTCGAAAGTAGGTGAGTCCATCTGACTCCAAGGGCATCTCACTGAGCATAGAACGTGTCCTCACTCCTGGTCGGAAAAATATTCTGCAACATGATACGTTGCAGCCATGTAGGTCAGCATATGGAATATGCCGGCAAAGTCACAAGAGAAGGGTAAAAAGGTAGTCATCTAGTCTATATGCATATATGGCAAGTGGGGTGGTAAGTTTTTGCGTAAAGCCAAGTTTTTCCTACATCAAAAGAAGGGTTAAGCAAAATATTACTAAGTTGGTTGATTAATGAGATGGTTCCACCAACCAATTCTCATACCCAAAATTATTAAATTCCCACATCATCATATTAATTGTGTTGAGAGTTCCGGAAGTTCCAATTCCTTTGGCTCAAGTCGTCCATGACCGTGGACACGGCTAATCGATTAGGTTTGAAAATACTCTGCAGAGTTTTCCACACGTTCCCCACAAGATTTGGTCGCCTCCGTTTGATTTCTCGCACTTCAAGGTGTTTGAGAAACGGATGACCAAAACATGGTCTTCCAAAGGGTTTCCCTGCGACTCTGACGGTGCCCATCCTTTCCTACCGTTCTTCTACCTCTCGTAGCACCGCCTGTCCAGAGTCACCACGATATCCAACCAAGCCAGAGCCCATAATGACTTGTGGCTGTGCAGGTAAGCCTTGGGTCTTGAAGCACCCATCCATCCCTTTGTGCCTGGGTGGACCTTTCCGCGTGAATACTGGCCATCTCCAGCATCACCTAGGCTAACCACTGGTTTCTCCAGGGCGCCGTTCAACCATCATCCACCCAGAGGTATGTTGAAAACTTGGAGTATTGAAATCTTGATCATTATGTAGGTCTTGAAATTATTAACTCTCTCAACTCTCATGAATCACACAACCAACCCCGTCTACTAATAGCATAGCAAAAGGTAAAACAACGTTTCCCGGGGCCAATGTTGTCAAAGGGGGGTTGAGAGAGGTATCTACCACATGATACTACTACAATGTAACCAAGTTTCCAACTAACCTATCTTGCATGCAACTGGGGAGATGGTAGAACTAATGCATATAAAACATGGGTAACATGATCAAGGTGACTTGCCTGATTGATGATCTTCGTACGTGAGTGACTCTAAGTAACAAGCTTCGCACTCCGGATAATCTAACGAAACAAACAATGCACTCAAATAAGCATACAACCATAATAAGTACTCATAACATTCAGCAAAGAAGTACTAAACAAACAAGGCAAACAATGCACAAAAGTCTCTAGCAAGAAAAACACACAAAGTTTTGTTTTCCAAAAGGTGAGGGATGAAAACACTACTGACATAATAAAACTATTTTGAAATAACAAGACAATTGTTGTCAGCAAAGAAACAATAGAATATTTTATTAATAAACAGAATATAATCAATTTAAGTTTGTTGGGAAAACTTTAGTAGAGTTTATACAAGTTTGTGATAAACACTATATGAATCAACTATAGTTATATTAACAAAAGAATGAAAACTAAACTTATTATTTATTAGCAAAACATGTTCTTGATAGGAAATAATTTACAAATAAACCTGTTTTAGGAAAACAGAATTAAACTATGTAAAACTTTGTTGAAAACAAAACTATTACTAGTTAGTTGTTTTAATCAAATTATGCCTATTTGAAAAGAAGTTGTGATTCCTATGTTAAATAAAATTAAACTAAGCAAATTTATATTTTTATTAACAATGAGTAAAAACAATAAATGTTTTTTTAACAGAATCTAATAAACAAATAAAACCTAATTCTAAATCAAATTAATTAAAATTAAGTTCATAAAACTATGTTATAAGCAGATTCTGTTTTTGGTTAGAACACTCATCAAATATATCATGAAAATCCTCAAACTAAACATGAAGATAGTCCTAACTAATATCAAACAGTAGCAAAAAGAATCATATGAAAATCTATTTTCAAACTCTAGTTATTCAGATTTGAAGATTTTGAGCAAATTTGATTACATTCAAATTTTATAGTTCAAATTTGAAATTTGAAAGTACAGGGTGGAAATACATGAAAAATGTGAACTAATGCAAAAAGAATCAACTTAAAACACTAAATAGATTAAAAGATATAGCTAAAACAAAATTAGAATAGGTTCTGTTTTCTAAATAAAATCAGAAAAAGGTGAAATTCTACCGGTCGGCCAGGGGGTGACGTGGCGCGATCCGATTGGTTAAGGGGGCGTGCGGTAGGTGAATTAGAGCGGGCGACCGATCGATATAAGAAAACGGTTCGGACTTAAGTCCGTTCTAATCTTAGCCGTTGGTTCGGGATCCGACGGTCGAGGGGGCTTACGGAGGGAGGTTGCCGGCGTCGGGGTACTCCGGCGAGTCCGGTAGCGGCGATTGCGACGGCGAGGTGTTCCGGTGGTCGGGGAGGTCGGGGGAGTGGTCCGGGCGACGGCGATGGTTCTCCGGAGTCGATTGGTGGCGACGGCGAGGCGAACGGTGGTCGGAGGTGGTGGCTACGGTCGACGGCGACGTTCGGTGGTGGTGGCTACTCCGGCGAGCAATCGACGGCGTCTCGGCGAGAGAGAAAAGGGGCTCGGGGGGAAATGGATGCGGGGCAGTGGGGCTCTTATATAGACGCTCGGGGGGGTGCGGGGGAGGAGAGAGGGGAGAGATCCGGTGAGAGGGGGAAGCGACCGGCGTCGGGTCCGGCGCGCGCGGGGGAGGGAGAAGACGACGACCGAGCGAGGGAAACGGTCGGATGAGTGGGGTCCAGCGTCAGAGAGAGAAAGGGGCGTCCGTTGCGCGCGGTCGGCCGGCTCGTAATTATTGCGCGAATAAAACCTGTGGGCCGGCCCGTTTAATACCGGAAACGGTTACCGTTACTGTTTTTTCTAATTTACCAGAGACATTCAAAAGCTTTTAAAACATTCAAATCGTCTCTAAATATAAGGGTATTATATATCAAAATTAACAGAATAATAAATGCTATTTAATGAACATTTCTATTCTGTCATTTGAACACTTTGAAAATAATAATATTTTCAGAAATGTCCTAATTGTTTTTAAATCCTTTTTGCAAATATTTTCAAAATAGCCCCTGGTTATTATTGTTCAAATATATCACCAATTAGACCCTGGTGTGGAGTGTCATGTTCCTCCTCTCTTATTTGAACTTTTAACCAAAATTTTTAAATAGGTGGAAGCAACTTAGGAAAAGTAGAAGGGGACTTTCTGAAAGTTGGAAAAGGCATTTCAACAAACACATAAAATCAAGCAATGATGATGATAGATGCATAGCTATAATCATAACATTCCAAAATGAAATTTTGGGGTGTTACAAACCTACCCACCTTAAGATGAATCTCGCCCTCGAGATTCGGGTTGGCTAGAAAATAGGTGCGGATGGTCTCTACGAAGATCTTCTTCGCGTTCCCAGGTGGCTTCTTCCTCGGTATGGTGACTCCACAAAACCTTGCAGAACTTGATGATCTTGCTGCGGGTAACTCTGTTGGATGTCTCGATTATCTTGACAGGCTTCTCCTCATAAGTCAGATCACTTTCAAGCTGTATGGCCTCTAGGGGCACGGTGTCTCGCAAAGGGATGTCAGCCATCTCTGTATGACATTTCTTCAGCTGGGACACATGGAACACATCATGAACTTCGGATAATCCTTCCGGCAATTCCAGTTTGTATGCAACTTCACCTCTACGTTCAAGAATTTTGTAGGGGCCTATGAATCTGGGTGCTAATTTTCCTTTAACACCAAATCTCTTGGTTCCTCGAAGCGGGGATACACGAAGATATGCTCTGTCTCCCACTTCATATGTCACTTCTTTGCGCTTGCTGTCAGCATAACTCTTCTGTCGAGACTGAGCTATCTTGAGTCTGTCACGAATCAACCTGACTTTCTCTTCCGAATCTTGAATAAGGTCGGGACCAAAAAGTTGTCTGTCTCCAACACCATCCCACGTCAGTGGTGTTCTGCACCTCCTTCCGTATAAAGCTTCGAAAGGGGCCATCTTTAGACTAGTCTGGTAACTGTTGTTGTACGAGAATTCTGCGTAAGGCAAGTTATCATCCCAACTAGATCCATAATCTAGCGCACAAGCTCTCAACATGTCTTCCAGAATCTGGTTGACTCTCTCAGTCTGTCCATCTGTCTGCGGATGAAAAGCTGTACTAAACTCTAGCCTTGTACCCAAAGTTTCATGTAACTGATGCCAAAACTTTGAGGTAAATTGTGTTCCTCTATCTGACACGATACTCCTCGGAACTCCATGCAGACATACGATCCTGGTCATATATATCTTGGCTAGCTTAGCACTGGTATAGGTGGTTTTCACTGGAATAAAATGAGCTACCTTGGTCAAGCGATCTACCACTACCCAGATGGAATCATAACCTGAACGGGTCCTGGGCAATCCTGTGATGAAATCCATACCAAGCTTTTCCAATTTCCACTCGGGTATCGGCAAAGGTTGGAGTAACCCTGCTGGTTTCTGATGTTCTGCCTTTACTCGCTGACAAACATCACATATCGCAACATGCTCTGCAATATCTTTCTTCATACCTGTCCACCAATAACTTTCCTTTAAATCCAGATACATCTTGGTGTTGCCTGGGTGTATCGAGTAAGGTGAATCGTTGGCTTCCTGAAGTATCAACTTCCTGAGCTCTGGTTCATTGGGCACATAGATTCGGTTCTCAAACCACAAAGTTCCGTGTTCATCCTCACGAAAACCTTTAGCTTTACCATCTTCCATTCTCTGTTTAATTTCAGCTATCTCCTTGTCCGATTTCTGGGCTTCTTGAATTCTTTCGGTCAAGGTGGACTGAATTTCCAGTGTAGCAACATATCCTCTTGGAACTATCTCTAGCTTGAGCTCTCTGAGATCATCGACTAACTCTTGAGGTAATCCTCCAGCTGTGAGTGTGTTCACATAAGTTTTCCGACTCAAGGCATCGGCTACAACATTAGCCTTACCTGGATGGTAGTGTAATCTCATGTCATAGTCCTTGATTAACTCTAACCATCTCCTCTGTCTGAGGTTCAACTCTTTCTGCGGGAAGATATAAGAAAACGGTTCGGACTTAAGTCCGTTCTAATATTAGCCGTTGGTTCGGGATCCGACGGTCGAGGGGGCTTACGGAGGGAGGTTGCCGGCGTCGGGGTACTCCGGCGAGTCCGGTAGCGGCGATTGCGACGGCGAGGTGTTCCGGTGGTCGGGGAGGTCGGGGGAGTGGTCCGGGCGACGGCGATGGTTCTCCGGAGTCGATTGGTGGTGACGGCGAGGCGAACGGTGGTCGGAGGTGGTGGCTACGGTCGACGGCGACGTTCGGTGGTGGTGGCTACTCCGGCGAGCAATCGACGACGTCTCGGCGAGAGAGAAAAGGGGCTCGGGGGGAAATGGATGCGGGGCAGTGGGGCTCTTATATAGACGCTTGGGGGTGCGGGGGAGGAGAGAGGGGAGAGATCCGGTGAGAGGGGGAAGCGACCGGCGTCGGGTCCGGCGCGCGCGGGGGAGGGAGAAGACGACGGCCGAGCGAGGGAAACGGTCGGATGAGTGGGGTCCAGCGTCAGAGAGAGAAAGGGGCGTCCGTTGCGCGCGGTCGGCCGGCTCGTAATTATTGCGCGAATAAAACCTGTGGGCCGGCCCGTTTAATACCGGAAACGGTTACCGTTACTGTTTTTTCTAATTTACCAGAGACATTCAAAAGCTTTTAAAACATTCAAATCGTCTCTAAATATAGGGGTATTATATATCAAAATTAACAGAATAATAAATGCTATTTAATGAACATTTCTATTCTGTCATTTGAACACTTTGAAAATAATAATATTTTCAGAAATGTCCTAATTGTTTTTAAATCCTTTTTGCAAATATTTTCAAAATAGCCCCTGGTTATTATTGTTCAAATATATCACCAATTAGACCCTGGTGTGGAGTGTCATGTTCCTCCTCTCTTATTTGAACTTTTAACCAAAATTTTTAAATAGGTGGAAGCAACTTAGGAAAAGTAGAAGGGGACTTTCTGAAAGTTGGAAAAGGCATTTCAACAAACACATAAAATCAAGCAATGATGATGATATATGCATAGCTATAATCATAACATTCCAAAATGAAATTTTGGGATGTTACAGCCATGTTGTGTACGAGACCTGATGTGAACCTTGCGATAAGTTTGGTAGGGAGGTACCAAAGTGATCCGGAGCCTGAAAAGGATATGTTTCTCGTATATTCTGAAAGTGACAACGGTCAAGAATATTCTGAAGTACCTGAAAAGGACAAAGGACATGTTTCTCGTATATGAAGGTGCCGAAGAACTCGTCGTAAAGGGTTACGTCGATGCTATCTTCGACACAGATCCGTACGACTCCAAGTCGCAAACCGGATACATGTATATTTTGAACGGATGGGCAGTCAGCTGGTGCGGCAGCAAGCAAAGCATCGTGGCGGCATCTACATCTGAAGCGGAGTACGTAGCTGCTTCGTAAGTAGCAAAGGAAGGAGTCTGGATGAAGGAGTTCATCACCGACCTAGGAGTGATTCCAAATGCGTCGAGCCCGATGAATCTATTCTGTGACAACGCTGGAGCTATTGCCCTTGCGAAGGAGCCCAGGTTTCACAAGAAGACAAGACACATCAAGTGCCGATTCAACTCCATCCGTGATTACATTCAGGAGGGAGATATAGATATTTGTAAAGTGCATACGGATCTGAATGTCGCAGATCCGTTGACTAAACCTCTCTCCCGAGCAAAACATGATCAACACCAGAATGCTATGGGTGTTCGATTAATCACAATGTAACTAGATTATTGACTCTAGTGCAAGTGGGACACTGTTGGAAATAATTGTATTTCCTTGTTCATGATTATTGAGTAGATTATTGTATTTCCTTGTTCATGATAATTGTCTATTGTTCATGTTATAATTGTGTTAACTGAAAACCATAATGCATGTGTGAATACATAGACCACAAAGTGTCCCCGGTGAGCCTCTAGTTGGCTAGCTCGTTGATCAATAGATGGTCATGGTTTCATGACCATGGACATTGGATGTCATTGATAACGGGATCACATCATTAGGAGAATGATGTGATGGACAAGACCCAATCCTAAGCATAGCACAAGATCGTGTAGTTCGTCTGCTAAAGCTTTTCCAATGTCAAGTATCATTTCCTTAGGCCATGAGATTGTGCAACTCCCAGATACCGTAGGAATGCTTTGGGTGTGCCAAACGTCACAACGTAACTGGGTGGCTATAAAGGTGCACTACGGGTATCTTCGAAAGTGTTTGTTGGGTTGGCACGAATCGAGACTGGGATTTGTCACTCCTTATGACGGAGAGGTATCTCTGGGCCCACTTGGTAAGACATCATCATAATGAGCTCAATGTGACTAAGGAGTTACCATGGGATGATGTGTTGCGGAACGAGTAAAGAGACTTGCCGATAATGAGATTGAAGAAGGTATAGGGATATCGACGATCGAATCTTGGGCAAGTATCATACCGGTAGACAAAGGGAATTGTATACGGGATTGATTGAATCCCCGACATCATGGTTTATCCGATGAGATCATCGTGGAGCATGTGGGAGCCAGCATGGGTATCCAGATCCCGCTGTTGGTTATTGAC
The DNA here is from genome assembly GCA_022496015.1 of Hordeum marinum. Classification (NCBI taxonomy): domain Eukaryota; kingdom Viridiplantae; phylum Streptophyta; class Magnoliopsida; order Poales; family Poaceae; genus Hordeum; species Hordeum marinum. The sequence goes on from CM039675.1 coordinate 403,180,488, forward strand.
CGGAGAGGTGTCTCAGTCATGTCTACGTGTCTCCCAAACCCGTAGGGTCTACACACTTAAGGTTCGATGACACTAGGGTTATAGGGAAATAGTGTACGTGGTTACCTAAGGTTGTTCGGAGTCCTAGATGAGATCTCAGACGTCACGAGGAGTCCTGGAATGGTCTGGAGACAAAGATTGATATATAGGAAGTGAGGTTTTGGTTACAAAAAATGTTTCGGGCGTGACCGGTAACGTACCGGGACCATCGGGAGGGGTCACGGGCTCCGGAGGGCTGCGTGGGCCGAAGATGGAGGGAACCAGCCCCTAGGTGGGCTGGTGGGCCCCTCCCACCTGGCCCAAGGCGCAGAAAGGAGAGAAGGGGGGCAAACCCTAGGCCCAATGGGCCCTAGGCCCACCCTAGGGCTGCTAGGGCTGCCGCACCACCTCTCCCTCCCTTGGCCGCCACCCAAGTCCCATCTAGGGTTGCCGCCGGCCCCTAGGGTGGGAACCCTAGGGCTCAGCCCTCCCTCCTCCTCCTCCTATATATAGTGGTGCCCTTGGGGCTGCTTGAGACACGCATCTCTCTCTCCCAAGGCGCAACCCTACTCCTCCCTCTCCTCATTCTTTGTAGTGCTTGGTGAAGCCCTGCCAAAGACCACGCAGCTCCACCGTCACCATGCCGTCGTGCTGCCAGAGCTGTCCCTCAACCTATCCTTCCTCCTTGCTGGATCAAGGCGTAGGATACGTCACCGGGCTTCATGGGTGTTGAACGCGGAGGCACCGTTGTTCGACGCTAAGATCGGAGTCCACCGCGATCTGAATCGCTACGAGTACGACTCCACCAACCGCGTTCTTGTAACGCTTCCGCTTAGCGATCTTCAAAGGTATGAAGATGCATTCTCCCCTTACTCGTTGTTGGTTTCTCCATAGATAGATCTTGGTGAACACCTAGGAATTTTTTGATTTACTACTATGTCTCCCAACACAAGAAGGTGTAGATCATCATCGAGCTGTACGTGTGTTGAACGCGAAGGTGTCATCCGTTCGGCACTAGATCGGAAGGACCATGATCAAGATCGCGAGACAATCGTGATGGGATCGCGGGACGAATCGTGATTGGATCGCGAGACGGATCGTGATGGGATTGCGGGATGCTCGGCGATTTGGATCGCGAAGACGTTTGACTACATCGACCGCGTTTCTCAACGCTTCTCGCTTAGCGATCTACAAGGGTATGTAGATCCGTACCTCGTGGATAACACACCCATGATTCTTTCAGAAGCCTATGCATCTTCTGATGCTGACTACTGGAAGGAAGCTATCCATAGTGAGATGGATTCCATCTTAGCTAACGGAACCTGGGAAGTCACTGATCGTCCTTATGGGTGCAAACCCGTAGCATGTAAGTGGGTGTTCAAGAAAAAACTTAGACGTGATGGTACAATTGAAAAGTACAAGGCAAGGCTTGTGGCCAAAGGTTATACCAATAAATAAGGTGAAGACTTCTTTTATACTTACTCACATGTTGCTAGACTGACAACTATTCAAGTGCTACTATCGCTGGTTGCCTCACACGGTCTTGTAATTCATCAAATGGACGTTAAGAAAGCTTTCCTCAATGGAGATTTGGCCGAGAAAATTTACATGGATCAGCCTAATGGTTATGTAGTACCTGGTCATGAAGGAAAGGTGTGCAAGTTATTGAAGTCTTTATATGGCCTTAAACAAGCTCCTAAGCAGTGACATGAGAAGTTTGAAAGGACATTAACTACTGCATGCTTTGTTGTAAACGAAGGTATCAAGTGTGTATACTATCGCCATGGTGGGGGCGAAGGAGTTATTATCTGTCTGTATGTCGATGACATACTGATCTTTGGAACCAACCTTGATTTAATCAAGGAGGTTCAGGATTTCTTATCTCGCTTTTTTGAGATGAAGGATCTTGGAGTAGCTGATGTTATACCGAACATCAAGCTGCTGAGAGATGAGAATGGTGGGATTACACTGCTCCAATCTCACTATGTGGAAAAGGTCTTGAGTCGTTTTGGCTATAGCAACTACAAGCCCTCTCAAACTCCATATGATGCTAGTGTGTTGCTTCGAAAGAATCAACGAATTGCTAGAGATCAACTGAGGTATTCTCAAATTATTGGCTTGCTTATGTATTTGGAGAGTGCCATGACGCCTGACATCTCGTTTGCTGTGAACAAACTAAGACGATTTGTATCAAAACCAGGAGATGATCATTGGCATGCGCTTGAGAGAGTTATGCTCTATTCGAAAGGCACTCCGAGCTATGGGATACACTACAATGGGTACACGAGGGTACTAGAGGGTAATAGTGATTCAAACTGGATATCTGATGCTGATGAGATTAAAGCCACAAGTGGTTATGTTTTTACACTTGGTGGTGGCGTTGTTTCCTAGAAGTCTTGCAAGCAGACCATCTTAAGCAGGCCAACTATGGAAGCAGAAGTCACAACATTAGACACAACCATTATTGAAGCAGATTGGGTTCGTCTGCTCTTGATGGACTTACCTATGGTTGAAAAACTAATACCCGCCATCCCGATGAACTGTAATAATCAAACTATGATCATAAAGATAAACAGTTCTAAGGATAATATGAAGTCCTCAAGGCATGTGAAGAGGAGATTGAAATCTGTCTAAAACATGAAGAACTCTGAAGTTATTGCGTTGGATTATATCCAAACATCTAAAAACTTGGTAGATCCCTTCACAAAGGGTTTATCACGTAATGTGATAGAAAATGCATTGACGGAGATGGGTTTGAGACCCACCGTATTGCTGGAATTTGTTCTAAAAATGGGCCAACCCAATAACAATTTTCAGAATTCCTAATAAATCCTAGAGGCCCACTCAGCCCATTCATGCAAGGCAAGAGGTGGGACAAAAGTTTAGTCCCACATTGCTAGTTTAGTAGGAGTTGGACCTCCTTATAAGGGAGGATGTTTCTCCACATGTATGAGCATGAGAACAAGAGGGACATACATGTGCGCTCCTCCTCCGTCGCCCGCCTCGCCACGCCCGCCTCATCACGACACGCCGCGGGTTGCGGGAATGAGCCGAGCCGATGTCTAAAGGTCACTCGGGAGTTGAAAGGCTTAGCTGTAGTGGAGATTGAATACGACGCTGCACCCTTTGGCTGTTGCCTTTTCGTTTCGCCTCTCATCGCTGCCTGTTCGCCTCCTTCTCCTATGCCTATAAAAGGGAGGTCGGTCCTCTCTAGAGAGACGCACCAGAACTTCCTCTTCCTCACGTCCTCGAGTTCCAAAACCTGAGCTACTACAAGGTTCTTCCCCATCCCGGCTTGCGGTGTGCACCGTAGGTCAGGACAGTAGGCCTTCGAAACCCCACCACTTAGAGCCTTTACAGGAGAAGGGTGATAATGTTTTTGGGGAGCGCTCTGCATGACTATTGGCTTCTTCATCACGGATGCCATGGACACCGATGATCACTTCCCAAACGACGACTTCTTCCTCGATGTCAACAACCTCTTCGACGACATGGCCGGTGATGACATCGACGCCAACCCTGTTGCTGCTGCCTCTCAGTACGTATTCATGTTTTCCATGTTCGAGGTTTTGCCACAAATACTTGGTCTAGTTTCTATTCTACCTATGTCTCAGTATAGTTCTTATGTTCACATAATATTCACCTACTATCTTTTAGTTTCCCTCATAAGTTTCGTTCCTCTTATCGTGGCATATTCTCCTCTAAGTCGGAAGACTAGTGTTGCCTCTTTTACTATGATCTTGTTTTATCAGCTACTTATTTCGTTTAAATCTTTCGGTAAATTACTAATATTTCAAACTATCCAAACACCTTATTATAGGCAATTTACCCTGAGTGGTTTTGCTGCTTCCATGAGGCCTCCTATGTTTGAGGGTGTGCACTATAAGAGGTGGCATGTGAGGGCTGTCCTATGGTTTCAAACCATGAGCTGCTATGAGGCCACTCTTGGCAAACCTAAAGGAGATCTTAATCCTCAAGAGGAACAAGTTTTTCAGAAAAAGGATACCTTGTTTAAGGCTGCACTTTTGAGTGTTCTTGGTGAGAACATAGTTGATGCTTATGCATCAATTGACAATGGAAAAGATATGTGGGATGCACTCGAGGCCAAGTTTGGGGTCTCTGATGCCGGCACTGAGTTGTATATCATGGAACAATTCTATGACTACAGGATGAATGAAGAGCGCTCTGTGGTTGAGCAAGCTCACGAGATACAATCGTTTGCTAGAGAACTTGAGCGCTTCAATTGTATGTTACTGGACAAGTTTGTTGCCAAAGGTATCATTACTAAGCTCCCTCCCTCGTGGAGGAACTTTTCTACCTCTCTGAAGCATAAGAGACAAGAGTTTTCCGTTTCGTATCTCATTGGTACTCTTGATGTGGAAGAAAAGGCGAGAGCAAAAGATATACGTGCTTGAGGTATTGAGGGAGGTTCTAGTGCCAATTTGGTACAGAAGAAAAACTTCCAGCCCCACAATTTCAAGAACAAGGGCAAGTTTGATGGCAAGGGAAAGTTTGATGGGAAGAACAAGGCTTCACAACACACCAACTTCAAGAACAAGACTGACAAGAAGAAAGGTGTGTGTCATGTCTACGGAGATCCTGATCATTGGGCTCCTAGATGCCCTAACCGTTATGACAAGCGTCAACATGGGAAAGGCGACAATATCGCAAATGTTGTCACTAGTGAGGCTAGATGAAGGATGTTGGGTACGGTATACTTCCCACTATTCTCTCAGTATGTCTTTCTCCTGATTGGTTGATTGACACGGGTGCTAATGTGCATGTATGTGGTGATATTTCCATGTTTTCTTCTTATCAAGCCACATGAACTACTTCCTTGTTGATGGACAACGGTTCAAGTGCTTCTGTTCGTGGTGTTGGCACGGTCGATCTGAAGTTTACTTTGAGGAAGATCGTGCGGCTGAAGAACGTGCATTATGTCCCCTCCGTCAATAAAAATCTTGTTAGCGGATCTCTTCTGTGTAGAGATGGCTACAAGCTTGTCTTTGAGTCCAATAAATTTGTAATATCCAAGTATGGAACTTTTGTTGGCAAAGGTTATGAGTCACGAGGCTTGTTCAGACTATCTCTGTCAGATGTTTGTAATAAAGTTGTTCATCATGTTTGCAACAATAGTGAATCAAATGTCTGGCATGCACGTCTCTGTCATGTTAATTTCGGTTGTATGATGCAGCTAGCCAAGTTGAACTTAATCCCCAACTTCACTGTTGTCAAGGGATCTAAGTGTCAAGTTTGTGCCCAAGCTAAGCAACCTCATAAATTTCATACAATTGCGGAAACAAGAAATCTTGCACCACTAGAACTCATACATTCAGATCTTTGTGAAATGAATGGTGTTTTGACAAAAGGTGGAAAGAATTATTTTATGACGTTAATTGATGACTCCACTAGATATTGCCATGTGTATCTTTTGAAACCAAAAGATGAGGCTTTGTATTTTTGAAGAACTATAAAGCTAAAGTGGAAAATCAACTTGATCGGAAAATCAAGAGGCTTAGGTACGATCTGTTGGGGAACGTTGCATGGGAAAGAAAAAATTTCCTAGCACACGCAAGATCTATCCATGGTGATCAGCATCTACGAGGGGGAGAGTGGATCTACATACCCTTGTAGATCGCTAAGCAGGAAGCGTTAAGAAACATAGTTGGTGTAGTTAAACGTCTTCACGATCCAAATCGCCGAGCATCCCGCGACCTCATCACGGTCCGTCCCACGATCCAATCACGATCCGTCCCGCGATCTCATCACGATCCGTCTCGCGATCTTGATCACGGTCCTTCCGATCTAGCGCCGAACGGACGGCACCTCCGCATTCAACACACGTACAGCTCGATGACGATCTCCGCCTTCTTGATCTAGCAAGAGGGAGCGGAGAGGTAGATGAGTTATCCGGCAGCGCGACGGCGTTGCGGCGATGGTGGTGGAGCTATTCCAGTCGGGCTTCGCCTAAGCACCGCTGAAAACCGATCTAGAGGAGAAACTGCGATCTAGAGGGGAGGTAACACATGGCTATTAGGGTTAGCTTTTTCCTCTAAATACTCTAGTATATATAGGAGGGAGGGAAGGGAGGAGGCAGCCTCAAACCCTCAAGGTTTGGTTGAAATTGGAGGTGGAGGAGTCCTACTCCAATCCTATTAGGAGTAGGATTCCTCCTTTCCACTTGGAAATTCTTTCCACCTCTCCACCTTTGGATTTTCCTTCTCAAACCACTCCAGCCGCATGGGCCCTTAGAGGAGGCTTCGGTCAGCCCACCAGGGGTTGGTTTACCTCCTCCCACAGACCATGTAGCCTCTTGGGTCGAAATACCTCTCCCGATGGTCCCCCGGTACACTACCGGCACTGCCGGTACACTACCTATGAGTCTGAAACTTTTCCGGCGACCAAAACAGGACTTCCTATATATCGATCTTTACCTCTGGACCATTCCGGAGCTCCTCGTGACATACGGGATCTCATCCGGGACTCCGAACAACCTTCCTTCACCACCATACATAACTCTATACTACCAAAACGTCACCGATCCTTAAGCGTGCAGACCTTGCGGGTTCGAGAACTATGTAGACATGACCGAGACACCTCTACGGTCAATAACCAATAGCGGGACCTGGATGCCCATATTGGTTCCTACATATTCTACAAATATCTTTATCCGTCAAACCTCTATGTCAAGGATTCACTTAATCCCGTATGATGTTCCCTTTGTTCTTCGGTATGTTACTTGCCCGAGATTCGATCGTCGGTATCTCCATACCTAGTTCAACCTCGTTACCGGCAAGTCTCTTTACTCATTCCATAATACAAGATCCCATGACTAACACTTAGTCACAATGCTTGCAAGTCTTATTGTGATGTTGTATTACCGAGTGGGCCCTGAGATACCTCTCCGTCACACGGAGTAACAAAACGCAGTCTTGATCCATGCCAACCCAACAGACACCCTCAGAGATACCTGTAGAGCACCTTTATAGTCATCCAATTACGTTGTGACGTTTGATACACACAAGGTACTCCTCCGGTGTCTGTGAGTTGCATGATCTCATGGTCGTAGGAACAAATACTTGACATGCAGAAAACAGTAGCAATAAACTGACACGATCATATGCTACGTTTGTAGTTTGGGTCTTGTCCATCACATCATTCTCCTACTGACGTGATCCCGTTATCAAATGACATCGCATGTCCATGACTAGGAAACCATAGCCATCTTTGATCAACGAGCTAGTCTATTAGAGGCATACTAGGGACATCGTGTTGTCTATGTCTCCACACATGTATCTGAGTTTGCGATCAATACCATCATAGCATGGATAATAAACGATTATCTTGAACAAGGAAATATGATAATAACCAATTTATTATTGCCTCTAGGGCATATTTCCAACAGTCTCCCACTTGCACTAGAGTCAATAATCTAGTTCACATCACCATGTGATTCGCATTGTTATGAATCTAACACCCAATGAGTTCTGGGGCTTGATCATGCTTTGCATGTGAGAGAGAGGTCTTTTAGTCAATGGGTCTGCGACATTCAGATCCATGTGTAGTTTGCAAATCTCTATGTCATACTGTAAATACTGCTAGCACACTCCACTTGGAACTATTCCAAATGGCTGCTCCACTATACGTATCTGGATTGCTACTCAAAGTCATCCGGATTGGTGTTAAAGTTTGCATCGACATAACTCCTTACGACGAACTCTTTATCACCTCCATGGTCGAGAAATATTTCCTTAGTCCTCTAGTTACTAAGGTTAATCCTGACCGCTGTCCAGTGATCAACTCCTGGATCACTTTTGTACCCCTTAACGGACTCATGGTAAGGCACACATAGGCGCGATACACAGCATGGCATACCATACAGAGCCTATGGCTAAGGCATAGGGGACGACGTTCGTCCTTTCTCTTTCTTCTGCCGTGGTCGAGCTTTGAGTCTCACTCAACTTCACACCTTACAAATCAGGCAAGAACTCTTTCTCTGACTGATCCATTTTGAACCCTCAAAATCTTGTCAAGGTATGTACTCATTGAAAGTCTCATCAAGCATCTTGATCTATCTTTATAAATCTTGAAGCTCAACAATTAGGTAGCTTTATCCAAGTCTTCCTTTGAAAAACTCTTTTCAAACAACCGTTTATGCTTTCCAGAAATTCTACATCATTTTCGATCAATAATATGTCAACCACATATGTTTATCAAAAATTCTATAGTGCTCCCACTCATTTTATTGTAAATACAAGTTTCTCATAAACTTTGTATAGACTCAAAAACTTTGATCACCTCATCAAAGCATACATTCCAACTCCGAGATGCTTGCTCCAGTCCATAGAAGGATCACTAAAGCTTGCACACCTTTTAGCATCCTTAGGACTGACAAAACCTTCTGGTTGTATCTCATACAACCTTTCCTCAAGGAAGGAAATGGTGTTTTTAACATCCATCTGCCAGATTTCATAATTTAAAAACACAACAACTTTTAACATAATTCCAACAGACTTTAGCATTGCTACGAGTGAGAAAGTCACATTGTAGTTAACTCCTTGAACTTGTCGGAAACTTCTTTGCGACAAGTCGAGCTTTATAAATGGTGACATTCACCATCAGCGTCTGTCTTCATCTTAAAGGTCCATTTGTACTCAACGACCTACCGTCCAATGAGCAAGTCTACCAAAGTCTATACTTGGTTTTCATACATGGATCCTTTCTCGGATTTCATGGCCTCTAACCATTTGTTGGAATTTTAGTCCATCATCGCTTGTCCATAGCTCACAGGTTCATTGTTGTCCAACAACATGACCTCCAAGACAGGGTTATTGTTCCACTCAGGAGCAATATGCGTCCTTGTCGACCTATGAGGTTCGATAGTAACTTGATCCGAAGCTTCATGATCATCATCATTAACTTCCTCTTCAACTGACGTAGGCTCCACAGAAACATCTTTCTGCTTTGCGCTACTCTCTGGGTGAACAAATGTTCAACAACCTCATCAAGTTCTATCTTCCTCCCACTCAATTCTTTCGAGAGAAACTCTTTTTCGAGAAAGGACCCAGTTTTAGCAACAAACACTTCGTACTCGGATCTGAGATAGAAGGTATACCCAATTGTTCTTATAGTATTCCATGAAGATGCATTTGTCCGCTTTGGGTTCGAGCTCATTAGGTGAAAACCTTTTTTCTCATAAGCGTCATAGCCCCAAACATTAATAAATGACAGCTTAGGTTTCTATCAAACCATAATTCATATGGTGTCATCTCAACGGATTTAAATGGTGTCCTATTTAAAGTGAGTGTAGTTGTCTCTAATGCATAACCCCAAAATGATAGTGGCAAAACGATAAGAGACATTATAGTACGCACCATATCCAATATAGCACGACTATGACGTTCGGACACACCATCACACTATGGTGTTCCAGGTGGCGTGAGTTGTGAAACAACTTTCACATTGTTTAAAGTTGTACACCAAACTCGTAACTCGGATATTCACCTCCACGATCATATCGTAGATATTTTTCTATTCTTTTCATGATGATCTTCAATTTCACTCTGAATTTGTTTGAACTTTTCAAACGTTTCAGACTTGTGTTTCATTCAGAAAATATACTCATATATACTCAAATCATCAGTGAAGGTAAGGAAAATAACGATATCCACTTCACGCTACAACACTCATTGGATCGCATACATCAACATGTATTATTTCCAATAAGTTACTAGCCCGCTCCATCATACTGAAAACGGGGTCTGTAGCCATCTTGCCCAAGAGGCATGGTCCACATATCTCAACCGATTCGAAAACAAATGAGTCCAAAGATCCATCCACATGGAGTTTCTTCATGCTATTTATACCAATATGACATTTAGCGGCAGTGCCACAAGTATGTGGTACTATCATTATTAACTTTGTATATTTTGGCATCAGTGTTATGAACATGTGTATTACTATGATCAAGATTCAACAAACCATTCTCACTGGGTGCATGAACAATTGAAGGTATTATTAATGTAAACAAAATAACCATTATTCTCTAACTAAAATGAATAACCGTGTTGAAATAAACACGATCCAATCATGTTCATGCTTAACGCAAACACCAAATAACATTTATTTAGGTTTGTCACTAATCCCGAAGGTAGAGAGAGCGTGCGATGTTGATCACATCAACCTTGGAAACATTTCCAACGCACATCGTCACCTCACACTTAGCTAGTCTCCGTTTATTCCGTAGCTTTTATTTCGAGTTACTAACATTTAGCAACCGAACCGGTATCCAATACCCAGGTGCTACTAGGAATACTAGTAAGGTACACATTAATAACACGTATATCGAATATACTTCTGTTAACGTTGCCAGCCTTCTTATCTACCAAGTATCTAGGGTTGTTCCGCTTCAGCGACCGCTCTCCTCATAATAGAAGCACTTAGTCTTGTGTTTGGGTTCAACTTTGGGTTGCTTCACTAGAGTAGCAACTGACTTGCCATCCATGAAGTTTCACTTGTTGCCCTTGCCCTTCTCAAAACTAGTGGTTTTACTAACCATCAACAATTGATGCTCCTTTTTGATTTCTACCTTCGCGATGTCAAACATCGCGAACAGCTCAGGGATCATTATTTCCATCCTTGGCATTTTATAGTTCATCACCAAATTCTAGTAGCTTAGTAACAGTGACTTGGAGAACTATATCAATCACTATCTTATCTGGAAGATCAACTCCCACTCGATTCAAGAGATTGTAGCCCCCAGACAATTTGAGCACATGCTCAACGATTGAGCTATTCTCCTTCATCTTGCAGGCAAAGAATCTCGTTGGAAATCTCATATCTCACAACACGGGCACGAGCCTGACATCCCAATTTCAGCTTTTAGAAGATCTCATATGTTCCGTGACGTTGAAAACATTTTGGAGCCTCAATTCTAAGCCATAATGCATGACGTACTAAACTATCAAGTAGTCATCGGAACGTGCCTGTCAGATGTTCACAACATCTACAGACGATGCTAGAGGGGGTGGCGCACCGAGCGGTGCATTAAGTGTTGGGGAACATTGCATGGGAAACAAAAAATTTCGTACGCACACGAAGATCTATCCGTGGTGATGAGCATCTACGATAGGGATAGTGGATCTACATACCCTTGTAGATCGCTAAGCGGGAAGCGTTAAGAAACGCGGTTGGTGTAGTCGAACGTCTTCGCGATCCAAATCACCGTGCGTCCCGCGATCCAATCACGATCCGTCCCACAATCCAATCACAATCCATCCCGCGATACGATCATGATCCGTCCCACGAACTTGATCACGATCCGTCCCACGAACTTGATCACGATCCTTCCGATCTAGCACCAAACTGGATGGCCACATTGGTTCCTAAATATTCTATGAAGATCTTTATCGGTCGAACCTCTATGTCAAGGATTCAGTTAATCCCGTATGATGTTCCCTTTGTTCTTCGGTATGTTACTTGCCCGAGATTCGATCGTCGGTATCTCCATACCTAGTTCAACCTCATTACTGGCGAGTCTCTTTACTCGTTCCGTAATACAAGATCTCGCAACTAACACTAATTCACATTGCTTGCAAGGCTTATTGTGATGTTGTATTACCGAGTGGGCCCTAAGATACCTCTCCGTCGCACGGAGTAACAAATCCCAGTCTTGATCCATGCCAACTCAACAGACACCCTCGGAGACACCTGTAGAGCACCTTTATAGTCAGCCAGTTATGTTGCAACATTTTATACAAAGAAGGTACTCCTCCGATATCTGTGAGTTGCATGATCTCATGGTCATAGGAACATATACTTGACATGCAAAAAACAGTAGCAATAAACTGACACGATCATAAGCTACGTTTGTTGTTTGGGTCTTGTCCATCACATCATTCTCCTAATGATGTGATCCCGTTATCAAATGACATCTCATGTCCATGGCTACGAAACCTTAACCATCTTTCGATCAACGAGCTAGTTCACTAGAGGCACACTAGGGACATTTTGTTTGTCTATGTATCCACACATGTATCCATGTTTCCAATTAATACAATTATAGCATGGATAATAAACGATTATCACGAACAACGAAATACAATAATAAACACTTTATTTATTGCCTCTAGGGCATATTTCCAACAGTCTCCCACTTGCACTAGAGTCAATAATCTAGTTTCACATCACTATGTGATTTACATTGTAATGAATCGAACACCCATGCAGTTCTGGTGTTGTTCATGTTTAGCCCTTGGAAGAGGTTTAGTCAACGGGTCTGCAACATTCAGATCCGTGTGCACTTTGCAAATATTTATGTGTTTCTCCATGATGTAATCACGGATGGAGTTGAAGCGTCGCTTTATGTGTCTGGTCCTCTTGTGAAACCTTGGTTCCTTGGCTAGACCAATGGCACCAGTGTTGTCACAGAACAGGTTCATTGGATTCAGTGCACTGGGCACTACTCCAAGATCTATCATGAACTGCTTCATCCAGAGACCTTCCTTCGCTGCCTCCCAGGTTGCGATGTATTCCGCTTCGCACGTAGAATCAGCTACCACGCTTTGCTTGGAACTACACCAGCTTACCGCTCCCCTGTTAAGAATAAATATGTATCCAGTTTGCAACTTAGAGTCGTCCGGATCAGTGTCAAAGCTTGCATCGACGTAACCCTTTACGACGAGCTCTTCATCACCTCCATAAACGAGAAACATTTCCTTAGTCCTTTTCAGGTACTTAAGGATATTCTTGACCGCTTGCTAGTGCTCCATTCCAGGATCACTTTGAAACCTTCCGGCCATACTTATGGCAAGGCTGACATCGGGTCTTGTGCACAACATTGCATCCATGATAAAGCCTATGGCTGAAGCATAGGGGATGACACTCATCTTTTCTCTATCTTTTGTAGTTACTGGGCATTGAGTCTTACTCAACTTCACACCTTGTAACACAGGCAAGAACCCCTTCTTGGACTGTTCCATTTTGAACTTCTTCAAAACTTTATCAAGGTATGTGCGCTGTGAAAGTGCTATTAAGCGTCTCGATCTATCTCTATAGATCTTAATGCCTAATATGAAAGTAGCTTCTCCTAGGTCCTTCATTGAAAAACTCTTGTTCAAATATTCCTTCACGCTTTCCAGCATTTTTATATTGTTTCCAATCAGCAATATGTCATCCACATATAATACTAGAAACGCTATAGAGATCCCACTCACTTTCTTGTAAATACAAGCTTCTCCGTAAACTTGTATAAACTCAAACGCTTTGATCACCTCATCAAAGCGCTTATTCCAACTCCGAGATGCTTGCACCAGTCCATAAATGGATTGCTGGAGTTTGCAAACTTTGTCAGCATTCTCTGGATTGACAAAACCTTCGGGTTGCATCATACACAACTCTTCCTCAAGGAAACCGTTGAGGAACGCTGTTTTGACATCCATCTGCCAAATTTCATAGTCGAAATAAGCAGCTATTGCTAACATGATTCTGACAGACTTAAGCATCGCTATGGGTGAGAAAGTCTCATCGTAGTCAACTCCTTGAACTTGTGAAAAACCCTTTCCCACAAGTCGAGCTTTATAGACGGTGACATTACCGTCTGCGTCTGTCTTCTTCTTAAAGACCCATTTGTTCTTAATGGCCTTTCGCCCTTCAGGTAATACTTCCAAAGTCCATACTTTGTTTTCATACATGGATCCCATCTCGGATTTCATGGCCTCTAACCATTTCTCGGAATCCGGGCCCATCACTACTCCTTCATAGCTCGTAGGTTCATTGTTGTCCAACAACATAACCTCCAAGACAGGGTTGTCGTACCACTCAGGGGTAGTACGCGGCCTTGTCGACCTACGAGGTTCAATAGCAGCTTGATCCGAAGCTTTTTAAAGAAATGTTCCGTTCTTAGCGACAAACACTTTGCCTTCGGATCTGAGATAGAAGGTATACCCGATTGTCTCTTTTGGGTATCCTATGAAGACGCATTTCTCCGCTTTGGGTTCCAGCTTTTCAGGGTGAAGCTTTTTGACATAAGCATCAGATCCCCAAACTTTAAGAAATGACAACTTTGGCTTCTTGCCAAACCAGAGTTCATATGGCGTCGTCTCAACGGATTTTCATGGTGCCCTATTTAAAGTGAATGAAGATGTCTCTAATGCATATCCCCAAAACTATAGTGGCAAATCAGCAAGAGACATCATAGAACGCACCTTATCTAATAAGGTTACATTACGACGTTCGGACACACCATTACGCTGTGGTGTTCCGGGCGGTGTCAACTGTGAAACAATTCCACACTGTCTTAAGTGACTGCCAAACTATCAAATGACATCTCATGTCCATGGCTAGGAAACCTTAACCATCTTTCGATCAACGAGCTAGTTCACTAGAGGCACACTAGGGACATTTTGTTTGTCTATGTATCCACACATGTATCCATGTTCCCAGTTAATGCAATTATAGCATGGATAATAAACGATTATCATGAACAAGGAAATACAACAATAAACACTTTATTTATTGCCTCTAGGGCATATTTCCAACATTAAGGATATAAGCCTTCTGTGCAACAATGAGGACATTCCTCAGATCACGGACCCAGTCCGCAATATTGCTACCATCATGTTTCAACTCTATTTCTCTAGGAACATATAAAAATTCAAGGGAGCTACAGCGTGAGCTATAACATAATTTGCAAAGACACTACCGACTATGTTCATGATAATGAGTTCAACTAATCATATTACTTAAGAACTCCCACTCAAATTGACATCCCTCCGGTCATTCGAGTGATGCATGATCCAAATTCACCAACTCAAGTCCGATCATCACGTGAGTTGAGGTGGTTTCAATGGTGAACATCATCATGTTGATCATATCTACTATATGACTCATGTTCGACCTTTCGGTCTCTTGTGTTCCGAGTGTTGGGGAACGTCGCATGGGAAACAAAAAAATTCGGATTTCATGGCCTCCAACCATTTGTCGGAATCCGGGCCCATCATCGCTTCTCCATAGCTCGTAGGTTCATCGTTTGTCCAACAACATGACCTCCAAGACAGGGTTGTCGTACCGCTTAGGAGCAGTACACATCATTGTCGACCTACGAAGTTCGATAGTAACTTGATCCTGAAGCTTCATGATCATCATCATTAACTTCCTCTTCAACTAACGTAGGCTTCACAGAAACAACATCCCGCGCTGCGCTACTCTCTGGTTGAACAAAGTTTAAACAACCTCATCAAGTTCTATCTTCCTCCCACTTAATTCTTTCGAGAGAAACTTTTCCTCGAGAAAGGATCCGTTTTAGTAACAAACACTTTGCACTTGGATCTGAGATAGAAGGTTCACCCAACCTATCTTAGGGTATTCTATGAAGATGCATTTGTCCGCCTTGGGTTCGAACTCATTAGGTGAAAAGCTTTTCCACACAAGTGTCATAGCCCCAAGTATTAAGAAATGACAGCTTAGGTTTCTATCAAACCATAATTCACATGGTGTCATCTCAACGGATTTAGATGGTGCCCTATTTAAAGTGAATGTAATTGTCTCTAATGCATAACCCCAAAATTATAGTAGTAAAACGACAAGAGACATCATAGCACGCACCATGTCCGATGGAGCATAACTATGATGTTCGGACACACCATCACACTATGGTGTTCCAGGTGACGTTTAGTTGTGAAACAACTTTCACATTGTCTTAAGTTGTATGCCAAACTCGTGACTCGGATATTCACCTCCACGATCATATCGCAGTCATTTTTATCTTCTTGTCATGATGATCTTTAAACTTCACTTTGAATTTGGTTGAACCTTTCAAACGATTCATACTTGTGTTTCATTAAGTAAATATACACTATATCTACTCAAATCATCAGTGAAGGTAAGAAAATAACGATATCCACTGCACGCTACAAGACTCACTAGATTGCATACATCAACATGTATCATTTCCAATGAATCACTTGCCCACTCCATCCAACGGGGTCCTTTAGTCATCTTGCCCAAGAGGCATGGTTCGCATGTCTCAACCGATTTGAAATCGAATGAGTCCAAATATCCATCACCATGGAGTTTCTTCATGCGCTTTATACCAATATGACATTTTGCGGCAGTGGCACAAGTATGTGGTACTATCATTATTTAACTTTGTATCTTTTGACATCAATGTTATGAACATGTGTATTACTACGATCAAGATTTCAACAAACCATTCTCACTGGGTGCATGACCATTGAATGTATTATTCATGTAAAGAGAATAACTATTATTCTCTGACTTAAATGAATAACCATATTGCAACAAACATGATCTAATCATGTTCATGCTCAACGCAAAACACCAAATAACATTTATTTAGGTTCGTCACTAATTCTGAAGGTAGAGAGAGCGTGCGATGTTGATCACATCAACCTTGGAAACATTTCCAACACACATCGTCACCTCACCCTTAGCTAGTTCTCCGTTTATTCCGTAGCTTTTATTTCGAGTTACTAGCATTTAGCAACCGAACCGGTATCCAATACCCAGGTGCTACTAGGAATACTAGCAAGGTACGCATCAATAACTCGTATATCAAATATACTTCTGTCGATGTTGCCAGCCTTCTTATCTACCAAGTATCTAGGGTTGTTCCGCTTCAGCGACCTCTCACCTCATAATAGAAGCACTTAGTCTTGGGTTTGAGTTCAACTTTGGGTTGCTTCACTAGAGCAGCAACTGACTTGCTATCCATGAAGTTTCCCTCCTTGCTCTTGCCCTTTTCGAAACTAGTGGTTTGATTAACCATCAACACTTGACGCTCCTTCTTGATTTCTACCTTCGCGGTGTCAAACATCGCGAACAGCTCAGGGATCAATACTTCTATCCCTGGTGTATTATAGTTCATCACTAAGTTCTAGTAGCTTTAGTGACAGTGACTTGGAGAACTATATCAATCACTATCTTATCTGGAAGATAAACTCCCACTTGATTCAAGCGATTGTAGTACCGAGACAATCTGAGTACATGCTCAACGATTGAGCTATTCTCCTTCATCTTACAGGCAAAGAATCTTGTTGGAGATCTCATATCTCGCAACACAGGCACGAGCCTGAGATCACAATCTCTGCTCCTAGAACATCTCATATGTTCCGTGACGTTCAAAACGTTTCAGAGCCTCAATTCTAAGCCGTAATGCATGACACACTAAACTATCAAGTAGTCATCGAAACGTGCCTATCAGATGTTCACAACATCTATAGACAACGCTAGAGGGGGTGGCGCACCGAGCGGTGCATTAAGGACATAAGCCTTCTGTGCAGCAATGAGGACAATCCTCAGATCACGGACCCAGTCCGCAATATTGCTACCAACATCTTTCAACTCTATTTCTCTAGGAACATATAAAAATTTAAGGGAGCTATAGCGCGAGCTAGTAATCTACAACAAAATTTGCAAAGACAGTATTGACTATGTTCATGATAATGAGTTCAATTAATCATATTACTTAAGAACTCCCACTCAAATTGACATCCCTCGGGTCATTCGAGTGATACATGATCCAAATTCACCAACTCAAGTCTGATCATCACGTGAGTTAAGGTGGCTTCAATGGTGAACATCATTATGTTGATCATATCCACTATATGACTCATGCTCGACCTTTCGGTCTCTTGTGTTCCGAGGCCATGTCTGTACATGCTAGGCTCGTCAAGTTTAACCCGAGTGTTCTGCGCGTGCAAATCTGGCTTGCACCCGTTGTATGTGAACGTAGAGTCTATCACACCCGATCATCACGTGGTGTCTCAACACGACGAACTTTCGCAACGGTGCACACTCGGGGAGAACACAGTTCATCTTGAAATTCAAGTGAGGGATCACCTTATAATGCTACCGCCGTACTAAGCAAAACAAGGTGCATAGAAGGATTAACATCTCATGCAATTCATAAGTGACATGATATGGCCATGAACTTGTGTTTAAGATCTCCATCTTCGAAACACCGGCATGATCTCCATCGTCACCGGCACAACACCATGATCTCCATCATCTTGATCTCCATCAATGTGTTGCCATTGGGGTTGTGGCGCCAGCCCTGCTTCTACTTCTATTGCTACCGCTTAGCGATAAAGTAAAGCATTACATAGCGCTTAATGATTGACACGTAGGTCATATAATAATTAAAGACAACCCTATGGCTCCTGCCGGTTGCCGTACTCAACGACATGCAAGTCGTGAAATTCTATACATCACATGATCATGTCATAGATCACATATATCTCATCATGTAATTGGCCATATCACATCACAACATACCCTGCAAAAACAAATTAGACGTCCTCTAATTGTTGTTGCATGTTTTACGTGGCTGCTACGGGTATCTAGCAAGAACAATTCTCACCTACGCATAAACCACAACGGTGATACATAGATTGCTTTTCAACCTTCTCAAGGACCGCCTTTGTCGGATCCGATCCAACTAAAGTAAGAGAAACTGTGACCCGCAAGCCATCTAAGCAACAAGTTGCGTCGAGGGAACCGGTCTCTCGTAAGCGTACGAGTAATGTTGGTCCGGGCCGCTTCATCTCACAATCCCGCTGAACCAAAATCTGACCAAGGGAGGAAGCAATCTAAGCATCAACGCCCACAAACCTTTTGTGTTCTACTCGAGATCTCATCGAACCATCAACCTAGCTCATGATGCCACTGTTGGGGAACGTCGCATGGGAAACAAAAATTTTCCTACGCACACGCAAACCTATCCATGGTGATGAGCATCTACGAGAGGGAGAGTGGATCTATGTACCCTTGTAGATCGCTAAGCGGGAATCGTTAAGAAACGCGGTTGGTGTAGTCGAACTTCTTCGCGATCCAAATCGCCGAGCGTCCCGCGATCCAATCACGAACTGTCCCGTGAACACATCATGATCCGTCCCGCAAACTCATCATGATCCATCTCATGATCTTGATCACGATCTGTCCCACGAACTCATCACGATCCGTTCCGTGATCACATCATGAACCGTCTCGCGATCTCGATCACGGTCCTTCCGATCTAGCGCCGAACGGACGACACCTCCGCGTTCAGCACACGTGCAGCATGATGACGATCTCCACCGTCTTGATCCAGCGAGAGGAGGTGGAGAGGAGAGAGAGTTCACCAGCAGCATGACGGTGCTCCGGTGATGGTGGTGGAGCAATTCCGGCAGGGCTTCGCCTAAGCGCTGCAGAAAACCGATCTAGAGGAGAAACTATGCATCGGTGGAACGGGTAGCACGTGGCCGGAAATTCTGTCCAAAAACCACCCAATCCACTAGTATATATAGGAGGAGAGGATAGGATATGCAGCCAAGGCCTTTGGGCCGGCCTAAATAGGAGGTGGGAAGCAATCCTACTTCACCTCCAATCCTAGTTGGAGTAGGATTGCCTCCTATTGGCTGATTTTCCACTTTTTGCTTTAGGACTTTCTCTCCTGCGCCATGGGCCTTTGTGGCTGTTTTCCCAGCCCACTAAGGGCTGGTTATTATTCTCCCACAGCCCATGGACCTCTTGGGGTCGAAATACCCCTCCCGGAGGCCTCCCGGTACACTACCGGCACTCCCGGTACACTACCGGCACTCCCGGTACACTACCGACGAGCCCGAAACTTTTCCGGAAACCAAACTGGGACTTCCTATATATGAATCTTTACCTCCGGACCATTCCAGAGCTCCTCATGACGTCCAGGATCTCATCCGGGACTCTGAACAAACTTCGGTCACCACCATACATAACTCTACACTACCGAAACGTCATTGAACCTTAAGTGTGCAGACCCTGCGGGTTCGAGAACTATGTAGACATGACTGAGACACCTCTACGGTCAATAACCAATGGCGGGACCTGGACGTCCACATTGGTTCCTACATATTCTACGAAGATCTTTATCGGTCGAACCTCTATGTCAAGGATTCAGTTAATCCCATATAACGTTCCCTTTGCTCTTCGGTATGTTACTTGCCCGAGATTCGATCGTTGGTATCTCCATACCTAGTTCAACCTCGTTACTGGCAAGTCTCTTTACTCCTTCCGTAATACAAGATCCCGCAACTAACAATTAGTCACATTGCTTGCAAGGCTTATTGTGATGTTGCATTACCGAGTGGGCCCCGAGATACCTCTCCGTCACACGGAGTAACAAATCCCAGTCTCGATACATGCCAACTCAACAGACACCATCGGAGATACCTGTAGAGCACCTTTATAGTCACCCAGTTACGTTGCGACGTTTGATACACACAAGGCACTCCTCCGATATCTGTGAGTTGCATGATCTCATGGTCATAGGAACACATACTTGACATGCGGAAAACAGTAGCAATAAACTGACACGATCATATGCTACGTTTGCAGTTTGGGTCTTGTACATCACATCATTCTCCTAATGATGTGACCCCGTTGTCAAATGACATCTCATGTCCATGGCTAGGAAACCTTAACCATCTTTTGATCAACGAGGTAGTCTATTAGAGGCATACTAGGGACATGGTTTTGTCTATGTATCCACACATGCATCTAAGTCTCCGATCAATACAATTATAGCATGGATAATAAACGATTATTATGAACAAGGAAATATGATAATAACTAATTTATTATTGCCTCTAGGGCATATTTCCAACACCGAGGCCATGTCTGTACATGCTTGGCTCGTCAAGTTTAACCTGAGTGTTACGCATGTGCAACACTGGCTTGCACCCATTGTATGTGAACGCAGAGTCTATCACACCCGATCATCACGTGGTGTCTTCACATGATGAACTTTCGCAACGGTGTACACTCGGGAAGAACACAATTATCTTGAAATTTAAGTGAGGGATCATCTTATAATGCTACCGTCATCCTAAGCAAAACAAGGTGCATAAAAGTATTAACATCACATGCAAATCATAAGTGACATGATATGGCCATGAACTTGTGCATTTGATCTCCATCCTTAAAGCACCGACATGATCTGCATCGTCACCGGCATAACACCACGATCTCCATAATCATGATCTCCATCATTGTGTCGCCATCAGGGTTGTCGCGCCCACCATGATCATACTACTATAGCTACCGTTTAGCAATAAAGTAAAGCATTACATAGCGCTTAATGATTGACACGCAGGTCATACAGTAATTAAAGACAACCCTATGGCTCCTGCCGGTTGCCGTACTCATCGACATGCAAGTCATGATATTCTATACAACACATGATCATCTCATACATCACATATATCTCATCATGTAATGGCCATATCACATCACAACATACCCTGCAAAAACAAGTTAGACGTCCTCTAATTGTTGTTGCAAGTTTTACGTGGCTGCTATGGGTATCTAGCAAGAACAATTCTCACCTACGCAAAACCACAACGACGATACATAAATTGCTTTTCAACCTTCTCAAGGACCGCCTTTGTCGAATCCGATCCAACTAAAGTAGGAGAAACAAACACCCGCCGGCCATCTTTGTGCAACGAAGTTACATGATAGTCGATGGAACCGGTCTCTCATAAGCGTACGAGTAAGGTTGGTCCGGGTCGCTTCATCCCACAATACCGCTGAACCAAAACACGACCAAGGGAGGAAGCAATCTAAGCATCAACGCCCACAAAATCTTTGTGATCTACTCGAGATCTCATCTACACATAGACCTAGCTCTGATAAAACTTGTTGGGGAATGTTGCATGGGAAACAAAAAAATTCCTACGCACACACAAGATCTATCCATGGTGATGCGCATCTACGAGAGGGAGAGTGGATCTACATACCCTTGTAGATCGCTAAGCGGGAAGCGTTAAGAAACGCGGTTGGTGTAGTCGAACGTCTTCGCGATCTAAATCGCCGAGCATCCCGCGACCTCATCACGATCCGTCCCGCGATTCAATCACGATCCGTCCCGCGATCTCATCACGATCTGTCTCACGATCTTGATCACGGTCCTTCCGATCTAGCGCCGAACGGACGGCACCTCCGCGTTCAGCACACGTAAAGCTCGATGACGATCTCCGCCTTCTTGATCCAGCAAGTGGGAGTGGAGAGGTATAGGAGTTCTCCGTCAGCGCGATGGCGTTGCGGCGATGGTGGTGGAGCTATTCCAGCAGGGCTTCGCCTAAGCACCGCTGAAAACCGATCTTGAGGAGAAACTGCGATCTAGAGGAGAGGTAGCACGTGGCTATTAGGGTTAGCTTTTTCCTCTAAATCCTCTAGTATATATAGGAGGGAGGGAGGGGAGGAGGCAGCCTCAAACCCTCAAGGTTTGGTCGAAATTGGAGGTGGAGTAGTCCTACTCCAATCCTATTAGGAGTAGGATTCCTCCTTTCCACTTGGAAACTCTTTCCACCTCTCCACCTTTGGATTTTTTTTCCTTCTCAAACCACTCCAGCCGCATGGGACCTTAGAGGAGGCTTCAGCCAGCCCACCAGGGGCTGGTTTACCTCCTCACACAGCCCATGTAGCCTCTTGGGTCGAAATACCTCTCCCGATGGTCCCCCGGTACACTACCGATGAGGCCGAAACTTTTCCGACGACCAAAACAGGACTTCCTATATATCAATCTTTACCTTCGGACCATTCTGGAGCTCCTCGTGACGTCCGGATCTCATCCGGGACTCCGAACAACCTTCGGTCACCACCATACATAACTTTATACTACCGAAACGTCACCGAACCTTAAGTGTGCAGACCGTGCGGGTTCGAGAACTATGTAGACATGACCGAGACACCTCTATGGTCAATAACCAATAGCGGGACCTGGATGCCCATATTGGTTCCTACATATTCTACGAAGATCTTTATCCATCGAACCTCTATGTCAAGGATTCAGTTAATCCCGTATGATGTTCCCTTTGTTCTTCGGTATGTTACTTGCCCAAGATTCGATCGTCGGTATCTCCATACCTAGTTCAACCTTGTTACCGGCAAGTCTCTTTACTCATTCCATAATACAAGATCCCATGACTAACACTTAGTCACATTGCTTGCAAGTCTTATTGTGATGTTGTATTACCAAGTGGGCCCTGAGATACCTCTCCGTCACACGGAGTAACAAATCCCAGTCTTGATCCATGCCAACCCAACAGACACCCTCAAAGATACCTGTAGAGCACCTTTATAGTCACCCAGTTACATTGCAATGTTTGATACACACAAGGCACTCTTCTGGTGTTCGTGAGTTGCATGATCTCATGGTCATAGGAACATATACTTGACATGTAGAAAACAGTAGCAATAAACTGACACGATCACATGCTACGTTTGTAGTTTGGGTCTTGTCCATCACATCATTCTCCTAATGACGTGATCCCATTATCAAATGACATCTCATGTCCATGACTAGGAAACCATAGCCATCTTTGATCAACGAGCTAGTCTATTAGAGGCATACTAGGGACATGGTGTTGTTTATGTATCCACACATGTATCTGAGTTTCCGATCAATACAATTATAGCATGGATAATAAACGATTATCATGAACAAGGAAATATGATAATAACCAATTTATTATTGCCTCTAGGGCATATTTCCAACACGATCGTGGTGGAGAGTATTTTTCCAATGAATTCGATTCTTTTTGTGTAGAACACAGAATAATTCATGAGAGGACGCCTCCTTATTCACCTCAGTCAAATGGGGTAGCCGAAAGGAAGAACCATACTCTAACTGATTTGGTTAACACCATGTTAGACACATCGGGTCTCTCTAAGGCATGGTAGGGGGAGGAGATATTGACCGCATGTCATGTCCTAAACAGAGTTCCCACAAAGAACAAAGAGATAACTCCATTCGAGGAATGGGAGAAGAAAAGGTTAAAACTCTCTTACCTACGTACTTGGGGCTGCTTGGCAAAAGTGAATATACCAATTCGAAAGAAGCGAAAGCTTGGACCAAATATTGTGGATTGTGTTTTCTTGGGTTATGCTTTTCATAGCATTGGTTATAGATTCTTGATTGTAAAATCTGAGGTATCGGACATGCGCGTTGGTACAATCATGGAGTCCAATGATGCGACTTTCTTTGAAGATATCTTTCCCATGAAGGATATGGGTAGCTCATCAAATCAAGAGTTGCCTAGTTCATCGAGTCAAGATGTAGTTGAAATTTCTGAACCTATCTTTTCGACACAACATCTTGAAGATCCCGTGGAGGACAATGATGAGACTCCTAAAAGGAGCAAGAGACAGAGGATTGCAAAGTCCTTTGGTGATGATTTTCTTGTATATCTCATAGACGACACTCCCAGTTCTATTTCAGAGGCATATGCATCTGAAGACGCTAACTACTGGAAGGAAGCGATCCGTAGTGAGATGGATTCCATCTTGGCAAATGAAACTTGGGATATTACAGATCGACCTTATGGGTGCAAACCTATAGGATGCAAATGGGTATTCAAGAAAAAGCTTACGCCTGATGGTACTATTGAGAAGTATAAGGCACGGCTCGTGGCCAAGGGATATACCCAAAAGGAAGGTGAAGATTTCTTTGATACTTATTCACCTTTGGCTCGACTGACCACTATTCGAGTGTTACTTTCACTAGCTGCTTCACATGGTCTTCTTGTTCATCAAATGGATGTTAAGACTGCTTTCCAAAATGGAGAGTTGGATGAGGAAATTTACATGGAACAACTTGATGGGTTTATAGTGGACGGTCAGGAAGGAAAAGTGTGCAGATTGTTGAAGTCTTTGTACGGACTCAAACAAGCACCTAAGCAGTGGCATGAGAAGTTTGAAAGAACTTTAACAACTGCAGGCTTTGTTGTAAACAAAGCTGATAAATTGTGTACTATCGCCATGGTGGGGGCGAGAGAGTTATCCTTTACCTATATATTGATGACATACTGATTTTCGAACAAATCTGAACGTTATTGAGGAGGTCAAGAATTTCCTATCTCATTGTTTTGAGATGAAGGATTTAGGAGTAGCTGATGTCATTTTAAATATCAAGCTGCTGAGAGATGATGATGGTGGGATTACATTGCTTCAATCTCACTATGTGGAAAAGATCTTGAGTCGCTTTGGTTATAGTGACTGTAAGCCCTCTCCAACACCTTATGATGCTAGCGTGTTACTTCGAAAGGATCGAAGAATTACTAAAGGTCAATTGAAATATTCTCAAATTATTGGCTCACTTATGT
Organism: Hordeum marinum; assembly: GCA_022496015.1. Lineage (NCBI taxonomy): Eukaryota > Viridiplantae > Streptophyta > Magnoliopsida > Poales > Poaceae > Hordeum > Hordeum marinum. The sequence continues at coordinate 403,205,645 of CM039675.1, forward strand.
ACTTAGCCAGTGCCACGACACCTGACATCTCTTTTGTTGTTAGCAAACTGAGATGGTTTGTCTCAAAATTGGGAGATGATCAGTGGAAAGCTCTAGAAAGAGTTATGCGCTATTTGAAGGGCGCTACGAACTATGGAATTCACTACACTGGGTACCAAAGGTGCTTGAAGGGTATAGTGACTCAAACTGGATATATGATGCTCATTGAGATAAAGGCCACGAGCGGATATGTATTCACTCATGGTGGTGGCGTTGTTTCTTGGAAGTCTTGCAAGCAGACCATCTTAACGAGATCAACAATGGAAGCAGAACTCACAACACTAGATACAGCTATGGTCGAAGCAGATTGGCTTCGTCGGCTCTTGAATGACTTACGGTTTTGGAGAAACATATACCGGGTGTTCTTATGAACTGCGACAATCAAACTGTGATCGCTAAAGTGAGTAGTTCAAAGGATAACATGAAGTCATCAAGACATGCTCAGAGAAGGTTAAAATCTACCAGGAAAATGAGAAACTCCGGAGTTATTGCATTGGATTATATCCAAACGTCTAAAAATCTGGCAGATCCTTTTACCAAGGGTCTATCATGTAATGTGATAGATAATGCATCAAAGGAGATGGGTATGAGACCCACAACATGAGTTGTTCACAGTGGTAACCTATTCTATGTGATTGGAGATCCCATGAATTAGATGTGGAAGACAAGCTATTGGTCAACTAAGAGAAAAGTATCCTTACTATTAATAATACCACTCCATGAAGATGCAATACTTTCCTAATCTGCATGGCAGGTTGATATATATCTTAATGTGTTCTAAGTGGCTTATTTAAGTAGAGATGTTGTTCTGCAGAACATCTTTTGAAGAACACACCTATATGAGTTTGATTGTTAACGTCGCAATCCATGAGAGTAGGGTGCTCTCTAGTAAACTCATGAAAGGCCTCGGAGTATGACGCATAAGCTCCACCTGCGAAGAAGTCCGATGGAAGCCTAGTATCAGTCAAGGCTTTGTGTGAAGCTAGATTCGCAGAAAACTTGCAGTTCAAGGCATAGTCCACTGTTCAAGTTGCTTACTAGTGTAGCATAGAGTTCTAGGTGGAAGTTTGACTTAACAGTATCCACTGCAGTACCGCTATATAAACAGTGTTTTGGAACCAAAGGTAAATTTTGTGTGCCTCTTGGATCTGGTGGGGGATTGCTTGAATTTGTCCTAAAAATGGGCCAGCCCAATAACAATTTTCAGAATTCCTAATAAATCCTAGAGGGCCACTAAGCCCGTTCGTGCAAGGAAAGAGGTGGGACAAAAGTTTAGTCCCACATTGCTAGTTTAGTAGGAGTTGGACCTCCTTATAAGGGAGGATGTTTCTCCACATGTATGAGCATGAATACAAGAGGGACATACACGCGCGCTCCTCCTCCGCCGCCCGCCTCGCCACGCCTCGTCACGCCGCGGGAGTGAGACGAGCCGATGTCCAAATTTTTGCCTAGCACGACTGGTATATGAAAGGTCACTCGGGAGTTGAAAGGCTTAGCTGTAGTGGAGCTTGAATACGACGCTGCACCCTTTGACTGCTGCCTTTTCGTTTCGTCTCCCTCTTTTGCTTCGCCTCCCGTCGCTGCCTGTTTGCCTCCTTCTCCCGTGCCTATAAAAGGGAGGTCACTCCTCTCCAAAGAGACGCACTAGAACTTCCTGTTCCTCACGTCCTCGAGTTCCAAACCCTAAGCTGCTACAAGGTTCTTCCCCATCCCGGCTTGCGGCGTGCACCGCAGGTCGGGACAGTAGGCCTCTGAAACCCCATCACTTTGAGTCATGTACAGGAGAAGCGTGATAAGGTTTTTAGGGAGCGCTCTGCGCGACTACTGGCTTCTTCATCACGGACGGCACGGACACCGACGATCACTTTCCAAATGACGACTTCTTCCCTGACGTCGACAACCTCTTCGACGACATAGTCGGTGATGACGTCAACGCCAACCCTGTTGCTGCTGCCGCTCAGTGCGTATTCATGTTTTCCATGTTTGAGGTTTTGCTACAAATACTTGGTCTAGTTTCTATTCTACCTATGTTTTCGTATAGTTCTCATGTTCACATAATATTCACCTACTATCTTTTAGTTTCCCTCATAAGTTTCGTTCCTCTTATTGTGGCATATTCTCCTCTAGGTCACATGACTAGTGTTGCCTCTTTTACTATGATCTTGTTTTATTAGCTGCTTATTTTGTTTAAATCTTTCGGTAAATTGCTCATATTTCCAACACATATGAGTTGTCCATAGTGGTATCCCGTGAAGTAGAAGTGGGAGACAAGCCGTTGGACAGCTAGAAGGAGAGTATCCCTATATTTGCTATCCCTCTCCGTGAAGATGCAATACTCTCATAATCTGCATGGCAGGTTGATACCTATCTTAATGTGTTCCAAGTGGCTTATTTGGGTAAGTAGAGATGTTGTCCTATAGAACATCTCCTGAGGAACACACCTATATGAATTTGACTGTACACGTTGCAATCTGTGAGAATTGGGCGTTCTCTAATAAATTCATGAAAGGCCTTGGAGTATGATGTATACGCTCCACCCACGGGGAAGCCTTGCGGCAACCCAGTATTGGTCAAGGATTTGTGTGAAACTAGACTCGCAGAAAATTTGTAGGGCATAGTCCACTGTTCTAGTTGTGATCTAGTGTAGCATGAATTTCTAAGTGGAAGTTTAACTTAACAGTCTCCATCAAGAACCGGTATATAAACAATATTTTGGAACTAAGAAATGATGAGATATGTCAATGAGACTTTGTGGGAGATTGTTAGATTTTTGCTATCAGGCCTTTGGCCCAAAGCCCATCCAAAAATCTGAAACTCTCATGGCCCATTTGTGTTGGCTGTTGGTGCGGTATGTGGGTGAGACTAAAGTTTAGTCCCACCCCGCTAGTGGAGAGAGAGCTACACCTCTTTATAAGGTGAACTCTTCTAGCACTTGTAAGAGAATAGGAAGAGAAGAGGCCCTCGCGCACTCCTCCTCGCTCGCCTCGTCACGACGCGGCGCGGGATTGAGACGAGCGCGAGCTCATACCTACGCGCTTATTTTTGCCGGTCAAGAACGAAGAGTTGTTAACAGACGCGCCACAATCTGAGACGTCGGATCGTGGTCTGTAACCGACTCGGGCGTGGGTCCAGTCCACGTCTCTCTACCTTGTCGTGCATATATGTACGCGAGGTCCCTACCAACCCTAGCTGTCGTCACAACATATGGTTTCGCACTGTTTCAGATCATTGCGTCGCCATCCAAGTCTTCTCCATCCCTCCTTCCGACGTGCACCGCGAGAAGGGACAGCAAGCCTTCGGAACCCCGCCTCTCGTGATCTTGTACGGGAGGGGGGCGATCATATTTTGGGGAGCGCATTCGCGCAACTGCTGACAGCGACGACTTCCTCGACGACGACTTCTTCCCCGATCTCGACAACCTCTTCCTCAACGACATGAGCGACAACATCAACGCTGGCGGTTCTACTCTCGCTACACCATATGCAATCTTGTCCTCTTTGTTTGAGATCATGCTAGAATTTGTGTCGTAGATTCAATATATTCGTGTACGATACTAGTCTGCATGATTAGTTTAGTCTATGATCTTACTGTCATGATTTATTTTCTATTTATTCGGATTAAATATTATAGTAATTTGCTCATATACTTAACGGTTCAGCCGGGAGCATGTGCTACCGGGAGCCAAAACGCCAGCTTGCAACACATGCCTATATTATGCGAGGTAATGATGATTCAAGAGTGCACATTACATAGTTCCACTGTACAGCTACTGTCTGTTACCAATAACAACACAAATTCGAGTTCAAAATAACAAGACAGATGAAAATGTTTAGGCCGCCGTAGACGGGCCAAACACTTCTTATTCATTACACAACTCAAACTGCAATGCAGGGAGTTTTTTCAAATTTCAAGTGCAGATGTTTTATAGACGACACTCTGTCTGGACTGCGCGCGGCTCACTGCCGCATTCATGAAGATTTCTTGCTCTCCTGCAGGCGCTCGAACAGGCTGCCATCGAAGGCGCCCCTCACGATTTCTCGCTGCAAAAAGCCTTCTTTGTCCTTTGCCACTTTGTGCAGCAGCTTCCATTCGAGGTTGGCTGCGGCCCTGCGTGAAGATCATTTGGTGATAAGTATTCATAAATTTCTTTTTGAAGGACAGCCAGGCTTGAAACGAATAGAACTTGCAGGAATGACAAATACTTGGAATGAGCAAATCTAGTCCTGTGTTTGTGTATTGGTTGGGCAAACATGTCTAAGAAAGTTTGGATACGAAATCTTTCTAAGAACAGCCGGCTAAAAAATGTCACTGAAAAATAAGTAAAGAAAGAACCGCACTTACCAGCCCAAGAAATCATACATATTACGGTTGTGTTTAAGCATGGCGTTAATCTCATCTTCTGACAAGGCATTTGGCCGAGTTCGGCCAAACTTGCTGAATATAGCATCGAATTTCGCTGGTTCAAACCTACACGCGGAGTCAGAAAAACTAGTTAGAAAATTCATTTCCTGAAGTGATCTTTCTACAGAGGGACAGGTATAGGTGCGTTTTGCAGACATACCTCCCTTCAGTGTCATACGTCTCAGAATCGCTCCCATGCTTGCCCCTGTGGATGTTCTTTATGTGGATTGAAAGCAGAGGGGAAGGCATCCACCCCTATACGTCACAAGAAATAGAAGATAAATTCGTTATGTGTCTTCAGAGAAAGTGAGATATTCTTGTCACTTGCAAAAGAGAGTGGTGTGATATTCAGGTAAAAAAACTACTAGTACAAGTGATAGCAGACGAGTCGCAAGACTTTTTTTACCGGTTGAGTAGGATAAGTGAGGACGAGGTGGAGGAGTATGGATGTTCCGAAGGCTGAAGGCGACCCAAGCCCGATTGCTCTCAGGCCTGAAATAACACATAAGAAAAGGGTCTTATTGCAGGAGCTGCAGAAGTAACCTTGATTGTAGAAGAAAATATGTCTACTTTAAGGCAAATATAATCTCTTTTGCTGGCAAATCTGATCTCGTTAGGTGGCCCGGGATTAAACAAAGTGTGATTCTGACGGCTTGTCCAACACGGTTACCACGAGACTGATACAAAATTGGCAAGGATGGCGAGATGCGCGCTCTCGTATGACACTCAGATCTACGTATACTTACTTTGGAAGGTCTCCCATGGGTAAATGACCCCGTCGCCGTTGCGGTCGAAGAAGGCCGCGTGCTGCTGGAGCACGCTCATGCCCTTGGTGTCCCTCCCCTTGCTGCCCTCCGGCTGGCTCGGGTCAACCGCCGCCATTGCTCGAGCCAGATCTGCATATATGTACAAATGCGAACTCAGCTCAGAGACGACAACAGAATTTATATACATGAAACGTAGATTGCACTTGTTCTGGTAGCTAATTCATTGAAGATGGGACTACACAATTAATACAACATGGTCCTGATGACGAAACGCTTCATCAGAGACCGGAAAGTATTCATTGCTTTCGGGTCGTGAGCAGAGACGATATTCTCTCATCAAACAAGGTCGACGCAGCCGAGTTATTTAGAATGTTAGTACTACCTATGTAAAGTAACATAAGACGTTTTAGATCACTAAACGCATGGAGTATTAGATTACGGTTCTTGGATCAGGAAGACGACTGTACGGCTTGACTAGTCGAATAAGCTTTCATGGCAGCAAATGGAGTGCCAGGACCATAAAGCAGAGGCGAGGATCATGGAGGACGACCGTCTATGTTGTTAACACCTGCTGGTACCTATTCCCTCCTCTGTATCTAACTTCTTGTTGATTCCCAACACCGATTCTTCTTCATCATCTTCGTGTCGCTACTACATCTGCTTCGGTGCCTATCGAGTCGAGCACGCACGCACGCATGCAGCGACCGGGCAGCACCGTCGCGCGAAGCGGCCCCCGCGCTGACCGAGAAAGAACGGTAGGGAAGCACTGGATCTCGGAACAGCGCCTGACCAAGGTGAAGGAAGAAGGGATGGATACGATACGTACATGGCTTGGCGAGCTGCTCCTGCAGGTCGGGGTTGAGCTTCCGCTCGCTGGTGACGGCCGCCTGGGGCGCCTCGGTCGCCAGCGACGGATCGGCCGACGACGACGACATGGCGGTGGTTACTCGCGACGAGCCGCCGAGCTTGCAGGATCTGCAGGTCGAACAAGCAAATGAATCTGGAGTCCTGGACTGTCTGTTACTGTGAGCCCGTGAGCGAACCACGGCCCAGGAGAAGCGAGCTTCAGAGCAGTGCTGCCGAGAGAGAAGCAATCCAGCACTCACAAAAGAATTCGATGATGACGATGATTACCTTGGGAGAAAGCCGAGGTGACGGGAGCGCAGGGTGGGGAGCCTCGCGATAGCTGGTGGTGGTACGAGCAGTACTACGGTCGCCATTGGAAGAAGGCCCGCGCTCTCTTTATAAACGCTCGTGCAAAGGTTCGTAGCCACGACGCCGACGCGGGGGACGGGGGTTTGTAGAAACAGTGCGCACGAGGTATGGCACTGTGGTCTGTGTACGTTGTGAGACGAGGCGTGTAGTGGTTACACGTGTGCTGCTGCGTCTGCATTTCAGCTTTGGATGGGTGTGTAAACATGGCTTTCAGTTGGGTGGATGTAAGGCGTCTGCCAGTGCCATCAGCCAAGGTTAAAGGTGTTCTGGGAACGCAGCAAACCGTGCCAAAATGGAGTTGGCATGCCAAAATCGATCGTGTTCCAGCTGCATGCTAGCTCGGCTTTTGGTCTCCAACAGACTTGCTTCATCACTTGCTACGTTTTCACGTCACATACACATGCCCATGCCCATGTCGAAGAGTAGATCACTGACCCGTACACCGTGATGCTGGATGCACGTGCACGCACTCTTTATTTATGATGGGTTGCAGAGGAAGACCGCTCCATTCGGGAAATTCCGGCGCGATCCAGCAACTGCGATGTCGGCGGAGATGGCGATCTGCTCTCGTGCAGCAAAAAGGTTGATGAGGAGAATATCTAGCGAATCTTCATAGCTGATCGTGAATGCATTCGAAAGGTCTGCAACGCCTCGCTAGAAGGTGCGTGCATGCGGCGGTAGGGCACGCGTCCTACCCGAGCGACCAAATTGTGTGGAGGTTTTGGGATCCACGTAGTGCTATATGTAAATCTGTTCCAGGCTTGCGGTGTGTCTGAGATGCCTGCCATTGGCAATATAAGGCCTCCTCTTCTAAGACATTGTTGCTAAGACGAGGTGTTAAATGCATTTATAAATTTAACAACTAGTCTTTTTAATGTTTAATATCTAAATATTTTCATACATTGGTTCGTAGTTATTTTGCATAGATCGTTTAACATTGTTTTTCTCTGCGTCACTATAATGCTCCTTTTCTCCTTAATAGCTTTGTCATGTCTTTTTTTTTTTTTTTTTGCTTATATGCCACTCTCAGAGCATGATTAATAGTATAGCCAAATGTTGTCTATACGATGTCGTCATATCATATATAGTCACTACTTATAGTTACTCATACAACAAGGTACTTGTTAGCTATAAAGTTGATTATAAGAGTAGTATTTTTTTATTTTTTTCTCTATTTTTTCTTTATATTTATTGCATTTTTCTATGAGTAAGCATATAGCTAGGGTTTCGCGTGAGAGCCCATTCTCATCATTTTTTTTACGTCTCTCCTTTATGCATGCAAAAGTGTCATGTAAACTGACTATAAATTCATTATTATACATGCTCTTAGTACATATACATCATGATACACTGAAAAGACCTAATAAGTAGAGTACTACTGCCACCACTTGCGCGAGCAAACTGGAAGACTGAAACGGTACGCATGAGGTAGGATATCGTTACCAAAAGGATATTGATCGAAGGAACCCATGCTACTACTGCTAACAGTGGTGGAGTAGCCCAAGTGTATCAGTATGTGAGAGCATCTACATACGTACACGCTAAACTTCCTTCATACATTCGGATGAACGGTCTGGTCAATGACCCGTAACAAAATTTGATTCAAACGGGTGTTTCAAACGTCCTGACTGACTGACGTCTCTCATATCCGCCAAAATATATATAGGGTGGATATGGGAGGATCGAGCACGTCTGCCACGTCGGACTGACGATGAGGTCTCACACGGAACCGCCCTAAAACCCGACAATCTGACAAGAGTTTTCTCAGGCGATGGTGTGAACGTCGTGTGGTGTTGCTTCGGCTTGCCACATGAGTGGATACATAGACAACATTGTGTCCCTAGTATGCGTCTAGTAGACTAACTCGTTGATCAAAGATGGTCAAGGTTTTCTAGCCATTGACATGAGATGTCATTTGATAACGGGATCACATCATTAGGAGAACGTGATGGACAAGACCCAAACTACGAAAGTAGCATATGATCGTGTCAGTTTATTGCTATAGTTTTCTGCATGTCAAGTATATGTTCCTATGACCATGAGATCATGCAACTCACTGACACCGGAGGAATACCTTGTGTGTATCAAACATTGCAACGTAACTGGGTGACTATAAAGATGCTCTACAGGTATATCCGAGGGTGTCTGTTGAGTGGGCATGTATCAAGACTGATATTTGTTACTCCATGTGACGGAGAGGTATCTCAGGGCCCACTCGGTAATACAATATCACAACAAGCCTTGCAAGCAAAGTGACTAAAGTGTTAGCCACGAGATCTTGTATTACGAAACGAGTAAAGAGACTTGCCGATAACGAGATTGAACTAGGTATAGAGATACCGACAATCGAATCTCGGGCAAGTAACATACCGAAGAACAAAGGGAACAACATACGAGATTAACTGAATCCTTGACATAGAGGTTCAACTGATAAAGATCTTCATAGAATATTAGGAACCAATATGGGCATCCAGGTCCCGCTATTTGGTTATTAATCGTAGAGGAGTCTACACACTTAACGTTCGGTGACGTTTCGGTAGTATTGAGTTATATATGGTGGTGACCAAAGGTTGTTTGGAGTCCCGGATGAGATCCCGGACGTCACGAGGAGCTCCGGAATGGTCTGGAGGTAAAGATTGATATAGGAAGTCCCGTTTTGGCACCGGAAAACTTTCGGGTATTTCCGGTAGTGTACCGGGGGTGCCGAGAGGGTTCCAGTGGGCCATCGGGAGGGGCCACCCACACCGGGAGGCTACATGGGCCTTAGGGGTGGCGGACCAGCCCTTAGTGGGCTGGGCGAGCCAGCCCCAAGGGGCCCATGCGGCTAGGATGTGGAGAAAAGGAAAAACCCCAAGAGGGGGAGGGTTTCCATGTAGGATTGGAATCCTACTTGGAGTAGGATTGGAGGTGGACTCCTCCACCTCTCCCTTCGGTCGACTCCTAGGGGAAACCCTAGGGACACCAACCCCTCCCCTCCCTCCAATATATATTGGAAGGGAGAGAGGGAAGCCGCACCCAACCCTAAGCCACGGTGCAACCCTCTCTCCCCACTAGATCGTCTCCCTTTAGATTTGGCGGTGCTTAGGCGAAGCCCTGCCGGAATAGTTCCACCACCATCGTCGCCGCACCATCGCGCCGCCAGAGAACTCATCTACCTCTCCGCTCCCCCTTGTTGGATCAACAAGGCGTAGATCGTCATCGAGCTGTACATGTGTTGAACGTGGAGGTGCCATCCGTTCGGCGTTAGATCATGATTGGATTGCGGGACGGCTAGCGATTTGGATCGGGAAGACGTCCGAGTACGTCAACCGCGTGTTTTAACGCTTCCGGCTTAGCGATCTACAAGGGTATGTAGATCCACTCTCCCTCTCGTGGATGCTCATCATCATGGATAGATCTTGCGTGCGTAGGAATTGTTTTGTTTCCCATGCAACATTCCCCAACAGTGGCATCATGAGCTAGGTCTATGTGTAGATGAGATCATGAGTCGAACACAAAGGAGTTTGTGGGCGTTAATGCTCAGATTGCTTCCTCCCTTGGTCTTTTATTGATTCAGTGGTATTGTGGGATGAAGCGGCCCGGACCAACCTTACGCGTGCGCTTACGAGAGACCGGTTCCATCGACTGACACGTGACATTGTTGCATAAAGATGGTTGGCGGGTGTGTGTGTCTCTCTTACTCTAGTTGGATCGGATTCGACAAAGGCAGTCCTTGAGAACGTTGAATAGCAATTTGGGTATCACCGTTGTGGTTTTTGCGTAGGTAAGAATCGTTCTTGCTAGATACCCGTAGCAACCACGTAAAACATGCAACAACAATTAGAGGATGTCTAACTTGTTTTTGCAGGGTATGTTGTGATGTGATATGGCCAATTACATGATGAGATATATGAGATGTATGAGATGATCATGTTTTGTATAGAATATCATGACTTTCATGTCGATGAGTACGGCAACCAGCAGGAGCCATAGGGTTGTCTTTAATTTATTTTTGTCGTTCTTGCTTTACTTTATTGATAGCGGTAAGTAATAGTCGTAGAAGCAACAATTTGCGTGACAACCTCATGGCGACACATTGATGAAGATCAAGATGATGGGGATCATGGTGTCATGCCGATGACGATGGAGATCATGCCGGTGCTTTGGAGATGGAGATCAAAAGCACAAGTTCATGGCCATATCATGTCACTTATGATTTGCATGTGATGTTAATCCTTTTATGCATCTTATTTTGCTTACGACGACGGTAGCATTATAAGGTGATCCCTCACTACAATTTCAAGATAAAATTGTGTTCTCCCCGAGTGTGCACCGTTGCGAAAGTTCATCATTTCGAGACACCACGTGAAGATCGGGTGTGATAGAATATACGTTCACATACAATGGGTGCAAGCCAGTGTTGCACGTGCAGAACACTCAGGTTAAACTTGACGAGCCTAGCATGTACATACATGGCCTCGGAACACAAGAGACCGAAAGGTCAAACATGAGTCATATAGTAGATATGATCAACATGGAGATGTTCACCATTGAAACCACCTCATCTCACGTGATGATCGGACTTGGGTTGGTGCATTTGGACCATGTATCACTCAGATGACCGGAGGGATGTCAATTTGAGTGGGAGTTTTTAAGTAATTTGATTAACTAAACTCATTATCTTGAACAATAGTATAAGTAACCTTTGCAAATTTATGTTGTAGATCAATGGCTCGTGTAGTAGTTCCCCTGAATTTTAATGCGTTCCTAGAGAAAGCCAAGTTGAAAGATGATGGAAGTAACTTTGTAGACTAGGCCCGTAATGTGAGGATTATCCTCACGTCTTCCCAAAAGTCTTATGTCCTTGATGCACCGCTTGGTGATCCACCCGCTCCCGTGTCGTCTGAAGACGTTGTGAACGCCTAGGAGGCACATTCTGGAGATTACTCAATAGTTCAATGTGCAATGTTGTATGGCTTAGAACCGAGACTTCAAAGACGTTTTGAACATCATGGAGCATATGACATGTTCCAGGAGTTGAAGTTTATCTTTGAGAAGAATGCCCGGATAGAGAGGTATGAGTCCTCCGGTAAGTTCTATGCTTGCAAGATGGAGGAGAACGAGTCTGTCAATGACATATACTTAGAATGTCTGGGTATTCGAATCTTCTGGCTGAGTTAGGGATGCCCCTTCCGCCGGAGGCGATCACTGACAGAGTTCTTCAGTCATTGCCACCTAGCTACAAGAGCTTCATGATGAACTATAACATACAAGGGATGAACAAGTCAGTCGCCGAGCTGTTTGCGATGTTGAAAGTCGCTGAGTCTGAAATCCAGAAGGAGTATCAAGTGTTGATGGTCAATAAAACCACTAGTTTCAAGAAGAATGACAAGGGCAAGAAGGGTAACTCCAAGAAGAGTGGAAAAGCAATTGCCCCTCCCGTGAAGAAACCCAAGGCTGGACACAAGCTAGAAACTGAGTGCTTCATTGTAAGGTAACTGGTCACTGGAAACGGAACTGCCCCAAGTATTTGGCTGACAAGAAGGCGGCCAACACCAAACAAGGTATATATGATATACATGTTATTTATGTGTACCATACCAACTCTCATTGTAGTGCCTAGGTATTTGATACAGGTTCGGTTGCTCACATTTTCAACTCAAAACATGAGCTACGAATAGAAGAAGGTACCCCTCATCAACCAAGGTTGATGAGGTGAAACATGCTTGCGGCCCAGGGCATGGCCCACCTCATCAACCAAGTATGGCCCAGCGTGACCGCACTCAAGACAAGGCCCTCGCGAGAGCCCTGAGCTTGTGAAGGAAACAGATCAATACGTGCAAGGAATGGGCCTCCTCGGGCCCCCTCCGGAGGGGTGGAGATCTCTATGCAGCGCTTGGCCTCGGGAGGCCAAGGACGATGTAAGGCGAGGCAAGCAGGCACCAGCGCGCCAGGCAGTACAGTTTCCCCTTTGGTGCAAAGGGGGCAAGGACGTTCGCAGGTTCCCAAAGCACTAACCAACGGTTTCCATTCCGGTGCAACAAGACCACAACCACGAGCCCTACAGGGCGGATGTTATCGCCGAACCCACCTCTGCATCATCAACAACTACTTTGCAGGCGAAGACCACCTTTCGTCAGGATAAAGGTGTACCCCTTGTCCCCCTTCAAAATTGGCCATTGTGGGATCCCTTCCCGCCATAGCGATAAGGGAAGAGGACTCGGTCCACTATAAATAGAGGCTAGGCTGCTCCATAGAGGGGGAGGAGAGACAGAGGGACGAAAGAAAAGAGGCAAGACCACCAGAACACCCTCACGAGGCAACTCACCAATGCACTAGTTCATCCACAAACCTCCTCATGAGGCAATCCACCAAAGCAGGAGTACGGTTTTATGCTTCGCAGCGGCCCGAACCTGGGTAAATCATCATGTGCAATCTTCTTCCTCGTCATCGTGCTAGTTCCTCATCTAAACCACTGAGTTGAGAGCTAGGTGGGGTGAGGCTGTTGGGGATCTTCGCACATGCCCATGTGTTCGAACTTCCTTGGGTTTTGTGGAGCTCGAGATCCGATATTTGGCCCACTAGGTAGGGGCGTGTCGAAGTCTTCTTCAAGCCTCGCTCTTTCCCCGCTTCATCACTCCAATGGCCGACGCCCAACAAGCTTTCTTCAGCCACGGCAAATCCGCCTTCACCAACCCCATCGTTATCATTCGAGACCCATGCCCCTGCGGCATGGCGCTGGGCGGTCGGTACCAAGCCACCAGTGTTGTCTCCATCGTCGTCGCCCCTCGTGCCGGCCAAGAGCGCGGCAGACGGGTGGCACCCCCGGGACCGACGTTGCATTGCACCTACGTGGGGGATCTCAACGCACACGACGCGCTGCCGATGGCAAGCAAGATGCTAGGCCACCGCCCGATGCACGGGGGCTTCGACACTTGGGCCGACCACATCGTTGAGTTGGTCGCTGTTGCGAGGAGGCCCTTGGCTCCCCACCCTCCTTCACGGCCACCGGTGTTAGGCATCGGGGGCTCGTTCGTCGTGACTATCGCCCCGCCTGCCGATGACGTGCCCCCTCCGACCCCTGGTGAGCGTGGGTAGGGCCCGCCGCACACCGTGCTCCTTCTCCTTGAGATCCCGGTGACCAGTCTCGGGGCCCCGCCCGGCCGCAACGGTGGAGCCTATAGACGTAATGATGGGACGCCCCGCCACGCGCACCGAGATGCACTCTCATGCCTTGTGGATCATCAACAACCTGGGTCGACCCGATGGGAGCGCGCCAACCGGCGCAGGGAGCAGGTGGCTCAGGCGTCCGGACGGGCGAGTAACCATGACAAAGGCGCATTGGATCTCCAAGGAAACAATCCACGTCAAGAAACGCACGGCCCACCAAACGACGGTGGCAGAGGTAAGCAACTTCGGACAGAGGCCCGCCGTAGGAGGGTCTGCGGGCTACATGCACAGGGCGACGGCGCACCGCCTCCCGAAGGGGCCATCCCTGGTGCGCTGGGGGACAGCTCAGGAGGAGAACAATGCCCTTATGTAGAGCCCTATGTACCAAGCTACTTCATACCTGCGGACGGTGCGATGGATCAGGTGCCCCTCGCGGGCACCAACACCCTCCTGGAGTAGGGGGTACCCTGGACCTCTTCCTCGAGCCAGGCCTGGGGGCTCCCATCGAGGGATTACTAGGCCTGGATGACGCGAGCGGGAAGAGGAGGGAGGACGTCCCAGGGCCTGTGAAGGCATGGTGCAGCCGTCGCCCTCGTGAGCAAGAAATTCGCAATCAAGCACCGAGGCAACAAGAGCAACGATTTGGGGGAGTGACAGGATACAAGAAGCGCGGGCCACCCGCGGTAACAGGAGAGTCAGCGCAGCCTCAGGAGGCAGGACCTCACGAGGCCCCCAAGCCGCTGCCCGGCCAGGGCACCCTGGCACTTCACGAGGTGGCTTCATCGACACAACACCTCTATGGCTGCTCCGGGTGCATTGTGCTCATGTTTGGGTTGGGGGAGCGCAATCCCGCGGCTACGCGGGGAACAATGCAGTCGGGTTTGGGCTATAGGGGCGCGCAATCGAGCAGAAATGCACTGGATGACTCTTAACAAAGTTGGGAGCACCCGGGCCGTGCTCCTGGGGGCCTGCCCAACTATCTTCGGCTATGACACTCACGTAATAATGAGTGGGTTGTATACGCTCGGAGCCCCCGAGGACGCGGAGGGGTTTCATCCCACGCCCAAGTGGAACCCCATGCTCTGTGTTGGCGGACAACACTGTCCTCCAATGAGTATGCCCACGCAATGTGGATGCCCTACACCCCGCGCCAGGGGAAGACGAAGACGAAGACTAGCCTAGGTGCCGGACGCGGCAGTTGCTTGCTTCTTTTTGGTGTTCGAATTGCCATTTTTTGGAATAAAATTTGAGAATTTTGGAACTCTATTTAAAAAAGGGGATGGGACTTTTCTCTCATCGTACTCTCATTTTTCTAGCCTTGGAGTTTCTTTCTCTAAGTTGGTGTTTCACAAGGGCCTACAAACTTTGGCTCCCCCCTGGGCGCCTCAGGGCAGGCCGGCAAGGACCTTTTGCCTCAAGAACTTGCATCTTTCGGTGGTCGCCCCCCGGCTAGGGGGCTTCGAACGCGACGCATCACCACAGAATAGAGCCTCGGGAGGCTCAGGCGCCTCCTGAGGCAGCGGCCGACAGAACAGTATGGGGACCGCTCGAGCATCAAGGGGGGCTCCTGAGCAACGCGCCTCAGGAGACTTACCGGTCATGTAACCCCTCGCGTCGTTGGTATCGTCCTGGTGATCCGGACGCCCCAACGGAGGTCAAGGCCCCACCCCTTTGGTCTCATCCTGGTGATCTGGAAGCCCCAATGGTGGTCGAGGAATGCGCGGGACTGGGTCCTAGCGACGTAGAGCGCTGCTTGAGCGTCAAGGGGGGTTTCATGGGCAGGAAGCCCAGGAACCTCATCAATCGCGTGGCTCTGTGCCCCCTAGTCACATCCTGGTGCTCCAGACGCTCCAGTGGCGACCGAGGCCTCGCCCCA
The DNA here is from genome assembly GCA_022496015.1 of Hordeum marinum. Taxonomy (NCBI): domain Eukaryota; kingdom Viridiplantae; phylum Streptophyta; class Magnoliopsida; order Poales; family Poaceae; genus Hordeum; species Hordeum marinum. The sequence goes on from CM039675.1 coordinate 403,221,092, forward strand.
TTGGTCTCGTCCTGGTGATCCGGACGCCCCAACGGCGGTTGAGGTCAGCCTGTGATTGGGTCCCGCAGACGCAGAATGTCGAAAGGGCCCCCAAAGCATTCTGCAAACAAGTAAGAAGCTCCCAAGGCAGAATCCCCGAGCTAACTGGACGACTCAGCTGCACCTCGCGATGCACGAGATCGCCATCGCCCTATAAGCTAATTACACCACCGAACCGAGACAAAAACCCTCTGATCAAATGGCGGCCCGAATACGGGATAGGGTTTGTGTGCACTAACGTGAGAATGCAGGCGCTATGGTCCACCGTGTACTACAACCAAGGCTCTTGTGGCCCTACGTGCTAGGAAAGACGACACAAGGGGAGGAATACGGCCTCGACGAGCGACGATGCCATGAACACGGGGTTTGACGGCAACAAGCTTTCCCTCGGGAGGGAATGCCTTGTGAGGACCTTGCCAGCCACCATCACCGGACCACATCAACAACGACACCAAGCCCCACGCAAGAACCTGAGTCATGTCACGGCAAGCAAGCGATTGACGATTTAAGAGAGGGAAGGAGGAGGACAAAGGTAATTTACAAAATACTGACGCCCTCAGGGGCCGGGTTTTTCTTGAATATTACAGGAACCATGAAAAGAACACAAGGGATGCCTAGGTGGAGGAGTCGTTGTCGCCGTCCTCCCCGCCGTCCGCCTCGGTGTAGGAACCGTCCTCCCCACCAGAGGCAGGCACTTGGATGAACCCCTCCACCAGGGACTCCAAGTGCGGGTGCAACTCATCCTGGAGGGGCCTCTGGAACTCATCGGGCACCCATTCTCCAACGCGCCGGAGGTCGAGCTCTGAGGCATGGAGGCACGGGTTGGAGAAGACGCACGTCAAGGCAAGGTCCAGGAGGTCGCACGCACTGGCCTCGTTGTCCGCATCCACACGAGAGACGCCGGTCTCCAGCACCTCCACCACCCTACCGAAGAAGTCGAGGTAGCCTCCGTCGCCTTGTGCGCATGGTAGTGCGGGGGCTTCCCCGATGAACCGGCTCACCGTGCCAGCCACGCAGCGGGCAATGCCAAGATACTGCTTGGCGCGCTGCGCCTCCACCATCTTGGTGTACGCCACCATGTCCTGGGCGGCCTGCACTGCATCAACTGCCTCCTTGATCTGGGCTTGGAGGGATGCCAACTCCACCATGGCCTCCCCTTCGCCCCTGAGGGCGGCCTGTAGGGCAGCCTCGACGCTCATTAGCTGGGCCCGCAGTGCGTCCACCTCCTCATGGAGTTTGCCAAGCCTGCGCTTTTTGGCCGCAATCGCCCTGGGAGGAGGAGATGGTCAGGTTTGGCGCACCGGACATGTCAGCAAGGAAGGAATAATATGGCAGAACACTCACTCATCAACGATGGCCCATCACCGGCGAGCTTGGGCTGGCCCCGAGGGCCCCATGTCGCCGCCTCCGAAAGAAGGCGAAGAAGCCGAAGGGCCCACGCGCTTCCCCGCACCTACAACACTCCTCCAGATGCGATGGGGGGAAGGGAAGATGGGAAGGAGAGAGGTTTTTCTTTGGAATAATGGGAATGAGAAGGCACTTCGAGACTGCAAGACCCCCCGAGGTGGGGCGGATTTATAGGTGTAACTGTGGCCATGAGGCGTCGTGGGGAGAGCACGCGTCGTGCGCCCCTCGGGCGCCTCAGGGCCGGCCCGATCGACACGCAATCCTGCTTCGCATCGCCTCACCTGCCATCATCGGGTCACATACGCGTGGCCTGGAGAGTGGGGGCCCAAGGGAGCAGCGGCATTCAAGGAAGGGTAATGATGGCCGGCGCAGCGCACGAGTGTCGCATCAGTTTGACTTGGGGCGGTTCCTAACATTCTCGGGGGTGGGGGCGTCGGCGTGCGGTGCGTGTCGAGCCTGGCACGCAGGCGTTTGGGGCCTGCAGTGCTTCGGGTCATCCTCAATTGCTTAGCTTCGCCTGGAAGCCAGCTCAAGCGCGCCTTGGGCCCGAGGGATTGTCAGTGTTCTGGGAATGGGGGTACCCAGACCCGTGTGCCTGCGGCCCAGGCATGGCCCACCTCATCAGCAAAGTACGGCCCGACGTGAACACACTCAAGACAAGGCCCTCGGGAGAGCCCTGAGCTCGCGAGGGGAACGGACCAAGACCTGCGAGGAATGGGCCTCCCTAGGCCCCGTCCGAAGCGGCAGAGATCTCTGTGCAATGCTTGGCCTCGGGAGGCCAAGGATGATGTAAGGCGGGGCAAGCGGGCCCCAGCGCGCCAGGCGGTATAGTTTCCCCTTTGGTGCAAAGGGGGCAAGGACATTCGCACATTCCCAAAGCACTCCCCAAAGTTTTCCATTCCGGTGCAACAAGACCACAACCATGAGCCCTGCGGGATGGATGTCATCACTGAGCCCACCTCTGCATCATCAATAGCTACTTTGCAGGTGAAGACCACCTTTCGTCAGGATAAAAGTGTACCCCTTGTCCCCCTTCGAAATTTGCTGTTGTGGGATCCCTTCCCACCATAGTGATAAGGGAAGAGGACTCGGGCCACTATAAATAGAGGGTGGGCTGCTCTATAGAGGGGGAGGAGAGACAGAGGGACGAAATAAGAGAGGCAAGACCACGAGAACGCCCTCACAAGGCAACTCACCAATGCACTAGTTCATCCATAAACCTCCTCGTGAGGCAATCCACCAAAGCATGAGTAGGGTTTTACGCTTCGCAGCGGCCCGAACCTAGGTAAATCATCGTGTGCAATCTTCTTCCTCGTCATCGTGCGAGTTCGTCGTCTAAACCATTGAGTTGTGAGCTAGCTGGGGTTCTTGGGCATCTTCGCACACACCCTTGTGTTCAAACTTCCTTGGGTTTTGCACAGCCCGAAATCCGACAGAATTGAGTGGGAGGAAGATAGAACTTGATGAGGTTGTTGAACCTTTGTTTCAACCAGTGAATAGTGCAGCGTAGAAAGATGTTTCTGTGGAGCATATGAAAATTGAAGAGGAAGTTAATGATGATGATCATGAAGCTTCGGATCAAGTTACTATTGAACCTCGTAGGTCGACAAGGACGTGTACTGCTCCTAAGTGGTACGACAACCCTGTGTTAGAGGTCATGTTGTTGGACAACGATGAACCTATGAGCTATGGAGAAGCGATGATGGGCCCGGATTCCAACAAATGGTTAGAGGCCATGAAGTCTGATATGGGATCCATGTATGAAAACAAAGTAAGGACTTTGGAAGTATTACCTGAAGGGCGAAAGGCCATTCAGAACCAATGGATCTTTAAGAAGAAGACGGTTGCGGACGGTAATGTCACCTTCTATAAACCTCGAGTTGTGGCAAAGGGTTTTTCACAAGTTCAAGGAGTTGACCACGATGAGACCTTCTCACCCGTAGCGATGCTGAAGTCCGTCAGAATCATGCTAGCAATAGCTGCATTTTTCGATTATGAAATTTGGCAGATGGATGTCAAAACAACGTTCCTTAACGGTTTCCTTAAGGCAGAGTTGTATATGATGCAACCAGAAGATTTTTTCAATCCAGAGAATGCTAACAAAGTTTGCAAACTCTAGCGATCCATTTATGGACTGGTGCAAGCATCTCGGAGTTGGAATCTTCGCTTTTATGAGGTGATCAAAGCGTTCGACTTTATACAAGTTTACGGAGAAGCTTGTATTTACAACAAAGTGGGTGGGAGCTCTATAGCGTTTCTAATATTATATGTGGATGACATATTGCTGATTGGAAACAATATAGAAATGTTGGAAAGCGTGAAGGAATATTTGAACAAGAGTTTTTCAATGAAGGACCTAGGAGAATCTGCTTTCATATTAGGCATCAAGATCTATAGAGATAGATCGAGACGCTTAATACGATTTTCACAGAGCACATACCTTGACAAAGTTTTGAAGAAGTTCAAAATGGATCGGTCCAAGAAGGGGTTCTTGCTTGTGTTGCAAGGTGTGAAGTTGAGTAAGACTCAATGCCTAGTGACTATAGAAGATAGAGAAAAGATGAGTGTCATCCCCTATGCTTCAGCCATAGGCTCTATCATGTATGCAATGCTGTGCACAAGACCCGATGTCAGCCTTGCCATAAGTATGGCCGGAAGGTTTCAAAGTGATCCAGGAATGGAGCACTGGACGGCGGTCAAGAATATCCTTAAGTACCTAAAAAGGACTAAGGGAATGTTTCTCGTTTATGGAGGTGATCAAGAGCTCGTCGTAAAGGGTTACGTCGATGCAAGCTTTGACACTGATCCGGATGACTCTAGGTCTCAAACCGGATACATATTTATTCTCAATGGGGGAGCGGTAAGCTAGTGCAGTTCCAAGCAGATCATGGTAGCTGATTCTACATGCGAAGCGGAGTACATCGCTGCCTCGGAGGTGGCGGAGGAAGGTGTCTAGATGAAGGAGTTCATGATAGATCTTGGAGTAGTGCCCAGTGCACTAAACCCAACTGTTCTATGAAAACAATGGTGCCATTGCTCTCGCCAAGGAACCAAGGTTTCACAAAAGGACCAGACACATAAAGAGACGCTTCAATTCCATCCTAGATTACATCAAGGAGGATGACATAAATATTTGCAAAGTGCACATGGATCTGAATGTAGCAGACCCGTTGACTAAACCTCTTCCAAGGGCTAAACATGATCAACACAAGAATTGTATGCGTGTTAGATTCATTACAATGTAAATCACATAGTGATGTGAGCTAGATTATTGACTCTAGTGCAAGTGGGAGATTGTTGGAAATATGGCCTAGAGGCAATAATAAAGTGATTATTATTATATTTCCTTGTTCATGATAATTGTTTATTATCCATGCTATAATTGTATTGATTGGAAACTCAAATGCATGTGTGGATACATAGACAACACTGTGTCCCTAGTATGCCTCTAGTAGAATAGCTCGTTGATCAAAGATGGTCAAGGTTTCCTAGCCATAGACATGAGACGTCATTTGATAACGGGGTCACATCATTAGGAGAATGGTGTGATGGATAGGACCCAAACTATGAATGTAGCATATGATCATGTCAGTTTATTGCTATAGTTTTCTGCATGTCAAGTATCTGTTCCTATGACCATGAGATCATGCAACTCACTAACACCAGAGGTGTACCTTGTGTGTATAAAACATCGCAACGTAACTGGGTGACTATAAACATTCTCTACATGTATCTCTGAGGGTGTCTGTTGAGTTGGTATGGATCAACACTGGGATTTGTTGCTCCGTGTGACGGAGAGGTATCTCAGGGCCCACTCGGTAATACAACATCACAACAAGCCATGAAAGCAAAGTCACTAAACTGTTAGCCATGGGATCTTATATTATGGAACGAGTAAAGTGTAACAGCCCGGGATTGACGCTCCAGAAGATACCCCTTTTATTTCCGTTCTCGTTTATGATTCGTTTTATTGTCGCATTTATCATTGCATCATTCGCATCATCTGCATGGCATCATCACTCATTTTTGAAACTTGCATCCATCCGTAGTTGTCGGTTCTCTCCGTTTGTGTCGTCGTCCATTTTGAGACCAACCACACACACACGCCCGCGGCATCATTAAGAAACCGTTTTTAAAGCATGGAAAAAATATTCTCGGATTGGGTCGAAACTTGGCATGCGGTCTTGTTATGTTGTAGGTAGGCCGCCTGCCAAATTTCGTCGCAATCAGAGGTCGTTTGTTATTCGAACGATCAACCGTAGCAGTGCAGTCATCGGTTATTTTCTCGGGCGTGTCGGTGTTTTCAAAACTTGTGTCACGGGACACCACCTCCCTCTCTCCTTGGCACAACCACCTATTCACAGCCCAACCAGCCCATCCTAATACCTACCCGCGTCCAGAGCCGTCCGATCGAGATCAAACGGCTCGAATCGGGTTAAAATCCCATAACCCTAGCTCCATTTGCTATAAATAGACCCCTAGCCGTCCTAATCAGGTAACCCTAGCCCTCCCCTTGGTTTCCACGCCCCAATCCTCAACCGCCACCACTCCACCTCCTATCCCCCTCCTCCAGCCGTGGCCTGCCTGAGCCCGTGCGTGACCTGCGCGAGGCCCGCATGGACCCAACCGTCGTTGCCCGCGGCTCCCCGATCTTGATCTAGATTGGGAGGATCCCGAGCTCTCGTGCCTTCTTGTCAGCCGACCGGCCCTGGCGCCTCCTTGTCGGATTTGTCCGGAGCTTCGCCGCCACCAGGCCAGCACTGCGCCCTCGAGCCCTTCTCCTTCCCCGTCGTTTCCCTCTCTCCCTCACCTTGGCCTCTCTTCCCCTGTCCTCGTGCAGCTCGCCTTGGAAGTATGCTGGCGCTAGGAGCTCCGAGGTTGCCGCTTGCCGTCGGTAATCGGCCCCCGCCGCCCGGATCCGACAATCCCCGGCGTCCCTGGCCAGGTCCGGTTCCCCGTCGCCAAGCCCCCTTGCCGGAGCAAGCCCCGCCACCGCCAGGAGCTTCGCTCGCTCGGGTGGAGGACGAGCGCCCAAAAGCCCCGTTGACCCGCTGCAAGGCCACCTCGCACGCTGTAGGCCTTGCCTTGGCCCAGGTCGCCAGGCCCACCAGCATGCCCGTCGGCCCAGCTTCGAATGGCTTAATGTGAGCACCCAACGCAGATTCCCTATCAACCGCATGCGTGCGTAATATATTATGTTGCGCCCACCAGTTTCGGCCCGTGTAGTTTCTTTTTCCAGATTCTGCAAATTTAGAATTATCCCAGGAATTATAGATTTGCAGAATAGTCCCTCTAGTTCATGCAGTTAATAACTTCCAACGCGTGCATCGTATGTAAAAACTTAATATATGTAAAATGTTCAGAATTTTATGTAGATTCACGATATCCAACTCTCACATGTGTTTTAAATGTTTAACTTGCTGTTTTCATGCAATTTGCGTAAATGCCAGGCTAAAATGAATTATTTAATAACTTTTAAACCGTAACTCCGATGCAAATGTTTTACATATGTAACTTGACTAGAAAGACGCGTAGAATCTCATGGTGACATTTATTTTTCTGTTTAACAAATGTAAAACATGTTTATTACAGATCTGGACCAAACTTAAAATATGCATATGAGGTCGTTCCGGAATTGTTATTCATTGCTTCCGGCCTCATTTAAAATGCCTAGATGATGTAGTTTGTTATTGCTTCACCTCTTGCCATGTCTAACAAAATTTAACATTGATGTGTACCTAAACGAGAGTGAACTAAATAATTCGTATGTGGAGTTTCGTCAATATGCAACTCGTTGCATATTGAGCTTCACTTTAATGTGTAGTAGTTGTTTGAGGTGAATTGCCATGCCTTGCATATTTAAACCGGACATGCATCATATTTGTTGCGCAACATGCCACGCATATGTTGTGGTGTTCCATGTGTTGATTGTTGTTTCGGATTGTTCCTTCTCGATAGAGTTCCGAAAGCGTTCGGAGTGTGAGGATTCGTTCGACTACGTTGGCTCGTCTTCTCATGGACTCGTGCTTCTTCCAAGCAGGATCTCAGGCAAGATAGCATATTTCCTTGGATACCACTACTATCATTGCCATGCTAGTTGTCCCGCTTTTATCATTATGTCTCGCTACCTACCACTTGTTTGTCAAGCCTCCCAAATATGCCATGATAAGCCTCTAACTCCTCCACATCCCAGCAAACCTTTGTTTGGCTATGTTACCGCTTGCTCAGCCCTTCTTATAGCATTTCTAGCTGCAGGTGCAATTGTCTCCATGTGATAACATGGACATTCTTTTGTTATCACAATATTATTGGTATTTAGTTTAATGCACTTATACACTTGGTAAAGGGTGGATGGCTTGGCCTTTTGCTCGGTGTTTTGTTCCACTCTTGCCACCCCTAGTTACTTGTGAACCGGTGTTATGTTCCATAATTGAGCGCTCCTAACACGCTTGGGGTTGTTATGGGGACCCCCTTGATAATTCATTTTGGGATAAAACTCTTCTGGCAAGGCCCAACATTGGTACTACATTTGCCCAACATAATAATATTGATACTAAATTTGACGCATAGGGAGTTAGCGCTACCCGAGGTTCATTATTCTATATAATACAGGGGCCAGTGCTGCTGGTGCTGGTCCAAACTAGAGCACCGTGCGGGCTACCTGGGGCAACTCGGGACGTCAGTTACTGTATGCTTAGCTCATCCACCGTGTCCTGAGAACGAGATACGTGGCTCCTATCAGGATTGTCGACACGTCGGGCGGCCTTGCTGGATTTGTTTTACCTTTCCCGAATGTCTTGTGTATCGACTTTAAGGATGCCTTGAGCTATCTCGAGGTGGAGATTTTCCGGTGCAGCTTGTGGTAATTTGTGATGGACTAGTTGGAGCACCCCTATAGGGTTAAATATTTCATAAAGTCATGCCCGCAATTATGTGGCAAACTTGGATAGTTTGTTTAACACCCGGTCATGGCAAACTTGTAGTAAACTCTAATAAAATACACCAACTGTGTGCGTAACTGTGACTGTCTCTTCTCGTGAGTCCTTATCCGAGGGAGAATACGGTGGGGTTATGTTTGACGTTAGTAGGTGTTCAGGATCAGTTAGTGATCATTACTAGTTCACGTCCGTTATGCGTAGACCATCATACTTTACTTTCTGTATTCATAAGTTAGCCACTAAAATAAATGCTTAGTCGCTTGCTGCAGCCTCACCACTCAACCATACCTCACCCATTAAGCTTTAATAGTCTTGATACCCTTGGAAATGAGATTGCTGAGTCCCTGTGGCTCATACATTACTACAACAACAGTTGTAAGTATAGGTAATGCGGTGCTTTCACGTGAGAGCGATGCTTGTTTGATTTGGAGTTCTTCTTCTTCATCATCAATCTAGGATGGATGTCATTTTGTCATTTGTTTTCATCCATAGTCAGACCCTGCTCTTTTGTATGATGTTTGAATATGTTGTTGTATTGATGTGATATTGATGTAGCTTGTGGCGAGTGTAAGCCAATTCCATATATTCATCTCTTTTGTACATGTACTTGTAATGATATCCATTCTTGCAACACAACGAGATGCGCTTCTATCCCTGTTGAGGCCCTCGTGCCGAAATAAGGATAGGATCGCATCTTGGGCATGACAAGTTGGTATCAGTGCCTGTACCGACCTAGGAGCCCCCTTGATTGATCGATTTTGGCCGAGTCGAGTCTAGTAAAAAAACTATTTTGAGTCTAGTTATATCGGAGAGTAGGCTTCTTTTTACTCCTATTCTATACTCCGGTGAGGTATTCGACTTAGGAATTTTGATTCTACTCCTCTTCTCGCTCAAATTTTTTGGGATCACGCGGGTATTTTGGAAACTATATGATACCGATGTGACGGAGTTTTGTCTTGGTGCCTCTTGTCTGACTTGATTTCTTCCGGGGAGTTGAGCCCCAGGCAATTCTTAGCACATCGTTACCATTCAGCTTCCTTAGTATCTCGGGACGGAGGGTGTTCGGAATTGCTTCAATACTTGTCGTGGTGAGATAAGGTCGGAGTCACCCAGTACTGGGGAGGCGTACGGGGTACCGCCATGGTTAGTATCCTTGTGCATTTGAGGATCCGAGTTAGATGGATTTCTGGAAGCCTCTGGTTATGTGTTGAAAGATGGATACAGTTGGGGTGTATGTTTGTTAGTTGTGTGAGATATTTCCTCTTTATATCCTCAAGACCGGATTGCATAGCCAGAAAGTTTTCGGAACTTCTTAGGTGGGAATTCAAGTAGTTACCTAGGATATCTTCCAACAGATCATGATGTGAGGTTGGGTTTCAACATCTAGTGGATTCGTTTGTTCACGGTCTTTCTTACAAAGGACAGTCTTGATTTATGCTTCGTCAAGCCTTGTAGTTCGCTACGCCTAGGGAGCATATTCGAGCGTCATTTCAATATGACAATCCAATGTACGATCAAGCCCGTGCGAACCTTACCACAAAAATATCGAGTGGAATCTCTGTCATGAATTTGTTCTGGCTTGTTACATAAGCATCATCCTTTGTTTCGTTTTGAATATGCTAATTCAAGTTGCTTCGATGTCAAGTGGTGATTTCATATCTTTCCTAAGTGTTCTCATATTTTGCGGGAATGCTAATCCTTTTGTTCAACTGGAGTTGTCATGGAATTATTTTCTATCCGGAGTGCTTCTCTTCAAGATAATTCAATCCTCTCCAATTTTTGCAAGATCTATCCCCATATTCTTCTCCGGAGTTTGTCTCATCAGTCCCAAGTTTCTTTGTTTTCCCCACCCTCCCACCATTTTGCTTCAATGACTAAATTCTCATCCAAGTGCCTTTCTTTTCATTGATGTTTTGCTATCTTTTCTTCATATTGTATCCGGTGATTCATTGTGAAGATTCTCAAGTGCTTCAAGTTCATCATTTCTTCGTCTCTGTTTTCTTCTCCGGTGAATCCAAGTCAAGCTATTGGTGTTCATCTTATCCTTTTCATTCCCTAAATGTTTTATTTTTTGGTAATTCTTGTCCAAGTATCTATTGGTTGTCGTCTCTCTCTATTCTATCTGGAGTGCTGAAGGTATCTCAGAAGATTCATGTTTATGTTCTAAATATTTTCAATTATTTCGAGGTTCTCACCTCATCAAATTTTTAATTTGTACCGGTGGAATCTCTCTTTCTAAGCAATTGTTTCAACGGTGGTTTCTTTTGAATGGGCCCATAACCCACAGGTTTTTCCCAAGGATCTTACCTGGCTCTTCTAATCTTTCCAGAGATGTCCAAGTTCTTTTCAAATATGATGTAAGAATAATATTCATCAGTCATATTCCTTCTGTAAGATCGCTTCAAATTATTTTCTTCATTGTCTCAACCTTCTCTTTATTCATTGTTCCGGAGTATCTCAGTAATTCATGGTATTGTTTATCTACATCATTCTCAGCATTGAAGATCGAAGAAGTGCTTCTCTTAAATCTTGGTCCATTCTTGGATATTCATGTTTTTAGCTTCGTGATGTCCTCTTAATTGTTTTCGATCATGATAATTCCTCCCATATATATCCGGTGCATTCAGAGTTGTTTTCATTCCTCGATCCTCCGAAGGCCATCATTTTTGAAGATTCCTTCATTCTCAGCTTTCAGTTTTCATTCTCAAATTCTTCTCAATTGTTATCTCTTAGTTCGTATCTCAAGTATTCTGGTGCTTCATTCAAGTTTTTTGCTAAGTGGATCATGATCGCTTCGTTCTCAGGTATCTCCATTCATTCATGGGATCCTCATTCATTTGTGAACTCTTACCAGTGTTCTCGTGCAAGACTTCTTCAAGTTTGTGTCATATCTCTTCAATCTTTTTCAAGAAGAATAAGTGGTGTGCGAAATCTATTGCTTGTCATCAATTTAACTTGATGATGGATAAGTATAACATAATTCTTATTCTAGTTTCATCAAGGTGATTTCCATCCTTCTTCCGGAGTGTTCATGGCATCAAATTCTTGGTTATAAGTTGTTCATCTTTTCTTTCCGGAGTTCCATGTTTTTCTCAAGCATTTCTTCACGAAGCTTCACCTAAATCTTTGCAACATCATAATCTATTCTTTTCAACCGCATTCTTTTGATCGTCCTTTCATCCCGATCTTCGCCAAGAGGTCCTTCATGGTGGTTTGTTAAGGATGTAATTCTTCTTGAAGTGTTCTTCAAGATTCTTATTGGAGGTGCTCAATTGTTCTTTATCTTGGATGTATAAATTCAATTCCTTCTCCATTGTCTTTGAGATGGTGTTAGTAAATTCTTGATTATGAGGAGTCTCGAAGGAAAATTGTCAATAATAATGATAAGTAAACCCATCTTGTTTCTCGGAGTTATCTTGGGTTGGATTTCACCTAAAGCATTTCCTAAGGATTGTTGCTATCATGGTGTCATAAATGATTCAAGTGTCTCCTCCACCTCTTGGTGAATGAAGTTTTTCATATCTTGTTGCTCTCATGTAATCATTGTGGCAGGTTGTCACCTCATAATTTTGAGATGTTTTCCATAAGCCCATAACAAGCTATTATTATCGTTGTTGATTCTCCTTCAACTCTATTAATCCCATGCTTTTGAAATTCAATGGTGGTAGAAGTAATGGAAATATGCCATAGAGGCAATAATAAATTGGTTATTATCATATTTCCTTGTTCATGATAATCGTTTATTATCCATGCTATAATTGTCTTGATCGGAAACTCAGATACATGTGTGGATACATAGACAACACCATGTCCCTAGTATGCCTGTAATAGACTAGCTTGTTGATCAAAGATGGCTATGGTTTCCTAGTCATGGACATGAGATGTCATTTGATAATGGGATCACGTCATTAGCAGAATGATGTGATGGACATGACCCAAACTACAAACGTAGCATATGATCGTGTCAGTTTATTGCTATTGTTTTCTGCATGTCAAGTATTTGTTCCTATGACCATGAGATCATGCAACTCACTAACACCGGAGGAGTACCTTATGTGTATCAAACATCTCAACGTAACTGGGTGACTATAAAGGTGCTCTATAGGTATCTCTGAGGGTGTCTGTTGGGTTGTCATGGATCAAGACAGGGATTTGTTACTCCGTGTGACGGAGAGGTATCTCAATGCCCACTCGGTAATACAACATCACAATAAGCATTGCAAGCAATGTGACTAAGTGTTAGTCACGGGATCTTGTATTACAGAACGAGTAAAAAGACTTGCCGGTAACGAGGTTGAACTAGGTATGGAGATACCGACGATCGAATCTCGGGCAAGTAACATACCAAAGAACAAAGGGAACATCATACGGGATTAACTGAATCCTTGACATAGAGGTTAGACCGATAAAGATCTTCATAGAATATGTAGGAACCAATATGGGCATCCAGGTCCCGCTATTAGTTATTGATAGTAGAGGTGTCTCGATCATGTCTACATAGTTCTCGAACCCGCAGGGTCTGCACACTTAAGGTTCGGTGACGTTTCGGTAGTATAGAGTTATGTATGGTGGTGACCGAAGGTTGTTCAGAGTCCCGGATGAAATCCCGGATATTACGAGGAGCTCCGGAATGGTCCGGAGGTAAATATTGATATATAGGAAGTCCTGTTTTGGTCGCCGAAAAAGTTTCGGTCTCATCGGTAGTGTACCGGGAGTGCCGATAGTGTACCGGGGGACCATCGGGAGAGGTATTTCGACCCAAGAGGCTACATGGGCTGGGGAGGAGGTAAACCAGCCCCTGGTGGGCTGGCTGAAGCCTCCTCTATGGGCCCATGCGCCTAGAGTGTTTTGATGAGGAAAAAATCCAGAGGTGGAGAGGTGGAAAGAGTTTCCAAGTGGAAAGGAGGAATCCTACTACTAATAGGATTGGAGTAGGACTCCTCCACCTCCAATTTCGACCAAAGCTTGAGGGTTTGAGGCTGCCTCCTCCCCTCCCTACCTCCTATATATACTAGAGGATTTAGAGGAAAAAGCTAACCCTAATAGCCACGTGCTACCTCTCCTCTAGATCGCAGTTTCTCCTCTAGAGCGGTTTTCAGCGGTGCATAGGCGAAGCCCTGATGGAATAGCTCCACCACCATCTCTGCAATGTTGTTGCGTTTCCGAAGAACTCATCTACCTCTACACTCCCTCTTGCTAGATCAACAAGGCAGAGATCGTCATCGAGTTGTACGTGTGTTGAACGCGGAGGTGTCGTCCGTTGGGCATTAGATCAGAAGGACCATGATCAAGATCGCGAAACGGATCGTGATGAGATCACGGGACGAATCATGATGAGTTCGCGGTATGGATTGTGATTGGATCGTGGGACGGATCATGATGAGATCGTGGGATGCTCGGCGATTTGGATCGCGAAGACGTTCGACTACACCAACCGCGTTTCTTAACGCTTCCCGCTTAGCGATCTACAAGGGTATGTAGATCCACTCTCCCTCTCGTAGATGCTCATAACCATGGATAGATCTTGCGTGTGCGTAGGAATTTTTTTGTTTCCCATGCAATGTTCCCCAATAGTGGCATCATGAGCTAGGTCTATGTGTAGATGAGATCTCGAGTAGAACACAAAGAGTTTGTGGGCGTTGATGCTTAGATTGCTTCCTCCCTTGGTCGTGTTTTGGTTCAGCGGTATTGTGGGATGAAGTGGCCCGGACTAACCTTACTCGTATGCTTACGAGAGACCGGTTCCATCGACTAATGTGTAACTGCGTTGCACAAAGATGGTTGGCGGGTGTTTGTTTCTCCTACTTTAGTTCGATCGGATTCGACTAAGGCGGTCCTTGAGAAGGTTGAAAAGCAACATATGTATCACCGTTGTGGTTTATGCGTAGGTGAGAATTGTTCTTGCTAGATACCCGTAGCAGCCACGTAAAATATGCAACAACAATTAGAGGACGTCTAACTTGTTTTTGCAGGGTATGTTGTGATGTGATATGGCCAATTACATGATGAGATATATGTGATGTATGAGATGATCATGTGTTGTATAGAATATCACGACTTGCATGTCGATGAGTACGGCAACCGGCAGGAGCCATAGGGTTGTCTTTAATTATTGTATGACCTGCGTGTCAATCATTAAGCGCTATGTAATGCTTTACTTTATCGCTAAACGGTAGCAATAGAAGTAGAAGCATGGTGGGCGCGACAACCCCGATGGCAACACATTGATGGAAATCAAGATGATGGAGATCATGGTGTCATGTCGGTGACGATGGAGATCATGCCGCTGCTTTGAAGAAGGAGATCAAAAGCACAAGTTCATGGCCATATCATGTCACTTATGATTTGCATGTGATGTTAATCCTTTTATGCGCCTTGTTTTTCTTAGGACGACGGTAGCATTATAAGGTGACCCCTCACTTAATTTCAAGATAAATTGTGTTCTCCTCAAGTGTGCACTGTTGCGAAAGTTCATCATGTCGAGACACCACGTGATGATCGGGTGTGATAGACTCTACGTTTACATACAACGGGTGCAAGCCATTGTTGCACATGCAGAACACTCGGGTTGATCCTGACAAGCCTAGCATGTACAGACATGGCCTTGGAACACAAGAGACCGAAAGGTCGAACATGAGTCATATAGTGGATATGATCAACATGATGATGTTCACCATTGAAACCACCTCAACTCACGTGATGATCGGACTTGAGTTGGTGAATTTGGATCATGTATCACTCGAATGACCGGAGGGATGTCAATGTGAGTGGGAGTTCTTAAGTAATATGATAAATTGAACTCATTATCATGAACATAGTGGGTAGTGTATTTGCAAAAATTATGTTGTAGATTACTAGCTCACCCTGTAGCTCCCTTGAATTTCTATATGTTCCTAGAGAAATAGAGTTGAAAGATGATGGTAGCAATATTGCGGACTGGGTCCGTGATCTGAGGATTGTCCTCATTGCTGCACAGAAGGCTTATGTCCTTAATGCATCGCTCGGTGCGCCACCCCTTCTAGCGTCGTCTGTAGATGTTGTGAACATCTGACAGGCACGTTCCGATGACTACTTGATAGTTTAGTGCGTCATGCATTACGGCTTAGAATTGAGGCTCCAAAATGTTTTGAACGTCACGGAACATATGAGATGTTCTAAGAGCTGAAATTGGGATCTCAGGCTCGTGCCCATGTTGTGAGATATGAGATCTCCAACAAGATTCTTTGCCTACAAGATGAAGGAGAATAGCTCAATCCTTAAGCATGTGCTTAGATTGTCTGGGCGCTACAATCGCTTGAATCGAGTGGGAGTTGATCTTCCAGATAAGATAGTGATTGATATAGTTCTCCAAGTCACTGTCACTAAGCTACTAGAACTTGGTGATGAACTATAAAATGCCAAGGATAGAAATAATGATCCCTGAGCTGTTCACGATGTTTGACACCGCGAAGGTAGAAATCAAGAAGGAGCATCAAGTGTTGATGGTTAGTAAAACCACTAGTTTCGAGAACAGCAAGGGCAAGGAGGGAAACTTCATGGATGGCAAGTCAGTTGCTGCTCCAGTGAAGCAACCCAAAGTTGAACCCAAACCCGAGACTAAGTGCTTCTATTATGAGGTGAGCGGTCGCTGAAGCAGAACAACCCTAGATACTTGGTAGATAAGAAGGCTGGCAACGTCGACACAAGTGTATTTGATATATGTGTTATTGATGTGTACCTTGCTAGTACTCCTAATAGCACCTGGGTATTGGATACCGGTTCGGTTGCTAAATGTTAGTAAGTCGAAGTAAAAGCTACGGAATAAATGAAGACGAGCTAAGGGTGAGGTGACGATGTGTATTGGAAATGTTTCCAAGGTTGATGTGATCGACATCACATGCTCTCTCTACCTTTGGGATTAGTGACGAACCTAAATAAATGTTATTTGGTGTTTTGCGTTGAGCATGAACGTGATTATATCGTGTTTATTGCAACATGGTTATTCATTTAAGTTTGAGAATAATTGTTATTCTATTTACATGAATAATACCTTCAATGGTCATGCACCCAGTGAGAATGGTTTGTTGAATCTTGATCATAGTAATACACATGTTCATAACATTGATGCCAAAAGATACAAAGTTAATAATGATAGTACCACATACTTGTGGCACTACCGCTAAATGTCATATTGGTATAAAGCGCATGAAGAAACTCCGTGTTGATGGATCTTTGGATTCATTCGATTTCCAATTGGTTCAGACATGGGAACCATGCCTCTTGGGCAAGATGACTAAGGACCCCATTTTCCGGATTGATGGAGCGGGCAAGTGATTTATTGGAAATGATACATGTAGATGTATGCAATCCAATGAGTCTTGTAGCGTGCGGTGGATATCGTTATTTTCTTACCTTCACTGATGATTTGAGTAGATATAGTGTATGTTTACTTAATGAAACACAAGTCTGAATCGTTTGAAAAGTTCAAGTAAATTCAGAGTGAAGTTTAAGATCATCGTGACCAAAAGATAAAAATGTATGTGATATGATCGTGGACGTGAATATGCGAGTTACGAGTTTGGCATACAACTTTAGACAATGTGAAAGTCGTTTCACAACTCACGCCACCTGGAACACCATAGTGTGATGGTGTGTCCGAACATCATAGTCATGCTCTATTGGATATGGTGCGGGCTATGATGTCTGTTATCGTTTTGCTACTATAGTTTTGGGGTTATGCATTAGAGAACACTACATTCACTTTAAATAGGGCACCATCTAAATCCGTTGAGATGACACCGTGTGAATTATGGTTTGATAGAAACCTAAGCTGTCATTTCTTAATGTTTGGGGCTGCGACACTTGTGTGGAAAAATGTTTTCACCTAATGAGCTCGAACCCAAAGCGGACAAATCCATCTTCATAGATTACCCTAAGAAAAGTTGGGTGAACCTTCTATCTTAGATCCAAGCATAAAGTGTTTGTTGCTAAAACGGGTCCTTTCTCAAGAAGAAGTTTCTCTCGAAAGAATTGAGTGCAAGGAAGATAGAACTTGATGAGGTTGTTGAACCTTTGTTTCAACCAGAGAGTAGCGCAGCGCAGAAAGTTGTTTCTGTGGAACCTACGTCAGTTGAAGAGGAAGTAAATGATGATGATCATGAAGCTTCGGATTAAGTTACTATCGAACCTCGTAGGTCGACAAGGATGCATACTGCTCCTGAGTGGTACGATAACCCTGTCTTGGAGGTCATGTTGTTGGACAACGATGAACCTACGAGATATGGAGAAGCGATGATGGGCCCGTATTCCGACAAATGGTTAGAGGCCATGAAATCCGAGAAAGGATCCATGTATGAAAACCAAGTATACACTTTGATAGACTTGTTCGTTGGACGGCAGGTCGTCGAGTACAAATGGACCTTTGAGATGAAGACAGACGCTGATGGTAAATGTCACCATTTATAAAGCTCGAATTGTCACAAAGAAGTTTCCGACAAGTTCAAAGAGTTGACCGCGATGAGACTTTCTCACTCATAGCGATGCTAAAGTCTGTTGGAATTATGTTCGTAGTTGCTGCATTTTCAATTATGAAATCTGGCAGATGGATGACAAAACATCGTTTCCTTAATAGTTTACTTGAGGAAAAGTTGTATGTGATACAACCAGAAGGTTTTGTGAGTCCTAAGGATGCTAAAAGGTGAGCAAGCTTTAGTGATCCTTCTATGGACTGAAGCAAGCATCTCGGAGTTGGAATATACACTTTGATGAGGTGATCAAAGTTTTTGAGTCTATACAAAGTTTATGAGAAACTTGTATTTACAATAAAGTGAGTGGGAGCACTATAGAGTTTTTAATAAGCATATGTGGTTGGCATATTGTTGATCGGAAATGATGTAGAATTTCTGGAAAGCATAAAGGGTTGCTTGAAAGGAGTTTTTCAAAGGAAGACCTGGATAAAGCTACCTAATTGTTGAGAATCAAGATCTATAGAGATAGATCAAGATGCTAGATGAGACTTTGAATGAGTACATACCTTGACAAGATTTTGAAAGAGTTCAAAATGGATTAGTCAGAGAGAAGTGTTCTCGCCTGCTTTGTAAGGTGTGAAGTTGAGTGAGACTCAAAGCTCGACCACGACAAAAGAAAGAGAAAGTAAGAATGTCGTCCCCTATGCCTTAGCCATAGGCTCTGTATAGTATGACATGTTGTGTACCGCACCTGTGTGTGCCTTGCCATGAGTCCGTCAAGGGGTACAAGAGTGATCCAGGAGTGGATCACTGGACAACGGTCAAGATCATCCTTAGTAACTAAAAGACTAAGGAAATTTTTCTCGATAATGGCGGTAAGAAAGAGTTCGTCGTAAAGAGTTACGTCGATGCAAGCTTTGACACCAATCCGAATGACTCTTAGTAGCAATCCGGATACATATAGTAGAGCAGCCATTTGGAACAGCTCCAAGTGGAGTGTGGTAGCAATGTTTATAGTTTGACATAGAGATTTTCAAAGTACACACAAATCTAAATGTCGCAGACCCATTGACTATAAGACCTCTCTCACCTATAAAGCATGATCGAGCCCCAGAACTCATTGGGTGTTAGATTCATAACAATGCGAATCACATGGTGATGTGAACTAGATTATTGACTCTAGTGCAAGTGGGATACTATTGGAAATATGCTCTAGAGGCAATAATAAATTGGTTATTATCATTTTTCCTTGTTCATGATAATCGTTTATTATCCATCCCATAATTGTGTTGATCCAAAACTCAGATACATGTGTGGATACATAGACAACACCAGGTCCCTAGTATGCCTCTAATAGACTAGCTCGTTGATCAAAGATGGCTATGGTTTCCTAGTCACGGACATGAGATTTCATTTGATAACGGGATCACGTCATTAGGAGAATCATGTGATAGACAAGACCCAAACTACAAACGTAGCATATGATCGTGTCAGTTTATTGCTATTGTTTTCTGCATGTCAAGTATTTGTTCCTATGACCATGAGATCATGCAACTCACTGACACCGAAGGAGTACCTTGTGTGTATCAAACATCGCAACGTAACTGGGTGACTATAAAGGTGCTCTATAGGTATCTCTGAGGGTATCTATTGGGTTGGCATGGATCAAGACTGGGATTTGTTACTCCGTGTGACGGAGAGGTATCTCAGGGCCCACTCGGTAATACAACATCACAATAAGCCTTGCAAGCAATGTGACTAAGTGTTAGTCACGGGATCATGTATTACAGAATGAGTAAAGACTTGCCGGTAACGAGGTTGAACTAGGTATGGAGATACCGACGATCAAATCTCGGACAAGTAACATACCAAAGAACAAAGGGAACATCATACGGGATTAACTAGATCTTTGACATGGAGGTTTGACCGATAAAGATCTTCGTAGAATATGTAGGAACCAATATGGGCATCCAGGTCCCACTATTGGTTATTGACCGTAGAGGTGTCTCGATCATGTCTACATAGTTCTCGAACCCGCAGAGTTTGCACACTTAAGGTTCGGTGACGTTTCGATAGTATAAAGTTATGTATGGTGGTGACCGAAGGTTGTTCGGAGTCCCGGATGATATCCCGAACATCACGAGGAGCTCCAGAATGGTTTGGAGGTAAAGATTGATATATAGGAAGTCCTGTTTTGGTCGCCAAAAAAGTTTCGCCTCATCGGTAGTGTACCGGGAGTGTCGGTAGTGTACGGAGGGACCATCGGGAGAGGTATTTCGACCCAAGAGGCTACATGGGCTGTGGGAGGAGGTAAACCAGCCCCTGGTGGGCTGACCGAAGCCTCCTCTAAGGGCCATGCGGCTGGAGTGGTTTGAGAAGGAAAAAATCTAAAGGTGGAGAGGTGGAAAGAGTTTCCAAGTGGAAAGGAGGAATCCTACTCCTAATAGGATTGGAGTAGGACTCCTCCACCTGCAATTTCGACCAAACCTTGAGGGTTTGAGGCTGCCTCCTCCCCTCGCCCCCTCCTATATATATTAGAGGATTTAGAGGAAAAAGCTAACCCTAATAGACACGTGCTACCTCTCCTCTAGATCGCAGTTTCTCCTCTAGAGCGGTTTTCAGCGGTGCTTAGGCAAAGCCCTGCTGGAATAGCTCCACCACCATCACCGCAATGCCGTCACGCTGCCGGAGAACTCATCTACCTCTACGCTCCGTCTTGTTCGATCAAGAAGGCGGATATCGTCATCGAGTTGTACGTGTGCTGAACGCGGAGGTGTCGTCCGTTCGGCGCTAGATCGGAAGGACCGTGATCAAGATCGCGAGACGGATCGTGATGAGATCGCGGGACAGATCATGATGAGTTCGCGGGACGGATCATGATTGGATAGCGGGACGGATCATGATGAGATCGTGGGATGCTCGGCGATTTGGATCGCGAAGACGTTCGACTACACCAACCGTGTTTCTTAACGCTTCCCGCTTAGCGATCTACAAGGGTATGTAGATCCACTCTCCCTCTCGTAGATGTTCATCACCATGGATAGATCTTGCGTGTGCTTAGGAATTTTTTTGTTTCTCATGCAACATTCCCCAACACGAAGTTGTCATTTTCTTTTCCGTTCTCTTCTCTCCATATATGTAGCTTCTATTCTTTTGTTTCGGAGGCATTATGGTGTTGTTCTTTTCAACTCACATATAGTTTGATTAAGATCATGTTCTTTCTTTGCTTATTCATTTTACCGGAGTGTTATGTTCTACGTTCAAGTTCTTTCCTTCTTATCAAATTTTGCCTTTCTTTCCTACCGAAGTGCTGCCGAAATTTCTGTTGAATTCTTGCTTGTTCCTCATGTCATTCTTCATCTCTTTCCAACCTTCATGTTTCATTGGTTTCACTCGTTTGTCGAAGAAGCAACTAAGTTTACCTCTTGCTCTTTCTCTTCCCCTTCTCATTCTAGATCTCGGGACGAGATCCTCGTGTAGTGGAGGAGAGTTGTAATAGCCCGGGATCGACGCTCCAGAAGATTCCCCTTTTATTTCCGTTCTCGTCTGTGATTCGTTTTATTGTCACATTCATCATTGCATAATTCACATCATCTGCATGGCATCATCACTCATTTTTGAAACTTGCATCCGTCCGTAGTTGTCGATTCTCTCCGTTCGTGTCGCCATCCGTTCCGAGACCAACCACACACACGCACGCGCCCGTAGCATCGTTAAAAACCGTTTTAAAGCGTGCGGACAAATATTCTCGGATTGGGTCGAAACTTGGCGTGCGGTCTTGTTATATTGTAGGTAGGCCGCCAGCCAAATTTCGTCGCAATCAGAGGTCGTTTGTTATTCGAACGATCAACCGTAGCGGTGTTGTCATCGGTTATTTTCTCGCACGTTTTGGTGTTTTCAAAATTTGTGTCACGGGCTACCACCTGCCTTTCTCCTTGGCCCAACCACCTCTTCACAGCCCAACCAGCCCATCCTAACAGCTACCCGTGTCCGGAGCCGTCCGATCGAGATCGAACGGCTCGAATCGGATTAAAATCCCCTAATCCTCAGCCGCCGCCACTCCACCTCCTATCCCCTCCTCCAGCCACGGCCCGCCCGAGCCCGCGCGTGGCCTGCGCGAGACCCGCATGGACCCAGACGTCGTTGCCCACAGCTCCCCGATCCGGATCTGGATCGGGAGGAGCCCGAGCTCCCGTGAGCCGACCGGCCCTGGCGCCTCCCTGCCGGAGTTGGCCGGAGCTTCGCCGCCCCCCCCCCCCTCCCCCCCAGACCAGCACCGCGCCCTCGAGCCCTTCTCCTTCCACGTCGTTTCCCTCTCTCCCTCACCTTGGCCTCTCTTCCCCTGTCCCCGTGCCCTGCCGTCGGGAATCGGCCCCCACCGCCCGGATCCGATGATCCCCGTCGTCCCCGGCCAGGTCGGGTTCCCCGTCGCCAAGCCCCCTTGCCGGAGCAAGCCCCGCCGTCGCCAGGAGCTTCGCTCGCTCGGGAGGAGGACGAGTGCCCGAAAGCCCCGTTGACCCGCTGCAAGGCCTCCTCGCCCGTTGTGGGCCTCGCATTGGCCCAGTTCGCCAGGCCCACCAGCGCGCCCGTCGGCCCAGCTTCGAATGGCCCAATGTGAGCACCCAATGCAGATTCCCTATCCAGCGCACGTGTGCGTAATATATTATGTTGCACCCACTAGTTTCGGCCCATGTAGTTTTTTTTCAGATTCTGCGAATTTAGAATTATCCCAGGAATTACAGATTTGCAGAATAGTCCTTCTAGTTCATGCATTTAATAACTTTTAACCCGTGCATCGTATGTAAAAACTTAATATATGTAAAATGTTCAGAATTTTATGTAGATTCACAATATACAATTCTCACATGTGTTTTAAATGTTTAACTTGCTGTTTTCATGCAATTTGCGTAAATGTCATGCTAAAATGAATTATTTAATAACTTTTAAACCGTAGCTCCGATGCAAATGTTTTACATATGTAACTTGACTAGAAAGACGCGTAGAATCTCATGGTGACATTTATTTTTCTGTTTAACAAATGTAAAACATGTTTATTACAGATCTGGACTAAAATTAAAATATGCATATGAGATCATTTCGGAATTGTTATTCGTTGCTTCCAGCCTCATTTAAAATGCCTAGATGATGTAGTTTGTTATTGCTTCACCTCTTGCCATGTCAAACAACATTTAACATTGATGTGTACCTAAACGAGAGTGAACTAAATAATTTGTATGTGGAGTTTCGTCAATATGCAACTCGTTGCATATTGAGCTTCACTTTAATGTGTACTAGTTGTTTGAGGTGAATTGCCATGCCTTGCATATTTAAACCGAACATGCATCATATTTGTTGCGCAACATGCCATGCATATGTTGTGGTATTCTGTGTGTTGATTGTTGTTTCGGATTGTTCTTTCTCGATAGAGTTTCGAAAGCGTTCGGAGTGTGAGGATTCGTTCGACTACATTGGCTCGTCTTCTTCATGGACTCGTGCTTCTTCCAAGCAGGATCTCAGGCAAGATGACACATTTGCCTGGATACCACTACTATCATTGCCATGCTAGTTGTCCTGCATTTATCGTTATGTCTCGCTACCTATCACTTGTTTTTCAAGCCTCCCAAATATGCCATGATAAGCCTCTAACTCCTCCACATCCAGCAAACCTTTGTTTGGCTATGTTATCGCTTGCTCAGCTCTTATAGCGTTTCTAGCTGCAGGTGAAATTGTTTCCATGTGACAACATGGACATTCTTTTGTTGTCACAATATTATTGATATTTAATTTAATGCACTTATACACTTGGTAAAGGGTGGAAGGCTTGGCCTTTTGCTCAGTGTTTTGTTCCACTCTTGTCGCCCCTAGTTACTTGTGAATCGGTGTTATGTTCCATAACTGAGCGCTCCTAAGACGCTTGGGGTTGTTATGGGTACCCTCTTGATAATTCGTTTTGGGATAAAACTCTTCTGGCAAGGCCCATTGATACTACATTTCCCCAACATAATAATATTGATAATAAATTTGACGCATAGGGAGTTTGCGCTACCTGAGGTTTGTTATTCTACATAATACTGGGGGCACTATTGTTGGTGCTGGTCCAAACTAGAGCAGCGTGCGGGCTACCTGGGGCAACTCGGGACGTCAGTTAATGTACGCTTAGCTCATCCGCCATGTCCTGAGAACGAGATACGTGGCTCCTATCGGGATTGTCGACACGTCGGGCGGCCTTGCTGGATTTGTTTTACATTTCTCGAATGTCTTGTGTACCGACTCTAAGGATACCTTGAGCTATCTCGAGGTGGAGGTTTTCCGGTGCAGCTTGTGGTAATTTGTGATGGACTAGTTGGAGCACCCCTACAGGGTTAAATCTTTCGTAAATCCGTGCCCGCGGTTATGTGGCAAACTTGAATACTTTGTTTAACACCCGGTCATAGCAAACTTGTAGTAACTCTAATAAAATACACCAACTGTGTGCGTAACCGTGATTGTCTCTTCTCGTGAGTCCTTATCGGAGGAAGAACACGGTGGGGTTATGTTTGACATTAGCAGGTGTTCAGGATCAGTTAGTGATCATTACTAGTTCACGTCCGTTATGCGTAGACCATCATACTTTACTTTATGTATTCGTAAGTTAGCCACTAAAATAAATGTTTAGTCGCTTGCTGCAGCCTCACCACTCAACCATACCTCACCCATTAAGCTTTAATAGTCTTGATACCCTTGGAAATGAGATTGTTGAGTCCCCTTGGCTCACAGATTACTACAACAACAGTTGCAAGTATAGGTAATGCGGTGCTTTCACGTGAGAGCGATGCTTGTTTGATTTGGAGTTCTTCTTCTTCATCATCAATCTTGGATGGGTTCCAGGCGGCAGCCTGGGATAGCAAGGATGGATGTCATTTTTTCGGTTGTTTTCGTCCGTAGTCGGACCCTGCTCTTCTGTATGATGTTTGAATATGTTGTATTGATGTGATATTGATGTAGCTTGTGGAGAGTGTAAGCCAATTCCATATACTCATCTCTTCTATACATGTACTTGTAATGATATCCATTCTTGCAACACGACGAGATGTGCTTCTATCCCTGTCGAGGCCCTCGTGCCGAAATAAGGATAGGATCGCATCTTGGGCGTGACATAAAGATACTTGCCGGTAACGATATTGAATTAGATATAGAGATACCAATGATTGAATCTCGGGCAAGTAACATACCGCACAACAAAGGGAACAACATACGGGATTAACTGAATCCTTGACATAGAGGTTCAGTCGATAAAGATCTTCGTATAATCTGTAGGAACCAATATGGGCATCCAGGTCCTGCTATTGGTTATTGACCGTAGATGTGTCTCGGTCATGTCTACATAGTTCTCGAACCCGCAGGGTCTGCACACTTAACGTTTCGGTTCTATTGAGTTATGTATGGTGGTGACCGAAGGTTGTTTGGAGTTCTAGATGAGATCCTGGACGTCACGAGGAGCTCCAGAATGGTCCAGATGTAAATATTGATATACGGGAAGTCCTGTTTTGGTCACCGAAAAAGTTTTGGGTATTTCTAATAGTGTACTGGGGGTGCCGAGAACGTTTCGGGGGGCCATCAAGAGGGGCCACCCACGCCGGTAGGCCACATGGGACTTACAGGTGGCGCACCAAACCTTATTGGGCTAAGAAAGCCAGACACAAGGGGCCCATGCCGCTAGGATGTGGAGAAAAGTAAAAAACCCAAGAGGGGGAAGGGTTTCCAAGTAGGATTGGAGATGGACTCCTCGAGCTCTCCCTTCGGCCGCCCTAGGGGAAATCCTAGGGGGGCTGAACCCTTCCCTCCCTCCTATATATATTGGAGGGGAGAGAGGGTAGCCGCTGTCGTTGTTAAAATCGGCGGATCTCGGGTAGGGGGTCCCGAGCTATGGGTCTTGGATCGATGGGTAACAAGAGATAAGGGAGAGGATGTTTACCCAGGTTCGGGCCCTCTCGATGGACGTAAAACCCCGCGTCCTGCTTTGTTTGTATGGATGATGGTGTACCGAGTACAGAGTTGATCTACCACGAGATAGTATGTAGTGGTCTAAACCCTAAGAGCTATGCTCGTATGATGATATGATCTATGATGATCTGATTGTCCCTAATGACTAACTTGGCCTCGGTTTATATAACACACCAGAGGCCTAGGATAACAAGATTCCTAGTCGGGAGAGGAGTCCTTGTCTTGATCACCAAGTCTTGTGGAATCTTCCTCGTATGCATCATGGGCTGTCCGAACTGGCCCATTAATGAACCGCCTTGGGGATCATCGGCCTAACCCACCTGCCGGGAGACGACGTGGTGAGTACCCCCTAGTTCAAGACACCGTTAGTAGCCCCCTGAACTGGTATTCAAGTTAGGGACAGTCCTCGGTTCTTCCGAACAGTTCTTCGTCTTCGGTCGTCGGTCTTTAAAACTGGTTCAATAAATCTTCCCATCATTGATCTCGAGGATCGCTGAGGTGAATCCGAAGAGTTCACAAATCGGGCATCCGAGGAGCCCCTTTAAGTTATCGGCATGTATTAATGCCTCATTATTTTTATGCCACAACTCGAGTCAGAAGTGTTTCCCATGTGACGGTATCCTCTTGTGTCCGAGCTCCAACGCCGAACTGTATCCGAGGTGTCTTTTTGAGCCCGAGGTCCAACGCTGGTCAGCATCTGAAGTGTCATAGGATACCTCGGTCTCTGAATATTTGAAGTAGTTCATGTGAGCTTAAATATCGGGATAGTCTTTTATGGAGCCAGCCGTTCCCATTCGAGCTTTACACCGTACTGCTTCCGAAGTGTCTTCGATCTCGAGCTTTATGCCGGAATGCTTCTGAGCTCCAACGTCGGACTGCACCCGAGCTCCAACGATGATCAGTGTCCAAGGTGTCATAAAATACCTCGGTCTTTAAAAGATTGAACAAATTCAGCCGAGCTTAATGTCGGAAATGCCCTCTATGGAGCTGGCCACTTGCGCCCGAGCTTTATACCGGACTGCTTCCGAGGTGGTGCACCACCCCGACCGCGCGCTGATTTTTTGTGGATATTTTCGATTGGTGCAATTTATTCTCTGCCGAGATATATAGCCAGTGGCCCTCAAGGTGTGTGTTGGTCTAAAACCTGAAAAAAATCAAATTCAAACCACTAATCCCAGTAGCCCCTGAGACTTAGGTCGATTTGAAAAATCGACCTGAGGATCAAGTTCTTGCTCGGCGACATTCATTAGGGATGTAAAAGCTGTACGCAGTAGTTTCCGAGACATGGGTTGGGTGCGGCCGACCAACCTAAGGATCGAATCTCCTTAGAAAGTGTATTGCACTTTGAATTTGTTGCATTGAATAGGCAATGCAGTAGCCCCCGAGCCTTAATTTGGGCACGGGTGGTCGAATTAAGGATCGATATTTGTTTGACACAAACTTTGTTACGTTTGACACAATTTATGTGTAATGATTCTATGTATCCAAGTACTTTACATCATTAATGCTCAGATCCGCATTGTACAAGACTTTGTTGACCGACCATCGGCTTCAACCTCCTCGACCAGTAGCCGAGGAGTGTTTGTCCTACTTTATAAAGCCTTTATAAAGGCAAAGATTTATGACAAACAGGGCAATCTGGCCATACGGTTTTATAAACAAAGGTACGGGGAGAGATATGTTATATTAAAATGTAAAAAACATCTTCTGGGAGAAATAGTTCATTTATAAGTACCTTTTCCCAGGATATCATGTTGACCATGATCATGAAACCCAAACTCCGATCAATGTGGGAGGAAAAATATTGAGGATTTCGTGCGGCGAATGTTCCCGAACTTTGTGATCTTTAATGAACCAAAAATTTCCCTTCCGTCGTTGCCGACCAATTATATTGTTAAGATGGCTAAATTTCGGTTTCACCTAGTTTGAGGTATTAACCCGGATGACCTGGAAGTAACAATCACAGAGGTGCTCCCTTTACCCTCTAGCTGAACAATCGGGAACGTAGGGGATAAGCACGGGAGCTAGACAACCCAGCTTGGCCAAAATCTTAAATCAAATTGATGCATATTTATGGCTTTATAACGATGATTACGGAAGGCAACACTCCCATATTGAATACAAATGCTTTTATGCGATATGCTATTTTGACTCCTTTGTGACCGTTTATCATTTGAGAGTGGCCCATCGTCGGCTTCTACCCCTTTGTAGACACTACGCAGGGTGTTTCTGCAATAACAAGACTACCCTTAGACAACGTCTCGATGCCCGGAGGTGGCCGTGTTAGCGGAAACAAGGCAATCATATATCCGGGCTTTATAACTTTCACTTAGTCATATCAGCATATGTTTGGGGGCAACTTAATAGCCCTAATATACGTCGACTCCTTGGATTATTCGATGTCGAACCACCCACGACTTGGCCTTTTCAAGAAAGAAAGTCCCTTTGTTTTACTCGAATAACCTCGATCGGCTATATTTGGTTGAACACCACCTACGGTTTGCTGACTGATTTACGCTTGTTGTGACAGTCAGCTTTCGGCTTTCTCCAACTGAGGCACTTAACCAGTAAAACCGAAAGTGACAATCGCAGTGGTTCTCCCTTTACCCCTTAGCCGAACAAAGCGGAAACTTAAGAGGTAAGCACAGGAGCCGAGTAATCCAGCTATAGACCAAAGACACAACTCGAAATCACTGCATATAAATGTGAAATACCGAGTACATTTTGCCGAGGACTGCATGGAGTACCTTGGTGTTTGGTGGGTTTGGTGTTAACCGCAGACCCCCTTTAATACTGCCGGTACATGAAATGCATCTCGCATTGTACTGCAAGAGTTATGCTCAGAAATAAAAAAACTTATGCAAAAAAACTTTATGTTTGGACAAAAGAAAATTGTGCCAATCCAAAATTGGTCTAAAATTTAATTTGTGCCTCGGTCGTGCTTTAACATGATACATCGGATCTCTGGACTCCAAGCGGGTCAACCTTTGACTTCAACCTCCATATTCCGAAGGCGGAGTGTTTCTCTGAGGCCTGTTGAGCGAACTAAACTCGAGCAACTTTAAAAAGAAACCAGGCTATCCGACTATTGACCACACGCTAGTGTCGGAAAAAGGAGTAGTAGAAAAAGACTTTGCAACGACTAAGAAGAAAACACAGTTAATATAAAACAGCTCATAAAAATTTAAGAGCCCCCGGCTAAATCGGGTAAATAAAATTTTTAACAATCAAAGTTTTTTTGTTTAACAAAAAATATAATGTTTGGTTGCACCAAACAAAAAGTAAAATTTCAATGAGAGCTGAGCACGAAAACGACTTAGTTGTTAATGTGCTCGGTGCGGTTCGGGGTTGTGGCATGACGAAGACGTAGTCCTTGACCTGGCAGAGGTCCCAGCCCCCAAGCCCGAGGTAATCGAGCGAAGAGCTCGGGTTGAGAAGTGGCAACGCAACACGGTTGCTGCGGCGAGGCGAAGCCCCCGGTCCAGCCGAGGAGAGTAGTTCGGCAGCGTGACAGTGAAGCCCCTAGTTATCATAGGAAAAGAAAGTGTTTTAACAAACAAACTTTTTATTTAACACAAATATAATGCTTGGTCGAACCGAACAAAATTTAAAAATGTAAAAAAGTTGAGCATGAAAGCGACTTAGTTGGTTAATGTGCTTGTGACGTGTGTCGAGCTTGCAGTGGGTCAACGTCCTAGCCCCCAAGTCAGTCACGAGGTAGCAGAAGAAGAGGTTGGCTTGATGAAGTTACAAAACGACACTTCCAAAGGGCCGATGAGAAACCCACAGTCCACTCGAGCGAACGAAGTAGTTCGACAGTGGGACGGCGAAGCCCCCACGTCCGTCGACCATTTCGACGACGTAGTTTGGTTGATGGAGGCGGGACGACAATGTAGGCACGCCAAGGTGACCGCATGACATAGCCGAAGTCAATTACCTGTGCACACAATATAGTGCAAGCCAAGAGTAATAACAAATAAAGGTAATAATATAAAAGAATCTTCTATTTAGTTAATTTAAGTGAAGCAAATAAGTAAAGGAATATGGCCTGGGCGCCAAGGTGCCTGAGCGAAGAGTTCAACTTGACGAAGTGGTGACGCTGCACGGTCGATGTGGCGAGGTGAAGTCCCCGGTCCAGCTAAAATGGCGAAGCTGGTCGACTGGTGATGCCGAAGTCCCTAGAGCAGGTCGATGAAGAGATGGCAAAGCCCTCGGTCTAGCCGGGGTGATGGAACAGGTCGGCTGGTGACGTCGAGGTCTCATACCAACCGAGGTGTCGAAGCATGTCCGTTGGTGATGCCGACATCTCATGCCAGCTGAGGTGTTGAAGTAGGTTGACTGGTGACGCCGAAGTCTTATGTCAACCGAGGTGTCCAAGTAGGTCGATTGGTGACGCCGAAGTCCCTGGAGCAAGTTGATGAGGAGACGACGAAGCCCACAGTCTAGCTGAGGTGACGGAGCATATCGATAAGGTGACGCTAGAACCCCATGCCAACCGACGTGTCAAAGCAGGTCAGCGTGATGGACGCCAGCATGAAAAAGCAACGGCATGGTGATGCCAACGCAGGTCGGAATTTGTGACGGGGTCAATGCTGGCTTGATGATGCAACGGAGCGCCCGACCCATACAACCCGTGGATGACGAGGTTCTCTTGATGATAATTCAGCCCTTGCGATGCCAAACTCTTGGTCGGTTCACCGAAATGATGAGAAACTTTCTTTAAAAAGGACGTCTCACAACCCGTTCATGAAAAAGATGAACTCGGGTTGGATTCGTTTTCGCGCAGAAAATAGATTCAAAATTCGTTATATTCCTCGGACGGTTCCCGGAGTTTGGATGGTCGGATCGAGCTGAAATTTTGAGGGGTGATCGGTATAGGAATTCCGCATCCGATGAATGGTGGGATTTTCCAATAGATATCCGAGATAGATACTGGACACCTCGTCCTAAACTCATTCAGATTCCCGTCCAGATTCGATAGGGCTCCGGTAAATTGGAGATTGCTGGAGATTCCTCCATAGGAACACGATGAAATTTTGCAAAGTTGTTGTAGATACAATTCCAAACAATTCCACCTGAAGCAATCGTCAAAGCGATGCTCGAGGAAACGGGGACGACGAACACAAATTCGCTGTCTAGGAAAAACTGCAATCTACAGACGAGCCATCGATCCTTGTGGTGATCCCGCAATGAAACTCTCAATGAAAGCACTAATGTCGGTGTCAAAACCGGCGGATCTCGGGTAGGGGGTCCCGAGCTGTGGGTCTTGGATCGATGGGTAGCAGGAGACAAGGAGATAATGTTTACCCAGGTTCGGGCCCTCTTGATGGAGGTAAAACCCTACGTCCTGCTTTGTTTGTATTGATGATGGTGTATCGAGTACAAAGTTGATCTACCACGAGATCGTATGTAGTAGTCTAAACCCTAAGAGCTATGCTCGTATGATGATATGATCTATGATGATCTGATTGTCTTTAATAACTAGCCTGACCTTGGTTTATATAACACACCAGAGGCCTAGGATAACAAGAGTCCTAGTCGTCTACGTCGGTGGAGAGGAATCCTTGTCTTGATCACCAAGTCTTGCGCAATCTTCCTTGTATGCATCATGGGCTGTCCGAACTGGCCCATTAATGAACCGCCCAGGGGGTCCTCGGCCTGACCCACCTATCGGGAGACGACGTGGTGGGTACCCCCTAGTTCAGGACATCGTCAGCCGTACCCAACCCTAAGCCACAATGCAGCCCTCTCTCTCCACTAGATCGCCTCCCTTTAGATTCGGCGGTGCTTTGGCGAAGCCCTGTCGGAATAGTTCCACCACCACTGTCGTCACGCTGTAGAGAACTCATCTACCTCTCCGCTCCTCCTTGCTGTATCAAGAAGGCGGAGATCGTCATCGAGTTGTACGTTTGGTGAACGCAGAGATGCCGTCCGTTCGGCGCTAGATCATGATTGCATTACGAGACGGCTAGCGATTTGGATTGCGAAGACGTTTGACTACATCAACCACATTTTTTAACGCTTCCCGCTTAGCGATCTACAAGGGTATGTAGATCCACTCTCCCTCTAGTAGATGCTCATCACCATGGATAAATCTTGCGTGTGCGTAGAATTTTTTTGTTTCCCATGCAACGTTCCCCAACACCACCTTCTTCCTCTCCGCGCCGCTAGCCTGAGCCCATCTTTCTCTCTCCCACTTCGTCGTTCTTCCCACGCCGTGTCGCTTCGCCATGGATTGACAAAAGAAGATGACGTATGCTATGCTCAGGCTGGAGCGTCGGTTCCAGATTGAGAAGGAGATGCGGGCGCCGCGCACCGCCCACATTGCAGCCGGCATGTCGAAGGATGAGCAGGAGGTTGAGGAGGAGCCTAAGCAGCAGCCGGTTTCGATGGAAGTTATGGGTCCGGAGGATGATGCGTCGGAGCAACCGGAGGATGAGTTGGTGTCGACTGCCATGCAGGAGTTTGCGGTCGCCCTAGCGGCAACGATGACGAAGCAGCTAACCGTCATGAAGCCCATTCAGAATGTCGCCTATATCGAGGCCAACCGTAAGATCATCCGGTAGGAACAACTGGTGACCGACGCGCTTTTCACTGAACTTGACCCGGAGGCGGAGGTAGAGGATGAGTCAGAGCAGCCGAAGTAGCCACATGAGCCGGAGTTGCGGTTGTCGCCCATGTACCCGGAGCTGGGCACGGAGATAGTAGACATCTCCGACGAGGATTAGGATAGTATATGTTGATCTACCTAGGATTTCCTCGTTTGCATGTTTTATATGAATTTAATACGATTTCAAATACGAGGCATTCAGATGTTGAGGAGGGAGGGCGGTAAATTTAAGGTGTGATCGAACACTGCTTACGAACGCTCGTGCATTTAAGGGTCTGGATTTGATGTCCATGGCTCTAGTTGCTCTAGGCAGTGAAGGAATCCATTCCTCGCAAAAGGCTTCAAAGGGATTTTTCTGTAATAATCCTATATCTTACAAACCAAAAAAGGCTTTAATATTCAAGTTTAAGCTGTGTGTACGTGGTGTGCCGATCCTTTTCGGATTTGGGTCGTGCGCCGGAGCTAAAGGTGCTATGAGAATGCGTTGGACCGTACAACTTCGTCGATCGGACATGCGGCGAGTCGAACACCATCCAGCTCTACTCGATCACGTTTGATCAACGACCCACGGGGTGGAAGAGTGGTAGATCACCGAACCGTAGTCCGTAGACGGTAGTGCTACGTGCTTAGCTAGATCGGGTAAAACGGCGACAGACCGTGTGATATGCGTGATCATCACATGTTTCTCTTTCTTGGAAGATGTGTACTTGCACGCACAAATGACACAAGGTTGCCACCGTCCCAACGCTCGGAAGTAGGAGCCCATGCCACACACACCGGTCAGGATCAATGACGTGTTACACAAAACTCCTACTATACTATACGGGTTTGTTACAAAAAACATCACATATTGATGCAATTCATTGCAGCTAGGTCTGATCTAATGTTTAAAAACATTAACATAATTTGAAATAAATGGGTCCCGTTTGTAAAATTAAAGGATGATGCTCGGTCGTTAGATTGTGCCAAAAAGACCCCCATCCGACTTATAGCATGCCCCAAGGAGTAAACGGAAGCACCGAGCATCTCCAGCAGTCTGAAAGAAACCCTATCAACAAGCGTTTTCTCATTTGTCCTAATAATTTAGAAAGAGTTTACAAGTAAAGTACTATCTCTGCACATTTTTATAAGATGTTTAGATCACTAAATTAATGTTGTAGAACGTCTTATAAAAATTTACGAAGGGAATACTTTTCTATAGGCCCAATAATTTCTTTTCCAATGCTAAATCCAACTTTGAGATCTCACTTGTCCATGTAGTATTGTTTACTCTCCGGTGGTGGCTAGGCGAACCCTCGCAGCAGTCAGGGAACGGCCAAGGTGTGGTGGTCTTAGGCGGCAGTCACAGGCGACGACGGTTGGGCCCACGATGGCCTTCAGAGGTGGCGCGGTGGTCTTACACCGTCGTAGAAATTACTGGCAACAATATTGACAAAGACAATTTTTTTTCATTTTACTGGGAATGGAGGAGCTGATTATTGAGAAGTCTTAATATTGGATAATGGGAGTTTGTTGGAATGTGGGAGTGTAGAGGTGTTAATTGGACAAAGTTACACATTTCATTGGGAGTGAAGGGGCTGATTATTTTTTGGCATCTCTTTACCCAATAAATTGCATGTATAGAAAGAGTCGAGG
The DNA here is from genome assembly GCA_022496015.1 of Hordeum marinum. Taxonomy (NCBI): domain Eukaryota; kingdom Viridiplantae; phylum Streptophyta; class Magnoliopsida; order Poales; family Poaceae; genus Hordeum; species Hordeum marinum. Next base: position 403,255,150 of record CM039675.1, read on the forward strand.
CAAAAAATTGTGCTCCATCAAATACTTATTTCGGTATACATTATTAAAACGTCTCAATGATAAGCCCCTTCACTTCTAATATAATACTTTCACCCTTCCAATAATTGTCACATCAACGCCATGCCAGCGCCGCTTGCCAACACCGTCCTCTATCCACCATTAGAAACAGAACGACATCACATTGACATGTGGGACCTCATAGTCAGATTTAGTATTTTGAAGAAATTATTAGGGCTCTCAAAAATCACCTTACTTGCAAACCGTAGGTAAATTATTGGGACAGACGAAAAATGCTTATGGTCTTTTTAGGCTGTTAGAATGGGAGCCGATGGAGTGCACACCGGAACAGTCTCCAACGTCTCGCTGGACTGTGCAAGTGCATGCAGCGGAGAGAGCACGACACGCGTCATGTTGCGCTGTGCACACGTGGTGGTTAGTGTAACGAACGGGAAACGTGGTCCTCGCGCGCGTTATTGAGATTTTGGTTCTGTTTGGTTGGTGATTAATTTTACCAAGTCAAAGTATGGCAAGCCATCAAACTATGGCAAGTCATAAATTGTGATTGAAAAAAAGTATGTCAAACTTTAATAAAAATTAATTAAAAAACAACTCTATGACAAATGGGTCACAGGAATAATAAAATATGGTAAACCAAACTATGATAAAAACTAAATACATGCCAACAAAATTGTGGCTGTCTAATTTTGACTTGGCAAAATGTGGCTAGAAACCAAACAACACCTTTAAGATCCACAAGATACTACCTTCACACGGAAAATAAAAAACTCAAGAAAGAGATCCACATACTACCTGTCCCAGTTTCCGAGTGTTTTCCGAGAGATGCTTGTGAGTATGAAATACGACCACTTGCAACGGGCTTGTGTACTGGCAAAGATTGCATATCATTAACGAAAACTGAATATTATACTGGGCTCAAATTAGTTGCAGGAAGCATCGTCCAAGAAATTACAAGATCACATCCATGCATCATGCACGGGGTTGACAGCTCAACTCCACGAGGGCATCTAAGGCTATGGTACCGTTCAAAAAATAAATAAATCTAAGGCTATGGTGATCGACGGCAGAAAGACGCACAACTGATTTTTTTAAATTTTTTTTACGGGTCGCCCGCACATTTTTTTTTTGAAAAACTCGCCACTTTCATTCATTCAGAACAAGGGCCATAGGTATAATGTCGGGATCATGAAGAAAGCCCAATCACACATGCCTATCAACACCTAGATTACTGGCAACCGTGGCGAGGTTATTTGGCTCAATACTAAAGTTCTTATGCTCAACAATAAAAAAACTAGAAAGAAAATTGGTACAACAAGATCTTATTTCATGTACTACGGAAGCATTAGGACCTCCTGTCCCCTTGGTGATGTCCTTCACCGCCTCCTGATGCCCAGAAGCCTCGCATATATTCTACACCACTAGATCATCTGCAAGGGCTAGAGCCCCACGACAAGCATAAGTCCAGGACCAAACGATCATTCATTTTTTAATAAACTATCGTCGACGAGTCCAGGTATGTGCCTTGGTTCCTGCAGATCGCAACCACTGCTCCTCCATGGTGAGATCTTGCCGCTACACCGCTCACAATAAGCTTCACTGCACCAGCAGGGGGAGGAAGCCACCTCCCTTCATGAGGAGAGTTCACAACATGCGGTCTGCTGCTTGCTTCATGCCTGGTTGGCTGACCCAGTTCTTGATGAAATTGTCAATAAATGACTTTGTTTATTGTGGACTCTGAAAGATAGCCTCGTAAACTGCCTTGCGCATCGCATACCAAATTGACCACAAGGTCATAGCCATGCGAGTAAAGCCTTGCTCATCAAGAACATCGTATAGTTGAAAGAGACATAGTCTTGCGTTCGGTTCCGTGACATGCTTGACACTAGCCCGTCATCCAACAGGGGTTGCCACACAACTGATGAACTCCAACATGCGTACAACAGACATCGAGCTGGACAATCCTGTTCGTCGCTTGCCGCGGCGAATTGTGGAGCATTGGCACAGGGGCAAGGATACAAGCAATGCTACATGGCCCGGCCCACTTTCGGCTTTACAAAGTGCGGCCGAGTTTATTCCTATGTTGATTTTTTTCTTTTGTTTATTCCGTTTTTCATTTGGTTTTTATTTTTCTGGTTCTCCTTTTATTTTCATTTTCATTTTTCACATTTTTTCAATTTTCATTCATAAATTTCGAAAAAGTTTGCATTTTCCATTTTTCCTTTTTTAAAAAAAATCCAATTTTCTAGATTTTGTTCAGAAATATAAAAATGTTCAAAATTCCAAAATAATTAGAGCTTTAAAATGTTTGTGTTTTCAAAAATTGTTTGTGATTACAAAATTTGTTCGCAAGTTGAATTTTATTTTCAAGAATTTCAAAAAATGTTCATGATTTCAAGTTTTTGCTCGGAATTTTATGAAATGTTCCATTTTTCATGATTTCATATTTTGTTCAGAAGTTTTCAAAAATGTTTGTGTTGCAGAAAATATTCAAGAATTTCAATAAATGTTCGCACTTCAAAATTAGTGTTCGGAATTTCGTGGAATGCTACATTGTTTCACGATTTATTTTTTTTTATATAAAATTCAAAAAAGTCCGCGCCTTTTACAAAATGTTCAAGAATTTCAAAAATGTTCCCGATTTCAAATTTTTCTTTCTAATTTCATGAATGATCCATTTTAAAATTTTGGCTCACAAATTCAAAAAATGTCCGTGGTTTCAAGATTCTATTCAGAATATAATGAAATATTCCACTTATCTAATATATGTTTAGAAATTCAAAAATATTTGCGTTTTCAAAATTTGTTCTGAAATTCATAATTTGTTCACAAATTCAAAAAATGGTTCATGTTAAAAAAATCGTGCTTTTAAAAATGTTCCAAATTTCAAAACATTCTCATTTTTCAGAATTGTTCATAAACTCAAAAATGTACTTGTTTTCTCAGAAAAAGTTGTGAATGCTTTTGTTCAAATTTTTCATAAATCATCAAAACAAAAAATATCGTTTAATAAAGATTTTAAAATTTTGAGCACAAATTTGATGTTCAAGAACACTTTTAGATTTGAGAACATTTATAAATTCGAGACCTTTTTGAATTGGAGAAATTTGGGAACATTGTTTTCGAAAACCAATCATTTTTAAATTCCAGAAATATATTTTAAAAATTGAATAGTTAATGAATTTAAATTATTCTAATATAGCTTCTCTACTACTAATATCTCAGTTGGTAGTCTCGCCTTACCTCCCATCAACCCCTTGGCAAACCCTATATTGCATCTATGAACGTCTTAAATGCGACCTTTCGCTCAATCACAACCAATTTTGACCGGCCCATTTGACGCGTGCATTAACTCAATGAGATCAACACTTTCTCGAAACAACTTCATGCATTAATTTGTTCAAATCAAATTACTACTTACCAACACAACCACGTGCACAGTTTTCATTTCCAAATCAAATCAAAAATTTCAAATCATTACTTACTAAATTAAATTAATATTTACCAAATCAAATCCCTACTCGAATATTGTTTTTGCACCACGGTTTATTTGCTCACATTCCACCATCTATCTTGTCATAGTTTGTTTTCATCTTACCTCCCACCAATCTCTTCATGTTGGTTTTTTAGCCACCGGTTTATTTCCTCTTCACTCAGCACTTTCGTAACATATAAAAAATCACGGATCTAACTTTCTTAACTTACCCAAATCAACAAGCCCTGTCATCAATGCAATTCACTTTAGGAAACAAATTATGGATTTGAAGGAAACAAACAACAAATTTTAAGGAAACAAATAACATATTTTAAGAAAAATAACATGCAAATCATTATGCATTGTATAACATAGGAACAAATCCTGTTATGAAATCATTATGTACCAACTTAATTTGTTATGGAATCTCTATTATGAGATGTACGCAGTCGTTTGGTGCTCTCACCTAGTCTTCCCCGATCAAAGGAAATAAGCCCCCATCAATTGAAGAAAATTCCAGCGATCTCTTTTGCGGAAAAAGTTCTACGAATTTTTTCCTAAATCGTGATGGTATGGTTGGTAAGTCGTCATTCACTTTCATCGCGTCCGCCTCTTCTCGCATGCATGCACGTAAATGCTGTCGGTGGTAAAAAACGAACCAACCCATTTACAGACACACACATGCGCGCTCCTCACCCCGTGTAGCATGTTAGATTTTTTTATTCATCCGGAATTTAGTATCGAGTGTCACATAAAATTGAATCAACATTATGTATTGACAAAAAACATTCTGCTACTAAAATTTCATAGGAAGGATGAGCTTAATGGAGCAGAAAGAATAACAAGCAAGAATACAACTGAGAATATACTTAAGATGTGACTATCACTTAAGTTAATTTGAATGAACTCAACTAAGAACACATCTATAATGGCGTCACGCATTTTTAGATTTTTTGTAGTGGGTAGTGTCAATCCTCGCTTTTTTATTGGGATCAACCTACTCAATAGATCACCCTGATTTATTTTAGCAGCTCGATGCGACACTAGATCAGAGAGAAGAACATTAAGCTCTTGGGGACTTGGATGGAGGCGAGGCGAATAGGCTGATCTTTTTATATATTTAACACAAGACCTTACAATAGTAGGGAGTTGCAAAAAACTTGTATGTTTGGCACGACGAAGAACATATTGTAGTAACCAACTCAACATGAAAATTTAGTAAACAATGCCCTTGACCTAGAGAACATGATTGATGATAAACTAAAACATGTATGCCCATAGAAACGGCAATTAACGTAGTGACGTGGCCATGGAGGTGCAACATGGGGAGAGGAGTTTGAGGGAGCAGACACTGGGCACAGCGACCATCACGATCATAGAGGGGACAAACAAGGTGATATTAGTAGCTGGAGGAGGGGCATTAGATGAGCGGCGCTGGTAGGTGGGGAGGCATGGTGGGTTGGTGGCACATGTGGATGTCAATTGCGGTTGGGGTTGGTCTGTTCAGTTACTGTTGTTCGAGTGGAGTGATTTCCCTACTTTAGAAAATGTGTCAAATTGCATTTCATTAGAGATGGCTTTGCAACAAATTGCACGAGTGAGCGATTCATATATTTTTCCATCTGTTGTATTTTTTCATCCAGATAGAACATAAATGCATTGATTGGTTGCTTGAAGAGTTAATAACGGACACAGTGGTGTATCAGTTGCATGCCCAACAACAAATATCATATTTTATTTCACCGTAATGCATGACATTCAATTATATGATACACCATGGAAATGACATAGGAGGCATCGGATCCGACTTCGGGGCGTCACGGGTGACGCATGACCCCCCCCCTTGATGGCAGTGGGGGTCGACACAAACACGTGAGGAGGTGTTAGGGTGGAGAATGGGGTGGTTGATGTGGGGAAATATGGTGTGAAGGAGAGAGAGCGCCATCACAAATATGAGGTGATCGTCATTTGGTTTTAAAGGACATGGCTCTAGCGAGAAATGGATTGTGGGGGTGTTTTTTTGTTAGTCCCACATATTGGAGATAACATGGTGGACAGTCTGGTACAATCATACCCTCCCCCCCCACATGGTTTGGATTAGGGGGTGCCCAAGCTTATATTGGATTTTGGGGTGCATGTTGTATGCCCGTTTGATGTCTAAACAACATATGACGGGGAAATGAGCCTCAACCTTGGAGATGATCTTAACCATTTATTTGATTCATTTATATGCATTGTCGTCCGTAGCAACGCACGGACGTTCTACTAGTATTATTTTAAATCCGTCAAAATTTGTACAACCTGTTTCTTGGAAGAAACCCGCATGAGAAACCAGAAGTAAACTGACCATAGTAAAATGAAAATCACTAGTAAAGTTAGCCATTAAAAAACGAAACGTGGTCCCAAAAACAAAAAATAGTATCAAGAAACATCAGCAAGAACCAGAGTGTGAAGTGGAAACAACGGCAAAAAAATAACGAAACAGTGAAAAAGCAGGAAACGGAATTGGACCAGAAACCTACGAAGCCCGCCAATTGCCGCTCTGTGTGAAACGTGGCCAGTTTGAGGCATAAAGCGTCATATAGGAGCTCCCCATCGAGCCGATGGCCATCCCAAAGCACGGGATGGTCCACTCGCTGTGCTGTTGGGCTGCTGCAAGGAGACACGGGATTTGTTCAGTTGTATACGTACAATGGCCCACTGGCCTCCTTCACTTATGCTCCCTTTGTTTTAACTTTTTTGTGAGGAAACACATGCGAACTACGGTTTCATTCGGAGAAGGAGCGGCGTTAGAACATCAACTCTACAAAAATCTTGCCTCCCACATGGACAAGGGAGGGGAAAACAAAAACAAAAAAGAGGAGAGAACAAAAAAGTCATACTAAGATCGCTACTCTCATGGCATTACATGACTGCCCCAACCAGAACCCAGATCGCCAGTTCGGCGCTGATCTGGTTCATTACCTCCTCTAAGGAATGTTCTTTTTCTCTAAAGATCCTATCGTCTCGTTCCTTCCACAAGAACCATAGTAGTAGCAACACAATGGATCACACTCGTTTAATCTGAACGCATGTGGCATTGAGGTGGCCAATCCAGTCAACGAGGAAGCTAGTTGCTTGCCAAGCATTGAGGCTTAGCGACTGGATGGCAAACCGCGTCCCCGCTTCCGCCTAGATACGCCTTGATCATGGGCACTCCTCGAAGAGGTGTGTGTTGGCCTCAAGACCCCGTCGGCATAGGGGACATAATAGAAATTAGGCCATTGCTTGGCCAGCAGCCGATTCGCGGTAAGTAGTCGATTGATGGACAGTATCCATGCGAAGAGTTTCACTTTGGCCGGCACCCAGACTTTCCAGATCACGTCAGCAACGGGCAACCGAGTTAATCCCGAGAACTGATGGCGGTAAGTAGACGCCGTGGAGAACTGCTCCGATCACGTGAGGTTCTAGGAGAACTCATCGTGACCAGGTTAGAGCTGGCCCACCATTGTGATCTTGGAGCAGAGAGGTCAACGAACTCTGGGAGCAGCTTGGTCATTACCCGGCCTTGTATGTTCTTGATCCAACACCCGTGCAAAAGGGCCTCCTGCACCGATCTCATTTTATGCCGCGCGAGCAGGAAGATGCCGGGTGCAATGTTGAATGGAGCCTCACCATGGAGCCAACAATCCAGCCCGAAGCATGTCATCTTCCTGTTGCATATCTGTGCAGTAGTGGCAGCCGCAAACAGAAGTCGCTCAAGCATTGAGTAAGGCACATGCAGGTGATACTTGTGAACCGTGTTGGGATTTTCTCCCAAAAAGGAGGGGACGATGATGCAACACAATAAAGGTAAGTATTTCCCTTAGTGAGAACCAAGGTTATCGAACCAATAGGAGGACCACGCCAACTCCCGTCTTCAGTGCCTACACACAAAAGAGCAAACACTTGTACCCAACACGAGCAAGCGGATTGTCAATCAACTTGAACTCATTACTCGCAAGCAAATGAAGTGTTTACATGATAGTTGGTAAAGATAAATTGAAAAAAAGTACATAATGGCAGAAAGGTATTTAGAGTTTTTTAAAATATATTTATGAGGAGACCCGGGGCCATAATTTTCCCTAGAGGCTTCTCTCTCGAAGAAAGCATACGATGGGTAAACAAATTACTGTTGGGCAATTGATAGAAAAGCGCATAGTTATGCAATATTTATTCATGGCAATGATCATGTATATATGCATCACGTACATAAGCAAGTAGATCAACTCCTATCGACCCCTGCCTGCATCTACTACCATTACTCCACCCATCGACCGCAGTCCAGCATGCATCTAGAGTATTAAGTAAAACAGAGTAATGCTTGGAGGATGATGACATGATGTAGACAAAGTAAATTCAATTAATATGAATGAACCCCATCGTTTTACCCTTAGTGGAAGGAATACAATACGTGTCATGTCCCATTATGTCACTGGGATTGAGCACCGCAAGATTAAACCCACTACGACGTGCCATTCTCACTTGAAGATAAATCAATATAGTTGGCCAAACCAAACCGATGGATCGGAGAGCATTATGCAGCTATACCAATCATGCATATAAATAACCAACAATGATTCAATATATTTTCATGAATAATTTGAACATAAACCCACAGTTCAACAGATCCCAACAAACACACCGCAAAGATTGATTACATAAGATAGATCACCGCAGGAATCGCGGTGACCCTAGCAATGAAGAACATAGAGAGAGAGATTTCCATTGAGGTGCTAACTACGGAACCGTAGGTCTGTGGTGAACTACTCACACATCACCATGGGAGCAACAAGATTGGTGTATAAGCCCTCTGGGATCGACCGCCCCCTTCGGTAGGGCACCGGAACAGGGCTCCAGATGGGCACACGACAGAACAGATACTTGCGGCAGCGGAAACATTGTTTTGGGAGGCTCTCTAGGGTTTTGGGGATATATAAGAATTTATAGAGAAGAGATCAAAACCAAAGGAGCTGGGAGATGGTCCAAAGCCATCAGGGCACAACTACCCCCCTATTGCATTGGGGGACCTCATGTGCCCTCCGGAGCTTCGAGGTCTTATTTTTTTCCAAAACAAATCATCAAAAAGTTTCGGGGTATTTGGACTTTGTTTGGTATAGTATTACTGAAAAGATAAAAACATGCAGAAAACATCAACTTGCACTTGGCACCGAGTTAATAGGTTAGTGCTCAAAAATAATATAAAACAACAAGTAGATGCTTAAAAGTATCCTAGTAGTATAATAGCATGGAACAATCAAAAGTTATGCAAATGTTGGAGACGTATCAGCATCCCCAAGCTTAATTCCCGCTCGTCCTTGAGGAGGTAAATGATAAAAAAAATGATGTGACCGTTGGGGAACGTTGCATGGGAAACAAAAAATTTCCTACGCACACGCAAGATCTATCCATGGTGATGAGCATCTATGAGAGGGAGAGTGGATCTACATACCCTTGTAGATCGCTAAGTGGGAAGCGTTAAGAAACGCGGTTGGTGTAGTCGAACGTCTTCGCGATCCAAATCGCCGAGCGTCCCGCGATCTCATCACGATTTGTCCTGCGATCCAATCACGATATGTCCCGCGAACTCATCATGATCCGTCCCGCAAACTCATCACGATCCGTCTCGCGATCTTGATCACAGTCCTTCCGATCTAGCGCCGAACGGACGACACCTCCGCGTTCAGCACATGTACAGCTCGATGACGATCTCCGCCTTCTTGAACCAGTAAGAGGGAGCGGAGAGGTAGACGAGTTCTCCGGCAGCGTGACAGCGTTGTGGCGATGGTGGTGGAGCTGTTTCGGCAGGGCTTCGCCTCAGCACTGTAGAAAACCGATCTAGAGGAGATACTATGCACTAGAGGAACGGGTAGCACGTGGCTGAAAATCTGGTGCCAAAACCCCTAAAACCCTCTAGTATATATAGGGGGAGAGGAGGAGAGGCCTTGGCGCAAGGTCCAAGCCTCCTTTGGTTCGGCCAAAGTGGGGAGGAGAGGAGGACTCCTCCTCCAATCCTAGTAGGACTAGGATTCCTCCCCTTTTTGCCTTTTCCCCCCTTTTCCCTTTGGGCTTTTCTTTCCCTAGGTGCATGGGCCTTGTGTGGGAATTCCATCAGCCCAAAAAGGGCTGGTATTCACTCTCTCACAGCCCATGAAGCCTCTTGGGTCGAAATACCCCTCCCGGTGGTCTCCCGGTACACTACCGGCACTCCCGGTACACTACCGATGAGCCCGAAACTTTTCCGGCGACCAAAACAGGACTACCTATATATGAATATTTACCTCCGGACCATTTCGGAGCTCCTCGTGACGTCCGGGATATCATCCGGGACTCCGAACAACCTTCGGTCACCACCATGCATAACTCTATACTATCAAAACGTCACCAAACCTTAAGTGTGCAGACCTTGCGGGTTCGAGAACTATGTAGACATGACCGAGACACCTCTACATTCAATAACCAATAGCGGGACCTGGATTCCCATATTGGTTCCTACATATTCTACGAAGATCTTTATCGGTCGAACCTTTATGTCAAGGATTCAGTTAATCCCGTATGATGTTCCCTTTGTTCTTTGGTATGTTACTTGCCCGAGATTCGGTCGTCGGTATCTCCATACCTAGTTCAACCTCATTATCGGCAAGTCTATTTACTCGTTCCGTAATAAAATATCCCGTGACTGACACTTAGTCACATTGCTTGCAAGGCTTATTGTGATGTTGTATTACCGAGTGGGCCCTGAGATACCTCTCCGTCACACGGAGTAACAAATCCCAGTCTTGATCCATGCCAACCCAACAGACACCCTCGGAGATACCTGTAGAGCACCTTTATAGTCACCTAGTCAAATTGTGACATTTGATACACACAAGGTACTCCTCCGGTGTTAGTGAGTTGCATGATCTCATGGTCATAGGAACATATACTTGACATGCAGAAAACAACAGCAATAAACTGACACGATCATATGCTATGTTTGTAGTTTGGGTCTTGTCCATCACATCATTCTCCTAATGATGTGATCCCGTTACCAAATGAAATCTCATGTCCATGACTAGGAAACCATAGGCATCTTTGATCAACGAGCTAGTCTATTAGAGGCATACTAGGGACATGGTGTTGTCTATGTATCCACACATGTATCTGAGTTTCCGATCAACACAATTATAGCATGGATAATAAATGATTATCATGAACAAGGAAATATGATAATAACTAATTTATTATTGCCTCTAGGGCATATTTCCAATAGTCTCCCACTTGCACTAGAGTCAATAATCTAGTTCACATCACCATGTGATTCGCATTGTTATGAATCTAACACCCAATGAGTTCTGGGGCTTGATCATGCTTTGCATGTGAGAGAGGTCTTATAGTCAACGGGTCTGCGACATTCAGATCCGTGTGTACTTTGCAAATCTCTATGTCAAACTGTAAACACTACTACCACACTCCACTTGGAGCTATTCCAAATGGCTGCTCCACTATACGTATCCAGATTGCTACTAGGAGTCATCCGGAATTGTGTTAAAGCTTTCATCGACGTAACTCTTTACGACGAACTCTTTATCACCCCCATACTCAAGAAACATCTCCTTAGTCTTTTAGTTACTAAGGATAATCTTGACCGCTGTCCAGTGATCCACTCCTGGATCACTTTTGTACCCCTTGACAGACTCATGGCAAGGCACACGCCAGGTGCGGTACACAGCATGGCATAATATAGAGCCTATGGCTAAGGCATAGGGGATGACGTTCGTCCTTTCTCTTTCCTCTGCTGTTGTTGAGCTTTGAGTCTCACTCAACTTCACACCTTACAAATCAGGCGAGAACTCTTTCTCTGACTGATCCATTTTGAACTCTTTCAAAATCTTGTCAAGGTATGTACTCATTGAAAGTCTCATCAAGCATCTTGATCTATCTCTATAGATCTTGATGCTCAACAATTAGGTAGCTTTATCCAGGTCTTCCTTTCAAAAACTCTTTTCAAACAACCGTTTATGCTTTCCAGAAATTCTACATCGTTTCCGATCAACAATATGTCATCCACATATACTTATCAGAAATTCTATAGTGCTCCCACTCACTTTATTGTAATTACAAGTTTGTCGTAAACTTTGTATAAACTACAAAACTTTGACCACCTCATCTAAGTGTATATTCCAACTCCGAGATGCTTGCTTCAGTCCATAGAAGGATCACTAAAGCTTGATCACCTTTTAGCATCCTTAGGACTGACAAAACCTTCTGGTTGTATCACATACAACCTTTCCTCAAGTAGACCGTTAAGGAAACGATGTTTTGACATCCATCTGCCAGATTTCATAATTGAAAAATGCAGCAACTGTTAACATAATTCCAACAGACTTTAGCATCTCTACGAGTGAGAAAGTTCTGTTAACATAATTCCAACAGACTTTAGCATCGCTACGAGTGAGAAAGTCTCATCGCAGTCAACTCATTGAAGTTGTCGTAAACTTCTTTGCAACAAGTCGAGCTTTATAAATGGTGACATTCACCATCAACGTCTGTCTTCATCTCGAAGGTCCATTTGTACTTGACGACCTGCCATCCAACGAGCAAGTCTACCAAAGTCTATACTTGGTTTTCATACATGGATCCTTTCTCGGATTTCATGGCCTCTAACCATTTGTCGGAATCCGGGCCCATCATCGCTTCTCCACAGCTCGTAGGTTCATCGTTGTCCAACAACATGACCTCCAAGACAGGGTTGTCATACCACTCAGGAGCAGTACGCATCCTTGTCGACCTACGAGGTTCGATAGTAACTTGATCTGAAGCTTCATGATCATCATCATTTACTTCCTCTTCAACTGACGTAGGTTCCACAAAAACATCTTTCTGCGCTGCGCTACTCTCTGGTTGAAACAATGGTTCAACAACCTCATCAAGTTCTATCTTCCTCCCACTCAATTCTTTCGAGAGAAACTTTTTCTCGGGAAAGGACCCCTTTTAGCGACAAACACTTTGCACTTGGATCTGAGATAGAAGGTATACCCAACTGTTCTTAGGGTATTCTATGAAGATACATTGTCCGCTTTGGGTTCGAGCTCATTAGGTGAAAACCTCTTTTCACATAAGCATCATGGCCCCAAACAATAAGAAATGACAGCTTAGGTTTCTATCAAACCATAGTTTCAGACGGTGTCATCTCAACGGACTTAGATGGTGCCTTATTTAAAGTGAATGTAGTTGTCTCTAATGCATAACCCCAAAATTATAGTAGCAAAACAATAAGAGACATCATAGCACGCACCATATCCAATAGAGCATGACTATGACGTTCGGACACACCATCACACTATGGTGTTCCAGGTGGCGTGAGTTGTGAAACAACTTTCACATTGTCTAAAGTTGTATGCCAAACTCGTAACTCAGATATTCACCTCCACGATCATATCACAGGCATTTTCATCTTCTTGTCACGATGATCTTAAACTTCACTCTGAATTTGCTTGAACCTTTCAAACGATTCAGACTCATTAAGTAAATATACACTATATCTACTCAAATCATCAGTGAAGGTAAGAAAATAACGATATCCACCGCACGCTACAAGACTCATTGGATTGCATACATCAACATGTATCATTTCCAATAAATCACTTGTCCGCTCCATCCATCTGGAAAATGGGGTCCTTAGTCATCTTGCCCAAGAGGCATGGTTCGCATGTCTCAACCGATTCGAAATCGAATGAGTCCAAAGATCCATAAGCATGGAGTTTCTTCATGCGCTATATACCAATATGACATTTAGCGGCAGTGCCACAAGTATGTGGTACTATCATTATTAACTTTGTATCTTTTGGCATCAATGTTATGAACATTTGTATTACTATGATCAAGATTCAACAAACCATTCTCACCGGGTGCATGACCATTGAAGGTATTATTCATGTAAATAGAATAACAATTATTCTCAAACTTAAATGAATAACCATGTTGCAATAAACACGATATAATCACGTTCATGCTCAACGCAAAACACCAAATAACATTTATTTAGGTTCGTCACTAATCCCAAAGGTAGAGAGAGCATGTGATGTCGATCACATCAACCTTGGAAACATTTCCAACACACATCGTCACCTCACCCTTAGCTAGTTCTCCGTTTATTCCGTAGCTTTTATTTTGAGTTACTAACATTTAGCAACCGAACCGGTATCCAATACCCAGGTGCTACTAGGAGTACTAGCAAGGTACAAAAAAATAACATGTATATCAAATATACTTCTGTCGACGTTGCCAGCCTTCCTATCTACCAAATATCTAGGGATGTTCCGCTTCAGCGACCACTCTCCTCATAATCGAAGCACTTAGTCTCGGGTTTGGGTTCAACTTTGGGTTGCTTCACTGGAGCAACAACTGACTTGCTATCCATGAAGTTTCCCTCCTTGCACTTGCCCTTCTCGAAACTAGTGGTTTTACTAACCATCAACACTTGATGCTCCTTCTTGATTTCTACCTTTGCGGTCTCAAACATCGCGAACAGCTCAGGGATCATTATTCTATCCCTGGCATTTTATAGTTCATCACCAAGTTCTAGTAGCTTAGTGACAGTGACTTGGAGAACTATATCAATCACTATCTTATCTGGAAGATCAAGTCCCACTCGATTCAAGTGATTGTAGCACCCAGAAAATCTGAGCACATGCTCAACGATTGAGCTATTCTCTTTCATCTTGCAGGCAAAGAATCTTGTTGGAGATCTCATATCTCGCAACATGGGCATGAGCCTGAGATCCTAATTTCAACTCTTAGAACATCTCATAAGTTCCGTGACATTCAAAAACGTTTCGGAGCCTCAATTCTAAGCCGTAATGCATGACGCACTAAACTATCAAGTAGTCATCAGAACACGCCTGTTAGATGTTCACGACATCTATAGACGATGCTAGAGGGGTTGACGCACCAAGCGGTGCATTAAGGACATAAGCCTTCTATGCAGCAATGAGGACAATCCTCAGATCACGGACCCAGTCCACAATATTGCTACCATCATCTTTCAACTCTATTTCTCTAGGAACATACAAAAATTCAAGGGAGCTACAACGCGAGCAATTAATCTACAACATAATTTGCAAAGACACTACTGACTATGTTCATGATAATGCGTTCAATTAATCATATTATTGAAGAAATCCCACTCAAATTGACATCCCTCCGGTCATTCGAGTGACACATGATCCAAATTCACCAACTCAAGTCCGATCATCACGTGAGTTGAGGTGGTTTCAATGGTGAACATCATCATGTTGATCATATCTACTATATGACTCATGTTCGACCTTTCGGTCTCTTGTGTTCTGAGGCCATGTCTGTACATGCTAGGCTCGTCAAGTTTAACCAGAGTGTTCTGCATGTGCAACACTGTCTTGCACCCATTGTATGTGAACGTAGAGTCTATCACACCCGATCATCACGTGGTGTCTCGACACGACGAACTTTCGCAATGGTGCACACTCGGGGAGAACACAATTTATCTTGAAATTAAGTGAGGGATCACCTTATAATGCTACCGTCGTCCTAAGAAAAACAAGGTGCATAAAAGGATTAACATCACATGCAAATCATAAGTGACATGATATGGCCATGAACTTGTGCTTTTGATCTCCATCTTGAAAGCACCGGCATGATCTCCATCGTCACCGGCATGACACCATGATCTCCATCATCTTGATCTCCGTCAACGTGTCGCCATCGGGGTTGTCGCACCCACCATGCTTCTACTACTATTGCTACCGTTTAGCGATAAGGTAAAGCATTACATAGCGCTTAATGATTGACATGCAGGTCATACAATAATTAAAGACAACCCTATGGCTCCTGCCGGTTGCCGTACTCATCGACATGCAAGTCATTATATTCTATACAAAACATGATCATCTCATACATCACATATATCACATCATGTAATTGGCCATATCACATCACAACATACCCTGCAAAAACAAGTTAGACGTCCTCTGATTGTTGTTGCATGTTTTACATGGCTGCTACGGGTATTTAGAAAGAACAATTCTCACATATGCAAAAACCACAACGGTGATACATAAGTTGCTTTTCAACCTTCTCAATGATTGCCATTGTCAAATCCGATCCAACTAAAGTAGGAGAAATAGACACCCGCCAGCCATCTTTGTGCAACGAGGTTACACGTCAGTCGATGGAACCAGTCTCTCGTAAGCATACGAGTAAGGTTGGTCCGGGCCGCTTCATCCCACAATACTGCTGAACCAAAACATGACCAAGGGAGGAAGCAATCTAAGCATCAACGCCCACAAACTCTTTGTGTTCTACTCGAGATCTCATCTACACATAGACCTAGCTCATGATGCCATTATTGGGGAATGTTGCATGGGAAACAAAAAATTTCCTATGCACACGCAAGATTATCCATGGTGATGAGCATCTACGAGAGGGAGAGTGGATCTACATACCTTTGTAGATCGCTAAGCGGGAAGCATTAAGAAACGCGGTTGGTGTAGTCGAACGTCTTCGCGATCCAAATCGCCGAGCATCCCACGATCTCATCATGATTCGTCCCGCGGTCCAATCACGATCTATCCCGCGAACTCATCATGATCTATCCCGCGAACTCATCATGATTCGTCTCACGATCTTGATCACAGTCCTTCCGATCTAGCGCCGAACGGACGGCACCTCCACGTTCAACACACGTACAGCTCGATGATGATCTCCGCCTTCTTGATCCAGCAAGAGGGAGTGGATAGGTAGACGAGTTCTTCGGCAGTGCGACGGCGTTGCGGCGATGGTGGTGGAGCTGTTCCGGTAGGGCTTCGCCTAAGCACTGTAGAAAACCGATCTAGAGGAGAAACTATGCACTAGAGGAACGGGTAGCATGTGTCTGAAAATCTGGTGCCAAAACCCCTAAAACCCTGTAGTATATATAGGAGGAGAGGAGGAGAGGCCTTGGCGCAAGGGCCAAGCCTCCTTTGGTTCGGCCGAATTGGGGAGGAGAGGAGGACTCCTCCAATCCTAGCAGGACTAGGATTCCTCCCCTTTTGCCTTTTTTTCCACTTTTCCCTTTGGGCTTTTCTTTCCCTAGCCGCATGGGACTTGTGTGGGACTTCCACCAGCCCACAAAGGGATGGTATTCACTCCCCCACAGCCCATGAAGCCTCTTGGGTCGAAATACCCCTCCCGGTGGTTTCCCGGTACACTACCGGCACTCCCGGTACACTACCGATGAGCCCGAAACTTTTCCGGCGACCAAAATAGGACTTCCTATATATGAATCTTTACCTGTGGAACATTCCGGAGCTCCTCGTGACGTCCGGGATCTCATATGGGATTCCGAACAACCTTCGGTCACCACCATGCATAACTCTATACTACCGAAACGTCACCAAACCTTAAGTGTGTAGACCCTACAGGTTCGAGAACTATGTAGACATGACCGAGACATCTCTACGGTCAATAACCAATAGTGGGACCTGGATGCCCATATTGGTACCTACATATTCTACGAAGATCTTTATCGGTCGAACCTCTATGTCAAGGATTCAGTTAATCCCGTCTGATGTTCCCTTTGTTCTTCAGTACGTTACTTGCCCGAGATTCGATCGTCGGTATCTCCATACCTAGTTCAACCTCGTTACCGGAAAGTCTATTTACTCGTTCCGTCATACAAGATCCCGTGACTAACACTTAGTCACATTGCTTGCAAGGCTTATTGCGATGTTGTATTACCGAGTGGGCCCTGAGATACCTCTCCGTCACACGGAGTAACAAATCCCAATCTTGATCCATGCCAACCCAACAGACAGCCTTGGAGATACCTGTAGAGCACCTTTATAGTCACCCAGTTACGTTGCGATGTTTGATACACACAAGGTACTCCTCCGGTGTCAGTGAGTTGCATGATCTCATGGTCATAGGAACATATACTTGACATGCAGAAAACGGTAGCAATAAACTGACATGATCATATGCTACGTTTGTAGTTTGGGTCTTGTTCATCACATCATTCTCCTAATTATGTGATCCCGTTACCAAATGACATCTCATGTCCATGACTAGGAAACCATATCCATCTTTGATCAACGAGCTAGTCTATTAGAGGCATACTAGGGACATGGTGTTGTCTATGTATCCACACATGTATCTGAGTTTCCGATCAACACAATTATAGCATGGATAATAAACGATTATCATGAACAAGGAAATATGATAATAACTAATTTATTATTGCCTCTAGGGCATATTTCCAACAGTGACATGCTACCCAACATGTAGTTTCATGTATGATTTATACTTGTGATCCGCGTTAGGTTTGCCGCGAAGAGGAGTGGGTGATGCAGCACATTATAGATAAGTGTTGCCCTAAGTGAGAACCAAGGTTATAGAACCAATAGGAGTAATACGCAACCCCCATCTTTAGCGACTGCATAGAAAAGAGCAAACACTTGCACCCAACGCGGGCAAGAGGGTTGTCAATCCCCTTGAACTCGTTAATTGCAAGCAAATGAAGTGTGTAGATGACAGTGGATAATTATAAATTGCAAAATGAATAAAAAGTAACTAATGGCAGCAAGGTAGTGAATTTTTTTGTAAATATATAAGTAGATAGATACGGGGGCCATAATTTTCCCTAGTGACATCTCTCATGTAGAAGGTATACAGTGGGTAACAAATTACTATTGGGCAATTCATACAAAAGCACATAGTTATGCAATATTTATTCATGGCAATGATCATTACATATAGGAATCATGTCTGTAAGCAAGTAGACCAACTCCTTCTTGGATCTACTACTATTACTCCACCCATCGACTGTTATCCAGCATGCATCTAGAGTATTAAGTAAAATAGAGTAATGCTTGGAGAACAATGACATGATGTAGACAAAGTAAATTAAATTAATATGAATGAAACCCATCGTTTTATCCTTAGTGGTAGCAATACAAAGACGTGTCTTGTCCCTTTTTATCACTGGGATATAGAGCACCGCCAGATTGAACCCACCATGACGCACCTCTCCCACCAAAGAAATATCAATCTAGTTGGCCAAACTATGTCAATAGATCGGAGAGAATTACAAAGCTATCATATAATCAAGCATATGTAAATAAGGACCAACAAGGAACTCAATATAATTTCATGAGTAGTCTGAACATAAACTCACAATTCATCGGATCCCAACAAATGCACCACACTAACTGATTACATTGAATAGATAATTGCGAAGATGCGATGAACTTTGTATTGAAGATCAAAGAGAGAGAGATAGTCATCTAGGTACTAACTACGGACCCATAGGTCCTTTGTAGACTACTTACACATCACTGACACTATGGGAGAAACAAGTTTGATGTCAAGGCCCTCCATGATCGATCCCCCCTCCGGCAGGGCACCTATATAGGGATCCAGATGGGCACACGACGGAATAAAGACTCGTGGCTGTGGAAAAAAGTATTTTGGGAGGCTCCTTAGGGTAATGTGGAAAGCCAAAAACATGCAGAAAATAGTAACTAGTACCGTGCACTGGGTTAATAGGTTAGTGCTAAAAAATAATATGAATCAACAAATAAATGCCCAAAAAGTATCCTAGAATGATAATATTATAGCACGGAACAATAAAAAAACTATAGATATGTTAGAGACGTATCAACATCCCCAAGCTTAACTCATGTTCGTCCTCGAGTAGGTAAATGATAAAAATAGATTTTTTTGATGTAACCTGCTACCAACGTGTATTCTATTGTAGGTACGATCATTGAGAAACAACGAACTAATAAACATCAACATAGTAATATCCATAAACACAAGTAACATAATCATCAATGTTCAAAGTATACAATCCTTAAAGAATGTTTACCCCCTATTAATTTTCTCATATTAACATGGCATGGCTCTATCTTCACCACATAAATACGAATGTCAAGCATCATGATGTTAAGTTAGGCAATTGGATCATACTTTTTAATGCGCTTCAGCTTTTTATTACTCATGCAATACATGGGCATGAACCATGAATATAACATATAGGTGGAATAGAATATGGTGGTAGGTTTCAAAGGGGTAAAAGTGGAGAAGAAAGTCTCGCATCAACTAGGCATATCAATGGTCTATGAAGATGCCCATCAATAGATATCAATGCCAAGAGTAGGGATTGTCATGCTACAGATGCACTAGGGCTATAAGTGTATGAAAGCTCAACTGAAGCTAAGTGGGTGTGCATCTAACTTGCTTGCTCATGAAGACCTCGGGCATTTTAGGAAGTCCATCATCGGAATATACAAGCCAAGTTCTATAATGAAAAATTCCCACTAGCATATGGAAGTGACCAAACATGAGCTCTCTATATGAAAAATGGTGCTACTTTGAAGCACAAGTGTGGAAAAATAAGTAGTAGCACTGTCCCTTCTCTCTTTTTCTCTCATTTACTTCTTCTTTTTCTTTTCTCTTTTTTTCTTCCTTTCTTTTCCTTTTTATCCTTCTCTCTTTTTTCTTCTCTTTTTTTCCATCCGAAATCTCATCCCGACTTGTGGGGGAGTCATTGTCTCCATCATCCTTTCATCACTGAAATAGTGCCCTAATAATGATGATCATCACACTTTTATTTACTTACAACTCATTATGAAAACTAATAAGCAATATGAATCTATATTAATGCCTCCGACGGTGCATCAGGATGAACAATGATCAACCATAACATGTATAAAATATGATGAATGGTGGCTTTGCCACAAATACTATGTCAGCTATATGATCATGCAAAGCAATAAGACAATGAAAGTACTAGTCATATGATGTAATGGTGGAAGTTACATGGCAATATATCTCGAAATGACTATGAAAATGCCACAATAGGTAGGTATGGTGGATGTTTTTAGGAAGATATAATGTGGCTTATGTGCAACAGAGCGTATCATGTCACGGGGTTTGGATGCACCGGCGAAGGTTGCACCGATCCCCGAGGTGAGAATGGGCAATGCCCGGTACCGAAGAGGCTAGCAAATATGAGGTGGTGAAAGTGCGTATATCCATGGATTCACATTAGTCATAAAGAACGCACATACTTATTGTAAGGTTTTATTAGCTCTCTCGAAGCAAAGTACTACTCGCATGCCCCTAGGGAGGAGGTTGGGAGGACTTAACCATTACGCGCCTCTGACCTAAACAACACTAGGATTTCAACAAGGAATAAGAATGCTCACACATCATCACCATAACATAAACAATATTTAGATGAATAGAAAGTTAACACCCTTTAACTAGCGGTATCTTTACTAACCAACGATCATGCACTCATGCCCTTTCACCTTACCACATTAATATCATTAACTCTCAATTTCTCTTTTATGTGCTACATGAAGGTTTTGATTACGCACCATTGAATACCTATTATTTTTGGACTAGTATTATAACCCATGCAAATTACCGTCACTATTTATTAACTATCAAACAAATATAAGTGAAGAACTAGAGTGCAGTTATTTATTTAAAATCTGTATGCCATCGTGCTCTAAAAGATATAAGTGAAGTACTAGAGCAACTACTTAGCTCAAAAGATATAAGTGAAGCACAAAGAGTATTCTAACAAATCATGGTGATATTGTGTCTATCTAAAGTGGGTGTGTCCATAAAACATTGATTGTGGAAAACTAAAACTAAAGCAAACTAAAACAAATGACGCTCCAAGCAAACCTCATATCATGTTATGAATAAAAATATAGCTCCAAGTGACATACCGATGGATTGAGATGAAAGAGGGGGTGCCTTCCTGGGCATGCCCAAACTTAGACACTTGAGTATTCCTAAAATTTGACTTGGGGTGCCTTGGGCATCCCCAAGCTTAGACTCTTGCTGCTCCTTATTACTTCATCCATAGCGATAGCACCCAAAACTTGAAAACTTCAGCACACAAAACTCAACAGAAACCTTCATGAGATCCGTTAGTATAATAAACATATCAATTACTTTAGGTACTGTTATAAATTGATTATTATTTTATTATTCCATAAAGTACTATATTCTGACTTCTCCATGGCTTATATACCCCGATACAATCCATAGCCTCATCAAAACAAGCAAACTATGCAAGGAAAAAAAGAATTTGTCTAAACAGAACAGTCTATAATGATTTGTAAAGAAACCATACTTATGTAACTCCAAAAATTCTGAAAACTTAGGAAAACCTGTGGAATCTATATATGAATACTGTTTTAAAATTTAGAATCGAAAAGACAATCCGGTAAAATTAGAGAAATTCTGCACTGGACCCTAAAGTTTCTGTTTTTGCACCGTATCAATTCTACTTTCATGCAAGTCATCCCAAAGGATTTACTTGGCACAAACACTACTTTAAACATAAAAACACAATATTATAGTATAAAAATCATTTTATGTCAAACAAACATAAAGTAAAAGCAACAAAATAAGATAACTATTGGGTTGCCTCCCAACAAGCGCTATTGTTTTATGCCCCTAGCTAGACATATTGCATAGTAACAAGTGTTTTCATCTTTGACACTCGAACCATAAGTATCTCTCATGATAGATTCATAAGGTGGTTTAATTCTCTTCCTAGAGAAGTGTTCCATCCCTTTCTTTAATGGAAATTGGAACCTTATGTTTCCCTCTTTCATATCAATAATTACACCTATAGTTTGTATTATTGGACAAGTTGGTTTGAATTAAATATCAAGCACAATGAAATATTCATGAACATAAATAATATTTTAAATAATAATCACATCATTGATTCTACCTAGATGTTTCTTAATGGTAGAATCCGCAAGGTGCAAGTTAAGGGAACAATCTTGAATATCGGTGAGACCAAGCACATCACAAAGAGGTTAGGAATATTTTGAAACACTAGCACGAAGGTCACACAAGGCATTACATTCATATTCTTTAATATTTATTTTGATATTAGGTTCCCATTCATCATGCAAATTTCTAGGAATTGAAACTTCTAGCTCTAGTTTCTCATGATAAGCTTTTATCATCGCTTCTACTATATGTTGAGTAAAAGCTTTATTTTGTTCATAAGCATTGGTTGAGCTAATAATGGATTGAAGCAAGGAAATACATTCTACTAAAGAGCAACTTTCGTAGTTAAAATCCTTGTAATCCAAGATAGTGGGCACATCACTAGTTAAAGTTTTGACCTCTCCAAACCCACTTTTTCGGATTTAGCATTAGAATCTTCACCCTCCGAACAAACGGGATGCCTTCTGGATAAATTTGACTCACATCTAGACCCTTTATCATATATTTTAAGATTAGTAAACAAATATTCAATAGGAGAAGTACCAATCATTTAAATATCTTCATCATGTTTACTGTAAAAAACAGGTGTGGAAGATCCTTTTCTGAGAATTCTCGCTTAGCTCTCAACCTAGCGGTCCTCTTCTTACTTTAATTAATAGATATTTGGATATATTGAATAGTCTCATTAATATCATGCTTTGGTGGTAAATTTTTATTCTTAAGAGCTTCCACATCAAGAGCAATTCTATCCATGTTCTTAGCCAAGCCATCCACTTTATGCATTTTTTCTTCTACCATAGTATTTAAAATATTTTGAGAACTCATAAATTCTTTGATGGTGTTATCAAGATCAGAAGTAACCTATTATTATTTGTAGAAGATTTTCCATAAGAATTACCATAATTATTAGCGGAATTACTAGGGTACGATCTAGCATTGAAATTTCCTCTATAAGTTTGTTGTTGAAATTGTTTCGCGAGATAAAATTCACATCAATAGCATCATTATTTTTGTTAAATCAAGGTAGAAAAAGGCATGCTGTTGGGATCAACATGAGAATGTTTACTAGCAACCATATTCAGAAGAGGATCCACTTTTTCACTCAAAGTAGCAATTTCCTCAACAAATTTTACCTTCTTACTAGTTGGAGCTCTTTCAGTATGTCAATGAGAGTAGTTTGTCACAATGTTGTGTAGAAGTTTGGTGTCCTATCCTAATGTCACCTCCATGAAGGTACCACGTGCAGCAGAATCTAGAAGATTTCTAGACACAAAGTTTAGTCCAACATAGAAATTTTGTATAATCATCCATAAGTTTAAACCATGAGTAGGGAAATTTCTAATCATCAATTTTATTCTCTCACAAGCTTGTGAAACATGTTCTTGATCACGTTGTTTAAAATTCATAATTTGATTTCTAAGGGAGATGATCTTAGTTGGAGGAAAATACTTGGCAATAAAAGCATCTTCACACTTATCCCATGTTCGAATACTATTTCGTGGTAAAGATGAAAACCAAGCCTTGAATTTATCTCATAGTGAAAAGGGAAATAATTTTAATTTTGTCACATCATTATCCATATAATTTTTATTTTGCATAGCACAATTCATCAAAGGTATTGAGATGAGTAGTGGGATCCTCATTAGGACTTCCCGAAAATTGTTCTTTCATCACAAGATTCAACAATGCAGCATTAGTATCATAAAACTAAGCACTAGTGGTGGGTGGTATATGAGTACTAATAAAATCATTGTTATTAGTACTTCAGAAGTCACACAACTTAATAGTATCTTGAGACATTGTGATCGACCAAGCAAAGTAACAAGCAGAATAAGTAAACTAACAAGTAAAGCAAGCAAAGAAGTAAACTAGCAAACTAGCAAAGGTAAATGATTTTGTATTTTTGATTTTTATATAGCAAGCAAAATATAACAACAAATAGCAAATAAGAAGTATAACAAGTGAATGATAATTTGTGTGAAGGTACTTGATAGTAGGTTGGTGATACTCCTCGGCAACGATGCCAGAAATTCTTCCTCATACTTGTGATTTGCGTTTGGTTTTTCGTGAAGAGGAGCGGGTGATGCAGCACAGTATAGATGTCAGTGTTTTCTACCAACAGATGCCATGGGGGTGGAGAATCGAGAGTGGTTGGGGTCGGAAGGTGTTGATGGGCTCCGGAAACGGGATTGGGGACAAGCGATGTGAGACACACGATGTACCTAGGTTCAGGGCACTTCGTGAGAGGTAACACCCTACTCCTGCTTATCTAGTTGATGTTCTTGGTGGTTACAGAGTTGCTCCTTGAGCTGTATGCTAGAGGAAGAAGGAGGATCTCTCTTGCCCTTGTTCTCCCTCTGTGTGTGTGTGTGTGTGTGCTGGGGGTGCCGGGGGTTTTTATAGGTCAACCCCCCGGCTTACAATATTCATAAAAGCTTCATGTGGGGCCTGGCCGACAACCTCACAAGCCAGCATGGGTCTCACCGGCTGGATTGTCTTGTCGCTTGTGGGGTCTACCGACTGTAGGGTCCCATCAGAGGTGGGTGCCTGTCGGCCAAGCCTCACCATTGGCGCATGTTTGTCACGTTGCCGCATGGGTCGCAAGGTGCGGCACCGCCTCGCCGCAGCCGGCCGTAGTCAGTGGTACGGCTAGCTGCACTGTAGCCATGTGGGAACCAAGTCATGCAGTGGTTGGAGGTGTGCCTCCATTATGTCCTCGCCCTACCACGGTCGGCTATGGTCAGCGGTACAACCTCCTCCACTGTAGCCATGCGCACCCTGCCTGGTGGTACGGTTGGCAGAACTATAGCCACGCGCGCCCTCTCGTCAACGAGCACTATGGCCATGTGCATCCTGCCGAGGTGCGTCACGCCCCATCATCGTACCTTGATATGGAAGGATGGTATGGGGTATGGCCCCTGCCGCCTATGAGAGAGTCGGTTAACGCCCAGTCGGTGCCCGAGCCAACCGGCACCCAGAGTACTTCGAGCCATGAGGAGGAGCCGGCGAGGAGATCGAATCCTCTGGGGAGGCCGAAGGAGACGAGACGGTCGGCGACCCCGGAGCTTTTGGGTCTGGAGCGGTTGGTGAGTGCAGTCTCAAACCCGCAATTAGGGACTGGACAGATGATGATGATGATGATGATGATGATGATGATGATGATGATGATGCTGATGCTGATGTCCAGATTTTGGACGTACCCCCTCCCACATCCAACCAGGAGCCGTGGGGAAGGAACAAGGGGCCGTCGGCGCGGAGCCATCCGCTTGAAGTGACCTAGCACGGATATAGGTCGGCCAAGGGCCAGCCATCGGCGCTGCAGCCAGCTCAGTAGAGGACGCGCGTGGCCGCTGCGTCACGGGACGCAGAGCCGCCACCCCAGGCCCGATGCCCCATCCAGGACAAGTGGCTCTGGCTGCTGAAGCATTGGCACCCCTCACACTTATCGACTAGCCGCTTGGCGTCATCTAGAGCCGTCGGCCAATAGAAGCCGTGATACAAGGCCTTAGCCACCAAGGTCCTGGAGGCGTCGTGATGGTTGCACTCGCCCTGGTGGATGTCTTTTAGGATCTCGAGCCCTTTGTCCACCTCGGCGCAGCGTTGAAAAATGCCAGTTGTGTTGTGTCAAACTAGCTCGTGGTTGATGATACCATAGTTGGGGGCCTAAAGCTGTATCTACTGACACTCTACCTCGCCCGGAGGGAGCTCGCCGCGTACGAGGAATTCAAGGATGGGCTGGGCCCAGGCCAAAGCCGAGAATGGAGCTAGCGATGCCTCGGGCTGGGGCCAGACGGCTGTTGGAGCCGGTGCGTCAGTCTCTGGGGCTGGAGCGGGAGTCTTCGTGGCCGAAGCTGAAGTCCCCAAGGCCGAGTTGTCAATCCCTAGGACCAAGATAGTGTAGGGTGTGTCCATCATTAGGATGGCTACGGGCTCGGTGTCGGGTTCCTTCGGAGCCGGTTCGCCTGTTCCGGAGGCGGGGCCTGTTGTAGACGGCGAGGCGACAGGAGCCGAGGGAGTCCTTGGGCCCGAGGATGGGCCGAAGGGATCTGTCGATACGAAGATGGATTTCGACACTCTGGATGGTTTTATCGATGGCTTGCGCAACTCCTTGAGGGACATGCCGGCTGGGATGGCCTGCCGAGTGGAGCCGAGCTTTGCCAGTGCATGCGCCGCCTCGTTGTCCGCTTGGGGGACGTGATGGAACTCAAAGCCTTCGAAGGAGCTGGTGAGATGCTGAATGAGGAACCGGTAACTGGCCATGTTGGCATCCCTGGTGTTCCATTCTCTAGAGACTTGCTGCACCACGAGGTCCGAGTGGTCGAAGCAGATGATGCGACGGATGCCGATTTCCTTCATGAGACGAAGACCGTGGACGTGCGCCTCGTATTCGGCCACGTCGTTGGAGGCGACAAACTGGATTTGAAGAGCGTACTTGAGCTGGTCCCCCTTTGGTGATGATAAGACAATGTCGGACCTCAAACTGGTTCGCATCTTAGAGCCGTCGAAGTGCATGCGCCAGTGTGTGGAGTCGGGAGGAGGCGGCATGAACTAGGTCTCGGCCCAGTCGACGAGGGAGTCGGCCACAATCTATGACTTGATGGTCGTGCGCAGCTCGTACTTGATGTCGTGGTCGGCAAGGGCTATAGCCCATTTGGCGATCCGGCGGTGGCGTCCCGGCTGCCCATGATCTCAGAGAGTGGGGTCGTGCTCACCATGGTGATGGTGTGCTCCTGGAAGTATTGCTTCAGCTTCTGTGTGGCGAAGTATATATCATAGCACATCTTTTGGTAGTGGGGGTAGTTCTTCCTGGAGGCGGAGAGGACCTTGGTCGGGTAGTAGACGGGGCGCTGGACCGGCAATGCCTTGCCTTCCTCTAGCCGCTCCACTACGAGGACGACACTGACCACACGCGTGGTTACCACAATGTATGCGAGCATAGTTTCCTTCTCAGCTGGCGCGACCAAGACGAGCGCAATGGAGAGGGCACGTTTTAGGTTGCAGAACGCCTCGTCCGCCTGGTCAGTCCACTCAAACTTTGTGGTCTTGTTCATGAGCTGGTAGAGGGGCAGCGCCTTCTCGCCCAGCCGACTAACAAAACGGCTGAGCGAGGAGAGGCAATCGGCGAATTTCTAAACGCCGTTCAGCTTGGCCGGCTTGCACATGCGCTTGATGGCAGTGATCTTGTTCATGTTGGCTTTGATCCCGCGAGTGGAAACAAAGAAAACCAGGGGCTAATTGAGAGTGGTTGAGGGCCAGAAGGTGTCAATGGGCTCCGGAAACGGGATTGGAGTCAAGCGGTGTGAGACACACTAAGTACCCAGGCCTGGGGCCCTGCGTGGGAGGTTACACCCCTACTCCTGCTTCTCTAGTTGATGTTCTTGCTGGTTACAAAGTTGCTCCTTGAGATGTATGCTAGAGGAGGAAGAAGGAGTTCTCTTGCCCTTGTTCCCCATCTCTATGTGAGTGTGTGTGTGTGTGCACGCGCGTGTGGGGGTGCTGAGGGGTTTTATAGGCCAACACCCCTGCTTACAATATTCATAGAAGCCTCGTGTGGGGCCTGGTCGGCAGCCTCACTAGCTGGCATGGGTCCCGCCGGCTGGATTGTCTTGTCGCTTGTGGGGTCCATCGACTGTAGGGTCCCATCAGAGGTGAGGGCCCGCCGGCTGAGCCTCACCATTGGCACATGATTGTCATGCCTCCGCATGGGTCGCACTATGCTGCACCGCTTCGCCGCAGCCACCCGCGGTCAGTAGTATGGATGGCTGCACTGTAGCCACGTGGGAACCAAGTTATGGAGTGGTTGGAGGCATGCCTCCACTATGGCATCACCTTGTTTCTGTCGGCCGCGGTCAGCGGTACGGCCGCCTCCGTGGTAGCCATGTGCGTCCCGCCTGTTGGTACGGTTGGTAGCACTATAGCCACGTGTGCCCTCTCATCAACAAGCACTATGGCCATGCGCATCCTGCCAAGGGGATCATGCCCCATCATCCTACCTTGATATGGAAGGATGGTATGGGGTACGGCCGCTTGCCGGCTATGAGAGAGCAGGTCATCGCCCAGCCAGTTCCCGAGCTAGCCGGCACCAAGACGACTGACCATGAACCAGTCGGTTGTAGTCCAGCCGGTCCTAGATCAGCCGGCCAAGGGTGTGGGGTGCTAGCCTGAAGGGCCACTGGCCCCCACAGTAAACTGGCGCTTCGCCAGAGCCGCCACCTGGGAGTTTGGGCGACGAGGGGACAGGCCGACACGTGTGTTTTGAAAAGCTCGGTCCCCCCTTACTTTGGTATACACGGGGGTTATATCCCTGACAAGGAGACAAGGGAGACTATCTTTGTCGGATTTTGGGCTCCGCAAAACCCTTAAGGTTCAAACACAGGGGCATGTGCGAAGGTTTCCCGCAATCTCTCCAAACCTAGCTCGCTACTCGATGGTCACAATGGTGAACTCGTTCGATGACGAGGAAGAAGATGAACACGACAATTTACCCAGGTTTAGGCCACTGTGAAGCGTAATACCATACTCTTGATTTGGTGGATTGCCTGTCGTGGAGGTTTGTGGTGGATGAACTAGTAAAATGGTCTTAAGCCTCGCGAGGGGGCTCAAGGTGCGTTCTTGGCTCTCTGCCTTGTGGTGGTGTGTTGAGTGGCTAAGTGTTGGATCAGATCCCCTTCTATGTGTGACCTAGCTTCTATGTATAGCGGCGTATTGGGTCCTCTTCCCTCATCTCCATGGCAGGAAGGGATCCCACAACGGCCAAATTTGAAGGGGGGACAGGAGTACAACCGCGCCCTGTCCAAAGGTGGTCTTCGCCTGCAAAATAGTTGTTGGTGATGCAGTGGGCTCGCTGATGACATCCGCCCTGTGGGGCTTGTGGTCATGGTTTTGTTGCACCAGAAGGGAAAACTTTGGGTGACACTTTGGGATCCCACGTACGTCCTTGCCCCCTTTACACCAAATAGGAGACTGTGCACCTAGTGCGCTGGAGCCCGCCTGCCCTTCCTTGCGTCACCCTTGACTCCTAAGGCCGTGCCTTGCATAGAGATCTCCGCCACTCAGGAGGGGGTCTGATGAGGCCCCTCCTTGCTGGTCTTGATGTTGTTCCTCCTCGCGAGCCCAGGGTCCTCACGAGGGCCTTGTCTTGAGTAGCACCGCGTAAGCTGCACTTGGCTGACGAGGTGGGCCATGTCCTTGGCCTCAGGCATGCGGGATTGGGTACCCCTGTTCCCAGAATGCCCATAGTATCCCTCGGGACCAAGGTGCGCTCGATCTGGATTGAGAGCGAAGCTTTGAGGGCGGCCCGAAGCGCTACGGGCCCTGAAATGCCTGTGGGCAAGGCCTCACATGCGTCGGACGCCGGCATGCTGATGCTCCCGCTCCCTGAAGGCGTTTGGAATCATCACAAGTTAAACTGATACGACGCCCGTGCACAGTGCCGACCATTATTACCTTCCCTTGAATGTCACTGTCGCCTAGGCCTTCCCTCCTCGGGCCACACAAATGTGACCTCTTAGAGGCCGCATGCCTCCTGGGATGCGAGGGGGCGACGGTTGACCCCTGGCTGTACTTAAGCCAGCATGGAGATTAAAACCCTCACACATCTTCGTCTTTTTCGTCCTTCGTCTCCAAACCACCGCTCCTCCAATCATGGCTCCGGTGAGGAAGCACTCCGCCGCCGTGAAGGGAAAGGCCCACGAGGAGAGCCCCGCTCCACCGCCACCCAAGAGAGGCCGCAAACGCGCCCGGAAGTACGCCGCCACACCGGGGGCAGCTTCCCGAGGGTGCGGTCATACCCGAGTGTGGTCTGGGGTTGTCATCGGCGGTCGTGGCGCAGGCCCGACTGCCGTGGGTTCCCGTGGCAGCCAAAGTAGCGGCGCCCGCGGTGGGAGGGCGGCCACGGCGACCCGGCCACCACGTCCACGGTGCCACATAGCCGACTCGGCCCGGGAGTTCGTGGTGTGGGAGGATAAGCCGAAGGCCGCCTGGCTTCAACTCCCGAACTCCTTCACGGGGGCACTATTGGCCGGGGGGTCCGACGGCCTATGGTTGTAGGCTGACGGCTGCTGTAGCACGGCATCGTGGGTGGAGGTTGAGGTCACCCCAAGGGGTTACGTGTACCTGGACCGCATGTGGCAGACGTTTGCCCGCGCCCGCGGACTGACGGGGAGGTGCACCCTCCACTTCAAGTTGGACAGGGAGGCGACGCTCTTCGTCAAGGTCTTCAACGGCGAGGGCGAACGCCTGGGGTGTTGCCCAGAAGACATTGGCCACGGTGATCCCGGAGATGAGCTTTCCCTTTGCGACAAGCGTCGTTCTTCCAGCAACAGCGACACCCCTTCCGAGGGGAGCCTAAGCGACAGCAACGACAATGATGACAACAGCTACAATGTGCCACCGCACCGTCGTGCTCGAACCTTGGGTGAGCCGGCGCGACGTCGCTCCTCCGCTCCAGAAACCTCCGCGTCGCCGCGCCTTCACGGGCCCGTGAAGGAGGAGGACACCGGCTGAGTGCCGATGTGCGGGTCCTAGAGCTCCTGAAGCGGCAACCCCCATGGGGGTCTTTCTCCTTTTGTCCCTGCCCCTGTAACCAAAGTCCAAGGAAGGCCCTATGTGTGCGTAATGAACTTGGGTGTGAGCCCCCTTTTATCTGTGCTTCTGTTATGTGTCCTGGTTTTTATGTTTTGTTTACTTGAGGCAGCCTTCCATTTTATGATGAGGGTACTTAGCTTGGCGTGTCTGTTGTAAGCTCCGGGGAAGGTGTGGTCATGGTGTTTGGTGAATCCGAGCACCTCGCGGTCCTCTTCTTACTACAGGGGATGTAAGATGGGGGCCTTTAGGCACTCTACGTCTGCAGGCCCCAGTCCCGCACATTTCCCAACCGCCGCGGTGAGGGATCACTAGAAGAGTGTCTAGAGGGGGCTGAATAGACTACTAGCAGAAAATTAAAACCTAACCTTTTCCCAAGTTAATTGGTTGGCAGATTTTATCAGTTTTAGCAAGGCTAGCAAGTCTATATACCCTACACATGCATGTCAACAAATATAGCAGCAGAAAGTAAAGACATTGCACATGAAGTAAAGAGATAAGATGTGGAGATCAAATGCAATTGGAGACACAAGGATTTTTCCCATGGTTCCAATAGGTGGTGCTATTGTACGTCCACATTTATGGAGCCTTCAACCCACGGAGGGTAACAGTCATGAGAGTCCATGGAGGGCTCCACCCATAAGGGTCCATGAAGTAGCAACCTTGACTATTACATAAAGGCTTCCGTCCACGAAGGACTAGCCTCACTATGGGTAGATCTTCATGAAGTAGGCAATCTCCCTGCCCGTACAAACTTCTTGGTTCACTCCACAACACGAAGTAGGAGGCTCCCAAGCGACACCTAACCAATCTAGGAGGCACCACCCTCCAAAAGGTAATAGGCTTGGTAATGTCGATGAACTCCTTGCTCTTGTGCTTCAAGATGATAGACTCCTCAACACACAATCACTCTCTCACAGATATGGCTTGGTAGAAGAGATGGGATTGGTGGAAAGCAACTTGGGGAGGCTAGAAATCAAGATCCATATGGTTGGAGTGGAAGATCTTGACCTCAACACATGGGTAGGTTGTTCTCTCTCAGAAAATTGAAAGGATAGGTATGGAATAGTCCCGAGTTCTTCTCTTTCGGATAGGTGGTGGTGGAGGGGTATATATAGGCATCCCCCAAAATCCAACTGTTACACACAAAATGACCAACTCGGTGACACCGATGTGTTAATCTTGATGGTACCGAAGTGACCAAAAGGTGGCAACTTTTCAATCTCGGTGAGACCGATATAGGAAACTCGGTTGCACCGACAGGGTGACCAACGGTCCGAATGCCCAATCCCGGTGACACCGATTCAACAATCTCGGAGAGACCAAAACTATGAGCTTGCGTAACAAAAAGTTGGCAGCCAAACTCGGTGGCACCGAAAGTAGCGTCGGATATACCGAAGGGTTATGGTTTGGCTGAGTCTGTCTAGGGTTTGGAATCGGTGGCACCGAATGTGAAATGTTGGTTGCACCTATTTTGAGTGTTTGGCTTAGGACAGACTTTGGTGGGAGAGTTTGTGGATGTTTTTGGTGACTATCACTTGTGCATGTATGAGAATTTTGTTCACCAACAAAACTTTACCCCCTTTTAATAGTATTGGCTTTCCTATGGACTCAAGGTGATTTCTCACAAATATAAAATATAGAGTCCTCTTCCTTGAAGCTTTGCCAATCCATTTCCTTGCACCTTGGGGTGTTCCACAATCTCTTTGCCAACCCAACTCTCCATGGACTATTATCTGAAATGCACTAGATAAAAGTATTAGTCGAAGAGACAATGTATGTTGTCATGAATTATCAAAACCACCAAGGGAGCATGTTGTGCTTTCAATCTCCCCCTTTTTGGTAATTGAGGACAACATACAATCAAAGCTTCAAATAAATATATGCGTGAATATAATGAAGACTTTGAGAGACACATGACTTAGATTTGCTCCCCCTAAATGTGTGTAGTCCTTTAAAGGATAGTTGCTTTGGAATGCATG
This sequence comes from Hordeum marinum, assembly GCA_022496015.1. NCBI lineage: Eukaryota > Viridiplantae > Streptophyta > Magnoliopsida > Poales > Poaceae > Hordeum > Hordeum marinum. The sequence goes on from CM039675.1 coordinate 403,287,985, forward strand.
GACACACATATGGATGAAGGGATATAAGGAGCCATGTGTATCTTGGCCATATGCATCAAAATATATAAATGAGATGTATCCTTGTTCAAGACTTTACTCTTGCAAACAATATGTGCAAGAAGCAAGAGATCATCTTGATCAAAGATATGATGCATATACTTACCTTGAGTTCTTGAGCATTCTAGTAGTAGAGACACACTTGAGAAAACAATGTTAGGAAACACAAAAGTATTCTACTAATCAAAAGCAATATAATTCAAAGGATACCAAGATATGGAGAACATATAAAATATGACAATCCTTTAGCATTAATCTTTCAGAGCTTTTCTCCCCTTAGATATGAAAGAGGTAGTTCATCCTCTCCCCCTGAATCTCACCATGTAGATATTGGGATTGGATAAGGTGAGAAAAGTCAAAAGTCAACAGTCAAATAAAATAAGCATGTAACTCTCACCTTGTTTATATAAGTATAAACTTCTTGATATTTTCCTCTCCCCCTTTGCATAAGCATGTAACTCTCCCTTTAGCATTAAGGTTTGTTCTTCTCCCCCTTTGGCATTAATTTCCAAAAAGGTCAAAGTTGGGAGTAGGTACAGGGATCATCGACAAGGAAGGGATCCTTGAGAACAAGGGTCATCGAAAGTAGGGTTCATAGAAAAAGAACTAGGGGAATCATTGAATATAACTTCTCTCCCTGTGGAAAATAGCAGTCTTCTCCTCCTTTGATCTAGGGATCCTTGAATAAAGAATTTCTCCCCCTTAAGTTTTGATTGTTACTCTCCCCCTAAGATTTTTAAGGGATCATCGTAGTAACAGAAAAAGGACAGAAAAGATCAGAAAAACAAATCAGTGACTCCGAGACAGATAGATCGGTGGTACCGAGATTTTGTAGTGCAGCTTGTTTGTAATTTCTGTAGAACCGAGATATCTGAGTCGACGACTCTGAGGCTAAATCCAAAAGAAAAGAATAAGAGACAAGTTTTTGTTTTCAAAGAGTCAAAAGAAATATTTTCAGAGAAAAAGTGAAGGGCATCATTTAGAAAAGATTTGATTGGTTACGAGAGATCATGCAAATAGAGAACAAACCACACAAGATTCTTATCTAGTGATGGGCAGTGACTAGGTCACCTATATTAGAGTATATTAACTTAGGAGCCAAGCAAGAATACTTGATAATAGGTCATACTCTACGTTAAGCTCCGAATGGGGTTACCATTTTTCGATTAAGCATTTTAATGTCTTCATATCACTTGTGTTGCTTTAGCTCATGACTTGGAGTAAAGACTTTTCAAGGATATGAGAGCATACCTTTGAGTGATGTTTATGATGTTGCTCGTAGGTGAACTTGTTGAGGATGCTCGAGGTTGATGAAGAACATCTAGAGTTTGGAGCAATCCTTCTCATTCTAGTACACTTGTTACCTACAAAGGTTAGTCATGCGAGGAAGAACAATAGGAATATCCATTTGACATGATACCAACTGAGATTTTGCAATAATGATCAATTATATGTCAAGGATATGTTTTATTGTCTTCTTCCTTCTATCATCAAGAGGGGTTGTGAATACTTGGTCAAGACAAGATTGCTTATAATTGGAGTGGGTTGCAATCTCGTGGAGTGAAGTTCTTCCAAGTACCTACAAACGGTTAGATGCAATACAAGGGAGCATAGGAATCCATGGCATAAAATATGGGAATTTTTTGTTTTTGCCATTCTAGATTTTGCCAATTTTACTTATGCTACTCTAGCAATATCATGGAAGTATCAAGAAAGCTCATGCCCTTGCAAGCATCCGAGTGAGTCTAGCTCAAGTTTGAAGCATCAATGATGTTCAACTCACTCCTCAAGTGACAACAAGTTTTCTAATAAAGTGGCTTAGTAAAGGTATCGGCCCATTGCTTGTTAGTGCAAACATGCTTAAGATTAATATCTCCTTTGGCAACATGATCACGAATGAAATGATGTCGAACTTGAATATGCTTAGGTCGAGAATGTTGCACATGACTATGACCAATCTTAATAGAAATTTCATTGTCACAAAGTAATGGAACATTTTTAACATGGATTCCATAATCCTTAAGCGTTTGTGTCATCCATAGAAACTGCGCACAACAAGATCCAGCAGCAATATACTCAGCTTCAGCAGTAGATAGAGATACCGAGTTTTGCTTCTTGGAGGACCAAGAAACAAGAGATCTACCTAAAAATTGACAAGTACCCGAGGTGGATTTTCTATCAACCTTGTCACTGGCATAGTCCGAATCGGAATAGCCAACAAGGTTAAAAGAAGATCCCTTGGGATACCAAATACCAAAGTTTGGTGTTTGTATAAAGTATCTCACAATACGTTTTATGGCAAAAAGATGACACTCCTTAGGTGCAGCTTGATATCTAGCACACATGAAAACACTAAGCATAATATCGGGACGAGATGCACATAGCTATATCAATGAACCAATCATGGATTGATAAACCTTTTGATCAATCGGTTCATCTTTCTTGGTTAGATCAACATGTCCACTAGTTGGCATGGGAGTTTTGATACCTTTGAACTCTTGCATGTTGAATTTATTGACCAAGTCCTTGGTATACTTAGTTTGAGAGGTGAAAGTTCCTTATCTTGATTGCTTGATTTGCAATCCAAGAAATAATTTCAGCTCACACAACATGGATATCTCATACTTCTCGGACATCAACCTTCCAAATATTTCACTAAATTGAGGGTTAGTGGAACCAAAGATAATATCATCCACATAGATTTGGCACACAAAAATTCTCCATTAACTCTCTTAGTGAACAAGGTTGCATCAATTTTACCAATTTCAAAGCCTTTTTCAATGAGAAAGTTTGTTAAGCATTTGTACCAAGCACGAGGGGCTTGCTTAAGACCATAAAGGGCTTTACGAAGCTTGTAAACATGATTAGTTTTCTTAGGATTCACAAAACTAGGTGCTTAACATAAACCTCTTCTTCAATTTCACCATTTAAAAATGCACTTTTAATGTCCATTTGATAAAGCGTGATACCATGGTGATTAGCATAGGCAAGAAGAATTCGAATAGCTTCTAGTCTAGCAACGGGGCATAAGTCTCACCATAGTCCATACCTTAGACTTGAGTATATCCTTGGTCCACGAGATGTGCCTTGTTGCGTACGACTTGACCATCTTCGTCTTGCTTGTTCTGAAACACCCATTTGGTTCCGATGATGTTGTGCTCATCTTCGGGCTTCTCCACGAGTTTCCACACTTCGTTCCTTTCGAAGTTGTGAAGCTCTTCATTCAGAGAGCTCACCCAATCCGCGTCTTGAAGAGCTTGTTCTACCTTCAAAGTCTCAATGCTGGACATGAAAGAATAATGCTCACAAAAGTTAGCTAGACGAGTTTTAGAGCGAGTGATTCTCCCATTTTGGATATCTCCAAAGATTTGGTTTAGGGGATGGTTCTTGGTCACTTGTGCTCGAACTCGGGTCAGCTTCCGATTGTTGGATGGTGGAGCTTCTTCTTCATCATCATTTCCTTCATCTTCGTTGTTGTCAACGTGCTCATCTCCATGAGGTGGTGGTGAAGGAGATTGTGGTGGATCTTCATGATGTACTTCCTCCTCCTCTTCATCTTTTCGTGTACTGCTTGTGGATGCCTCCATGTCATGTTGTGGTTCACCTTGTCATGAAGTAGGGGCTTCCACTTGAGTTGATGAAGTACTTTCCTTCACCTCCATGGGATGAATCTTGCCGATGGGTAAATTTGGGATAGCTTCCGAGGGATCCTTATCACCTACATCATTTGGCAATTGTTCAACTTGTGAATCATTAGATTCATCAAACTTCACATCTACCATCTCTTCAACTTTTTGAGTGAAGTTGTTGTAGACACGGTAAGTGTGAGAGTTCGATCCATAACCAAGTAGGAATCCCTCATGAGATTACGGGGCAAATTTAGTACGAAGATGTTTGTCAAGAATATAGCACTTGGAGCCGAATACCCAAAAGTATCCAACTTGGGGTTTGTTACTGGTGAGTATCTCGTATGCCGTTTTACCGATAAGCTTGTGCAAGTAAAGTCGGTTTGTGGCATGAATGGTTGTTTCCACAGCTTCTGCCCAAAAGTGTCTTGGCATCTTGTATTCATTAAGCATCGTTATGTCCATCTCAATAAGCGTCCGGTTCTTCCTCTCAACAACTCCATTTTGTTGAGGCATATACGCAGCTGAGAACTCATGTGAGACACCTTCTTCATCAAGAAAGGTATCCACATGGGTGTTCTTGAACTACGATCCGTTATCGCTTTGAACCTTCTTCATATTCACTTCAAACTGATTTTGCTCTTTGCGAATGAAGTTCTTGAAGATCTTTTGAACCTGCGACTTATCATCAAGGAAAAATACCCACACAAATCTGGAAAAATCATCAACTATAACTAGACCATAGGAATTTCCACTGAGACTCTTGTAAGCATTGGGACCGAAAAGATCCATGTGAAGTAACTCGAGTGGTCTCCTAGTAGTCATGATATTCTTAATGGGATGACTTACGCCTACTAGTTTTCTAGCTTGACAAGCACTACAAAGTCTATCTTTGTCAAAGATAACATCTTTAACACCAAGAATGTGATCGCCCTTGATTAGCTTATCTAGATTGCGCATGCCTACATGTCCAAGTCTTCTATGCCAAAGCCAACCTTTAGATGATTTAGCAATTAAACAAGTGCGAGGCTTGGATCTCTTAGTGAAATCAACAATGTATAGATCACCTCTACGGATACCGTTAAAGACCATTTTATGATTATCTTGACGAAACACTTGGCAATCTACTTTCATGAATAACACATTGAAACCGAAGTCGGCAAGTCTAGACACAGAAAGAAGATTTTAGCCAAGGGATTCAACAAGCATAACATTTTGAATTGAGCTATCATGAGATATGGCCACCTTACCAAGGCCAAGTACCTGACCCTTAGAGTTGTCTCCAAAGGTCGCGTACCTTTGAGGACCTTGATTAGGTGTGATCTCTTGGAACATGTCTTTATCACCAGTCATGTGACCCATACATCCACTGTCGAGAATCCACTATTTTCCTCCGAACATGCAATCCTTGAAGTTTGCCATTAGAATTAGATTCTTCATGATATTTTCATGCTCGATGTCGAACAACTCATCTTCACCAAGGTAGTCATGTTCCACATTGTCATCATCAAGTGGGAAATCCTCGTTATAAAGAACAAGAGATTCATTAGAATTGTGATCATGACAATGTTAAAGTTTATGAAGGCAAATGGCTTCAAAGATAATGTTGTCGATAGTGATGACATCTCGTTTAGCACACATAGGATCATGAAGCTCAAATAGGCATTTATCAAAATTTGTATCACTAGGCTTCATTTTGTGAAAAGCAATAGTTTTATGAAGAATTTCATCAATATTTCCTAATGAAAGATTTGGATATCATTTCTCCAAATCAGTCCACAAGGTATAGGCACATTCAAAGTTCTTCAACTGAGAAAGTACGAATCTTGGTAAAACTCTAACAATAAGATTGACAGTTCTTAGGTTACCAAGCATGTCAATTTCCTCTTCGTGTCTGGGATGTAATTCATCAATAGGAGGCTCATAGGGGCGCATAACATATTTTCTCAATTGAAATTCATTAAACAGCTCAAGCATCAAAGATTTGCATTGACTATAATACTCTCCATCAAGAATAGGCACTCTACATATCAAACTCCCTATACTAGACACATATATCTTCCTCCTCGGTGATTAAACCGATGCAATGGAGACCAATGCTATGATACCAATTGAGAGATCACTAGAAGAGTGTCTAGAGGGGGTGAATAGACTACTAGCAAAAAATTAAAATCTAACCTTTTCCCAAGTTAATTGGTCGGCAGTTTTTAACAGTTTAGCATGGCTAGCAAGTCTATAGACCCTACACATGCATGTCAACAAATATAGCAGCGGAAAGTAAAGACATTGCACATGAAGTAAAGAGATAAGATGTGGAGATAAAACACAATTGGAGACACAAAGATTTTTCTCGTGATTTCGATAGGTGGTGCTATTGTACGTCCTCGTTTATGGAGTTTTCAACCCACGAAGGGTAAAGGTCGTGAGAGTCCATGGAGGGATCCACCCATAAGGGTCCATGAAGTAGCAACCTTGACTATTCCATAACGGCTTCCGTCCACGAAGGACTAGCCTCACTATGGGTAGATCTTCACGAAGTAGGCGATCTCCTTGCCCATACAAACTTCTTGGTTCACTCCACAACACGAAGTAGGAGGCTCCCAAGTGACACCTAACCAATCTAGGAGGCACCACCCTCGAAAAGGTAATAGCTCAGTAATTTTCATGAACTCCTTGCTCTTGTGCTTTAAGATGATAGACTCCTCAACACACAATCACTCTCTCATAGATATGTCTTGGTAGAAGAGATGGTATTGGTGCAAAGCAACTTGGGGAGGCTAGAAATCAAGATCCATATGGTTGGAGTGGAAGATCTTGACCTCAACACAAGGGTAGGTGGTTCTCTCTCAGAAAACTAATAGGATAGGTATGGAATAGTCCTGAGTGCTTCTCTTTTGAGTTGGTGGTGGTGGAGGGGTATATATAGGCATCCCCAAAAATCCAACCATTACACACAAAATGACCAACTCGGTGACACCGATGTGTTAATCTCGGTGGTACCGAAGTGAACAAAAGGTGGCAACTTTTGAATCTTGATGAGACCGATATAGGAAACTTGGTTGCACCGACAAGGTGACCAACGGTCAGAATGCCCAATATCGGTGACGCTGATTCAACAATCTCAAAGGGACCGAAACTGTGAACTTGTGTAACAGAAAGTTGGCAGCCCAACTCGGTGGCACCGAAAGCAGTGTCGGCTGTACCGAGGGGTTAGGGTTTGGCTGAGTCTGTCTAGGGTTTGGAATTGGTGGCACCGAATGTGAAATGTTGGTTGCACCGATCTTGAGTGTTTGGCTTAGGTAGACTTTGGTGGGAGAGTTTGTGGATGTTTTTTGTGACTATCGCTGGTGCACGTATGAGCATTTTGTTCACCAACAAAACTTTACCCCCTTTTAATATTATTGGCTTTCCTATGGACTCAAGGTGATTTCTCACAAATATAAAATGTAGAGTCCTCTTGCTTGAAGCTTTGCCAATCCATTTCCTTGCATATTGGGGTGTTCCACAATCTCTTTGCTAACCCAACTCTCCATGGACTATTATTTGAAATGCACTAGATAAAAGTATTAGTGCAAGAGACAATGCATGTTGTCATGAATTATCAAAACTACCAAGGGAGCATGTTGTCCTTTCACGTGGTTGTGTCTGGACAAGGAAACAACCGCGGGGTGAGGCCTCAACACCCTTGATACCGGCCGGATCACCTAGGACGACATCGAGTCTGCCAAGTGGCCTTATGACCGGTAAGGCTCCTGAGGCAAGTTGCTCAGGAGCCCCCCTTGATGCTCAAGCATCTCTACGTCGTCGAGTCCTAGTCCCAGGCATTTCCCTACCGCCGTGGCATACGACCGGGTAAGGACGCAACCACGAGGTGAGGCCTCAACACCCTCGATTGTGGCTGGATCACCAAGGACAACATCGAGGCTTCCAAGTGGCTTTATGACCGGTAAGGCTCCTAGGGCGTGCTGCTCAGGAGCCCCCTTTAATGCTCAAGCAGTTCCCCAAAGAAAATTTATGTTCCAGCCCCGAGAGGCGTAGGCCCCCGAGGCTCCGAGATGGCGCGTTTGGCCATGAGTGGGGCCCCCGAATGAGTACGAAGCGGCACACGCCTGCTAACCCGTTCGGGAGTACCACGCGAGGATCCAAGCACCAAGGACTTGGCAAAGTGTGAACACCGTGCCCCCAGCCCCCGCTCGCGAGGTGCAAGAGGGAAGGGAGCAGGAAAGTGCTCGACCAGAAGAAAGAGAACCCAAGTTGGGGAATGGCGACAAACATGAATCCCCAATCCGTTTCTTGAAAACGTGATTTTGAAAAAAACCCGAGTTTTGTTCCAGAAAGGTTGACAAATTCAAATGCAAGAAGAGCAAATAACAGCCGCCTCCGGCACCTAGACTAGCCTTCGTCTTCCCCCAGCGCTGACGTAGGGCATCCACATTGCATAGGCATAACCACTGATGGGAAGTGTTGACTTCTCCGCCAGCGCGGAGCTGTGGCTGCCACATTGCATGGGAGGAACCGCTCCGCGTCCTCGGGGGCTCCGGGTGTATACGGCCGGCTCATTATTACGTGAGAGTGTCATAGGTAGAATCTTCGAAGGTGCTGGATTTTCTAGGCATTCTGGATGGGGACCCCGTCCTGAGTCTCCAAGCGCACTGCACCTGGCCTGGAGACATGAACGACCTTGAATGGGCCTCCCACATGGGCGAGAGCTTATACAATCCCTCCCTAGAGAGAACCCGCCTCAGGACGAGGTCACCGACTTTAAGGGTCCTGGAGCGGATGTAGCGGCAGTGGTAGCGTCGTAGTGCTTGCTCATACCTTGCAGCTTGTAGCGAGGTTTGACGACGAGATTCCTCCCCTATTAAGAGGTACGTCCCCCGCATGGCATCCTAACGCTCCTCATCAAATGCCATTTCCCGAGGAGAGCAGTGCTTGACCTCGTGAGTGAGGATGGCTTCGGCTCCATAGACGAGGAAGTACGGGGTTTTGCCGGTGGTCTTGGTCACGGTGGTGCGGATAGACCACAACACCGAGGAAAAGGCCAAGCCTTCCACCATATCAAGATATATATGTGCATTAAATTAAATAGCAGATAATATTGTGATATGCCAGATATCCATGTTATCACATGGAAGCAACCTACACCTGCAACTAAGAACGCTATAAGAGGTGCTGAGCAGCGGTAACTTAGCCAAACAAGGTTTGCTAGGATGTGCACGGGTTAGAGGCTATCATGGCAATATAGGAGGCTTGACATTCAAGTAGTAGTTAAAGCATATGTAACGATAAGAGCGAGACATCTAGCAAAGCAAAAATAGTGTCGAGATCCAGGTACGATCATCTTGCCTATTGGTTCTTCAGAGGGACAAAGAGCGGGGTCCTCATAGTGGTACTCTCCTGGATCCTCGTACTCAGTTTCAACACTCACATCTACCCAAGATAAACAACAACAATAAACAACCAACCAAGGTGCAATGCACAAACAAGATGATGCATGATTCATTTGAAGTATTTAACATGGCAATCCTAAACTAGTCACGTTTCTCGTACAATAGTTTAGTTATTTACAATTCTGGACAGGACCTCATGTTAAGTTATTTAAACATGCATGATCATGGAAAATATGGATGCTTCATGCAAAATCAATACAAATGCATATGTAGAACGTAGGAAACGGAGTTACGGTTCTCACGCTACGCTCACAGCAAGTTACGAAGGCAAAACACAAGACAATGAAGGCCATGGGCTATTCCTTGGCATTCCAAGGTAGCCACTGGTTAGGCAATGAAAACCAACCACAATAGAGTCCAAGATCAAGCAATTCCATGGAGCATAGCTCCCACAAGCCACAAAACACTAAAACAAACAATCTGCCATAAAACAGCAACATGGCAACTTTCACAGCAAATAACTAGATCTACAAGAAGTCTCCAACCACAAACAAGGCATTTACAGAAACTACATAACATGCTTATCAAAGCATCCAACTACACAAACTATAAAGGAGGCACATATCAATAAGCATGAAGCTCACAAGTTGATATGATGAAACATATTCTAGGGACTTAGTGAAAATCATAGTTTTCTGGAATCTGAGTTAAGCTGATAGCAATCTGATAGCAGAAACTAATGGTTATAGAGACCACCTCATGGCATGAAAATTAACAGGATGGTAGAGGGCAACGTCTACTTCAAAACACTCGCACTAAGCTTGAATTCATAACATATCACTTGATAGCATCCACTCTTCATGGCATAAAAATATTAACAGATTCTCAGACTTAGAAATATTTAGCATGTTTGAAAACAACAACATTTTAATAGCCACTTTAGAGCATGGTTCCCACTTATATGCAAGTTTAACATGACAAAAGTAAATACCATGGCATTCTACTCATCAAAGTCTACCATTTTTTGTTGACACAAACATCATAGCATGCATGGATTAATTACAACTAAAATGACAAAATGACACTTTGAGACAAAATGACATTTTTTCAAACTTGCTCAAATGACCAAACAAGTTGTACCAATGAATTCCTTGGTTGATTCTACCCCCAAAATCATGTATCACACTCATATGTTTGCATGGAGAAACATGGCAAAACACTAGCTAGCAAAATATCAACAATTCCTATAAGTGAAAACTTACCTAATATGCTCATGTTCAAACATGCACATAACCAGATTTGGCAATATTACTAGAATTTGAAAACCCCATTTAATTCACATTAAAACATTAAAACAAATAAAGAAAACAATATGCAGGGGGGCACCTGGCATAGACACCTGGGCCCCCTAGTGGATGACAAATGTTGCCAGGGCCCACTTGTCATACACTCACAACCCCACATACACACATACACATATGCGACACACACACACACACTCTGGATCTGCTGCCACACCAGATCCAATACACACACAAGCACACACACACACACACACTCACCAGCACACGGGATCCGGTGTGGTCACAAGGATCCGCACAACACACACTCCCACTGGCCAATCATAAAAAGGAAAACAAAAGGGGGGCCTGGGATTCGATCCCTCGACCGCGAGGTCGTCGCCCCGAGCCGGTTGCCACTGCGCTACGCATCGGATCTCAACAGAAGGAGGGGCCTTATGACTCTAGTACTAACATGCCAACTGGATCTAACTGACAAAACTGAAGAAGGCAACACCTGCGACAGCGGCACGACGATGTGAAACTCCGGTGATCTAGGGGAGCTGGCGGTGCAATTGGTTCTACGCGAGGCATGCAGGGACTACGGGGAACTCATTCCTGCGCTAAAACATGAAGGGGGCAACAGCATGAGATCCTCTCGAGATCGAGCAGAGCTCTCTGCCCAACAATGGCGACGACACGGCGACGACTGACGATGCAGGACTACGCGCTACGAGACGAGAGATACAGAGAGGAGGGAATGCGTAGATGCTCGGGGGGGGGGGGGCGATGACTGCGCTTGGAGCAGGGCGGAGCAGAGTAAGAAGACGACGCGAGCTCCAGCGACGCAGCGAAGACGAGGAAGGAGACGACGCTGCAGGGCCTCTCTCCGCGCCCTAGCGCCGGGAACGGGGCGCGGACAGCACCGGCGAGCACCAGACCATCTCCGACGGCGACGAGTGGCATCGGAGGTGACGACAACGACTCGAAGTGACCGGCGCGCTTCTTCTCTCTGAGCCTCACTCTCTCAGAATTCTTACCTGACAAAGAAGGAGAAGGGGAGAAAGAGGGAGAAGGGGAGCGTCGGCAGTGAGAAGGGAGAGGGGAAAAACCCTAGGGATCCGCGCCCTTTTAAAGGGGCGGCCTCAATGTCCGTGAGCCTCTCACGGCGACGGCGTCGGCTCTCTCACGATCTCTCTCTCTCTCTCTCTCTCTCTCTCTCTCTCTCTCTCTCTCTCTCTCTCTCTCTCTTTCTGACGACGCTCTATAAACCTGACGGAGACGAACGACGGGGTAGGTTGCCGCTAGATGCGGGGGCTGGGCTGCGCGCGCGCGTCTGGCTGGGCAGCGAGGAAAAAGGCCCAGCTCCTGCTAGTCTCTTACAGGGAAAATAAAACACAGGTTTTCTTTTTAGAATAAGAATAACACAAGATAAAACCCTCCAGAGAGAAAGAAAAGGATTTTTGACAAAACAAAAATACTTTTGACACAAAAGGAAATATGCCCTTTTTAATAAAAATAACAAGATGATTTTTATGACAAGTAATTTAAAGACTTTTATAATTAACCAACCCCTGTTTATATCAAAACCCCATGAGCCCAAAGCTCAAACATCAAAGAGAGCAACACACATAATCTCAAAATACCATTATCTACACCATGAACATTTTTAACAACATTATCTAGCAAGTTAATTCTGCTGTGGAAAACAAAAGGAATAAAGAGGTTTAGGTTTAGTTTTGAAAATAATGGAGAGGGAGGGAGTTGTTGCCCACACATGCACACATCCACAAATCACACAAGATATACTAACACCTCACAACAAAGGTCACATGGAAGCACACCACAAAATATGTAATGCATGACAAGAAGATGAGATGCATGATGCATGAGATGGAATGGCAATGAGTAACATCATATCCTTTAACACATGGCAACAAGGTTAACATCGGTTACAAGAGCAAAATAGCAAGGGTAGCACTTGGGCTGTTACATGGCATGAGCAGCCTTGCGAAGCGCGCCCTTAGGACAAAGCGCTCTCCCGCCACTACCGCCACCGCTCAGGAGGGGTGACAATAACCTACACGACGAGGGCGCCACGGGCTATCAGGGGCTCGCGTGGTCGCCTGCATCCTTGATGGTGCACATGCTCCCACGTCAAACCGCGTATTCAAGAAGTTCTCGCGTGAAGTGAATGCTGCCCTCCCGAGGCCCCTCAAGTGGTCCCAATACACCATCTCTTTCGACTCTAGGGACGGCCTCAATTCTATAGCCACTGCGAGTGCGCTCCCCATGTTGTGCACCCCCACCATAAGCAACATTCTAGCTACCAAGACCCTCATCGACCGAGGCACGGGCCTCAATGTGCTCTCCGTGAAGACTTTCGAGACGCTTCAGGTGCCCTACGACTAGCTGATGCCCACCAGGCCATTCTCTGGGGTGACTGAAGGCTCCGCCATGCCCCTGGGGTAGGTCCGCCTCCCCGTCAGCTTTGGGACTCGCGACAACTACCACACCGAGCTCATCGATTTCGACGTGGTGCACATCGGCCTCCCGTATGCTATCCTGGGGTACCCGACACATGCCAAGTTCATGGAGGCAACCATCCACGGCTATAATGTGCTGAAGATGCCTGGCTGCAGCGGTGTCATCACCATTGCTTGGAACAAGAAGGACGTGGTCTGCTCCCTCGAGTGTGCCTACAAAGCAGCTGCAGCCAAGCACTCCAGCGACGAACGAGGAGTTGCGCCTTGTGAAGCCGCCCCACCGAGAAAGAAGCAGTTGATGCCCATCTAAGGCTCCTCCAAGACAAGGGATGTAGCGCACAACGCCGCAAGCCCTGAGCCCACTCCCGATGCTTGCCTCCCCCGAGCATAGGAAGGCGCACCCGATGCCTTCCTCAGGCCGGGCTCGGGGGCTTCCTCCTGGAGGGCGTCTGACCTGGACGGTATGACGAGGAGGTGCTCGGGCACCACCTGGGGTGTGCTTCGACGCACGTCCCCGCAAGCAAGGAGTACAGTGCCAAGCGTCATGGGCGCAAGAGTTCATTTCCCGAGACATCAGCAAGCTGTGAAGGGCTGGGGCCACGCGTGACGAGCTTCGCTCGGGGCTCCTCATCGGATCGGGCACCGATCCCATGAGGGGCAGCAGGGTGCGCATGTGCGTCGACGTCGTGAGCCTCAATAAGGCCAGCTCCCAAGACCTCTTCTAGCCATCGAGTGTCGGCCTGGGAAGGGGCATCGCCATGAACTATGTCTGCATGCCTTTTGGCTTGGTGAACGCCAACACCACCTACCAAAGGCTGGATCAGCTTGCCGTGGCGCCTCACGAGGCATCGGGGCCTTGCGAACCCATAAGGCATCGGGCACTACTAGGAGAAAGCCTAGCAGTAGTCCTTGTTTTCCCCTTATTAGTAGCGCTGGTCGCAGTGCTACTGCTAAGGCGCTACAGGTAAGTTTTTAGCAATAGCGCTGGAAAACCAGCGCTACTAGTAAGTACTGTTAGCAGTAGCGCTGTTGTACAACAAGCGCTGCTGCTAAACCTACGCTACTGCTACAACTCACCAGCGCTACTGCTAAACCAGCACTGCTAAGATTTAGTTCCCCTCTACTTATTTGTGCATGTCTATACGGTAGTTTCATCATATCATAATAAACACACATTATTCTTACCATATCATACACATACAGGAGACTCATCATACCACCACCATCATCATCCAACACAAATATCATCACAACTTGAAAATAGTGATAAACATAAAATAATTAAGGAAGTTCCTCATACCCAAACTAAGTAACTAGAGCGATTGCTGATTATCCCTACTATTAATATTAATACAATACTATTAAACCTCAAACCAAAGCTTAATATTGTTACAATATTATTAATGAGCAGAATCTAGTGGTGGTGGGGGCATTCTCGGTGGAAGTATCCCGACCACACTTCCCCATCGGGCTCTCTGAGCCGGACACGATGATTTCACTTGACTTAGCACCCATTCCATAACCAAGTGGGGACTACTCTAAGGCGGCATCTGAGCACACTCTGCATCGTTGGCCTCCTCGAAGATGATGTTTGCCGTCCATTTTAGTTGTGTTTCGACATTAGCCTTGCACAGATTGACCTAGTGCTCCCAGTTAGTACAGTGAGTATCTTGAAACATATTGTTCGCCTCTTTCAGCTCCTGTATACTTTCTCTCCATCCAAATGCTGCATCATCAATCTTTTTTCCCCGCGCCAGCAACTCCCTCCGCCACTCCAACTCCTGTTCATGAGAACATCTAGGAGACATGGGAATCCCTGTAAATTTGGCATCACATTTGCTTAAAAATGGACATATTAAGTAGGCATCACATAGAACAAATCTCATGAAGAAATCAGATCCATCCATCCATCTAAGTAGACATCACATATTAAGTAGACATCACATAGAGCAAATCTCATGAAGAAATCAGATCCATCCATCCATCTAAGTAGACATCACATATTAAGTAGACACCACATATTAAGTAGACATCACATATCATGAAAAAATCATATTAATCCATCTAACCATCTAAATGCATCCATTCACGTCATCCATCCATATAACCATATAAATTTCATCCATCCATCCATCTAACCATCTAAATTCATCCATCCATTCATCTAACCATCTAAATTTCATCCATCCATATGGGAGAGAGGAGGTAGAGGGAGAGATACCGCTGCGTGGATGGTCGGGATGGGGGAGAACGGCCACATGGGGATGACTGGGAGGGGAGCCACCGCATGGGGGAGGGCCTGGACGGGGAGACACTAAGTGGAGATGACCACGACGGGGAGCCGCTGTGTGGGAGCCACCACGTGGGGAGGGCTGGGACGGGGAGGCCACCACGTGGGAGCGCCGACGCGAGGATATGGTGCGGTGGCGCGAGGATGAGATCGATCGGAGAGTCAGGAGCGACGGGCGCGCAGGGGAAGATGATAAATAGAGGGACCCGATTAGCAACAACGCTGGACGGGAACAGCGCTACCGCTACACTATTAGTAGTAGCGTTGCCCCCTGACAGCCGCTACTACTACCGTTTGCCCCCCGTCGGTCGGGATGGGACCGGTTAGTAGTAGTACTGGTTAATAATCTAGCGCTATTGCAAATTAGCAGCAGCAGTTTTATTTTTCCAGCACTACTAGTAGGCTCATGTCTATAAGGTTTCCCCTACTAGTGGAGAGCCAACCAACCTCTGAGAGGTGAACCTCCGCGGCACGCACCGTTGAGCAGCCCGACGTTTCCACAACAACATGATTGCTAGGTGACCTTTTTGGTTTGTTCAAGTAGAGGGCGCCCTTCGGGCTGCATTTTCCTCGAGCTGGCAGGGGTCCGCCCCGGCAGCTTACTCATTTTTTGGTCGTGTAGCGAATTTGCATACTTTTCATCAAAAGTTATACCACCTATTTAAGCCTTGCATTTGGTGCTTCACCACCGTCTAGAATCATCACGCCCTCGGGGCCCACCCCGCGGACGTCCCATGACCGGGGGCTAGGCATGGCGTCTGTGCTCGGGTCCTTCCTTGCAGCGCTAGCAAATTCCAACGATCGAGCTCTGTCTCGTGGGCCTGATCCCTTGCATGTCACCTCTAGGGTCCTTGGTGTCTCGCCCCTTCATGGAACAGTCGCTTGTAGGTGAGCGAGGGCGTGGCTCATTTTAACTGCGAGCTCGGTGTTTCGCAATACCCCGGGTGCCGCGTGTCTGCTGGCTTTTCCCTTGATCATCCCATGGGGAAACTGGACACGACGTCTGTGCTTGGGTCCGTCCCTGCAACGTCGCTAAACCCGAGTGATCGTGCTCTGTCAAGCGGAGCAGCCCCACACACGTCACTTCCTTGGGTCCTCGGCATCCGACCCCTCCTTGTGGTGGCCCACGGAAAGCCGTCTGACGTGCGTCGCCCCCGCACCAAGAGCTAGGCGCAACCCGCCAGTGGGCTGAGAAAGGTGCTCCAAGGCCCTGTGCTTGGAGCATCAGACATCTTCGAAAACTCTGCTCATGACCCTCTCATGTAAGAATGAGGTAGGGGTTGTACACGTCCCAGAGCCTCCCGGTGCGCCACTCCCTGGCCTCTGAAGGACTCCCGACCATGCCGAAGTGGAAGCAACATGCTCCGTGCTGGCGGAATTGTATAACCACAACTATGCCCACGTCGAAGTGGAAGCCCCATGCTCCGCGCTGGCGAAACTGTCGAACTGCGACTATGCCCATGCCCAAGTGGAAGCCCCATGCTCCACGCTGGTGGATGGTTAATTGAGAGGCTAGCCTCCTTCCGCGCCACGTGCTCACCAGTTTCCCTTTGGGCCTCACGCGAGCATGGGATAGACACGGTGCCTGCATGAGGATTAGTCCCAGTAGCACTTAAAAACCCAAGGGATCGGGCCCTGGCTCGCACGTCACCCCACAAAGGCCCTTGGTGTATAGTCTCCTTGCATGACACCCAAGCGCAAGATAACGAGCACGTGTTTCTTGAAACAAATCTGTTTTGTGCGCACGACCTTCGTATGGATCAGATCGCCTAAGGGGCATCGTGAGGCACGACCAACAGACAACAACCAATCGGCATTGCAAAGAGCTAAGTATGAGAACTCTCAGGGGTGATCCCTATGTGCTAGCATTTTCCCTCAAGCGGGCTGCTCACGCGTCAGGGGGGGTCTTTGAGCATCACGACTCAGGGACCTTCACTAGCTCGTGTAGCCCCTCACCTCCTGGTTTTGCTCAGGCACCATGACCTGGCATCCTAGCAACGGTTGAGGTATGCGTGGGGTGGGCCCTACTAACGTAGAGCATGAAGCAATCAAGAGAAAAACAAGCACGAAAAGTAAACCCGCGGGTCATAAACAATTATTACAGACATCGAAATGTTTCATGCATTAAACCATGGTCTCACACTGATACGTCTCCAATGTATCTACTTTTCCTCGCTCTTTTGCCCTCATATTGGACTCTAATTTGCATGATTTGAATAGAACTAACCCAAATTGATGTTGTTTTCAGCAGAATTGCCATGGTGTTGTTTTTGTGTAGAAATAAAAGTTCTCAGAATGGAACGAAACTTTTGGGAGATTTTTTTTGGAAAATATATATAAATACTGGAGCCAGACACCACCGGAGAGGGCTCCTAGGGTGTGCAACACCCACCAGGGCGCGCCAGCCCCCTCTCGGCGCGCCCTGGTGGGTGGTGGGCACCTCGGGGCCCCACTTGACCTATTTCCGCCACTATAAATTCCTAAATTTGGAGAAAAAATAGGACAGAAATAATTATCGCGATTCACGAGACAGGGCTGCCGCCGCCTCCTATTCTTCATCAGGAGGCCATGTCTGGAGACCGTTTGCGGCTCCGGAGAGGGGAATCTCCGGTCTTCGTCATCATCAACCTTTCTCCATCGCCAATTCCATGATGCTCCCCACCGGGAGTTAGTAATTCCGTTGTAGGCTTGCTGGTCATTGAGGAGTTGGATGAGATTCATCATGTAATCGAGTTGGTTTTGTTAGGTCTTGATCCCAAGTATCCACTATGTTCTGAGATTGATGTTGCTATGACTTTGCTATGCCTAATGCTTGTCACTAGGGCCCGAGTGTCATGATTTGAGATCTGAACCATTTATGTTATCACCCCTATATCAATGTTCTTGATCCGATCTTGCCTAGCCATATGCATGTATTATGTTTTATGGTCCATCAACCCTATAGTGACAATATTTGGGATACTTCGCGGTGATGACCGTAGTTTGAGGAGTTCATATATTCACCATGTGTTAATGCTTTGTTCCGGTTCTCTATTAAAAGGAGGCCTTAATATCCCTTAGTTTCCTTATGGACCCCGCTTCCACGGGAGGGTAGGACAAAAGATGTCATGCAAGTTTTTTTCCATAAGCATGTATGACTATTTACGGAATACATGCCTACATTACATTGATGAACTGGAGCTAGTTCTGTATCCATAGGTTATGACTGTTATATGATGAATATTATCCAACGAGTTACCGATCTAGTGCCTACGACCTTTACACTTATTGTTCTTGCTAAGTTACTATTGTTGTTTTTCTTGTTCCTACTACTTCAAACTATTGCTACTACCGTTACTGCTACTGTTTGTATTGCTACTGCTATCAAACCTATCTTTATCGGTCTAACCTCTATGTCAAGGATTCAGTTAATCCCGTATGATGTTCCCTTTGTTCTTTGGTATGTTACTTGCCTGAGATTCGGTCGTCGATATCTCCATACCTAGTTCAACCTCATTATCGGCAAGTCTATTTACTCGTTCCGTAATACAAGATCCCGTGACTGACACTTAGTCACATTGCTTGCAAGGCTTATTGTGATGTTGTATTACCAAGTGTTCCCTGAGATACCTCTCCGTCACACAGAGTAACAAATCCCAGTCTTGATCCATGCCAACTCAATAGACACCCTCAGAGACACCTGTAGAGCACCTTTATAGTCACCCAGTTACGTTGCGACGTCTGATACACACAAGGTACTCCTCCGATATCTGTGAGTTGCATGATCTCATGGTCATAGGAACATATACTTGACATGCAGAAAACAGTAGCAATAAACTGACATGATCATAAGCTACATTTGTAGTTTGGGTCTTGTCCATCACATCATTCTCCTAATGATGTGATCCCGTTATCAAATGACATCTCATGTCCATGGCTAGGAAACCTTAACCATCTTTCGATCAACGAGCTAGTTCACTAGAGGCATACTAGGGACATTGTGTTTGTCTATGTACCCACACATGTACCCATGTTTCCAAATAATACAATTATAGCATGGATAATAAAAGATTATCATGAACAAGGAAATACAATAATAAACACTTTATTTATTGCCTCTAGGGCATATTTCCAACAGTCTCCCACTTGCACTAGAGTCAATAATCTAGTTCACATCACTATGTGATTTACATTGTAATGAATCGAACACCCATGCAGTTCTAGTGTTGATCATGTTTAGCCCTTGGAAGAGGTTTAGTCAACGGGTCTGCAACATTCAGATCCGTGTGCACTTTGCAAATATTTATGTCTTTCTCCATGATGTAATCGCGGATGGAGTTGAAGCGTCGCTTTATGTGTCTGGTCCTCTTGTGAAACCTTGGTTCCTTGGCCAGAGCAATGGCACTAGTGTTGTCACAGAATAGGTTCATTGGATTCAGTGCACCAGGAACTACTCCAAGATCTATCATGAACTGCTTCATCCAGACACCTTCCTTCGCCGCCTCCGAGGCTGCGATGTATTCCGCTTTGCACGTAGAATCAGCTACCACGCTTTGCTTGGAACTGCACCAGCTTACCGCTCCCCCGTTAAGAATAAATACGTATCCGGTTTGTGACTTAGAGTTGTCCGGATCAGTGTCAAAGCTGGCATCGACGTAACCCTTTACGACGAGCTCTTCATCACCTCCATAAACGAGAAACATTTCCTTAGTCCTTTTCAGGTACTTAAGGATATTCTTGACCGCTTGCCAGTGCTCCATTCCAGGATCACTTTGAAACCTTCTGGCCATACTTATGGCAAGGCTGACATCGGGTCTTGTGCACAACATTGCATACATGATAGAGCCTATGGCTGAAGCATAGGGGATGCCACTCATCTTTTCTCTATCTTCTACAGTTACTGGGCATTGAGTCTTACTCAACTTCACACCTGGTAACATAGGCAAGAACCCCTTCTTGGGTTGTTCCATTTTGAACTTCTTCAAAACTTTATCAAGGTATGTGCTCTGTGAAAGTGCTATTAAGCGTCTCGATCTATCTCTATAGATCTTAATGCCTAATATGAAAGCAGCTTCTCCTAGGTCCTTCATTGAAAAACTCTTGTTCAAATATTCCTTCATGCTTTCCAGCATTTCTATATTGTTTCCAATCAGCAATATGTCATCCACATATAATACTAGAAATGCTATATAGCTCCCACTCACCTTCTTGTAAATACAAGCTTCTCCGTAAACTTGTATAAACTCAAACGCTTTGATCACCTCATCAAAGGGCTTATTCCAACTCCGAGATGCTTGCACCAGTCCATAAATGGATTGCTGGAGCTTGCAAACTTTGTCAGCATTCTCTGGATCGACAAAACCTTCGGGTTGCATCATATACAACTCTTCCTCAAGCAAACCGTTGAGGAACGCTGTTTTGACATCCATCTGCCAAATTTCATAGTCGAAATAAGCAGCTATTGCTAACATGATTCTGACAGACTTAAGCATCACTACGGGTGAGAAAGTCTCATCGTAGTGAACTCCTTGAACTTGTGAAAAACCCTTTGCCACAAGTTGAGCTTTACAGACGGTGACATTACCGTTCGCGTCTGTCTTCTTCTTGAAGATCCATTTGTTCTGAATGGCCTTTCACCCTTCAGGTAATACTTCCAAAGTCCATACTTTGTTTTCATACATGGATCCCATCTCGGATTTCATGGCCTCTAACCATTTCTCGGAATCCGAGCCCATCATTGCTCCTCCATAGCTCGTAGGTTCATTGTTGTCCAACAACATAACCTCCAAGACAGGGTTGCCGTACCACTCAGGGGTAGTACGCGGCCTTGTCGACCTACGAGGTTCAATAGCATCTTGATCCGAAGCTTCATGATCATCATCATTAACTTCCTCTTCTACCGTCGTAGGTTCCATAGAAACATCTTTCTGCGCTGCGCTACTTTCTGGTTGAAGTAAAGGTTCAATAACCTCATCAAGCTCTATTTTCCTCCCATTCAATTCTTTCGAGAGAAACTCTTTCTCAAGAAATGTTTCGTTCTTAGCGAAAAACACTTTGCCTTCGGATCTGAGATAGAAGGTATACCCGACTATCTCTTTCGGGTATCCTATGAAGACGCCTTTTTCCGCTTTGGGTTCCAGCTTTTCAGGCTGAAGCTTTTTGACATAAGCATCACTTCCCCAAACTTTAAGAAACGACAACTTTGGCTTCTTGCCAAACCACGGTTCATATGGCGTCGTCTCAACAGATTTTGATGGTGCCCTATTTAAAGTGAATGCAGTTGTCTCTAATGCATAACCCCAAAACGATAGTGGCAAATCAGCAAGAGACATCATAGAACGCACCATATCTAATAAGGTTCGATTATGACGTTCGGACACACCATTACACTGTGGTGTTCCGGGCGGTGTCAACCGTGAAACAATTCCACACTGTCTTAAGTGACTGCCAAACTCATAACTCAGATTTTCACCTCCTCGATCAGATCGCAGGAACTTAATCTTCTTGTTACGATGATTCTCAACTTCACTCTGAAATTGCTTGAACTTTTCAAACGTTTCAGACTTGTGTTTCATTAAGTAAATATACCCATATCTACTTAAGTCATCTGTGAAGGTGAGAAAATAACGATATCCACCACGCGCTGTAATATTCATTGGACCGCATAAATCAGTATGTATGATTTCCAATAAGTCACTCGCCCGTTCCATTGTTCCAGAGAACGGTGTTTTAGTCATCTTGCCCATGAGGCATGGTTCACATGTGTCAAGTGATTCAAAATCAAGTGACTCCAAAACTCCATCAGCATGGAGCTTCCTCATGCGTTTTACACCAATATGACCTAAACGGCAGTGCCACAAGAAAGTGGTACTATCATTATCAACTCTACATCTTTTGGCATCAATGTTATGAACATGTGTGTCATCACTATCAAGATTCAATATGAATAAACCCCTAACATTAGGTGCATGACCATAAAAGATATTACTCATATAAATAGAACAACCTTTATTATCTGATTTAAATGAGTAACCGTCTCGCAATAAACGAGATCCAGATATAATGTTCATGCTTAACGCATGCACTAAATAACAATTATTCAGGTTCATCACTAATCCCGATGGTAATCGAAGAGAGAGCGTGCCGACAGAGATCACATCAACCTTGGAACCATTTCCCACGCGCATCGTCACGTCTTCCTTTGCCAGCCTTCGTTTATTCCGTAGTTCCTGCTTTGAGTTGCAAATGTGAGCAACTGAACCGGTATCAAATACCTAGGCACTACTACGAGAGCTATTAAGGTACAGTTCAATAACATGTATATCATATATACCTTGTTTGTTGTTGCCGCCTTCTTGTCAGCCAGGTACTTGGGGCAGTTCCGCTTCCAGTGACCAGTTCCCTTGCAATGAAAGCACTCAGTTTCTGGTTTGGGTCCATGCTTGGGCTTCCTTACAGGAGTAGCAACTACTTTGCCATCCTTCTTGGTTTTACCCTTCTTGCCCTTGCCCTTGACTTTGCCATTTTTCTTGAAACTAGTGGTTTTATTGACCATCAACACTTGATGTTCTTTCTGGATTTCAGACTCAGCGACTTTTAGCATCACAAACAGCTCGGCGACTGACTTGTTCTTCCCGTGCATGTTATAGTTCATCACAAAGCTCTTGTAACTAGGTGGTGGTGATTGAAGAACTCTGTCAGTGATTGCCTCTGGCGGAAGGGCAATTCCCAACTCCGCTAGACGAGTTGAATACCCAGACATTCTGAGTATATGTTCACTGATAGAGCCGTTCTCCTCCATCTTGCAAGCATAGAACTTATCGGAGGTTTCATACCTCTCAATCTGGGCGTTCTTATGAAAGATAAACTTCAACTCCTGGAACATCTCATATGCTCCATGACGTTCAAAACGTCTTTGAAGTCCCGGTTCTAAGCCATACAATATTGCACACTGAACTATTGAGTAATCTCGAGTACGTGCCTCCCAAGCATTCTTAACGTCTTCGGAGGTTATGTCTTCTGGTTGGTCACCAAGCGGTGCATCAAGGACATATGATTTCTGGGAAGCCGTGAGGATAATCCTCAGATTACGGGCCCAGTCAACAAAGTTACTTCCATCACCTTTCAACTTAGCTTTCTGTAGGAACGCATTAAAATTCAGGGGTGCTACTGCGCGAGCCATTGACCTAAAACATAAATATGCAAAGTTTACCTAGACTATTGTTCAGGATAATGAGTTTAGTTAATCAAATTACTAAAGATCCCACTCAAATTGACATCCCTCAGGTCATCTGAGTGTCACATGATCCAAATCTACCAACTCAAGTCCGATCATCACGTGAGTTGAGGTGGTTTCAATGGTGAACATCATTACGTTGATCATATCTACTATATGATTCATGTTTGACCTTTCGGTCTCTTGTGTTCCAAGGCCATGTCTGTACATGCTAGGCTCGTCAAGTTTAACCCGAGTGTTCTGCGCATGCAACACTGGCTTGCACCCATTGTATGTGAACGTAGAGTCTATCACACCCGATCATCACGTGGTGTCTCAACACGACGAACTTTCGCCATCGTGAAAGCACCGGCATGATCTCCATCGTCACCGGCATGATACCATGATCTCCATCATCTTGATATCCATCAATGTGTCGCCATCGGGGTTGTCGCTCCCACAATGCTTCTACTACTATTGCTACCGTTTAGCGATAAAGTAAAGCATTACATTGCGCTTAATTATTCACACGCAGGTCATACAATAATTAAAGACAACCGTATGGCTCCTGCTGGCAGCCGTACTCATCGACATGCAAGTCGCAAAATTCTATACATCACATGATCATCTCATACATCGCATATATCACATCATGTAATTGGCCATATCACATCACAACATACCCTGCAAAAACAAGTTAGACGTCCTCTAATTGTTGTTGCATGTTTTACATGGCTGCTACGGGTTTCTACCAAGAACGATTCTCACCTACGCATAAACCACAACGGTGATACATAATTTGCTTTTCAACCTTCTCAAGGACCGCCTTTGTCGAATCCGATCCAACTAAAGTGAGAGAAACTATCACCCGTAAGCCATCTAGGCAACAAGTTGCGTCGAGGGAACCGGTCTCTCGTAAGCATACGAGTAATTTTGGTCCAGGCCGCTTCATCTCACAATACCGCTGAACCAAAATCCGACCAAGGGAAGAAGCAATCTAAGCATCAACGCCCACAAACCTTTTGTGTTCTACTCGAGATCTCATCTACACATAGACCTAGCTCATGATGCCACTGTTGGGGAACGTTGCATGGGAAACAAAAAAATTCCTACGCACACACAGATCTATCCACGGTGATGAGCATATACGAGAGGGAGAGTGGATCTACATACCCTTGTAGATCGCTAAGCTGGAAGCGTTAAGAAACGCGGTTGGTGTAGTCGAACGTCTTTGTGATCCAAATTGCCATGCATCCCGTGATCCAATCACGATCTCACACGATGCATCCCGCGATATGATCACGATCCGTCTCACGAACTTGATCTCGATCCTTCCGATCTAGCACCGAACGGATGGCACCTCCGCGCTCAGCACACGTACAACTTGATGACGATCTCCACCGTCTTGATCAAGCAAGAGGGAGTGGAGACGAAGAAGAGTTCTCCGGCAGCCTGATGGCGCTCCGTCGATAGTGGTGGAGCAATTCCGGCAGGGCTTCGCCTAAGCACTGCAGAAATCCAATCTAGAGGAGAAACTATGCACTAGAGATTAGGGTTGCACGTGGCTGAAAAAACTAGTGCAAAACCCAAGAAATCCACTAGTATATATAAGAGGGAGGGAGGAGGAGAGGCTCCTCCTCCACTCCTAGTAGGACTAGGATTCCTCCTTTTTGCCTTTTTTCCACCTTTTTCCTTTGGGTTTCTTTCTTCCAGCCACATGGGCCTATTGTGGTTGTTACACCAGACCACTAAGGGTTGGTTATTACTTACCCACAGCCCATGAAGCCTCTTGGTTCGAAATACCCCTCCCGGAGGCTCCCGGTACACTACCGGCACTCCCGGTACACTACCGATAAGCCCGGAACTTTTCCGGCGACCAAAACAGGACTTCCTATATATGAATCTTTACCTCCGGACCATTCCGGAGCTCCTCATGATGTCTGGGATCTCATCCGGGACTCTGAGCAAACTTCGGTCACCAACATACACAACTCTATACTACCGAAACGTCATCAAACCTTAAGTGTGCAGACCCTACGGGTTCGAGAACTATGTAGACATGACCGAGACACCTCTACGGTCAATAACCAATGGTGGGACCTGGATGTCCACATTGGTTCCTACATATTCTACGAAGATCTTTATCGGTCGAACATCTATGTCAAGGATTCAGTTAATCCCGTATGATGTTCCCTTTGTTCTTCGGTATGCTACTTGCCCGAGATTTGATCGTGGGTATCTCCATACCTAGTTCAACCTTGTTAATGGAAAGTCTCTTTACTCGTTCCGTAATACAAGATCCCGTAACTAACACTTAGTCACATTGTTTGCAAGGCTTATTGTGATGTTGTATTACCGAGTGTGCCCTGAGATACCTCTCCGTCACATAAAGTAACAAATTCCAGTCTTGATCCATGCCAACTCAATAGACACCCTCAGAGACACCTGTAGAGCACCTTTATAGTCACCCAGTTACGTTGCGACGTTTGATACACACAAGGTACTCCTCCTATATCTGTGAGTTGCATGCATGGTCATAGGAACATATACTTGACATGTAGAAAACAGTAGCAATAAACCGACATGATCATAAGCTACATTTGTAGTTTGGGTCTTGTCCATCACATCATTCTCCTAATGATGTGATCCCGTTATCAAATGACATCTCATGTCCATGGCTAGGAAACCTTAACCATCTTTCGATCAACGAGCTAGTTCACTAGAGGCATACTAGGGACATTGTGTTTGTCTATGTACCCACACATGTATCCATGTTTCCAATTAATACAATTATAGCGTGGATAATAAATGATTATCATGAACAAGGAAATACAATAATAAACACTTTATTTATTGCCTCTAGGGCATATTTCCAACAGTTCCCCCCTTGGCCGCCGCCCCACCCTAGGGGAAACCCTAGGGCGCCCCTCCTCCTCTCCCTCCTATATATATCTGAGGGAAGGGAGGGCTACAGCACCACAAGTCACGGTACAACCTCTCCCTCCCCCTCTATTTAAGTTTCTCCTCTAGATTTTCGCGGTAGCGCTTGGCAAAGCCCTAGCGGGACAGCTCCACCACCACCGCCACCATGCCGTTGGGCTCACGGAGAACTCATCTACCTCTTCGCGCCCTCTTGCTGGATCAAGAAGGTGGAGATCGTCATCAAGTTGTATGTGTGCTGAACGCGGAGGTGACGTCCGTTCGGTGTTAGATCGAAAGGACCGCGACTGGATCACGGGACGGATCGTGATTGGATCGCAGGATAGATCGTGATGGGATCGCGGGACAGCTTGCGATTTGGATCGCAAAGATGTTCGACTACATCAACTGCGTTACTTAACACTTCCCTCTTAGCTATCGACAAGGGTATGTAGATCCACTCTCCCTCTCGTATATGCTCATCACCGTGGATAGATCTTGCGTTTGCATAGGAATTTTTTTGTTTCCCATGAAACGTTCCCCAATAGTAAAATGGGGACGCAGCCTTAGGAAGACCCACGGGGACGAGCCCAAGCAGAGCTCCCATGGCCACGTCTAGCTCGAGCAGGCATCAGCCCGATAACATGTAGTCTCATCAGGTCCCTCAAGCCAACGTACTCCCACATGGGCCGCGAGTGCACCTGGGGCGGTGTGATGCGCTGTCCTAGGAACTCTTTGATGATCATCGCCCCCGTCAGCTGGGCCGCCCCGCACGTGGCAATCCGCTTCAGGGCACGCTTAGCCCTTGGGTCGGTGAGCTTCTCGTGGCCCCGCCGGGGTGTTTGCTTAGGGTGCACTATGGGGGGCTCTAGGAGTGGGCTGACTTGGCACGCATCCGTGAAGACCCAGCGGTGTCGATAACCTTCCACCTTCTTCCCGGCCTTCAAGTGAATGTCATGCCCCTGACGTCGACGAAGAAGGCGCATGCAAAGCGCTGGTCCTGAGCAGTAAACCGCGGGCTGAAGAAGTGGTGGAAGAGCGCAATCGAGGGCCTCACGCCCACGAAGGCCTCGCAATAGAAAATGGAAATAGCCAGGAGGAGGATGGAGTTGGGTTGAAGATGGAGGGCCTGGATCTGATAATGGGCGAGGATGGCGTAGAAGAACTCGGTGAATGGTGGGACCAACCCTGTGAAGGCATTGTGGACGAAAAAGTGGTAGAAGGACACCCTCCGAGGCTACGGAGGAGGGCGAGAGAGCCGGCCCAAGGGCAGGGGAGCTCGTGGTCGATGCCGCCGCTTTCGTCTTCTTGTTGACCGGCGCTGAGGAGCTCGAGAGGTGTCGCGCCTGAAACCAGATCTAGAGGGAGCAAGGAGAGGTGGATGTAGAGGAAGGAGAAGCAGTGATGGCCCCATGTCGTTCTCAGGCTTCATGTCAACTAGGGCAGTTGTCGAGGCATCATGGGGAGGTGAAGTCGTCCTGTGCCCCAACGTGTGTCACGCATCGCGCTAGTCCCGCAAGCGGTTATGGCCCACACCGCTTCCTTTCTCCCCCTCCCCCAACGGGCGGAGCGAAGCTTGTCGCGGGCCTGGGGGCTACTATAGGGCCCTTGGGACGGGGGGTACCCAGGCCCAGGACGCGTCGTGTATAGTGGGCCCAGGGTGGCCCACCCCGGGACTTCGCGAGCAATACCCTCGCGAGGGCCCCCACCTCACGAGACGCATGATAGCAAGCGTCGCCCGGGGCCTTGCAGAACCCCCCTCACGAGGCCGCCTCCCGAGACCACCACCTTAGCCTTCGCGGGGCGGGCTAGTCAAGGGCAGCTCGATGGAGCTACACGGTCTTGTGCCCTCACGTGGGTGACGCGTGCCGCGCCAGGCGACGCCATGAGTCGTGTCAGCGGACGCGAATGGAGAGGTTTTCCTATTTTGTGTTAAGGGAGCAAGGCTAGCCCTTCGGTTCCCGAAACGATCCCCAAAGGTTTCCCCTTTAGTGAAAGAAGACCAAGGCCGGGCGCTCGCCAGGACGGAGCTTATCCACGAGCCCACCGGCGCTTCATGGCAGCAAGATTTCATAGGCGAAGACTGTTTTTGTCAGGATAGACTGCGACCTTGTCCCCCTTCAAACGGGCTGCTATGGCAACCCTTCCCGCCTTGTGTTTTTGGGGAAGGAGCACCAGGGCCAGTATAAGATATGGAAGGTTGCCGCAGTAGAAGAGAACTTGGGGACAAGCAAGAACACACCCTTGTAACCTCTCATCTCTATGATCAATCCAGACAAGCACGAGTAGGGTCTTAAACCGCAAGGTCACCTGAACCTAGGTAACTGTTGTGTCCATGTTCTTCTTCCTTAGCTCGTGCTCGCTGCAGCGTCGTCGTAGGCTTGCGAGGTAGGATAGGGTTGGTGAGCAAGCGCACCCTAGAGTTTGAACCTTCTTGGGTCCCCGGAGCCCCAATTTCGACACCCATAACCTTCCACTTTATTCATATAAAAGAAATGACAAAATTGTAAAAGTATAGACAACTCTAAAATACAAGGTCAAGTCCCAAAGAAATAGAAGAATACACATAGCAGTGATTCATTGCCCATGCTTATCTACACATGCGATGATTTTTTTTTCAAAAAAACTCCATTTTTAACTGATAGAGAATTTGGTGCCATAGGCGCGCTTCAAATCTCAGATCATTAGGACATTTGAGTAGCTCTCAAAATAAGACAAATTTGGGGTATGTAAAAAAGTTCAATGTTCTTGTATTGTTTTGACCCAGTTTGTCCTTTTTGCCAAGAGCATATGTCGAAATGATCTAAAATTTTGAGCGCACCGCACGCACCAAATTATCTACCATTCAATTTTTTGGATTTTTCTAGTATTTGTTTTGAATGTTTCCTTGACTGGGTGTAGATGAGCCCAGGCTCAGAAATGGATATTCAAAAATTACATACTTACAAAAGGATTACAAGAAACCTTGGCAGCAAAGAAAGAACATCCTAAGGAGGCAAATAAGATATCATCTTTATATTTGTTGGCATTCTGGGAATGGGGGTACCCAGACTTGCTTGCTGCAGCCCAGGGCGCAGCTCGTTTCGATGGCCAGTACGGCCCGGCATGGCGTCACTCAAGACAAGGCCCTCGCATGAGCCTCACCCACACGAGGGGGATGGCGCTAGGACCCCAGAGGAGGGAGTCCTTCCCGGGTTCCCTCCCGAGGGGGCAGAGATCTCTATGCAGCGCCCTGCCTCGCGAGGTTGAAGATGACGCAGGCCGGGTCAGGCGGGCACATGCTTGCGTAGAGGAGACAATTGCCTCTTTGGTGCAAAGAAGGCAAGGACGTACGCAGGTTCCTAAGGCGTCCCCCCAATGGTTCCCGCTCTAGCGTCACCGCCAGCTACTTTGCAGGCGAAGACCGCCTTTCATCACGATAAGATGTACCTCATGACCCCTTTCTAATTTGGCCGTTGTGGGATCCCTTCCCGCCAGCGATAAGGGAGGAGGACCCGGGTCACCATTAATTTGGGTGAGGATGCGCCGTAGAAGAAGAGACATCTGAAACCCCTTGAGCACCCATGTGAGGTTACTCACCACTGTACCAGTTCATCCACAACCCTCCTAGAGAGGCAATCCACCAAAAGCAGGAGTAGGGTTTTACGCTTCGCAGTGGCCCGAACCTAGGTAAATCAGTGTGTTAGTCTTCTTTCCCACGATCGAGCGAGTACCCTTCGACGATGCCGTGGAGCTGGGAGCTTGAGGCCGAAACTGGTGGGGATCTTCGCACATGCCCCTGAGTTCGGACCTCTTAGGGTTTTGCGGAGCCCCAAATCCATCATTTGGCACGCCAGGTAGGGGCGTGTTGGAATCCCTCAACAAGCTTCACCTCGCCTCCGCTCGCGGCATCCATGGCTAAAGGGCACCGGGCCCGTGCCGAGCATCGGGCCACTCAAGTCGCGCGGTCGATGCCCGCATGCCATGACGCCCCGTGCCACCTTGCCCCCCGTCGGCGAACGCCATCGCCGAACCACCCTTTAACGGACGCAGGGGTCAGCGGCCCTCATCCATCGCGCAGCGTGGCATCGTCGACCCGGCCCCCTCCCATGCTTGCATCGCGACATCTTATTCCCGAGCTCGCCGCAACCTAGCAGGCAGGCGAGACACGCTCCTCGCGGCTCGTGAACTTCAGCACTACCGCGTCGTTCGTGACCGTTATGACGAATGGCTACGTCACATGGCTTGGCGCGCCGGTGATACGTCTCCAATGTATCTATAATTTTTGATTGCTCCATGCTATTATATTATCTGTTTTGGATGTTTTACATGCATTAATATGCTATTTTATATTATTTTTCGGACTAACCTACTAACCTAGTGCCCAGTGCCAGTTTCTGTTTTTTCCTTGTTTTTGAGTATTACAGAAAAGGTATATCAACCGGAGTCCAAACGGAATAAAATTCTACGATGATTTTTCTTGGACCAGAAGGAACCCAAGAGACTTGGAGAAGAGTCCAGAAGATCTACGGGTGGGCCACAAGCCACCTGGGCGCACCCTTGGCTTGTGGGCCCCCAGTAGTTCTTCCAACCCTAATTCTTTGCCTATAAATTCAAGAATATTCCCCCAATACCAAAAAGAGCCATGATAATACTTTTCTGCCACCGCAAGCCTCTGTTCCTGTGAGATCCCATCTTGGAGCCTTTTTTGGTAATCTGCTTGATGAGCATATGTACCTAGGGTAGGGTCCTAGGCAAGGCCTACATACCCTACCTAAGGACACTACATTGGAAGACTTGAAGATCAAGCATAAGCTTCCGATTGGATTCCATGAGACATTCAAGTCACTCGACAAGCTATCCACTCGGAGACTCCTTCCTTCACTCAGAAGTCGCAAGTCACTCGGAAGACCTCGTTCTCACTCGACACCAGAAGACCAGGAGCCACCGTCAAGAGCCCAATGGGCAGACGTTGGTCCAATCATCATTGATAGCTTTTATTACGTACGTTACCAGTAACGGCAGACTTGAAAGCACAATTTCTGCCTTGGAGGTTTTGGTAATTAATAACAACATATAAGTCATTGAACTAATGTTTCCACCAAGTATATTTCAGGAAATGTTTAATGATAGGATTGGCAAAAGGAGATTGTGGACATACCCCAAGATGCAAGGAAATAGGTTGGCCAAGCTTCAAGCAAAAGGACTCTACATTTTATATTTGTGAGAAATCACTTTGAGTCCATAGGAAGGCCAATACTATTAAAAGGGGGTAAGGTTTTGTTGGTGAACAATATGCTCAAACGTGCACAAGTGATAGTCGCCAAAAACTTCCACAAACTCTCCCACGAAAGTCTGTTCTATACCTAACACTCAAATTCAGTGCAACCAACTTTCCCATACCGGTGCCACCGATTCCAGAACCTAGACAGACTTGCCCAAACCCTAGCCACTTCGGTGAAACCGACTCCATACCGGTGCCAACGAGTTTAGGTTGCCAACTTTCTGTTATGCAAATTCACATTATCGGTACCACTGAGAATGTTGGATCAGCGTCACCGAGATTGGAAATCTGACCATTGGTCACCTTATCTGTGCAACCGAGTTTCCTCTATCGGTCTCACCGAGATTCAAAATTTGCCACCTTTTTGTCACTTCGGTACCATCAATATTAACACATCGGTGTCACCGAGTAGGTCATTTTGTGTGTAACGGTTGGATTTTTGGGGATGCCTATATATACCCCTTCATCACCACCTACACGAAAGAGAAGCACTCAGAACTATTCCACACTTGCCCCATCTAGTTTTCTAAGAGAGAACCACCTACCCTTGTGTTGAGGTCAAGATATTCCACTCCAATCATATGGATCTTGATCTCTAGCCTCCCCAAGTATCTTTACACCAATCCCATCTCTTCCACCATGCCAAATCTATGAGAGAGAGATTGTGTGTGGAGGAGTCTATCATCTTGAAGCACAAGAGCAATGAGTTCACCTTTATTACCGAGCCTATTACCTTTTGGAGGGTGGTGCCTCCTAGATTGCTTAGGTGTCACTTGGGAGCCTCCTACTTCATGTTGTGGAGTGAACCAAGAAGTTTGTAAGGGCAAGGAGATTGCCTACTTCGTGAAGATCTACCCATAGTGAGGCTAGTCCTTCGTGGATGGAAGCCGTTATGGAATAGTCAAGGTTGCTACTTTGTAGACCCTTTTGGGTGGAGCCCTCCGTGGACTCTCACGACCGTTACCCTCCGTGGGTTGAAGACTCCATAAACGTGGATGTACGATAGCGCCACCTATTGGAACCATGGGAAAAATCATCGTGTCTACAACTGTGTTTGATCTTCCTACCCTATCCCTTCTATACATGCTTGTTGTTACTTTCTGCTGCTATATACTCTTAGACTTGCATGTGTAGGGTGTACTTGATTTGCCATGAAATGCTAAAAACTGACAACCCTAAGAATTGGTATAGGCAAAACTTTTTATTTGGTCAAGTAGTCTAATAACCCCCCCCCCGCCCTCTAGATATACTTTTGGTCCTACAAGTGGTGTCAGAGCTTTGGTCTCCATTGCTTAGGTCTCACAACCTAGGAGAGTATGGCGTCTAGTGAGGGAAGTTATCACCATAGAGGTCCGTACTTTGATGGCACTAATTTTGCTAGTTGGAAGCACAAAATGAAAATGCATATTCTTGGTCATAACCCCGCCGTTTGGGCTGTTGTTCGTGTTGGCTTGCAAGGTGAGTTCTTTGCGGATGGACGGGAACCAGATCGTGAAGCGACCGCGGATGAGTTGAAGATGTTGCAACTCAATGCTCAAGCATGCGACATTCTTTTCAACTGCTTATGCCCAGAAGAATTCAACAAAATCAGCCGTCTTGAGAATGCAAAAGAGATTTGGGATACTTTGGTTGATATGCACAAAGGAACCGAGTCCGTGAGAGAATCCAAGTTAGATGTTCTTCAAGGTCAGCTTGACAAGTTCAAGATGAAGGATAGTGAAGGAGTCGCAGAGATGTACTCTAGGCTAGCTCTCATCACAAATGAGATTGCCGGCTTAGGAAGGGAAGAAATGACCGACAAATTCATCATCAAGAAGATACTTAGAGCTTTGGATTTGAAATACGACACCGTGTGCACAATGATCCAAATGATGCCAAACTACAAAGATCTCAAGCCTACGGAAGTCATTGGAAGGATTGTTGCTCATGATATGACACTCAAAGATAAGTAAGAACTTCATCACAAGTCTAGCGGTGCTTACAAAGAAACAAGTGATGCTCCCGCAACTTCAAGCAACAAACTTGTCACCAATGAAGAGATAAGCCTCATGGTCAAGAAATTCAGCAAATTCTACAAGAATAGAGGCAAAGAAAGAAACTCCAACTCAAGATATGATGAGAAGCGTTTGTCAAGTTGTGACCGCAATTGGTACAATTGTGGGAAGCCCGGACACTACTCAAATGAGTGCACGGCTCCCTACAAAAGAAGAGAAAAGTCACCTCGAAGACGAAGCTCAAGAAATGAATCACCACAAAGAGAGAGAAGGAGTAGAAATGATCGTTATGAACGAAGACACTCAAGGAGAAGTAGAGATTTGGAGAAGGACAAGTACACCAAGAGCTACACAAGAAGAAAACATCAAGCTCATCTTGGTGAATGGGTTTCCGGCTCCGACTCCGACAACAACTCTGAGAGAAGCTATCACTCCGACTCTGACTATAGTCAAGATGATGTTGTTGCCGGAATTGCTCTAGTGACTACCAACTCCTACGATCTATTTGATTCACCAAATGAAGGGAGTGGAAGTTGCTTCATGGCTAAAGGCCCCAAGGTATCACACCCCGAGTATCTTGATTTTGATAGTGATGAAGATGATTTGCTTTGTGATGATAACTTGTTTTGTGATAAAACTTGTGATTTTTATCAAAATGAACTTGATAATTCTCATGCTAATCAAGATGAGTCATTTGATGATGATAAGATGAAAATAGAACAACTAACTAAAGAATTAAACACTCTTAAGTTAGCTCATGAATCTACTGTCGAAGATCATAGAGAGCTTGTGAGAACTCATGAGAAGCTACACTTCGAGAAGCTCAACTTGGAGCAAGAGCATGAGTTTCTCAAAGCTATCAATGATGATCCCCGAAAGAAGACTTCATCTTATCTAGCCAAATGACTACTCTTGTCTATTTACATGCCTCAAGTTAAAACTAAGCAATCTAGTAACAAAGGCAAGGAAGGTTCTTCATCTAGTAGCAACAATAAGAATGCTAAACCCAATGATGTTGATTCTAGTAGTTGTATTGATTACACTAATGATGATTCTCTTAGCCAAGTTACACTTGACCAAGAAAATGCTTTATTGAAAGGAATTATAGAAAAAGGTATCTACAAGAGTCTTGCCAGATGTAAGCAATTTGAGGAAATTGTACGCAAGCACGAAGGATATCGGAAGAACCATGGTGTTGGCTACTTCAACGCTAATGGAGTTGAGTGGGAAGAAGGTCAATATCCCAAGCCCAAGTTTGTTCCTCAAAAGGAGAAGTATGAAAATACTCTTCTCAAGGTGACAAACACTCAAGATGACCTTCCACCACAAGACCACAAGGTCAAGGGCAAGAACAAGCTTCAAGAGGACATTAACTCATATGCAGATGAACCCCTAGCTTTGGTGGAGTGGATTCCCAAGGCTACTTCAAGATCAACTACTACAAAGGCTACTTCAACACCAAGGATCCCCATCAACTTGATGTGGGTCCCCAAGAAGAAGAACTAGTAAGTTCTTGAGGGGTGACTCCGTCAATTAAATCCACTCACATTCATTATTGGCAAGGACTTTTTGCACTCAAAATCAACTCAATGCAATTTTTTCAAGGAGTCATACATTCCCTCAAAGGTAAGCAAGGGACAAGGTAATCAACTAATCTATGGACATCATAACATATGCTTTGCACTCCATGTCCATAGATATCCTTGTATTTGTCTCTTGTGTGTTGGGACTAACCCATGTAGGTGAGAGGAGTAAGGAAACAACAAGGATGCTCCCAACTCTTGGTGATCTTCATCAACATTGAGCATCCACAACTACCTCACCAACATGAAGTCTTCATCGACAAAACCCAAGGTTAGTTTATCCCTCTTATGGGGGGAAGTCACATTAAGGGGGAGATTTACTCTAAGACTTGAGTCAAAGCATCTCTTAGTATGTGACAACATTAAATGCTTTATGTAAAAGTGGTAACCCCACTTGTGCTTAAACGATGAGTATGACCTATGATCAAGTACTCTTACTTGGCTCCTAAGTCAAATACTCATATATAGATGACTGCATCATCGCCCAAGTGTTTGTTAGATGCTAGCATGTTTGTGCATGTTTGTCATGATTTCTTTTGACATCTTATTGTGTGAGCATGTTGGTCTGCATTTATTTTCTCATTCGAGGACATCCAATTGTTGCTATTTGGTTATTGATTTTCTCTTTTGCCAATTGGATGGCCAAGAATGCCTAGGACCACTCTTTAGATATCTATGCTTTCTCACCTCATATTCCATTCATGTTGCATCACAAAATTTGAACAAGTGCTTTTTGATCCCTCTGTGTGTGGAGCACTCGGAGTTCCGTATCGACAAGGACTGACCATTAAAACCTCCCAAGTGCATCTCGGTGCAACCAACCCCACAATCTCGGTCTCACCAAATGCATAGGGTTGATCTGTTTTTCAATCTCGGTACTGCTGATTTCATATTCTCGGTTACACCGAGTTTCCCTGTCAGTTGACAGTTGTGGAACTCGATGACACCGAAAACATAAAATCAGTATCACCGACAGTGGAGGGTATATATATTGTGGACCCCGACGTTTTGAAATTCATCCTCAGAACTATCGCGCCTCAGAACCCTAAGTTGCCGCTTCGAGACCCCTGGTCGTCGCCCTTCTCTTCCTGCGCTCCTCCGCCGCTGGGAATCGCCGCCATCGACGAAATCTGCTCCATCATCGCCGCCGTAGCGGATCCGTGCCAAGTTAGGGTACGGATTCGACCTCCTTTGTGCTCCCTTATGATTCTTGCGCATTAAATTTGATTTTATCTATAAGCCACTCATTGCACGTATTCCTATCCACACAAAATCCCATAGGCTAGCGAACCATCGATTTTCTAGGGTTTTGCCTTCCGCCCGAGAACTGTCTCGGTGAAACTGAGCACTCCTTTTCGGTGAGACCGAAAAGGGTGCCAAGTTTCTGTTATAAGAGACAGTCAGTCTCGGTGTCACTGAAATTTTTGCTTCGGCCTTACCGATTTGTTTCTGACAGAATGCAAAACTTTGAAAATCTTTTGTTCAAAATTTCAAAAACCAGCTTATAATTTTGTGATGACTCAACTACTTCTGCTCATCTATATTCCATTCACAGGGTTAGTATGTCAGATGTAGAGGACAGTCAGAACTTGCCAGAGCAAGGTGCTGACATGAGTTCAGGCACAAGCCTAGAGTCCAGTTCATTTTCAGATCCAAGCACCCCCAGCTCCCATGGGTTGCCCAAAGCTGCTACAAGGACCAGAAAGAAGCTGAATTCAGATGAGGAGGATTCGGACTTTATCCCTGGGGAGATTCTTGCTAGGAAGCAAGAGAAAGCTGCTAAGAAGTCTGCTACTGAAGCCACTTCTTCTAGAAGAGTTGTGAGAAAGGTCTATGCACCTGCTTCAACCTTCAAGGCTCATGAGACCTCCAGAGCAACTATTTTAGTTGAGTTTCCCAAGAAAGCTATGCCTAAGAAGGCAGAAGAGAAGAAAGCAAGAAAGAGGGTTATTCATGTTATTGGTAGAAGAACCTCCATGTATGAGGATCCAGAAGAAGCTGCCGGTACTGATGCTGAAGAAGGGGAAGAGCATGTTGAGAAGGCCCCTCCCAAGAAAAAGCAAAAGAAGCTTATGGCTGATGCTATGCCAAAGACTAGCACATCCAAGAAGGCTGTTGCTGAGAAGCCTAAGAGGACATCCAAGCAAATTCTAGCTTCTAAGAAGAGCAAAGGGACTACTTCCAAAGTTGAAGATGATGATGACTTGACAACTTTGATGAAGCTCAGACCTCACATTCGGGTACACAATGCCAGCTACCCACTAGCTGAAGATATGAAGAAGATGAAGGATTCAAGATTGAGAGATTGGAGAGCTATAGATCCATATGCCCAGAGGAAGAAGATAGTTGTGGACTACAGATTTTATACCAAGGAGCAACAGGATTTCTATGAGACTGTGCTTTTTCACAAGAGTCCAGCTGTTAGTGATATGCGATATGTTGATTAGAAATTCATTAAGGAGGATGAGGACTACTTTCCAAGTGTCCAAGAAAATTTCCACTGCATAGGTTTGGATGAGTTTGTTGGCAAAGAATTCACTGCTTGGAATGATGAGATGATCATGCAATTCTACTCCACTGCACATTTCTATGGAGATGGTAGAATTGTATGGATGACTGAAGGTGCAAGGTATGAATCGACTATTGAAGAATGTGCTGCTATCTTAGGAGTTCCTAAAGCACAGGATGGTGACTTGGATGTATACTCAGAATCCAAGGAGAGCCACAATGTTATGGCAAATATGTACAAGGAGATCCATGTTGCCAATGTGAAGTCTCACAAGCTAGGATCTATCTACTTTCTTCAGGCTGGCCTCCGCACAATGAACACCATTCTGAGGCATACTTTGATGCCCAAGTCAGGAGATGACAAGATGATCCGAGGCCACTCCATCAATATGTTGATCCACCTTGACAGACACACCAGGATCAGAGTCATGGCTTTGATTGTTGAGACAATCAAGAGGGTTGCTGCTGACCAGAACCGCTCTTGTTGTTATGCACCCTACATCCAGATGCTTATCAATTCAAAGTTGGAGAAGCACATTTTTGGTCTAGATCGTCCACATTTACCCCTACAGCCAGATCTCGGGGACAATGTTGTGGTGATGAACCCAGATCATCCCACTTCAGCTGCATCTCAGGAAGAGGCAGAGGCAGCTCGAGCCACTAGTGCTCAAGTCCCTAGATCCAGGAATGAGAAAATGGATTTGTTGATATCATCAGTTCAAGGTATGTAGAAGGACATTAAGGGGATTCTGGACAACCAGAACAGTCTTGTGAGGATGTTTGAAAACGGGATCAAGACCCTTAATGATAAGGTGGATGGGTTGACTAAGACAGTCAATGAGCTCAAGAAGCAAGTTGACTCAGTGCCTCTTCCTCAGACTACATCTTCAGATGATGATGATGAGGAGGAGGAGGAGGATGAATCACCTCTTAGGACGGGCACACAGTTTCATACCCAGGCCAGATCAGCCATTGTGACAGCTCCAGACTTGAGGCCCTCTTCGTCAGCTCCTGCTGCTGTCACCTCAGCTCTTGCTCCATCTGTTCCAGTTCCTCCAGCTGCCACTCCAACTCCATCCACGACATTTGCAGAGATCTTCCCGACTCAGTTCTCTCGACTCCTTCATCAACAACCGGAGGAGATCAGCCCAAGAATGATTAGATGTATGCCTTTGAAATTTTGGTAACTTGTTGCCAAAGGGTGAGAAGTGTATATATAGATCTTTAGGCTTAGAGCGAGAGAGTGTTTTGGTGTTTGTTGCTTTTCAAAACATTTGGTCTTTTGGTTAATTGTGTTGAGCATATGATCATGTGTGTTATGCTACTATTTTACGCTTTACGTGTTATGCTACTATTTCCTATCATCTTAATGCTTATGAGATGATCATTCACCTTTGCTTGATTGTGTTGTGCTTTGTTATTCATTCTAATTATTCTCGCACACCACCAAGTTGTATGTGACATGGAAGAAGTGCCCCATATACCTAATCGATTATGCATTTGCATTCAAATGCAAATTCAAAATAATGCACAAATTTAGGGGGAGCTCTTGCTTATCACATACCTCTCAAAGCGACGATTATATTCATTGATTTTATCATATGTCGAAGCTTTGATCTATATGTTGTCATCAATTACCAAAAAGGGGGAGATTGAAAGCACATTTGCTCCCTTGGTGGTTTTAGTAATTAATAACAACATATAAGTCATTGAACTAATGTTTCCACCAAGTATATTTCAGGAAATGTTCAATGATAGGATTGGCAAAAGGAGATTGTGGACATACCCCAAGATGCAAGGAAATAGATTGGCCAAGCTTCAAGCAAAAGAACTCTACATTTTATATTTGTGAGAACACACTTCGAGTCCATAGGAAAGCCAATACTATTAAAAGGGGGTAAGGTTTTGTTGGTGAACAATATGCTCAAACTTGCACAAGTGATAGTTGCCAAAAACATCCACAAACTCTCCCACGAAAGTTTGTTCTATACCTAACACTCAAAATCGGTGCAACCAACTTTCCCATACCGGTGCCACCGATTCCAGAACATAGACAAACTCAGCCAAACCCTAGCCACTTTGGTGCAACCGATTCCATACCGGTGCCACTGAGTTTAGGTTGCCAACTTTTTGATACGCAAATTCACATTATCGGTACCACCGAGAATGTTGGATCGGCATCACCGAGATTGGAAATCTGACCGTTGGTCACCTTATCGGTGCAACCGAGTTTCCTATATCGGTCTCACCGAGATTCAAAAGTTGCCACCTTTTGGTCACTTCGGCACCATCGAGATTAACACATCGGTGTCACCGACTTGATCATTTTGTGTGTAAAGGTTGGATTTTTGGGGATGCCTATATATACCCCTTCACCACCACCTACTCGAAAGAGAAGCATTCAGAACTATTCCACACTTGCCCCATCTAGTTTTCTGAGAGAGAACCACCTACCCTTGTGTTGAGGTCAAGATATTCCACTCCAATCATATGGATCTTGATCTCTAGCCTCTCCAAGTAGCTTTCCACCAATCCCATCTCTTCCACCATGCCAAATCCGTGAGAGAGTGATTGGGTGATGAGGAGTCTATCATCTTGAAGCACAAGAGCAAGGAGTTCATCGTCATTACCGAGCCTATTATGTTTTGGAGGGTGGTGCCTACTAGATTGGTTAGGTGTCACTTCGGAGCCTCCTGCTTCGTGTTGTGGAGTGAACCAAGAAGTTTGTAAGGGCAAGGAGATCACCTACTTCGTGAAGATCTACCCATAGTGAGGCTAGTCCTTCGTGGACGGAAGCCGTTATGGAATA
Source organism: Hordeum marinum (assembly GCA_022496015.1). Taxonomy (NCBI): domain Eukaryota; kingdom Viridiplantae; phylum Streptophyta; class Magnoliopsida; order Poales; family Poaceae; genus Hordeum; species Hordeum marinum. Next base: position 403,328,384 of record CM039675.1, read on the forward strand.
GTCAAGGTTGCTACTTCATGGACCCTTTTGGGTGGAGCCCTCCATGGACTCTTGCGACCGTAACCTCCATGGGTTGAAGACTCCATAAATGTGGATGTACGATAGCGCCACCTATCGGAACCATGGGAAAAATCATTGTGTCTACAATTGCGTTTGATCTTCCTACCCTATCCCGTCTATACATGCTTGTTGTTACTTTCCGCTGCTATATACTCTTAGACTTGCATGTGTAGGGTGTACTTGACTTGCCATGAAATGCTAAAAACTGTCAACCCTAAGAATTGGTATAGGCAAAACTTTTTATTTGGTAAAGTAGTCTAATCACCCCCCCCCTCTAGACATACTTTCGGTCCTACAAGACTTTAACCCCACGATCGGACCCTTAGATGTTGGGTAATTATGAGGGGCAGCAAACTCTATATAAGCCACCCCTGCCCTCCTGCACAAGGGTTCGCAACCATTATAATCTCAACATTCCACATGACATAAGCTCCCCGAGCGTTGAGACGTAGGGCTATTACCTCCGTTGAGACGGGCCTGAAGTCATACATCCCTCTGTACACCCTCGCCGTAGCTAGGACGCTGCCCTCTCCTTACGTAACCCTACCATCTACTATCAGGCTCGTTCCCACGACAGTTGGCGCCCACCGTGGGGCCGGTGTCTAAGCGACTTCTGGCGAGGTTGCATTTTTCATCCTTCGACATGTCTTCCGGCGGTGTTTTTGCTCTGGGCCACGAGATCCATTTCGGAGCGCTCACCTTCATCGCCGACGATTCGGCATGGCTCCAGGAAGCGCCTCTCAATGTCGAGGTGCTCCTGGTCCGCGGGGCTGCGCACTTCCGCGTGAGGTCCTGCGGCGTGTTGCTGCGTCAGCCCTTGACTCCCTACGCGTCGACTCCCCTCGCTGTTTGCGATCGCAAGCGGTCCGGCCGCTCACGACTTCAGCGCTGGGTCAAACACGTAGTGGCGCGTCAAACTTCTTCTCCGCAGATTGTAGCACTCGAGCCCGCCAAGTCCCTTCACGGCATGGTCGAGTCGGATTTTGATCCATACGACGTGCCTTCCGAGTGAGAAATTTGCGATCCCATAGCGGAGGTCTTGATGGTGGACTCTCATCAGAGTTCACCGCGTGGCTTTGGCCGTGGCAGGCGCGAGGCTGGCGGTCCGTCGAATGAGCAGTCGTGCCACGAGGAGCAGGTTCTTCATACTCCCATCGTCGGTGCGACTGCCAAGGCTCAAGCTTTGGAGGCTACACGCATTCGTCTGGAAGAGCTCCAGGCGGAACTTGATGAGCGCGCTCGCCAGCGCCCGCCACGTCCCTGTCGACGTCAGTGACAGCTGTTTCCGACTGGATCTCACGACGACGTTAAGGTATATCGAACTCTTGTGTTAAATGTTGTTGCTGATGCTAGGATAACAGATTCCATTCAACCCTCATGGTCAGAGGCTGGAAGAGGGTTGATGCAGATCAGAGCACTGTTAGATGCAGCGCAACATTAGAATTCAGTACTTTCTCAGTCCCGCAATAGGATACACAACAATTCACCCAAGGCGGAGACCTTTCAGTCGGCACATAGCCCTGGATCGCCCTTGCGCCGTCGGGGCGGAGGTTTCCGTGAAGAGCAGGTCAGAGACCAGTTTCACCGCGAAGACCACCGTCGAGTGCCCACTCCTACGCAGAGTGGTCCGTACGCGCCCCGACGCCAGGACGATATGCGCTCCTTGGTGATGAGTGGAATGCGGGTTTTGATGCCCGTGACCTCCTCGTTCAGAAGCAGTTTGACAGGGGCAGAGCCCACAGGGAAGGACATGACAGAGATTTTTCGAGTGGTAGCTCAGCTGTGGTTTCTGGTCCTGAGTGTTTTAGCAGAGCCATACGTTCTGCAGAGATTCCCCCCAACTTCTGGTTGGCGGCAGGGATTGGGAAGTTTACTAGTGAAACAAAGCCAGAGACTTGGTTAGATTATTACCGAGTGGCTGTGCAAATTGGTGGCGGAAATGAGAATGTTGCAATGAAGCACATGTCCTTGATGTTAGATGGTTCGGCTCGAGCTTGGCTGAATCGTTTGGCTCCTTCCAGTATACATTGCTGGGAGGATCTTGCCCGAGTGATTGTCCAAACCTTTGAGGGCACCTGCAAGCATCCGGCAGCTCTAGTCGACTTACAGCATTGTGTCCAGAAGCCTGATGAAACTTTGAGAGACTATATTCAGCGGTGGTCCACTTTGCACCATACGGTAGAGAATGTGTCAAAGCACCAGGCTGTGTGTGCTTTCAAGGCCAGCATGAGATACAGGGAGCTGTACCTGAAGTTTGGGCGCACGGGTGATATATCACTCAGCAAGATGATGGAAATTGCCACTCGGTACGCCAATGGAGAGGAAGAAGACCACCTCCATAGCGGCAAAGGAAAGGCAGTCGTCAATGAGGCTGGTGGCAGTAACAATCGGAAACAGAAGAGAAAAGCTGAAGATCCGGTTCAAGCAGAAGCATCAGTACTGGCGACTCAGTCAAAAAACAAGGGCAAAGCTAAAGCATAGTATGCCCCCAAGAAAGGGAAAAATCAATTAGGAACTGATATCATGGATCAGTCGTGTGTAATTCACACGAGGAAAGATGCTGAAGGCAATGTGATTTTTCCCAAGCACACCACTCGAGAGTGTCAGACCTTATCCAGCAATTCAAGGGGGACCCGCCGAGTGATAAATCTCCTGAGAAGGGTGATGAAGATGAAGATAAAGAAACATTTCCTGATGTCACTGCTACACTGGTGATCTTTGCTGCTGTCAAGAGCAAGAGTCGTCTGAAAGTCATCAACAGAGAAATCAACATGGTTGTGCCAGATACCCCCACCTACCTCAAGTGGTCCCAATATGCTATCACATTCGACCAGACAGACCATCTTGCTCATGTGGCCACTCCCAGTCGACAAGCTCTAGTAGTTGATCCGGTGGGGGGGGGGCACTTGACTTAGAAAGGTCCTCATGGACGATGGCAACGGCCTAAACATTCTCTATGCGGATACCCTGAAAGGGATGGGCACTCCGATGTCCCGTCTGAGTGAAAGCAACATGCAGTTTCACGGGGTCATCCCAGGAAAGAAGACCAAGTCACTCAGCCAGATAGCATTGGGTGTGACATTCGGGAATGACAAAGATTTCCGAAAAGAAAAGTTGACGTTTGAAGTCGTGGATTTGCAGAGTGCTTACCACGCCCTTTTGGGTCGACCCGCGTATGCAAGTTTCATGGCCTGACCATGTTACGTGTACCTCAAGTTGAAGATGCCAGGCCCTAAGGGCGTGATCACGGTCACTGACAATCGACAGCGGGCCGAAGAATGCCTCCAGCAAGGCTCCAAGATCGCCGATCACCAGATGGCCATGGTTGAGTTGGAGGAGTACAAGAAAACCACTGACCCTGCTGATTTGCTCCGTGCAAAGAAGCCGGCTTCCGAGTCGGCATTTTAGTCGGTAGGGGAAGTGAAGAAGGTACACATCCACCCGACGGATCCTACTGCTGCCTCGACGAATATCTCATCAACACTTGACAGTAAATAGGAAGCCGAGCTCATCCAGTTCCTCCATGAGAACCGGGATATCTTCGCATGGAAGCCTGCTCACATGCCGGGGATTCCCAGGGAGCTGGCTAAGCACCATTTGCGAGTGGATCCGAAAGCGAAACCCGTCAGGGAGCATTTGCGTCGCTCAGCGGCAGAGAAGCGCAAGGCAATCAGAGAAGAAGTGGCCCGTCTCTTGCAATCCAAGTTCATTCGGGAGATTTACCACTCCGAGTGGCTCTCGAATGTTGTGATGGTGCGAAAGAAAGATAAGTCGTTGTGCATGTGCATTGACTTCAAACATCTCAACAAGGTGTGCCCGAAAGATCATTTTCCGCTCCCCCGCATAGATAAAATTGTTGACTCAACTATGGGGTGCGAGCGTTTATCGTTTTTGGATGCTTACTCTGGGTACCATCAGATCCGTCTGTATGGCCCGGACGAAATAAAGACAGCCTTCATCACCCATTCGGGTGTTTTTGTTACATCACTATGCCTTTTGGTCTCAAGAATGCCGGCGCTACTTTTATGCGCATGATTCAGAAATGTTTACTCGACCAGATCCCTCGAAATGTCAAGGCGTACATGGACGATATAGTGGTCAAGTCCCGCAAAGGTTCCAACCTGCTGGCTGACTTGGCCGAGACATTCGCCAATCTGAGGCAATTCGACATAAAGCTGAATCCGGCCAAGTGTACTTTTCGCGTCCCTGGTGGCAAGTTACTCGGTTTTCTCGTTTCCGAGCAAGGATTTGATGTGAACCCTAGGAAAATCAGCACCATTACCCGAATGAAGACTCCCGTGCGAGTGCTCGACGTTCAGAAACTCACAGGTTGCTTGGCAACATTGAGTCGATTCATTTCTCGTCTTGGTGAGAAGGCTCTGCCTTTATATCAATTGATGAAGAAGTCCGACATGTTCGAGTGGACTCCCAAAGCCGAAGCAGTGTTTTTTGAGGTCAAAGCCCTGCTCACCACCTAGCCAGTGCTTGTGCTCCTACCAGCAAAGAGCCCTTGCTCCTGTACATCGCGGCCACAAATCAGGTCATCAGTACAGTGCTAACTGTTGAGCCGGAAGAGGAGGGTAAAGCTTATAAATTCCAGCGACCAGTCTATTATGTCTTGGAAGTTTTGTCACCCTCAAAGCAAAGATGTCCACACTATCAGAAGCTAGTTTATGGTATTTACCTACCAGCAAAGAAGGTGGCGCATTATTTCCAAGACCACTCGATTTCAGTCGTCAGTGATGCTCCTTTGTACGAGATTTTCAATAATAGAGACGCATCAGGTCGAGTGGCTAAATGGGCAATCGAGCTTGGACACTTTGACATCAGATTCGAAGCTAAATAAGTAATCAAGTCCTAAGAATTGGTAGATTTCATGGCCGAGTGGATTGAACAGCAACAACCTATCCAAGTTCACTCGACACATTGGACAATGTTCTTTGAAGGCTCTAAAATGTTGAATGGGTTCGGTGCTGGTGTTGTCTTGATATCTCCCAGGGGTGACAAGCTCAGCTATGTATTGCAAATTCACTTTGGTTCCTCCAACAATGAGGCAGAATATGAAGCACTTTTGTATGGGTTGCGCATGGCTATCACACTCGGCGTCAAGCGCCTGATGGTTTATGGCGACTCAGATCTAGTGGTGAATCAAGTGATGAAAGAGTGGGATGTTCGATACCCCGCTATGACTGGATACTACAATGCAGTCCAAACGTTGGAGAAGAAATTCGAAGTCCTGGAACTTCATCATGTTCCCTGACTGAAAAATCAGGCGGCTGATGAGCTATCCAAGATTGGGTCCACTCGACGGCCTGTCCCCAGCGGTGTGTTCTTAGAGCACTTGCACACTCCTTCGATTCAACAAGATCCTTTCAACGAAGAGCCCCCGCAAGCTTTGAGTTCCACTGACCCGACAGAAGTCGATGTCCCTGTAGTAATTGATCTGGTCACGGAGATTCTGGTTATCACTCCCAATTGGACGGTGCCTTACATTGCCTATATCCTTAGAGAAGAACTCCCTGAAGATGAAACAGAGGCTCGACAGATTGTGCGCAGGTCCAAGGCTTTTATTGTGATGGGAGATCAACTGTTCAGAGAGAGTGCGACTGGTGTTACACGGTGCTGCATTTCCCCTGAGGAAGGTCGAATGATTCTGGACGAGATTCACTCGAGAACTTGCGGCCACCATGCGTCCTCAAGGACGATTGTCGCTAAAGCATACTGAGCTGGTTTTTACTGGCCACGAGCTAATGAGATGGCTAAAGACATCATTGATCATTGTGATGGTTGCCAGTTCTATGCAAACTTGTAACACAAGGTGGCATCTGCTCTGAAGACAATTCCTCTTGACTGGCCGTTTGCTGTTTGGGGACTCGACATGGTTGGTCCTTTTCGACCCGGAAAAGGCGGATTCACTCACTTGCTGGTAGCAGTCGACAAATTCACCAAGTGGATAGAAGCCAAGCCAATCAAGAAGTTGAACTCCCACACGGCGGTCACATTCATGAGGGAGATAATTTATCGATACGGCATTCCACACAGCATCATCATAGACAACGGCACTTATTTTGACTCGGAAGAATTCAGGAACTTCTGTAACTCCCAAGGCACCCGAGTGGATTATGCATCTGTTGTACATCCTCAAACCAATGGACAAGTAGAGCGGGCTAATGGTCTCATCCTGCAAGGCCTGAAGCCTCGTCTCATGCATGATTTGGATCATGCTGCCAGAGCCTGGGTAACTCAGCTGCCATCTGTTTTGTGGGGTCTGAGGACGACGCCTAATCGGTCGACTGGACGGACTCCTTTCTTCCTGGTCTATGGTGCTGAAGCTGTCTTGTCGAGTGACTTGTTTCACAATTCTCTTCGAGTGGAACTATATTCTGAGTCTAAAGCCAAATAGGCTAGGCAGGACGGTGTAGATCTTCTGGAGGAAGAACGAGAGATGGCTCTGATCCGGACTACTGCCTATCAACAGGATTTGCGGCGCTTCCATGCGAAGAATGTCAAGAGTTGATCGTTTCATGAGGGAGACTTAGTGCTTCGAGTGAATCAACACCGACCTCACAAGCTTGCTCCTCTATGGGAAGGTCCTTTCGTCATCACTAAGGTGCTTAACAACGGAGATTATCATCTGTATAATCTCATGAAGTAGATAGACGAGCCACGAGCCTGGAATGCAGATCTGCTTCGGTGTTTTTATACTTGAGACAGAAGAATCTTCTGATGTAATAAGAATACTTTGTCAATGCAATTCAACTTTCTGCAATATATATTGTCGATTCCAATCGTACAGTTTCATATTTGGGAATACTCCGAGTGATGAGCAATCCTCACACTCGGAGGCTTAGCTGCAAACATGTTTCTCCTAACTTAAAAACCCTATCGGGTGGATAGCAGTCCATTCACTTGACGCCCTATTTGCGAATCCGTCTTCGCTTAGGTTCAAAAATACTCCGAGTGATGAGAAATCCTCACACTCGGGGGCTTAGCTGCGAACATATTTCGCCTAAGTTAAAAACCCTGTCGGGTGGATAGCATTCCATTCACTCGACGGCCTATTTGCGAATCCGTCTTCGCTTAGGTTCAAAAATTCTCCAAGTTATGAGAAATCCTCACACTCGGGGGCTTAGCTGCGAACATGTTTCGCCTAAGTTAAAAACCCTGTCGGGTGGAGAGCAGTCCATTCACTCGACGGCCTATTTGCAAATCCGTCTTCGCTTAGGTTCAAAAATACTCCGAGTGATGAGCAATCTTCACACTCGGGGGCTTAGCTGCGAACATGTTTCGCCTAAGTTAAAAAAAACGTCGGGTGGATAGCAATCCATTCACTTGACAGCTTAGCTACGAATCGACATTCGCCTAAGTTCGAAAATAACTCTGAGTGATGAGCAATCCTCACACTCGGGGGCTTAGCTGCGAACATGTTTCGCCTAAGTCAAAAAAAACATCGGGTGGATAGCAATCCATTCACTCGACAGCTTAGCTGCGAATCGACATTCGCCTAAGTTCAAAAATAACTCCGAGTGATGAGCAATCCTCACACTCGGGGGCTTAGCTGCGAACATGTTTTGCCTAAGTTAAAAATCATGTCGGGCGAGTAGTAATCCATTCACTCGACAGCCTATTTGTGAATCCGTCTTCGCTTAGGATCAAAAATATCCCGAGTGGTGAGCAATCCTCACACTCGGGAGCTTAGCTACGAACATGTTTTCGCCTAAGCCTAAAAACAAACTCAGTCGAACAAACGATTGAAAGCCAAATACGGATAAAATCCAAAGGTTAAATCACGGATAAACATTTCGTAAAGGAGCAAATGTGCTCAGGCCTAAGGCATGAATGAAGTTTTGAGGGATACAATTCCACTCGGCATACCGAGGCGAATAATAGTATTTCTTCTAAAGGTCAAGTTTTTTAAGCATCTGACTGGCTGGTTGGCTCAACAAAAGTGTCCACGTCAATGTTGTCTGCGATTCTGGTGGCTGCTTCGATGAAAGTTTCCATGAAGTCCTCAAATTGGAGTTTCTTCGTGTTAACCACCCGGAGCTCCTTCAGCTTCTCTTCCCTCACGTCCCTGCAATTGACCCTGACGAGTGATAACGCCACGTCGGCCCCGTAGCGAGCAGCAGATTTCTTCCAGGCCTGCACTCGACTTGGAAGTTCGTTTAGGCGAGCCATCATGGAGTTGAGGTCGAGCTGAAGGGTGTCCTTAGGCCATAGCTCCTTGTCAATTCTATCCATTGCAGATTTCAGTCGTACAAGATATGCCTGAACGCCCTGGAGCGGGAAATTGAGTCTGGACATGTTCATGCCCATTGCGTGTGTGACATGTGACTTAGTGGGATCTAGATAGGGCTCAACCTCCTCTGTCTCCTTCTCGAAGTCTTGGCAAAATTCTGTTGAAGAGTGGGAATGGGAGGAGAATCGGTGAGCTACAACCTTCAAAGATTTTACAAACTTCAGTCGACAACAAACACTCACCGTCGAGCATGATTAGCGGTGGGCACAAAAACCGACAAACCGAACAACAGACCAAAGCCGAAACCAAAAAACGAATTTTCGGTTTTTGTCAATAGTACAGAAAAAATCAGTTTCTGCTTGTACTAACCGAACTAAGTTCGGTCGGTTCGGTTTTTGATTCGATTAGCCGAAACAAAACCGAAGTCTCAGCGTACGTGTGACAAAAGACAGTAAGCACATGCAAAACTGGCCTGGAGTAGTCAGCGGCGGCCTTGAACACTTTGCTATGCCGATGGCCTAGGTTTAGTTTTTTTATAGGCAAGGCCTGGACCGCAGCTGGCCACTAGGCACTAGCCCATGTGTCACCAGCAAACTTGGACGTTGTAAAAAACCACAAGCTAGGACGTCACTTTCTTACCATGGTCTGACCACCTGCATGCATGCTAGTCCGGTTGTGATTCCCTGTTTCCCACGAGGTGTTGCTAGTTTTCTTTAGTACCACCTCGGCCAACCACACATGAGGAGGTCAATAAGTAGGCTATATAGTAGCACAAGTGAAAAGAAGCTACGCAGTCGGATGACATATGCAGCTAATCTGGTAGAAACCGAATACCAAACTGAAAATCTCAGTTAACCAAATTTTCGGTTATCTGTTTTGTAATGGCATTTTCAGTTTCTAACTCTACAAACCGAATTTACCAAAAACACAAATGGTAGAAACCGAATTTTTGGTTTATACTGAATGCCCAGGCCTAAGCATGATGTACATCTTCCTCGAGAATTCGCCCAAGTGCATCTCCAGGCCGTTGCTCCTTTTGTTCAATTGCTCGGCCCTTTTGATGAGGCCCACGCGCTCCTGCTTTAGCTTTGCATTCTCCTCCTCCAGCTTCTTGGCGGCCGCCAGCTTCCGATCTGCAGCTTCGATTTTATCCCTGGCCACCCGTTAGGCGCCGGCGAGTGTTTTGTCCTTCTCCTCCAGTGTCTTCTTCATGGAATATAAAGAAACAACATTGTTGAGTCACACTTGGAGTCGACGATTTTCACTGCGCACGTCTATTCGAGTGAGAGTACTCGGTTCAAAACATGAAAAGTTTAGATGGGAATGCAAAAAGTCGACAGTAATTACCTCCCAGAGACTTCAGCTCAACACGCGCTCGCTCCAGAGCATTGTTGGAGGCTTCCAGATCCACACGCAGTCGGTTCCTTTCATTCTCAAGATCCTTGTACTGCGTCCCAAGTTCGCAAGACCTCTCAAAACCAACAAAAGAAAGCAATTCAATTGGCAAGTAATACCAAGGACGTTCGACTGGGCTATTAATATCGTCTAATGACTGTCTTACTACCCTGGAACAACATCATATAATGGTTGACCTATGATGTCCATGAAGCCCATGTCCAGGGGAAGAATAATTCAAGCAAAAAGTCCACTCGACATGTCGAGTGGCCCTGGCGCTCCATGTGTCGTAAACGAATTCAAAACAGTCTCTATTAAGACCCCCGCCGGTGCAAGCACTCGACGGCGGTCTCGGGGACTGCACCCAGTGGGTTCACTCAGAGTGCCCCCACTAAGACGGTTAACCCTTGACCTGTCGAGTAACTCGTCAAAAAAATGCACTCAACATGTCGAGTGACTCCAGTAATCCGCGTACAACGGAAATCCCGATTTCAAGTTTTCAAGACTACTGGTTATCGTCTGCGATTAACACTAGCCTCGGGGACTACACCCAGTGGGTGCACTTAGCGTGCCCCCACTGGTTATTGAAACGTTCGACAAGGTCAGCCCTGTCAGAACATTCACCCGTCACTCGACCCGTCGAGTGACGCGCCTCCCTGCTCTGTGAAGTTCAATCTATCCTTATGTAGCGTCATATCATGGTTTATCAAAAATATCCATGAAACCTACAAGGTAGCTTCGGAGTGGTGTGACCAAAGGCAAAATGTATCCCGTATACAACAAACTCTAAGACCCCTGCCGGTGCAAGTGAAAGCACATTTGCTCCCTTGGTGGTTTTGGCAATTAATAATGACATATAAGTCATTGAACTAATGTTTCCACTAAGTATATTTCAGGAAATTTTCAATGAGAGGATTGGCAAAAAGGAGATTGTGGAGAAACCTCAAGATGCAAGGAAATAGGTTGGCCAAGCTTCAAGCAAGAGGGCTCTACATTTTATATTTGTGAGAAATCACTTTGAGTCCATAGGAAAGCCAATACTATTTAAAGGGGGTAAGGTTTTGTTGGTGAACAATATGCTCAAACGTGCACAAGTGATAGTTGCCAAAAACATCCACAAAACTGTCCCACCAAAGTCTGTTCTATACCCAACACTCAAAATCGGTGCAACCAACTATCCCACTTCGGTGCCACCAATTCCAGTACCTAGACAGACTTTGCCAAACCCTAGCCACTTCGGTGCAACCGATTCCATACCGGTGCCACCGATTTTAGGTTGCCAACTTTCTGTTACGCAAATTCACATTTTCGGTTCCGCCGAGAATGTTGTATCGGCGTCACCGAGATTGGGAATCTGACTGTTGGTCACCTTATCGATGCAACCGAGAATTGTATGTCGGTCCCTCCGAGATTCAAAAGTTGCCACCTTTTGGTCACTTCGGTACCACCGAGATTAACACATCGGTGTCACCGAGTTGGTCATTTTGTGTGTAACTGTTGGATTTTTGGGGATTCCTGTATATACCCCTTCACCACCACTCACTCGAAAGAGAAGAACTCAGAACTATTCCATACATATCCTATCAGATTTTCTGAGAGAGAACCACCTACCCTTGTGTTGAGGTCAAGATCTTCCACTCCAATCATATGGATCTTGATTTCTAGCGTCCCCAAGTTGCTTTTCACCAATCCTATCTCTTCTACCAAGCCAAACCCGTGAGAGAGAGAGATTGTGTGTGGAGGAGTCTATCATCTTGAAGCACAAGAGCAAGGAGTTCATCATCATTACCGAGCCTATTACCTTTTGGAGGGTGGTGCCTCCTAGATTGGTTAGGTGTCGCTTGGGAGCCTCCTACTTCGTGTTGTGGAGTGAACCAAGAAGTTTGTAAGGGAAAGGAGATCGCCTACTTTGTGAAGATCTACCCCATAGTGAGGCTAGTCCTTCGTGGATGGAAGCCGTATGGAATAGTCAAGGTTGCTACTTCATGGACCCTTTTGGGTGGAGCCCTCCGTGGACTCTCGCGACCGTTACCCTCCATGGGTTGAAGACTCCATAAACGTGGATGTATGATAACGACACCTATCGGAACCATGGCAAAAATCATCATGTCCACAATTGTGTTTGATCTTCCTACCCTATCCCTTCTATACATGCTTGTTGTTACTTTCCGCTCCTATATACTCTTACACTTGCATGTGTAGGGTGTACTTGACTTGCCATGAAATGCTAAAAACTATCAACCATAAAATTTGGTGTAGGCAAAACCTTTAATTGGTCAAGTAGTCTAATCACCCCCCCTCTAGACCTACTTTCAATCCTACAAGTGGTATCAAAGCTTTGGTCTCCATTGCTTAGGTCTCACAACCTAGGAGAAGGATGGCGTCTAGTGAGGGAAGTTATCACCGTAGAGGTCCGTACTTTGATGGCACTAATTTTGCTAGTTGGAAGCATAAAATGAAAATGCATATTCTTGGTCATAACCCCGCCGTTTGGGTTGTTGTTCTTGTTGGCTTGCAAGGTGAGTTCTTTGCGGATGGACGGGAACTGGATCGTGAAGCGACTGCGGATGAATTGAAGATGTTGCAATACAATGCTCAAGCATGTGACATTCTCTTCAACTGCTTATGCCCCGAAGAATTCAACAAAATCAGCCATCTTGAGAATGCAAAGGAGATTTGGGATACTTTGGCTGATATGCATGAAGGAACCGAGTCTGTGAGAGAATCCAAGTTAGATGTTCTTCAAGGTCAACTTGACAAGTTCAAGATGGAGAATGGTGAAGGAGTCGCAAAGATGTACTCTAGGCTAGCTCTCATCACCAATGAGATTGCCGGCTTAGGAAGCGAAGAAATGATCGACAAATTCATCATCAAGAAGATACTTAGAGCTTTGGATGATAAATACGACACCGTGTACACATTAATCCAAATGATGCCAAACTACAAAGATCTCAATCCTACGGAAGTCATTGGAAGGATTGTTGCTCATGAGATGATACTCTAAGATAAAGAAGAGCTTCATCACAAGTCTAGCGGTGCTTACAAAGCCACAAGTGATGCTCCCACAACTTCAAGCAACAACCTTGTCACCAATGAAGAAATAAGCCTCATTGTTAAGAAATTCAACAAGTTCTACAAGAATAGAAGCAAAGAAAGAAACTCCAACTCAAGATATGAACAGAAGCGTTCATCAAGTCGTGACCGCAATTGCTACAATTGTGGGAAGCCTGGATACTACTCAAATTAGTGCACGGCTCCTTACAAAAGAAGAGAAGAGTCACCTCGAAGACGAAGCTCAAGGAATGAATCACCACAAAGAGAGAGAAGGAGTAGAGATGATTGTTATGAACGAAGACACTCAAGGAGAAGTAGAGATTCGGAGAAGAAGGACAAGCACACCAAGAGCTACACAAGAAGAAAACATCAAGCTCATGTTGGTGAATGGGTTTCCGGCTTTGACTCCGTCAACAACTTTGAGAGAAGCTATCACTACGACTCCGACTATAGTCAAGATGATGGTGTTGCCGGAATTGCTCTAGTGACTACCAACTCCTACGATCTATTTGATTCACCAAATGAAGGGAGTGTAAGTTGCTTCATGGCTAAAGGCCCCAAGGTATCACACCCCGAGTATCTTGATTTTGATAGTGATGAAGATGATCTACTTTGTGATGATGACTTACTTTGTGATAAAACTAGTGATATTGATCAAAATGAACTTGATAATTCTCATGCTAGTCATGATAAGTCAATTGATAATGATAAAATGAAAATAGAACAACTAACTAAAGAACTAAACACTCTTAAGTTATCTCATGAATCTACTCTCGAAGATCATAGAGAGCTTGTGAGAACTCATGAGAAGCTACGCTTCGAGAAGCTCAACTTGGAGCAAGAGCATGAGTTTCTCAAAGCTATCAATGACGATCTCCGGAAGAAGACCTCATCTTATCTAGCCAAATGACTACTCTTGTCTACTTTCATGCCTCAAGTTAAAACTAAGCAATCTAGTAACAAAGGCAAGAAAGATTCTTCATCTAGTAGCAACAATAAAAGTGATAAATCCAATGATGTTGTTTCTAGTAGTTCTATTGATTCCACTAATGATGATTCTCCTAGCCAAGTTACACTTGAGCAAGAAAATGCTTTATTGAAAGGAATTATAGAAAAAGGTATCTACAAGAGTCTTGCCGGATGTAAGCAATTTGAGGAAATTGTACGCAAGCATGGAGGATACCGGAAGAATCATGGTGTTGGCTACTTCAACGCTAATGGAGTTGAGTGGGAAGAAGGTCAATATCCAAAGTCCAAGTTTGTTCCTCAAAAGGAGAAGTATTAAAATACTCTTCCCAAGGGGACAAACACTCAAGATGACCTTCCACCACAAGACCACAAGCTCAAGGGCAAGAACAAGCTTCAAGATGACATTGACTCATATGAAGATAAACCCCTAGCTTTGGTGGAGTGGGTTCCCAAGGCTACTTCAAGGTCAACTACTACAAAGGCCACTTGAACACCAAGGATCCCATCAACTTGATGTGGGTTCCCAAGAAAAAGAACTAGTAAGTTCTTGAGGGGTGACTCTGCCAATGAAATTCACTCACATTCATTATTGGCAAGAACTTTTTGCACTCAACATCAACTCAATGCAATAGTTCAAGGAGTCACACATTCCCTGAAAGGTGAGCAAGGGACAAGGTAATCAACAAATCAATGGACATCATAACACATTATTTGCACTCCTTGTCCATAGATATCCTTGTATTTGTCTCTTGTATGTTGGGACTAACCCATGTAGGTGAGAGGAGTAAGGAAACAACAAGGATGCTCCCAACTCTTGATGATCTTAATCAACATTGAGCATCCACAACTACCTCACCAACATGAAGTCTTCATCGACAAAACCCAAGGTTAGTTTATCCCTCTTATGGGGGGTGTCACATTAAGGGGGAGCTTTACTCTAATTCTTGAGTCGAAGCATCCTTAACATGTGACAACATTACATGCTTTATGAAAAAGTGGTAACCCCACTTGTGCTTAAACGATGAGTATGACCTATGATCAAGTACTCTTACTTGGCTCCTAAGTCAAATACTCATATATAGATGACTTTGTCATCGCCCAAGTTCTTGTTAGATGCTAGTGTGTTTGTGCATGTTCGTCATGATTTATTTTGACATCTTATTGTGTGATCATGTTGGTCTGCATTTATTTTCTCATTCGAGGATATCCAATTGTTGCTATTTGGATTTTGATTTATCTTTTGCCAATTGGATGGACAATAATGCCTAGGACCACTCTTTAGCTATCTATGCTTTCTCATCTCATATTCCATTCATGCTACATCACAAAATTTGAACAAGTGCTTTTCGATCCCTCTGTGTGTGGAGCACTCGGAGTTCCTTATCGACAAGGACTCACCATTAAAACCTCCCAGGTGCAACTCGGTGGAACCAACACCAAAATCTCGGTCTCACCGATTGCCTAGGGTTGATCTGGTTTTTCAATCTCGGTATCACCAATTTCATTTTCTCGGTTACACCGAGTGTCCCTGTCAGCTGACAGTTGAGGCACTCGGTGACACCGAAAACTTAGAATCGGTGTCACCGACAGTGGTGGGTATATAATTCTGGACCCCGATGTTTTGAAATCTCGTCTTCATACGTCGCGCTCCAAAACCCTAAGCTGCCATTCCAAAGACCCCTGGTCATCTCCCTTGACTTCCCGAGCTCCTCCGCCGCTGGGAATTGCTGTTGTCGACGTAATCTTCAGAAACATCGCCGCCGTAGAGGATCCGCGCCAAGCTAGGGTACGGATTCAATCTCTAGTGCGGTCCTATTCTGATTCTTGCGCATTGGACCCTGTTTTCTCTATAAGCCACCTATTGCTCATTCATCTATCCACTAGAAATTGCAAAATCTCGAGTTAGATGGATTTTCTAGGGTTTTGCTATCCGCCCGATACATCTCGGTGAAACCGAAACAAAAATATCGGTCTCACCGATATACTTTTCTGTGTTGCTGAGAACTGACTCGGTGGAACCGAGTGGCTATTTTCGGTCCTACTGAAAAGGCTGCCAAGTTCCCTTTAAGGAGTTGGTCTTTCTCGGCCCCACCGAAAATTTCATTTCGGTTGTATCGATATGTATGTGACAGATTGCAAAACTTTTGAAAAACTCATTTCTCAAATTTCAAAAATAGCCTCATTTTGTGATGACTCATCTACTTCTATTCATCTACACTCTATTCATAGGGTCAGCATGTCAGGTTCAGAAGACAGTCAGAACAGGTCAGAGCAGAGAGCAGACATGAGTTCAGGCACAAGCCCAGAGCCCAGTTCATTCTCAGATCCAGGCACCCCCAGCTCACATGGGTTGCCCAAGGCTGCTACCAGAACCAGAAAGAGGTTGAACTCAGAAGAAGAAGATTCAGACTTTGTCCCTAAGGAAGTTCTTGCTAAGAAGCAAGAGAAGGCTACCAAGAAAGCTGCAGCTGAAGCTACTTCCTCTAGAAGGGTTGTCAGCAAAATATATGCACCAGCTTCAACCTTTAAGGCTTAAACTGCCAGAGCAACTGTTTCTATTGAGATCCCCAAGAAAGCTATGCCTAAGAAGGCAGGAGAGAAAAAGGCCAGGAAGAGGATCATTCATGTGACTGGCAGGCCTACCTCCATGTTTGAGGATCCAGAAGTTGTTGATGCTGAGGAAGAGGAGGTTGAGCCATCAAAGGCTCCTTCCAAGAAGAAGGCAAAGAAGTTGATGTCTGATGCTATGCCCAAAACCAGCACATCCAAGAAGGCTGCTGAGAAGCCCAAGAGGACCACTAGGCAGATTCCAGCCTCTGAGAAGAACAAAGGGAATGCCTCCAAAGCTGAAGCTGATGATGATCTGAGAACGTTAATGAAGCTTAGACCACACCTCCCTGTTCATAATGCCAGTTATCCAGTAGTTGAGGACATGAAGAAGAGGAAGGACTCAGGACTGAGGGCATGGAGAGCTATTGATCCTTATGCCCAAAGAAACAAAACAGCTGTGGACTACAGGTTCTATACCAAGGAGCAGCAGGACTTCTATGAGACTATGCTCTTTGACAAGAGTCTAGCTGTCAGCGATATGCGATACGTTGATTGGAAGTACGTCAAGGAGAATGAGGACTACTTTCCAAGTGTCCAGGACAACCTCCATTGCATTGGTCTTGATTAATTCATAGGCAAAGAATTCACAGCATGGAATGACGAGATGATCATGCAGTTCTACTCCACTTCACACTTCTACGGAGATGGTAGAATTGTGTGGATGACTGAAGGTGCCTGATATGAATCAACTGTTGAGGAATGGGCAGATATCTTAGGGGTTCCTGAAGCATAGGATGGTGACCTAGATGTCTACTCACAATCCAAGTCTAGTCACAATGCTATGGCCAACATGTATAAGGAGATCCCTGCTGACAAAGTGAAGTCTCACCAGCTAGGGTCCATTTGCTTTCTCCAGGCTGGCCTACGCACTATCAACACCATTCTGAGGCATACCCTGATGCCCAAATCTGGAGATGACAAGATGATCTAAGGCCACTCCATCAACCTGTTGATCCATCTTGACACTCACACCAAGATCAGAGTCATGGACTTGATTGTAGAGACAATCAAGAGGGTTGTTGCTGATCAGAAGCACTCATGCTGTTATGCACCCTACATCCAGATGCTCATAAACTCAAGACTGGAGAAGCACATCTTTGCCCTGGATCACCCACATTTTCCCCTACAGCCAGATCTAAAGGACAACATCGTGGTGATGGAAGCTGATCATCCCACTTCTGCTGCAGCTCAGGAAGCAGCAGAGACAGTGAGAGCCACTAGTGCTCAAGCCCCTCGATCCAGGAGCGAGCAAATGGATTTGCTGATATCATCCGTTCAGAGCATGCAAAAGGACATTAAGGAGATTCTGGATAACCAAAAAAGTCTTGTCAGGATCTTTGAGACAAATCAAGTCCCTTACTGATAAAGTGGACGGGTTGACGAAGATAGTCACGGAACTTCAGCATGAAGTTGACTCCGTGCAGATCCCACGGGTCTCTTCTACTTCAGATGAGGATGAGGATGATGATGAAGAGGAGGAATCACCTCTAGGGACAAGCACTTAGTTCACTACGCAGGCCAGATCAGCCATAGTGCCAGCTCCAACAACTCCCTCAGCTCCATCAACATCAGCTCCATTGGTGACCACTCCAGCTCCATCTACGACATGTGCAGAGATCTTTGTCGATGCTGTCATCTCGACTCCTTCATCAACAACCAGAGGAGATGCGCCCAAGAACGCTTAGATGTATGCCTTTGAACTTTTTGGTAACTTGTTGCCAAAGGGGGAGAAGTGTATATAGATCTATAGGCTTCGAGTGAGAGAGAGATTTGTCTTTTTACTTGCTTTTCAAAAACATTTGGTTCTTTTGATTTGATGTGAGATACTTTTTTTGTGTTATGCTACTATGTTATGGGTAATGCTACTATTTCCTATCATCTTAATGCTCATGAGATGATCATTCACCCTTACTTATGTGTGTTGTGCCATGTTATTCACTCTAATTATTCTCGCACACCACCAAGTTGTATGTGACATGGAATAAGTACCCCATATACCTAATCAATTATGCATTTGCATTCAAATGCAAGTTCAAAATAATGCACAAATTTAGGGGGAGCTCTTTCTTATCACATACCTCTCAAAGAGATGATTAATCTCATTGATTTTATCATATGTCGAAGCTTTGATCTATATGTTGTCATCAATTACCAAAAACGGGGAGATTGAAAGCACATTTGCTCCCTTGGTGGTTTTGGCAATTAATAACAACATATAAGTCATTGAACTAATGTTTCCACTAAGTATATTTCAGGAAATGTTCAATGAGAGGATTGGCAAAACGGAGATTGTGGAGAAACGCCAAGATGCAAGGAAATAGGTTGGCCACGCTTCAAGCAAGAGGACTCTACATTTTATATTTGTGAGAAATCACTTTGAGTCCATAGGAAAGCCAATACTATTAAAAGGGGGTAAGGTTTTGTTGGTGAACAATATGCTCAAACCTGCACAAGTGATAGTTGCCAAAAACATCCACAAAACTCTCCCACCAAAGTCTATTCTATACCCAACACTCAAAATCGGTGCAACCAACTATCCCACTTCGGTGACACCGATTCCAGTACATAGACAGACTCTGCCAAACCCTAGCCACTTCGGTGCAACCGATTCCATATCGGTGCCACCGAGTTTAGGTTGCCAACTTTCTGTTACGCAAATTCGCATTTTCGGTTCCACCGAGAATGTTGTATTGGTGTCACCGAGATTGGGAATCTGACCGTTGGTCACCTTATCGGTGCAACCGAGAATTGTATATCGGTCCCTCTGAGATTCAAAAGTTGCCACCTTTTGGTCACTTCGGTACCATCGAGATTAACACATCGGTGTCACCGAGTTGGTCATTTTGTGTGTAACGGTTGGATTTTTGGGGATGCCTATATATACCCCTTCACCACCACTCACTCGAAAGAGAAGCACTCAGAACTATTACATACCTATCCTATCAAATTTTCTGAGAGAGAACCACCTACCCTTGTGTTGAGGTCAAGATCTTCCACTCCAATCATATGGATCTTGATTTCTAGCCTCCCCAAGTTGCTTTCCACCAATCCTATCTCTTTTACCAAGCCAAACCCGTGAGAGATAGATTGTGTGTTGAGGAGTCTATCATCTTGAAGCACAAGAGCAAGGAGTTCATCATCATTACCGAGCCTATTACCTTTTGGAGGGTGGTGCCTCCTAGATTGGTTAGGTGTCGCTTGGGAGCCTCCTACTTCGTGTTGTGGAGTGAACCAAGAAGTTTGTAAGGGCAAGGAGATCGCCTACTTCGTGAAGATCTACCCCATAGTGAGGCTAGTCCTTCATGGACGAAAGCCGTATGGAATAGTCAAGGTTGCTACTTCGTGGACCCTTTTGGGTGGAGCCCTCCATGGACTCTCGCGACTGTTACCCTCCGTGGGTTGAAGACTCCATAAACGTGGATGTACGATAGCGCCACCTATCGGAACCACGGGAAAAATCATCGTGTCCACAATTGCGTTTGATCTTCCTACCCTATGCCTTCTATACATGCTTGTTGTTACTTTCTGCTGCTATATACTCTTAGACTTGCATGTGTAGGGTGTACTTGACTTGCCATGAAATGCTAAAAACTGTCAACCATAAAATTTGGTATAGGCAAAACCTTTAATTGGTTAAGTAGTCTAATCACCCCCCCTCTAGACCTACTTTCGATCCTATAGGAAGCACTTGACAGCGGTCTCGGGGACTACACCCAGTGGGTGCACTTAGCGTGCCCCCACTGGATCCGCCAGTTCTCGATCAGTTGAGTGGCAGAAAACATCCGTCACTCTATCCGTCGAGTGACACGCCCCTCCCCACTCTATGAAGTGCAGTCTATCCTTATGTAGCGTCATATCGTGGTTTGTCAATGATATCCATGGAACCTACAAAATAGCTGTGGAGTGGTGCGACCAAGGGCAAATGTATCAAGCATATGACGAGCTCTAAGACCCTTGCTTATGCAAGCACTCGACAGCCGTCTCGGGGACTATACCAAGTGGGTGCACTCAGAGTGCCCCCACTGAGACGGTTAACACTCGATCCGTCAAGTAACTCGCTAGAAAAATATATACACTCGGCATGTCGAGTGACTCTAGTACCACACGTACTATTGATCCAAATCCTACTCGACTAAGACTTGACTTATTCGAGTGGAGAAATTTCAAACATTCTACGAGTGGACAATAAGCACCCACTTGGTGTATGGTCAAGAAAAGACAGGAATTCAATCGGAAATGTACTTACAATCGAAATTACTCGGACATTCGTGCGGAGGGCTGAGCTGACATTGTAAGCCAGCTTGCTGGCCTCGTATGCCTCTTTGGTTCGCAGCATTATCTGCTCTGCCTGGATCATAGCCTCCTTTGCAGCTTCGGTCTGATCTTCTAGGACGCGATGTAGAGAGAAAGCCATCATAGGCGGGATCGGCGTAGTTGCTGGGGCAGCTGAAGCAGTCTGAGCAGGTCCGATTGGAGTCAATGTCACGATGGTCGAGACAACTAGAGGGGCACTCGACGGAGGTACTACAGGTTCAGCTCTGATTTGTGTCGAGTCACCCATCCCTTGGGAGGATTCTGCAGTCAAACGTTGAAGCGTTTGCACTGATGAAGCTCTTCGAGTGCGGAAACGCGGGACATTTGGGTGTTCCTCATCATCTTCCAATTGAATGACCTCTGCAACGCCAATCGATAGTGTTAGCCTTTGCAAATGATGAATCCCATCTGAGTGAGTCGAAGACTTGTTTACCTCTGTGAGAAGTTGCAGCATCAACAGTGTCAATGTCCATTGCTTCTCCTCCATCTCGAGGAGGTGATGATACAAAAGTAGCAGCTCTGAGGGATTAAATACCACTCGGTCAGCAACAACGCAAGGTCACAGTCGACAGAAAGAATTCGAAAATAAATACTTACGTGGAGACGACAGGTACAGCCATCCTCAT
Source organism: Hordeum marinum (assembly GCA_022496015.1). NCBI lineage: Eukaryota > Viridiplantae > Streptophyta > Magnoliopsida > Poales > Poaceae > Hordeum > Hordeum marinum. The sequence goes on from CM039675.1 coordinate 403,349,651, forward strand.
GCGCGGCAGAGCCTTGCGAGGTTTGGTCACAATTTTCTTGGGCTGCTTGGCCAACCTCTCACTCGACTCAATAGTTGAAGGGCGGCTCTGCTTCGGGTTCTTCTCACTAGGGCCTGGAGCCCTGTCCTCAATGGCTATCGGATCCTGGCGGGACTTGGAGCGGCCTTCATGCTGGGGAGGTGACTCGACTTCTTCCTCTTTGCCGGAGTCCTCGTATTCATCCTCAGAGTCAGAGGGACCGTCGCCATCCATGCTGCCACCCTCGCTCGCTAGGCCATCTTCAATTTGGTTCCATTGGGAACTGGCGAGTGCAAGTTTGTCCATTCCTGCATAATTCCAACAAGGAAGTCACCCTGCATCTATCCCAGCGACGCGGTGAACCGGGCGGTCGAGGGCTTCTTGCCCTTGACCTTTGTCGCCTCCTTCTTGGCCCGCTCCAGCTTCTCCGTAGTGTTCTTCATCATCGGCGTGGCGGCTCTCGTCAGGGAGGAACGGATTGGGGCGCTAGAGGAAGAGGAAAGGAGGAAAGGAGAAAGAATGGGCGAAGGTACTGTGCAAATCGTGACGCATGGAGCTTTATACCCCGCCGAATGTCCCGCTAACCAGTGTGCCCGCAAGATCACCGCACATGCCAACCGCTGATGGCAACCAGTACGTGGCGATATGACCGGCGCGAGAATTGAGGCATCGTGCGTCCACTTGCCCTTATCGTGGAGTCATCATCGCACATGTGCGCGCTTCCCAAATTTTCGTATCCTGCAAAATCCGGGTCTGACAGATCGACCCGTCACCTCCAAAGATGCTTTCAGTTCACTCGGAGCAAAATAGACATTGAACGTCCACTCGGACACTTTTTAAGGCTAAATGGATCCGGGCGAATGGAGAAGAGTTCAATCGATGCAAGTTTCGTTGAAGCCCCGAATATCATTCGGAAGATTTGGCGTGTTGATCCTGAATTGATGTCAATACTCAGAATTCAATCGACGCAAGTTTCATTGAAGCCCCAAATATCATTCGGAAGATTTGATGCCTTAATTCAAGATTGGCATTGATACCCCCATTTCACCACTCGAACCCCGATCCATTCAGGGGCTAATGACGAGGATATGTACCTAGGGTAGGGTCCTAGGCAAGGCCTACATACCCTACCTAAGGACACTACATTGGAAGACTTGAAGATCAAGCATAAGCTTCCGACTGGATTCCATGAGACGTTCAAGTCACTCGATAGGCTACCCACTCGGAGACTCCTTCCTTCACTCGGCAGTCGCGTGTCACTCAGAAGACCTTGTTCTCACTTGACACCAGAAGACTAGGAGCCACCATCAAGAGCCCAACGGGCAGATGTTGGTCCAATCATCATTAATAGCTTTTATTGCGTATGTTACCAGTAACGGCAGACTTTAACCCCACAATCAGACCCTTAGATGTTGGGTAATTATGAGGGGCAGCGAACTCTATATAAGCCGCCCCTCCCCTCCTGCACAAGGGCTCGCAACCATTGTAATCTCAACATTCCACATGACATAAGCTCCCGATCACCGAGACATAGGGCTGTTACCTCCACAAGAGGGGCCTAAACTCATACATCCATTTGTACACCCTCGCTGTAGCTAGGACTCTGCCCTCTCCTTACGTACCCCTACCATCTACTGTTAGGCTCGTTCCCACGACAATGCCAGAGGGGGATTCGATCATGAAGGGCATCTAAATCAACTCCATTGCCCTTCTGATAATGCATGAGTAGTTCAACATAGACCTTCGGGTCCATAGCTAGTAGCTAGATGGCTTCTTCTCTCTCTATGTTCTTCAATACCATGTTCTTCATGATCTTCATGGAGATCTATCCGATGTAATACTCTTTTGCTGTGTGTTTGTTGAGATCTGATGAATTGTGGGTTTATGATCAGATTATCTATGAATATTATTTCAATCTTCTCTGAATTCTTATATGCATGATTTCATATCTTTGCAAGTCTCATCAAGTTATTGGTTTGGTTTGGCCAACTAGATTGGTAATTCTTGCAATGGGAGAAGTGCTTAGTTTTGGGTTCAATCTTGTGGTGTCCTCACCCACTAACAAAGTAGGGATAGCGAGGCATGTATTTTTATTGTTGCCATCAAGGATAAAAAGATGGTGTTTTCATCATATTGCTTGAGTTTATCCCTCTACATCATGTCATCTTACTTAACGTGTTACTCTATTCTTCATGAACTTATTACTCTAGATGAAGGCAAGAGTCGGTCGATGTGTGGAGTAATAGTAGTAGATGCGGAATCATTTCGGTCTACTTGATACACACGTGATGCCTATATGCATAATCATTGCCTTGGACATCGTCATAACTATGCGCTTTTCTATCAATTGCTCAATAGTAATTTTTTCACCCACCGTATTATTTTCCTTCAAGAGAGAAGCCTCTAGTGAAATCTATGGGCCCCGGGTCTATTTTCCATATTATATTTTCAGATCTATAAACCAAAAATACCTTGCTGCAATTTTATTTAGTTTTACTTCTAGCAATCTTTTATACCTATCTCTATCAGATCTCATCCTTGCAAGTAACCGTGAAGGGATTGACAACCATCTTTAGAGCGTTGGGTGCAAGTGTTTGATTGTTTGTGCAGCTGCATAAATTGGGGCCTTGCTTGTACCTCCTACTAGATTGATACCTCGGTTCTCAACAACTGAGGAAATACTTATCTACTTTTTTGCATCACCCTTTCCTCTTTAAGGGAAAACCAACGCAAGCTCAAGAAGTAGCAAGAAGGACTTCTGGCGCCATTGCCGGGGAGGATACATAGCAAGTCTACATCAAGCCTACCAAGTACCCATCACAAACTCATATCTTGCATTTACATTATTTTCCATTTGCCTCTCGTTTTCCTATCCCCCACTTCTAAAATAATTTTCATAAAAAAACAAAAAGATTTGCCTTTTTATTCGCCCTTCTTCCGTTCTTCTTTTCGTTTGCTTTTTGTTTGCTTGTGTGCTAGATTGCTTGCTTTGTCACGATATCTGAGAATATCAAATTGTGTGACTTCTCCAATACTAATAATAATGATTTTATTAGTACACCGATTGCTCCCGACACAAGTGTGGAACCTTATGAAATTAATGCCGCTTTTCTTAATATTGTTATGAAAGAACAATTTTCCGGCCTTCCTAGTGAAGATGCCGCATCCCATCTAAATACTTCCATTGAGTTGTGTGACATGCAAAAGAAGAAAGATGTGGATAATGATATTGTTAAATTGAAGTTATTTCCGTTCTCACTAAGAGATCATGCTAAAACTTGGTTTTCATCTTTGCCTAAAAATAGTATTGATTCACGGAAAAAGTGTAAAGATGCTTTTATTTCCATGTACTTTCTGCCTGGTAAGATCATCTCCCTTAGGAACGATATAATGAATTTTAAAAAACTTGATCATGAGCATGTTGCACAATCTTGGGAGAGGATAAATTAATGATTAGAAATTGCCCCGCACATGGTTTGATTTTATGGGTGATTATACAAAAAAATTATGCGGGATTGAATTTTGCATCTAGGAATCTTTTAGATTCCGCCGTGGGTGGCACTTTTATGGAAATCACATTAGGAGAAGCTACTAAAGTCCTAAATAATATTATGGAAAATTACTCTCAATGGCATACCGAAAGATCTCCCACTAGTAAAAAAGTGCACGCTATTGAAGAAAAAAATACTTTGAGTGAAAAGATGGATGAATTAATGAAATTGTTTGCTAGTAAGAGTGCTCATATTGATCCTAATGATATGCCTTTGTCTTCTACGCCCACACCCAGAAGCCCGAGCGCCTCCACGATGACCACACCGACGCGCGCCCAAGCCATGGAGGATGTTGCCTCGACTACTGCAACAACAAGATGGGCGTATATGACTCCGCGAGCGGCTTTCATCATGGTTGGCATGGGCAGCCTAACGAGAGCAGCTGGCGGGGTCGGTCTTGCTAAGCTGCGTGGCATTGACAGCTTGACAATGCACGATCGCTGGTAGGGAGCTACCCTGAGTAGGAGCCTGAGTCCCCAAACCAGGCATCACATGCCTGGAGATGGAGGGTGGAACACACGCCCATGTCCCCAGGCCGGGCGCTCCCTGCCTAGAGACGGAAGGTGGAACACATTCCCATGTCCCCAGGCCCGGTGCTCCCTGCCCGGAGACGGAGGGTGGAATGCATGGCCATGTCTTCGGGACGGGCATCGCCTACCCAGAGATGGAGGGTGGAACACACGCCCATGTCTCTAGGCCAGGCCTCACCCGTCTGGCGGCAGAAGACTAGGTAATCACCCATGTCCCCAAGTCCGGTCCAGTCCGCCTGGAGGCCGGGGGGTTGGATACCCGTGCAAGGCCCCCGGGCACCCCAGTGAGGCCCTCTAGGGCACCGCTTCGGGAGCCGGCCTTGCGCCAGATGGGAGGATGCTGTGTTAGGCCTCGTCCGCGGCATAGGGGGCTATGACGCCACTACAACAACAACATTCGCCCCCAAGCCTGGCGGGGCCCGAGGCCCCGCTTCGAGCCGGGTCCTCCCTATGGAGGGTGTGGGGGGCTACCCCTGCACTTAAGGGCCCATTCAGAGCCAGCCTCGCTCTGCCGCATCGTGCTTGGGGCAGGAAGGGGGTCGTGTCTACGAGGCATGGAGCTCCCTGCATGCCCTCGGGCTCGACCCGTGACACTCTCATGTAATAATGAGTGGGTTGTATATGCCCAGAGACCCACGCAGACGCGAAGGTATTCCCACCCACGTCCAAGTGGAAGCCCCATGCTCAGTGTTGTGGACAACACGGTCCTCCAATGACTATGCCCACACCTAGTGGAGGCCCTAATCTCTGCATTCGGGGGAAGACGAAGACTAGCCTAGGCGCCGGACACTGCAGTTCTTTATCCTCCTTTCTTTGCATTCGAATTTGCCACCTTTTGAAATGAAATTTGAAGTTTTGTGGTTTTATTTAGTAAAGGGGGAGGGGCATTCTTTTTGGTAACGATTTCTGCTTCATGTCTTGCCTTCTTGAGAAGTTTGGCACCAGCCAGCCCCTTTTTATTCCTCACGCATCCCGCAAGCAGGGACTAGACACAATGGACGCGTTTCGGCACATGCCTCGCCAAGGCCTAGTCATCTAGACCCTCGGGTGACATGATTGACCGAATCGGCAGAGATACTTGGCAGAAAGGAGTACAATGTTGCCTACCACCTCGTAAGGGAGCCTCACGAAGGGGTCACTTCAAAATACACTTACGTCCCCCAGGGCCACATTCGTACCTTTGACAGGTAAACATGGAGGCTGCCTATGGGTACACACCATCGTCATCACCCTCATCATCACCACCATGGCCGACCTCGTGCTCCTCGGCCCTGAGCGGGTCCTCCAAATCGGCTGAAGAAACCTCGGGATCAAGTCCTCCACATGGTCCTCCGCCCACTCGGCAAGCAGGACTTGGATCACTTCGGGCACGGGAGTGAGCACATCCTCGAAATTGAACTGTGGGCCGACGCGAAGGAGATGGTTGAAGACGCGTGAAGCCACCCTCACGAGGAAGTCATGGCATTTATCCTCCACGAGTTCGCGGATCTTATCTTCTCCCCCCTCGAGACGCTCCACAACCCTAGATAAGAAGCCCAGGTACCCGGCATCATCAGGGACGAGCGGGCTAGAGATGCTTTCGACACAAATACTGCTCAACGCCTGGTAGGCCCTCTCCTTGAGGGACTAGAACATCTCAAATCGCGTGTGTTGTAGTCTGATACGTATCCAACGTATCTATAATTTATGAAGTATTCATGCCATGTTTACAATAATTCTATATGATTTTAGTACGATTTTATTAGAACTAACTCGGACTGACACTATTTTCAGCAGAACTACTATTGTGTCATTTTTTTGTGCAGAAATAAAAGTTCTCGAAATGGGCTGAAAATTTACGGTGATTTTTTATGGACCAAAACAGACCCCTGAAGCACAACAATTGGGCCAAGAAGTGGACGAGGAGGCCGCAAGCCTGCTGGGCACCCTCACCCCCCGCTCCAGGTCACGCCCCTATGGCTTGTGGACTCCTCGAGCACTCCCTTGACGTGAGACCGATGCCAAAAATTCCTATAAATACCAAAATCCCTAGAAAGAAACCTAGATCGGGAGTTCCGCTGCCGCAAGCCTCTGTAGCCATGAAAAACCAATCGGGAGCCCGTTCTGGCACCCTGTCGGAGGGGAAAACCATCATAGGAGGCCATCTTCATCATCCCGGTGGTCTCCATGATGAGGAGGGAGTACTTCACCCTCGGTGCTGAGGGTATGTACCAGTAGCTATGTCTTGGATCTCTCTCTCTCTCTCATGTTCTTGAGATGGCACGATCTTGATGTACCGCGAGCTTTATTAATATAGATGAATCATAGTGAGTTTTCCCCTCTCTATCTTCTTGTGATGAATTGAGTTTTCCCTTTGAAGTTTTCTTATCGGATTGAGTCTTTAAGGATTTGAGAACACTTGATGTATGTCTTGCGATGGGATATCCGTGGTTACAATGGGATGTTCTGTTGATCCACTTGATGTATGTTTTGGTGATCAACTTGCAGGTTCTGTCACCTTAGGAATCTATGCATAGGGGTTGGCACATGTTTTCGTCTTGAATCTCCGGTAGAAACTTTGGGGCATTCTTTGAAGTTCTTTGTGTTGGATTGAAAATGAAGAATATGAAATTGTGCGATGCATATCGTATAATTAAGCACATGGTTACTCGTGGTGACATTGGAATATCTAGGTGACATTAGGGTTTCGGTTGATGTGTATCTTAAGGTGTTATTTTAGTACAAACTCTATGGCTATTCGTGACACTTATAGGGATAGCTCGTAAGATTGATCGGAAAAGATAACTTTGAGGTGGTTTCGTACCTTACAATAATTTCTTCGTTTGTTCTCTGCTACTTGTGACTTTGGAGTGAACTCTTTGTCACGCGTGAGATATTTACATAAGATTCAACTATGTTAGTATTGTTGAGAGAACTTGCACTAGTGAAACTATGAACCCTAGGCCTTGTTTTCAAGCATTTTAATACCGTTTTTGCTCACTTTTGTTACTTGCTACCTTGATATTTTTATATTTTTAGATTACAAAAATATATATCTACCATCCATATTGCACTTGTATCACCATCTCTTCACCGAACTAGTGCACCTATACAATTTACCCTTGTATTGGGTGTGTTGGGGACACAAGAGACTCTTTGTTATTTGGTTGCAGGGTTGTTCGAGAGATACCATATTCATACTATGCCTCCCACGTATTGATAAACCTTACGTCATACACTTGAGGGAAAATTGCCATTGTCCTACAAAACTCTACGCTTGGAGGCCCAACAAAGTCTACAAGAATAATGTTGCATAGTAGACATCAAGCTCTTTTCTGGCGCTGTTGTCGGGGAGGTGAGTGCTTGAAGATATATATTTAGATCTTGCAATTGAATCTTATAGTTTCTTTTTTTGTCACTAGTTTAGTCTATAAAAGAAAACTACAAAAAAATGGAGTTTAGGTTGCATCAATTGTTTCGTCTCTTTAATGTCTTTCATGAAAATGACGGTTTGGAAAATCGTGCTCAATTGGTTGAGGAAGAATTTATGAAAATACTTTATGAGAATTCCTTGAATTATTAACATTATTGCAAGTCTGAATTCTTTGAATATCCATGATGCTAATGATATGCAAAGCCACAAGCTTGGGGATGCTATGTTTGATCAAGATGATATTTTTAGTGCCCCAAGTTTTGATGAGCAAATTTGTTATGATTATGGAATGCCACCTATATATGATAATTATGATGATGACATGTATGCTATAAATAGTGATAGTAAGCACGAAACTTGTCATCATGATTGTAATATTCAATGTGATTATGTTAATCAAGTATCTCATGATAGTTATATTGTTGAGTTTGCTCCCACTACTATGAATGAAAAGAAAATTGCTTATGTGGAGAGTGACAAAATTTCTATGCTCGTGGATCATGAAGATAATTCTTTATGTGATAGTTATATTGTGGAATTCCTTCATGATACTACTCAAAATTATTATGAGGGAGGAAAATATGCTTGTACGAATTGCAATAATATCAAGTTTCCTCTCTATGTGTTCAAGGTTTTGCAGTTATGCTTGTTTTGCCTTCCTATGCTAGTTGATTCTTGCTCCCATAAATTGTTTGATCACAAAATTCCTATGCATAGGAAGTGGTTTAGACTTAAATGTGCTTGTCACGAGATTCGTGATGCTCTTTTGCATGTTTCAATTATTATTCCTATACAAGCATCATTGAAATCATCATGCCTAGCTAAAAGGCATTAAAGAAAAGTGTTTGTTGGGAGACAACCCAACACTTTTACCTTATGTTTGTATGTGTTCACATGATTAATCTAATTTATTAATAATGTTTTGTGTCTTTATTTCAATAAAGTGCCAAGCAAAGCCTTTGGATAGTGTGGATACTTGCTTGTTTGATTTTGTGCAAAAACAGAAAGTTTTGCGTCTAGTATATGAATTATCTGATTTTGCTAGAGATTTAAAAAATTCTGAAATTTTTACAAAATATTATATTCAAATTATTTGATATTTCCTATTTTTTATGAATTCTTAGAGTTAGGGAAGTTTGCTGATCATTCAGATCTTTACAGACTATTCTATTTTTGACATATTCTGCTTTTGTATGCATAGTTTGCTTGTTTCAAGTGTTCCTATAGCTTATATTGAGTAATATAAATTTTGGGAATGATGGAATACAATAGGTATCGTGTGGTAATAATTATTAATCTTGTCATGATAGTACCTAAGTTAATGATCTATCTTTATTACACTAACCCTTCTCACAAAGTTCCGTTAAGTTTTGTGTAATTGAAGTTTTCAAGTTTTGGGTGAGACGCCGATATGACGAGAATAAGGAGTGAAAAGAACCTAAGATTGGGGATTCCCAAGGCGCCCCCAAGTTAATATCCAAGGAATACTCAAGCGCCTAAGCTTGGGGATGCCTCGGAAGGCATCCCCTCTTTCGTCTTCAACACTATCGGTATATCTTACTTGGAGCTATATTTTTTTCGTCACATAATATGAGTTTTTCTTGGAGCGTCATTTTATTTTGTTGTTCTCTATTAGGTGTTATTTATAATCTTTTTTTCAATAAAATTTCCAAGAATTTCCTTAGGATGCTTGCATTGCATGTTTTGATATGTGATTATTAAAAACAGAAACTTCTGATGTAGTGTTTGAATTTTCATATTTTACTGGAACGTGGAAAGTTTTTGAAATTTTTACACAGTATTGCTTATAAATTATTTAGCATGTTCCAAATTTTCATAATTTTTTGAGTTACATAAGTACACTGGTTTAATAAATTGCTGCAGACTGTTTTGTTTAGACAGATTGTTGTCATAGTTTTGTTATCTACTTATCCTATAGTTTCCATAGCCTATATTGGTAGATATAAATTGTGGAAATGATAGTATACAGTACCTAATGTTTGAAAATTATTTTGCAACTTGTCTTGGCAGTACATGAGGTATTGATTTGTTCTTATGTGTACTAACCTATCTCACGGGTTCTTTTTGAGTTTTGTGTGGATGAAGTTTTTGAGAATAGGTGAAACCGTGATATGAGAGGATTGAAAAGATACAAAAGCTCAAGCTTGGGGATGCCCAAGGCACCCCAAGTAAATATTTCAAGAAGTCTCAAGCATGTAAGCTCGGGGATGCTACGCATCCCACCTCTCTCCGTCAACTATCAGTTGGCCTATGTTGAGCCTAAATTTTTATTCGCTCACATGATGCATCCTATTCTTGGAGTGCTATTTTTGTTTTGCTTGGTGTTTAAATAAAATACTCAGATATGAAAATATTTATTGAGAGAGAGAGAGAGAAAGTCCTCACATAGCTACTTAATTATTTGACTATTCATTGATCTTCACTTATATGTTTTGGAGTAGTTTTATGTAACATCCCAAACTTTGGAATGTTATAATAAATATTGGAATGAATTGTTTGTTTGCTTGAGTGATTGAAAGTGAGTGAAATTTGAAACTTTTTGAAAGTTTAATGAGAGGAAATGAAATGACTTTCCCAAACTTTCACTTTAAATTTTTCTCACCAAGAATTCAAATTCATTTCATCACAAAACCCTAGAGTGAAGATGACATGACTTCTTCCATTTAAAGAAATTAAAAGGGATTTGAAAAGAATTTTAATTTCATTTGAAAAATATTTCAAATTCAGAAAACTTTATGCAACTCAATGATTTTCATGAGAGAGGATAATATGACTTCCTCAAATTTTAAGAAATATGAGTTGGAAGTTTAAAAGAAGGAATTGAAAGAGCTTTTGAAAACCTCTAGATTATTTTGAAAATCCATTTCATATTTGGTCCCTATTCAAAATTTTCAAAGTATTCAAACCCCTGACAAAAATTTGACAGTAGTAACATGACACTCCAAGCCAGGGGGTAATTTGTGAAGTTTTTTGAATCATCAATCCCAAAAAGTTATTTGGAAAATATTTGCAAAATTAAATAAAGCCAATTAAGGCATTTTTTGAAAAATGATTTTTTTAATGTATTCAAATGCCAGAATAAAAATGTCCATTAAATGGCATTTATTATTCTGTTAATTTTGATATATAATTTGACTATATTTGGAATTTATTCGAATGCCTTAAATAGGTTTTATGGCTCTGGAAAAATCATAAATAGAAAAACGGTAACGGTTTTATAATAAAACGGTCGGCCCAACGGCTTTAAAGCCGAGACCGTTACCGGTCGGTCAACCAACGCGTTAACAGCTCGCCCGCTCTCGCTGACGTGTGGGACCCGCTGCCCACTCCCTCTAATCACGCCGGTCGCCTTCCTCCTCTCGCACCCGACGACATCGCCGGGAACCCCTCGCTGTGATCTCTCCCCTCATTCCTTTCGGACACCCCCGGCCCCTCCTATAAATAGCCCTCGCTCCCCTCTTCCCATTCCCCCTCGTTGCCCCCAACCCTGACATCTCTCCTTGCCGGAATCGCTCGCCGGAGCAACCGGTAGCCGCCGCGCTCTTGCTCCCCTGCCACCCCACCTCACCATCCCCGAGCCCTATGAGGCCGCAGACGACCTCGCCGCACTCGCCCGCACCTCCACAACCACCTGCCCGAGCCCCGAACCCCCTGGAACGTCGTAGCCATTGACCTCGCCGGAGTCCGAACCGCGCCAAGCTCGTGTCGCTCGTCACCGTCGTCCCGAGGCCCCTCCGACGCCACCATCGCCTTCGCCGTGCTCCCCTGCGTCGAACGGAGCCAACGCCATCGCCGAAGAGCCCCTGGAGTCGACGCTCGCTTCGATCCCGAGCCGTCGCCGTCGCCGGAGCCCTCACCAGCGACCTCCATCCACGGTGAGCACCCTCCCCCGTCCGATCCCGAATCAACGGCACAGATTAGAATAGTCGTACCCCTTCGGTTTTAGTTAAGTGAACCGGACAGTTTTTTTTTCAGTTTAAATTTAGCCGAAGCATTTTCTTTAAGTCGCGGCCGTTCGCTCGAAACACTAGATCACCCGCAACCGCAACCAATCAGGAAACGACACGTGTACCCCCTGTCCGTTAGAAACTTTTTTTCTTTTTCTATTTTAATTTCAAAAACAGAATAGTTTCAGATTTGTTTTGCTTATATCTTTTATGTTTTAACTATTTTAAATTGATTCTTTTTGCATTAGGTCAAAATTTTATTCTAGTTTCTGTATATTCCAAGTTTGACCATGTTTGAATAATTAAATTTGAATTTAAACAGATTTGATTTAAATTTTGTTTTCTGAATAACTTGAGTTTTAAAACGGATTTTTGATTGATTCTTTTTCCTACTTGTCACTAGTGGCCATAGCTATCATTTGGTAGAGTTTGAGAAATTTTAGAGTAATTATAAATAGATTTTTCAAACAAAACAGAATCTGTTTAGTTTCCTATTAGTTTAATTAATTTGATTTACTTTGTTTTATTTTGAAAATCTGAATATGATTTACATTATGTTTTAGATTTCATTTAGTTCTGTTGTTCTAAATTTAGGATTTATATTTGCTGTTAAAAAAATTTGCTTAGTTTATTACTATGTTGTTATAGGAACATTATATTTTTAACTAAGCATAGTTTGATAAAAACAAACTAGTTAGTAATAGTTTATTCCAACAAAGTTTTATATAATTAAAATATGTTTTCTAAGAAAAAGTTTTTAGTAATCTTTTCTGTTAAGAAATGTTGTTAATAAAAATGGTTTAGTTTTACTCTATTATAGGAAACTATATTCTCTATCATTAGGTAATGTTTTATAAAACAACTTAGTTTTAGTAGAGATTATTTTCACAAAGTTTTAGATGATCTAATTATGTTTTGTAACAAATATATTTTATTAATTATTTTCTGTTAATTTGTAGTTAAGTTCATTAGACAAACACTCTTGTTGTTTAGGATAATGTTTTCATAGTTTTACTTGTTCTTCAAAAGTAATTCTTTTTGCTAGTAAAATATTTACTAAAATCCTTTTGTTATATTTTACTTTGTTTTTGTTTTGTTACTAGTTGTTGTAGAGGAAAACTACCTTAGTTGTTTTTATGAAAACTTTCTTGGCTTTGAGTTTTGTCTTAAGTGTTTCCTTTATCAACCTTGTTGCTTTTGTTCTTGTGTTACATTGTGATTGTCAGTTTTGATTGCTAGAAGTGTTTGCTTATGAATGCAATGGTTGTTATATAGATTTCTCATCGAAGAGTGACGAATAGTCTATCAAGTTATGTCTGAGAGCAATCTTTATCTTCATCAACAGTACAGGCAAGTTCACTTTGACCATCTATTTCATACCTATGTTTTTATTGCATGTAGTGACATCATTCAGCACATCCCTCCCGTAGTGTTATTGAAATTCTTGTAGTTGAGTAGAATGCATGAGGTAGGAACCCACCACTGGTTACTAAAGCCCCGGGAACGCTAGTTAGTGCAATGCTATGCTAAAGTAGACGGGGTCTGGTATGAGCGTTCGTGAGTGGTGTGAAGAAGGACTCTACGTCAAGACGACAACTTCATGAAGACATTTTCAAGTCCTGCATCTTCAAGTCCTCAAGACTTCAAGACTTGAGAAGACAAGTTTTCAATACACACTACTGGGTGAAGGATGGTTGATTGGGCATCCCTGGAGAAACCAGTGGATGGCCGGGATGCATGGAGAAGTGCCATGACATCTTGCGGAAAGCTTCACCCAGACTCAAAGAGAATAGAAGAATACTTCATGCCCGGAAGCTTACCTGTGTAGCCACAAGTCATTATGGGCTCTGGCTTGGTTGATCTTTGTTGTGACTCTGCTGGGCAGTGCTACGAGATGTAGTCGACGTTAGGATTGGATGGGCACTGTCGGACAGTCAGGGAAACACTCTGAAAGACCATGTTTCTTTCATCCTGTTCTCAAACACCAGGCAGTGCGAGGAGTTACCAGGAGGGAAAGAATCTTGTGGGTAAAGTACACAACACTCTGTAGAGTTAAACCTAATCGATTAGCCGTGTCCCCGGTTACGGACAATTTGAGCTTCTAGACTTGGATCTATCTCTGAACTCTCAACACTGGACTGATAACTAATTGTGGGCAACTTAATGATACTTATGGGCATTGAGACATTGGTTGGCGGAACCATGTCATGATAGGTAACTCCATAGTGAAATTCCTGATATTCCTTTGTTGTAGGAAAACAAAATCAGCTTTTATGCAAAAACTTAGCCACAGAGCCATAAAGCCTTATTGCATGTAGTATGGTTTATTCTTCTGTTCTTCTATGGTGATCTTGCCAGCATATTCAAAATGCTGACCTACACGGCTGCAACGTCTTATGTTGCAGATACTCTTCTACGACGGGTATCAGAGCACATGTTGACTGTAGGACGTGATCCTAGAAACTGGAAAGCCCTTAGGAAATGATTTCTTGAAAAACTTTGTTTTCAAAGGATCTTTTACTTCTCCTCTCTTCTGAGTTTTATCAAAAATTTAGAAAATACCCTTTCCCCTTGACCACACTAAGGATCAACTAAGACCACTTCGAGAAGGACAAGATATCGAAACAACTGATGGTCACTTCAAAGTAAAGAAGATTTCACCATGCATTAGAAGAGTTGAAGCTACACGTGTTGAAGACTGTGAAGACCCGAAGAAATTGAAGACCATGAAGAATTTCCAAGACATTATGCCCTAGAAGACCAAACCCCTGTTGTATACTTACGTTAGATACGATGATTTTTGTGAGCTATCATTTGTGTGTAATTTTCGACAGCCACAACAAAAAATCTATTTTCAAAACCATTGTTTGTATTGTGTGTATCCTCTCATTTTCTCTCTCTCTCATATCTCATCCCAAAACCTTGACCCCAGTAGATGACGAATGAAGCTGGACTCGTGTATTCTGGATCAATGACTCGGTTAGAGACAGAAGAATGGATTCAGAACATGGAGGATCACCTAAGGAGTAACCTTGTTGCAAGGAACGAGATGGTCCAGTATGCTCTTCGATACTTTGCCGAAGGTGCTACACGTTGGTGGAAGATGCATAGGCAGGAATCAATCACTTGGGAAGAATTCAAGATGGCTTTGCAAGGATCTCATGTTGTTAACAACACCCAGAAGCCCCGTGGCAACGATGTGAAGAAGATTTATGCATGCAAGATATGTGGAGAGATAGGACACACCCAGGCAGAACACAAGTATGGATGTCCTTACTGTGAAGAGAATCACCCTACTGAGGAAGGCCCAACTAGGCAGGTGACATGTTTCTTGTGTGAAGGAACTACACATTACCCTGCTCAATGCCAAGTGTACCCCAAGGTACAAGAAGTCATCAAGCAGCGGAATGAAGCCATGAAGGAAGCCTTCAAAGAAAACTTAGGAGAATTTATGACGAAGGAAGATGATGAAGACCCTAATGGAGAAGGCCTAACCAGATTTTACTCCAATGCCTGCTATACATGTGGAGAAGAAGGACATTTCTCACGGGACTGTACGAAGGAAAGAAAAGAGTATCTGGGAAACTTCCCGGTAGAAGAAGTGGAGTTTGATCCACGGGAAATTGAAGTGTTGATCAGAACAAAGAACCTCAGGAAGAGACAAGCCCCTGAACAAAAGGACCTGAGTCATATTCGATGTTTCAAGTGTAAGAATATGGGCTACTATGCCTATAAATGTCCAAAGAAGAAGGTCAAACATGAGTAGTCTGAGTTTTGGATTTTGGATGTAATAAATGTAATAGGTAGCACTCTTACCATTTTGAAGTTATGTAATGGAAGTCTCAGAGTTTGTAATAAATTCCTGAAGCAATGGAAATTTATGGTGTCATGATTTATCTTATGAGTTGTTACTCAATGAAGAAAGATCTCTTACCATTTTCGAGGATATGAGAAAATTTGGTCTAAGCAGACCTGAGTGCATTTCATTTTAAGTGTGGTAGTAACCACATGTACCTTTTCCGGATTAAGGAGTTTGGATAAGTGAATACAGGTGAAGAGAATGTGGAACCACCTCAAACTGTGTGGATGATAACCTTTGTGACAAAGTGATTTTGAAGTTGGTTGAGAAAAAGAATGATTGTGATGAAACCATACCCAAGGTTAAACAGACCAATGGAAAGGAAAATGAATTCAGCTGAGTGGATTCTAAACAAGAATAAGCCTGTGATTTGTACCTCAAGGGTATAATGGAGTGAACTGAAGGAAATGCTGGTATATGGAACGATAGTAACCCAAGAGTGAGTTAAAGCGATCCAAGTATTCAAGTGAACCCACAAGTCACTGACCTCAGGATTGATAAGGATCAAGCCCCACCTTTGTGAAGGAAGAAACTTGGAAGAAGCTACGACTGGTTAGCAAACGTTTTTCTTAGGAACATACGATAACCTGAGAGATGTGAAGAAACGATAGATGTTTTGTTCGGCTTGCAGAAAAAAAAGGGGATTTATCCGAACCTCATTCGTTGACAAGAGAAATTTCTGCAATGCTTGTGAGGAAGACCAAGTGTTAGAATACGAGATTCACTAAACCTTATACAAGGTAATGATTTCAGTGCGACATGGTTTGGCCACCATGACGACTTACTCTTATCATTCTCTTGCTATTCGGATTGGTAAATCTGAGTGACTTACCCATAGTAAAGAGATGACGTTCTTTGAAGCTTTTGTTGAAGCCTTAGAACGGTATGATGAAAAACCCCTTGTACATGACAGTTGATGTCACACGTAGGAAATTTTACGGTGAGGAATAAAGCCAAGACCCATTTCACTGCAGGATAACCACTAATGGTAGACCACCATGAGATCTTCGATAAGTTACTTAGAATGATCACGAGACCTGTCAGTTAAGAAGACCCAGTATCAGAGAAAATACACTTTGAGGTGAGAACTCAAGATTTGATATAACGGAAGAGCATCACCGAAGGAGCTATCATGAAGAAGGTGAACAGACAAGTGCACCCACAGGACTGTCATGATTTTTGAAGGACCAATAACTCTCATTTTAAGTGTGGTAGACCCACATTTCCAGGTCAATGGAGTTTGTTGGAAGACCCCTCACCTTCTTGGTAAATGGAGTTTTGTTAGAAGACCCCCAAACCCTAACCTATTCTTTCTAGCCTTTCCGAATCTCGAGGACGAGATTCATTTTAAGTGTGGTAGGTTTGTAACATCCCAAACTTTGGAATGTTATAATAAATATTAGAATGAATTGTTTGTTTGCTTGAGTGATTGAAAGTGAGTGAAATTTGAAACTTTTTGAAAGTTTAATGAGAGGAAATGAAATGACTTTCCCAAACTTTCACTTTGCATTTTCTCACCAAGAATTCAAATTCATTTCATCACAAACCCTAGAGTGAAGATGACATGACTTCTTCCATTTAAAGAAATGAAAAGGGATTTGAAAAGAATTTTAATTTCATTTGAAAAATATTTCAAATTCAGAAAACTTTATGCAACTCAATGATTTTCATGAGAGAGGATAATATGACTTCCTCAAATTTTAAGAAATATGAGTTGGAAGTTTAAAAGAAGGAATTGAAAGAGCTTTTGAAAACCTCTGGATTATTTTGAAAATCCATTTCATATTTGGTCCCTATTCAAAATTTTCAGAGTATTCAAACCCCTGACAAAAATTTGAAAGGAGTAACATGACACTCCAATCCAGGGAGTAATTTGTGAAGTTTTTTGAATCATCAAACCCAAAAAGTTATTTGAAAAATATTTGCAAAATTAAAAAAAGCCAATTAAGGCATTTTCTGAAAAATGATTTTTTTAATGTATTCAAATGCCAGAATAAAAATGTCCATTGAATGGCATTTATTATTCTGTTAATTTTGATATAAAATTTGACTATATTTGGAATTTATTCCAATGCTTTAAATAGGTTTTATGGCTCTGGAAAAATCATAAATAGAAAAACGGTAATGGTTTTATAATAAAACGGCCGGCCCAACGGCTTTAAAGCCGAGACCGTTACCGGTCGGTCAACCGACGCGTTAACAGCTCGCCCGCTCTCGCTGACATGTGGGACCCGCTGCCCGCTCCCTCTAATCACGTCGGTCACCTTCCTCCTCTCGCACCCGACGACATCGCCGGGAACCCCTCGCTGTGATCTCCTCCCCTCATTCCTTTCGGACACCCCCGACCCCTCCTATAAATAGCCCTCGCTCCCCTCTTCCCATTCCCCCTCGTTGCCCCCAACCCTGACATCTCTCCTTGCCGGAATCGCTCGCCGGAGCAACCGGTAGCCGCCGCGCTCTTGCTCCCCTGCCACCCCACCTCACCATCCCCGAGCCCTATGAGGCCGCAGACGACCTCGCCGCACTCGCCCGCACCTCCACAACCACCTGCCCGAGCCCCGGACCCCCTGGAACGTCGTAGCCATTGACCACGCCGGAGTCCGAACCGCGCCAAGCTCGTGTCGCTCGTCACCGTCGTCCCGAGGCCCCTCCGACGCCACCATCGCCTTCGCCGTGCTCCCCTGCGTCGAACGGAGCCAACGCCATCGCCGAAGAGCCCCTGGAGTCGACGCTCGCTTCGATCCCGAGCCGTCGCCGTCGCCGGAGCCCTCACCAGCGACCTCCATCCACGGTGAGCACCCTCCCCCGTCCGATCCCGAATCAACGGCACAGATTAGAATAGTCGTACCCCTTCGGTTTTAGTTAAGTGAACCGGCCAGTTTTTTTTTCAGTTTAAATTTAGCCGAAGCGTTTTCTTTAAGTCACGGCCGTTCGCTCGAAACACTAGATCACCCGCAACCGCAACCAATCAGGAAACGACACGTGTACCCCCTGTCCGTTAGAAACTTTTTTTCTTTTTCTGTTTTAATTTCAAAAACAGAATAGTTTCAGATTTGTTTTGCTTATATCTTTTATGTTTTTAACTATTTTAAATTGATTCTTTTTGCATTAGGTCAAAATTTTATTCTAGTTTCTGTATATTACAAGTTTGACCATGTTTGAATAATTAAATTTGAATTTAAACAGATTTGATTTAAATTTTGTTTTCTGAATAACTTGAGTTTTAAAACGGATTTTTGATTGATTCTTTTTCCTACTTGTCACTAGTGGCCATAGCTATCATTTGGTAGAGTTTGAGAAATTTTAGAGTAATTATAAATAGATTTTTCAAACAAAACAGAATCTGTTTAGTTTCCTATTAGTTTAATTAATTTGATTTACTTTGTTTTATTTTGAAAATCTGAATATGATTTACATTATGTTTTAGATTTCATTTAGTTCTGTTGTTCTAAATTTAGGATTTATATTTGCTGTTAAAAAAATTTGCTTAGTTTATTACTATGTTGTTATAGGAACATTATATTTTTAACTAAGCATAGTTTGATAAAAACAAACTAGTTAGTAATAGTTTATTCCAACAAAGTTTTATATAATTAAAATATGTTTTCTAAGAAAAAGTTTTTAGTAATCTTTTCTGTTAAGAAATGTTGTTAATAAAAATGGTTTAGTTTTACTCTATTATAGGAAACTATATTCTCTATCATTAGGTAATGTTTTATAAAACAACTTAGTTTTAGTAGAGATTATTTTCACAAAGTTTTAGATGATCTAATTATGTTTTGTAACAAATATATTTTATTAATTATTTTCTGTTAATTTGTAGTTAAGTTCATTAGACAAACACTCTTGTTGTTTAGGATAATGTTTTCATAGTTTTACTTGTTCTTCAAAAGTAATTCTTTTTGCTAGTAAAATATTTACTAAAATCCTTTTGTTATATTTTACTTTGTTTTTGTTTTGTTACTAGTTGTTGTAGAGGAAAACTACCTTAGTTGTTTTTATGAAAACTTTCTTGGCTTTGAGTTTTGTCTTAAGTGTTTCCTTCATCAACCTTGTTGCTTTTGTTCTTGTGTTACATTGTGATTGTCAGTTTTGATTGCTAGAAGTGTTTGCTTATGAATGCAATGGTTGTTATATAGATTTCTCATCGAAGAGTGACGAATAGTCTATCAAGTTATGTCTGAGAGCAATCTTTATCTTCATCAACAGTACAGGCAAGTTCACTTTGACCATCTATTTCATACCTATGTTTTTATTGCATGTAGTGACATCATTCAGCACATCCCTCCCGTAGTGTTATTGAAATTCTTGTAGTTGAGTAGAATGCATGAGGTAGGAACCCACCACTGGTTACTAAAGCCCCGGGAACGCTAGTTAGTGCAATGCTATGCTAAAGTAGACGGGGTCTGGTATGAGCGTTCGTGAGTGGTGTGAAGAAGGACTCTACGTCAAGACGACAACTTCATGAAGACATTTTCAAGTCCTGCATCTTCAAGTCCTCAAGACTTCAAGACTTGAGAAGACAAGTTTTCAATACACACTACTGGGTGAAGGATGGTTGATTGGGCATCCCTGGAGAAACCAGTGGATGGCCGGGATGCATGGAGAAGCGCCATGACATCTTGCGGAAAGCTTCACCCAGACTCAAAGAGAATAGAAGAATACTTCATGCTCGGAAGCTTACCTGTGTAGCCACAAGTCATTATGGGCTCTGGCTTGGTTGATCTTTGTTGTGACTCTGCTGGGCAGTGCTACGAGATGTAGTCGACGTTAGGATTGGATGGGCACTGTCGGACAGTCAGGGAAACACTCTGAAAGACCATGTTTCTTTCATCCTGTTCTCAAACACCAGGCAGTGCGAGGAGTTACCAGGAGGGAAAGAATCTTGTGGGTAAAGTACACAACACTCTGTAGAGTTAAACCTAATCGATTAGCCGTGTCCCCGGTTACGGACAATTTGAGCTTCTAGACTTGGATCTATCTCTGAACTCTCAACACTGGACTGATAACTAATTGTGGGCAACTTAATGATACTTATGGGCATTGAGACATTGGTTGGCGGAACCATGTCATGATAGGTAACTCCATAGTGAAATTCCTGATATTCCTTTGTTGTAGGAAAACAAAATCAGCTTTTATGCAAAAACTTAGCCACAGAGCCATAAAGCCTTATTGCATGTAGTATGGTTTATTCTTCTGTTCTTCTATGGTGATCTTGCCAGCATATTCAAAATGCTGACCTACACGGCTGCAACGTCTTATGTTGCAGATACTCTTCTACGACGGGTAAAAGTACGATTCAGGGTTACGGTCCGCACTCAACTTGCCGTTGGTGTTATTGGGACTCCACTCCCGTTGACTGTATCCGCTGCTATTTTAAGGTATATATCAGTTTTACGTTAATTACATGTGATTGGACTTTGATATATACATTGATGTACTGTGTGTGCCAGCATACTGATCCAGGGATGGCACAGAAAACACAGAGGCTTGACTCGTTTTGAGTCGGGTCGCTACATTTTATAATTTACTATCGTGCTTCACTTATATCCTATGAGTAAATGGTTGAATGAATTGAATATCATAAATCTGAAATTATATATGTTTTATATGCTTATCTCATGGGGATTAATGACTTCACATAAGAATTATAGGTGGTAAAATTTATTGAAAGTTAGCAAACACCGCATTGGTCACTTGAACAATTCATGAAACAATATTGAAGGAAGAGATATTTCACATATAAATATACTATCTTGGACATCTTCTGTGATTGTGAATACCCATTAATTATTTTCAAACTTGAAAAAATTAGTTGAAGTTGGACAAGGAAAACAATGTAATGAGTTATGCTTGGGTACAATTGTATAGCAGTTATACTGTTATGGATCCTCCAACGTGTGGTGCTTGCTTCCACCTCATACTAGACAAAACTTCTACACCAAGTAGAAATACTACTTGTCCACCAAAACACCCTTAAACCCAAAGTTGTTCCATATGAGTCCCCCATACCTACCTACATGCGGTATTTACCTGCCATTCCAAGTAAATTTGCATGTGCCAAACTTTAAACCTTCAAATAATATTATTTTTTGTATGCCCGAATCGCTCATATAGTGACTAGGGGCTGTCAATATCTTCCATGCTAGGTGGGTTATTCTCACGACATGTGTTAATTCACTATCATTCACGAGAAAGTGGCTGGTAATCGGGATGCCTAGTTCCATGCTCAAAAATCAAATCAAAATATAATGAATAAAAACTCCCCCAGGATTGTTGTTTTATGGATGGTACCCGTGGATTTGGCTCGCCATGGAGTGTGATTGATTAGTGGAGGGGGAGTAAAAACTTTACCATTCTGTTTGGGAACCGCCTATAATGTATCTAGCATGGAAGATACTAAGATCTCTCGGTTGTTATGATGACAATGAAAGTATACCGCTCAAAATTATTATTCATATTTGTTTTAAAATCTCGAGCTCTGGCACCTGTGCAAATCAATGCTTCCCTCTGCGAAGGGCCTATCTTTTACTTTCTAGTACTTACCTTTGTACAAGAGTCATGGTGATCTTCACCACTTCCTATATTTCGCGTTTTTCTCTTGGCAAGCATCATGCGGTGGGGAAAGATCCAAGCATATATGGCCATTCAAATATATTTGATCATGAATTATTATTGTTGACAATTATCTATATGACAAATAAGATGGGAGGCGAAACTTTAAAAATATGCTTTGAGTGTTAGCAATCATGGAAGATTATATGATAGTTGAGTATGTGGAATTTTCTAAATCAAAGCTCTTACATAGACCCTTACTGAAAATAAGATGATTTGCAATTGTTTGGTGACTGAAAGCATAATTTATTAGTTTTCAAGAAACTTTATGGTCTATACTTTAACATGTGAATAGATTGTTACTTCATCATGAGAAGTTTTATGAGATGAGCTACTGTTTATGATATATAATGATGGTAGAAAAAGTGTTTGGAACTATCATTGCTCAAATTTATGCACTATGCTAGCATTCACACTTCATAAATTATTTCTTTTATCATTTACCTACTCGAGGATGAGCAGGAATTAAGCTTGGGGATGTTGATACGTCTCCAACGTATGTATAATTTATGAAGTATTCATGCCATGTTTACAATAATTCTATATGATTTTGGTATGATTTTATTAGAACTAACCCGGACTAATGTTGTTTTCAACAGAACTACTATGGTGTCATTTTTTTGTGCAGAAATAAAAGTTCTCGGAATGGGCTAAAAATTTATGGTGAATTTTTATGGACCAAAAGAGACCCCCAAAGCACAAGAGTTGGGCCAGGAACTGGATGAGGAGGCCACAGGCCTACTAGGTGCCCCCCTAGGTCGCGCCCCTGTGACTTGTGGACTCCTCGAGCACCCCCTTGACGTGAGACTGGCGCCAAAAATTCCTATAGATACCAAAACCCTCATAAAGAAACCTAGATTGGGAGTTCCGTCGTCGCAAGACTCTGTAGCCACAAAAAACCAATCGGCAACCCGTTCCGGGACCCTGCCGGAGGGGGAACCCTCACCGGAGGCCATCCTCATCATCCCGACGGTCTCCATGACGAGGAGGGAGTAGTTCACCATCGGGGCTAAGGGTATGTACCGGTAGATATGTGTTGGATCTCTCTATCTCTCTCATGTTCTTGAGATGGCACGATCTTGATGTACCGCGAGCTTTATTAATATAAATGAATCATATGGAGTTTTCCCCTCTCTATCTTCTTGTGATGAATTGAGTTTTCCCTTTGAAGTTTTCTTATCGGATTGAGTCTTTAAGGATTTGAGAACACTTGATGTATGTCTTGCGATGGGATATCCATGGTGACAATGGGATGTTCTGTTGATCCACTTGATGTATGTTTTGGTGATCAACTTGCGGGTACCGTGACCTTGGGAATCTATGCATAGGGGTTGGCACATGTTTTCGTCTTTAATCTCCGGTAGAAACTTTGGGGCACTCTTTGAAGTTCTTTGTGTTGGATTAAACATGACGAATATGAAATTGTGTGATGCATATCGTATAATCAAGCCCATGGGTACTCGTGGTGACATTGGAGTATCTAGGTGACATTAGGGTTTTGGTTGATGTGTATCTTAAGGTGTTATTTTAGTATGAACTCTAGGGCTGTTCATGACACTTATAGGGATAGCTCGTAAGATTGATCGGAAAAGATAACTTTGAGGTGGTTTCGTACCCTACAATAATTTCTTCGTTTGTTCTCTGCTATTTGTGACTTTGGAGTGAACTCTTTGTTGCGTGTGAGAAATTTACATATGATTCAACTATGTTGGTATTGTTGAGAGAACTTGCACTAGTGAAAGTATGAACCCTAGGCCTTGTCTTCAAGCATTGCAATACCATTTTTGCTCACATTTGTTACTTGCTACCTTGCTTATTTTATATTTTCATATTACAAAAACCTATATCTACCATCCATATTGCACTTGTATCACTGTCTCTTCGCCGAACTAGTGCACCTATACAATTTACCATTGTATTGGGTGTGTTGGGGACACAAGAGACTCTTTGTTATTTGGTTGCATGGTTGTTCGAGAGAGACCATCTTCATCCTACGCCTCCCACGGATTGATAAACCTTAGGTCATCCACTTGAGGGAAAATTGCCATTGTCCTACAAAACTTTATGCTTGGAGGCCCAACAAAGTCTACAAGAATAAAGTTGCATAGTGGACATCACAGCCTGCGAGCACGCTCGGCCTCATCCAAAGCCTTCTCCACGAGGGAAGTGATGCCCTTTACCTGCTTATAAAGGAAGGACAGCTCGGCCTTGGCAGCAGTCTGGGCGTCCATCGCAGCCTTCCGGTGACGCTCCTCCATGACTAACCTTTTCCTAATGTCGTCGGCCTCCCTTTGCAGGTCGTTGCGCTGCTTGCAGAAATGGGACACCTGGAGCTTCAACTTAGCGCGATAATCCTGGGTGAGGACGCGCTGAACGACTGCCACCTTGTCCCCGATCTCCTCCTGGACCTTCGCCTCGTGAATGGCGAGGGAGTCCTCGACAAGGGACACTTGGTACTCCCTCACCTCCAGCCTCTAGGGCTCTAGGCTCTGCTCCAGTGCTTCTATCATCAACGAATCTTTCGGGATGCGGTTCCCCGCACCACTAGTGGGTGGTCTGACCGCTATGCCGTCGAGTATGGCCTTGCGTGCCTGGATTTGTCTTTCAAGAGCGGCATTGGAGGCCCGGAGCTCACCCAAGCGTTCTTCCGAGGCCACGCGTCTACTGTCAGCGTCTCGAGCCTTCGCAAGGGCGCGATCACAGGCCTCCCTCGCCGCAGCAAGGGACCTCACAACGTCAGCGCAAGCATGCTCGTGCTAAAGGCGAACAACATTGATGGCGCTCCCAAGACGGTGCCATTCATGCGCGAGGCGCTGGTGCTCCACCTCGAGGCGGGTGTCGGTGTTGACCAGCTCCACTCCCAGGCGCCCCAGTGTGCTTGCCGCGGTTTGGAGGAGCCCACGCCGCGCGGCGCTATGGCCACACGCGAGCTCGAGCGCCTGGCTGGGGCTTTTGCCTTCCTCTAGGCCAACAGGGAAAGCTTGCGGAGGGACCCTGCGCCCCCCGCGAAAGCCCGAGGGCTAGGGGCTACTCCTCCTCCTCTCGGGGCACAAGTCGTGCCTTTGGGGAACCCGTGTCTTCGTTCGAGGAAGGACCCGACACACGGGGGGTCAGGTTCTCAGAAAGGACATGGCCCTGCCCCTGCAAGCTAAAAGCCGCGCACGGAGAAGAACGGGGAGAACTCGCATCCAAGACCCGCAGGATGCAAGTCCACCACGGACCTAGTGACCTCAGGAGGTGGCGGTGGCGGTGTTGTAGGATCAAAAGTAGGTCTAGAGGGGGGTGACTAGACTACTTAACGAAATAAAATATACTTTTTCCCATTTTTAATTCTTGGCTGATTTTAGCATTCATAGTATGTCAAGTACACCCTACACATGCATGTCTAAGAGTATAGCAGCGGGAAGTAAAGACATTGCACATGTAAGTAAAGAGAGGGTAAGGAAAGCAAACACAATTGGTGACATGATCATTTTTCCCATGGTTCCGATAGGTGGTGCTATCGTACGTCCATGTTCATGGAGTCTTCAACACACGGGGGGTAATGGTCGCGAGAGTCCACGAAGGGATCTACCCACGGAGGGTTCCACGAAGAACCAACCTTGACTATACCATGACGTCCTATGTCCACGGAGGACTAGCCTTACTCGGGGTAGATATTCATGATGTAGGCACTACCCTTACAAACTTCTTGGTTCACTCCACAAGACGAAGTAGGATGGTCCCAAGCGACACCTAACCAATCTAGGAGGCACCACCCTTCAAAAGGTAATAGGCTCGGTAATGTCGATGAACTCCTTGCTCTTGTGCTTCAAGATGATAGACTCCTCAACACACAATCACTCTCTCACAGATATGGCTTTGTAGAATAGATGGGATTGGTGGAAAGCAACTTGGGGAGGCTAGAGATCAAGATCCATATGGTTGGAGTGGAAGATCTTGACCTCAACACAAGGGTAGGTGGTTCTCTCTCAGAAAACTGATAGGATAGGTATGGAATGGTTCTGAGTGCTTCTCTTTCGACTAGGTGGTGGTGAAGGGGTATATATAGGCATCCCCAAAAATCCAACCATTACACACAAAATGACCAACTCAGTGACACCGATGTGTTAATCTTGGTGGTACCGAAGTGACCAAATGGTGGCAACTTTTGAATCTCGGAGGGACCGATATAGGAATCTCGGTTGCACCGATAAGGTGACCAACAGTCTGAATGCCATTCTCGGTGTCGCCAATCCAACAATCTCGGAGGGACCGAAATTGTGAAGTTGCATAACAGAAAGTTGTCAGCCCAACTCCGAAAGCAGTGTCGGCTGTCCCGAAAGGTTAGGGTTGGCTGAGTCTGTCTAGGTTTTGGAATCGGTGGCACCAGAATGGAAATGTTGGTTGCACCGATTTTGAGTGTCTGGCTTAGGACAAAATTTGGTGGGAGAG
This sequence comes from Hordeum marinum, assembly GCA_022496015.1. Taxonomy (NCBI): domain Eukaryota; kingdom Viridiplantae; phylum Streptophyta; class Magnoliopsida; order Poales; family Poaceae; genus Hordeum; species Hordeum marinum. Next base: position 403,376,038 of record CM039675.1, read on the forward strand.
TTTGTGGGTGTCTTTGGTGACTATCACTTGTGCACGTATGAGCATTTGATTCACCAACAAAACTTTACCCCATTTTAATAGTATTGGCTTTCCTATGGACTCAAGGTGATTTCTCACAAATATAAAATGTAGAGTCCTATTGCTTGAAGCTTTGCCAATCCATTTCCTTGCATCTTGGGGTGTTCCACAATCTCTTTGCCAACCCATCATTGAACTGTTCCTGAAATAGACTTGTTGGAAACATTAGTTCAATGACTTATATGTTGTTATGAATTACCAAAACCGCCAAGGGAGAAAATGTGCTTTCAATCTCCCCCTTTTTGGTAATTGATGACAACATATAGATCAAAGCTTCGACATATGATATAATCAATGAATATACTCGTCGCTTTGAGAAGTATGTGATAAGCAATAGCTCCCCCTAAATTTGTGCATTATTTTGGATTTGCATTTGAAATCAAATGCACAACTGATTAGGTACATGGTGCACTTCTTCCACATATACATCTTGGTGGTGTGCGAGAATAATTAGAGTGAACATCATAGCACAACACAATCAAGCAATGTAGAAAGATCATCTCATAAAGCATCACACAAAAGTGTATCACAAGCAACCAAAACACAATTGTTTTTGAAAATCAATAAACACCTAAATGCTCTCGCACTCGAAGCCTAAAGATCTATATACACTTCTCCCCCTTTGGAAACAAGTTACCAAAAAGTTGAAAGGCATATATCTAAGCGGTCTTGGGCTGATCTCCTCCGGTTGTTGATGAAGGAGTCGAGAGAACTAAATCGGCAAAGATCTCTGCATATGTCCTGGATGGAGCTGGAGTATATACACTTCATCCCGTTGTCACATTCTTTTGAGATGCTTTAAATCAAGTCTTAGAGTAAAGGTCCCCCTAGATGTGACATCCCCCCATAAGAGGGATAAACTAACCTTGGGTTTTGTCGATGAAGACTTCATGTTGGTGAGGTAGTGGTGGATGCTCAAAGTTTGATGAAGATCACCAAGAGTTGGGAGCATCCTTGTTGTTTCATTACTCTTCTCACCTACATGGATTAGTACCAACACACAAGAGACAAATACAAGGATATCTATGGACATGGAGTGCAAATCATATGTGATGATGTCCATCGATTTGTTGATTACCTTATCCCTTGCTTACCTTTGAGGGAATGTGTGACTCCTTGAACTATGGCATAGAGTTGATGTTGTTTGCAAACAGTCCTTGCCAATAATGAATATGAGTGAATTTCATTGGCGGAGTCACCCCTCAAGAACTCTCTAGTTCTTCTTCTTGGGGACCCACATCAAGTTGATGGGGATCCTTGGTGTTGAAGTAGCACTTGTATAAGTTGAGCTTGTAGTGGACTTGGGAACCCACTTCACCAAAGCTTGGGATTCATCTTCATATGAGTCAAAGTCCTCTTGAAGCTTGTTCTTGTCCTTGAGCTTTGTGTCTTGTGGTGGAAGGTCATCTTGAGCTTTTGATCCCTTGGGATGAGTATTTTCATACTTCTCCTTTTGAGGAACAAACTTGTGATTGGGGTATTGACCTTCTTCCCATTCAACTCCATTTGCATTGAAGTAGCCAACACCACGATTCTTCTGGTATCCTCCGTGCTTGTGTACAATCTCCTCAAATTTTTTGCACCCTTCAAGAGTCTTGTAGATACCTTTCTCTATAATCCCTTTCAAGAGTTCATTTTCTTGCTCAAGTGTAACTTGGCTAAGAGAAGAGTTAGTGGGATCGAGAGAACTACTAGAAGCAATATCATTGGATTTATCATTTTTATTGCTACTAGTTGAAGAATCTTTATTTCCTTTGTTACTAGCTTACTTAGACTTAACTTGAGGCATGAATTTGGATAAGAGAAGTCGTTTGGCTAGATAAGAGGAATTCTTCTTTCGAAGATCGTCATTGATAGCTAGGAACTTTGCTCTAAATTGAGCTTCTTGAAGCGTAGCTTCTCATGTGTCCTTACAAGCTCCCTATGATCTTCTAGAGTTGACTCGTGAGCTAACTTAAGAGTTTTTAGTTCTTGAGTTAGTCGTTCTATTTCCAACTTATCATCATCACACGACTTATCTACACTAGAGTGAGTACTAACAAGTTCATTTTGACTAACATCACTAGATTTGTCAAACAGCAAGTCATCTTCAATTAACAAGTCATCTTCATCACTATTGAAATCAAGATACTTGGGGTGTGATACCTTGGGACCTTTGGACATGAAGCAACTTCCACTCCCTTCATTTGGTGAATCAAATAGATCATAGGAGTTGGTTGTTACTAGTGCAATCCTGACAACACCTTCATCTTGACTACAGTCGGAGTTGGAGTGATAGCTTCACTCGAAGTGGTTGTTGGAGTTGGAGACGGAAACCCATTCACCAACATGAGCTTGATGTTTCCTTCTTGAGTAGCTCTTGGTGTACTTGTCCTTCTTCTCCGAGTCCCTACTTCTCCTTGAGGGTCTTCGTTCATAACGATCATCTCTACTCCTTCTCCCTCTTCGAGGTGACTCGTATCTTGAGCTTCGTCTTGTTGGTGACTCTTCTCTTTGTTTGTAAGGAGTCGTGCACTCATTGGAGTAATGTCCGGGCTTCCCACAATTGTAGCAGTTTCGGTCATGAGTTGACGAACGCTTCTCTTCATATCTTGACTTGGAGCTACGATCTTTGCTTCTATTCTTGTAGAACTTGTTGAATTTCTTGACGATAAGGCTTATCTCTTCATTTGTGACAAGGTTGTCGCTTGAGGTAGTGGGAGAATTGCTTGTGGCTTTGTAAGCACCGCTAGACTTGTGATGAAGCTCTTCCTTGTCTTTGAGTGTCATCTCATGAGCAACAATTCTACCAATCACTTCTGTTGGTTTGAGATCTTTGTAGTTGGGCATCATTTGGATCAATGTGCAAACAGTGTCATATCGATCATCTGAAGCTCGAAGTATCTTCTTGATAATGAATTTCTCTGTCATTTCTTCGCTTCCTAAGCCGGTAATCTCATTTGTGATGAGAGCTAGCCTAGAGTACATCTCAACGACTCCTTCACCTCCTTCATCTTGAACTTGTCAAGCTGACCTTGAAGAACATCTAACTTGGATTCTCCCACGGACTCAGTTCCTTCATGCATATCAACCAAAGTATCCCAAATATCTTTTGCGTGTTCAAGACGGCCGATTTTGTTGAATTCTTCGGGGCATAGGCAGTTGAAGAGAATGTCACATGCTTGAGCATTGATTTGCAATATCTTCAATTCATCCGCAGTTGCTTCGCGATCGGGTTTCTTTCCTTCCGCAAAGAATTCGCCTTGCAAGCCAACACGAACAACAGCCCAAGCGGCGGGGTTATGACAAAGCAAATGCATTTTCATTTTGTGCATCCAACTAGAAAAATTTGTGACATCAAAGTGCGGACCTCTATGGTGATAGTTTCCCTCACTAGATGCCATATTTCTCCTAGGTTGTGAAACCAATGCAATGGAGAACAAAGCTCTGATACCACTTGTAGGATCAAAAGTAGGTCTATAGGGGGGTGATTAGACTACTTGACCAAATAAAATCTATATTTTCCCAATTTCAATTCTTGGCTGATTTTAGCATTCATAGTATGTCAAGTACACCCTACACATGCATGTCTAAGAGTATAGCAGCGGAAAGTAAAGACATTTCACATGTAAGTAAAGAGAGGATAACGAAAGCAAACACAATTGGTGACACAATGATTTTTCCCGTGGTTCCGATAGGTGGTGCTATCGTACGTCCACGTTCATGGAGTCTTCAACCCATGGAGGGTAACGATCACGAGAGTCCACAAAGGGCTCTACCCACGGAGGGTTGCATGAAGAAGCAACCTTGACTATACCATGACGACCTACGTCCACGGAGGACTAGCCTTACTCGGGGTAGATCTTCATGAAGTAGGCGATCTCCTTGCCCTTACGAACTTCTTGGTTCACTCCACAACACGAAGTAGGAGGCTCCCAAGCAACACCTAACCAATCTAGGAGGCACCACCCTCCAAAAGGTAATAGGCTCGGTAATGTCGATGAACTCCTTGCTCTTGTGCTTCAAGATGATAGACTCCTCAACACACAATCACTCTCTCACAGATATGGCTTGGTAGAAGATATGGGATTGGTGGAAAGCAACTTGGGAAGGATAGAGATCAAGATCCATATGGTTGGAGTGAAATATCTTGACCTCAATACAAGGGTAGGTGGCTCTCTCTCAGAAAACTGATAGGATAGGTATGGAAAGGTTCTGTGTGCTTCTCTTTCGAGTAGGTGGTGGTGAAGGGGTATATATAGGCATCCACACACAAAATGACCAACTCGGTGACACCGATGTGTTAATCTCGGTGGTACCGAAGTGACCAAAAGGTGGCAACTTTTGAATCTCGGAGGGACCGATATAGGAATCTCGGTTGTACCGATAAGGTGACCAATAGTCTGAATGCCATTCTCGGTGACACCGATTGAACAATCTCGGAGGGACCAAAACTATGAACTTGTGTAACAGAAAGTTGGCCGCCCAACTCGGTGGCACCGAAAGCAGTGTCAGCTGTACCGAAAGGTTAGGGTTTGACTGAGTCTGTCTAGGGTTTGGAATTGGTGGCACCGGAATGGAAATTTGGTTGCACCGATTTTCAGTGTTTGACTTAGGACGGACTTTGGTGGGAGAGTTTGTGGGTGTATTTGGTGACTATCACTTGTGCACGTATGAGCATTTTATTCACCAACAAAACTTTACCCCCTTTTAATAGTATTGGCTTTCCTATGGACTCAAGGTGATTTCTCACAAATATAAAATGTAGAGTCCTATTGCTTGAAGCTTTGCCAATCCATTTCCTTGCATCTTGGGGTGTTCCACAATCTCTTTGCCAACCCACCATTGACCTTTTCTTGAAATATACTTGATGGAAACATTAGTTCAATGACTTATATGTTGTTATGAATTACCAAAATCACCAAGGGAGCAATTGTGCTTTCAAGTGCATCTGTCTCTTCATCAAGAGGAGACCCACGAAATAGAAACTCAGAAGGTGCGCATCGGTGAAGGACCAAGGGGGCTCGGAATCTTACTCTTCACCGGCACCCAGGGTGCTAAGCAGTAACTGCCCTTGTGCCTCCTCATCTTCCATCAAGGACGCGGGTGTGAGGACGATTCCTTGGCGCTTGGCCCCGGGGGCTTTGTTGCGGGGACGACAACCGCCTTCATCAATAGGGTGCTGTCCTCACCCCTAGGTGGGCTGCGAAAGGAGCCTGGGGGACGAGCGATGCAGGGCTCACCTCCTCGGCCAGGCGGGAGAGCCTGGCCCCGGGACCCTCGAAGCCCGGGGTCTGCACGAGAGGATCAGCCTGGGGACCCGCTCCTTCCGAGGGAAGCAACCCCCTCTCGTTGAAGCGCGGCATCTGTCGGGCGAAGGCTTCCCCATCCCTGCGGTTGTAAAGGGAGACCATCCCGGGGAAGCTCGCCCAGTTCCTCACCGGTTAGGCGACAGAGCAGTTCAAGCAGTGCGCTGGTAGGCAGAGGGGGGACCTGGAGTCTCATGGTGTCGTGAGGTTCAGAGAAGGTCCACATCAGGTGGGAATGACGCTTAAGTGGGGCAATTCGTTGATGGGTGAACTCCCGCACTACCATCGCCATCGTCGCCCCCGCCTCCTTCATTTCGGCAAGTCTGGCCAATACCCGTGCGAGCCGCGGGTCATCAAGCTCCTCATGCCCCCATCGAGGGCTTGGCTTTGCAAAGACCGACATGATTTGGAGCAGGGGGTTAGGTTCAGTAGCATCGACGTACACTCACTGCCTCTGGAAGCCCTCTGTATTTGGAGAAAGCCGGGCGTCGAGAGCCCCGCCGACCGAGGCGTCGACTGCCCGTAGGGACATGCATCCCGAACAATGTTCCCGGGGGTTCAGCTGGAGGGAGAAGAAGTGACCAAGCAGAGCCATAGAGGGGGATATGCTAACAAAGGCCTCGCATAGGAACGCGAAAGCAGAAAGGAGGACGATGGAACCAGGGTCAAAATGCAGTGCATGGACCTGGTAATGCACGAGAACGGCGGAGAAGTCGGAGAAGGGCGGAACCAAGCCTGAGAAGAGGGTGTGAATATGGAGGGGAATGGCAGAGGCTCCCAGGTCGGTCCAGGGCTGTGAGCCCAGCCAGATCTTGGTCACCCCCACTCATTGGGGCCGGCGGCGACTGCCAAGCGGACCTTTTCCATCCCTTCAAGGTTAACCACCAAGGATCTATTGGAAATATGCCCTAGAGGCAATAATAAATTTGCTATTATCCTATTTCCTTGTTCATGATAATCGTTTATTATCCATGCTAGATTTGTATTGATCGGAAACTCGGATACATATGTGGATACATAGACAACACTATGTCCCTAGTATGCCTCTAGTAGACTAGCTCGTCGATCAAAGATGGTCAAGGTTTCCTAGCCATGGACAGGAGATGTCATTTCATAACAGGGTCACATCATTAGGAGAATGATGTGATGGACAAGACCCAAACTATAAACGTAGCATATGATCGTGTCAGTTTATTGCTACTATTTTCTGCATGTCAAGTATCTGTTCCTATGACCATGAGATCATGCAACTCACTGACACCGGAGGAGTGCCTTGTGTGTATCAAACATCGCAACGTAACTGGGTGACTATAAAGGTGCTCTACAGGTATTTCCGAGGGTGTCTATTGGGTTGGCATGGATCAAGACTAGGATTTGTTACTCCGTGTGACAGAGACGTATCTCAGGGCCCACTCGGTAATACAACATCACAGTAAGCCTTGCAAGCAATGTGACTAAAGTGTTAGACATAGGATCTTGTATTATGGAACAAGTAAAGAGACTTGCCGGTAACGAGATTGAACTAGGTATAGAGATACAGACGATCGAATCTCGGGCAAGTAACGTACCGAAAAACAAAGGGAACAACATACGGGATTAACTGAATCCTTGACATAGAGGTTCAACCGATAAAGATCTTCATAGAATATGTAGGAACCAATATGGGCATCTAGGTCCCGCTATTGGTTATTGATTATGGAGGTGTCTCGGTCATGTCTACATAGTTCTCGAACCCGCAGGGTCTGCACACTTAAGGTTTGGTGACGTTTTGGTATAGTTGAGTTATATATGTTGGTGACAGAAGGTTGTTAGGAGTCCCGGATGAGATCCCGGATGTGACGAAGAACTATGGAATGGTCTAGAGGTGAAGATTGATATATATAATGAATGGAATCGGAGTCCACAAGCGTTCCGGGTGTATAGGGTTGTGACCAGGAGTACCGAAAGGGGTTTCGGGGGGGCGACAAGTGTTGGGGGGCCTCATGGGCCAAGGGGAAGGGGCAAACCAGCCCACTAAGGGGCTGTGCGCCCCCCTCACCCTTTCTCACGTAACCATGAGAGGTGGAGTGCCCCATCTAGGGTTCCCTCCACCTAGCTTAGGGGCCAAGTCACCCTAGGGTTTCCCTAGGGGGCGCCCCCATCCGCCCTATCTGCCGCCCCCTAGATTGGATCTAGGGGGCACCACCCCTCCTCCCTTCCCCCTATATATAGAGAGGTAGAGGGAATGCAGCCGCACCAATCTATGCCATGTGTCGCCCTCTTCTTCCTCTAGCTCTGTCCTCCACTAGATCGTCTTGGTTGTGCTTGGCAAAGCCCTGCCGGGACAGCTCCACCACCACTGCCTCCATGCCGTTGTGCTGGCGGAGAACTCATCTACCTCTTCGCCCCCTCTTGCTGGATCAAGAAGGCAGAGATTGTCATCAAGTTGTACGTGTGCTGGACGCGGAGGTGCCGTCCGTTCGGTGCTTGATCGGGACGGATCGTGATTGGATCGCGGGACGCTCGGCAATTTGGATCGCGAAGATGTTTGACTACACCAACCGCGTTTCTTAACGCTTCCCGCTTAGCGATCTACAAGGGTATGTAGATCCACTCTCCCTCTCGTAGATGCTCATCACCATGGATAGATCTTGCGTGTGCGTAGGATAATTTTTGTTTCCCATGCAACGTTCCCCAACGGTGGCATCATGAGCCAGGTCTATGTGTAGATGAGATCTCGAGTAGAACACAAAGAGTTTGTGGGTGTTGATGTTTAGATTGCTTCCTCCCTTGGTAGTGTTTTGGTTCAATGGTATTGTGGGATGAAGTGGCCCGGACCAACCTTACTCGTACGCTTACGAGAGACCGGTTCCATCGACTGACGTGCAACTTCGTTGCACAAAGATGGTTGTTGGGTGCCTCTTTCTCCTACTTTAATTGGATCGGATTCAACAAAGGCGGTCCTTCAGAAGGTTGACAAGCAATTTATGTATCACCGTTGTGGTTTTTGCATAGGTAAGAATTGTTCTTGCTAGATACCTGTAGCAGCCACGTAAAACTAGCAACAACAATTAGAGGACGTCTAACTTGTTTTTGCAGGAAATGTTGTGATGTGATATGGCTAATTACATGATGAGATATATGTGATGTATGAGATGATCATGTGTTGTATAGAATATCACGACTTGCATGTCGATGAGTACGGCAACCGGCAGGAGCCATAGGGTTGTCTTTAATTATTGTATGACCTACGTGTCAATCATTAAGTGCTATGTGATGCTTTACTTTATCGCTAAGCGGTAGCAATAGTAGTAGAAGCATGGTGGGCGTGACAATCCCGATGGCGACACATTGATGGAGATCAAGATGATGGAGATCATAGTGTCATGCCGGTGATGATGGAGATCATGCTGGTGCTTTAAGGATGGAGATCAAAAGCACAAGTTCACGGCCATGTCATGTCACTTATGATTTGTATGTGATGTTAATCCTTTTATGCACCTTGTTTTTCTTAGGACGATGGTAGCATTATAAGGTGATCCCTCACTAAAATTTCAAGATAATTTGTGTTCTCCCTGAGTGTGCACCGTTGCGAAAGTTCATCGTGTCAAGACACCACGTGATGATCGGGTGTGATAGACTCTACATTCACATACAACGGGTGCAAACCAGTGTTGGACATGCGGAACACTCTGGTTAAACTTGACGAGCCTAGCATGTAAAGACATAGCCTCGGAACACTAGAGACCGAAAGGTCGAACATGAGTCATATAATAGATATGATCAACATGATGATGTTCACCATTTAAACCACCTCAACTCACGTGAAGATCGGACTTGAGTTGGTGAAATTGGATCATGTATCACTCGAATGACCGGAGGGATGTCAATTTGAGTAGGAGCTTAAGTAATATGATTAACTAAACTCATTATCATGAACATAGTCAAAATGTCTTTGCAAATTATGTTATAGATTACTAGCTCGCGCTATAGCTCCTTTGAATTTTTTATATGTTCCTTGAGAAATAGAGTTGAAAGATGATGATAGGAATATTGCGGACTAGGTCCGTGATCTGAGGATTGTCCTCATTGCTGCACAGAAGGCTTATGTCCTTAATGCACTGCTCGGTGCGCCACCCCCTCTAGCGTCGTATGTAGATGTTGTGAACATCTGGCAGGCATGTTCCGATGACTACTTGATAGTTTAGAGCGTCATGCATTATGGCTTATAATTGAGGCTCCAAAACAGTTTGAACGTCACGGAACATATGAGATGTTCTAAGAGCTGAAATTGGGATCTCAGGCTCGTGTCTGTGTTGTGAGATATGAGATATCCAACAAGATTCTTTGCCTGCAAGACGAAGGAGAATAGCTCAATCATTGATCATGTGCTCAGATAGTCTCAGTGCTGCAATCGCTTGAATCGAGTGGGAGTTGATCTTCCAGATAAGATAGTGATTGATATAGTTCTCCAAGTCTATCACTAAGCTACAAGAACTTCATGATGAACTATAATTATGCCAGGGATGGAAATTATGACCCCTGAGCTATTTGCGATGTTTGACACTGCGAAGGTAGATATCAAGAAGGAGCATCAAGAGTTGATGGTTAGTAAAACCACTAGTTTCGAAAAGGGAAAGGGTAAGTAGGGAAACTTCATGGATGGAAAGTTAGTTACTGATCCAGTGAAGCAACCCAAGGTTGAACCCAAACCCGAGACTAAGTTCTTCTATTATGAGGAGAGCAGTCGCTGAAGCGGAAAAACCCTAGATACTTGGTAGATAAGAAGGCTAGAAACATCGACAGAAGTATATTTGACATACATGTTATTGATGTGTACATTGCTAGTACTCCTAGTAGCACCTGGGTATTGGATACCAGTTTGGTTGCTAAATGTTAGTAACTCAAAATAAAATCTACGAAATAAACGGAGACTACCAAAGGGTGAGGTGACAATGTGTGTTGGAAATGTTTCCAAGGTTGATGTGATCAACATCGCACACTCTCTCTACCTTTGGGATTAGTGATGAACCTAAATAAAATGTTATTTGGTGTTTGAGTTGAGCATGAACGTGATTAGATCATGTTTATTGCAATACGTTTATTCATTTAAGTCAGATAATAATGGTTATTCTGCTTACATGAATAATACCTTCAATGGTCATGCACCCAATAAATGGTTTGTTGAATCTTGATCGTAGTCGTACACATGTTCATAACATAGATGCCCAAAGATACAAAGTTAATAATGATAGTACCACATACTTGTGGCACTGCCGCTAAATGTCATATTGGTGTAAAAAGCATGAAGAAACTCCATGTTGATGGATCTTTGGACTCATTCGATTTTGAATCGGTTGAGACATGCGGACCATGCCTCTTGGGCAAGATGACTAAAACCCCGTTTCTGGCTTGATGGAACGGGCAAGTGACTTATTGGAAATGATACATGTTGATGTATACGATCCAATGAGTGTTGTAGTGTGCGGTGGATATTGTTATATTCTTACCTTCACTTCTGATTTGAGTAGATGTAGTGTATATTTACTTAATGAAACACAAGTCTGAATCGTTTGAAAAGTTCAAGCAGAATCAAAGTGAAGTTTGAGATCATCGTGACTAGAAGATAAAATGTCTACAATATGATCATGGAGGTGAATGTCTGAGTTACGAGTTTGGTATACAACTTAAGACAATGTGAAAAGTTGTTTCACAACTCACGCCACCTGGAACACCATAGTGTGATGGTGTGTCCGAACGTCGTAGTCATGCTCTATTGGATATGGTGCGAATTATGATATCTCTTTGTTGGAAATATGCCCTAGAGGCAATAAATAAAGTTTTTATTATTATATTTCCTTGTTCATGATAATTGTTTATTATCCACGCTATAATTGTATTGATTGGAAACACATTACATGTGTGGGTAAATAGACAACACTTTGTCCCTAGTATGCCTCTAGTGAACTAGCTCGTTTATCAAAGATGGTCAAGGTTTCCTAGCCATTGACATGTGATGTCATTTGATAACGGGATCAAATCATTAGGAGAATGGTGTGATGGAAAAGACCCAAACTACAAATGTAGCATATGATCGTGTCAGTTTATTGCTACAGTTTTCTGCATGTCAAGTATATGTTCCTATGACCATGAGATCATGTGACTCACGGACACTGGAAGAGTACCTTGTGTGCATCAAACGTTGCAATGTAACCGGGTGACTATAAAGGTGCTCTACAGGTATCTCCAAAGGTGTCTGTTGAGTTGGCATGGATCAAGACTGGGATTTGTTACTCCGTGTGACGGAGAGGTATCTCAGGGCCCACTCGGTAATACAACATCACAATAAGCCTTGCAAGAAATGTGACTAAGTGTTAGTCTCGGGATCTTGTATTACGGAACAAGTAAAGAGACTTGCTGATAACGAGGTTGAACTAGGTATGGAGATACAGACGATCGAATCTCGGGCAAGTAACATACCGAAGAACAAAGGGAACATCATAAGGGATTAACTGAATCCTTAACATAGAGGTTCGACGGATAAAGATCTTCGTAGAATATGTAGGAACCAATATGGACATCCAGGTCCCGCTATTGGTTATTGACCGTAGAGGTGTCTCGGTCATGTCTACATAGTTCTCGAACCCGCACGGTCTGCACACTTAAGGTTTGGTGACGTTTTGGTAGTATAGAGTCATGTATGGTGGTGAATGAAGGTTGTTCAGAGTCCCGTATGATATCCCGGACGTTGCGAGGAGCTCAGGAATGGTTCGAAGGTAAAGATTGATATATAGGAAGTCCTATTTTGGTCACCGAAAAAGTTTCGGGCTCATCGGTAGTGTACCGGGAGTGCCGGGAGTGTACCGCGAAACCATCGGGAGGGGTATTTCGACCCAAGAGGCTACATGGTCTGTGGGAGGATGAATATCAGCCCTTTGTGGGCTGGTGGAAGTCCCACACAAGGCCCATGCGGCTGGAAAGAAAATCCCAAAAGGAAAAAGGTGGAAAAAGGCAAAAAGGCTAAGATAAGGAAGCTGTCCTAATCCTGCTAGGTGTGGAGGAGGAGGACTCCTCCCTCTTGGTTCAGCCGAAGCCTAGGGCTGGATCCTTGAGGGCCAAGCCTCCTCCTCCTCTCCTCCTATATATAATAGAGGTTTTTAGGGTTTTGTCACAAGATTTTCAGCCACGTGCTACCCGTTCCTCCAGTGTATAGTTTCTCCTCTAGATCCGATTTCCGTAGTGCTTAGGCGAAGCCCTGCCGGAATAGCTCCACCACCATCGCCGGAGCGTCATCATGCTGCCGGAGAACTCTTATACCTCTCCGCCCCCTCTTGCTGGATCAAGAAGGCGGAGATCGTCATCAAGTTGTACGTGTGCTGGACGCGGAGGTGCCGTCCGTTCGGTGCTTGATCGGGACGGATCATGATTGGATCGCGGGACGCTCGGCGATTTAGATCGCGAAGACGTTCGACTACACCAACCGCGTTTCTTAACGCTTCCCGCTTAGCAATCTACAAGGGTATGTAGACCCACTCTCCCTCTCGTAGATGCTCATCACCATGGATAGGTCTTGCGGGAACGTAGGAAATTTTTTGTTTCTCATGCGACGTTCCCCAACAGTGGCATCATGATCTAGGTCTATGTGTAGATGAGATCTCAAGTAGAACACAAAGAGTTTGTGGGCGTTGATACTTAGATTGCTTCCTCCCTTGGTCCTGTTTTGGTTCAGTGGTATTGTGGGATGAAGCAGCCCGGACCAACCTTACTCGTACGCTTACGAGAGACCGGTTCCATCGACTGACGTGTAACTTCGTTGCACAAAGATGGCTGGCGGGTGTCTATTTATCCTACTTTAGTTGGATCGGATTCGACAAAGGCGGTCCTTGAGAAGGTTGAAAGGCAACTTATGTATCACCGTTGTGGTTTATGCGTAGGTGAGAATTGTTCTTGCTAGATACCCATAGCAGCCACGTAAAACATGCAACAACAATTAGAGGACGTCTAACTTGTTTTTGCAGGGTATGTTGTGATGTGATATAGCCAATTACATGATGTGATATATGTGATGTATGAGATGATCATGTGTTTTATAGAATATCACGACTTGCATGTCGATGAGTACGGCAACCGGCAGGAGCCATAGGGTTGTCTTTAATTATTGTATGACATGTGTGTCAATCATTAAGCGCTATGTAATGCTTTACTTTATCGCTAAGCGGTAGCAATAGTAGTACAAGCATGATGGGCACGACAACCCCGATGGCGACACATTGATGGAGATCAAGATGATGGAGATCATGGTGTCATGCCGGTGACGATGGAGATCATGCCGGTGCTTTCAAGATGTAGGTCAAAAGCACAAGTTCATGGGCATATCATGTCACTTATGATTTGCATGTGATGTTAATCCTTTTATGCACCTTGTTTTGCTTAGGACGACGGTAGCATTATAAGGTGATCCCTCACTTAAATTTCAAGATGAATTAGGTTCTCCTCGAGTGTGCACCATTGCGAAAGTTCGTCGTGTCGAGACACCACATGATGATCGGGTGTGATAGACTCTATGTTCACATACAACAGGTGCAAGCCAATGTTGCACATGCAGAACACTCGGGTTAAACTTGACGAGCCTAGCATGTACAGACATGGCCTCGGAACACAAGAGACCGAAAGGTCGAACATGAGTCATATAGTAGATATGACCAACATGATGATGTTCACCATTGAAACCACCTCAACTCACGTGATGATCGGACTTGAGTTGGTGGATTTGGATCATGTGACACTCAGATGACCTGAGGGATGTCAATTTGAGTGGGAGCTTTAGTAATTTGATTAACTAAAACTCATTATCTTGAACAACAGTCTAAGTAACCTTTGCATATTTATTTTGTAGATCAATGGCTCGCGCAGTAGCACCCCTGAATTTTAATGTGTTCCTAGAGAAAGCTAAGTTAAAAGATGATGGAAGTAACTTTGTTGACTGGGCCCATAATCTGAGGATTGTCCTCACGGCTTCCTAGAAATCATATGTCCTTGATGCACCGCTTGGTGACCAATCAGAAGACATGTCTTCCGAAGACGTTAAGAACGCTTGGGAGGCACGTTCTGGAGATTACTCAATAGTTCAGTGTGCAAGATTGTATGGCTTAGAACTGGGAATTGAAAGACGTTTTGAACGTCATGGAGCATATGAGGTTCCAGGAGTTGAATTTTATCTTTCAGAAGAATGCCCGGATCAAGAGGTATGAGACCTCCGATAAGTTCTATGCTTGCAAGATGGAGGAGAACGGGTCTATCAATGAACATATACTCAGAATGTTTGGGTATTCGACTCGTCTAGCGGAGTTGGGAATTGCCCTTCCGCCATAGGTGATCACTGACAGAGTTCTTCAATCACTGCCACCTAGTTACAAGAGCTTTGTGATGAACTATAACATGCATGGGATGAACAAATCAGTCACCGAGCTGTTTGCGATGCTAAAAGTCGCTGAGTCTGAAATCCAGAAAGAACATCAAGTGTTGATGGTCAATAAAACCACTAGTTTCAAAAAGAATGGCAAGGACAAGGGCAACAAGGGTAAAACCAAGAAGGATGGCAAAGCAGTTGCTACTCCTGCAAAAAAGCCCAAGCATGGACCCAAGCCAGAAACTGAGTGCTTTCATTGCAAGGGAACTAGTCACTGGAAGCGGAACTGCCCCAAGTACCTGGCTGACAAGAAGGCGGCCAACGACAAACAAGGTATATATGATATACGTGTTATAGATGTGTACCTTACTAGCTCTCGTTGTAGTGCCTGGGTATTTGATACGTGTTCGGTTGCTCACATTTGCAACTCAAAACGGGAACTACGGAATAAACGAAGGCTAGCAAAGGATGAAGTGACGATGCGTGTGGGAAATGGTTCCAAGGTTGATGTGATCATCGTCGGCACGCTCTCTCTTCGATTACCATCGGGATTAGTGATGAACCTGAATAATTGTTATTTAGTGCATGCGTTAAGCATGAACATTATATCTGGATCTTGTTTATTGCGAGACGGTTACTCATTTAAATCAGAGAATAAAGGTTGTTCTATTTATATGAGTAATATCTTTTATGGTCATGCACCCAATGTGAGGGGTTTATTCATATTGAATCTTGATAGTGATGTTCATAACATTGATGCCAAAAGATGTAGAGTTGATAATGATAGTACCACTTTCTTGTGGCACTGTTGTTTAGGTCATATTGGTGTAAACGCATGAGGAAGCTCCATGCTGATGGACTTTTGGAGTCACTTGATTTTGAATCACTTGACACATATGAACCATGCCTCATGGGCAAGATGACTAAAATGCCGTTCTCTGGAACAATGGAACGGGCAAGTGACTTATTGGAAATCATACATACTGATGTGTGCGGTCCAATGAATGTTACAGTGCATGGTGGATATCATTATTTTCTCACCTTCACTGATGACTTAAGTAGATATGGGTATATTTACTTAATGAAACACAAGTCTGAAACGTTTGAAAAGTTCAAGCAATTTCAGAGTGAAGTTGAGAATCATCATAATAAGAAGATTAAATTCCTGCGATCTGATCGAGGAGGTGAATATCTGAGTTATGAGTTTGGCAGTCACTTAAGACAATGTGGAATTGTTTCACAGTTGACACTGCCTGGAACACCACAGCGTAATGGTGTGTCCGAACGTCGTAATCGAACCTTATTAGATATGGTGCGTTCTATGATGTCTCTTGCTGATTTGCCACTATCGTTTTGGGGTTATGCATTAGAGACAGACGCATTCACTTTAAATAGGGCACCATCAAAATCCATTGAGACGACGCCATATGAACTATGGTTTGGCAAGAGGCCAAAGTTGTCGTTTCTTAAAGTTTGGGGATGTGATGCTTATGTCAAAAAGCTTTAGCCTAAAAAACTGAAACCCAAAGCGGAGAAATGCGTCTTCACAGGATACCCGAAAGAGACAGTTGGGTATACCTTCTATCTCAGATCCGAAGGCAAAGTGTTTGTCGCTAAGAATGGAACATTTCTTGAGAAAGAGTTTCTCTCGAAAGAATTGAGTGGGAGGAAAATAGAGCTTGATGAGGTTATTGAACCTTTACTTCAATCAGAAAGTAGCGCAGCGCAGAGTTATGTTTCTATGGAACCTACAACGGTTGAAGAGGAAGTTAATGATGATGATCATGAAGCTTCGGATCAAGCTGCTATTGAACCTCATAGGTCAACAAGGTCGTGTACTACTCCTGAGTGGTACGGCAACCCTGTCTTGGAGGTCATGTTGTTGGACAACAATGAACCTACGAGCTATGGAGGAGCGGTGATGGGCCCGAATTTCGAGAAATGGTTAGAGGCCATGAAATACGATCTGGGATCCATGTATGAAAACAAAGTATGGACTTTGGAAGTATTACCTGATGGGCGAAAGGCCATTCAGAACAAATGGATCTTTAAGAAGAAGACAGACGCAGACGGTAATGTCACCGTCTATAAAGCTCGACTTGTGGAAAAGGGTTTTTCACAAGTTCAAGGAGTTCACTACGATGAGACCTTCTCACCCGTAGCGATGCTTAAGTCTGTCAGAATCATGTTGGCAATAGCTGCTTATTTCGACTATGAAATTTGGCAGATGGATGTCAAAATAGCGTTCCTCAACGGTTTCCATGAGGAAGAGTTGTATATGATGCAACCAGAAGGTTTTGTCGATCCAAAGAATGCTGACAAAGTTTGCAAACTCCAGCGATCCATTTATGGGTTGGTGCAAGCATCTCGGAGTTGGAATAAGCGTTTTGATGAGGTGATCAAAGCGTTTGAGTTTATACAAGTTTATGGAGAAGCTTGTATTTACAAGAAAGTGAGTGAGAGCTCTATAGCATTTCTAATATTATATGTGGATGACATATTGCTGATTGGAAACAACATAGAAATGCTAGAAAGCATGAAGGAATATTTGAACAAGAGTTTTTCAATGAAGGACCTAGGAGAAGCTGCTTTCATATAAGGCATTAAGATCTATAGAGATAGATCGAGACGCTTAATAGCACTTTCACAGAGCACATACCTTGATAAAGTTTTGAAGAAGTTCAAAATGGATCAGTCCAAGAAGGGGTTATTGCCTGTGTTACAAGGTGTGAAGTTGATTAAGACTCAATGCCCAGTGACTGCAGAAGATAGCGAAAAGATGAGTGTCATCCCCTATGCTTCAGCCATAGGCTCTATCATGTATGCAATGCTGTGCACAAGACCCGATGTCAGCCTTGTCATAAGTATGGCCGGAAGTTTTCAAAGTGATCCTGGAATGGAGCACTGGGCAACGGTCAAGAATATCCTTAAGTACCTGAAAAGGACTAAGGAAATGTTTCTCGTTTATGGAGGTGATGAAGAGCTCGTCGTAAAGGGTTACGTCGATGCAAGCTTTGACACTGATCCGGATGACTCTAAGTCACAAACCGGATTCATATTTATTCTCAACGGGTGACGGGGGGATGACCCCGGGGTAGCCTAATGCGCCCCCTTTCCCTAGCCTCCTAAACGCAATCAAAGGGCGGGCCGCCTCCCCCCGCGGTCCGGCTACGCCCTGCCAGAAGCGGCCTGCCGGCTACGCCCCACTGGTTACGATGTACCGGCCGGCTGGGGGCGTTGCCACCTAGCCCCCCCAGCCGGCCACACATTGGATACCGTCGTCAGGGCGTGCGTGGTAGTAGTGGCCCCCATCCCATCAGAGGTCAGCGCCGATATGGCCACAGCAAAGGCGTTAGGGCCTCTAACCCTGGCGGATGGTGACCGGGCTTCCAATAGTGCCGACACGCCCCAACCACTCCGTTACCTGCCTCGGCATGGCTACAGGGTGGCTGGCCGTACCGCTGACCCCGGCCGGCCACCGCAAGACGACGCCACAAGGGGCGGCCCATGCCGTGATGTGACCGGCATCGGGACCCTTCAGCCGGCGGGACCTACCAGCGACAAGACCCCACGGTCGGGCCCCGCAGCCGGCCAGGGAGGCTGCCGGTTGGGCGGCCCTTTGACCTTCTATTTGTATTGTAATCCGGGGGGTTGGCCTATAAAAAAACCCGGGCCACCCCCATGCAGGGGGACGGATCGATCGGCTGCTCTGTGAGCCCCCTCCACATCCACTCCACACACACGCACGTAGAGAGGCGGAAGAGCAGGCTAGCTCCTTCTTCCTCCTCGATCCATACAGCTCAAGGAGCGCCATTGTAATCCGACCATTGTCTCAACTAGACCGAGCAGGACTAGGGATATTACCTCCCACGGAGGGCCCCGAACCTGGGTACATCGTGTGTCCGCCACCGCTTGTGCCCAATCCCGCCTGGAGCCTGCCGGCGTCCTTCAACCCCTCTCGATAAGCGTACCTATGGCATCTGCCATGACGAAACCACAACAGTTGGCGCCCACCATGGGGCCGTCTGCGGCGCCGGCCGGAGTCACACTCCCGGTGGGACCCTTCACCACCTCCCCCGATCGCCTCGCGTCCGGGCAGAACTGCGTGCTCGTGGGGCTTGCTCCGGCGGGCCTTGCGGGCGGCATGGCCAGCATCTCTGACGAGTGCCCCGGCCGTGACCTCGCGCTCGACGTCGCCGCACTCGCCGGGTGGTTCAGCAAGCTGAGCCTCGCCGAAGCACCGGAGGCCGACGAGTACCCTAGTTGGGTGTTCGACTGCATCGACCCTCCCTCGTCCGTGGGCACGCTCGCCACGGGCGAGGCCATCGGCCCCCACACCCACGTGGGAGTGATGGTCACCGTCTCCTCCACCACTTCGGGTCGTGTGCGAGCTCCCGGCTCCCCCCGCGCAACCAGCCCGCGCTCCGGCACCAGCCTCGGCTCGGGCTCCGGCTCCCAGTCCGGGTTAGGCGGACCCGGCCCCGGCTCGGGGCGACGACCGGCTGCACGACCGGTTCCCCGAACATGACAACCGCTACATCGTCTTCACCAGCAAAGAAACGGACAAGCACGCCCAGCGCCGGCTCCACTGCGAGGTGAATGCCACCATGCCCGCGACTCCCCAGTTCATGCATTGGTCCGAGAAGCCGATCACCTGGAGCCGGGCGGACCACCCGGTCGTGATGTCGAACCCCGGCAGCTACGCCCTCGTCCTCGATCCTACCATCGCCTCCGAGAAACGCTCGTGCCGCTTCTCGCGGGTGTTGATCGACGGAGCCAATAGCATCAACATCCTCTGCCTCGACACCTTGCTCAAGCTGGGGCTCAAGGTGGACCTGAAAACGAGTCGGACCGTCTTCCATGGCATCGTGCCGGGAAAGTCCTGCACCTCTGTCGGCAAGATCAAGCTCGACATCCTCTTCGGCAACGCGAGTCATTTCTGCCGCGAGCCAGATTTCTTCGAGGTAGTGGACCTCGACAGTCCCTACCATGCATTACTGGGTTGACCCGCTCTCGTCAAGTTCATGGCGATCCCCCACTACGCCTACCTCAAGCTCAAGATGCCGTGTCCTAGGGGCATCATCACCATGGCCAGCAAATACCAGATGTCAATGGCGTGTGCGCGATATGGCAGCCGGCTGGCCGAGGCCCTGGAAATAGTGGAGGAGAAGCGGCAGCTCGACAGGCTGGTGGCCCTCGCCTCTGCCCAGCCGTCCGTGACGGCACCTCCGTCCCAGTCGGTCGGCGAAGGCTCGTTCCAGCCGTCCAAGGACACCAGGCAGGTGCCACTCGATCCGGCCAACCCCACCCAGTGTGTGACCATCGGCTCCCACCTCGACAGCAAATAGGAAAGCGAGCTCGTCGACTTCCTCCGTGAGAATCGGGACATCTTTGCATGGTCCCCAAGGACATGCCGGGCATTCCGAGGAAGTTCGTCGAGCACAAGCTACACATACGGCCGGATGCGAAGCCGGTCAAGCAACCCCTGCGCCGTTTCTCCGAGGAGAAGTGGTGTACTATAGGAGAAGAGACCGCCCAGCTGCTCGCAGCCGGCTTCATCATGGAGGTATTCCACCTGGACTGGCTAGCCAACCCAGTCCTAGTGCTGAAGAAAAACAAGACCTGGCGCATGTGTATCGACTACACAAGCCTGAACAAGGCATGCCCCAAGGACCCATTCGCCCTGTCGCGGATCGATCAAGTCATCGACTCCACGGCTCGCTACGATCTGTTGTCTTTCCTGGACGCCTACTCCGGCTACCACCAGATAAAGCTGGACCCGGCCGACCGGCTCAAGACCTCCTTCATCACCCCCTTTGGGGCCTACTGCTACATCACCATGTCCTTCGGCCTGAAGAATGCAGGCGCTACCTTCCAGCATTGCATGCAGAAGTGCCTCCTGCCTCAGATAGGCAGAAACGTCCATGTCTACATGGACGACATCGTCGTCAAATCCAAGAAGCACTTCAGCCTCCTCGACGACCTCCGGGAGACGTTCGCCAACTTGCGCGAATACAAGATCAAGCTCAACCCGGAGAAGTGTGTCTTCGGCGTTCCAGCCGGCCAGCTCCTGGGTTTCTTTGTGCCTGCCCGCGGCATCGAAGCTAACCCCGAGAAGATCCGGGCGATTGAGTGCATGCCCAAGCCGGTCCGGCTCCGCGACGTCCAGAAGTTCACCGGCTGCCTTGCCTCCCTTAGCCGGTTTATTAGCCGGCTGGGCGAGAAGGCCTTGCCCCTCTACGGGCTCCTATGCAAATCGGCCCTGGTCGAGCCGGGCCGAGACCTCTCGAAGAAGCCGTCCCTATTCGACTCGTCCGACGAGGCGGACGCGGTGTTTCGCGGCCTCAAGCGGGCCCTCACCAGCGCGCCCATCTTGGCCGCGCCGGCCGACAAGGAGCCTTTGCTCGCGTACATTGCGGTGACCACACGTGTCGTCAGTGTCGTCCTGGTGGTGGAGCGGCCGGAGGAAGGCAAGGCGCTGCCGACACAGCGTCCCGTCTACTACCTCAGCGAGATCCTCTCCGCCTCCAAGTAAAACTACCCCCACTACTAGAAGATGTGCTACGGCGTATACTTTGCCGCCCAGAAGCTCAAGCAGTACTTCCAGGAGCATGTCATCACCGTTGTGAGCACGGCGCCTCTGGGCGAAATCATGGCCGTCCGGAACGCATCGGCCGGATCGCCAAATGGGCCATTGCCCTGGCCGACTACGAAATACGGTACGAGCCACGCACCGCCATCAAGTCCCAGGCAATGGCCGACTTCCTCGTCGACTGGGCCAAAACCCAGCTCGTGCCGCCTCCGCCGGACTCCACGTACTGGCGCATGCCCTTCGACGGCTCGAAGATGCGAGCCAGCCTGGGAGCCGGCATCGTCTTGTCGTCCCCTAGAGGAGAACAGCTCTACTACGCCCTCCAAATCCACTTTGCCGCCTCCAACAACGTGGCCGAATACAAGGCCCTCGTCCATGGCCTCCGGCTCTCCAAGGAGATCGGCATCTAGCGCATCATTTGCTTTGACGACTCCGACCTCGTGGTGCAACAGGTCTCTGGCGAATGGGACGCCAGGGACACCAACATGGCCAGCTATCGCTTCCTCGTCCAGCAGCTCACCGGCTCCTTCGAGGGCTGCGAGTTCCACCACATCCCCCGTGCGGACAACGTGGCGGCCGACACGCTGGCCAAGATCGGCTCCACCCGGTAGGCCATCCCAGCCGGCGTCTCCCTCGAGCGACTGATGAAGTCTTCGATCAAGCCTTCTCCCGAGTCGGAGTCCATCTTCGTACCAGCAAACCCGGCCGGCACCTCGGCGGAACTGGCTGCCCAACCAACCCCGCTGGCCACAGCAACTCTGCCGGCACCACCACCCGCCGCCGGTCCGGCGCCGTCCGCCACGGCAATCGAGCCGGCCACATCTATGCACGCCGGCACCGGTCTCGTCGCCATCATGATGGCAGCCAACGCTACCACCATCGCCTCGCTCCCGGGGACTGGCAAGCCGGTCCCGAGGACTGGCGGGCCGGTCCCGAGGGCGAGGCCGGCCCTTGTCTCGGCTCCCTCGTGGGCCTAGCCCATCCTGGCGTTCCTCCAGCGCGGCGAGCTCCCCTCCGATGAGGCCACTGCAAAGCAAATTCCGTGTCGGGCCCCGGCCTACAGCATCATCAACCACGAGTTGGTTCATCGCAGCACCACCGGCGTCTTCCAACGCTGCGTCGAGCCGGAGAAAGGGCGAGAAATCCTCCTCGACATCCACCAGGGTGAGTGCGGGCATCATGCCGCCTCCAGGTCCCTGGTGGCCAAAGCATTCCGTCACGGTTTCTACTGGCCGACTGCTCTAGAGGCGGCCAAGGAACTGGTTGACAAATGCGAGGGCTGCCAGTGCTTCAGCACGTAGAGCCATCTTCCGGCTAGCGCCCTCCAGACCATCCCCCTTTCATGGCCATTCGTCGTCTGGGGTCTGGACATGGTGGGACCCTTCAAGACCGCACAAGGTGGCATGACACATTTGCCGGTAGCCGTCGACAAGTTCACCAAGTGGATCGAGGCCCGGCCAATCAAGAAACTGGACGGCCCCACGGCCATCCGGTTCATCAAAGACATCACGGTACGCTACGGCGTCCCCCAGAGCATCATCACCGACAACGGCACGAACTTCGCCAAGGGCGCACTAGCGCGTTTCTGCTCGAGGCGGGGCATCCGGCTCGACCTGGCATCCATCGCCCACCCGCAGTCAAACGGCCAGGTCGAGAGGGCAAACGGCCTGCTCCTGTCTGGCATCAAGCCCCGGCTCGTGACGCCACTGGTCCGGTCGGCCGGCTGTTGAGTCAAGGAGTTGCCGGCTGTCCTTTGGAGCCTCCGGACCACACCAAGCTGGTCACCATCCCATCCCATCCCATCCCATCCCATCGGAGGTCAGTGCCGATATGGCCACAGCGAAGGCGTCAGGGCCTCTGACCCTGGCGGATGGTGACCAGGCTTCCAACAGTGCCGACACGCCCCAACCACTCTGTTACCTGCCCCGACATGGCTATAGGGTGGCCGGCCGTACCGCTGTCCCCGACCGCCCACCGCAAGACGACGCCACAAGGGGCGTCCTGTGCCGTGATGTGACCGGCGTCGGGACCCATTGTGCGAGCCCTGCCGGTTCCTGACGGGACCCTTCAGCCGGCGGGACCTACCGACGACAAGACCCCACGACCGGGCCCCCGCAGCCAGCCAGGGAGGCTGCCGGCTGGGGCCCCCTTTGACCTTCTATTTGTATTGTAATCCGGGGGGTTGGCCTATAAAACCCCCTGGACCACCCTCATGCAGGGGCACGAATCGATCGGCTGCTCTCTGAGCCCCCGCCACATCCACTCCACACACACGCACGTAGAGAGGTGGAAGAGCAGGCTAGCTCCTTCTTCCACCTCGATCCATACAGCTCAAGGAGCACCATTGTAATCCTACCATTGTCTTAACTACACCGAGCAGGACTAAGGGTATTACCTCCCACGGAGGGCCCCGAACCTGGGTACATCGTGTGTCCGCCACCGCTTGTGCCCAATCCCGCTCCCGGAGCCCGCCGGCGTCCTTTGACCCCTCTTGATAACTCTACCTATGGCATCTACCGTGACAAAACCATGACAATGGGGGAGCGGTAAGCTGGTGGAGTTCCAAGCAAAGCATGGTAGCCGATTCTATGTGCGAAGCGGAGTATATCGCAGCCTCGGGGGCAGGGAAGGAAGGTGTCTGGATGAAGCAGTTCATGACAGATCTTGGAGTAGTGCCCAGTGCACTGAATCCAATGAACCTATTCTGTGACAACACTGGTGCCATTGCTCTGGCCAAGGAACCAAGGTTTCACAAGAGGACCAGACACATAAAGCGACGCTTCAACTCCATCCGCGATTACATCAAGGAAAAGGACATAAATATTTGCAAAGTGCTCATGGATTTGAATGTTGCAGACCCGTTGACTAAACCTCTTCCAAGGGCTAAACATGATCAACACCAGAACTGCATGGGTGTTCGATTCATTACAATGTAAATCACATAGTGATGTGAGCTAGATTATTGACTCTAGTGCAAGTGGGAGACTATTGGAAATATGCCCTAGAGGCAATAAATAAAGTGTTTATTATTATATTTCATTGTTCATGATAATCGTTTATTATCCATGCTATAATTGTATTGATTGGAAAATCATTACATGTGTGGGTAAATAGACAACACTTTGTCCCTAGTATGCCTCTAGTGAACTAGCTCGTTGATCAAAGATGGTCAAGCTTTCCTAGCCATTGACATGTGATGTCATTTGATAATGGGATCACATCATTAGGAGAATGATGTGATGGACAAGACCCAAACTACAAATGTAGCATATGATCGTGTCAGTTTATTGCTACAGTTTTCTACATGTCAAGTATATGTTCCTATGACCATGAGATCATGTGACTCACGGACACCGGAAGAGTACCTTGTGTGCATCAAACGTCGCAACGTAACTTGGTGACTATAAAGGTGCTCTACAGGTATCTTCGAAGGTGTTTGTTGAGTCGGCATGGATCAAGACTGGGATTTGTTACTCTGTGTGACGGAGAGGTATCTCAAGGCCCACTCGGTAATACAACATCACAATAAGCCTTGCAAGCAATGTGACTAAGTGTTAGTCACGTGATCTTGTATTACGGAACGAGTAAAGAGACTTTTCGATAACGAGGTTGAACTAGGTATGGAGATACCGACGATTGAATCTCGGGCAAGTAACATACCGAAGAACAAAGGGAACATCATACGGGATTAACTGAATCCTTGACATAGAGGTTAGACCGATAAAGATCTTCGTAGAATATGTAGGAACTAATATGGACATCCAGGTCCCGCTATTGGTTATTGACCGTAGAGGTGTCTCGGTCATGTCTACATAGTTCTTGAACCCGCAGGGTCTACACACTTAAGGTTTGGTGACGTTTCGGTAGTATAGAGTTATGTATGGTGGTGACCGAAGGTTGTTCGGAGTCCCGGATGAGATCCCGGACATCACGAGGAGCTCCAGAGTGGCCCGTAGGTAAACATTGATATATAAGAAGTCCTGTTTTGGTTGCCGGAAAAGTTTCGGGCTCATCGGTAGTGTACCGGGAGTGCCGGTAGTGTATCGGGAAACCATCGGGAGGGGTATTTCGACCCAAGAGGCTACATGGGCTATGGGAGGATGAATATCAGCCCTTTGTGGGCTGGTGGAAGTCCCACACAAGGCCCATGCGTCTGGGAAGAAAAAGTCCAAAAGGAAAAAGGTGGAAAAAGGCAAAAAGGCTAAGATAAGGAAGGAGTCCTAATCCTACTAGGAGTGGAGGAGGAGGACTCCTCCCTCTTGGTTCGGCCGAAGCCTAGGTCTGTCTCCTTGAGGGCCAGGCCTCCTCCTCCTCTCCTCCTATATATACTAGAGGTTTTAAGGGTTTTGGCACAAGATTTTCAGCCACGTGCTATCCGTTCCTCCAGTGCATAGTTTCTCCTCTAGATTGGATTTCTGCAGTGCTTAGGCGAAGCCCTGTCGGAATAGCTGCACCACCATTGCCGTAGCACCGTCACGCTATCGGAGAAATCTTCTACCTCTCCACTCCCTCTTGCTGGATCAAGAAGGCGGAGATCGTCATCAAGTTGTACGTGTGCTGAACGCGGAGGTGCCGTCCGTTCGGTGCTTGATCGGGACGAATCGTGATTGGATCGCGGGACACTCGGCGATTTGGATCACGAAGATGTTTGACTACACCAACCACGTTTCTTAACGCTTCCCGCTTAGCGATCTACAAGGGTATGTAGATCCACTCTCCCTCTCATAGATGCTCATCACCATGGATAGGTCTTGCGTGAACGTAGGATTTTTTTTGTTTCTCATGCGATGTTCCCCAACACTCTTATCGTTTTACCATTATTGTTTTGGGGTTATGCATTAGAGACAACTACATTCACTTTAAATAGGGCACCATCTAAATCCGTTGAGATGACACCATATGGTTTGGCAGAAACCTAAGCTGTCATTTCTTGGAGTTTGGGAATGTGACACTTATGTCTGATAAGCTCGAACCCAAAGCGGAAAAATGCATCTTCATAGAATACCCTAAGAACAGTTGGATATACCTTCCATCTCAGATCTAAGTACAAAGTGTTTGTTGCTAAAACTGGGTCCTTTCTCAAGAAAGAGTTTCTCTCGAAAGAATTGAGTGGGAGGAAGATAGAACTTGATGAGGTTGTTGAACCTTTGTTTCAACCAGAGAGTAGCACAGCGCAGAAAGATGTTTCTGTGGAGCCTAAATTAGTTGAAGAGGAAGTTAAGGATGATGAACATGAAGCTTTGGATCAAGTTACTATTAAACCTCGCAGGTCGACAAGGGCGCGTACTCCCGAGTGGTACGACAACCCTGTCTTAGAGGTCGGACAACGATGAACATACGAACTATGGAGAAGCGATGATGGGCCTGGATTTCGACAAATGGTTAGAGGCCATGAAATCTGAGAAAGGATCCATGTATGAAAACCAATTATATACTTTGGTAGACTTGCTCGTTGGACGGCAGGTCGTTGAGTACAACTGGACCTTTAAGATGAAGACAGCCGTTGATGGTGAATGTCACCATTTATAAAGCTCGACTTGTCGCAAAGAAGTTTCTGCCAAGTTCAAGGAGTTAACTACGATGAGACTTTCTCACTCGTAGCGATGCTAAAGTCTATTGGAATTATGTTAGCAGTTACTGCATTTTTCAATTATGAAATCTTGCAGATGGATGTGAAAACATCGTTTCCTTCCTTGAGGAAAGGTTGTATGAGATACAAGCAGAAGGTTTTGTCAGTCCTAAGGATGCTAAAAGGTGTGCAAGCTTCAGTGATCCTTCTATGGACTGAAGCAAGCATCTCGAAGTTGGAATATACGCTTTGATGAGGTGATCAAAGTTTTTGAGTCTATGCAAAGTTTATGAGAAACTTATATTTACAATAAAGTGAGTGGGAGCACTATAGAGTTTCTGATAAGCATATGTGGATGACATATTGTTGATCGGAAATGATGTAGAATTTCTGGAAGCATAAAAGGTTGTTTGAAAAGAGTTTTTCAAGGGAAGACCTGGATAAAGCTACTTAATTGTTGGGCATCGAGATCTATAAAGATAGATCAAGACGTTTGATGATACTTTCAATGAGTACATACCTTGACAAGATTTTGAAAGAGTTCAAAATGGACCAGTCAAAGAAGCAGTTCTTGCCTGATTTGTAAGGTGTGAAGTTGAGTAAGACTCAAAGCTCGTCCATGGTAGAAGAAAGAGAAAGGACGAACGTCGTCCCCTGTGCCTTAGCCATAGGCTCTATATAGTAAGCCATGATGTGTACCGCACCTGTGTGTGCCTTAAGTCTGTCAAGGGGTAAAAAAGTAATCCAGAAGTGGATTATTGGACAGCGGTCAAAATTATCCTTAGTAACCAGAGGACTAAAGAGATGTTTCTCGATTATGGAGGTGATAAAGAGTTCGTCGTAAAGCGTTACGCTGATGCAAGCTTTAACACCAATCCGGATGACTCTTAGTAGCAATCCAGATACGTATAATGGACTAGCCATTTGGAATAGATCCAAGTGGAGCGTGGTAGCAGTGTTTACAGTATAACATAGAGATTTTTAAAGTACACACGGATCTAAATGTCGCAGACCTGTTGACTAAAAGACCTCTCTCACATGCAAAGCATGATCAAGCCCTAGAACTCATTGGGTATTAGACAATATAAATCACATGGTGATGTGAACTAGATTATTGACTCTAGTGCAAGTGGGAGACAGTTGGAAATATGCCCTAGAGGCAGTAATAAATTTGTTATTATCATATTTCCTTGTTCATGATAATCGTTTATTATCCATGCTAGAATTGTATTGATCGGAAACTCAGATACATGTGTGGATACATAGACAACACTATGTCCCTAGTATGCCTGTAGTAGACTAGCTCGTTGATCAAAGATGGTCAAGGTTTCCTAGCCATGGACATGAGATGTCATTTGATAACGGGGTCACATCATTAGGAGAATGGTGTAATGGAAAAAACCCAAACTATAAACGTAGCATATGATCGTGTCAGTTTATTGCTACTGTTTTCTGCATGTCAAGTATGTGTTCCTATGACCATGAGATCATGCAACTCATTGACATCGGAGGAGTGCCTTGTGTGTATCAAACGTCGCAACGTAACTGGGTGACTATAAAGGTGCTCTATAGGTATCTCCGAGGGTGTCTGTTGGGTTGGCATGGATCAAGACTGGGATGTGTTACTCCGTGTGACGGAGAGGTATCTCAAGGCCCAATCGGTAATACAACATCACAGTAAGCCTTGCAAGCAATGTGACTAAAGTGTTAGCCATGTGATCTTGTATTACGGAATGAGTAAAGAGACTTGTCGGTAACGAGATTGAACTAGGTATAGATATAACGACAATCGAATCTCGGGCAAGTAACATACCGAAGAACAAATGGAACAACATACGGGATTAACTGAATCCTTGACATAGAGGTTCAACCGATAAAGATCTTCATAGAATATGTAGGAACCAATATGGGCATCCAGGTCCCGCTATTGGTTATTGACTGTGGAGGTGTCTCGGTCATGTCTACATAGTTCTCGAACCCGCAGGGTCTGCATACTTAAGGTTCGGTAACGTTTTGGTATTGGTGACCGAAGGTTGTTCGGAGTCCCGGATGAGATCCCGGACATGATGAGGAACTCCGGAATGGTCCGGAGGTGAAGATCAATATATATGACGAATGGAATCGGAGTCCGGAAGCATTCCAGGAGTACAGGGTTGTGACCAGGAGTACTGAAAGGGGTTTCGGGGGGGGGGGGGGGGCGACAAGTGTTGGGGGGCCTCATAGGCCAAGAGGAAGGGGCAAACCAGCCCACTAAGGGCCCGTGCGCCCCCTCACCCTTTCCCACGTAACCAGGAGAGGTGGGCGCCCCATCTAGGGTTCCCTCCATTTGGCGTGGGGCCAAGTCACCCAAGGGTTTCCTTAGGGGGCGCCCCCATCTGCCCTAGCCGCCGCCCCTAGATTGGATCTAGGGGGGCCCACCCCTCCTCCCTTCCCCTATATATAGAGAGGTAGAGGGAAGGCAGCCGCACCAATGTATGACACATGCTGCCCTCTTCTTCCTCTAGATCTGTTCTCCACTAGATCGTCTCGGTTGTGCTTGGCGAAGTCCTGCCGGGACAACTCCACCACCACCGCCTCCATGTCGTTGTGCTGGAGGAGAACTCATCTACCTCTTCACCCTCGTTTGCTGGATCAAGGAGGTAGATATCATCATCGAGTTGTACGTGTGCTGAACGCGGAGGTGCGTCCGTTCGCCGCTAGATCGGAAGGACTCGTGATGAGATCGCGGGACGGATTGTGATTTGGATCGTGAAGATGTTCGACTACATCAACCGCGTTTCTTAACGCTTCCCGCTTAGCAATCTACAAGGGTATGTAGATCCACTCTCCCTCTCGTAGATGCTCATCACCATGGATAGATCTTGTGTCTGCGTAGGAATTTTTTTATTTCCCATGCAACGTTCCCCTATAGGATCGGCCTAGTGTAGGCCCCGACGCCGACGAAGACCCCGATGCCTTTGGAGCCTTGCCCCTGTCTTCTTGGGAGCCATGGAGGACGGACGAATCGGGGCGGGCGCAAGAGTCGGCTGAGGAGACGTGAGCCGCGGGAAGAGGGGGAGCGGAAGGCGGATTTGAAGAGCGATAATGACGGCACGATGGCATGCACCGAGCTATCTATCAGCCAGGGCAGTTGCCGAGGCAGCACAGAGAAATGGAGGCGCCAGCGTCTCAGAGAGCGCCGCGTGTCAAGCCTGGCCCGCAGGCAAAATAGGCCCCTCGGCGCCTCGGGCCCACCTCGTTGGCTTCGCCCTGAAGCCAACCCAAGCGTGCCTTGGGCCCGAGGGCTACTGTGAGCGTTCTCGGAATGGGGGTACCCAGACTTGCCTGCCTACGGCCCAGGGCGTGGCCCGTTTCGATGGTCGGTACGGCTCGGTGTGGCGTCACTCAAGACAAGGCCCTCGCGTGAGCCTCACCCACGCGAGGGGGATGCATAGAGGAGACAATTGCCTCTTTGGTGCAAAGGAGGCAAGGATGTACGCATGTTCCCAAGGCGTCCCCCAAAGGTTTCTGCTCCGGCGCAACGAGACCAAGACCACAACCCCTACAGGACGGACGTCACCAACGAGCCCACTTCAGCGTCACCGCTAACTACTTTGCAAGCGAAGACCGCCTTTCATCAGGATAAGTACCTCCTGCCACCTTTCGAATTTGGTCGTTGTGGGATCCCTTCCCGCCAGGGATAAGGGAGGATGACCCGGGTGACCATAAATAGGGGCGAGGATGCGCTGTAGAAGAAGAGGCATCCAAAACCCCCCGAGCACCCACGCGAGCTTACTCACCACTGTACCAGTTCATTCACAACCCTCCTAGAGAGGCAATTCACAAAAAGCAGGAGTAGGGTTTTACGCTTCGTAGCGGCCCGAATCTGGTAAATCCGTGTGTTAGTATTCTTTGCCACGATCGAGCGAGTCCCCTTCGACGAAGCCGTAGAGCTGGGAGCTTGAGGCCGAAGCTGGTGAGGATCTTTGCACACGCCCCTGCGTTCGAACCTCTTAGGGTTTTGCGGAGCCCGAAATCCGTCAATATCTATCATTAATTCTACAGGACGACATAGAAATGTCATGCGCCAATCGAACTCTCCCTCTAGCAAAACATGATCTTTCATTTATGAAGATTTTACAATTTCTGATAATCTAAAGATACAACAAATTAATTAATAAGGGTTAGTTCTTTTGGTGGCTTGTCCATGCTTCTAGAAAAAGTTTTTGGTTTGGGCTTCTATAATAATCTGGGTAGGGGAAGCTTACTCTAGCTTATTCTAGAAGCCAGCAAAAGAATTGGCCCTAAATGTAGGGTTGTCCTTATTATCCAGGTTCACTAGGGTGATCATGTGCTTTTTGGGGGGATAATTGAAAGATTTCTAATTCATATACTTCTGTACTTTGAAGATTCCAGAGGCTTTACTCCTTTTGCATTGACAAGATGGTGGCTATACAGGAGGTCCTTTTGTGTGAGGAAATTTTTGCACTCACCAGTTTTACCTCTTTCAGAGCAAGCCCATTGATGCTACAAGGAAGGATTGCTAGCTTTGGAGGCGTGGAAAAAAAGGGGCTTATACATCTAAACAATATTATGATTTTGTTCACCAACTAATAATCTCAAATCCTTTGCTAGGATGGATCTGAAAAAGATGTTGTACCCTTAAATTAAGGGTTTTTCCTGGTTACTTATCATGAATAGGTTAAACACTAAGGATAAGTTGATGAGAAGACACTGAAAATTTGATGATGGGCCTCTGCGTGTTCTTGTACTACAAGAGCTCTTGAATATAGGATACATATACTTTGTTAATGTAATTTCAATGTCAAGATTTGGAACTATTTATAGATTTCCCGACCCTTGGGCCAGGATAGGGTGGAGATTGTTATGCGTGCTAGGAAATATTTTGACAAGCCTTTCTTTGTCGAGGTGGTTTCCCTTGCCTGGCGGAACATATGGACTATCAGAGGTTTTCAGGAAGGAGATGCCAT
Organism: Hordeum marinum; assembly: GCA_022496015.1. Lineage (NCBI taxonomy): Eukaryota > Viridiplantae > Streptophyta > Magnoliopsida > Poales > Poaceae > Hordeum > Hordeum marinum. Next base: position 403,407,923 of record CM039675.1, read on the forward strand.
CTTTTGCCAAGTGAAGATGTGGTTTCATGCATGGCGTGCCTCTGATGGCTCACATGATCAAATATGGACACAAGGAGGCACTGTTGTGTTGGATAATTTTTTTACCGCCTTAACTGTATCATTGTATCCTTGTTTTTCTTATCTTTTTGGTATGCTGTTTAGACCTTACACACATTTTTAAACATGTGTTGGGAGTAATAAAATTGCCGTGGGGGTTTAAGCCCTACAATTTTAGAGTAAAAAATAATAATATTCCGTCTGTAAAAAATATAAGACGTTTTAGAAACTTATGTCTAAAACGTCTTACATTTGTTTACATATAGAGTAATAATAATCTTTTAAAGATTTATAAATTTATTAAATTGGTGAAAATTTTAAATTAATGGACTTCTAAAAAAACTTTTTGTTTTATCAATAATACATTTTTAACCTATAAAAAATTGATAGCTAGTTTATATTTTCAATACAATTTTTTTGAATCTAATAAAGAGGAAAAACATGGGGCATACAATAACTTTTTTAGAAAAACACGCAGCTTTATTTCGTCGTCACAATGTTTACAGGTATGAAGAGAATATTTCCGAAACATGACGACCAACCCCAATAGTAAGACCATGCTTTGTGAGACCGTGAGGTTCTAACCCGTGGCTAAAGATAAATGTAATAAAACCAGATGAAGGATCCGTCCATTCCTTAACCATTGCTCCATAGCTAGCTACGCTTCAGCTCTTGATTGCTTCAACAATTAATTTGTAGTCGGATGCAACAAAGATCCGATTTCATAAATGTATTGTGCTAGAGACATTTTCTTCCTGACTGCTAGAGCGTCGATGGTACCAGGATCATGAACATATGGGAAGAACCGAGTTGATGTGCCCAGAAAAGTATCACCATGGTCACGACAAAATTGCTCCCACAAATTTGAAACCATCATTCCTCGACACTGCAACATCAACATTTATCAACATATATGATCTGATGGAGGAAGGATCGACTCACTCGTTCTAGGTATCGGGGCTAGCGGTCTAGAGAACGTCTGCTTCTATTAAACCTGTATACCCATTAGGAATGTAACACAAAGCTATGAGTAGATAAAGGACTCTGGAATATGTCCTCGTGAATAGCTTTTCTGCGAGAGCTCCATATCATCCAAAGTGTTACAATCATCCTTGTAAATTCTTCTTATAATAGTGAATCATTCATGGCACCAATTCTTGGCATTGGCTTCAGTATTTAGACACATATGCTCTACCATTATCTCATCAGAGAGAGCCTAAGGCTGCATGCCCTACCGCAATCCAGTAAGCTATGCCTCCAACTGTATGTTGTTCCGCATAACGTACAAATGGTGCCATATTTTGATGGTGTAGTAGATCACCTGTCGATAGAGACCATGGTGCCAACTCCATGTGAAAACTTTGAGCTTTGAAGGCACAACTTCCAAATTAATGAGGAACAGTCGATCGAGTCCAAATTGCCATTGGAGATGCCTTGTCGTGCTTTCAACCAATTCTCTCTCTCAATCTTTCTTCTGGTAATCAAGTTGTAGGCTGAACGTACGGTGAAAGGGCCCATGTGATCTTCACACCAAGCCCAAAAACCTATAGTACGCCTCATGTACATGGGTATTTGAGAATCGATTATGCATCATTCACGCACTAGGTCCTCTTTTCAGGAAGCTGACGATGCATCAATTAACTGAGCCACTAGTCGTGCCAGGTTTGCCATTCTGAGAGCAAGTGGCCGCATCAACCGACCCTTATTGTAATTGCACCATCTCTGATCCTCCTTATTTCCTTGTTGTAATATATCTCTCACATCTAAGATTGCTCTCTGAATTTGTGGTGGTTGTGAATCGAGCTCCACATCCAAAAAAGACGTGACTGGAAAGTTTTTGCCTTGAGAATTCTTGCACTAAGTGAAGACGATTCATGCAGGATATGCCATGCCTGATGCGATAAAAGACCCAAGTTGAATACCTCAAGTTTCGCAAGCCTAAGCCCCCTCCATTTTTTTGGATGTGTCATATCATCCCAAGATACACAGTTTGACTTTGTTCCCTTGTTTATTGCTCTATCAAAACTGACATATAACAAATATCACGCTTTCACAAAAAACGTTTGGTAATTTGAAACATGACATCGATTTAATTAACACCTACTTACCAACATCGGACATGAGCTTCTCCATCCAACCTCTTATTTTCTCTCATACTCTGTCCCTGAGATATCTGAAAGTTTTATTCTTTGAGTGTCCTACACCCGTGGGCATCCCAAGGTACCTTTCAATTAGATTCATTTTGCATGTCCTCAAGATTTTAGGGCACCCTCTTTGCTGAAGATAACAATTTTTTTTGCCAACCGAAGAAAATATTACCTCCGTTTCAAATTAGTTGTCTTAAATTTTTATATATCCAGATGTAATATGTTTTAAGACACTGTATCTAACACTACAGCTTTTTTCTTTTGAGGACTAACACTACAGCATTTTTTTTTTGAGGATTAACACTACAGCAGCTGTTCGGTGCAGCCGATTATGACTTGGCCGGCCCAAATGTGCGATACAGGCTAAGGAGCTCCCGTAGTAGGCCTGCAAAATGCACAAAATCATCTACTACACGGGCACGGTAAGTAAGGCCCGCTACGCTCCCAGTACGACGACTGGCCCATCCACGAACGGCGAGGCATCCCCCAGTCCTGCAAAGACTCCGGCCAAGGGAGCAAGGGGCAGAGGCAGTTCGCTGCTCCACAGTCCCACACCAGATCCGACGCCGCGGCCATGGATCCCCCGCCGCTGCCGCTGCCGCGCGTCCTCCGCCTTGCCCTCCTCCTCCTCCTGCTCGTCGCCCCCGCCGCGCTCGCCTGGAAGAAGGACGAGTTCCGCAACTGCAACCAGACCCCCTTCTGCAAGCGTGCCCGCACCCGCGCCCCACACTCTCTCGACGCGCCGCTCTCCCTCGTCGCCGGCTCCCTCGCCGTATCCCCCGAGGGCTCCCTCACCGCCGAGCTCTCCCACCCCTCCCGCTCCCGCCCGCTCCTCCTCCGCCTCTCCGCGCTGCCCCCGCACGCCCTCCGCCTCCAGATCGACGAGGACTACTCAGTCAACACCCCACCCAGCCGCCGCTTCCACGTCCCCGACGTCCTCCTCCCCGATGTCGACTCCCGCGCGCTCCACCTCTCCAAACCCAAGACAGTCGGCGGTGTCTCCACCGTCGCGCTCTCCTCCGACCTCGACGTCATCGTCAAGCACGATCCCTTCGAGCTGACCGTCCGCCGAGCTGGCTCGGGCGACCCCGTGCTCTCCTTCAACTCCCACGGCCTTTTCGACTTCGAGCCGCTGCAGGAGTCGAAGCCCGAGGGCGAGACCTGGGAGGAGCAGTTCCGGAGCCACACCGACACGCGCCCCCGCGGCCCGCAGTCCATTACCTTTGACGTCTCCTTCTATGGCACCGACTTCGTGTATGGCCTCCCCGAGCACGGCTCCACATCGCTCGCCCTCCGCCCCACACGCGGCCCGGGGGTTGAGGAATCCGAACCTTACCGCCTCTTCAACCTCGATGTGTTCGAGTACCTCCACGACTCGCCCTTTGGGCTGTATGGGTCGATCCCGTTCATGATTGCACATGGTGCAAGTGCATCTTCAGGTTTCTTCTGGCTTAATGCTGCGGAGATGCAGATTGATGTGCTTGCACCAGGGTGGGATGGTGCCACATCGACGGAGAATGGGAGAATTGACACACTTTGGATGGCTGAGGCTGGTGTTGTTGATGCGTTCTTCTTTGTTGGTTCTGAGCCGAAGGATGTGATCAAGCAGTACATTAGTGTTACAGGTACGCCCTCCATGCCGCAGCAGTTTGCAGTGGCATATCACCAGTGCCGGTGGAACTACCGGGATGAGGAGGATGTTGCTGGAGTGGATGCTGGGTTTGATGAGCATGATATTCCATATGACGTGCTCTGGCTCGACATTGAACACACTGATGGCAAGCGATATTTCACATGGGACCGTTCCACATTCCCGAACCCAGAGGAGATGCAGCGGAAGATAGCAGATAAGGGGAGGAAAATGGTAACGATTGTAGACCCACATATGAAGAGGGACAGTGGGTACTACCTCCACGAGGAAGCCACTGCAAAAGGTTACTATGTGAAAGATGCAAGTGGGAAGGACTACGATGGATGGTGCTGGCCTGGGGCATCATCATATCCTGACATGTTGAACCCTGAGATACGGGACTGGTGGGCTGACAAGTTCTCCTATGAAAACTACAAGGGATCAACTCCAACATTGTACATTTGGAACGACATGAATGAGCCATCAGTCTTCAACGGTCCTGAGGTATGTTGCTGAATTGCAATATGTCTATGCATTATCTTGTGAAGACGAGGTTTACAGCAAAACTGAAACATTGTATGCATGAATCGATCTTGTTGAACAGGTCACCATGCCTAGGGATGCTATACATAATGGTGATGTTGAACACCGAGAACTGCACAATGCATATGGGTACTACTTCCATATGGCTACATCAGATGGGCTTCTCAAGCGAGGTGAGGGTAAAGACAGGCCCTTTGTTTTGTCAAGGGCCTTTTTTGCTGGAAGTCAACGGTATGGGGCAGTTTGGACCGGTGACAACAGTGCAGATTGGGATCACCTTAAATCTTCTATTCCGATGGTTTTAACCCTTGGTCTTACTGGCATGACCTTCTCTGGTAGGTGGATCTACATTACAACTTCACCTTATAATCCTGTTGTTAGAAGCCTTGCTAACATGTGAAGCTTTGACAGGGGCTGATATTGGTGGATTCTTTGGTAATCCTGAACCTGACCTATTGGTGCGTTGGTACCAAGTAGGAGCCTTTTATCCTTTCTTTAGAGGTCATGCTCACCATGACACCAAGAGGCGGGAGCCATGGTTATTTGGGTAATGCCACAAATAATTAACCTCATAGAATTTTGCTTATCTTGGAAAATTCTCAACATGGCTGGTAATCTCCTCTGAAAAAAAGAATTAAAGAACTGGCTGATAATCGAGGAATATCTATCACCATGACGTGACTTCACACTGTCATCTACTCCCTCTGTAAAGAAATATAAGAGCGTTTAGATCACTACTCCCTCTGTAAAGAAATATAAGAGTGTTTAAATCACTACTTTAGTGATCTAAACTCTCTTAGATTTCTGTACGGAGGGAGTACTTTAGTAATCTAAACGCTCTTATATTACTTTATGGAGGGAGTAGAAAATTTAAGTTGATAACTTAGTTTGGGAAACATAGATTATAAATGATATTCGTTTCAAGGCTAACATACTTGTTGTACTTACTACAGTAGTGATTTAAACGCTCTTATATTTCTGTACGGAGGGAGTACTTTAGTAATCTAAACGCTCTTATATTACTTTATGGAGGAAGTAGAAAATTTAAGTTGATAACTTAGTTTGGGAAACATAGATTATAAATGATATTCGTTTCAAGGCTAACATACTCGTTGTACTTACTACAGGGAGCGAAGAACTGCCCTCATGAGGGAGGCAATACATATGCGGTATTCATTGTTGCCCTACTATTACACTCTGTTCCAAGAGGCTAGTGTAACTGGTGTTCCTGTTATGCGTCCTTTGTGGTTGGAATTTCCTGATGACAAGGAAACATACAATAATGGCGAGGCTTTTATGGTTGGGCCAAGCATTTTGGCCCAAGGAATTTACGAAGAGGTAAATAGTGATACTGCTTACTGCATACATGTTTTGTTTTTAATAAATTACTCATGTTTTGCTGGAAAATGCAACATACATGTTTAATATTATAACCTCATGCAGGGCCAGAAATCAGTGTCCGTTTACCTTCCTGGAACGGAGTTATGGTACGACTTGAGAAATGGATCTCCGTACAAGGGAAGTGTGTCACACAAGCTACAAGTTTCAGAAGATAGCATACCAAGCTTCCAAAAGTCAGGTTCAATTGTGCCAAGAAAGGATAGATTCAGGCGCAGTTCTACTCAGATGGTGAACGATCCATACACCCTGGTATGTCTAACATGTTTGCCTTCGTAAACATCTTGCTCTTTGGTAATTCATAATCCCATTTACTAATTATCTCCTTGATGTGCAAATAGTCATTAATAGTGTTAACACCTACCATAATTTTTTTCTCCGGTGAAAAGTTGCATGTGAACCTTTCTCTGTACTGAAGACATATTGCATGTGAACCTTACTTAGCGAGCACCTTCCAGATTAGACGATGTAGTTCTGATGATCAACTATACATCATATTGCAATGCTTGTTAAATTATTAGGTTCATTGGTCTGTTGGATTGGGGTTGCTGTGATTTCATTGCTTGAATTGGGCAGTGGACACATGCATTACTTCTGCAAATGCAAAACTAGCTAAATACTCTATGCAAATCTATTTGGTTGATGTAGCTGCTAGTGCTAGCTACATACTAGTACGGTTTATTTTCTGAAGTAGACTACTTTAACTCTCTAATTTTGCAATGATCAGGTGATAGCCCTCAATAGCTCGGGTTCTGCAGAAGGTGAACTTTATGTGGATGATGGGAAAAGCTATGATTATCAGCAGGGGGCATTCATCCATCGGCGATTTGTATTTGCAGACAATAAGCTAACTTCGATCAATATTGCACCTGATAGTCTGGGCAAGAAGGTTTATTCAACTGAGTGTGTGATTGAGAGAATTATAGTGCTTGGGTTATCATCAGGAGCAAAGAAGGCTATCATTGAACCTGGGAACCAAGAAGTGGAAATTGATCTGGGACCGATTAGTTTAAGGAGTGGTTCAAAGTCTGTTGCACCAACAGTCAGGAGGCCCAATGTCCGTGTTGTAGATGATTGGACAATAAGGATCGCATGATATGCAACCCATTCACATCTGGAGCCTGATGTCTATTGTTCGCTGTCAGGCCATAAAACTTGGGTAATGCTAGAAGCGTAGTTTCAGTCTCGTAAATGTTCTCTGTGGGCACACAAATTTCATTGTTTCGGTGGGCTCAAAATTTCTGCATGTACCTGGTACGCATGCTGTTTGTACTCCCAATTTTGACATAAGTTGAGACATAAATTCCTGATGTATACCTGTAGCATTTATACTGAAATTTGGGTGCCACGTATGATGTACTATGTGATATGAAGTTCTTGCAACATTGCAATTTGGTAGGTGTTTTTTTTTTGTTTTGTAATCTTGGATAGTTCTTTGCCTAAGATTATAATCCCCATCAGCTTCTCTGTCCATGAAAAAACCTTTGTAGGCAACAGAGCCCACACACTATCTTCTAAACATAATGTTAAAAAATAATGCCTTCTCAGACAGAATGCACAAACTTGAAGAGCTTGAGTTGTGAGTTGTAGAAGCCAGACCAAAGTTGTAACTGCTGCCAGTTATTAGAACGTTTATCTTTACTGGCTGAAGTAGGTAATGGTGGTAAGCGATGCATTCAGCTCCCAGCCTCTGTGCCGACCTAAAAGTGTTGGATGCCTTGAAAGTAGTGCAGAACAACACAAGTGCTAGCACTCATTTTCAGCTTGGAGGTTTGGTTGACAATCTGTTTTTCCGTTGAGACAATTTTATTGTTCAGCTCTAAACCGAAACCTCGTCTTTGGCAAGAAGAATGGCCTCGGGTACATTCGATAAAAGGATTAATAAAAGAGGAAAAATGACATAACTAAACCAGGGATAGACCAATGTATCAATGTAGTATGATTTTTAGAGCACTGGTCCAATGAAATCGCCATCACCGGCACAGAACAACGACATGAATCACAAGACCAGAAAAATGACATAACTAAACCAGGGATAGACCAATGTATCAATGTAGTATGATTTTCACAAAAGGCAGACGGCCGTGAAGCAATAGGCCCCTTCTTCTAACTCCAGTACCCGAAGCTTAACAACAACAACAAAATAATACTCCACTATTCTTATTGTAATTACATGGATGAGCATATGGCATATGGCTATCTACCAGCTATGCACTGTCGACAAATCACCATCAGTCGCGCGAGCCGATCCATCACTTCCGGAGGAAAACCCATGGCCCTTTCGCTGCCCCCATCCTGCACACACCAGTCACAAAACCTTGTTCAGCCCTAACTGGAGATTACGGAAGGAACACAGATTTTGCAAGGATTTCACATAGAACAGTTCAGTTTCACAAGGATTTGAAAACACTCCCCCTGTCAGCGGCGCTAGAAAAGGGTCGGGGCTACCAAAGAAATGGAGGTACTGATGAAGTGATGAGGGGGGGGTAGGGTGGAGGAGCATAGTATCATTCATACCTCCAGGTGCTAGCTACGGTCCTGAGGCTCATGTAGATGGTCAATGCCACCCATATGCCGATGAATCCCTTGTGCGCAGAGAGGTACACCAGGCACGGTATGGATATAGACGCCACCCCAACCTGAAGGTTTCCATGGGATCCAATTTCAGTCTCGGGACAAGTTTCAGAGCTAAATTTTTGATGCTGCTGTGGAAGGATCTACGGTACCATGGAGTATGCAGAGTAGGTGTAGTCTTGTGCTCCGAAGTTGATGCCGTCGAACACGAACGCCAGGGCGTTTATCGTCTGCGTGCCAGCGACAAACTGAACATCCCCAAACAGTGCTATATTCAGTGTCTGAATCCTGGGAAATAGTCATCTCGTATGGAGTTCTCGTATTTTGAACAGCCAGGGTTTCTTACCGGGATGCCTTTGTGGATGACGTTGATCACGTCAGCGTCCCTCGTGAAAACGCCGGCACCGAACTTCATGAAGAGACCGAGCACCACAGTGAGGCCCATCCCCAGAACGATGCTCAGCTGCAAAGCGGAAGAGGTCACCATCATCAGTCTCTTCTTCTCCATGAACCGAAACGCAAAACCTTTTGCGTGTCCTGGGAAAAAAATATGGAGAAGTGGCAAGAATCAACGGGCGCAAACCTGCAGAACACGAGAGGTCGCGGCGACCACCTTCTTGTGATCGTTCTTGGCGAACGCGCTTGCGAGCACTGCCTGCAAGAACTCATCCACAACACGCCCCAGTTCAGTACACTCTCTAGTCTCTACTGAAGCTGCTTCTCTATGGACAAATTAGTCTATGGGAATATGACATGGCAATCTGACCTGTCCAGCTACGGCCAATCCATCGGCGAGAAGCGAAGTCGCGAGCCAGAGCTGGCAGCAGATCTGGAAGGCCGCCATGATGGTTGGTCCGTCGCGGGCAGCCAGCGAGGACGCCAGAGTGACGCAGAACGTCACCGCTACCACCCTCGCGAGCAGGAGGAATCCTGAAGAAAACAGAGCACTTTCAGAGCCATTTCCAGGGGACCAGTGAAAGATATTATCCAGTTTCAGGATTCCAACAGTATCTCACCACACCCAAGAAACCGCCCAAATTTCAGGGATTTAAGGCTCGGTGGGATAACATCCACTTGCTGGACGAGCCGACATATCAAGATCATAGTTATCAGGTACCTGAAGAAAAAGGTGGATGGGGAGTTGTTAGGATGGACTGAAACACATAGGCTCTAGAGATGCTACTGGTAGCGGTGAAACCTACTGGGAAATGACATGAGCAACTGCGGCACCAGTGACACCCATGTGGCAAACAAACATCAAAATTGGGTCTAGGATGATATTTGTTGCATCCCCAACCACTGCAGAAGAAATTGTAAGGAAATGTCAGTGACGCCAAGGATGCTTCTCTTCAGTTTTCTTCTTCTTAAAGACAGAAGTCTCTATGCATCACCAGATATTCTTACCGGTAGCATACAACGGTGTCTTTGTATCTTTGAAGCCCCGGAAAACGCCCTGCATTGCCAAAGACAGGAGAACAGCAGGAGCGCCCAGTGATCTGATCGTTAGGTATCGAACCGCGGGTTCTAGCATCGGGGAGTCCTGGAATAGTGTGATGTAGATGAAAAATATGAATTAGCATCATGGATACCAAGAAACTACAGAAGTAAAATAAACTTGGACATATACAGAAGGTAATAACACCTACATGTTTCACACCCATGATGCCCAGTACGAATTTCGCCGAAAAGATCAGGAACACAGCCTGAACTAGCCCGAGAAATGAGCCAACGATTAGCGCCGATGTCACAGAAGGTATGTACCTTTTCTTGCACCCTTGATTGGAGAGATCAGTACACTCTGTGGGTATGCAAGAATTAGCACACACTGGCGTATCAGGACCTGTAAAACAGAGTTCCACATAGACATTCATGCAGAATGCTTCAGTCGTGAGGTGAAATCAAATTACTATTTGGAAATTTGAAACCAGGCATATTGCAAGAACTCGGTACCAGATGCGGGCACATTGCAGGCATCAGAATGCACATGAGAGGCTTTCTCAAGGTCTTGGCTGCTATTTTCTTCTAGGTATTTGCTAATGATGGCATCTTCTTCAGCGACGAATGATGTTGTTACGCTAACAAGCGGGTAGATACAGACTTTCGAGACTTGGTTAAATATGGCAATAGAAACACCAACAGCTGCTATCTCCACCGAACCTGATCATGAACCAATTGTGCAAAATATTTGATGTCATTAATTTTCAGAGAAGCAGCAGCTTATCTCTTACAATGTGCAAAAAGTAATGTAAGACAATTCGGAGAGAACTGATGTCTGAAAGATTAAAATTATCTTTTGCAACTTGCTTAAAAGGCAAAGGAAAATTAAAGACGAGAACCGGGCATACTAAAAGCACAGGAAAAAAATGATAATCTTTGAAAAGAAGGATACTGTTTGTGTGTATAAATGGGGAATATACTCAAAACGGAAAAGACAAAATGCGGCTGCGGTGACGCCTTTCGACCAGAAATGAAACGGACGAATGGTTATTTTGAAGGTAACAAAATGAAGAGAATGAACTCAGCATGTGACTGACGAACCAATTGTGTAACCAGAAATTGCCAGTGGCACGCAAAGGAATATTCGGAACAGAAGCCTTTGTGATGCGAAGAATAGAAGCCTTTGTGATGCACAAAACAACAAATAAAAACCGGAGAGGACAAGATGGTATATACACAACAGAAACAAGACTGTTAAGTACTTTAGATCTTTTATACAAGTATATAATACGTATAAAACACCAACGTAACCGAATCAAAGGAAATAAACGAAAAATATTTGTAACAATAACATGTGCTACTACTAGAGACATGCCCGTTTCATCAGGAGAAAAATGGCTGGAGACACGCGAGGCGAGCCATTTTTGTACCAGCCATCTGCCCATCTTCATTGGCAAATACAGAAAAAGAAGGTGGGCGCTATCGTCAGCAAAGGTGAAAAACTCCGGTGCGCATTTTGTGGAAGGTTTTTTGGCGCCAAATGAGCCGGTTACATGTCCAAATCAAGCGATCGATACTGTAGAGAGAAGTCAGTTACTTTGCCAAACTGTCAAACCGGAAACTGAAGTAGGGACTATCCACTGACAGAAACAGCAAAGGTGGTACATATCTGGAAATCCCCTTGTACGACTGCCTAAAATTAGGACCGCCGGTGAAAATTAATTGGGAAGCTCCATCTCTGGTGAAAATTAATTGAGAAGCTGCGGACGCGACGGAGGTGCAGGTGAATATGGTGCAGCAACGGCGACGCATAGATGTTTCGTCTCCATTGCATAAGCATGTAGGAGTAGATAGGTTGATGGGATGGTGATGAGATTACCTAGACGGCCGATGAATGCTGTGTCCACCAGGGAAGCGAGGGGATCGGCGGCCAGGGCAAGCGACGCCGGCACCGCAATGCGCAGCACCTCCGACCCGAGCTCGTCGAGCTTGAAGACACTCCTGCGACAAGTTACAGTTAACCACACCAGACGTCAGGAACAACAGCACTCCCAATTCAAGACAGACGTATTTGGGCACAAGGTGGAAGGAAATCAACGAGGTGCATGGCATGGGACGACGAACCTGATGTTCATGATGAAGAGGTAGAGCCCTGTCGTCCTGGGCCAGTCGGGCAATAATGCAGGCGGCGCCGGCAGATCCTCCGCCGCTTTCCCCTCGTTGGCCGTGGCAGCGTCTGCGGGGACGACGACGGCCACCCGATTCTCCCCCACGGTCATGCTCGCCGCCGCGCCCTCCTCCATACACAGAGGATGCTTGCCCGAGAGGTCGATCCACCGATCGCTCGCTCGCTCGTGCAGGGTATATACGTGCTCAGACAGAGGACTGTGCGTGAGAGGAGGGATGAGAGCACCAGGAGACGCGGCAGCTCACCCCTACTTATACGGAAACCGATCAGCAGCTGTCACATGGAAAGGCAACGTCAGTCAGTCAGATGTGGCGATGTACACTACAACGGTGAAATGTCTCTCTCAAGAAATAAATCAGCTTTTCTCCCTCGAGAACAAAAGAGATAAATCAGCTGACATGGAAAAAGAATCGATCGGCTCGTGCCGTGCAAGCAGTTATGTGTGTGCGTGTGTGCGCGCATGCAGCGGAAGCAAAGGCAAAAACAGAAAGGAATCGAGTTTTTTTTCTGGTTAAGAGCGGGAAAGCGACCAGCCGCGTGCTGTGACGACCGGCGCGCAACGCGACATGGCCGGGCGTTACGGCCGGCTGGCGGGGCGTGCGGCCGGAGCGTGAACGGCAAGTTGCACGAGGTGCATGCTCTGAGGCCTCCTCGTGCCACGGGCCGACGAGCGAGCATGGGGCGGAAGGCCGCCCGTACGTGGTCCATGGCCGGCCGCCGGGAACGCTCCGATCGATCGTCGACGTCGAGCGCCCAGCGAGCCGAGGGATCGACGCAGCCGGAACGCGTGACGGGATGCGTGTGCGGGACGCCGCGCCGGGCCGGCCTGGGTTCCGGCGCATTGGTTGGTGCCGTTACGTTGCGTGATCGAACGCACAAGCTGGTGACATGGCGATCCAGCGCGCGGTGCCGTCGGCGGTCCGTCAGTGCCGTCCCGGCAACTACCATGCGCACCACCGTTGGGATGGCCTCGGCGATACGTACGGTACGGCCTCGCCGGACGGCGTAGGCGGCATGGGCGATCGATCATCGTCTCGACCAGCTTTCCTGACCCGGCCGGAAAGAGTGAGGCGGTCGGGCCATTTTCTGTTATCGTCCCCCCCCCCCCCCACCCCATATCATCTCTCGTACGGCAAATGCGTGCTTTGCTGGGAAGCAAGGTGCAATTTGTGAGAATACTACTGTACATCATTTGAAAGTGAAAACGCAAGAATATTTTTGTAGTCATGCAATTATTCATGATTTTCCTTTGCCATCGAACCACAATTGTTGCATGCAATGGGACAAATAGTTTATTTTTTGAGTGAAATGGGGACAAATAGTTGCATGTCAATGGTTAATTTTCCACGTGCCGCATCATCCGGTGAGGTGCAAGTAACATGATAGAAATTCGGATCAACAACAGGCCGCGGCAAGGCGGCATGGCAAAAAGGTGAGGAGTTTTGGGGGTCTCGCTCAACGCCCTGACCATTTGTAGGACGCCTAAAGATCAGGATGAAACTTCAGCGCGACGATTCTCGTAGAGGGGCCTCAGATGTTTGGATAGGCACCGGTTTTGAGTATCGGAGGGAGCAACTAGCTCGAGACCTAGGCAACGATAGAACTACCGACTCCCTATTTTCACACTGGAAATACTACCTTAAAGCATACAACGCAAATGACGTGATATTATTACTCTAGATATAAAACATACGTAGTAATTTTTTACTGTCACCAATTAATTCCGTACATCCATTTTCATGTGACAAATTGTGTGCATGCAATGAAAGGTCATCTTACTAAATCATACTCCCTCCGTTTTTAAATATAAGACTTTTTAGAAATTACACTATGAACTACATACAGATGTATATAGACATACTTTATTGTATGATTTACTCATTTTACTCCGTATGTAGTCTTATAATGAAATCTCTAAAAGGTCTTATATTTAAGAACGGACGGAGTAATACTCAAACTACATATGTGTATCATTTCTAATGTAGTTTGGGGCCTTCTAATATCAAAGTCGCTATAATTTCGGTTACAAGAGTAGTGCATGCTTACGGGTTACCCACTAGTAATTTAGAAGTAGCATTTTTTGACATATGACATGTATGGTTGTTCTGCTTTGAAGAACTAGGGTAGTTGTTTTCCAATTGTGCTCCTTAGCCACCCCATCCTAGTCTCCCTTTGCCCCTTTTATACTAGAATCTTCCTGCCCTTCTATGTGGGAAGATGCATGAAATGAGGCAGTCATCTTGGTTTCCCCACTATTCACGGCTATTTATCTCTTCACTCTTTCCAATGAGAAAGATGATAGGAGATTTTCTTTCCCTCCCATCCTATTTGGATATATCGCTGAGACTACTTGTCATCATGTCTTTCTAGGCAATTTCCCCCATGTAGTATTGGGCAAAGGAGAGGTGAATATGCATTTATTAATGGAGTGAACTATACTCCATGAAATTTGTAGGACTGAAATGGCATTTGATATACTGAAAGGGTATGCACGCTTTTGATTATTCCTCATCAAGGGTAAAGGGGTAAATATAATGCAGTGTCCCCTCAACTACAATATATGTTTTATGCAATCTAGTGAGACTTTTACAACGCCATAAGTCTGTGCCTCTGTTGCTCAAATTTTCAGAGTGGATTTTATGCATGTAGTTGCCACTACGTTTAATTATTAAAAAAATAACCCACTAAGTTTCCAAAAATTTGTAAAATAATATGTGTATGTAGTAAGTCATGCTATACCATGTGGACTGGCACACATTACTCAAAAAGTTTGACTCACTTGACACATACAAAAATGACAGTTTTTTGGTTAGATAACTCACACACTATTCTCATTTCCCTTCCTGTTTGTGTTGAGTAGTTAGCTAACACACATTTACGGGGTTTTCTCCACAGTTTTTGGAAATTAGGGAGAACATCGAACAAAGAAAATATGTGTTATGTAGTGGCAACTAAGTGCTAAATTTACTTTCCACACATTTCTAGTCCATATTCATATCAATATGTTGCAAGCATTTAATGTACCCGTGTCAACTAAGCCATAAAACATCAAACATAGCTCATCGCCAACTTCTATGAGAAGCAAACTGATCTTAAGCCAGAAAAATATCAAATATAAATATGTATTGGGCACCACTATCTCTCCTAGTGATGTGATTATGTTGCTGATGCACCACTAGCAGTTTGGACTAGCCACTTACATAAATAATTCCAATCATATAGCAGTTGGTGGATTGGTCTTTCTACATGTGATCGGCTAGCAAGGTAACCTTGCTACTTTTGACCATATTTATGTGTCGGAGTGGAGTCATCTAATTCTATGTTGAAAAAACTCAAAAGGCAAACGACTTAGTGGTAAAAAGCAAGTTTAGTGTACGGCATGTACGGTAGTATTGTGTTAGCATATCGTTTATCTTATCACGTTAGAAATTGGGTGTGTAAAAAGGTCTAAGTGTTAGATCAAAGGATGCAACAAAACAACTAGTTTAAATCCATGACCTCTTGGCGCAAGTGGGGAGTACTTCACCACTGTGTCCAGGGTTGTCGTTCATCTAAGTGTCATAGCTTCCACGATATAAGATCTATTCCGCATCCCCGTTCCTATTCTTAGCACTTACCTTTTGCTTTGTACTACCACATATAAGCATAGAAATAAAGAACACAGTAGTGGAACTTTGTTTCATGGATAACAATGTCCTATCGAAGTTGTAGCGTTTCTATTCCCTATGCTCAGACACATCTGAGTTGCGATTGACGATTTAGACTCCAGAGTATCAATTTACCAAATTTAACTCAAATACTTGTCATCTCAGTCTCGCTATAAGTTTCTGAAGAATATCTTGCCCAAGACAATGCTGCAAGATAAATCTATAGATAGGCAGATGTGACCATTGATGTGAAGCTCCATGACAATTTTAGGAGAGAATGCGTATCATAGGATGTGATACTAATGCTCGACAAAACGTGTCACACCTGGCGATTCAAAATAAAGTCAGGGCTTACCATCCATATAGACCCCCCTCATGCTATGCTCTGCCTTGACTAAAATTGATGCCAAGTTCTTATGCATTACTATTTTTTTATAATATTCATTCTTTAAAGCTTCTGGTCGAACAAAGTATCACCCCGGACTATCGTAGTTGATCGTAGTTGTATTGTGTATTTATGTTGCATTATGTATGTTTTTAGTTTTTTACTAAACCATGTCGGTTGTGAACGTAGAAAACCACACAAGTAAAAAGGTGCGAGTTGCCCCAGCTATTACAGATTCACAGTGAACCAAACAATTTCGGCACAAACCAATCAACACGACGAAAAAACAACTCACAAAACTAACTGTGTTCTGTCTACCACGTATTTGACCAGCTACATATAATCTGTTCTTATCATCTTCTGCATCCCTACATTTGTGTATTATCACTAGCGGACAAACAAACAAGCAATGCTTGATCAGATGGTTTTATCCCGAATGTTGGCCACTCTAAAAGCAAGAAAATAACAAAAAGAGGTCACATTGTATATATATTCCAGTCGAACTGTTTATAAATGTATCCAACAAAAGCAGAGTGGAATGCGAGCTGCGTCATCGGCAAGTTAAGCAGCTTTAGGAGACTAATACCGTGCTGATAGGTCGTGCCTGCCAGCTTTGGAGTGCTTGGTTGAAATGAAGGAACAAAAAGGCGTCTACCATATCTGAATCTACTGACGTGTGGTTACCCTGATCGCTCTTTCTTTCTTGTGTAACAGCAACCAGGCCAGCTTTGGACTGGTGCCGGCCAACTTTAGAAAACCACTACCTGACCCCGTGAAAAAGAAGATTTAAAGGTGCACATAAACGCGTGAATAATATAGCTGTCAATCGATTAAGCTTCTCTGCCACAGCTAGCATCTATATTCCCGGAATGCAACTGTGCATGGATTCAAATTCTGAAATATACTATATCAATATATGCATTGTTTGGTCAACTACGTACGTACGTAGCAGACTCATGCAGAGTGCGTACGTAGAAGGGTACAACCAAGTACTACTCCTGCGCAGTAATTCACCGCATATATATCTTCGCAAAAAAAGGGTAGAGTGTTGGATTAATATCCTAGTTTCTTGTACTGCAATGATCGATCACAATCCGCGCCTACAACCTAGACAGAGACACCACGACGGTGCCAGCTTGTGGTTAGGAAAACACTTGCACTTGCTCGGATAGTTGGTTACGTTCAACGATCACCTACTCCTACTCTAGTTAAAACGTGGGTACATTGAGAACTACGTATCACGGCCTGCCGTGCAGCACGTCACCGAGGCTTCAGACCCGTCACCGTCGATCGCTATGCTCAGCTCAGCCATGCCTCCAAGACATTGGCTGTGTTCTTACGATCGATCGAGCTCCCGTCCGAAGACGAAGAGCACTATATCGACATGACATGCGATCGATGATCTAGCTAGCTACCTGTAAGAGTGATCAAGCAGAAGTAGAGACAGAAGCCAAACACATGCGTAGCGTACCTCTGGCCTGAAGTGGCGAAGTGGCCGGCGACTGGGTGCAGAGCTGTGTGTCTTGGTTGCACTTGCACTCACTCTTGGGCGCTGAGTGCAGAGAGCAACTGGCTCGTGGCCCCTATAAATAGGCGCCGTGCGAGGACGGCCGGAGGCATGAATCACGCGTGGCGCGGCTCGTGTACTTGCGGTCGCGCGACGGCTCGAGGGTCCGTTGGATTCCCGCTGCCTTTTTGGCTAGCTCTGGAGTCCAGGTAGGAGTCGCAATAGCCGGGAGAAAACCCTTGTTTAGTCGCGGGCCGCGTGGCCAGCACACTCCCGCGCGTGTCGCCGCCGTACGCCGGGCCGCGCACCGGCGCCCCGTCCGCCGTGTCAGTGCGCCATTGGCGGCTTCGCCGGCCAGGAAAGGTCCGGCTGCAGCCGGAGCAGGGTGATGTGTGTGGCGTGGTGCGGTGTACGTTCACCAGTATACAAGTCGAGGATATAGGTCACTCACTCACTTCTGCATATAAGAGGCCAGCAATGGAAAGCCTGGCCCACTTCTTTTTGGGCGCGTGGCCCACCTGTTAGGCCCGCGGCCCGTGTCGCTTTCGTATCACCCCTAGTTTACGCATTCCATCGACCTCCTCCTTTTCCTAGGGGAAGAAGAAGACGTGTGTGTGGAAAGGAGCTGCACCGAGGAAGAGGAAGGAGGGAAGACGGACGATGGAACCCGTGGGAAAGTTAGGTTACGGCCGGGGGCCAGCGAGTGTGGTGCACGCGCCGCGGATTAGTTTTGGATATTTTATACGTATGTTTCGACCGAGGACAAGCTAGACCACCAAGGACGGGCTGAGCTAGAGCTAGAGCTATGGCGGGCGAAGCACTCCCGAATAATTTTCCTGCTGATAAGCTGATCTGGTGATTGCTTTTGGCCCGAATTCTTGTGCGTGCGCTCCAGTGGTCGCTTGCGTGTGAAAGGTCGTGCTCGCCGTCGGTGCTAGCTGGGTGACGGCTCTCTTTATCAACCGCGTTGCCAATATTGGAGAGGAAGCTTGGGTCGACTACGGTAAAATACTGGCAGGTGTCATTATATTCCGCCCAAACCAGAAGCCTAGGTGTGTATATGAATGGAAAGTCCGATCTCTGCTGGCTGGTGTCATTATATTCCGCCCAAACCAGAAGCCTAGGTGTGTATATGAATGGAAAGTCCGATCTCTGTTGGCTGGTGTCATTATATTCCGCCCAAACCAGAAGACTAGGTGTGTATATGAATGGAAAGTCCGATCTCTGCTGACGGGATAAAAGTTAAAGTTTGTTAGGGCATCTTCAAAACGGATCCTCAAACCTCGGCCAAACTCAGTGTTTTGACCCTTTTCTCAAACTTGAGCAAGATATGACCCTGGTTTTAGAATTTTTTTGGATCTGATCCTTCTCCTACCGTCGGGGTCAAGAACGTTAGGGAATCACGCTACTGCCGAGGCCCCTAACGGTAGGGCTAACGGCAGTCGCCGTCATCTGGTGAGTGGGGCTGACTTGGACTAATGTCCTACCACTAGAAACATGGGGCGGTAGGTAGGTAAACCCTACTAGGAGTAAAAGTATTTGTTTTCTGGGAATTAAACCGCACTTTATACGTAACAGAACTAACACATGCCATCATAAGTTTGATCCATTATCCGTGAAAACCCAAAGCAACCATCACGTCATGCAAAAATGACCATTCAACCTGTCGTAAGCTTTATGCATGTCTAAATTATAGCACATAATCCTTTTTTGCCGGCCCTCATATTCTTTTTCTTGTGTATACATTCATACGCTGAGGATATTATCAGTGATCACCCTCCCATGAACGAAGGCAATTTGTGTGGGAGAAATAATCTCAGGCAGGATGTTTTTCAGACGGAGTGACGGGGGATAACCCCGGGGTAACCTCAGCCGGCTCTTTACTCCAGGTTTTCGAAACGACTGTAGGGCGAGCCGCCTCCCCCTGCAGTTCGTCTCCGCACTGTCGGCTGCGACGGGCTGGCCGACCAGAGGCAAAGACGGCTGGCGATCTAGCTGGCAATGCATTGGATACCGCGGCCAAGGCGTGCGTGGCTACAGTGCCCCCCCGTCGCGTCGGGGGTCAGCGCCCGCGTGGCTATAGTGAGGGCAAGAATGCCTCTGACCCTGGCCGACTGCGACCCGCCTTATGACACCATGACGGCATGCCCGTAACCACTCCATTACCTGCCCCGACGTGGCTACAGCATGGCCGGCCGTACCGCTGACCGCGGCCAGCTGCCACTAGACGACGCCTCAAAGGACGACCCGTGCCTCGACGTGACGGGCACGGGGGCCTACCAGATGGGCCCCCTCCGGCTTTTGACGGAACCCCGCAGCCGGCGGACCCTACCAGCGACAAGACCCCTCAACCGGGGGCCCCATGGCCGGCTAGAGAGACCGCCAGCTGAGACCCTCTGGCACCCTCTATTCATATTGTGTTCCAGGGGGTTGGCCTATAAACCCCCGGGGCTTCCCCATGCACGGGGCGATCACTTCCCTAGCACACACACACACACATAGAGAGGCAGCGAAGGCAAGCTAGCTCCTTCTTCCTCCTCCACCCATACAGCTCAAGGAGCACCATTATAGCCCTCTTTGGACTAGGGGTATTACCTCCCACGGAGGGCCCTGAACCTGGGTACATCGTGTGTCCTGCACCGTTTGTCCCCGCTCCCGCTCCCGGAGTCCACTGACGTCCATCGGCCCCAACCACTCTCGATAAGCCTACCCATGGCAACTGTTGTGAGAAAACGACGACAGTTGGCACCCACCGTGGGGACGAACGCGGTGTCGACCGGAGCCATACTCCGGGCGGGAACCCTCGCCAACTCCGCCGGGCATCTCATGTCCGGGCTGATCAGCATGCCCATGGGGTCCGCCCTCGCGGAACAATCCACGACTCCTGACCGCGTTTCCGCCCGCCTCGTGGGCGGAACCACCGTCTCCTCCCCCGAGCCGAACTGCGTCGATGCTCCGCTCTATATCATCAGCCTCTACTCGCTCACCGTCGAGTTGCGCCTCGACGATGCGCTAGTGCTAGATGAGTACCCCAACATGGTGCTCGACTGCTACGACCTGCCCCCATGCGTAGACGGAACGCCCGCGGGTAGCGCACGTGACTCGCACTTCATCGTGGAGGTGTTGGCCACCGGCTCCTCCACGACTTTGGCCCGTGTCAGGGCGGACGAGCCGGCGTTCGTCGCTGCCGCCTGATACGTTCATTTTGCATCATGCTTTTATATTGATATTTATGGCATTATGGGATGTTAGTACACGTTATGGTACAATACCTATGCCTTTCTCTCTTATTTTACAAGGTTTACATGAAGAGGGAGAATGCCGGCAGCTGGAATTCTGGACTAGAAAAGGAGCAAATCTGAGAGGCCTATTCTGCACAACTCCAAAAGTCATGAAAAGTTATGGAGAATTGTTTTGGAATATATAAAAAATATTGGGTGAAACAAATACCAGAGGGGGGCCACCAGGAGGTCACAAGCCTGCCAGGCGCGGCCACCCCTGGTCGCGCCTAGGTGGCTTTTGACCCACCTGGCAGGCCCCCTATGCCCATCTTCTGCTATATGGAGGGTTTTGACCTGGAAAAAATAATAAGAGAGCTTTTGGGATGAAGCACCGATGTCTCGAGGTGGTACTTGGGCAGAACCAATCTAGAGCTCCGGCGGAGCTGTTCTACCGGGGAAACTTCCCTCCCGGAAGGGGAAGTCGAAGCCATCGTCATCACCAATGATCCTCTCATTGAGAGGGGGTCAATCTCCATCAACATCTTCACCAGCACCATCTCCTCTCCAAACGCTAGTTCATCTCTTGTATCCGATCTTTGTCTCAAATCTCAGATTGGTACCCATGGGTTGCTCGTAGTGTTGATTACTCCTTGTAGTTGATGCTAGTCGGTTTACTTGGTGGAAGATCATACGTTCAGATCCTTTATGATAATTAATACTTCTCTGATTATGAACATGAACATGCTTTGTGACTAGTTACGTTTGTTCCTGAGGACATGGGATAAGTCTTGTTATAAGTAATCATGTGAATTTGGTATTCGTTCAATATTTTGATGGGATGTATGTTGTATCTCCTCTAGTGATGTTATGTGAACGTCGACTACATAACACTTCACCATTATTTGGGCCTAGGAGAAGGCATTGGGAAGTAATAAGTAGATGATGGGTTGCTAGAGTGACAGAAGCTTAAACCCTAGTTTATGCGTTGCTTCGTAAGGGGCTGTTTTGGATCCATATGTGTTGGGGAACGTTGCGTGGGAAACAAAAATTTTCCTATGCACACACAAGATCTATCGATGGTGATGAGCATCTACGAGAGGGAGAGTGGATCTACATACCCTTGTAGATCGCTAAGCGGGAAGCGTTAAGAAACGCGGTTGATGTAGTCGAACGTCTTAGCGATCCAAATCGCCGAGCGTCCCGTGATACCATCACGATCCGTCCCGCAATCCAATCATGATCCGTCTCGCGATCCCATCACGATCCATTCCGCGATACAATCACGAATCGTATCGCGATCTTGATCACGGTTCTTCCGATCTAGCGCCGAACGGACGACACCTCCGCGTTCAACACACGTACAACTCGATGACGATCTCCGTCTTCTTGATCCAGCAAGAGGGAGTGGAGAGTTAGATGAGTTCTCCGATAGCAAAACGGCGTGGTGGCGGTGGTGCTGAACTAATCCTGTAGGGCTTCGCCTAAGCACCACAGAACTAATCTAGAGGAGAAACAAATCTAGAGGAAGAAGAGGGCATCACGTGGTAGTTAGGGTTAGCTCTTCCCTCTAAATCCTCTAGTATATATAGGAGGGAGGGAGGGGAGGAGGCAGCCTCAAACCCTCAAGGTTTGGTCAAAATTGGAGGTGGAGGAGTCCTACTCCAATCCTATTAGGAGTAGGATTCCTCCTTTCCACTCGGAAACTCTTTCCACCTCTCCACCTTTTGGGTTTTTCCCACCTCTAGCCACATGGGACTTAGTGGGGGCTTAGTACAGCCCACCAGCGGCTGGTTTGACTCCTCCCACAGCCCATGAGGTCCTTTGGGTCGAGACACCCCTCCCGATGGTCCCCCGACACCCTCCCGTTACTCCCGGCACACTACCGATGAGCCCGGAACTTTTCCGGTGACCAAAACAGGACTTCCTATATATCAATCTTTACCTCCGGACCATTCCAAAGCTCCTCATGACGTTCGAGATTTCATCCGGGACTCCGAACAACCTTTGGTAACCACCATACATAACTCTATACTACCGAAACGTCACCGAACCTTAAGTGTGTAGACCCCGCGGGTTTGAGAACTATCTAGACATGACCGAGACACCTCTACGGTCAATAAACAATAGCGGGACCTAGATGCCCATATTGATTCCTACATATTCTACGAAGATCTCTATCGGTCGAACCTCTATGTCAAGGATTCAGTTAATCCCGTATGATGTTCCTTCTATTCTTCGGTATGTTACTTGCCCGAGATTCGATCGTCGGTATATCCATACCTAGTTCAATCTCGTTACCGGCAAGTCTCTTTACTCATTCCGTAACACAAGATCTCGTCGCTAACACTTAGTCACATTGCTTGCAAGGCTTATTGTGATGTTGTATTACCGAGTGGGCCCTGAGATACCTCTTCGTCACACGGAGTAACAAATCCCAGTGTTGATCCATGCCAACCCAACAGACACCCTCGGAGATACCTGTAGAGCACCTTTATAGTCACCCAGTTACATTGTGATGTTTGATACACACAAGGTACTCCTCTGGTGTCAGTGAGTTGCATGATCTCATGGTCATAGGAACAGATACTTGACATGGAGAAAACTGTAGCAATAAACTGACACGATCATATGCTACGTTTATAGTTTGGGTCTTGTCCATCACATCATTCTCCTAATGATGTGATCCCGTTATCAAATGACATCTCATGTCCACGGCTAGGAAACCTTGACCATCTTTGATCAACGAGCTAGTCTATTAGAGGCAGACTAGGGACATGGTGTTGTCTATGTATCGACACATGTATCTGAGTTTCCGATCAATACGATTATAGCATGGATAATAAACGATTATCATGAACAAGGAAATATGATAATAACCAATTTATTATTGCCTCTAGGGCATATTTCCAATAGTCTCCCACTTGCACTAGAGTCAATAATCTAGTTCACATCACCATGTGATTTGCATTGTTATGAATCTAACACCCAATGAGTTCAGGGCTCGATCATGCTTTGCATGTGAGAGAGGTCTTTTAGTCAACGGGTCTGCGACATTGAGATCCGTGTGTACTTTGCAAATCTCTTTGTCATACTGTAGACACTGCTACCACACTCCACTTAGAGCTATTCCAAATGGCTGCTCCACTATACGTATCCGGATTGCTACTAAGAGTCATCTGGATTGGTGTTAAAGCTTGCATCGACGTAACTCTTTACGACGAACTCTTTATCACCTCCATAATCGAGAAAAATTTCCTTAGTCCTTTAGTTACTAAGGATAATTTTGACTGCTGTCCAGTGATCCACTCCTGGATCACTTTTGTACCCCTTGACGGACTCATGGCAAGGCACACGCCAGGTGCGGTACACATCATGGCATAATATAGAGCATATGGCTAAGGCATAGGGGACGACGTTCATCCTTTCTCTTTCTTCTGATGTGGTGGAGCTTTGAGTCTCACTCAACTTCACACCTTACAAATCAGGCAAGAACTCTTTCTTTGACTCATCCATTTTGAACTCTTTCAAAATCTTGTCAAGGTATGTACTCATTGAAAGTCTCATTAGGTGTGACAGCCCAAGTGTCGCCCCTACCTTTTATGGCATGTATCTTATGTGAACCTTGTTATCATGAGTTAATGAAATGAGTTTGCTCCTTGTAATGCCTTGTCTCATGCATTCATGCATCATGCATCATATCATTCATCATCATGCCATGCACTTTGTTTTGTGATATGCTTCTTGACCTTGTAGTAATGTGAGTGTTGTTGTGGATGTGTGGTTTGAGTGGGCTTCATCTCCTTCCCCCTCTCTTACTCTTCTCAAACAAACCCAACCTAATAACCTTTTATTCCATTGGCATTTTATCAACATAATTAACATGCTAATGATTTTTTTAAAATGTTCAGGAGATAGTCTGCAATGTTTTAAAATTGTGTGTGTGTGTGGTTCTTTTCATGTTTTGAGCTCAGTGAATTTGGGGATTTAAATAACAAGGTGCTGATGTGTTTTAAAACTATTTAAATTAGTTGCTCTAAAAATCAACATGATAATTTTATTAAAAGGGTCTTATATCTTTGTAAGTAAAAGTGCTTTTGTTTTATCAAGAACCCTTTATAACATTTCTGTGAAGCTTTTCTAAGTGAGTTGTTTTTTTAAAAGGAAAAAACCCTGATACTTTTGTTCCTAGTGAGAGAGAGAGGCAACTGGGACGGTTCCTCCCCGCGTGGCCCAGCCCAGGTGGCCTAGCGGCTACCTGCTCCCGTTGCTCGCCGTCAGCTTTAGTGAGAGCAGTGAGAGAGAGCGGGTCGCCGCCGTCCCTTTTCGTCATTCGACGCCGTCAGCTCCGGGGTATTTAACCCCCCCTTGGCATGCGTGCCTTCCCCTAGGGTTCCTCTCCGCCGCCGTCATCTCCCTTCTCCTCCTCCCTCTTCCTTTCCCCTCCATTCCTCCCGTTGTCAGGTAAGACCGGAGAGAGTTCAGAGAGGAGAGCGGGTTCAGTGAGAGAGAGCCGATCGTCATCGCCAACGTCGTCGCGTTCCCGATGGTCTCCGCCGCTCCCGACATGTTGGGGAAGCTGGGGATCGTCCCCGCGTTCCATTCCCTCCGCTAGGAGGGGCCGGGCTTCTCCTCATCGACGACCTGGTCCTCTTCGGAATGTCGGACAGGTCGCTCCTGGGCTTCTTCTTCCTCTCCTTCATCTCCACGCCACCGTTGCCTTCCTCCTCATCCTCGCGTGCCGATTTCGTCTTTGCCCTTCCCCCGGTGAGCCAACGCGTCTCGCTTCCTTTCCTGCGCCCTGTCGCCGCTGCTCGCCGTTGCCGTAGCGTGTTTCCGTCGCCGCCGTTCTGTCAAGGCAGGGCCTTGAGGGCCGCTGCCTCCACCCCTCTCGTCGCGAGGCGAGCAGGGTATGGATCCCCGTAGGTGCAGTAGCCCCGCAACATCTTCCCCTCACCGGAGGTGCCTGATAGGGCCGCCGTTGCCGTAGTTCGCCGCCGCGTTGTCCTTTGTCGCCACTGTCCGGTGTCAGTTCGTCAGTTTCGTCAGTTAGGGCATTAGATAGTACTAGTGGGCTCAATGCCCTCTCCTGTTAAGTCCGAATGCAGTAGCGCAGTGGTTGCGCTCGGGGGTGCAGACCAGTAGGTCTGGGGATCGATCCCCAAACCCTTTTTTTATTTTGTTCTTTCCTTTTGTTTTGTTTTCTTCTTTTCTGATGTGGTATGTATGTATGTGTGTATGTGTGTACCTACATGTATAGTTGTGTTTTTTACTTTCTTCCCTTTTCTGTTTAGTAAATATATGTGTATGTGTGTGTGTGTGTGTGGTGCTTAAATACATGTGTATGTGCATATATGCACTTCTGCATATATGTGTGCACATATGTGTGTGTGATGAGCACCCACACACATAGTGGTGTGTGTGTACACGAGTGTGGGTGTGCCCATATGCACTTGTGCATATGTAGCTATGTGTGTGTGCATGCTTGTGTAGTGTGTGTGTGTGTGACAAGTGGGTCCATGCCCCACTTGTCATACCCTATCTATTTTTAATGTGTGTTTTGTTGATATATGGTGATAATTAGATCTTTTCCAATTAGAGCTATAATTCCAAATCTAGACATGCTCATTTTTGCACATGAGCATTTGTGGTATGTTTTCACTTATAGGAGTGGATGATGATTTTGCTAGGTAGTTTTTGTCATGATGCTCCATGTGACTATATGAGTATGATACATGAATTTGGGGTACACAAATCTCAGGAATTCATTGGTGCTATTGGTTTGGTCTTTTGAGAAAGTTTGACAAAATGTCATTTTATCTCATAATGCCACTTTGTCATTTTTGCATGAATTAATCCATGCTTGCTTTGGGGCATGTGCCAACATGGAAGTGTTAGTGTTTCATGCCTATTATGCCATGGTATTTTGTTTGTCATGAGAATCACCCATATAAGTGGGAACCATGCTCTAAAGTAGCCACTAAAATGTTGCTGTTTTCCACCATGCCAAATATTTCTAAGTCTGAGAATCTGCTGTTATTTTTATGTCATGAAGAGTGGTTGCTATCTTGTGATATGTTGTGAATTAGCTCAAGCTCAGTGCTAGTGATTTGAAGTATATGTTGTCCTCTAGCATCCTGTTAATTTTCATGCCATGAGGTGGTCTCTAACACCATTAGTTTCTGCTGTCAACTTGCCATCAGGTTAACTCAGATTCCAGAAAACTGTTATTTTCAGTAAGTCTCCTTTCCAGATGTGTGCCTCCTTTCCAGATTGTGTAGTTGGATAAGTTGATAAGCATGTTATGTAGTTTATGTCAATACCTTGTTTGTGGATAGTGACTTCCTGTAGCTCAAGTTATTGGTTGTGAAAGTTGCTATGTTGTTGTTTTGTGGCAGATTGTTTTGTTTTGTTTTGTGACTTGTGGGAGCTATAATCCATGGAATTGCTTGATATTTGGCTCTATTATGGTTGGTTTTTCATTGACTAACCAGTGGCTACCTTGGAATGCCAAGGAATAGCCCAGGTCCTTCTTGTCTTGTGTTTTGCCTTCGTATCTTGTCGTGAGCTTAGCGTGAGAACCGTAACTCCGTTTCTTATGTTCTACATATACATTTGTATCATTTTTGCATGATGCATCCATATTTGCCATGTTCATGCATGTCTAAATAACTTAATATAAGGTTCTGTCCAGATTCATTAATAACCAATCCTTTTTATGTGAAACATGACTAGTTAGGATTGTCATGCTAAAACTCTTCACATAAGCATGCATCATTCTTGCTTGTGCATTGCACCTTGGTTGCTTGTTTATTCTTGCTGATTCTTTTGGGTAGACACGAACGTTGAACCTGAGTATGAAGAGCCGGGCGAGTGCAACTACGAGGATCTTGCTACGTGTTCCATTGAAGAACCAACAGACAAGATGATCGTATCCGGATCCCGATACTATTTTCGCTTGCTAGGTGTCTCGCTCTTATTGCTGCGACGCACTACCTAACACTTGAATTTCAGCCTCCTAATTGCCGTGATAGCCTCTAACCCTCCACATCCTAGCAGACCTTTGATTGGCTAAGTTACCGCTGCTCAGCCCCTCTTATAGCGTTCTTAGTTGCAGGTGCAGGTTGTTCCATGTGATAACAAGGATTTGGCATATCACAATATTATTTGTTATTAAATTTAATGCACATATATATCTTGGTATTGGTGGAATTCTTGGCCTTTTGCTAGGTGTTTTGTTCCGCTGTTACCGCCATAGTTTCTTGTTACTGGTGTTATGTTTCCATACTTTGCGCTCCTAACATGCTCGGGGTTGTTATGGAGACCCCCTTGTTTATTCGGTTAAGATTACAACTTGTCTGGCAAGACCCAACTTTGGTACTACATTTGCTTAATAACTTAATAAAATTTGCATAGGGCTTTGCAACCCCGTGGATAATTAATCAACCCTCGGGCCAGTGCTCCTCATGAGTGTTGGTCCAAACTAGAGCACTGTGCGGGGCCAACCCAGGGCAACTTGGGAGATTTCTATCAGGTCATCGTACACTAGCTTATCCGGTCGTATCCCGAGAACGAGATACTCGGCTCTTATCGGGTTCGTCGACACGTCGGGTGGTCTTGCTGGATTTGTTTTACCTTTATCGAGTGTCTTGCATGAGGAGCTCTGACTTTCTTCGGGCTATCTCGAGGTGTTGGAATTCCTTTGGAGTTGCCTAGGATGATCACGAGATCCGTGGTCGAGGCTATTCCCGCGGAGTGTGGTTAATTTGTGATGGACTAGTTGGAGCACCCTTGTAGGGTCAAATCTTTCGGAAAGCCGTGCCCGCGGTTATGTGGCAACTTGGATATTTGTTTAATACCCGATTATAGTTAGCTTGAAGTAAACTCTAATAAAATGCACCAACTGTGTGAGTAACCGTGATCATCTCTGCTCGTGAACATGATCCGAGAGAGAACATGGTGGTGTTATGCTTGACGTAAGTAAGTGTTTAGGATCTCATAGAGGTCATTCTAGATTCGATCGTTTTATCATAGGACACATATTTACTTTCATGTTTCGTAGGTTAGCCACCATAAATGCTTAGTGCTGCTGCAAACTAAACACATACCCCATCCTAACCTATAAGCTTGAATAGTCTCGGTACCCGGGCGCATGATTGCTCAGTCCTTGTGGCTCACAGATTACTACAACAATCCAGGTACATGTACAGATGATTTCGTGCAAGATGATCAGACGCAGCTCCAGTGGGAGTATGACGAGGAAAGAGGCAGGATGTACGCGACTTATCCGGATGAGTAGAGGACCATGGTCGTGATCTTCAGGCTAGCGAGATAGTATCATTGCATCTGCTTTTATCGTTTGTTTTCATCCATAGTCGGACCCTGTCTTCATATTGGTGTTTGAACTCTTGTGTGGAATTGTAATTTAGTATGTGGCGAGTGTAAGCCAACTCATATACTCATCTCTTCTTAAATGTATGATGTAATGATGCTATACTTGCGAATGACGAGATGCGCCTCTATCCCTTGCCGAGGCCCCCGTGCCTTAATATGGATAGGCGCGCATCTTGGGCGTGACAAGTTGGTATCAGAGCCATATGACCATAGGAGCCTTTGCTTGATTGAACTTGGTCGAGTCGAGTCTAGTAAAACTATTTTGAGTCGAGTTATATCGGAGAGTAGGATTCTTTTTACTCCTCTTCTATGCTCTGGTGAGGTATTCTACTTAGGAATTTTGATTCTACTCCTCTTCTCGCTCAAATTTTTTTAGGATCACGCGGCTATTTTGGAGTCTATATGATACCGATGTGACAGGGTTCTGTCTTGGTGCCTGCTGTCTGACTTGATTTCTTTCAGGGAGTCAAGCTCCAGGGAATGTTGCCACATCGTTATCATTCAGCTTCCTTGATATCTCAGGATGGAGAGTGTTTGGAATTACTTCAGTACTTGTCGTGGTGAGATAAGGTCGGAGTCACCCAGTACTGGGGAGGCGTCCGGGGTACCACCATGGTTTAGTATCATTGTGAGTTCGAGGATTCGAGTTAGATGAATTTGCGAAAGCCTTTGGTTATGTGTTGTAGGATGGATACAATTGGGGTGTAGGATTGCTAGTTGTGTGAGATATTTCCTCCTTGTATCCCCCACACCGGATTGCATAACCAGAAAGTTTTTGGAAGTTCTTAGGTGGGAACTCTTGTAGTTATCTAGGATCATGTTCTTCAGATGTATGTGGGCATATACATTTGTTGTAAGCAACATTAGCTCAATACTTTTGTCTTATTGCAAGTGGCTTCTAATATCTGATGATGTTATCGCGAAACCGAAGAAAGCATTCTTACTAATTTTTTAGTAGGAAGGCTGTGATGTTATTTGTGCAATTCTTTCAAGCATTTGATTTAGCTATTGAATTCATCTTATCAATGAGGTGCTGATGTTTTTGTCCATCTCCAGGATGGCTCCACCAACTCGCAACAATCCGGGTCGTGGTGAGGAGCAGGCTGATGTTCCACCACCCCCACCACCGCCTCCTCCTCCAGAAGCTTGGCAAGCTGTGATGGCCGCAACCAATGCGAACACTCAGATGTTGCTCATGCTGTTGCAAGAAAGAGATCAGGGTCAGCAAGGCTTTCAAGGGAATTTTCAGAATCAACCTCAGTTTGCGACGCTCAATCAGTTCCTTGCCAACCAGCCCAAGTTTTTCACCTGTTGTGAGCAGCCTTTTGATGCTGATGATTGGCTCCGTGATATGAGTAAGCATTTTGAGTGCAGCAATGTCAGGCCAGAGGACTTTGTCAGATTTGCATCGTTCCAGCTCAAGGGTCAGGCAGCTGATTGGTGGCAGCAGTACAAGGATTCCAGGGGCGATCATGTTGTTACTTGGGACGATTTCCGTCGTGACTTCAGGGCCCATTACATTCCGACAAGCTTTGTCGAGGAGATGAGTGAGAAGTTCAGGCACCTGAAGCAGGGAAGCAAGTCTGTCTATCAGTACAACATCGAGTTCTAGAATCTAGCCCGCTATGCTAAGCAAGATGTTCCAGATGACAAGGCGATGATCTATCAGTTCAGAGGTGGTCTCAAGGATGAGCTTCTGCCAGGTCTAGTTCTTCAAGAGCCTCGTGAGTTTGATCAGTTCTACAACATGGCTTTGAAAGTCGAGGCAACTCAGCTCAAGTTGGAGAACTCAAGGAAATGTTCAAGGGATTCATATTCGTCTTCTTCCAGCTCTCAGATGGTTTCTAAGCAGCAGAAGTATTGGGTGCCAAATCCTCCTCCGGTTCATCCTCCTCAGCAGCAGAAGCAGTTCGGTGGCCGTGGTTCTTCCCACCCACCCAACCCAGGATTTCATCAGAGACCCCAGGCGTCCAAGGCAGCTTTTGTTGCTCCTCCAAGCAACGTTCATCCGCTTTCTAATGTTACTTGTCTGTGGCCAGAAGGGTCACTACGCAAACAAGTGCAACCAACGGCGTCTTCCGCCTCCTCCTCCAGTCAGGCCTCCAGGAAATGCTATGGTGAAGCATAATCCCAAGACCGCAAGAGTGAATATGGTGAATGCAATAGAGGCAGAGGATTCTTCTCAAGTGATCATGGGTAATCTCTCAGTTAATTCCATTCCTGCAAAAGTGTTGTTTGATACTGGTGCATCACATTCATTCATGTCTAGACCTTTTGCAATGAAGAATGATTTCTATTCCGAGATGTTGAGTAGACCTTTGGATGTCGTTTCTCCGGGTGTGGCCCTGAAAACCACCTCCATTGTTTCGGATGTTTCTATCAAGATAGGAAATTATTCTTTCTTGGCTTCTCCTTATGTTCTCGGTAATTCCGACATCGATCTCATTTTGAGCATGGACTTCCTGGCTATGAATAAGGCATATGTTGATTGTCAAGCAAAAGAAGTCAACATGACTCATCCTTCAGAAGATGTGATTATTTTCGCAGCTCGCGATGACACAATCCGTCTCTTTGATCTTAATGATAAGGGTGAAATCTCGGCGATTTCTCAAACCGGTGGTTAATGAGTATGAGGATGTCTTCCCAGAAGAATTGCCAGGAATGCCTTCAGACCGGCCAGTCGAGTTCGTGATTGATCTCGAGCCCGGAACCGAACCGGTCTGCAAGCGCCCTTATAAACTTGGCCCTGAAGAGCTGAAAGAGTTGAAGAAGTAGCTAGATGAACAAGAACGTCTGGGTTTGATCAGACCAAGTTCTTCTCCATGGGGTTGTGGTGTTCTGTTTGTGAAGAAGAAGGATGGCACAGACCGGCTTTGTGTCGACTACCGTCCATTTAACAAGAAGACAATCAGAAACAAGTACCCACTTCCCAACATCATTGAGTTGTTTGAACAACTGAAAGGTGCCAAGGTTTTCGAAGCTTGATCTTCGCATGGGTTATCATCAGATTCACATTCGCAAAGAAGATATTCCAAAGACCGCTTTCAGGACGAGTTTTGGCTCTTATGAGTACACCATCATGTCGTTTGGTCTTGCAAATGCTCCTCCAACCTTCTCAAGAATGATGAACTTCATTTTCTCTCCTTTCAAGAATGAGTTTGTCTTGGTCTATTTGGATGATATCCTTGTGTTCTCGAAGAAAGAAGAAGAGCATGTAGAGCATCTCCGCCTTGTGCTTGACAAGTTAAGAGAGCATCGATTCTATGCCAGGTTTTCCAAGTGTGAGTTTTGGCTCAATGAAGTGGTATACCTTGGGCATGTGATCTCTGCCAAGGGAATTAAAGTGCACCCTGAGAAAGTTGAGGCAATCTTGAAGTGGGAGCCTCCTCAGAATGTGAAGCAGCTTCGTAGCTTCCTCGGGCTTGAAAGTTATTGCAAAAGATTCGTGGAGAACTTCTCTCAAATTGCTAAGCCTCTGTCCAATCTCCTCCAGAAGAGTGTCAAGTATGTTTGGTCTCCTGAGTGTGATGTGGCGTTCAGTACGCTCAAGCAGAGACTGACTTCAGCTCCAGTTCTTGTTCCTCCTGAACAGTCAAAGCCTTTCCAAGTATTCTGTGATGCTTCTCTCAAAGGTCTTGGTGGTGTTCTCATGCAAGATAAGAAGATAGTTGCTTATACCTCGCGTCAGTTGAAGCCTGCCGAGAAGAACTACCCCACTCATGATCTCGAGTTGGTGGCAGTTGTGCATGCTCTAATGACTTGGTGGCATTTGTTGTTGGGTAGACCAGTTGAGGTATACACCGATCGCAAGAGCTTGAAGTATATTTTCACTCAACCCAATCTTAATCTTCGACAGTCTCGTTGGGTGGAAATGCTTGAGGACTTCAATCCAAGCATCGAGTATACTCCTGGAAAAGCAAATGTAATTGCAGACGCACTCAACCGTAAGGCGTACTGCAATAGTCTCATCCTGAAGCCTCTTCAACCCGAGCTTGAAGCCTTCCGCAAGCTCAACCTTCAGATGATTCCACAAGTATTTCTTGCCAATCTTCAAGTCTCTCCGACTCTAGAAGATCAGGTTCACCAAGCACAGTTTCTTGACGCTATGGTGAAGAAAGTGAAGAAAGGTGTGGCCAAGGGCATTCCGAAGTATAAGTGCTTTCGAGTTGATGACAAAGACACCTTGTTCTTTGAGGACCGTCTGGTGGTTCCAAAAGGTGATCTCAGAAAGGTTATCATGGACGAAGCACATAATTATCTTCTATCCATTCATCCAGACAGTTCCAAGATGTATCAGGATCTAAAGCAAACCTTTTGGTGGACTCGCATGAAACGTGAAATTGCTCAGTTCGTGAACAAGTGTGATGTTTGTCGCAGAGTGAATGCGGATCATCAACGTCTAGCAGGTCTTCTTCAGCCTTTGCCTATCCCAGTGTGGAAATTCGATCATGTGGAGATGAATTTCGTCACTGGGTTTCCCAAGTCTAAGAGAGGCAACGATGCCATCTTTGTGGTTATCGACAAGCTGACCAAAGTTGCTCATTTCCTGCCAGTCAAAGAATCTATCTCGGCGGCTCAACTTGCAGAGTTGTATACATCAAGGATAGTTTCTTTGCATGGTATTCCTCATCTCATCTCATCTGACCGTGGAAGCCTCTTTACTTCCAAGTTTTGGGAGTCTTTCCAGACTGCTATGGGTACCAAGATATGTTTCAGCACTGCATTCTATCCGCAGACAAGTGGTCAACTTGAGAGAGTCAATCGGATCCTTGAAGATATGCTTAGAGCCTGTGTGATTTCGTTCGACATGAAATGGGAAGACTGCCTTCCATATGCTGAATTCTCATACAACAATAGCTTTCAGGCTAGCTTAGGCAAGGCCCCTTTCGAGGTTCTATATGGCAGGAAGTGTCGTACCCCGCTTAACTGGTCTGAAACTGGTGAGCGTCAGATTTTGGGCAATGACATGATCACTGAAGCAGAAGAAATGTGCCGTGTCATTCGTGAGAACCTCAAAGCAGCTCAATCCTGACAGAAGAGTTATTACGATAACAAACATCGAGATGTTTCCTTTCAAGTGGATGATCTAGTCTATCTCAGAGTCTCTCCCATGAAGGGCACTCAGCGGTTTGGAATTAAAGGGAAGCTAGCTCCTCGCTTTGTTGGTCCTTTCAAAGTTGTTGGCAAGAGACGCGAACTTGCATATCAACTAGAGCTTCCTCCAGACTTCACAAATGTGCATGATGTCTTCCATGTTTCTCAGCTCCGGAGGTGCTTCAAGACTCCCGAGCATACCATCGACCTCCAAGACATTGATCTCCAAGAAGACCTCTCTTATCGTGAGCATCCAGTGGCTATTCTCAAAGAAACTGAGCGTAAGACTCGCAACTAGTCTATCAAGTTCCTCAAGGTGAAGTGGTCTCATCATTGTGACAAAGAAGCTACTTGGGAACGTGAGGACCTTCTCCGTTTCGAATTTCCACAGTTCTTTTGTTCCTAGATCTTGGGTCGAGATCCTCTTGTAGTGTGGGAGAGTTGTGATAGCCCAAGTGCCGCCCCTAGCTTTTATGGCATGTATCTTATCTGAACCTTGTTGTCATGAGTTAATGAAATGAGTTTGCTCCTTGTAATGCCTTGTCTCATGCATTCATGCATCATGCATCATATCATTCATCATCATGCCATGCACTTTGTTTTGTGATGTGCTTCTTGACCTTGTAGTAATGTGAGTGTTGTTGTGGATGTGTGGTTTGAGTGGTCTTCATCTCCTTCCCCCTCTCTTACTCTTTTCAAACAAACCCAACCTAATAACCTTTTAGTCCATTGGCATTTTATCAACAGAATTAACTTGCTAATAATTTTCTTTAAAAATGTTCAGGAGGTAGTCTGCAATGTTTTAAAATTGTGTGTGTGGTTCTTTTCATGTTTTGAGCTCAATGAATTTGGGGATTTAAATAACAAGGGGATGATGTGTTTTAAAACTATTTAAATTAGTTGCTCTAAAAATCAACATGATAATTTTATTAAAAGGGTCTTATATCTTTGTAAGTAAAAGTTCTTTTGTTTTATCAAAAACCCTTTATTTCATTTGTGTGGGGCTTTTGTAAGTGAGCTGTTTTTTTAAAAGGAAAAAACCCTGCTGCTTTTGTTCCAAGTGAGAGAGAGGCAACTGGGCCGGTTCCTCCCCGCGTGGCCCAGCCCAGGTGGCCTAGAGGCTACCTGCTCCCGTTGCTCGCCGTCAGCTTCAGTGAGAGCAGTGAGAGAGAGAGCGGGTCGCCACCGTCCCTTTTCGCCGTCCGACGCCGTCAGCTCCGGGGTATTTAACCCCCCTCGGCGTGCGTGCCTTACCCTAGGGTTCCTCTCTGCCGCTGCCATCTCCCTTCTCCTCCTCCCTCTTCCTTTCCCCTCCATTCCTCCCTTTGTAAGGTAAGACCAGAGAGAGTTCAGAGAGGAGAGTAGTTCAATGAGAGAGAGCCAATCATCGTCGCCGCCATCGTCGCGTTCCCGGTGGTCTCCGCCGCTCCCGGCATGTCGGGGAAGCTGGGGATCGTCCCCGCATTCCATTCTTGCCGCTAGGAGGGACCGGGCTTCTCCTCATTGATGGCCTGGTCCTCTTCGGAACGTCGGACAGGTCGCTCCCCGGCTTCTTCTTCCTCTGCTTCGTCTCTGTGCCGCCATCGCCTTCCTCCTCATCCTCGCGTGCCGATTTCGTCTTTGCCCTTCCCCTGGTGAGCCGCCGCGTCTCGCTTCCTTGCCTGCGCCCTATCGCCACTGTTCGCCGTCACCGTAGCGCGTTTTCATCGCCGCCGTTCTGTCAAGGCAGGGCCTTGCGGGCCGCTGCCTCCACCCCCCTCATTGCGAGGCGAGCAGGGGATGGATCCTCGTAGGTGCAGTAGCCCCGCAGCGTCATCCCCTCGCCATAGGTGCCTGATGGCACCGCCGGCGCCGTAGTTCGCCGCTGTGTTGTCCTCTGTCGCCGCTGTCCGGTGTCAGTTCGTCAGTTTTGTTAGTTAGGGCGTTAGATAGTACTAGTGGGCTCGATGCCCTCTTCGGTTAAGTCCGAATGCAGTAGCGCAGTGGTTGCGCTCGGGGGTACAAACCAGTAGGTCTGGGGTTCGATCCCCAAACCCTCCCTTTTTTTATTTTGTTCTTTCCTTTTGTTTTGTTTTCTTCTTTTCTGATGTGGTATGTATGTATGTGTGTATGTGTATACGTACATGTATAGTTGTGTTTTTTTACTTTCTTCCCTTTTCTGTCTAGTAAATATATGTGTATGTGAGTGTGTGTGTGTGGTGCTTAAATACATGTGTATGTGCATATATGCCCTTGTGCATATATGTGTGCACATATGTGTGTGTGATGAGCACCCATACACATAGTGGTGTGTGTGTACATGAGTGTCGGTGTGCCCATATGCACTTGTGCATATGTAGCTATGCGTGTGTTCATGCTTGTGTAGTGTGTGTGTGTGTGTTGAGTGTGTGTGTGTGACAAGTGGGTCCATGCCCCACTTGTCATACCCTATCTATTTTTAATGTGTGTTTTGTTGACATATGGTGATAATTAGATCTTTTCTAATTAGAGCTATAATTCCAAATCTGGACATGCTCATTTTTGCACTTGAGCATTTGTGGTATGTTTTCACTTATAGGAGTGGATGATGATTTTGCTAGGTAGTTTTTGTCATGATGCTCCATGTGACTATATGAGTATGATCCATGAATTTGGGGTACAAAAATCTCAGGAATTCATTGGTGCTATTGGTTTGGTCTTTTGAGAAAGTTTGACAAAATGTCATTTTATCTCATAATGCCACTTTGTCATTTTTGCATGAATTAATCCATGCTTGCTTTGGGGCATGTGCCAACATGGAAGTGTTAGTGTTTCATGCCTATTATGCCATGGTATTTTGTTTGTCATGAGAATCACCCATATAAGTGGGAACCATGCTCTAAAGTAGCCACTAAAATGTTGCTGTTTTCCACCATGCCAAATATTTCTGAGTCTGAGAATCTGCTGTTATTTTTATGCCATGAAGAGTGGTTGCTATCTTGTGATATGTTGTGAATTAGCTCAAGCTCAGTGCTAGTAATTTGAAGTATATGTTGTCTTCTAGCATCCTGTTAATTTTCATGCCATGAGGTGGTCTCTAACACCATTAGTTTCTGCTGTCAACTTGCCATCAGGTTAACTCAGATTCCAGAAAACTGTTTTTTCAGTAAGTCCCAGAATTCTGTTTCAACATGCCTACTTGTGAGCTTCATGCTTATTGATGTGTGCCTCGTTTCCAGATTGTGTAGTTGGATAAGTTGATAAGCATGTTATGTAGTTTATATCAATACCTTGTTTGTGGCTAGAGACTTCCTGTAGCTCAAGTTATTGGCTGTGAAAGTTGCTATGTTGCTGTTTTGTGGCAGATTGTTTTTGTTTTTGTTTTGTGACTTGTGGGAGCTATACTCTATGGAATTGCTTGATCTTTGGATCTACTGTGGTTGGTTTTTCATTGCCTAACTAGTGGCTACCTTG
The DNA here is from genome assembly GCA_022496015.1 of Hordeum marinum. NCBI lineage: Eukaryota > Viridiplantae > Streptophyta > Magnoliopsida > Poales > Poaceae > Hordeum > Hordeum marinum. The sequence goes on from CM039675.1 coordinate 403,445,574, forward strand.
GAATGCCAAGGAATAGCCCAGATCCTTCTTGTCTTGTGTTTTGCCTTCGTATCTTGTCGTGAGCGTAGCGTGAGAACCGTAACTCCGTTTCTTATGTTCTACATATGCATTTGTATCGTTTTTGCATGATGCATCCATATTTTCCATGCTCATGCATGTCCAAATAACTTAACATAAGGTTCTGTCCAGATTCATTAATAACGAATCCTTTTTATGTGAAACATGACTAGTTAGGATTGCCATGCTAAAACTCTTCACATAAGCATGCATCATTCTTGCTTGTGCATTGAAACTTGGTTGCTTGTTTATTCTTGCTGCTTCTTTTGGGTAGACGCGAATGTTGAACCTGAGTACGAAGAGCCGGGCAAGTACAACTACGAGGATCCCGCTACTTGTTCCACTGAAGAACCAATAGGCTAGATGATCGTACCTGGATCACGATACTATTTTCTCTTGCTAGGTGTCTCTCTCTTATCGCTACTTTCGTGCTACCTACCACTTGAATGTCAGCCTCCTAATTGTCGTGATAGCCTCTAACCCTCCACATCCTGGCAAACCTTTGATTGGCTAAGTTACCGCTGCTCAACCCCTCTTATAGCGTTCTTAGTTGCAGGTGCAGGTTGTTCCATGTGATAACATGGATTTGGCATATCACAATATTATTTGTTATTCAATTTAAGGAACATATATATATTGGTGTTGGTGGAAGGCTTGGCCTTTTTCTAGGTGTTTTGTTCCGCTGTTACCGCCATAGCTGCTTGTTACCGGTGTTATGTTTCCATACTTTGCACTCCTAACATGCTCGGGGTTGTTATGGGGACCCCCTTGTTTATTCGGTTAAGATTAAAACTTGTATGGCAATACCCAACTTTGGCACTACATTTGCTTAATAACTTAATAAAATTTGCATAGGGCTTTGCAACCCCGTGGATAATTAATCAACCCCCGGGCCAGTGCTCCTCATGAGTGTTGGTCCAAAATAGAGCACTGTGCGGGGCTAACCCAGGGCAACTTGGGAGATTTCTATCAGGCCACCGTACACTAGCTTATCCGGTCGTGTCTTGAGAACGAGATACTCGGCTCTTATCGGGTTCGTCGACACGTCGGGTGGTCTTGCTGGATTTGTTTTACCTTTATCGAGTGTCTTGCGTGAGGAGCTCTGACTTTCTTCGGGCTATCTCGAGGTGTTGGAATTCCTTTGGAGTTGCCTAGGATGATCACGAGATCCGTGGTCGAGGCTATTCCCGCAGAGTGTGGTCAATTTGTGATGGACTAGTTGGAGCACCCCTACAGGGTCAAATCTTTCGGAAAGCCGTGCCCGTGGTTATGTGGCAACTTGGATATTTGTTTAACACCCAGTTATAGTTAACTTGAAGTAAACTCTAATAAAATGCACCGATTGTGTGAGTAACCGTGATTGTCTCTTCTCGTGAACATGATCCGAGAGAGAACATGGTGGTGTTACGCTTGACGTAAGTAAGTGTTCAGGATCTCACAGAGGTCATTCTAGATTCGATCGTTTTATCGTAGGCCACATATTTACTTTCATGTTTCATAGGTTAGCCACCATAAATGCTTAGTGCTGCTGCAAACTAAACACATACCCCATCCCAACCTATAAGCTTGAATAGTCTCGGTACCCGGGTGCATGATTGCTGAGTCCTTGTGGCTCACGAATTACTACAATAATCTAGGTACAGGTACAGATGAGTTCATGCAAGATGATCTGACGCAGTTCCAGTGGGAGTATGACGAGGAAAGATGCAGGATGTATGTGACTTATCCGAATGAGTAGAGGACTATGGTCCTGATCTTCGAGCTAGCGAGATAGTATCATTACATCTGCTTTTATCGTTTGTTTTCGTCCATAGTCAGACCCTGTCTTCATATTGGTGTTTGAACTCTTGTGTGGAATTGTAATTTAGTATGGTGCGAGTGTAAGCCAACTCATATACTCATCTCTTCTTAAATGTATGATGTAATGATGCTATACTTGCGAACGACGAGATGCGCCTCTATCCCTTGTCGAGGCCCCCGTGCCTTAATATGGATAGGCCCGCATCTTGCACGTGACATCAGACGTCTTGATCTATATCTATAGATCTCGATGCCCAACTATTAAGTAGCTTTATCCAGGTCTTCCTTTGAAAAACTCTTTTCAAACAACCCTTTATGCTTTCTAGAAATTCTATATCATTTCTGACCAACAATATGTCATCTACATATGCTTATCAGAAATTCTATAGTGCTCCCACTCACTTTATTGTAAATACAAGTTTCTCATAAACTTTGTATAGAGTCAAAAACTTTGATCACCTCATCAAAGCGTATATTCCAACTCTGAGATGCTTGCTTCAGTCCATAGAAGGATCACTGAAGCTTGCACACCTTTTAGCATCCTTAGGACTGACAAAACCTTCTGATTGTATCTCATACAACCTTTCCTCAAGGAAGGAAATGATGTTTTTGGCATCCATCTGCCAGATTTCATAATTGAAAAACACATCAACTGCTAACATAATTCCAACAGACTTTAGCATCGCTACGAGTGAGAAAGTCTCATCGTAGTCAACTCCTTGAACTTGTCGGACAAGTCGAGCTTTATAAATAGTGACATTTACCATCAGCGTCTGTCTTCATCTTAAAGGTCCATTTGTACTATGACCCACCGTCCAACGAGCAAGTCTACCAAAATCTATACTTGGTTTTCATACATGGATCCTTTCTCGGATTTCATGGTCTCTAACCATTTGTTAGAATCCGGGCCCATCATCACTTCTCCATAGCTTGTAGGTTCATCGTTGTCCAACAACATGACCTCCAAGACAGGGTTGTCATACCACTCAAGAGCAGTAGACGTCCTTGTTGACCTACTAGGTTTGATAGTAACTTGATTTGAAGCTTCATGATCATCATCATTAACTTCCTCTTCAACTGACGTAGGCTCCACAGAAACATCTTTCCGCGCTGCGCTACTCTCTGATTGAACAAAGGTTCAACAACCTCATCAAGTTCTATCTTCCTCCCACTCAATTCTTTCGAGAGAAACTCTTTCTCAAGAAAGGACCCAGCTTTAGCAACAAACACTTTGTACTCGGATCTTAGATATAAGGTATACCCAACTGTTCTTAGGTTATTCTATGAAGGTGCATTTTTCTGCTTTGGGTTCGAGCTTATCAGACATAAGTGTCACATTCCCAAACTCTAAGGAATGACAGCTTAGGTTTCTGCCAAACCATATGGTGTCATCTCAAAGGATTTAGATGGTGCCCTATGTAAAGTGACTTTAGTTGTCTCTAATGCATAACCTCAATATGATAGTGGCAAAACGATAAGATACATCATAGTATGCACCATATCCAATAGAGCACGACTATGACGTTCGAACACACCATCACACTATGGTGTTCCAGGTGGCATGAGTTGTGAAACAACTTTCACATTGTCTAAAGTTGTATGCCAAACTCGTAACTCAGATATTCACCTCCACGATCATATCGCAGACATTTTTATCTTCTTGTCACGATGATCTTAAACTTCACCCTGAATTTGCTTGAAATTTTCAAACGACTCAGACTTGTGTTTCATTAAGTAAATATACACTATATCTACTCAAATCATCAGTGAAGGTAAGAAAATAACGATATCCACAACACACTACAAGACTCATTGGATTGCACACATCAACATGTATCATTTCCAATAAATCACTTGCCCGCTCCATCAAACCGGAAAACGGGGTCCTTAGTCATCTTGCCCAAGAGGCATGGTTCGCATGTCTCAACCGATTCGAAATTGAATGAGTCCAAAGATTCATCAGCATGGAGTTTCTTCATGCGATTTATACCAATATGACATTTAGCGGCAGTGCCACAAGTATGTGGTACTATCATTATTAACTTTGTATCTTTTGGCATCAATGTTATGAACATGTGTATTACTACAATGAAGATTCAACAAACCATTCTCACTGGGTGCATGACCATTGAAGGTATTATTCATGTAAATAGAATAACCATTATTCTGTAACTTAAATGAATAACCGTGTTGCAATAAACATGATCTAATCATTTTCATGCTTAACGCAAACACCAAATTACATTTATTTAGGTTTGTCACTAATCCCGAAGGTAGAGAGAGCGTGTGATGTTGATCACATCAACCTTGGAAACATTTCCAACACACATCGTCACCTCACACTTAGGTAGTCTCCGTTTATTCCATAGATTTTACTTCAAGTTACTAACATTTAGCAACAGAACCAGTATCCAATACCATGGTGCTACTAGGAGCACTAGCAAGGTACACATCAATAACACGTATATCAAATATACTTCCGTCGACATTGCCAGCCTTCTTATCTACCAAGTATCTAGGGTTGTTCCGCTTCAGCGACCGCTCTCCTCATAATAGAAGCACTTAGTCTCGGGTTTGGGTTCAACTTTGGGTTGCTTCAATGGAGCAGCAACTGACTTGCCATCCATGAAGTTTCCCTCCTTGCCCTTGCCCTTCTCAAAACTAGTGGTTTTACTAACCATCAACACTTGATGCTCCTTCTTGATTTCTACCTTCGCGGTGTCAAACATCGCGAATAGCTCAGGGATCATCATTTCCATCCCTGGCATAATTATAGTTCATCATGAAGTTCTAGTAGCTTAGTGATAGTGACTCAGAGAACTATATCAATCACTATCTTATTTGGAAGATCAACTCCCACTCGATTCAAGCGATTGTAGCACCCAGACAATCTGAGCACATGCTCAACGATTGAGCTATTCTCCTTCATCTTGCAGGCAAAGAATCTTGTTGGAGATCTCATATCTCGCAACACGGGCATGAGCCTAAGATCCCAATTTCAGCTCTTAGAACATCTCATATGTTCCGTGACGTTCAAAACATTTTGGAGCCTCAATTCTAAGTCGTAATGCATGACGCACTGAAGTATCAAGTAGTCATCGGAACGTGCCTATCAGATGTTCACAACATCTAGAGACGACACTAGAGGGGGTGGCACACCGAGTGGTGCATTAAGGACGTAAGCCTTCTGTGTAACAATGAGGACAATCCTTAGATCACGGATCCAGTCCGAAATATTGCTACCATCATCTTTCAACTATATTTCTCTAGGAACATATAAAAACTCTAGGGAGCTATAGCGTGAGCTAGTAATCTACAATATAAATCGCAAAGACACTGCTGACTAAGTTCATGATAATGAGTTCAATTAATCATATTACTTAAGAACTCCCACTCAAATTGACATCACTCCGGTCATTCGAGTATGATCCAAATTCACCAACTCAAGTCCGATCTTCACATGAGTTGAGGTGGTTTCAATGGTGAACATCATCATTTTGATCATATCTACTATATGACTCATGTTTGACCTTTCGGTCTCTTGTGTTCCGAGGCCATGTCTGTACATGCTAGGCTCGTCAAGTTTAACCCGAGTGTTCCGCACGTGCAACATTGGCTTGCACCCGTTGTATGTAAACGTAGAGGGTCGTGGTTTTGTCACGGTAGATGTTCGGGTGTACGGACTTGGGTTCGAGGCCATCGCTAACGTGATGGACTCAAAGGGGTTGGCTGGGACGAAGGACACGAGTTTACCGAGGTTCGGCCCCTCAAGTTGAGGTAATAGCCTACGTCCTGCTTGTTCTTGTATTGCTTGTTGTATCGATTACAAGGGAGCTATTGCTTGACCTAGCTTTCGATCACCTGCCCCTAAATTGCCCCGGGTCTTCCCTTTATATACTAGGTTAAGACCACGGGTCATACAAGTTGTGGCCGACTCTCATTACATGTCCGAGTCTACCTCTATGTTCTCTTGCCTATCCTGACCAAGTTGTCCCCGGGCGGCTTACACGCCCGAGTCTTCTTATCCGGGCCACCCGCCGGCCCATCCTTTGAGCCGCTACGCTTCTTGGGCCCTCTAGTCTTCACGGCTCACTCTTGGTCTGGTATACGAGCCGCCAGGTATGACCCGGAGCCTTCTGGGCGGGTCTCACCGTGGGGTTATATCCCCAACATTAGGCCCCAGGTTGATTTGAGCTTGCTCATTTCAGCCCTTTTTTCTCGCTCCGCGGCGAGTCGCCCGGAAATGATCCGCCATGACGTCATGTCAAATCTGCAAAAAGGATCCTCTGACGCACACAACGAATATTCTCATTAATTAACAGCCCGAAAACCGAGGCGTACGTTTCGGTCAAATGATATCTGACGCTTGGATTTTCGCGCTCGTTTCACCTTTTCCCTATTAAATAGGACCGCCTCGGGCGGCATTGCCTTCTCTCGCTCGCTCCGTCTTCGTCTTCTTCCTCCCAGCGCTGCCGTTTCCAACACTTCCTGCTGCGGTGTCATCTCCTCCCTGCTGTTGCCTGGGCCGCTGCATCAACCTGACGCGACCAGAGTTTCCTTCGCATTCATTGCGCCGCCGCCGGTGAGTTCCTCTCTCCTTAGATCCACAACCGGTAGGGTTTTCAGGGAGCTCCATCGCCGCCGTATTTAGAGCTCGAATTTTGTTAATGCTAGCCATGTCTCAGTCCTTAAGTCCTCTATTCTATCCTGCCCCCATGGCGCCGCTAGGTAGGAGACCGATACTAATGTCTTTTGGATTCGCCACGGCTCCACCTGTCGTGTCAGTTTTTCCACCAGTTCGTCTCTAGGTCTGAAAATAGAGATATTTCTTTTCCTTTTGTAGGTCCGCAATCTTAATGATATTTCGTGAAATCTGTTTTCGGTACTTAGCCAAATTTCACATAGTCCTCTCTTGACGTTTGACCCGTCATGCCGTCCGGCTCTCATCAGCCGGATCTTGACTTCTCACCCTTAAGGTCTTAAGTTTTTAAGCCGCCCACTTTTATTCGCCTTTACCTTGACTCGCCGTATGTGGTTACCTTTGCACAGCTAAAAACTGCCGCCATGTCTCGCACATCCAACTCTCGCAATTGGGTCGGCTCATGCATTACCGAAGAATTTTTGACAGACTTTGTACTTGCGGGCACCCTCCCTGCCAAATAGGTCATCGACTGGTGGGCCCCTGGTAATGAACTGAGGCCCAATCCTCAGGAGGGTGAAGTAGTTGTTTTTTTGGATCATATCGAACGTGGATTCGTGCCCCCCGGCTAAAAATTCTTCCGGGACATCCTTCATTTCTATAAGCTGCATCCTCAAGACCTTGCCCCCAACTCCGTTTCAAACATCTGCAATTTTCAAGTGCTCAGCGAGGTCTACCTGCAGACTCAGCCGTCTGTAGGCTTGTTCTGAGAGTTCTTTTACACGAACCATCAAACTAAAGTAAAATCCGGCCCGAGCTTAGAACTTGGTGGACTTTCCATTTAGAGGTGGCGGGACATTACCTTTCCGGCTGTACCAATGCCGAGTCATCCAAAGGACTGGAATAAGACCTGGTTTTACTTTAAGGATACTTCTCCAGAGGGTGAGCATCTGCTGCCGGGTTATCGCCCCTGCCGACTCAAGATAACTTCTGAGCTTCCTGGCCGGCTATCAACTTTTGAACGTGCAAGGCACGAGTCGGCTCACGCCAAGATTAATGCCCTCATGGCCAATGGTTTGACGGGTTTGGACTTGATCCACTGCTGGATCTCCTGGAGAATCATGCCTTTGAGCTTGAGAAGCTGCCTCATGTGCGAATACCCTAGCGAGTATGACAATTCCCTATGCTTCAGCCGGACAACTTTAACTGAAGATGATATTATCACCACCATCTGGAGTCTTGTCCATGAAACGTCAGGAGCTTGCAGCGACATCGGACTGGCACCCTTCAGCGCCGTTAATCTGGACCCAGACGTAAGGCGACTCTTCATTGTTTCTTCCTCTTATGCAAGGTGACTTTGTCAATTCATTGTTATTATCTGACCTCCCATTTCAGGCTGACTCCGACTTCTGGAAGAAGAAGTATATTCCTCCTTTGAAGAAGAGCAAGAACAAGGCCCCGGCCAACAGGACAAAGAAGACCACCCCTTAGGAGGAATGGTTTGAACCGCCGGAATCATCTGGCTCAGAGGTATAGTGTTGACTATTTTCTGTAACCTTATCAGTCACCTTACTGATAACAATTTACTCACAGGACGAGGTGGAGACGAGCCGTGCCAACGCTCCGGAGGTAACTTATATTTCATCCGACTCAGAATGTTTGTACCCCAGAAGATACAGCGGGTTGTTCGGAAAGTTCCCCTTTCTCATCCTCTTGCTTATTTGGATCCTCAGTTTCTTTTGAAAAGCAAGAGCAAGTCGACCGCCGTCAGACCCAAAGCGCCGGCTCTACCGATCTTATGTCCGGGTCGCCTAACTCCCCGGCTCAGAAGAAACGCCCCACAGAGGTATACATCTATGTTTGATTTTACTAGCTTTCCTTTATAGTCTCAACATTTGCTTTTATATCCTCTAAACTATCTTACAGAAATCACCTTCCTCCAGCGACTCTACGGCTACCGCTCTTTCACCTCCAAAAATTAATCCGCTGTAAGTATCTTGCATCCTTTACACTCGACTCTTCGGCGGCTGTAACCCTCAAACTCCGGTTTTCATGTCTTTTGTAGGGCTCAAGCCAAGCGGAGGAAAACCAACAAGTCCGCCCCTGACCCTGCTGCTCAAGAACCGAAGCTTGAGCCGGACCACCCAGCGCCTTCTGTAGAGCCGGCAGCTGATGACATTATTCCCGAGAGCCCGCAAAGGGATCTTTCCAAGCTGCCGAGCCCTACCAAAGCTGCTGATGACACCGTCACTCCGGAGGTCGAGATTATGGGCACCGGCTTGCATTCTCCTCCACCCCACGTCCTATCCAAGCATAGTGACACGGCTGAAGCTTCCAGGAAGCTTGAGTTTGAACTCCCTGCTTTGGAGAAGATGACAGCTGATGAACTCCATGCTAGCTACATGAACCGGTTGTCCACAAGCCGGGATCTGGAGCTGAAGCTAGTTACTTTAATGAAGAAAAAACATGAGGTACTCCCCTTTTCATCCTTATAACCTTACCTAGCCCCCAAGGTCCGGGTTAATATTGACTGATAATAATCCGGCTCTTCCATCTTAGCGAGAATAGACATATGTAATCCTCAATTTACTTAATCTTGACGTTAAATCGTTGTCCTAGCCCCCAAGGGCCGGCTCAATCTATTTCAAGGTTGAGTCGGTACTTCATAAAAGATAGCTTAACAGAGCCAATGGTAGCCCCCAAGGTCCGGCTCAATCTTTTCCAATGTTGAGCCGAGACTTCATGGAAGATAACTTACTAGAGCCAATGGTAGCCCCCAAGGGACGACTCAATCTTTTCCAATGTTGAGCCGGGACTGTCTTTGAAAATAAACATTAGCCCCCAAGTGTCATGCATATTGCCTGCAATCTGTTTGAGACTTGCTGATACGTTCCATATTTTTAATGTCACAGGAAGCCTTGACCGAAGCCGGGTCAGAACTGGCTGGCTTAAGAGCAAACTTAGCCACTCAGCAAGCCGCTCAGAGCAAAGTTTACGAAAGATGCCGGCACCTTGCCGAAGAGCTAGAGAAGAACAAAGCTGACTTCACCGCCTTCAAGGAATCTGCTGAAGCGGAAAGAGCGATATTGACCAAACGTGCGGATGATGTTGATCAGCGGCTCATGATCGTCTTGGACGAGCTGTAGTCTTTGAAGCGCCATATCACAAAAATAGCGGCTGCCCTCTTTGGTAATTTTCTAACAACTTTGCTTGATCTAACTTTTAAACTTGTGCTGGCGACTCATAATGAGGCCTCCGTCTTACGCAGGCCCCAAGAGCTGGCAACTTGCCTCCGACAGTCTGCTGCCTCTGAAGGCCATCTACAGTTTCACCGAGCAACTCTACTGTGGCGCAGTATGCACCATTAAAGACGTGCAATACAAAGAGAAGATTCCTTCAACTCTCAAAGGCGTCTTGGGGCTCCTATCCACGATGCCTAAGTAGATCATGGAATTGGAGAAGTCAGCCGCCCGCCAGGGGGCAATTGCAGCCATAAGCCGGGCATTGGTGTTCTCTCCAGAGCTTACGCCGGCTGAAATGATGGATGGGTTTCCTTCCAAGAAGGACGACGGCTCTGAGTTCACTGATGCCGACTATGCAGGATGCATAAAAGAGTCCAAATTCTTGGCCTCCATCTTAGTAGAAGAGGTTAACTTGGAGACTTACCAGGCGGCTTACAGTGCTGACCAAAGGAGAATCCATGGTCTGCTCTTTGAATCCTGAAACCTGACACCCGCCCGTAGTAAGACTCTTTTCGCTTCTGACCTTGACCCGTCCCCCTTCTTTGAAGAAGGAACTTTCGCAGCTTTAACCGACTGCAATTGGGACTTGGACAATCTCAAGATCAAGCCAGCGGAAGAGCCGAAGCAGGGTGATCCGCTAGCCAGCTGATTACATTATAGAAATTCAAAATAGCTGGCTTTCCATGATCCGCCGTGGGTGTTGTAAAAACCTGCTGATATTTTGGGCTCCACAGAGAGCATCTGTAATAACAACTTTTGTCGTTCTTGAGTTAATGCTTTTTTGCATCTATGAAAGTCCGGCTTGAAAATTGATTCGTTCCATTTTCCTTGTCCATCTTATTGCATGCCCTACCGGCTCTTCATAGCTTAGCTTTCTGCATGCATAAGTGTACCTTCACACCGTTACAAGGGCGGCTTAAAAGCATAACCCGAAGATGCTGTGTCTTCCCAACGTGTGTGATATAAACCTTTGCTGGTCTTTAGCGCCGGCTGAGAAGGTCTGAGAAACTTCCCCCGTAGGATAGGAAGCCCCCTGTATGGTTATGTTGACGTGTCAACATTTTTGGCGCGAACGCCGGTTGTCTTAGGGTTAGATAAGCTACACCCGGAGGTGGGAAGCCCCCTTCGACAACCGCGGCTAATCGTGTTAGCGGAAGATGGCATACAGCTGGCCGATAAGGCGTTAGAAGCGATACCCGGAGGTAAGAAGCCGCCCTCAGCAATATGGCGCGAACGCCGGTTATTTTTAGGGTTAGATAAGCTACACCCGGAGGTGGAAAGCCCCCTTTGACAGCTGCGACTAATCGTTTTAGCCGAAGATGGCATAAAGCCGGCCGATAAGGCATTAAAAGCGATACCCACAGGTAAGAAGCCGCCCTCAGCAATATGGCGCGAATGCCGGTGATAGGGTGTTAGATACCCATCGGTAAGAAACCCCCTACAACCGCGGCTAATCATGTTAGCCAGAGATTTGGCATAAAGACGGATGATAGGGTGTTAGAAGCGATACCTGTCGGTAAGAAGCCCCCTTCAATATGGCGTAAACACCGGCCGATAAGGTGTTAGAAGAGATACCCGGAGGTAAGAAGCCACCCTCGGCCACGGATAATCGTGATAGCCAGAGACTTGGCATAAAGCCGGCTATTAGGGTGAGATAAGCGATACCCGAAGGTAAGAAGCCCCCTTCGATAGCCGCGGTTAATCGTGTTAACCGGAGATGGCGTAAAGCCGATGTTCTCGTATTAATGAGGATGTGCGATTTGGCAGAGGTCCCGACTTGCAGGGGTGCTATTTGATTTATAAATATGATATATACAATGATAATGTACAATGATGACTTTCAACAACTTTAAGTGTAGTAAGGCCGTAGATGCGCTATGTTCCACGACCGGCGGGTCTCCTGACCCGAAGTATCTGAATCATCCCGGATGTCAATGAGGTAATACGACCCATTGTTGAGATTTCGGCTGACCAAAAAAGTCCCTTCCCATGGAGGAGATAATTTATGCATATCTATCTGGTCTTGAATCAGCCGTAAAACTAAGTCGCCCTCTTGAAACGTCCGGGTCTTAACCCTGCGGCTATGATAGCGGCGCATGTATTGTTGATAAATCACCGAACGGGCAGCCGACAGCTCTCGTTCCTCTTCCAAAGCATCCAACGCGTCCTGACGTGCCGTCTCATTATCTGTCTCAATGTAAGCCGCCACTCGAGGCGAGTCATGCCAGATGTCGCTTGGCAATATGGCCTCAGCACCGTAAACCATGAAGAAAGGTGTATACCCTGTGGATCTGTTGGGGGTAGTCCTGATACTCCATAAGACGGAGGGCAGCTCTTCTACCCAACAACCGGGCGTTCGTTGTAAAGGAACCATGAGCCGTGGCTTGATACCTCTCAAGATTTCTTGATTGGCACGCTCTGCCTCACCATTAGACTGCGGATGAGCAACTGCTGCAACATCAAGCCGGATGTGCTCTTCATCGCAGAATTTTTTCATAGCCCCCTTGGACAAGTGCCATTGTCAGTGATGATGCTATGGGGGTAACCAAAATAGTAGATCCATTTTTTAACGAACTGAACCACCGTCGCCGCATCACACTTGCTGATCGGCTCAGCCTCTACCCATTTGGTAAAGTTATCAACCGCCACCAAGAGGTGTGTTTTCTTATCCTTGGATCTCTTGAAAGGTCCTACCATATCAAGCCCCCAGACTACAAACGGCCAAGTAATTGGTATCATGCGCAACTCTTGAGCCAGAAAGTGAGCACGCCGGCCGAACTTTTGACACCCGTCACACTTGCGGACCAGATCCTCTGCGTCTTTGTGAGCCGTCAACCAGAAGAAACCGTGCCGGAATGCCTTGGCTACCAAAGATTTTGAACCGGCGTGATGCCCGCAATCTCCAGCGTGAATCTCATTCAAAATTTCCTGGCCTTCCTCTAGCGAGACACAACGCTAAAAAACCCCGGTCATGCTGCACTTGTGCAACTCACCATTAATTACTGTCATCAACTTAGACCTTCGGGTGATCTGCCTGGCCAAATTTTCATCATTAGGTAAGTCGCCCCGAGTCAAGTATGCCAAGTAAGGCACAGTCCAATCTGGAATAGCATGTAGAGCGTCCACCAACTACCCCTCCGGGTCAAGGATAGCCAAATCTTCCTCTGAAGGCAATTTGACAGTCGGGTGATATAAAACATCCAAAAAGATATTGGGCGGCACCAGCTTTCGCTGAGAGCCTAACCGTGATAAGGCATCTACTGCCTCATTCCTGCGACGGTCAATATGATCCACCTGATAACCTTTGAAGTGACCAGCAATGATGTCCACCACCTGTCGATAAGCCGCCATGCGTGGGTCTTTGGAATCCCACGTGCCTGAAACTTGCTGAGCCACCAGATCTGAGTCGCCCAAACACCTTACCCGGCTTAAATTCATCTCCTTAGCTATTCTGAGACCATGAAGCAGGGCCTCATATTCAGCCGTATTGTTAGTGCAAGGGAACATTAGTCGGAGCACAGAACAAAATCTATCCCCCTTAGGAGATGTTAAAACGACTCCTGCTCCTGATCCGTCCAACTGCTTGGATCCATCAAAATGTATAGTCCAGTATGTGTTATCCGGTTTTTCCTCAGGAGCTTGACAGTCTGTCCAATCGTTTATAAAATCCACAAGGGCCTATGATTTGATGGCCGTGCGAGGCGCGCAAGTTAAATTAAAAGGTCCCAGCTCCAATGCCCACTTAGCGATCCTACCGGTGGCTTCGCTGTTCTGAATTATGTCCCCCAACGGAGCAGAGCTGACCACTGTGATCGGGTGCCCTAAAAAATAGTGCTTTAACTTGTGATTGGCCATGAACACCCCGTACACCAGCTTCTGCCAATGTGGATATCTCTATTCGGTCAGGACCTCACTGATATAATAAACCGGCCTTTGAGCCGGATACTCCTTCCCAGCCTCCTTACATTCGACCACAATTGCGGCACTGACTGCTCGGTTGTTAGCTGCCACATATAAGAGTAAAGGTTCTTTCTCAGCCAGAGCAGCCAACACCGGCAGCTCAGTGAGCTATTTCTTGAGCGTCTCCAATGCTTCACCCGCCGCCTTACTCCAGACAAAATTGTCTGTCTTTTTCATCATCTGATACAAAGGAATTGCTTTCTCACCGAGGCGGCTTATGAACCGGCTTAGTGCAGCAATATGTCCTGTCAGACGTTGAACGTCATTAACACCGGCCGGCTCTGCTAGAGAGGTAATGGCCTTGATTTTATCCGGGTTAGCCTCAATGCCACGCTCAGAAACTAGAAATCCCAAGAGCTTGTTAGCCGGAACACCAAAGACGCATTTGGTCGGGTTAAGCATCATCTTATAGACCCGGAGATTGTCAAAAGTTTCCCTTAAATCATCCAAGAGGGTCTTCTTCTTCCTTGATTTGATCACAATGTCATCCACGTAAGCATGGACGTTGCGCCCAATCTGACTGTGGAGACAATTCTGCACACAACGCTGATAAGTTGCTTGGGCACTCTTGAGCCCGAAAGGCATAGATACATAACAGAAGGCTCCAAAAGGGGCCTTAGAAAAGCCGTCTTCTCTTGGTCCTTAACTGCCATCTTGATCTGATGATATCCTGAATATGCATCTAGGAAGCACAGGCTTTCACAACCCGCCGTTGCATCAATGATCTGATCAATACGCGGGAGAGCAAAGGGGTCAGCCGGACAAGCCTTGTCAAGGTCCGTGTAATCCACACACATCCGCCACGTGCCGTTCTTTTTAAGCACTAGCACTGGGTTGGCAAGCCATTCCGGGTGAAAAACCTCAACGATGAAACCCGCTGCTAAGAGCCGGGCGACCTCTTCCCCGATGGCCTTCCGCCTCTCCTCATTGAACCGCCATAGAAATTGCTTGATTGGTTTAAACTTGGGATCCACATTAAGATTGTGCTCAGCGAACTCTCTCGAAACACCCGGCATGTCGGAAGGTTTCCACACAAAGATGTCCCGATTCTCACAGATGAATTCGATGAGCGCGTTTTCCTATTTGGGATCCATATGAGCGCCAATAATGAACTGTTTGGATGAGTCGCCCGGAGTGAAGTCGATCGCCTTGGTGTCATCCGCCGATAACTTAAGGGGTGGCTCAACCTCCGTTGTGGGATTTTTTAGTGGCGTCATATCCTCCGGATCAACATTCTCCTAATAGAACTTAAGTTCCTCCTGATCGCAATTGGCCTTTGCATAAACCGCGTCCCCTTCTTCACACTCAATGGCCGTATTCCGATCTCCATGAACGGTAATAGTGCCCTTCAGCCTGGACATCTGAAGCTGCAAGTATACGTAGCAGGGCCTAGCCATGAACTTAGCATAAGTAGGCCTTCCAAGCAACGTGTGATAAGGGCTTTTAATCTTGACTACCTCAAACCACAAGGACTCCACCCTGTAGTTATATTCATCCCCGAAGGCAGCCTCCAAAG